>CM029772.1:16269881-17568631 GCA_017562165.1 Ectropis grisescens
TCTCCCTTTCCTCCCCCCTCCACCCACTCCCCCCCCCCCCTAAATTTCGGCGGTTCGATTCAATACCTTACCCTGGACCAGTACTTCCCGAGATCCTAGCGTTCAAACAAACAAACAAACTAACTCTTCAGCTTTATAATATTAGTATCGATAGTATAGATTGATTCCATACTTGGACACCTTCAGAATGCAAAGTTGTCAAAACACTTTTTTAACGAGTTTACCACCATTTCATAAACACAACATCTAAATTTAAAGCGATTTAGGCGCAAGACTGTGTGTCAGTCAAACACTCACGTCTACAAACGGAGTATTAAAAGAACTACACTAAGATTTTAATTTCATAAATTAACTCAAAGTCCGTCGCAACTTCGGCTGAGCTATCATATGAGTATTCGTGGGGGAAAAATGAGAGTCACTAAAAAAGATATACCTAGCCTATGATCATCGGGAGAGTCGTACCTACTTTACAAATTATATAAGATTAATTGATATTGGGGTAGTGTTCGAACTACTACACCTTCTTTACTACCTTACTATGTAAACACAACAGTCAAATTTGGCGTTCTCTCTTTATAATATTAATGTCGATATGCAAGATAGTGTCAGTGCTCTGACGAGCAAGACGTGCACCTGGTGGTGAGCAACACACCTTCCCATAACAGCATAGCGACACGCAGATATTGGAATATGCAGACCCCAAATTATTACCCATCAGTGCACTGCGCTCGTCTGCCAGATATATAAGATGCCCTGTAATTTCACTGGAAACATTGTCCTTCAAACCGGAACACAGTAACGTTTGCACATTACTGCTTGGCGGTAAAATAACTGGTAAAGTGTGTGATACTTCCCCAAGCGAAATCTGTAAAGTTCTACCACTACTATAACCTCTCTGCATTGTAGGTGTTTTGGTAAAGAAATAATGGGTATTTTTATCTTTTATTCAATGAATCCAGTCTTAGTTTGGGTGCCCTGTGCACACATCCGTCCATCTCCATTATTCATAGATGTTTTGGTTACATTATCTTCATCCCTACCCATTACCTTAGATGGATTTTAAATTTTCAAGTAACATAGTTTTTCAACTCTTCTTTAAATAAACTATTCTTTTACGTCACGATTTAAACAGTACTGCTTACCTGAGCTTTTCTTAATTTTTCTTCAATAGCTGCAAACGCTATTTGTAGTGCCTGATGCTCGTCTCTTAGCACTTGGTTTAGACCTTGTAGCTCATTCATATTGTTCTCGTACATTTGTATCTCTGCCCGTAACGAGGCTATCACAGCAGTGTTTTCTGAAATTCTGTGAAACATACAACGTAAATGTTACATATTTTCGAACATTTACTTCACTAAGTTCGTAATCATCTAAATCAATTATTACGATCACTAATTAATTCAACATCAAATAACAATAAAATATAATCGCGTCCCTGACTCCTGGCCATTCAGGAGAAATTTTCCGAATTTCCGAATTTAAAGAAGGCTATTCTGTGGGGGGGTTTTAGTCGGTAGGGGGCACCATGTCTGTCGTCGTCATGGTATGGAGCCCGACATACCTCACCATGTCCCTGCATGGTGGGGATACGTAAATGTATTTTCCCTACATAAAAAAAAGAACTGAGGATTTTCGTACTAAACAAAATGCTGCACGCTACTTTATCTGTTTATATAGCTATTAGCTACAGATGTAGGTACTGCTAGTAGGTAGTTCACAAAAATTAAAACCCCTCATGCCACTAGTCACTTTCCAGCACATTCGATTTGGTGACGGGATTTTACACCAAGTTTGTTTTACAGTAGTAACATTTATTACGAAACAAACGTTAGACAGATAGTAGTCTGACTAGTGAAAGTTGATATTGACAAAGCGCGGCAAATTTTAAATATATAAGCATGGCATCCCTAAACTGGCTACAAATAAAAACAA
Source organism: Ectropis grisescens (assembly GCA_017562165.1). Classification (NCBI taxonomy): domain Eukaryota; kingdom Metazoa; phylum Arthropoda; class Insecta; order Lepidoptera; family Geometridae; genus Ectropis; species Ectropis grisescens. The sequence goes on from CM029772.1 coordinate 16,271,814, forward strand.
TCATGGGGGGTCTAAAAGCTCAAATCTAAAAGCTCGATAACTTTCACCTCGAACTTCAAAATCGCTTCGAATCCCTAGATAAGACAGTGAACAAAATAAACGACAGGCTAGTGGAAACTGTTATACGAGGGTCAAACTGAAAGTTCTTAGAAAATCAAAAACTGATTACATTAGCCAGTTATTAGTTTTATTATATCTTTTCAAAATATTGTCCATTCACGTCAATACACCGCTGCATGCGATGGAACCACTGGGAAAAGCACTTTGCCCACTCGTCCTTAGGGGTCTCTTCAATGGCATCGCGATACGCAGCCACCGCTTCTTCAGCATTCATAAACCGCTTTCCTTTAAGTTTTTCTTTAATTTTTGAAAATAAATAAAAATCACAAGGCGCGAGGTCAGGGCTATACGGCGGGTGACCCAGTAATTCAACGTTTGATGTCGCCAAATAGTCGATCGTTCGCTTGGCGGTGTGCGATGAGGCGTTGTCGTGGTGAAGGAGGATCCTACTGCGAGATCGTTTCTCTCGAACTTTTTCCAAGACAAGTGGCAATCAATTGGTAGTGTACCATTCTGCAGAAACTGTTTTTTCATCCTCTAACACAATTGTTGCGAAATGACCTATCCTTCCAAAGAACGAGGCCACCATTTTTTTCCCCGCACTTCGATCTCTCTTCACTTTAGTTGGCAACTCCTCGAAAGGAAACACCCACTGAGCAGATTGTCTTTTGGTTTCAGGATCATAACAATAAATCCAGCTTTCGTCACCTGTTAGTATGTCGAACACAGCATTTGAGTCACCTCCGTTAAATCTTTCAATCATTTTACGGCACCAATCCACACGATGGAGTTTTGAGCCTCAGTCAAATTATGAGGTATCCACCGGGCGCAAAGCTTCCTGACCGCTAAATGTTCGCGTAGGATTTTGTGCACTTGACTCATACCGATGCCTAAGCTTGTCCGAATCTGCTGATAGGTCACTCTTTTGTCAGTCTCTATCATACGCCGCACAACACAGATGTTATCTTCAGTCGTCGCCGTAAAAGGCCGTCCCTCACGTAAATCATCAGTGAGATTAGTGCGACCACGTTTAAACTCATTAAACCAGTTGTAAACAGTCGCACGAGATGGGGCTTTATCGTGAAAGGCCAATCGTAGTCTATCATAACTTTCTTGTTGACTTAAATGACATCGAAAGTCATAAAAAATCATTGCACGAAAATTTTCTCGTGTTAAATTCATGTTGACGTGACACAGACAATTTTCAATTTGCCGCCAAATCGTAAAACAAATGACAAATGAATGAAGTATATACTCAGTAATATTGGCAGAGAGTTCTATTTTCAAATTATAGATTTTTTTTTAATTATATTGTTTATAAGTGACCAGTTCTAAGAACTTTCAGTTTGACCCTCGTATAGGTACTATAAGAGCCGACGCTAAAATAGAACCCAAAAGCTTTCCAAAAATATAACAGGAAAATTTTATGGCCAAATACAGCCCACCATTTCTTCAAAACCATTGTTTTTCATACATAAATAAACTATTTTTAACAAAAAATTAAACCGACTTCAACACCACAAATAGGGACTCAAAAGTGAAAAATAATTTAATATAGGTAATCTTTATAACCGCTACTCACTCATCCATATGAAGTCAGTGCCAGCCAAGTCTAACAGGTAGTAGATAGATACTACTTACCTATGCCTACTTACTGCCTCGTACATAGTATATCTACTAGCTTTTTAACTAGACTGGCACCGACTTCATATGGATGAGTGAGTAGCGGTTATAATGATTACCTACATTAAATTATTTTTCACTTTTGAGTGCCTATTTGTGGTGTTGAAGTCGGTTTAATTTTTTGTTAAAAATAGTTTATTTTACCCTTTTTAGTGCTAATCAGGTTTTCATTAATGCATTTACACGATTTCGTGTTGACAGGGTCGAATTTCATAACTTTGTGAAATCGACAAATATGTCATCCAGACAAAATGTAGTTTTATGTTCGTACTAGATGCCCGCCCCGGTTTTGCCCGTGGTACATATATAGCACTCAGCGGGATCCCGTACATATCCAACGTGAAAGAATGACTGAAATCGGTTCAGTCATTCCTGAGAATATCTGAGAATTAGAATACTTTAACGCAGTCTCAAATTGACGCATCGTCATAACGTGGTTGTCCTATGTAAGATTTTAATGTTACTTTGGTATCATTTTTTGAATTTTGATGCAAAAACGGCGGGTAATTAGAGGTACAGACACTTCGAACTTGACGTGTAAGTATATCACCCTCTGTTTCTCTGTCTCACAGCCTCTCTGTCTCTTTTCTCTCTGACTCGTTTTCACTTTGTCTCTTTGCGGGTACAGGCACGGGCATACAAAGGAACGGGCTTGACTAGTGCAATACTTTGCAATGTGATACGTTTTAAATCCAAGATGGCAAGATGGATGATGACAAAGTGATGAATTATGTATTTTTTCTAAACTCCCTCAATAATGGTACCAAAAGAAGAACTTGACGAGTAGAATAATATTCACTATGATAACATTTAAATCCACGATGGTCAGTGTACAAACACCTGTAATGGCACTCAAAACCCATATGGGTGCAAAGTTTTTATCGTTATCCAGCATCATAATCATCAGCCTATCTTAGTCCACTGCTGGACATAGACCTCTCCCACGGTTGAAGGATCTCAATACATGAATTAACCCCAAACACTGGGTAGTTCCTGTAAACCGTTAAGAAATTCCCCCTTGGCTGTCCTTTGTCTTCATCATCAGACCACTAATGACAGTCAAAACCCATCTATGTAAAAAGTTCTCATCAATACAAATTCATCGAGCCCAAACACAAGGTAACTACTATGTACCGTCGAGGAGTTCACTCGACCGTCTTCCCGCTCCCTCATCAGATCGACTCCAGACCATCTTTAAATTATACTGCTTTAAAATGTTCAAGCAAAAACTTAACTAACGCACTAGTCATCTTTACAATTTTCGAAAGTTATCCTCGATTTCTCTGGGATGCCATCATCAGATCCTGGTTTCCTTATCATGGTACCACTCTGGGAATATCTCCTTTACAACAAAAAAAGAATCATCAAAATCGGTTCATAAACGACGAAGTTATCCGCGAACACACATAAAAAAAAACATATATACGGTCGAATTGAGAAACCTCCTTTTTTGAAGTCGGTTAAAAAATTAACAAACACACTACGTTTACTATTTGTCACCTACGATTGGGCTTTGCTTGTACTCCGGTGTTTCTCGCAAAATTAAGATTACGCGACAATTCACTCTGTGAAGGCGGTTTAGCAGAAGGCACCACCGATCACATCTTTTTTGATTGTATTAGATCACTTGACTCTCTTTATAATATGATTCCACCTGATTTCCCCGTCCTACAAACTTTTCCAATCATCCCTCTTGTATTTTCTCCACTTGTGCATGTCCTTATATTCACAAATATAATCCTAAACTGCAACAGTATTAATTCTCAGAAGCTATGAAGAAGATGGAAGACTGAGCACCTGAATTAAGAACATAATATAACAAAGATACTCACAACGCTCAAACGCTGGACATTGGCGAAGTTACGGTGACATTACTAAATGGAAACCAAAAAATAAGTTGAAGTTGAATATGTCACAACGCCATTTTGACACTAATCAGCTGTTAAGAGTCGGCCATATTTGCCTTAAAACACCGCTAAAGTAGGGTTCTCGGCTCTATAACTTTATAGAAGGCTTATAGCACGTTTTAGCGCTAAAATGCTGTTATGAATACCATTTTTCCTAAGACGTACTATAGCAAGACTTTAGACATGCTATAACTTTTTATGAATAAGACCGTTAGTGTTGCTCTTGAAATAATCACCAGCACGTACATACGTCGCACTTATTTTTGATGAATACAATTTTAGAACACGTACGAATTTTTTAATCTTATTTCATACTAGCTTATACCCGCGACTTCGTCCGCGCCACATATTTATTAAAGTAATTGAGGCAGTACCTACTCGTATGTCTACTACCATACAAATTCACGTTTCCTAATCAAAATCGGTCTAAGTCAAAGTTTTATATTTATTAATAAATGTACAATTTACACGACAAATCACAAAAAAAACTATGTTCTCAAAAAATTAATCAAAAACAGACTTTAATTTAAAATCATATTTGGGACGGTCCACCAAATTTTATTAGAGTCTTAGTAGATATTAGTAGATATATCGTCTGATTACATGAACGCAAATTTTAGTTTGTTGTTCATATTTCAAAAATCGCCCCACTGATTTCGATAAAATTTATATGACCACCTCTGAACTATAATCTACCAACCAAAAAAATAACCCATCTAAATTGATTCACAATTGGAAATACAACTGGATTGATAACCTCCTCCTTTTTTGAAGTCGGTTAAAAATAGCATACAAAGAGTGCAAAGATCTTTCCATACACACATTTACTCCTCATTTCCACTCTTTTCAACTCTTTTTCTGTGATAAAAAGTCGCCGTTGTCCTTTCCTAAGTCTAGTGTATCTGTGCACCAAATTGTAACAAACTCTTTAAGTGGCTTAGGCGTTAGACGGCAACGGACAGAGAGAGTTACTTTCATATATATAATTTCATATTAGAATTGAAAACAGGTGTTCCTGATCATTTTATAGGAGGCAGTTGTAAAAGATTACCGAAAAGTAATACGTTTACTCCTCCAAAAAACTCATTTTCACAGTTCTTAATTTGCCTTAATCGAGCGTCCATCATGCATAACATTTGATAAGACACCATGGAAATCTCGTCGACTATCAAAAATTCTGTCTGATACGCCATTTAGTGGCTGCGCCCATCTTAAATATTGAGGTTGTATAGTGCACTGTATTCTTCTTGTCAAGCCCTTTTATTTGATACCCATGTTGATGGGATTGATAAAACCTAAGTTATCCGCCATTGTGTAGAGGCCGCCATCTTGGATTTTAATTTTATATAGTACGTTGTATTCTACTGGTTGAGCACTTTCATTTGATACCCATATTGATGGGATTGATAAAACCTACGTTATCCGCCATTTTGTAGCGGCCGCCATCTTGGATTTCAATTTTTTATAGTATATTGTATTCTGCTTGTTGAGCCCTTTCATTTGATACCCATGTTGATGGGATTGATAAAACCTACGTTATCCGCCATTTTGTTGCGGCCGCCATCTTGGATTTCAATTTTTAATAGTATATTGTATTCTGCTTGTTGAGCCCTTTAACTTGATACCCATATTGATGGGATTAATAAAACATAAATTATCCGCCATTTTGTAGCGGCGGCCATCTTGAATTTATTTAAGTACATTAATTATAAATAAATGATACCGCTAGAAGCGTCTTGAAACGCTCTTGAGAGTAAATGGCTCAAACGGGTAAAAGTAAGGTGGCACTTCATATGCCGAAACATAAACACCGCACTTATGTAACCTGACACCCGTTTTCCCGCCAAATTTGTAAAACGCGAAAAGCGGCCAGTGTATCAAGCGGTTATATAAGTATCCCCGTAGTTAGAATTTATAAAATTGCTGGAACAAACGTTTATCGACTCCATTTCAAGTGTCTAGATACAAAGTTTCATGGTAGTCATATTGAACTTCCAGACTTTCACCCCCAATTCCACCCCCGTAGGTACAGTTCGAAACTACAAAACTGCTTAAATATACATTTTATGGTTTCGTGTTAAATATCTAGACGTAAAGTTTCATAGTTCTTCAACAATGACGAAGTTTTCCATATAAACTTTCATCCCTTATTTTAACCCTTTTAACCCTTTTTTCGGAACAAAAAGTAGCCTATGTCCTTTCTCGGGATCTATTCTATCTATGTATCAAATTTCATCAAAATCTGTTGGTTGGTTTAGGCGGTAAAGACGGACAGACAGACAGACAGACAGACAGACAGACAGAGTTACTTTCGCATTTATAATATTAGTATGGATAATGTTTAAACGGTTTGTTTTAAAAATGCCTTTTTGGAATCAAGTGTACCTAAGTACTTTCTGTTTAAAATATCCCAATTCGTTCGGTAAATACCCGATGGTATAAACACTTAAGTGTTGTCTTGTAAAAAGGTTGCAAAAAAATCCAGTATCTACTTTCGTTAGCCAGACTCTAGTAACATTTGTTTCTAGAGCACAGGCCCGTGAACAAAATTTATGGGTCATATGATACAGCATGAGACCTATGTAGGATGATAGAAGGGTATAAAATAATAATATTCAGCACTATTTGAAAGCTGTCCAATAAATTGCGAATTGAAGAGGGGGTCCCAACCCTCGCTCTTTCCTTTTTGTCGCTTGATTTTTGTACGGCATTGCGAAATAATGGATTAGAACCAGTATTGAAACTATAAAAAAAGAAAATTTTAATTTTTTTATTATTAATTTTGTCGGAAAAATTCATAATTACGATGTTCAGGGTAAATTTGCTCATTTGATTATGTACGGCATTGGTTCCATACAGTTTCAATACCTGTTCTAATCCATCATTCCGCAATGCTGTAGATACAAAAATCATGCGACAAGAAGGAAAGAGTCGCAATCAATCAATTTACTCCCGATTTAAAGACACCAAGATTGTAAACATCGGTAAAACCCACTCCGGCAACGCATTCCATAGCCCATAGATTTTTTTTTCATATACCATAAAGTGACGAGATGAGCAGGACATGTCACATAACAGCACAGTAACAAGTAGCTATTGGAACATGAAAAGTCCAAATCTACACCTAGCGCTGTACTACGCTCGTCACCCAGAGATCTAAGATATTGTATCTCTAAGCCCTAAGTAATTTCTTTGAAAACAATGCCCTTCAAACCGGAACACAGTAATGTTTGCACTATACTGCTTGGCGGTAGAATAACTGGCAAAGGTACTTCCCCAGGCGGACTCTCCCAAGAGTCCTAACACTACAAAAGATTATAATCTGAAAGAACACATATGCTACTTTTTATCCCTGGAAAACATTGGAAACGAAGAAAATGGTAAATAAGCGGGTTAAACCGCGGGGCACTGCTAGTACAAACATAGTTAGTCAAACAGATACAATTAAAATCGGACAAATTATGGCTAGATTAAAATCTAAAGTTATTTACATCATCATCAGCCTATCTTAGTACGGGCCTATCTATAAATTACGTCACACGTCAAGGGGGAAGGAAGGTAGTCTATGAAGTGTGACATTGTGTACAAGGAGCGGGGAGTGGTACCAAATTATGTGACATCACATTTTCCAAAATTTAATATTTTAAATCTGACTACAACACTAATTTAAATTTAAATTTTGAAAAAAAATTACACCAGGTATGGGGAGGCATTACAAATGTGACCAGCTGTGACTAGGGGAAGGGTAAAAAATCTTGAAATTTGTGTGACTGGCCTCGTAGCTTTTAGTTAGTAGTAAGTCTGGCTGCGAAGCCATGGGTCGTGGGTTCGTTTCCCACCCAGTGCAATTATTTGTGTGATGAATACAAATATTTGTACTGTCTGGGTGTTTTTATGTATACTTAGTATGCAATTACAAATTTACAACTACTCGTATTTCAGTATTACGAGTATATCAGCGATCTGGCTTCCATAGTACCTACAAGTTTTGCTTAGTTGGGGGTAAAATGGTGTTGTGTGTGAAATGTCCATCAATATCCACCAATTTATGGTAATTTGTGAGTGATCTTAAAGTTTACATTTTCATGCACAGTCTACTGTCTCAAGTATATCTTTACTCCATCTATTACACGTTTGCCGATTCGCGGTCTCAAGAACACGTCTACTCTAAAGGTTATAAGTGATTCATAATTAATATCAACCGCCACATCAACACTTTGACAGTATAACATTTGTGGATTGGCAGTCTCCCTCGAAAATACGTCTACCTTAAAGATTTTATCGTTGATCCATAGCCAATATCAACAGCCAAATCAGCTTTTAGACAGTTACATAGATTTATATAGCGTAAATATATCCTTTATAAACATCATAATAATTGTATAAGTATTTTAGTAGTATTTTGGTGTCAGATGGTCTAATGTGTGAAACTTTTACCAATATTTATTTTATCTTTAGTATGCTAACATATCTCTCAATTACTATCCCCTTTCATCATGAACCACAGCCTTCTCTATCCCAAGGCGAGGTAAAGGTATCTTTCTTACTCTGCTATCTGCCCTGTACCTACTAATCAAGGAGCGATAGGAGCCTCATATTTTGGAGGGGGTCAACTATAATAACACAATATGCCAAATAAATAAAAGTGGTCAAGTGCGTGTCGAACTCGACCATGAAGGCTTCCGTAGCAGTAGGTAACATAATAAAAAGTTTTTGTAGTATGTTGTTACTTTAATCAGTATGAGACGATCTTCTTAGCATTCCATGGATTCACTGTGCGGGTGCCGGGTCCATCGTGTGGCAGAGAGAGAAATCCCGAGTAGATCCCGACAATAGTGAATTTATGACGTATTAAATTAAAACTACGTAACTAAATCTCATACAAACCTATTATCATTGAAAGTTTTCGTGGTAATGTACATCATACATTTTTTGTACTTTTTTCCTTTTCTTATTTTAGAATTTACTGGGTCCCCCCAGTGGGGAGACACACATTTTACCATTTTGGAAGAGTCTCTAGCGCAAACTATTCAGTTTAGAAAAAAAAATGTTAGAAACCTCAATATCATTTTTAATACCTATCCATATATTACCCACATGTATGGTTTTGATGGAAAAAAAATTTTGGTTTAGTTTTAAGTAGACATGACAAATCTATAAGGGTCACGTATTTTGCCATTTGGCTACGGAACCCTAAAAAGACTTTACTAGTAGCCCCTCTCGAATTTACGCGTGTAGTTACCGTCCTAGTTGTTTTCCCGGGGTAAACAATAGCCTATGTATTAGATATTTTGAAAATTTCCAGGTTTTTCAATTCTCTATAGTATTTTTTTGCATGCAAGAGTAACAAAACATACATATATACTCACAAACTTTCATATTTATAATATACTAGCCGCGCCACGTGTTACCCGCTTAGTTTCCGTTCTCAATATCTTGACGGGTTAGAAAGTAGCCTATGTGTTCTTGCAGACTATAATCTACGTGTATTACAAATTTCAGCCCGATCCGTTCATACACTACGACGCGGTTGAGCAACAACATCCAAACATTGGCATTCATAATATTAGAAGGAAGTAGGATAGGATATTTGTTCAAAAATAAATAAAATTATGACTACAAATAAACTTTTAGCCCTACAAAATTTATCCTCGCATTACCAGTTCTCTCAAGTTTCGAAGGTCATCACACACATGCCATATTCAATACCTTAATTATAGGATTGGTTCTCCATACTAAAATATATCAAACAACAAACAACTCCATAGGAAAACATCTGATAATTAGAACTTGCCATTGTTGTGTAACTCTGAGTGTCCAGAAATATTTTGTGCTAATTTCAAGACTAACATTTAAAAAGGGCATGTATGGACATGACAAGGGCATGAATTTAAATTGAATTGAATTTGGTTTTGTAACTTACATAATATCCTTAGCCTGTAATTGTTTTTCTAAGTCATGTACTTTCTCATTAAGTGTTAGTATTTGTTGAGCACTTTCTCCCCTGCGCCTGTGAAGCGAGGTCAACTCTTCTTGTTGCATCAACAGCTTCTGCTCCAAAGCCTGAACTCGCTCATTGCTGCCACCTGGAATGTGAAATTCGGAACTATCTTAAAATGATAATCAGAGCATGTTGGTCATTTCATTATGTGCTCCACCCTACCATTTCATTGTCTATGAAATATCTCACAAAATGACCATGTTTTAGAGCTGAAAATAAACTGAAATCAGAATCCACTGCTTATTTATTTAAAGGGGCTTATTGATCTTATATGACCTTTACTCTCTTCCAAATCCATAGCCAGGGGAAGTTGAGTAATTTGTGATTTCCCCCAGAAATGGTTCAATCATTTCAGAGTAAATTTATTAAAATTTTATATTTTATAAAATACTTAGCTACAATCCTTGGTTACATGAGACCAGCCATTGTATAGGAACTGCATCACTACTATTATTCCTAACATTTTATTATCAAGGAAAGTTTTCAAAAGGGCTATCTTATCTTACCTTAAATAAATTTGTTTAATTAACAGTAAAACAATTACTATCTCGCTTTATGTTACTATCATCATGTTAGTCTACATAAATGTACATAGTAATTGTTATACCCATAAATCATTTTATTATGTTTTCCTTTAAAAGACATGCATAAAATTAAAGCTGCATAATGTTTAATAACTTCATGGTTCTGTTAGTTCTAAGTCTAGCCAACCCATCCACTGAGTAATATGTTCACAAGTAAGATTTTCAAGGATTTATTTGGATAGTTAAGGTGGCACTGTCAGTGATAAGGCTGTCATCTATTGAATAACTTGTAGCTTTAGGTGTAACATAATTATTGTTATTTAGTGTTTTGAATAAAGTATATTTATTCAACATCTCGGTATTTCAGTCTAAGTGAGCTGACCCGAAGAATAAAACCATCAAATTGACACAACGCTTTTCTTTAATGGAACATGGGTTAACTTGGAAATGAGTTCACTACCCATGAGTTCACTAGGAACAAACATCATAGATTTTTAGAATGAAGTTCCCTTCAGCTGGCTTGGAGGAGATAGGAATTATGTGGCACAATCAACCTCAAAAAAATGTGAGATTAGAACACCATAAGAAAAATATGTAAAGTGAAATGTGGTGGTAGGAACTCTTAGCAGAGTGTGCCTGGGGAAGTACCACACCTTTGAAGTACCACAAGTTATTCTACCGCCGAGCAGTAATGTTTGCACATTACTGTGTTCCGGTTTGAATGGCAATGTTTTCAGTGAAATTACAGGGCTCAGAGATATAATATCTTAGATCTCAAGGTGAAGAGCGCAGTGCAGTGCTAGGTAATGATTTGTACAGCTACGTGTTACTGGTCTGTTATGTGCTTACCATCAGGCCCATGTTCTGCTCGTCTTGTCATTCTTTTTTTTAAGGCCACCAATTAAAATGTCTAGCATAAGTTCTTCTTAATTATCTATTGTTTTTTTTTTGTATGTATGTGGCTTTTAATAAAGAATTAATTATCTTATCATCTGATCGTGTTAAATTTATTAGTGGGGCATTTTTAAAGATTAACTTGCACATACAAAAGCAACTAGGGAGAGAAAAATACAATGTTACTTAATTAATAGTGTTTAGTATTTTCAAAAATTATTTCACTGTTGGATATGTCCGCGATCCCTGAGTCCTATAGGCTATATATTATGTACCACAGGCGTAGCCAGGACGGACTGCTAGTCTGTATTTAATATTTAAAGTTTTCAAACCAAAACTTGATTCTAACCTGACTTCTTTTATCTGGCTTAGGTTGGGATTAATAAGTGTTGTGTGAAGAATGTCGAAAAATATATAATTTACTGTAAAAAAATATTGCTTTCATTTTCAGTGTAAGTAAGATGACACAATACAGAATATATTTAAGTTAACCCATAGAAACTGGCTTTTTTTAAATGCATGCAAGGTGTTAATGCAATTCAAGTTGTTTTAAGTAAGTTTATATAGTGTTAAGAATAGCCATAAGTGATTACAATTAAGGAATTGCAATACATGTATATAACACAATCTAATTCAACATGTTAGTTTCACATTATATTATGTGGTCTGATAGCGGTCACTGGATTATCAAGTCTTACACATGAAGTTTAAGCAATGTCTGTGTTAGTATTCCAATTAGATTCTGTATCGATATTTATTTCATTTAATTTTGATCAATTGGTATAAAGGGAGCAAGTAAGCAACCAACACAACATTTCATAGATTTAACTGTGTTTTTGTATCCGATGCATAAGTTTTGTGATTCAAGAATTCAACATAGATGTACATACCAGAAGTCACACTCTCAGTGCCTGTATATCTTATCCTTTCATTTACAAGTTGCAACTGCAAATTTTCATTTTTGAGTGTATTAACATTGTCAAATAATCTGCTCTCTGAAATTTACACATTTATAAGGTTAATAAACACATACAAATAAGATAAATTAATCTTAATGAGGAGAAAAGAATCAATAACATGTTTTCCTTTTATGAAATTTATGGTTCAAAGTTTCGTATGAACTTTTCAATAGGTACCATTTATTTTTTAAATGTAAACAAACTACTTACTACATTACCTAGATTTGCTTAGCAGCATGTAGTGTAAAAGTTTATTATGAGCTTAGAAAACAATAGATCATTCTATCTCGCTCGAGATAAATCTTTCCGTTCATAATACTGTAAAACTATCGTCATTATACAAAGAAGTAAAAACATAGGTTAAGTAACTTACGAAAAACGATGATATCGTGAAACGCAGCAGTCTCATAACGATTCCGACTTTGTAACTGGCTTACAATACTTTTTCTCCACTCGCCTCCTTCCATTGTGTGAGTATTTTATATTTATCTAATTAAAACCAATTATTTCACCAATTTTCGACTCAAAACAAACAAATGTCATGTTGTTAATTACAATATAACCGACAATAGAGTCCACTAAGTTTTATATTTAATTATAGCAAAATATTGGCGTGTTGTTGGATAACCTAATAATGTGATGAATTAAAGAGAAAACAGAGAAACTTGATAACAAATTTATAATTCACCAGTAAATTCATTCCAATACACAAGGCGAATATGACAAATAATGTCAAATTGTCTATTGACAAGTGTCAATTCAAACAAGATTCTGTATGCCATCAATGTCACTGTCAGAAGGTTCCATGTTCATTTCATTTTATTTTTTGATTTTTTGGCAAAAAAAACTTGTAGTATTTTCCCTCACTTTGTAATAATTTGTAATGCAAATTAATATCACGGGAGAAATATTTTTTTTATTTAACAGGGTAAATGCTTAGCTTATTTTGGCAGCTATATCTTGTAAATTGATTAAATTAAATTGTAATGTATCTCTTAGCCCTCCCTATCCCAATATCCATTATGTCCCTTGAGGACTTAGGACTGCTACTACCTTGGCTGCCACAGTTTTTTGTTACTAAAGGGCATTTGTTATTTTTTGGTATGAAAAATAAGTAAGTAGTCATAGAACCAGTATAAGGAGCAACATTTTTTTTTATTGTACGCTTATCGAAACTCATATTATTATTGTTTTTTGATATTCATATTAGATTAGTACCTAAACAGTTACCCAAACTGATCGTACGACTGCCCTTAGTGTTTTATTAGCATAATTGCACCATGCCTGTTGCGAGTTGGTCAGTCAGGCTTTTGATTTGGACCGAAAGAGTACTGGCAAAAGAACCGTAAAAAGTATAAAATATGGGTTGCTGTTCAGTGAAATTGTCAGTGAAGTTTGTATAACCCTATCTCGTATTGTCCGATCATTGGTGGAAAGTAGTCACATCACACGGATATTCAGCTTATCACAGCGCGGCTTTTTTACCTCGTCATGCGCCTCCGCTGGTGACTTGTGAATGTAAGTGAGATTTGTTTCATCGCAGATCAACAGGGTATTTAATCTGTGGGCGCAGCCCTTTAAGTTTGACGTCGATGACTGTCTGTCTGTCTGTGTGTGTGTCTGGCTATGGCACCGCAGAGCTCAAACGGATGGACCGATTTCGATGCGGTTTTTGATTTTGATTATTATTACCTATGTTTTGTTGGAAAAGACATATTCAATGATCCTGTTTTTAACCCCCGACAAAAAAAAGGGGTGTTATAAGTTTGACGTCGATGTCTGTCTGTCTGTCTGTCTGTCGGTCTGTCTGTCTGTCTGTCTGTCTGTCTGTCTGTGTGTGTGTCTGTCTGTGGCACCGTAGAGCTCAAACGGATGGGCCGATTTCGATGCGGTTTTTTTATTTGAAAGTTAATATCCGTGCGGGTGTTCTTAGCTATGTTTGGTTAATATCGATTCAAAATGGCCGCCTCCACAAAATGGCGGACAAAATATTTCTTCACAACCTACCTCAATATGGGTATCAAATGAAAGGGCTTGACTAGTAGAGTACTAAACACTATAACAAATTTCAAATCCAAGATGACCGCCACCACAAAATGGCGAATTATATAATATTTTTCACTACTGCCTCAATATGGGTATCAAATGAAAGGGCTTGATTAGTAGAATACTTTGCACTATGACAAATTTCAAATCCAAGATGGCCGCTACCACAAAATGGCGAATTACATTTCCTTTTTCACAATTCCCTTAATATAGGTATCAAATGAAAGGGCTTGACTAGTAGAATGTGCTACAGATAACAAATCTAAGGTAGTCGGGGGTTAATCAAAATTTTTAATTTTGTTCTTGTCCTTATCATGGCACCTACCATGATAAGGAAAATGGAAAAGATAAAGTGAACGGGTAACCTCGGGTCCGTGAACTCGCGCTAATCGAGCGACTGACGAGACTATGAAGAGAGTGAATTTGGACCATTACTCGTCCAGATAATATATACATCAGCTTAGTAAAGCTCCAAGTCAATGCAGTCTCTCCCCAACGAACTTCTATGCGAAGTCCTCAAACGGCAAGGTTCACGTGCAAGCACGGATCCAGGGGGGGTGGGGTCATGGGGGTCATGATCCCCCCTGGGCTGGGTCCAGTACCTAGGTGGACGACTAATTAAGAGCATGCAATTACTGCTCGCACAGTTTGCCACGATTATGTGACCAACCTCCTGGAGCCAACGCTAGATCCACCCTTGTTCACGAGCAGATGTTACTCCTTCCCCGGCCGGGATTAACCATCACAAGATGTCACCGTGGCAAGTTGTTGTGTGATGCCCATGGTGCACCATTTGGAGGTTTCCGTGCTTAGCACCCCACGTAATGGGCACTTTTGCGACAGTTAGGTTATGTTAGGTTAGGGTTATTAAATTAATTTCACTGTATCTTCCTACTTAGTATCTAAATATTTAATAAGTAGGTATATATACTTATTTTATTGTTGCTTAGGTAAATTAAATGTTTTTATTTTTAATATCTGACATGTGTTTTGTGTCGTACAGTATAATTCCAAAAGTTGTAAAACAAACTGGGATCAAATTATACCAAAGCGTGACCTGTGTTCTGTGCTTGGCTATCATAGAATACAGGCTTAAATAGTAACGCTAATTAACTATCTCTTTGTAGGAAGGTACTGTGTGAACCTGCATCCGTGAGGTAGTTCGTTTGTAGTATTGCAGTTAGCCCCACAATTTATGTAACAACTGCTCCTCTACCGCCTAACGAAATCGGCTATGGCTTTGCTATTGTTGTCTCTATAATTTCAAAGGAAAAGAAAAGAGACAGTTATATCAGAGCTAAGACAGTTTAGTTAGGCGGTAGACCCTCCGATTAGCTAACTGCACTTAGTGCTTAACAGTTTTCCTAAAAGTATAACCCTTCTGCCGAAGCCAAACTGATACCAGCTTTAAAGGATTAAAAAATTGGCAGTCATAATGACTGGCATCAGAAGTGTAACCTTATAACTTATAATTTTGTAGTGGTAGGAGTAATTGCAGAGTCTGCCTAGGGAAGTAATTGGCAAAAGTTTTGCCCATCTACCGCCAAGAAGAAATATGAAACATCACTGTGTTCCTGTTTGAAGGGCGGATGTTCCAAGTGAAATTACAGGGCATAAAGATAAAAACTTTTTGTGTATCTAGCGACGAGCGCAGTGTAGTGCGAGTGTCACTGTGCTGTTATGGACTGGCGTATTGCTTACCATCAGGCATAATAATAATTATTTCCTGCGCGTCAGATCACTCTATACCTACTATAAAATAACTGTTGTTGCACAATACGTCACTTGTATAGCTACGGATGTATTGATAGGTATTACGAATGTCGGAGACGCGAACCCATATTTCACACATCGAAATAAATCAATTGATGTGCCCTCCCAAACTTCAAGTGCACGGAATTATGTTATCGTTGGAAAGAGTGAGACCACTCTTTCCGTTCTAGTCGGTTGTAGGAAGCGGTGAACGCCGGACGTTTATACCTATCACTATTCGTTGTCATAAACCAAAAAAAGTAGAACCGCAACAAACCTCGCCGCTAGCGATTCTAGGAACCAAGTAGATTGGTAATTGTAAACCTCTCACGCTACACATAGAGACGCAGTTTGTTAACAATTTTAAGGTGCTCAGGGCACATCTTTTGATTTATATCGATGGTATTTCAGACTCACGTTTTGCGTAGGTAATCCTATATAACATTCGAACCTACTAGCTCTACTACTACTAGCTTAAATCCCTATCTCTGTGTTAAGTCTACAAAGCAATTTCTTGATTAATTAAAGTAGGGTGAAGGACCCAGTAATGGACACTTTTAGGACAGTGTTCATAATAAATAGCAATAAAAAAAAAAGTACAAAACTCAGATCAAAAATAATTACTGAAAATAACAATCAGTATTCTCAAGAATCAGCACAGCGATATACAATTGAAGTATCTGTAACGAATTATTAGAACTTTCATATAATATAGAAAAAACTAAAATCACCAGTTATGGACACCTAGGATCCAGTTGTCCATACCCAGTGATGGACGTTACCCAGTTATGGACACCCAGTCATCGACAGTGAACAACATAACCATAATTATGGCAGATATGAATACTATTTAGGAGACAAACAAATTGAATACAGTTGAATTGAAATTATTTTTAATTGAAGTCAAAACAGGTACTTTACCATTATCTCTCTCAAATTAAGCATCAAAACAAATACAAAACTTTCACTCAAACCCGTCGTACTCGTAGAAATAACTATTATCGATAATAATAATAATAATCATCATCATCAGCCGCAAGACGTCCACTGTTGAACATAGGCCTCCCACTAAATTTCCACAACGTACGGTCCAGGGCATCCTGCAACCAGCGGTTTTCAGCGACGTTTGCGAGGTCATCTGTCCATCTAGTGGGAGGTCGTCCAACACTGCGCCTTCCGGTTCGTGGTCGTCGCCACTCGAGAACCTTTCTTGCCCATCGGTTGTCAGTTCTGCCAGCGATGTATGTGGCCTGCCCATTGCCATTTCAGCTTGCTTACTCTTTGAGCTATGTCGGCCACTTTCGTTATTTTGCGAATATCCTAATTACGAATTCTGTCGCGCAAAGGACTCCGAGCATAGCTCTCTCCAGAGCTCGCTGTGCCACTTTAAGCTTCGTTATGAGGCCCACAGTTCAGGACCACGTCTCAGTTCCATAAGCCATCACTGGCAACACGCACTGATTAAAGACTTTCGTCTTTAGGCATTGGGGTATTTTGGACTCAAAGATGTGCCAAAGTTTCCCGAACGCTGCCCATCCGAGTTGGATCCTTCGCTGGACCTCTTAGTCGAAGTTGGATCTACCTAATTGGATCTTTTGACCCAGGTAGACGTATTCGTCACCAACTTCGAGTGTGGCATTCCCAACAATAGCCGGCACAGGTGAGGCATAAATATTTGACATGACCTTCGTCTTGTCCATATTCATTCTCAGACCTACCTGTTGGTATACTCTACTGAGGTCCCTGAGCATAGCACCGAGATCCTACAGCGACTCCGCCACAATGACTATGTCGTCGGCAAACAAGCAAGGTGAGTGATGCATTCGCTGTTGATATTGATGCCAGTCCAGTAGCTTGAAAATTCTTCCAGCGCGGCAGTGAACAGTTTCGGAGATATAACTTCTGCCTCTTTCACGTCTTTCTGTAGCTGGATAATTATGTTTTGTGCACTGGTTCTGTAATCGGACAGACATTGTGGCTTTGTTATAAATACACTTCAACATTTCGATATAGCGAAATTCGATGCGGCATCGCAGGAGCGACTGAAGCACTGCCAAGGTCTCGATGGAACCGAAGGCTTTCTCATAGTCCACATATTCTATACATAGTGGCCGATTATACTCCTTGGTTTTCTGTATAATCTGCCGTAGCGTATGGATGTGGTCTATGGTACTATATCCCTTTCGTAAACCGGCTTGTTCGGGTGGTTGGAAGTCCTGCGTGAGAGACGATTCGTGATAACCATCGAAAACAACTTATAAACGTGGCTCAGAAGTGAGATAGGTCTGTAGTTCTTCAAGGTGTTGTTACCTTTTTTGAAAAAGAGCACCACTACACTTCTGCTCCACATTTCTGGCTTATTACCGTCAAGCATGACTAAGTCGAACAGCTTCTGGAGTACTTTAAGTACCGGTTTTCCACCCGCTCTCAGCTCAATCGTAATTCTGTCGTCACCATGTGCCTTGTTGTTTTTAATTTGTTTGAGGGCCATCTTAATCTCATACTAGCTGACTTCTGCGATATCTTCGGTAAAGTATCGGGTAAGCTTGGCTCTGGGGTCTTTTGCCATGCTAACGACAGGTTGTGCTTGCGTAGAGGTGTAAAACTGTTCATAGAACCTCTCAATCTCCTCCAAAATCTCGGGCTTCGACGAGACGACGTTACCACTATCGGTCTTCTATCGGTTAAAAAGTTTCTTTTGAATGAAGATGGTAGGTACAATGATTCCCAAAGCAGCATCTATAGACTTTTTGAGGTGTAATTGTATCGGTACGGTTGTTGCTTGTTCCCGGTATAGCAAAGTTTCCATCTGAAAACACTTGAAAAATCTTGAAACATAAAAGATATAAAACCAGTAATGGACACTCACTGGATCCAGTGATCGACACTTTGTTCTTTACTGGTACATGCACTCCAATTTGTTTAATTTCAAAATATACTTAAACTGCTTGGAAAAAGGAGTTAAATTGGTGTGCCAACTCGAGATGTTCCTAAAAAAATAATTATGGACATGTGTCGATTACTGGGTAAAGTATGTATGCCTGATCCAGTAAATGACACCGGCTATAAACACAAAAAAGCGCGATTATAACTGGGAACAATTACAAATTATATCTCTCATTTCAATACAAAACTTTAGAATATAATTAGAATTCAGTTACAATTAATAACAAACAAATGATGGAGAACCAAATAGACTCACCTTGTTAACGAGTATGTTAGTAAAATTTGATTTTTCTGGACCAGCACTAACTTGGTCTAATGTTTACTTTGCCATTTTGAAACGAAATGATAGATCGCACTGACGTATATTATGAGGCGAATAGGAGGTCCGTTCTCTATGATTAAGTGGTGCCACACGAAAATCTCAAAGTGGAAGGCTTGTTTTCTTTGAATAAAGGAAAAAAGTGTCCATAACTGGGGTACTGTCCATTACTGGATCATCCACCCTATGTTCCCTAAGCAAATAGGTGTATAATAACTACCCACATACAGAAACAATAACGCTGACTGGTGCTTACTGCTGGCAGCTCAGTAAATGTTTGTTTTAAACCAAGATTTGGACTAGTTCTGCAAATATCCACGTTTCCAACGTTTGGATACCGCCAACTCAGCTCTCTGGTTTCCACTACTTCAACATCGGTTATATTACAATTATATATCAA
This sequence comes from Ectropis grisescens, assembly GCA_017562165.1. Lineage (NCBI taxonomy): Eukaryota > Metazoa > Arthropoda > Insecta > Lepidoptera > Geometridae > Ectropis > Ectropis grisescens. The sequence continues at coordinate 16,291,305 of CM029772.1, forward strand.
ATATATAAATTTGTAGTTTAAATAATAATCATCACCATAATAATTGAACATATTAATGATTATGTACAAGCATAACTATGATTTCACTTATTTTATAGTCCCTATGTCAGTTGCTTAAAGCATAAACAAACAGCCCACTAAATGTTCCCACAACTGGTACTCGGGGCCTTCTCTCGCAAGGAGAGAGTCGAAGGCATAATCTACCACGCTGCCGCTGGTCCAGTGCGGGTTGGTAGATGACACATGACTTCGAAAGATTCTTGGTACCTACGTGTCGCGTTTCTCACGATGTTTTCCCAGACCAGCCGTAAATATGACAGTTGGATTGGCCTCTATTTAGCGCTTGCTGGGATTCCGAGGATTTATATCTTATAACCCTTGGCCATAGATAAGCCTCGTTGGCCTAGCGACGAGAACGAACGATTTCACAAGTAAGTGTAAAGTCGTGAGTTCGAACCCCGCCTTCTCCTTTGTGTTTTCTTCAGTGCAGTAGTAGGTACAAGTTTGTCATTACCCCGGACTTAAAATGACAAGATGTTGAGGAAGCCGACATGCCTCAAGCAAAACGTCTTTCGAGTGCAATGTTTCATCCGATAATGACGCTAGGCCAGTGTAGGTCACTTTGGCCTTAATTGTAAGCATACTCGGATGCTGTATTAGTAACTCAAAACTATGTTTAGTAAATGCCTAGTATAGAGTGACGGAACGAACAGGACACCTACTTGATGCTAAGCAACACGCATGTTCACAACAGCACAGTGACACACTATTATTGGAACATGAATACTCCAGATCATTACTTAGCACTACACTGCGGTCTTCACCCGGAGCTATATGAGTTACCTAGGTATATGTATGCTGCAATTTCTCTAGAAACGTTGCTCTTCAAACCGGAACACAGTGATGTTTTTTAAATAATTGATTGACGATAGAATTACTGGCAAAGGTTTGGTATTTCCCAAGCCAATTCTGCAAAGACTTCTTCCTACCTTAACAAAATACTATTGGAACAAAGTTTCTTGCGGCAGGGTTGGAGGACACAGGGATTATGCTGTGCGACTGAACTGAATAAAAATTTTGGCTAAAACCGTTATTAAAATATATAACGGAAGTGACTGGTAAAAACTGGCCGTGACCAATGTTGACAACTAAATTTTTCGATGATCATAATTAATACAATTCAGCAAATTGTTTTTGCAAATTGTGTTGCTTCTACACTATCCAAAGAACTTCATTCCTACCTAATGCCCCATGGCACCAAATCTCTTTTTCAGCACTATAGGTACTCGCTGCATATACATATACAACAGTTAATGCACTTAAGGCTCCAAGGAAATTTTAATTAGACCAAGCTGATTAACATCGATAAAACAAACGGATTTCAATCACAATCAAATTCAGGGCGAAACGTTTCAGGTTCATTCTCAGTAGGCATGAAGCAGCGATAATAATCATGAATTTTACTTCTAAAAGTTTGGTCCGGACATGGCTTGTTATTACAGTGAGTACTTACTTAAACTTTTTTGGCCCGACTATTTTCAAAAGTAATTTACACTACACTAGAAATCTACTTACACTAAGGAAATCTGAATAATCGCTGAAGTCTGGACTAATGAAGGTCTTCCTGACCTTCTTAAAATTTAATAAAATAAAATATCCTACTTAAATACAACTCACTGCTTATTTCAACATTTCTGCGTAATCCATAAACCGATGGACAAACCAAAACTTACATCTCAAACCACGTTAATAGGCATGCATATTTTAAATATTTTCAGATTGTTGCATTGACTGCAGTAAACGTTTTTGGATCAGGAGAAAAAAGACGTAAGATATTCATTTTTGTATTGTCCATATTAGGTATTATAAATAGTTCGCTTTTGAGGGAAATTTAACAAAAAATACAATATATTTCTGAGTTATGAACCTTTGTATCTATCCTATTAATATTTATGTATTATTAGCTAAATTTGTCTAATAAAATTCAAGCCGTAGGGTACGTGATAGTTTCGTCTAAGTATTTATTATTATTATATACGATTCGCTAAATGTGTTTGCTAAGCGCAAAACTCGAGAAAGGCTGGACCAATTCGATGAATTTATAATGAAGAAAAAAGGAAAAATAACACTTTTATTCACAGATCACTAACATAAAACATATTTATACATTTGAACAACATAGTAAAATATATGTAGGTACCTACTTACTTACCTGTCCCAATCCAATCTGTCAAACATTTTACGCCAATTATAATAATGTTTTCTATTGGACTGTGACAGGCTTTTCGGAATAGTTTAAATCTGACAATGTATTACAGTCCAAAGGTCTAAGGTAAACTACTTCTTTTCAGTCGATCTTAAAATAGGCTTTGACTTAATACAAGAAGCCAATGGAGCGCCTTCATTACGGATACGAGATTTTGAAGGTACCTACTACAATACAGGGTTATGTTAGGTAATATTATATTTCCCTATCACAATGTGATCAACACGACTGACTAATCAGCTTTCATTTCACAAATCGCGAACACTTATTTCAGGATAAAAATAGTTTACAACGAATCAATTCACGCATCTCTCTCCCTTCATTTCATCCTTTCTGCATTATACCTGTAGGTATAGTCAGAGCGTGGTCTATGCTTTTTAGCTGATGTTACATTCAATCATATTACGTATTTTCATCAACGCCGATAATGAGGCGTTTTCACTATGCTATTAATATATTATGTAAATCTATCAAAGACACGTACACAATTTCAGCAAGTGCGTCGCTAGTGTTTCAATTTTAATTTTAATTTTTAAGAAACTCTGAAACTAGGTAGATTATATATTGGAGTCACCTATTCGAAAGGTCGATTGACCTATTAAAGACAATTTTCGAAGACGACAATTCTTCTTTAGAATAGTTTCATATTGAAAATATCAATAAACCAAAATAAAGATTCGTAATATACAGACTAGAATACACAGTTAGGTACACATTATATAATATTACATGACTGTGTAACTGTGTTTATGTCAATCACACATAAAATGTCTGTTTGAATTGATGAACTGTATTCTAGTTTGAAGAAGGTTGATGTTTTCGGAGTGATTACAGAGACAAAATCCAACAATTAATATTATTATTTAAATTCAACTTTTATCGTGGGGAAATGCAAACAGTGTTTTGAGTTTTTCGTGTTCAAAATATTGATCAACATGTGGTGTTAGGGGCAAATATGTTGCCTTTTAAGCATATCCTGCTCAGATTTTCACTCTATTTTAATGTCTAAATTATTAGGATCAAAAATTTTTTTGCAGATTCGTCAGAAATTAGAGCAAGAGCTAAGGACGATTCGACCGAACCCAGAAGTAAATCACCAGTTAGAGCAGATTCCTTTAGTGACAGCGAGGAACCTGTAAAGGTTCATCATCAAATCAAACGCCAGCGTAGTGCAGAGTCTAAGGAGAACCCCAAATCTAATGATAATGACGATAGTAAGTTGAACGTCCGCTTATTCCACTATTCGTGTATGGACTACTGTTCGCACCCTTGGGATTGGTGACCTAAGTTTCAGCTGGAAACATTGGATTCAATCGAGAGACGAGCCAAAAGTCAAAAGGCTCTTAAATGCGCAACTAAGTTGTAAGTTTATCAAATGAATTTCTGAGAGTGTGCTGTGGATTTGCATGATACTAGCTAGTAATCCATCTTGACCTTTCTCTACCTGAGTACTTGTGGCTGAAAAATACGACTTAATTTCATGGCTGACGTTCCAATACTTGAATCACGACGTTTGTGCCCATTTTCGTTAAGAATGGGAATTCTTCCATGAATATAGTTAATCTGGGTGTACCTACTGTAGCAGTAATTTTGTGACATAAATATTTCATGTCAATAAACGAATAGGTACTAGTGAGTATTCTAAGAGTTAGGTGACAACCGACTAGATGGGTCTATATGGTATATATGGGAACATTAAAAAAGTCACAGGATATGCCTAGATGATTGAGCACATGATCGAGAAAAGAGAAGCTTTTGTTATATTTTGCTCAAAAGTAGATGATAACTGGCTAGAAGTATTGAAAAATGATTCTTTCGTAATATTGACCAAGTCTTTCAAGTTTTTTTTTTAATTCCTATTTTATGCATCTAGTATAAGTACCTTATATTTAAATATGTATTCACACATTAATCGGAGGGCAAGCAAATTCCAGGCGTCACTGAGTTGGTCATTGGAAAGATTACATTAGGTGTCGCTCGATTGATTTGTATAGACCAGTCTTTCTCAAAGTGGACTATAATGCCCCCTTGTGGGCGCTGCAGGACTAAAGGGGTATGAGACCCAGAAAAATAATGGGGGCGTTGTTTAGAGCCTTGGAGTCCATTGTGTGTTACCTACTGGGCTCAGGTCTAAAGTTAACTCTAGCAGGTTGTAGTAAAAGTCTCCTTTAGAATATATGTTTAATATACGCTAATAAAGCTAGCAATAATTAATTAGTACTTAAAGTGAGAACCTGAATAATCGATAATAATTTATATTTTAGCATCTCTAGACGAAGATCAAAGGTTGAGCACCCGAGGTCTTGGGGTTGGCGAATACGAACCTGAAGGTAAATCAGAAATTGTTTCATGAAGGTAGATTATTTGTTAAGTGTTGTACACAAGCTATATCGATATTTTTGGCAGAACGTTGAATACATGCCTTTAATAGATAGTTCTAAAGAGAGACAAAAAATAAACGTTTTTTTTCCGAAAACGACCAAGTAGTTCCAGAAATGTTCACTCCGTCTGGTTCTAGAAATTTACACGTTTAAATAAGCAAACAAACACATTATCCAAACGTTTAGATTTAGATGATATCATCGACGAAAGATATTGGTAATTTAACACATTTTATTCTTATTTCAGAACGTCCTAACATTCATAACAGATATCAATCATCGGAAGAAAACTCTGGTAGTAAGTAACAGTTTACTTGGAAAATAGAAATATAGATTCGTATTGTTATTATAAAAACTATTACAACTAAAACTATCATTTTACACCTTGAATGAGAGAGCTGTGAACATTCATGAGCTGTGTATTTCAAAAAACCACCACACTGATTTCGACAAAATGTATATGGGTCACTATAAAAACAAACAAAATCAATTCACAATTAGCGGAGCAACGGCAACACATACAAAAAAAATACATCCGAATTTAGAACCTCCTCCTTTTTTAAAGGTGGTTAGAAAAACAAAGATGTGTTGTCATGGGACACCAGCCCTTCTACCGCCTAACTAAATCGGCTATAGCTTTGCTATTGCTGTCTCTGTCTATTCAAACGAAAAGAAAAGAGAGGAGGATGACATCAAAGCTAAGACAGTTTTCGTTAGGCGGTAGACCACCGGGTAGGAACGAAGTTCCTTCGGATAGTACAAAATCAACACAATTTGCAAAAAAAAAAAACTTGGTACGATTTTTAACCGCGTACTCAATTTTGATGATCAAGCAAAGGAAAGATTTTAAAATTCAAATTCTAAACTTAGAATCCTGAGCGTTAACGAGGGAATCAAAAGAGCTAAAGGTGAAAATTCTTTCCACTCACGTGCAACACGTAACTTTTCATCCCAACTCAGCGAGGAGATGACTAAATGACTTTGCGCATCTTTAACAGTATCAGTTAATTCTGTTGACGTCAAATAAACTTATTCGTCGCTAAAATCATTCATTTTAAGTTGTTCACATGTTTTAAAGATTCTTGTTTAAGGGCGTGTGGGCCGTAATTTTGAATTTTTAAAACAACTTTCAGACCTTTAAAATAGTGTAATAAACTCTGAAAAAAAATATATGTATTAGTTAAGGATCTAATCTAGTGCAATTCGCAGTCAATAACACGATTTAATGAATTTTACTTGATAGAAAAAAAATCCCAAAGTTACCCCTTTTCAAAAAGTTTATTCAAGTTTATGACTAAACAAATGAATTTTTTTACTAAATTTTTGTACTCAACGAAAGCCATTAAAAAGTTATAGATGCATTCGCAGTGTTTGACTTGATAAAAAGTATCAGTTATTCACTATGTTTTAATATCTACCATATATATATAGCGCGCCGTTCGGCAGGCCTGATCAGTCGCGTTTCGGCGCTCACGGACGACGGGTCTGTGCTTGATTTTGCAATTTTGACAACCAATAAATTTTAAACATTACGATCATAGTGCCACAGTATAACAATATCAGTAGGTATTACTAGTGAAGCACGCTATAATCTTGATTTTTGATACCGTTTTCATTGGAATTGCAAATAGACGCTGATACTAATTAGTACGCTGTATACTTTATGTTGTAGACCAATAGGGGAGTCTCAAAAAACTGACGTCGATAACACATCAGTAAAAAATTCAATGCGGATGCAATGGAAAATAGATAAGTATCGGTACAATATTCGTCCGTCAAATCAGAGATCGGGATAAGGAAATAATGAGAGGGGAGAAATCCCCTGCGTAAATCCCTAATATAAATGCAAGTATGATTCATGTATGATACCTAACTTGCATTTATATGCCATTTAGGTAAATTCTTTGGTAGTAAGGTACTTAATACTTGGAAGAAAACTCCTCACATACAGATTTTACCACTTTGGAAGAGACTCTTGCGCAAACTATTCAGTTTAGAAAAAAAATTATAGGAACTTCAATACAATTTTGAACACCTATCCATAGATACACATATGGTTTTGATAGATTTTTTTTTATTTCTTTTCCAAGTTTGTGACACCACCAAAATTAATTGTTTTTTCTTTTTTTGTATGAAAATGTTGATATTGTTCATAGAATACATGTACTTACCAAGTTTTAATAGTATACTTCTTATAGTTTCGGAGTAAAATGGCTGTCACATACGGATGGACAGACATAACGTATATTTTAAAATTTGTCTACGAATGCCTAAAAACCCAACTTCGTTCATTTAAAACTTATTTAAAATGAAATTTAGACACTCGACCAAATTTGATAAGAAGCCTTTTAGGCAGTAAAATAACTCGTAGAATTTAACTCTGTACTAAATTTCCGATTCGTATTTTTTATATAAGATTTAGAATCATTTCCTGAGCATAAAATTACAAAATAATATAATAATCTATCAATAATAATAAATAATCCAGGTGGAGCTTCAAGCGCCAGCTCGAAAAACGTTTTTGGCCGATATTTCGAAAAAGTTATAAAGCATATTATTATTGTAGAAAATAAAATTTCCCATCTTTTGTTGCCAGTAAACTTTTTTTGAACTTACCGCTTACGATTTATTATGTCCAATTTAATGATAACAATGTAAAAAAATAAGATGTGAATTCTGTTCCCAGTAGCATAAACATGTTTCTTTTTACCGGAATGGAAGAAGGGTTATGTTTTTCGCGCGTATCTTTATGTTTGTAAAACTTTTATTTCCACATATCTTCCAAACGGCTGGATCGATTTTGGTAACTAAGATATTCTAAGACTAGTCTCATTCGCCAAAGTGTCCTTAGATAGTAGGTAATATTTATTTTTTTGTAGATTTTTTTGTAGTCGGGGTTTTTAAATTAAAGTTATTCTATCATATTGCTCGTTGCTCGAATAAACAGCACCGTTCATCATCAAGATCGAAGAGTTGAACAAAGAGTATGGTCTCCACTTTTGTAATAACAACAACTAAGCTGTGAAACGCATTGCCATAGTGGATTTTTGTCGAAGGTTCGAACCTTGGGGTTACGAGGTACACTGTGTTTGTTTCTATTAGAGAAGCAAGTTCCATCGTAGTCCCCATCATTTTCATCCACTATTATCGGCATCATCACAACCGTATCATTAAATGGCCTATAAACCGTAAACGGTAAGTTTTACAAAAAAAGTTTACAAGCAACAAAAGATGCAAAATTTTATTTTCTACAATTGTTGTCAAAATATATAGTTTCCAAAATATCGACTAAAACAGTTTTTTTCAATTGGCGTTTGAAGCTCTACCTGGATCTGTGAGCATTTTGTAATTTTATGCTCAGTAAGTGATCTTTACCTCATAGAAAAAAATTGGATTAGAAATTTAGTGCAAAGTTGGCCAAAACACCATCTATTTTTTCAAATCAAATCAAATCAAATCAATTTATTCAGCTTGTGGTCCTGGGTTACAAGGGTGGTACTTAAAATACATGACAGTTCTTCAGGTCCCGCAATTAGCATGCAAGCAGGTAAACAGAGAATGTAACAAAACTAGATTCATATACAGAAGATAAAAAGTGATTATTAAATTAAATAAAATGAAGTTTTTGAGGCACCAAACTTTCAAGCCATTATTACAACAAAGAATGTCTCTTTTTTGAAATCATTTTTTTTTTCTTCTAAGATTTTTTTACTGGTCTTTCATTACGTTTCAGCACATTTTTTAAATTTTTTGACGAACTTGTGAATTTTTAGGAAACATTTTAAAAAGATGCATGTAATCTTAAAAGCCGTTCTCAACTTATAGTGTGACCAAAAAAGAAAAGGTTGAGTTTTGTAAACCTACGAGTATAGATAAATTTAATATTTATTCGTTTATATAGCAACAAAACTCTTATCACTAGTATAAACAAATCTTGAACAAAAAATGAGTTTAAATTACATAGTCCAATATTTTAATGTTATTTCTGCACTGTGGCACCGATTCCGCGGTCGGTGACGGTCGCGAGAACAAGACAGCGTTAAATGCCTACTTTGACAGAATTACCTGGCCTTAAGTAGGGATAAGCAGGGTTTTATTAAAACCCTGCTTAACTAATATGGCTTGAAAAAAAATTACGCGCAAGGAAAATAAAAAAAAAATACACTGAGAAGGTATCTAGTCTCGAGTCTGAATTTTTTTACAAATTAAAAAAGTTGTACTTATGATAAATTCGGCCTTATGGAGGTAGAAGTCAATAGGTCTAATGATGTTTTGAATTCACAAACTTTTTGCTCACGATGCTTTAAATTCAAATTTAGTTTATTCTATAGCGGATAAAAACCACACTTCCGTTATAAATTATTCTCACGATTTTAGTCTCACATTTTTCAGTTCGGTCGCACAAAAAATCCTTATCATTTCCAAGCCTGCCGTAAGGAAGTTCGTTCCAATATATCATAAATATTTACGTTTTTAATATAAACAAAAAACGTTCTAAGTTTTTTGTATCTTATAATCTTCATTGTATTATTAAGCCAAATTTTTTCTATCAGAACTATGTCGCCGCAAACGACACACGTTCGTTTCGATTTGTCTTCTGTCAAGTTATAACGCGTTTAATTTTGTTTCATATCAGAATTTAATTTAGCTTTAGGCACATTTTAGGTACTTAATAGATATACTTATAATACTAGATTTTAGGTTTTTCCTAAGACAATTCCCTCTCAGATTACCTTAACTGACATTAACTTAACTTTGAACTGGCACAAAAGATTCGAGTCCCAAGTAACTAAAATTCCTAACTTTACTTACGTACACACGTAGAGCATACCTGAAAGTATACATAAAGCATACTGGAAGCATACCTGAAACTATTTCGTAAGTATATGTGTTACGGACTAAATGATAAATCGGGCATTATATAATGACCGGGTAAGTACTATGAATAATGCCCATTAAGAGAGGTCAATTTGATAATAGATAATTATTCAAATTTACTGGGGATTTTACATAATGGCCATAACCTTTTGGACAGTGGGACACAAACTTATTTAGTTAATTATTTAACTTAAAATAAACTAAATGTAAAAAAACAGTTTAAGTATACATTTATTTCATATCATGCAATAAACTAAAATTTAAGGAACACCCATTATTTGGCATAATTAGGATATCCATTTAAAATTAACTAGTTTTCAGCACTTAGCATAAGTAGGTACCTACTCTGTTCAACAGGTATAAATCTTTCGCCTTTCAGTACTTAAAACTAAAAGTTGAATGAAACATAATATAATTGTTAGTTAAAATAATGTTTTCCTTAATTTTCCTGTTATTTCAGACTAAGAGCAGACATGTACCTGATTGAAGTTATAATCCAATGGTTCGAATAAAAACTTCAAAAGAAAAACTTGTTTTCATTGTAAATTTACTATACTACTATTTACTTGTATACATATGTTTATTACCTAGCGGATTTAAAAGGGACCAAGCATTTGCTAGCGGCTAGCGATTACGTGACTTCAACGAAGACGACGACGTAGCACGAATATTTGCTACACTTACTGGTTATTCGACATGGTTTAGCCCACTCGTTGAATAGCTAGCAGAAACAATACGATACGATAAGTATATTTTTCTAATATACTTATACGTACATACTTAATCATCAACATCAACAGCCCACTAAATGTTCCCACTGCTGGGACTCGGGCCTTCTTTCGCAAGGAGAGAGTTAAGGCCATAATCCACCACGCTAGCCCAGTGCGGGTTGGTGGATGACACATGACCTTGAAAAGTTCTTGGTGAATGTCGGTCTCCTCACGATGTTTTCCATCACCGTTTTAAGTTAGCGGCATTACGCACATGACTTCGAAAACACAGTGGTGCGTGTGGGGTTTGAACCCGGGGTCTCCGGATCGGCAGGCGCAGCGCCGTTCTCCCGACTAGACTAGCCGTAACTTACATAATACCTACTTAATACATGAGTAAAAGTTATAAATAGTTACCCATCTATTGCCACCGTATTAAAAACCGAACCCCCAAAGTGACCATCTTAACAGCTAAAACATAAAGCTATCACCTGGATCTTAAATTCACCCTCCATTCGGGCACATTTATCTGAAATTAATGAATTATTCAACACTGAGGTTCCACTCCGCTCAATTTTAACTTTTACTTGGCTTATTTGATTAGGGGCAAGATTCTCTGCTTATACTCCTACCTATGTATACTTTCAATCCTATTGATTTTTTAAAGTTGTGTCTCCCAAATCAGCGTCTTCAGTTAGTAAGTATCACATAGCGCTTTGATATGTTGCAGTTTTATTTTTCCGCAGTAAACAAAATATTTAGCGCTGAGATGATAAATATTTTGACGACAATAATTCCATATTTGTAATCTGCCGATGAACGAAGCCGGTTAGTTGATTATCTGTAGACTTAGTCATCATCATCATTTTCAATCTGTTATTTCCCACTGTTGAGCATTTTTTGCCATTTTTCGTTTACGCCATTTGTCTCGGTCCTGAACTAGTATCATCCATGCATAACCCGCAGAATTTCATCAACACCATTTAACCGACAGGCGCTCGAGTCTTGTTTTGGAACTCTTTCATCAGTTTCTCAACACATGAGTTCACCTTTCACCTGCCGTCACTCGGCCTAGCAAACTGTCCAGCCCAATGCCATTTGGAGGAGCTGATTGTTTTTCCGATGTAATGTAATGTATAATGTTTTTTGTTACGATGATTTTATATATATGATGCACCTTCGCTTGCTGTAGAGTTTTAGGATTAGGTACTTCGATATTATATTTATTATTGAGACTGTAAACGATTTCTTTATTATCTCCTCACAATATTTTATTCAAATCTGGTGATTCGTTCGAACGTAACAACACACACAAACCTAAAAATGCGGGCTTATTTTAAACCTTATTATGATGTACTAAGAGTCGTACGTTGGTACCTATATAGAGTAGAGTGTGATAGTGACACTTGGTAAATTAGAAAGTTCCTGCGACCTGGCATCCATCAAGAGTCGACGGGACTTTGGTAAAGTTCAGTCCACCGCAAGATATTGCAAGCTCTTGCGAAATTACACTATTAAGCCGAATATATTGCCTTCCACAACGCTCCGGTGGCGATCCTCAAACTTTATAATCGATTTATTTTAAACTGAATAGATATTAGCTATCTACTAGGTAAGTAGGTGCACTATCCATAAACTCTGATACCTTAAAATGAATTTAAATGACACGACACCAACAGAAATAGAAAGGCTATATTATGCAGCAATAAAAGTATGAAAGGCTAAGAGTTGAGGTAAGCGCAACTGTCGGGAGAACTCTAGTCTACAATGTGAACAATGTGTGCCAGTTATATCATGAAAACTCTTTGTTCCGAAACGTTATGAAATACACAAATGATTTTTCCAGATCTGAGCTTAGACTTAGACCATCTCGAGAGATCCCAATGCTCTTGAAAGTGCAATATAACGACTTCGGGTTAGACCTCTACCCGCAGAGGGATTTGCTGGTTACTCCAAGATGTATGTATAAAATAAATCCTAGTTGGGAGTTGAAAGTTTGACTATTTATTTTATTCAAAATTATTGTTTTATATAGCACCTACGTTGTCGATAACCTTTTGTTTATCTTCCGCTATCTTGACCGTGATGACGATGGCAAAAGAAGTGATGGTATAAATCTTGTATCGATGAAGCTGTGTCGTTAATTCAGTAGATCACCTCGTTTCAGACAAGTTACGACCAAAGACAAATCACGAGTAAAATAACTTGATACTTATTAGAAAATTGCGATTACTACTTACGACACAATAATAGCTTGCAACAAATAATGCAACGAAACGGAGCAATTCTAATTTCGTCGAGATCCTTTCGGAAGCCCGACAGCTTAAAATTTACATGAAAAGTAGGCAGGTAGGCACGGCTTAGCCCGCTGAAGGGGCGTGTTTTTACCTTGGGACTTAACTGTTCACTCTTTATTCGAAATTGGCTTCGTGGATTATTGGATAAGGAGATTATAAATTGTTGCTTCGAACGCTCGTTGGGGATCAAATTTTTCTTTGTAATTTTGCATACATGACGGCTTTAAACCTGCTGAAACGTCACCTTAGCTTAGCTTAAGCTTGCATTTCAGGGTCTCGTTAATTTTGTATGCCTTGTTATTTGTTGTGTTATAAGTGAACATCGAGGCAAAGCCAAAGGTTTCCTCCATTTTTGTAATAGGAACATCTAGACTGTGGGATGCGATGCCTGAATGGGTTTTATCGATGGTTAAAACTTTGAATCTTCAAGTTGAGAATAAGTCGGTTTCTTCTAGGTAAGCACGTTCTATCGTAGACCGCATCATCACGTAATATCTCAGCCGATTACGGTGGTATTAAGCGGCGATGGTGTAAGTAAACCAGTATAATTATTTAAAAACATGCTTACTCGTATTTTTATTCTAGTAGTAGGACTCTTGGCAGAGTCCGCGTGGGGAAGTACCACACCTTTGCTAGTTATTTTACCGCCAAGGAGTAGTTAGCAAACATTACTGTGTTCCGGTTTGAAGGGCAATGTTTCCAGACAAATTACAGGGCTTAGAGATATACCTACCATCTTAGATCTCTAGGTGACGAGCGCAGTGCAATGCTAGGTAATGATTTGAACGTTTCATGTTCCAATAGCTGTGTGTCACTGAGATGTTATGTTGGTTACCATTGGTCCTGCTCGTCTCGTTACTTTTCATTTAAAAAAATAAATAAAAGTGGTCAAGTGCGAGTCGGACTCGCCCATGAAGACTTCCGTAGTAGCAAGTAACATAATATAAAAGTTCTTGTAGTTCGTTGTTACTTTAGTCAGTGTTTTAACAATAGTCAATTTATGACGTATTAAAATAAAACTACTTACTAGATCTCATTCAAACCAATTTTCGTTGATAGTTTACATGGTACTAATGGACATCATATACTTTTTTTATTTTTGTTATTCTCTTATTTTAGAAGTTATAGGCCCCTCCTATAACTTCACTTACCACTTTTACCACTTTGGAAGAGCCACCATCGCGCAAACTCTTCAGTTTAGAAAAAAAATATGTTTGGAACTTCAATATGTATTTTTGATGACCTATCCATAGATACCCCACACGTATGGTTTTGATAAAAAAAAATTGAGTTTGAGTTCTAAGTATGGGCCACCCCTAAAATTTTTTGTTTTTTTTTAATTTTTTGTATCTAAATCTTATTGCGGTTTACAGATTACATCTACTTACCAAGTTTCAATAGTATAAGTAGCTCTTATGGTTTCGGAGAAAAGTGGCTGTGACATACGGACGGACAGACAGACAGAAATGACGAAACTATAAGGGTCCCGTATTTTGCTACGGAACCCTAATAAAAACCCTATTTTTTTATTAGGGTTCAAACCAAATAAATTTACCTAAGTATATGTTTGACGTAGGTAATTACTAATTACCCAGTTTGAAATCTATCTATTGTTAGTCATCTGTTTATCCTTATCAGGATTGTGGGATCCTCATGTGGGATTGGTAGCGGTTTTCTTCATTTACTCTTATCATGCTCCAGTTCAGCACTCACCTCTTCTTTACTCCATAATCCATACCTCATACCTTTTTCGGGCCTCATTACCATATGAGTCACGCACCTTCTTTTTGTAAGGTGAGCGTCGTCTCTCCTTATGTTGTATCTATACCTTAATATAAATAGGTATATCTCTTTCTACAATGGTTACTTGCGTGACAGTCGCTTCGAACGAAACCATACAAACTAACATGGCATGACCCCCATCCCCTGAAAACTTTTGGTTTATTAATGTCTAGCAAGTTTTTGTTTGTATAACTTTGTCATAGATTTTCATGCATGCCATGTTTTAATATTTAATAGCAAGCTATAATATTGTATATGACACTGCTACCTCATCTACGAATGTACTTACCAATACCAGGTACCAACGTCAGCTTTCTCAAAGCAGATATGTATCCCAAAAATGTCCTAAAATCTAAAATGCGAACATACGTAACTACTTACTTAGTTTGGTATTTTCTCTTAAAAATCACAATCATTAGGGACTGCCGGTAGAAATGAAAATGTATCACTTATGCCCAAGCGACACGAGGCTAGTTTTCAATTTTCAAGCTCGTAGGATAGCTGCTAGTAAGCTAGTACTATACTAGGCTTCATCATCAGCTATAATCATCGAATGCTTTTCGTGAGCATCATAAACACCTACGAAATACTAAAAGATTTAATACGCTTGGTTAAATATAGTCCACTGAATTCAGTCGTTACTAAATTCAAGGAAATGTAATTATGAACTAGATTCAGGAGCGACGATTACTTAATTCTTGTTTCTAACTTGCTTCTGAATTCAGTCAACTAACCTTGCTTCTAAATTTACCACTGGATTCAGTCGACAAAATTTAACCAATTTGCAATATTTGCAATAAGCAAAACACTCTTGGAGACACTCTGGTCACCCAGATTATACCTATACGTTCAGATAAAGCAGTGTAGGTACAGTTCAGATTTTTTTACTACGAAAATGTAATCAAATCTCTTCATCTTTAGATCACAATCTAATTTTTCTTTATACTGAGTTTGGATCATCAACTATGCTTTTTCGAGTTAGGGCTTGGGGAAACACATAGCAACGTGGATTAGCAAATAGCTCTTAATATTTTAAAGGCGAGCTGCGCCTTGCATATACGTACTATATAGGTTTTGTGCGCGTTGCAAAAAATATGAATCACGTTTTTGTTTCACGTGTTTAGTTTTACCTTATTTCGCCACCAGTTTCATCGGGGATATAGCTCAGTGGTAGAGCAATCGACTGCAGATCGATAGGCCCCCGGTTCAAATCCGGGTGTCCCCTAACTTTTCCAAAAAAGTCTTTTTATTTTTAATTTTTATTGAATTTTATAAGAGACTAACTGCCACCGCCACGCTTCCACGCCTGCCACGCTTCGCTGTAGCACATTGTGATGCAAAAATTCGATAAAAACAATCCTTGATGCGGATTATGTATCATTGCAAAATTTCAGATTTTTTTAGTTTTTGAAGCGTACACAACCAACATAACATTTTTATATATATAGTATATAGACTAGCGGTCTGTGCCGTTTTCGCCCGTGGTACATAATATAGCCTACTCCAACGGTGAAATCATTTCTGAAACCGGTCAGTAGTTCCTGATATTAACGCGTTCAAACGCGTTTTATAATATTTTATTAGTACCTATAGATCGATAATTTTCAAACACGTCTTACTGTATGCCGCGCAACTGAAAGTTTACAAACTATTCTTTGTTGTAAAAGATTCATGCCACAAATCTCGGAGGTAACTGGTAAGTAGGTAATCATCGATAGGTTCTATTTCTGCCTCGGACTAGAAGAAATAGAATTATTTCCCAGTAAGTCCATCACCTCACAAGAAGGATAATTTCGAAAAGAAAATCTTTGAGCACGTCTACATACAGGCAAGGAAACTTGGTGATGGTATCACTTGCCATCAGGTAAGACGTGTGATCCACCAACCCGCACTGGGTCAGCGTGGTGTATTATGACCTTGATTGTCTAAGTGGCATTGCGGTAGCGGCTATCTTGGATTTGAAATTTATCGTAGTTTATATTTATCGCAATATTTTACTAGTCACTCCCTTTAATTCGATACCCCAATTGCGAGAGTATGGGAAAAAACTCTGAAAATATATAATCCGCCATTTTTATATTCGCCGTCAGTATATTCGCAGTTCAAGATAGAGCTGTTATGGAGATGTCGTAGGTGACAGCGGCGCCGACGTTGGTGCAGCTCCTGTTTGTGCAGCTGGTGTGGTGATTCTGCATAGGTCCAGATGACGGTCCAGATCTTCCCGACTACGAATAGCAACAGCAGGCTTCCCTTCTGCCTTCCTAATAAGAATCGTCCCTTTGCTCGTCCAGCAGAAAGGAATGTTGAGTGATTTCGATCTGTTACGAGCCTCCTGAAATAGTGGTCTTTGCAGAGTCCGCCTGGGGAAGTACCACACATTTGCCAGTTATTCTGCCCCCAAACAGAAGTATGCATATATTACTGTGCCCGATATTCCTGAAAAAGCTGTTTTTTTGGTGAGACTTTCAACCTCCCAGGTGATCTAAATTGAGGGATTCATTTTGCACCACTACTTACCAGCCAGGTCTGCAGCTCTGTGTTGGGATAAAATATGAGAAGTATGTGACAACGGAGTGACGCATTAACACCACATGCAACACATTTAAAGTACATAGTCATGCAACCAATCCATTCAGTTTTTTTCCAGTCTCTATTGGCATTATTTCTTTTTATGTAGTTATTATAAACATGTCTGACAAAGCCCCTTTACAGCTGCATTTTTTTTTTACATGACAAGGCCTTTTTACAGCCGCTTAAGATAATAAATTATTCATTCCTTAAAATTGTATGTGACGTTACCAAGTGATGTATATTTCCAATGGTTCGAATAAATGAATTGAATTGAATTATTTTACTAAAAATTACTAGCACCGGATCCAGTGTATTAGTACCAGATCCTGTAAAAGGTTAATGGCGGGGGCAGTACCGTGCCCCCAGATTAATTATACCGAGTCCGCCAGATTAACGGGTCTGTTTTTCCATATTGCAATCCCTACTTGCCTGCCTGCCTAGCCTGATTTCCCAAAATATAAAATTAAAATCCCAATTTTGGAACATTATAACAACAATCAGCATTAGTAATCAATTTTATGTTAATTATGATTTATTGAGACCATTAATCGAAATCAAAACTATCTTATCTCTCAAGCTGGACCAAATTACACATAAATGCCAACTTTTGTGTATATTGGTTGACTTCGTGAAGAGTTTATTGGAACCAAACATCACAATACTGGAATTTTTACATATTTTATTAAGATATATGCTCCCTAAAGTACATGCTGTCCTCTGTTAGAGGCTAGATTCCATTGTGTAAAAAATGTCCATCAATGTTTATTTATTTTAACTCTATGTAAAATATCTATGGTAAAAATAAAAAGTACTTTCTGAATACTCAAACTTACATTTTAATCTCATACAGGTCACAAACATTTTCTAATGCTGTATCAATACTAAAAATTTGTTCCTCCATCTTTATGACTTCTTGTTCATATCCAGCCCAGGTTACTGGTATTATTGCATTTATTTGCTTGAGCAATACACTCTGCAATTCCATTAATGTGCATGCTTCTACTACACTTTCATTTTTTTCTAAGACATTCCACAGTTGAGTAGTAATGGACAGATCAGAAAAGTGACGAGGTAGTCTCAGAACTTCATGCCCTTGGGATCGAAGAATGCGATCAACATGGTGCACTTTTTCATGCTCATTACATTTGTCTATAAGATCATACAGAGCCGGTTTACTCATATTGGAAGTACATGGTACATTGTTGTTCGCCAACCATCGGAGCATTGCCGCTTTTGAATGATATCTTGTTATGGAGCTGACGTTTTCAGGTGGACCATGCAATGTGTCCATTATTACGACAGTAGGGGATCTTAATTGTAGTATTAGTACATCTGTCACCCATTTGTTGAAATCATTTTGGTTACTGAACAATCCAGCTATCAAGCCACTATTAGAAACAGCATGGTAAAAAACACTTTCATCCATATCTAATGACAGGTGCTGCATTGAATCAGACCATGTTGGCTTTGCAAACTTTTTGGTAAGGTTGATAAGTCTCTCATCAACGTAAACTATTTGTGGCCATTGCGCATTATGTTTCCTGAATCTTGCAATTTTTTCCAGATACATAAACCTCTCAAATCTTACTTCTGGATTTTCCATAACAATCATTGAATTGTGTATTGTTTCCTTTAAAATGTAGCCTAAGATTTTCATCTCCTTCATAAACTCGCTGATGTCTGTAATTGGTTCATCAGATCTATTTTGCAATTTGGTGTGTGTTTCTTGAAATATGGAGTTGAATGTTGGTACACCACGTTTGATACAGAGATTTTTTACAGCACTTAAAACTAATATGCGGCTTGATAGATTTAACTGACTGCGTTCTGTTATATCACTGAGTAAGTTTTCCACTACGGAATTTGAGAGTCCTGTGTAATGTTTCACTCTTTCTAGTATGTTTGAAAGTGGAACAGAGGGGCAGTCGTTTCCAGCTTCTTCAAAGCACTTGTCCAATAGAGTTTTTAAGACATGTCTGAGAATATCCTTCGGATTGTCTAGGTCAGTTTCATGTTGACTAGACATTATTTATAAGCTCTAAAAAATATAATAAATTATTAAAACCTTAGCGATTATCGCTATAAACTGAACTATTACAATACCTAACTAAACAATTTAACTATGTCTGGTACAAGGACAAGTTTAAAAGTACAAACATTGGGAACACGCATACGCAACTTAAATATTATGAAAAGTAATACAATTATTATGGCATGTAGTAAGTAAACATAATAATAACAGATAGAAGAGAAGGTATTATTCATAATTTAACAAACACATAACCAAAGTACATTTATACATATATACATGTACACGTATACTTACTTTTTCAATATTTTAACTGAGTATCGATCTTGTGTTGTCGTTTTCTTTGCTGTAAATTAACGTTCTAGATAATTATGAAACGTCAATATGTAGCGATTCGTTTAAAATGCTTATTAATTTATATTCTTTGTTTCTTTGCCTTACGCTATACATTACATACATTAGCAAAAACGTTTCGAAAAGAAAATTAGAAAACAAAACTTGCAATCTTGCAAAGCCAAGCAACAAGCAATGCCGGTAATGCCGTTGCCGGTTTTAAGTTTTTAATGTCATTGTCAATGTACCTAACATACACGTCAATGTCAAGTTCAAAATAAATAGGGAAGGCATTCACAAGCATCCTGATTCACAACCAAGACAATCGAATTGATCTCAACAAGGAATCAATCCCATCATTCCTATCTCTTATCCAAAGTCAAAGTCGAAGTATTTCATTCCTTCATTCATAAATATACTGTACAATTTACACGTCTGGCTAAACCACAATAATTTACACGTCAACAAATCGTTCAATAAACCGGTAATAAACCAAGTAAACCGGTCAATAAACCAATGAGGCGTTTTCAGACGAGACAAAAAAAATGGTTCGAAAAAACGACGATAAAAGGCGCTTGTAGGCTTTATGCTTCGATGTCAATGTTAAAAGCCATTGAGCCACATAGTGAGTGTGAGTGACCACTGGGAACGCTGAACTTAGCTCGCATACCTGTGCCGAACTAGTTCGCTGGTTCGCTCCTATCTTTCGTTCGTTCGGTCTTTTTCAAATATTGTAGAAAAAGACCGAATTGTATTGCAATTTTTTAATTCGAGCTGCGCTCCTATTTTTAACAGGGGGCGTGGGTGTCGATCAGAGTTACCCGACAACAAAATCTCTCTTGGTTTGTGTGAGTTTCAAAATAGTTGGAAGTACAATTATGGGGCGTTTTCAAGATGCAAAAAGTCCTGTCAAAGACCGTTCCCAACTTCACCATAGGTGGCGTCAATGTTTTATTTTGTTAGAGAAATTTCACAAAAACAAACAGTGGTATCACCTTTGACAAAATTTAACACTTTAATTGACAAGTCAATTTGCATCTGGAAAACGCCTCATGGCATGAAAATAAATATAAATTGTTGCTGTAATTATTAATTACAACAAAAAAAACTATGTTCTCTATGTATTTTGTCGCGAGGTTGCAAATGATAATAGTCCTCATCATCTTCACACAGAGAATCAGCCGCTGCTTTGTTCACTCTAGCCACTTGACAGTCCCCGCTAGCAGACTTTTTCCGGTCAACAGTCCAACGCTGCCACTTGATTGACGCGTATAAAAAAGCGTGCGACCTCTCTTGATAAAAACGTTCATTAAAAAATAATTATAGAAACTATTCCAAAAATAAAAACGCATTTGGATAGTTAATGAAACAAGGGATCATTATAGCTAAAAATATGAACTTCAAACTTACGACTTCATTACGACAAACAAAATTGAAACTTAAATTTGTAATATTTTTTCCTGATTTTCCGCTAATTTTATTTTATTTTATTACAATAAACTTACGCTACATTTTTTACTTTTTATAAACTCATTGAAAAACTTAGCTATATTTCCTTTCCATAATAAATATTTCTGAAGATTAAAAACCAGTCTGCACTACATATCTACGCTACAGATTATTAACAAAACCTTGTCTTCGAACGCTTCGTGGTTGTGGCACTACAGTAACAGTAACAGTTGACCGGAAAAAAAATGTGGTACCTTAGTGACCAGGGACGTGCAAGTTAGTGGCTAGGAGCTTTATTGAAATATAAAAGGTTCATTCAAATACCCGTCTTTTCTTCTAAATTCTCTCTCCAGTTTTTTGACTTGATTTTGTTGAAAATTGATTAGGTATTGATTTCTCTTTAAAATTTCGGGGAATTCGAAAATGGGGTATTGGTATTTAATCCTCTGTGGTTTAGCGGCGGCATTAGTTCCCATGTTGGCCATGAGCCA
Source organism: Ectropis grisescens (assembly GCA_017562165.1). NCBI lineage: Eukaryota > Metazoa > Arthropoda > Insecta > Lepidoptera > Geometridae > Ectropis > Ectropis grisescens. Next base: position 16,312,492 of record CM029772.1, read on the forward strand.
AAACACCTTGGTAGCATTTTAGTAAGTAGTAAGGGGAACGGACATCCCTAGTTACAAGCATTTTGTTATTTTTAGCAAAATCGCGCACAAAGCAGTTTGCCATTTTAAAATTAGCTAGTTTTAGAAAATACCTACTTTATATACCTAAATAAAATGCATTGGGATCATAGACTTACGTCCATGATAGGGATCAACGATATTGAAACAAAGGATTTCAGATCAGGGTTGAATAAGGGGCCCGCCCGCTCAACAAGAGACAAAACGCCAGACGGAGGCTAATTTTACGTCAGCCGTGTATTGTAACGGTTGAATTCTGGTGCATAAAGAAAATTCTAAAATTCTTTAAATCAAAATGTATTAACAGCGACATCTGTGGTAATACAGCCAAAGCTTTAGGAGCCGTCAAGAATCAAAGTCTCCGGCGGGCAACTTGTGTCGATCGCAGATACATCTATGAGAGACTGAGGTAAGTACGATCCACTAGAAAACGGAAATAGATGAATTGTTCTGGTAATCTCGAGAATATTCTTAGACGCTCGGCAAAAATCGACCTTAAGGCTTTCAGAATAAACCCGGAAACGGTGCGAGGTCCTCTGCCAACAGCACTCAAGGTCGAAGCCACGAGCGTCAAAGTCCAAAGGTCGAGTAAGGGATCGCTTACATTTTTTGACGAGAGAATTGAACGTGGTCATTCGATATCCTGAAGTCTTAGCTGCAAGTCGCCTATAAAACAAATAGTGAATAATTCTGAAGGTGCAGGTAAGCATTTAAGTTTTCTAGAAGTCTTTGCTGCAGGTCGCGTATTGAATAAACCGTGGATAATCCTGAAGGGACCGTGTTTAATTCGGTATTTCGATTTCAGAGAAGTGTCCGGCAGAAGGCGATTTTAATACGTGTGACCTAAAGGAAAAGAGGTCAGCAGCGGTGCATATCCAGCGAAGTGGACCAGAAGGCCAATAACAGGGGCGGCCACTTCTCTGCACCTTTCACGTTCTGGAGATCAGCTCTCCACCTTGGAGATCAGATCTGCACCTTGGCACCACCATCATCATTTTTCATCACCATTGATCATCGCTTTTTATCATCTGGTAAAGTGACCCTAACCACCCTAACCACCGGTAGCTTGGGCCCTGCCCCGCTGCTGGCGGCACCCTAGTTTTTAAGTTTTTTATAATGTTTGTATTTTTTATATACCTATGTATTGTAAAAAACTTAAAAATTAAGAAAAAAGATTAAATGAGTGAATAATAATAATAATGTCGATTTAAGTCTCTCTCTGTGTGTCTGTGGTATTGTAGCTTCCAAACGGAAGAGCTGGTTTGATTTTTTTTGGTTTGCTGTTGGTTAGATCCCGAACAGATGAATCAATTTATTGAAGTGAAAACTTCTTTTGACACGCCTAGACAGATTTTAGATAGATTGTGAATTGAATTCTAGTGTTACGCTCGGGTATGATAAGATATTTTCGGGTAAACTCGGGATGCTAGAGCGACAAAGAAAATATGGTGAACAAGAGCGCCAGAGGGAGAAAGATAGTATTTATTATAAATATTGTGAATGCCTATCGCTGGTGTGTCCCTGTGTTTAGTATATTCATGTTTTTTTTATAACTTCTAGGTACTTACGACATTATTTGAACCTGTCACGACATATTTATTAAAGTTGCGTTTCACATCCATTGCAAAAAAGTCATTGTTGTAATATATTAGATACTATTTTATTACAGCAATTACAATACGTAAACACACAACGTAACCAGCGAGCAACACGGAAGGGAGTAGAAGTAGTAGGTAATACACAGCGTTTCCCGTCTGTCAAAGTACAAGTCCGCGTGGACTATGGAGTTTGATATTATACTGTGGCTGAGGGCGGGGCTAGATTTGTGAATGGTGCTTTATTTTTTACGTGTTAGTGATTTGACTGTGTGAGTATGATCGGCAATGGATTGGTACAGGTAGGGGAGGTCTGCCCAAAACGGGTAGCCTGCCCAAAAACCGGTAAGCAGTTTAAATTTCACGTTTATGGATTTAGTTCGAATGTCACAGACAGTCTACTCACGAATCTGAACCAAGCGGTCCCATGGTAATTTTCTAATTTTGCATCAAACATTTTAACTGTTTTTGCTAAAATTTATGAAGTTTACTATTTGCTGTTTAGTCGATTCTAGTTTCTTGAGCGTTTTTATTAGTTAGATTATATTATTCTCTTATATTTTGACTTTTGTTTCAGAGTAGTGTTTTGTTATATGTTCCTTTGGTTTAGAGACTATTAATGATATTATTAATGAAGAAAAAGTATGTCTTTGGGCAAATCAGGTAGGGGTAAAATGGGTACCCGTCTTGCCCATACCCGATTTGCCCTGTTTCAAAGGATCTTGAGGAAAAGTGGACTATCAAAGCACTATGTCTCCGTGTATTTAAAAAAATTGGCTCTCTGAAACACAAGATCCAATTGAAGATAGTGAGCAAATAATTCAAAATTATAAAATGATATGACTTAGATAAAATGTGATGATTATGTGGTGGGCCCATGAAATATGCACTTATTATGTAAGCATAGGTTCATTCTATTATGATATGTGCCAGGAATGATTTATAATTTCAATTTGATTCCGATTACGTTAAATAAATTTCCGATTGCGTTTTGTATTATAGAATGATTAAAAGGGTTATATGCCCGGGTATACGACTAGAAACATAAATAATTAAGTCAAGTTTAGATGTTTGATATCAGTTCTGTATTCACTACCCGTTTTGCCCAAAAGCCTTACCCGCTTTAGGCACCCCCTCAGGGCAAAACGGGTTTTTTGAGAGGTTTAGTTTTTTGTTTTTTTGTCAAGTAAAACAGACATTTCTTTCCATTTGAGATTGATTTGTGAATGTTTAATAAAGAAAAATGAGATGTAACTAAAATTAAAGCCCCTAAAATTACAAAAAACTAGTTTTTTATGCATCCTACCTTAGTTTACCCGTTTTGGGTCGACCTCCCTATGTTTTGTATGTAATAGTGCGGCTTTGCGCTAGTGTGCAACTAGAAAATGACAGAAAGATTTTAACAATATTTTTTAGCTAAGGCTAGGCCTTTTCGTGCTTGCGCGGAAGATCGAGTTGCTCGATGTATGTAACTCATAATCAGCGATCTGCTATTGAAAATCCCGCTAACATCAGTAAAACGGTTTCAGAAATTAGCTAGAACATCCTGACAGACTTTTTGTTTAAGAACGTGCCATAGGTAATTGTAGGTATATTGTCCTGTGCATTAAAACATGGAATTACAAACAGACATTTCAATTTAGATCATATGGACAGATAGATGGCTCTTCGCTACTGTCGCTAATACTACTTTTACTCCAAATTACACAGCCATTGATTAATGTTCTGCAAAAGAGTTGATCATTTATTGTAAAAATAATAAAAATATTTAAAAATTTTATTCATAAAAATTTACAATTTACATACATTTCAATTAGTAAAGTTAAATGTCTAAAACCTAAATACTACAAACACAAGTTTGGAGTCATCAATTTAGTCTCCGCACTAAACACCTACCAAAAGTGCCCATCAGACGGGCGGCATATCCTCTGTCCCTAAGAAGACGACCCAAGTCGGAAACAAAAGCCCTCGCCTCAGAGCCCCAGGGACCAGCCGTTGCCACGGCGAACGGAACGAACTCGTAAGAAGATTCCAGGGCAGAGTATTCTGAGTATTTGAGGTGTTTGCTTCTAGTAGCTGCCTCCGCGCCCGCAGGAAGGTGACAATGCGAAGGTACTGACACACGTGGCGTCCCAAATGAGACAGCGACCTCTCCGCCAAGGAATCAAAGTTAGTCCGTCAGGCCGCTTTGATTTTAATTTTTTTGACGTGACAACGTCTTATAAATTGGTTTGCCGGGTGACACTTCAAGAAACTGCGTTACGCTCCGCTCACGTTATGCGCTCACAACGAGAGCGAGTGAGAGGCACGCGTCCCTTCCACTCGGGCATGGTTAGCCCGCCAAAGAGCGAGAGAGACAGACATAAAAAGTGAAAGGCACGCGTCCCTTCCGTAAAATTATTTTACCACTCAAAGTCGTTGTCACGTAAAGCTTTCGCCCGTATACCGCTTTACAGGCAACCAATTTTTTTTTTAACTTTAAAATTAATTTGATAAAGACATTATCTTCTTAAGAAATTGTTAATCTAAATCCAATAACTTGTAACTAATTTTATAAACTGGCTTTTTTTAGCTCTAAAATTTAAATACATAAATAAATATTTGTGGACAATTCACACACAACACCATCTGATCCTAAACTAAGCAAAGCTTGTACTCCGTGGCTTGTACTATGGCGGCCAGATAGCTGATACAATATAGTTTTAAATAGATACTTAGTATAAATAGAAACACCCAGACACAGTACAAATCGAACCCACGACCCTCGGCTTCGCAGGCAGATTTACTACCCACTAAGCCACGAGGCCAGTCATGCAATATAATCATGAACAAGTTTTCATAGAAATAAACTGTAATAAAATACATATCTATCATCAAAATGAATCACCATAATTTTTAATCAATTGTAACACAACCTATAATAAAATAATCATTACTGGGAATTATACTATTAATCAGATTTTTTAAACGCATGAATAATTACCACAACGTAACGGGACAATGATTCATTCTTTTCGTGGATGCAACCAGCGTTCATGGTTTCATTAGACGTTGTCACGTCAAAAATCGGTGAGCAGTGCGCCAATAGAACTTTTCACTTTAAGGCGCTGGGAAGACCTGAGTGAAATTCACGAATGCAAAATTAAGCTCCGCCCCTTTACAACTCCGATAAGACAGCGCCACACGAAGTTGCGTGCACTCAGTAAAATTATTTGCATTGATGGAAACAAAAGGCTTCCATGCTCATGCTCATAGATGGCGCTTTTCAAAATTTTTATTAATTAGAAATGCACGTCTTTTGCTGTTTACAAATTTTTTTCGTCTGATTCTCTTATTTTTTCTAACGGACTAAGTAAAGTCCTTTTGTATATTAAATAAAAAAACAAATTGCATAAATTAGCTAAGCCAGGAAGATGAATCACTACATATTAAGTAATCCATTTCTTTAAAATTATTGTACGAATTTTGAAGAAAAACATTCACTGTTAGTGAAGTACATGTGTAAGTACCTGGGTGACCGAGCTTTGCTCGGTTTAAACACTGAATATATTTAGATATTAGTGGCGGCCCGGCGGCATTTTTCAGATTTGCCCCGCCTAAAAAAAATATTGAAGGTCCGGGGCTGACTAGCAGCACCCTGCGAGTTTACCTTCACTGTTCCCGTTCCCGTTATTTTTTCAGGATAAAAGTAGCCTGTGTGTTATTCCAGACTATAATCTTACGTGTTTTCCAAATATCAGCCCGATCCGTTTATACGTGACTTGATGTTTGTCGTGACTGAGCAAAAAACATCCAAACATTGACATTTACAATATTAGTAGGATTGGATACTAATAGTACATAATATAATCATCATTATCATTAGACGAGGCTACGAGTAAATAATCCACCATTATTGCATACTACAACTCGGAAAACAAGTTTTTAATAATAATACAGCGACGCCATTTCGCTGCTTTGTAACGAAAGGTCCACAAACAAAACAAAACCAAAATCACTTTTATATCATTTTAGTTAGGGCATTCTTTTTTATTAACAAGTGATAAAAGTATTTTTTGTTGTGACGGGATGAGCAGTAAGTATTTTTTTTTTTTTTTTTTTTTTTTTTTAATAAAGAGTGACGAGACGATCAGGACATGTGCCTGATGGTAAGCAACATGCCTGACACATAACAGCACAGTGACACGCAGCTATTGGAACATGAAGAGTCCAAATCATTACCTAGCACTGCACTGCGCTCGTCACCCAGAGATCTAAGATCTTATATCTCTAAGCCCTGTAATTTCTCTGGACACATTGCCCTTCAAACCGGAACACAGTAATGTTTGCACATTACTGCTTGGCGGTAGAATAGCTGGCAAAGGTGTGGTACTTCCCCAGGCGGACTCTGCCAAGAGTCCTACCACTACAACCTGTATATGTGCCTGATGGTAAGTCACATGCCTATAATAGCGCAGTGACACGCAGGTATTGGAAAATAAAGAATCCTAATCATTACGTTGCATTATACTGCGCTCGCCACGACTATTATCTACATGTGTTCTAAATTTCTGCCCGACCCAACGTTACGACGTGATTAAGCAATAAACATCCAAGTATCCAAACATCCATATTTTTCAATATATTTCTATCCATATATTGAACATTTAAAATATTAGTAGGATTTCATATCAAAGCCCTGTAATCATACTGTATTTTTTTCCTTTAAACCGGAAAACTGTGATGTTTTTAACCCCCGACCAAAAAAGGGTGTTATAAGTTTGACATTGATGTCTGTCTGTCTATCTGTCTGTCAGTCTATGTGTGTGTCCATCTGTGGCACGGTAGAGCTCAAACGGATGGGCCGATTTCGATGCGGTTTTTTAGTTGAAGGTAAATATCTGTGCTGTTCTTAGCTATGGTTGGTTGATATCGATTCTAGATGGCCGCCTCCACAAACTGGCGGACAAAATATTTGTTCACAACCTGCCTCAATATGGGTATCAAATGAACAATAAGAACAATATGGGTTTGCCTAGTAAAATATTATACATTATAACAAATCCAAGATGGCCGCCACCACAAAATGGCGAATTACATTTTTTCACTACTACCCCAATATGGGTATTAAACGAAAGGGCTTGACTAGTAGAATACTATGCAATATGACAAATTTAAAATCCAAGATGGCCGCTACCGCAAAATGGCGACTTACATTGCTTTTTTTCGCAACTCCTCAATATGGGTTTCAAATGAAAGGGCTTGACTAGTAGAATGTTTTACAGATAGCAAATCCGAGGTAGTCGGGGTTACTTAAAATTTTAATTTTGTTCTTGTCACACTACTGCTTGGCGGTGGAATAGCTGGCAACTTGACTAGTAAAACATTACACACTATGACCAATATAAAATTTAAGATGGGTGCCACCATAAAATCCCGAATTATATTTTTTCACTTCTACCTCGATATGGATAACCAAATTTTCCTAATTCTTTTTTATTTCGTAAGTGAATATGTCTTAAAATACAATACATGATTTTATTAAATCGAGTAAAAATATATATGTAGTTCTATATAGTGTCTAGACATAAGTGAAAATAATCTATACTAATATTACAAAGCTGAAGAGTTTGTTTGTTTGTTTGAACGCTAGTATCTCGGGAAGTGCTGGTCCGAATTGAAAGATTGTTTTTCTATTGGGTAGTCCATTTATCGAGGAAGGCTTTAGATCATAAAACATAACGCTACTATTAATAGAAGCGGAGCATTGATCAAGAATGTAACAAAATCAGGAAAAAATATTCCTTTTTGAGAGTTTTCGCACGTTTCGTGCTGTGACATGACACATGACAGCATGTGTCTAAGATTGCGTCATTGAATATCACAGATTATATACCTCTTGAATATAAAACCTTTGCTAATCTCCGAGTTGGTACGACCAATTTCCGACAGGTGGCGTAACAGGCAGCTGAAGAGGTATTTTATTTGAAAGCGATATTCTCAAGAATGACTGAACCGATTTCAGTTTTTCTTTCACCGTTGGATATGTACGGGATCCTGATGAATGCTATTTAATATACCACGGGCGAAACCGAGGCGGACATCTAGTAACAAATGAAATGCATTGATTTTGTAGATATTCATTTTTCAGTACTGTTTCATATGGGGTACCTACAGCATACAATAATATATTTCTATGTTTTTCCTTGACACTAGAGCAGCGCTGTGTTTCTTCTCGTTCGTTTAGGAAGATGATCATGATGATGAATCATTATTTCCGCCCCTCAACCAATTATATTATTGCCAGTTTATAACCTTTAAATAATATCGATTATTTTTCAATTTAAGCTTTAAATTGATACAAAAGTCACATTTTACATTTATGCGTGAAGTAAACAACTAATATCGGTTTTAAGTTATATTTTCAGCAACAATGGAGATAGACTTTTGTGTTATGGTTTTCATCGCACCTGCTTTCGTTCACAACTCCACGAAAAGCAAATTCATCTACTAATACTAAATAAATAAAAATAAATAATCCCGTAGAGCAGTATAAATGAGCGTAACTTGTAAATATTTTAGTTATTAAACTTGTAAATATTTTAGTTATTATTTTAAACAATGTCACATCATCATAATCATCAGCCGCAAGACGTCAACTGCTGAACATAGGCCTCCCCTAGATTTCCACAACGAACGGTCCTGCGCAACCTGCAACCATCGGTTTCTAGCGACCTTTATGAGGTCATCTGTCCATCTAGTGGGAGGCCGTCCAACACTGCGTCTTCCGGTTCGTGGTCGCCACTCGAGAATCTTTTTCCCATCGGTTGTCAGTTCTGTGAGCGATGTGGCCTGCCCATTGCCACTTCAGCTTGCTTACTCTTTGAGCTATGTCGGATACTTTCGTTCTTTTGCGATTATCCTCATTACGGATTCTGTCGCGCAAAGAGACTCGAGCATAGCCCTCTCCATAGCTCGCTGTGTGACTTTGAGCTTTGTTATGAGGCCCACAGTTAAGGACCACGTCTCAGTTCCATAAGCCATCACTGGCAACACGCACTAGTTAAAGACTTTCGCCTTTAGGCATTGGGGTATTCTGGACTCAAAGATGTGCCGAAGTTTCCCGAACGCTGCCCATCCGAATTGGATCCTTCGCTGGACCTCTTTGTCGAAGTTGGATCTACCTAATTGGATCTTTTGACCCAGGTAGACGTATAATTCGTCAACAACTTCGAGTGTGGTATTCCCAACAATAACCGGTACAGGTGAGACATGAACATTTGATATGACTTTCGTCTTGTCCATATTCATCCTCAAACCTACCTGGTGGGATACTCTACTGAGGTCCCTGAGCATAGCACGGAGGTCCTCCAACGACTCCGCCACAATGACTATGTCGTCGGCAAACCGAAGGTGAGTGATGCATTCGCCGTTGATATTGATGCCATATCCGTTCCAGTCCAGTAGCTTGAAAACATCTTCCAGCGGGGCAGTGAACAGTTTCGGAGATATGACATCTTAAAGTGTCAGGTCAGCTTGGCTCTGGGGTCTTTTGCCATGCTAACGACAGGTTGTGCTTGCGTAGAGGTGTATAACTGTCCATAGAACCTCTCAATCTCCTCCAAAATCTCGAGTTTCGATAAGACGATGCTACCACTATCGGTCTTCAGTTTGGTCAGCTGAGTTTGCCCAAGAGACTGATTTCTTGCGAACACTTTCGAGCCTTTGTTCTGCTTGATCGCTTCTTCAATACTCGAAGTATTGAAGCAGCATACGTCGCATATCTTGTCTGACCGCCATAAGATCTAGAGTTTGATCGGAGAGCTTTCGGTTCTGTTTTGGCGTCGGCTCTTATAAAATTTTCTGCCAACCGCATGAACAGTTTCCACTAGCCTATCGTTTATTTCGTCCGCCGTTACGCATTCATCTAAGGATTCGAAGTGATCTTCGATCTGAGCATAATTTGGTCGGAGCATGGACTTCATTAGACGTGATCTTTCGACCTTAATGTTTAGATTCAGCGTGCCTCTTACAATACGGTGATCACTGCCGGTCTTAACCTTGCTGATCACAGAGACATCGCTGAATATTTGCCGTTTAGTCGTCATAATGAAGTCGATCTCATTTTTGTGGAATCGTCTGGGCTAATCCAGGTTCAATTTCTTTGTGGTTGTTTCTTGAAAAGGAGTTCATCATAAAGATGCTCTCCTTTCCAAGAAATCCGCTAGACGTTGCCCTCTTGGGTTCCGCTGCCCATATCCGAAATCCCCACTCTCACTCATCTACGTTTGCTCAGTTTTGCGTTGAAGTCTCCCATCACAACTTTGAAATGTGTTGGCGGAAAGGTCAAAAGAGACGTAACACTTGGGCAATACCTAAAACAAGAACCGGTTTTGGCCAGGGTGCATTTTCCTTTACTGGACCATACCTTTACCAACCTATTGACAAAGAGTTGGACATCATAGATACGTCAACATTATGAGTGCAAGAAAAAGGTCTCGGCTTGGCTATCTACTCAGGGCTACTGCTCGCATCTCGAAAAAGCGACATCGTTTCATGGTGGATGTTCCAAAGGCACGAACAAAGAGATTTGACTTTTTTTTTTTTGTCTACGCTGTGGAATACGTTGCCTGAGTGAGTTTTCCCCGATAATTACAATCTTTGTGTCTTCAAATCCAAAGTGAGTCGGTTTTTTCTAGGTAAACACGCTCCATATCGTAGGCAAACATATTGCATGCCTCTAGAAGAAGAGGCCAGTTTGTGTGGGTCAATTATTAAAATGTTTTGTATCACCTTATCTTACCTGCAAACAGCAATAAAGATTTTTGTATTTGTACCACATGGCGGTCAAGTGTAAACCTTTGAAAGTAAAAAAAATGTCCTGAATTATTTTGGTTATATTTAACACAATGTTGAAATAATCATATACCTAAAATAATCAAGTTGTAGCTAATTAACATACACAGAGAATGATAGAAAACATCAGAAATAGAAAAAATAGTTGAAAAACAAAGATAAAATGATTTTGAGTTGTGGCTTTTTAGTTTTAAAGCACCGATTTAGGTAATTTTAATTCATCGCTCAATCGAACAAGAACAAAATTAAAAACATTGGTTCGACTACCTCGGATTTGTTTTCTATAAAACATTCTACTGGTCAAGCCCTTTCATTTGAAGCCCATATTGAGAGAGTTTCGAAAAAAGAAATGTATTTCGATATTTTGCGGTAGCGGCCATCTTGGATTTCAAATTTGTCATATTGCATAGTATTCCACTAGTCAAGCCCTTTCGTTTGATACACATATTGGGGTAGTAGTGAAAAAATTTGATTCGTCATGTTGTGGTGGCGGCCATCTTGGATTTAAAATTTGTTACAACGTATAATAATATTCTACTAGTAAAGCCCTTTCATTTGATACCCATATTGAGGTAGGGTATGAAGAAATATTTTGTCCACCATTTTGTGGAGGCGGCCATCTTGAGTCGATATTAACCAAACATAGCTAAGATTTTATGCAAGGACTCTTTTGTACACCTACGTCCGAACACCTCGGTGATTCAAAGCTAGTTTGTTTAATTACTGAGCCTTGTAGGTACTAATATTTATTCTGTTACTGAGCATTGTCTTGCAATGTAGGTAGTGTGATGTAGGTAGGCTAGAGATTAATACTATACTTGTGGGTAAACCAATAAATGTCGTTGTGTCACTCGGCTGTTTCAATTACTGCTCCACGTTAAAATATCGTAATATTCAACTATACAATTATTATTTTTAAAATAAAAGTGACGAGACGAACAGGACATGTGCCTGATGGTAAGCAACATGCCTGCCACATAACAGCTCAATGACACACAGCTATTAGAATATTAGAAGTCCAAATCATTACCTAGCACTGCACTGCGCTCGTTACCCAGAGATCTAAGATGTTATATCTCTAAGGGCAGTAATTTATCTGGAAACATTGCCCTTCAAACCGGAACACAATTTCAACTGGTATCTATAACTTCAGTCGGTAACTGAAGTTACCGACCATACCGACCGAAGTTACAAATCTATCTGGGAAGTAGATTATTTGATGATAAGCCTCGGGTTCTATAGGAACTATTTTCTAATCTGTGTCTCGAAAACTAAATACAAGCTTGAAAAACAACGGACAAAATATCCAACAACAACGATATCAAAAAAAACATGCAAAAAGATTACACAGTGATGAGATATGAACTCGAGAACTTGAACGCGGTTGTACCACCGAGCCAAACTGACAAGTTACAGTAGGGTCCAAAATTTCACATCATATGAACTTTATTACCGTTTGTAAAACTTCTATAACTTCAATCAGGAACTGGGAAGTAGATTTAATTTTAAGATTTGATGAAAAGCCTCTGGTTACTTAGGAACTATTTTCTAATCTGTGTCTCAGAACAGACAGAACTAAAGAAATAAAACCTTGAAAAACAACGGAGAAAATATCTAACAAAAACAATATCAAAAAAACACGCAAAAAGATTTCGTAGTGCTGAGATACGAACTCAGGATCGTAAATCGTAACGACTTCATCTGCCGCTTTAAACATTGCGCCAAATCTACAGATGTTTGTAGTGTCGAATTTTCAAACCACATGAACTTTATAGATGTTGCTGCATGAATTTGTGAGAATTGTTTATTTTATTTTTTGAATTACGAGCGTCGGACGACAAAGCGACACAGGTCCTTTTAGCAAGGCGCATCAGCGCTTTCTGCTGGACTTCATAGTAGTAAGCGAGAAGCAAGACACGGGCCGGCTCGGTCGAGTTAGCTTTTCAAAAGACAATTAATTAATACGAATTAAACTTCATAATCCAAAATACAAAATCTTCCATCCCCCTTAGTAAAAAATGATACGTTTACCTATAAAATTTGAATAATGTATGTTTATTAATGACACAGATATTTACATCTAAAACTTATTTTAGAGGTAAGTTTAGGATTTTTTCTTATCGAGTTTTTTTTTCCAAATCGTGTTTTGATACAATAGGTTACCTAATAAATATGTTCAAGAATAACATATATTTTACTAAAAGCCTCAAACCATATACATGTTGTTAAATGTGTGTTTAAAAAGTGCTAGTTGGCGATATTCAGCGCCTTAAAAATGTAGTTCAACAATTTGGCCAAAGGGCCAGAGTTCCTACTTTACCTACTGGTGGTGTGACCTCTGGTACCGGGTATCAAAGTGATGTATTACGTGCACCTAGGACGTAAACAAAGCGTCTCGCTAGCCGCCCCGGCGCCCGGGGATGTTTATCGGGAAGTCCCACGATGTATGGCGACAGGAAAACACCAGTTTAAATTTTTAAACATCCGTTGCTTCTAAATTGCAGCCTTGGAGACAGCACACACCTCAGGAAAAAATACTCGTAGTATTTTTGGCACAAATTTTACAAATATGAAGTTAAAAACATTATTTTTTTTATAATTTTACCGCTACAAGCTACGAGCTTCGATATGGTATATCCATGGCTACGAGTAAGTTTTTCTCATTTCGAAGCGGTAAGTATACTTACACATATATCATTCGATTAACCTATCTATGAATTCGACCAAACGAAAAAATCTTGGCAAATCATGAAAAGCTGGTGACAACAAAACCTTTAGAAGATCTGACGTCTGCTTGACCGCACTTGGTCAGTTTAGCAGATTATGACCTAAACTTAGGATTCCTAGTTGTGGGAACATAATTGGATTGTTTATGTAAGTATGTTAATTTATATGTATAATATAATGGCTTTTGTTGTTTAGAAATATGTAAGTCCCTGTAGGTAATCGGTGAATTCGATGTAGAGTCGGCTTAATTTTCTACCTCGTGTCACTCAAATACCTATTACTTAATTATGCGAGATACATAGATGAAAGGTAAGTAATATGTTTTTTGCCCCGAAATTTCTCTGAAAACATTGTAGTTACAACTATTACCATTCGTTATGAGGGAGGTACGTCGTCATCGTCCTAGGCGTCGGAGGAGAATTTTCCAAGCTCTCCTGCAACCTCCATGAAAAGGAGCCTTGGACGGTAGATTCGAGGGGGTTCATTGCTCGACGACAGCAGCTCCTGAAGGGGCGCGTGCGGTGTTTCCACGCGCCTCTCAGGAAAAGAGGGGACACGATCTAGTCCTACATAGGGACGTGTCTTAGAAGAGAATCGCTGTCGGGACCGCGGTTGATAATGAAAGTGTTCCCGCAGTTCCGCTATGTTAGCGTAAGGATGAAACACCCCAGGGTTTTTAGTGGGTAGTCCGCCATGGAGAATCCCATATATCCACTGCGCTGCCCCCGAGGCGGTGGAATTCCTGAAGATTTTTCTCGGGGGGAAAAAGGTATATACAGATACGTGTAATGTAAAAACGTCATTTTAATAATCTGTCTGTAATTATCTAAGATACGGATGGTCTAGTCGGGAGAACGGCGATTGCCGATCCGGACCCCCGGGTTCTAATCCCATACGCACCACTGTATTTTCGAAGCCATGTGCGTAAAGCCGCTAACTTAAAACGGCGAATGAAACATCATATCGCTCCTTGAATACAAAAGGGCCATAATTTAAAAAAGTGAAAATCGTTTTATTGCAAAAATGACACCTGAACCGACTATATTTTATAGTGAAAAAAAAACTCCCATCATTTTTGCATAAACTTACTGCCCTTTTTGCATTAGCTCACTTTGACAGGTAATGTCAGTGCAAAACCGCCATTTTGTTAGTTGCGCCCGGAGATTTAACGCAAACGCACGTCGGTTGCGTGAAAAAGTGCCACAATTCAAAATACGTCTATGTTGGATACAAAATTTCAGGTAAGTGTGATTATATTTTACAATGCAAAATTGCCATATTTTGGAAAACGTCCGTTTTGCATTCTAACATTAGTATTTGTAGCCAAAATATATAATACAAAAGTGCCATATTTTGGAAAACGTCCGTTTTGCATTCTAACATTAGTATTTTTGTTATTATATTTTGTAATAAAATAGCCATATTTGAAATGCATACTTTTTGTAATCCTATATTAGTTAAGTATAATTATATTTTATAATACAACAGTAGCATATTTTGAAATACGTCCCTTTTGCATTAAATTATAGTGGAATAAATAATTATTTTTAGAATGGGAAGGCCACACATATTTATGGTCGTTTTGCATGATAATAATTTTAGTTTTCGTTATAATTTTAATCATAAAAGTTACCATTTTGATTAATTTTGTTCTATTCTTATTACTTCAGTGATTTTGAACTTAAAAATCATACAAATGTATTTATTTGTATGTAAATAATAATATAAACTAAATTGAAGCCCTGTCTCTATAGCTTTCGTCACTAATTTGAAGTTTTTTAAGTAATATCAGTGAGTGTTTATAGGTACCTATAATAATATAAGTAGATCTTCATAAATGTTGAGAAATATGTGATTAAGATACATTGCCCTATATTTTCTGTGAATTTGAATGTTAAATATGAGGTGGTAGCTTAAATTTGTTAAATATAATTAAGGTGTAATTCCTGGCAAATTAGTATTGAAAATGTCAGACAAAGGATTGTTATGTATTTGATTGTGTGTATGTTTTAGTGTATGTATGTATTGTGTATATGTACTAAGGAATGGATAATACATATATTTATGTACTGTGTGTATTTCATGTTTTTTAGTAATAAAACGTAAAAATTTTTTTTTACAGATCCACAAAATGAATACAGCACGAAAAATTTTGAATATGCCATCCTCTGTTCAAGAATCGGAAAAAGTTCAAGCATTACCTGGCCTCAATAATAAAATGCGAAATAATATCTATAACAAATAGGCCACAAATAGTTGTTGAACAGAGTGACTCGAGTAACAATTCAAGCGACTCTGATAATGACTCTGATACCAATTCCAACCGATCATCAACATCGAGTAGTTCATCAATTGCAGATTTTTCTTCAGATGACAGTGTTGAAGATCCCAAATTCTCCGATTCCGAAGGAGATATACAGTCAAAAGTAAATGCCAAACCATTTTGTATTTCACCCCAACCGGCCCTTCTCGTGTAGACCTCACTTTCCCATCAATGATAATCTGCCAGTCAATTTGGATACTCTGTCGCCTAATATAGAAACACAGCCATCTATCAGTCATAATCAGTCACCCAGCATTGGCAGTGAACCTGCTAGCGTGGATCCTCAGCATCTTAGTCGGAAAAGAAAAGCTAACCCAGAATCTTGGAAAAGAAACAAAACCAAGACTACTTAGATTGTTATTGTGCAATAGTATTATTACATATTATAAGCTATAATATTTTGCTAATGAATTATGTGCCTTTAGAACTGATCGTATTTTGTTTTGTTTAAATTGTTTATGTTAAAGAGAGACAAATTAGTGTCGTCAGTTGATTATTTTTTTACTTTTTTTAGATAATTTATTAATGAATATGGTTATTTTATGTATATTTTGATAGTGATTATTACAGTTGTACTCTTGTTTATTTTCTATAATTCCTACAATTATAATTGTTTTAGAGAGATGTTTAATTTTACTGAATAATAGTTACGTACAAAGTTGATCTCAATTATATTACTTAATAATAAGTTAAGATTTTTTTAGTTTAGATTTTTTAATACAATGCTTTCCTGGTGTTTTATTCACTTATGTTTTACCTAGTAATAAGATTAAACTTTTTGATACGGTTTTTTACCAAAAAGGTACAATAAATCATTTTTATTTGTAAAACTGTGTTTAATTTTTGACATATTTTTTATAATATTGGTTCAAATTTTGAATGCAAAAGGGACTTTTATGCTTTTTCCCTTAATAGGTAACAGCTATTACAAAGTTTATATTGTTGATAGATAGAGCTAAAAAATGCGCATCTAATGATATATTAACAGTTTATATTTAATTAATAAATATATGAAATATTATAAAAAAACTATTTCAAAAATTTTTTTTGGCTGTCCTGTAAAATTTATGGATTTCGATTTGTGTCCCTTTTGTATTCAAGGAGCGATATGTGGAATCCGACTTGTATCTTGTGACTTTGTTGTAATCTTTCGAGGTCATGTGTCATCCAGCAACCCGCACTGGACCAGTGTGGTGGACTACGGCCTTGACTCTCTCCTTGCGAGAGAAGGCCCCGAGTTCCAGCAGTGGGAACATTTAATTGGCTGTTGTTTGTATGTGTGTGTATGTATCTAATGTGATTTTTATTTATCTGTTATTCAATGTTGCCAACGAACCTTCAGAATGGATCTTGGCAAGCTCAGTTGCATGTATAATTAGTTACACTGTAGCCCTCGTAAAGTAGGTACGTCGGTAGGTCGTATTGTTCGGAAAGCCATGCGATGCTCCTGTCTGCCTAGCTAATTGCTGTGGGTTGCGCTATTCTGTGTGAATAATAGGCGCTCAACTGCAGTTGAAAAATAGTTTTTATTGTCCCACGTGTCGCGTGAGCTCAGTTTGGTTAGTATAAATGGGCCACTATTCTGGCTTACACAGTTTTTTACAATTTTAACATTTTAGCGGAATTCAATGTTGGGTTCGAGTCATATACTTTTTTTGGTTTCTATCTGTTTGTTCGTCTTCTAATAAAAGTCGTAGATTTATGGCGTAAATTAGCTTAGAAAAGGCGCAATTCATGTAATAATAACGTCGAGAAACCGGGTCCGCGTAAGAAAACTGTGGCAAATCATAGTGAGCCATATTAGCTTAGTCGGCTCGAAACTACCATTAGTTCTCAATGTCAAGCGCTAAAATGCATCCGTTTCCGATAAATAAAAACATTATGATGGTTTGTGTGGTCCTTCACTGTACATTGTACACACTCCACGACATTTAAGTTTTGTTTAGCGAACTTCAGAACATACTGCTTACGCCGACTTCATAAAGCGTTTGTTTGAAGATGATCTAGGTCTACGCCATGGAGGTATAAAAAAAGTCGAACGTAGTCTCGCTAAAACAAAAACTGTGTCTATCGAATCGGCCACATAATATGCACGTGTACGCTGTCAGCTGTCACATACAGGCTAACACGCACACATCAGTGACCTGACTGGCACCGACTTCAAATAGATGAGTGAGTAGCACTTGTAATAATGATATTAATTTATTTTTCGCTTTTGAGTGCTTATTTGTGATTTAAAGTCGGTTTAATTTTTTGTACGAAAATAGTTTATAAATAATAAATAATAATAAAAATGTTTATTCAATAAAATCGGTACATATTCACTTACATTACTAATTTCCAAACTAGGTGAGTTCACACCTGTATTTTGGGTATTAGACCTATTCGTTTTTACTTCAATCTATATAAGTACACTTCGTCAATTCTTGATTATTATCTATATTGTTTACAACATTTATTTTATATCAAAGGAGAAAAAAGTAATTAAAAATTAATAATAATTACATCAACTTCAAATTAGATTTAAAATTTTTAGTAAGTACAATAATATTAGCTTAAAATTAAAATAGGATATTTTTATGGCATTATAGCGGATTGTATGCTCGTGTGTCAGGTTATAATTATAAAGGTTCATATTATGTATAATAAATACATGTATTATATAATTGAGAAACGCTGACAATTTTGGAGGTGATATCGTAAATAAACACATTTACATGCGCTTGCGTTTAGACTGCAGGCTCGTGAACAAATTTTATGGGTCATAATATGATACACCAGGAGACCTATGTAGGATGATAGAAAGGTATAATGGTATAAAGTAATAAGATTCAACACTATGCCGTCACTTGTAAGCTGTCCAACTGAGTGCAGTTGAAGCGGGGGAGTTCTAAACCTCGATCATTTCTACTTGTCGCAAGATTTTTGTATGGCGTTGCGGAATAATAGAATAGAATAGAAGAAGAATAGAAAATATTTATTGTCTATGCTAGTTACACTCACAAATATCCATTATAATTAAACATCATGAGTATTTCCTTGCAGACTCGTCAAGCACAAATTTATCAGGCATTACATTGATATTTAATATAATTAATTTTAATTACAAGAATACATAATTAATAACTTCAGCCGTAAAAGGGCTGTATATAGATAGATTTCTTAAATTTGCGATAGATATTAGATTAGAAGAGATATTGAAACTATAAATAATATAAATTTTAAAATTTAAACTATTAGTTTGTGCAAAAAATTCACGATTTTCCGACGACTTACAGAGTAAATTTGGTCATTTTATTATGTTCGGCTTTGTTCCATACAGTTTCAATACCTCTTGTCATACATTATTTTACAATGCCGTACAAAAATCATGTAACACGGAGAAATGCTCGAGGTTTAGAACCCCCTCTTCAACTGCACTCAGTTGGACAGCTTACAAGTGACGGCATAGTGCTGAATCTTATTACTTTATACCCTTTTATCATCCTACATAGGTCTCCTGGTGCATCATATGACCCATAAATTTTGTTCACGGGCCCTGTAGTCTAGTTGCAAACGCTGGCTGAACCTTACGAGATCGATAAAAATATAATATACTTCATTATATTGTACGCCCTTAAAGTGTCTATAAAAAGTCCATGATGCCGATGGTATAACATATTATGTCCATCGCTTAGGGACACCTCACAATAACCATTTTGTATCCTTTACTTGTTACGAGGAATAATGGCTTCTTTACGAAGTGATTTTGAGTAAAACAACATTAATCATTATTCAGTCAGACCCGTGCGAAGCCGGAGCGGGTTGCTAGTTTCACTATAAAAAAATAAAAGTATTTTAAAGCATAAGGATGCGATAGTAGCGACACCATTATTTTTCTTATCACACTTTTTTTACCTTGGCACTTAGGTTAGGATCATTGAATGAAACTTGTAGGTATACCATTGCGGCCATCTTGGCAATTGAGAACAGCGTTTGATCGCATTAAAAGAATAAACCCATTTTATCAGTATGCCCCAATTTTTGAGCAAAGAGCAAGCAAGGGTCCTCAATGTAACAAATATTTGCGGCCCGTCCCCGCCCTCTCTATCAGAGTTACGGTTGTAGGACAAGTTATTTGTCTTTTATCTCACGAAACTTCTTCTTTTCCTCGATTCATTTTATTTATGAATTTTCCGACAATCCCAAATATCTTATTCACGCGTGGAGACAACACGTTATTTTCGGAACTTGTGAAAAAGCATTTATAGAGGAAAGTAATTTGCGAGCAATTTTATTCCTAGTTGCTTGATATTTTTCCAATTTCATTTCTCATCTTCGGAATTTCTTTCTTGTATTTTTATTCATTCATATAATAATAAACTATCGTGAAAACCATTATTTATCGATAGGATAGGTAGATATTCTATTATTATGTTAATACTAGCTGTACTCTGCCACGCTTCGCTGTGGCACATTGTAATGCAAAAATTAGATAAAAACAATTTTTGATGCTGATTATATAACATTCTAAAATTTCAGCTCGATCGGTGTAGAACTTTTCGAGTTTTTGAAGCGTACACACCAACATAACATTTTTATATAAAGAGATATAGAGATAAATATTTTTTTATTTTTCTATAAATTACAATCGACGTTTAAAATTGACTAGCTGTCTAAAAACTACTGAATGTAATTTGTGAGATAAATTAAAAGTAATAAAGATCTTATATCCTACTAATATACCTATTAACCTATTATGAATGTCAGTGTATGGATATTTGTTGCTCAATGACGTCTTTATGTACGAACGGATCGGGCTGAAATTTGAAATACAGGTAGATTATAGTAGTATAAGAAAACATAGGCTTTTCTACTTTTTATCTCTTCAACTCGAGAGTGAATCGGTTTCTTCTAGGTAAATACGCTCCATCGTAGACCGCATCGTCGATTAACATCAGGCGCGATGGCGGTCAAGTATAAACCTATAAAAGTTTAAAAAAAAAAAAAACTGGAACGGGATGTCAGTCGCAGTCTCAGCCTCGAATTTTGCAGGGGGGTCACCAATACGCACCCTCAGATTTTGGGTTCACCAGTAGAAATACAATAAATCTAGTAAAATTGTTATTTGTTGTACAAGAGTGCAAAGTTGCTTTTTAACCGCGTGCTCAATATTGATGACCGAGCAAGCGAAGGATTCTAAAATTCTCACTCGCTGCGCTCGTGATTAAAAAATTAGTAATGTTTATAGGCGAAGTCCTAGAGGCCGTGGATTACAACCAGTATTATACGTAAGAACGTTATTATGCATAAGAATTTGTCGCTAACTTAAAACTGTGAAGAAAAACATCGCGAGGGAACTGACATGTACCTACGTAGAATCTTTCGAGGTCATATGTCATCTACCACACCGCACTGGGCCAGCGTAGTGGATTACCACCTTGACTATCTTCTTGCAATAGAAGACCTCAAGTCGCAGCAGTAGGAACATGTGGGCTGCTTATTTATTATGCATAAGAATTTAAATTAAGTACACAAAAATCAGTAGCAATAATATGTCAAATAAAAATGGTCAAGTGCGAGTCGGACTCGCCCATGAAGGCTTCCGTAGCAAGTAACATAATATAAAAGTTCTTGTAGTTCGTTGTTACTTTTATCAGTGTTTTAACAATTGGATTTATGACGTATTCAAATAAACCTACTAACTAAATAGATCTCATTCAAACCAATTTTCGTTGATAGTTTACATGGTAATGTACATCATACACTTTTTATTTTTGTCATTCTCTTATTTTAGAAGTTACATACTTACACATTTTACCACTTTGAAAGAGTCTCTCGCGCAAACTATTCAGTTTAAAAAAAAATAAGTTAGAAATCTCAAAATCATTTTTGAAGACCTATCCATAGATAACCAACCAACACGTATGGTTTTGATACAATTTTTTTGAGTTTCAGTTGTAAGTATGGGACACCTCTGAAATTTATTGTTTTTTTCTATTTCTTGTATGAAAATCTTACCAAGTTTTTTACCAAACTCTTATAGTTTCGGAGAAAAGTGGCTGTGACATACGGACGGACAGACAGACATGACGAATCTATAAGGGTCCTGTATTATATGGCTACGGAACCCTAAAAATTGATTTCGTTAAAAAATTAATTCATCGTGGTCATCATCGTCATAATGCCGCGATAACTCCGATGACGCTTTCGGCTGGTATTGGCTTTCATACTAACATTAGGATATATTAACAGAAATCTTTATTGTAAAAAAAAAACATTTGCTTTTGAATTCCGCTTAAAATAAAGTAGCAATTGGTGACCTTATCTCTAAAAGCGATCTCTTCCAGGAAACTCTATAGGATAAAATGAGTGATTTGATAATAAGGAGATTGGTAGGAATTTCACACTAGGTATACAATTATTCCTTACTTGGCTACGGAACCCTAAAAATGGAGCATAATAAATACATATTACCTACGTTTTTCTTATTAATATTATCATTCCCGCCAAAATTATTTTTTAAACTTTACAGTGTTACCCGTAGACACATCTATTGGCGAAAATTTCCACTAATTAATTAACTATCGGTCGCGTTTTCCTGCGAGGGCGTGGTGGTCGCACTTGCTTGCCAACTAAGGGAAAAGAAAGTTAGATTAAATGAGACCCATTGTCCCACCATTGTTACTGTTGAAGTACCTACCTGCAGCATCGGCAATTTTAGTAGTACAAAGGGACAGGTCGGAATTAAGTGATTTGTCAGTTTTTACGAGGGCGACCTGACAGGCTACTCTCAGTTTATTACACAGCTAAAACCGGACGTTTCTTTCATGCTAGCGGTATTGTTGCCAGAAATAACAGTTACTAATACTATATAAAAGATATTTGTTACACAAATTTTATTAGCTTTATGCAAATAGATTAAGTGGAATCTAGATATTGTTCACTTCGTGTTTTGTACGACAACATTTGCTGACTAGAAATGTAGGAACGGGCTAAGATAAGCCACGCATAGTGAAGTCTGTTACTTAGCAACTCCCAACACTCCCAAGTACCGACATAAACTTAAAAATTATTAATTTGTTATGGTTAACACGCCTCTAGTCGAATTTTTGTTGAATTTTCTACTAAAACGAATAATATATCATCTTTATAAATCAAAAACACTAATAGTTTCAAAATTTGAATAAGGTTCGAACGCGGAGTACATATTCTTAACTGAAATACAATCTTGAAAGATGCGGTAGTTTTCTTTTATTGAAAAAGAAGTAAAAAGTAGACAGTCTACCTAGATATCTTGTAGATATCAGTCCACCGAGTTGAGAGATTGGCTTGAAAGTGAATCGGTTACTTTTAGGTTAGTACCTACGTTCTATTGTCACTTAACATCATTAGAGATGGAGTTCAAGTTAGTGCAAATCGATTGTCGTTAAAATGACAAGATACACATAACTTACACATAAATATAAAATTTACTGCTCTGGTATTCTGAATATATCTTCAAGTGTTACGAATTTATTCACGAAAGAACGAGATAATTGCAATTATGTGTTAGATAGATAGGTAGATTAACTCTTTATTGCACTTAATAAAAACAAAAATACATAAAAACTAAAATTAAAGTAGCAATGGGCGACCATATCGCTTAAAGCGATCTCTTCCAGGCAACCTTAGGATGGAAAAACAGATACGAAAACAGGAAGACGAGAAGTACAAATAAAAAGTGGTGAATACCTCTACAATATTTCAAAATAAAACTGCAATTACATTAATGATAATTTGATAAACCTACAAAATAATAACTGTACATCCTAATACATAAATACGAAATATAATAATAAACAAATACGTAAATTAAAAGTTTAAGGATGGAGACACAGCGAAGAATAGTAACTTCCACTAGGCTCAATGAGGAGTAGTTGTAGTGATGTAAATTTTGGGAGTACCTAATCAGGACCCTATGATAATGACCCAATATCTTCTTCAAAGATTTAAATCATTGGATTTTATATCTGTCTATTTTATGTATCCCGTCTACAGGCTGCTATACCAAAGTAAACGAGTTAAGTGAAATTATCATTTCGAAAAGCAATTTGTAATTGACGATTCGGTTCAAAGGGCCCAAAAATCTGAAGAGGTATCCAGAGACCCTCTATTAAAATATCCACGAAACTTCATTTACTGACTAAATTGCTCCCTGACTTTGAATATTAAGATAAACACAATGTTTTTCCAGGCTACAAAAGTAAATAAATACTTAAGGGCGTGTGGGCCGTAATTCTGAATTTTTAAAACAACTTTAAGACCTTTAAAATAGTGTATTAAACTCTGAAAAAAATATATGTAATAGTTAAGGATCTAATCTAGTGCAATTCGCAGTCAATAACACGATTTAATGAATTTTACTTGATAGAAAAAAATCCCAAAGTTACCCCTTTTCAAAAGTTTTTCAAGTTTATGACTAAACTAATGAATTTTTACTAAATTTTTGTACTCAACGAAAGCCACTAAAAAGTTATAGATGCTTTCGCAGAGTTTGACTTGATAAAAAGTATCAGTTATTCACTATGTTTTAATATCTACCATATATATAGCGCGCCGTTCGGCAAGCCTGATCAGTCGCGTTTCGGCGCTCATGGACGACGGGCCTGTGCTTGATTTTGTAATTTTGACAACCGATAAATTTTAAATATTACGATCATAGTGCCACAGTATGACAATATCAGTAGGTATTACTAGTGAAGCACGCTATGATCTTGATTTTTGATACCGTTTTCATTGGAATTACAAATAGACGCTGATACTAATTAGTACGCTGTTTACTTTATGTTGTAGACCAAAAGGGGAGTCTCAAAAACTGACGTCGATACCACATCAGTAAAAGATTCAATGCAATAGAAAATAGATAAGTATCGGTAAAATATTCGTCCGTTAAATCAGAGATCGGGATAAGGAAATAATTAGAGGGGGAGAAATCCCCTGCGTAAATCCCCTATTATAAATGGTAGCATTTATGATAACTAACTTGCATTTATATGCAATTCCATTTAGGTAAATTCTTTGGTAGTAAGGTACTTAGTACTTGGAAAAAAAGTCCTCACATACAGATTTTACCACTTTGGAAGAGACTTTCGCGCAAACTATACAGTTTAGAAAAAAAATGTTAGGAACTTCAATACAATTTTGAACACCTTTCCATAGATACACGTATGGTTTTGTTAGAATTTTTATTTTTTTCTTTTCCAAGTTTGTGACACCACCAAAATTTATTGTTTTTTCTTTTTTTTTGTATGAAAATGTTAATATTGTTCATAGAAATTTAGACACTCGACCAAATTTGATAAGAAGCCTTTTAGGCAGTAAAATTACTCGTAGAATTTAACTCTGCACTAAATTTCCGATTCGTATTTTTTATATAAGGTTTAGAATTATTTCCTGAGCATAAAATCACAAAATAATAACAAATCCAGGTGGAGCTTCAAGCGCCAGCTCGAAAAAACGTTTTGGCCGATATTCTGAAAAAGTTATAAAGCCTATTATTATTGTAGAAAATAAAATTCCCATCTTTTGTTGCCAGTAAACTTTTTTCGAACTTACCGATTACGATTTATTATGTCAAATTTGGTGATAACAATGTAAAAATAATAAGATGTGAATTCTGTTCCCAGTAGCATAAGCATGTCCCTTTTTTCCGGAATGGAAGAAGGGTTATGTTTTTCGCGCGCATCTTTTATGTTTGTAAATCTTTTATTTCCACATATCTTCCAAACGGTTGGATGGATTTTGGTAACAAAGATATTTTAAGTATAGTCAGACTCGCCAAAGTGTCGTTAGATAGTAGGTAATATTTTTTTACGTGTACATTTTTTTGTAGTCGGGGTTTTTAAATTAATGTTATTCTATCATATTGCTCGTTGCTCGAATAAACAGCACCGTTCATCATCATGATTGAAGAGTTGAACGAAGAGTTTGGTCTCCACTTTTGTAATAAGAACAACTAAGATGTGAAACGCATTGCCAGAGTGGGTTTTTGTCGAAGGTTCGAACCTTGGGGTTACGTTACGAGGTACACTGTGCTTGTTTCTATTAGAGAAACAAGTTCCATCGTTAGACCACATCATTTTCATCCACCATTATCGGCATCATCGCAATCGTATCATTAAATGGGTTATAAATCGTAAACGGTAAGTTTTACAAAAAAAAGTTTACTTGCAACAAAAGATGCAAAATTTTATTTTCTACAATTATTGTCAAAATATATCGTTTCCAAAATATGGGCTAAAACAGTTTTTTTTCAATTGGCGTTTGAAGCTCTACCTAGATCTGTGAGCATTTTGTAATTTTATGCTCAGTAAGTGATCTTTATTACTTCATAGAAAAAAAACTGATTAGAAATTTAGTGCAAAGTTGACCAAAAACCGTCTATTTTTACTGACCTTTCATTACGTTTCAGTAAATTTTTTTTAATTTTTGACGAACTTGTGAATTATTAGGAAACATTTTCAAAAGATGCATGAAATTCTCAACTTATAGTGTGACCAAAAGAAAAGGTTGAGTTTTGTATATCTACGAGTATAGATAAATTTAAAATTTCTTAGTTCATATATCAAAAAAACTCTTATCACTTCACAATTCACAAAATTGTTATCACTAGTATAAACAAATCTTGAACAAAAAATGAGTTTAAATTACATAGTCCAATATTTTAATGTTATTTCTGCACTGTGGCACCGATTCCGCGGTCGGTGACGGTCGCGAGAACAAGGCAGCGTTAAATGCCTAATTTGACAGAACTACCTGGCCTTAAAACGAAATTGATTGCTTCGGAGTTTTAATTTATTTTAATATCGATGAAACTTTTTCATGAAAAAATGTTTCTTATGTTTTTCGGTTGAGTTGTATGACGTTTTTGGTAAGTACATACATTGTTATTCCTTGATACAAGATTTAAAATATTGAATATTTAAGGATGCCTAATTGTATTTATATTATGTAACAGCCGTGCTTACTCAGGACTTATGCAGGCCAAAAACCTTATTTTTAACCCCCGACTAAAAAAGGGGTGTTATAAGTTTGACGTCGATGTCTGGCTGTCTGTGTGTGTGTCTGTCTGTGGCACCGTAGAGCTCAAACGGATGGGCCGATTTCGATGCGGTTTTTTTAAATTTAAAAGTCAATACCCGTGCGCATGTTCTTAGCTATGTTTGGTTAATATCGATTCAAGATGGCCGCTTCCACAAAATAGAGAACAAAATATTTCGTCACAACCTACCTCAATATGGGTATCAAATGAAAGGGCATGACTAGTAGAATATAATAAATATTAACACATTTCAAATCCAAGATGGCCGCCATCACAAAATGGCGAATTACATATTTTTTTTCACTACTGCCACAATGTGGGTATCAAATGAAAGGGCTTGACTAGTACAATACTTTCCACTGTGACAAATTTCAAATCCAAGATGGCCGCTACCACAAAATGGCGAAATATATATTTTTTTGTCACACCTCCCTCAATATGGGCATCAAATGGATATTTGATGCCCATATGCTCCCTCAATATGGGGATGAACAAAGGAGTGGTCGTCCTACGACGG
Organism: Ectropis grisescens; assembly: GCA_017562165.1. Lineage (NCBI taxonomy): Eukaryota > Metazoa > Arthropoda > Insecta > Lepidoptera > Geometridae > Ectropis > Ectropis grisescens. Next base: position 16,339,608 of record CM029772.1, read on the forward strand.
CTGTCAACGAAGAAAGTGTGCTGGCAGTAAAAAAAATATTTAAGATAAAAGTGGTCAAGTGCGAGTCGGACTCGCCCATGAAGAATTCCGTAGCAGAAGTAATATAATATAAAAGTTCTTGTAGTTGGTTGTTACTTTAATCAGTGTTTTAACAATAGTGAAATTATGACGTTTTAAAATAAAACTACTCACTAGATCTCATTCAAACCAATTTTCGTTGAAAATTTACATGGTAGTACGTACATCATATTTTTTTTAGTTTTTTATTCTCTTATTTTGGAAGTTACAGAGGGAGACAGACACATTTTACCACTTTGGAAGAGTCTCTCGCGTAAACTATTCAGTTTAGGAGAAAAATATTGTGTTATAAACCTTAATATTATTTTTGAAGACCTATCCATAGATAACTCACACGTATAGTTTTGATGGAATAAAAATGTTGAGTTTCAGTTTTAAATATGGGACACCCCAAAATGTTTATTTTTTAATTTTTGTGTTTATCTTTGGTGTGGTCAGTTGTGTTCTGGGCCACCACACAACTGATCCATAGGTCAAAGAGGGCCTGATAACTGATGTGTATAACCAGAGTGATTTTTGGATTGAGTCCCTATTTCTTCCCAACAAGTCTCCGGCATTACCAAAAACTCATGCAGGCCCTTTTTATTTTTGTATCGATATGGCTCGCCCCACGATCATGTTTAAGGGAAGAGCGAAAACCCCCACACGATGGCACCTTAAGAAGAAGGCTATAGGTAAGTGAGCATCAGTGTTGAGGCCATATTATCAGATACTACCTACTTATTTACATTAAAAAACTGTTTGAATGAGATTGTGATTCTCACTTATTCATACATTTATAGGTAATGGCAATTGGTTTATGTGATACTATTTATACTGCGCCGTAGACACATATAGTTAACGTTTTGTTTCTTTCGTGTACCTTACTGGGTAGTTATTAACAATAAATGTAAATATGAAGCTTCTTTACTTATAGGACAGTTTGCGAACTCATACAGGAAGTGGTTAGTACTTATCTACGTGTAATGATGTGGTTGTGCTATAATCAGGTCTAAAATTATTGTTATTAGCCAATTTGGCCGGTGCTGTGGTAATTGGCTTCTAAAATAATCTATATGCCTTCCAAAATTGGACGCGATGTTGCGATATTAATTTTGTTTGTGTAGAAGGTTGCCTAAATATTTTTTTTAGTATCAACTCAATAATATTTCCAAAAAAAGAAAAACGTTGGAATGTAAAACTTAATACAATTTGTTTTACCAAAGACAAGTTGATTATTGTTGTGTGTTTGTGCCTCTATCTAATGAAATTAAGCCTCGGAATACAGCGTGGAAATGCTGCCGGCGTTTTGCCACTTTTCCTTTCGCTAATGGACTTCTTGAATATTTTTACAATGGATTTTTATATCAATAAACTATTTTCGTACAAAAAATTAAACCGACTTCAAAAACAGAAATAGGCACTCAAAAGCGAAAAATAAACTAAAATCATTATTATAAGCGCTACTCACTCATCTATTTGAAGTCGGTGCCAGCCAAATCTAACAGTGGATAGATACGTATCAAATATAATAATATTAATACGTATAATAGAACGTCTAGGCTGTGGAATACGTTGCCTGAGTGGGTTTTCCCCGATGATTACAATCTTTGTGTCTTCAAATCGAGAGTGAATCGGTTTTTTCTAGGTAAACACGCTCCATCGTAGACCGCATTGTCGTTTAACATCAGGAGAGATGGCGGTCAAGTGTAAACCTATAAAAGTAAAAAAAAAACTTACCTGTGCCTACTTACTATGTGCCTACATAGCATCAATTTACTAACTTTTTGACCTGACTGGCACCGACTTCAAATAGATGAGTGAGTAGCGCTTATAATAATGATTTTAGTTTATTTTTCGCTTTTGAGTGCCTATTTGTGTTTTTGAAGTCGGTTTAATTTTTGTACGAAAATAGTTTATTTTACCCTTTTTAGTGTACAAGAACAAAATAAAAAATTTTGATTAACCCCCGACTACCTCGGATTTGTTATATGTACAACATTCTACTAGTGAAGCCTTTCATTTGATACCCATATCAAGGGAGTTGTGAAAAATGAAATGTATTTCGCCATTTTGTGGCAGCGGCCATCTTGAATTTGAAATGTGTCATAATGCAAAGTATTCTACAAGTCAAGCCCTTTCGTTTGATACCCATATTGAGGTAGTAATGAAAAATACAATATAATTCGCCATTTTATGGAGGCGGCCATTTTGAATTTGAAATTTGTTATAGTGTATAGTATTTTACTAGTCAATTCCTTTCATTTGATACCCATATTGAGGTAGGTTGTGAAGAAATATTTTGTCCGCCATTTTGTGGAGACGGCCATCTTGAATCGACATTAACCAAACATAGCTAAGAACATCCGCACGGATATTAACCTTAAAATAAAAAACACCGCATCGAAATTGGCCCATCCGTTTGAGCTCTACGGTGCCACAAACAGACACACACAGACAGAGAGACACACACACAGATAGACATCGACGTCAAACTTATAACACCCTTTTTTTGGTCGGGGATTAAAAACAAGTATTTGTTAATCCATTTACACAATTTCGTATTGTTGACAGGATCAAGTTTCATAACTTTTATGAAATCTACAACTACTACGTCATCCATAAAATTGTACGCAAATTTTAGTTTATGGTTCATATTTCAAAAACCACCCGACCGATTTCAATAAAATTTATATGAAACCATTCGGAAAGCATACCCCTCCGAACACAAAAAGAAATTTTAAAATCTGCGCAGAGGTTCTTGAGAAATCAGGTAACATACATAAAAATAAAAAAAAACATAGGGGTCGAATTGATAACCTCCTCCTTTTTTTGGAAGTCGGGTCTAATATAATTTTTATATTAGACCGCAGTACTTATGTGGTCAGTCCAATCAGTTTCATATTATTTTTTACAGAACTTTATCAAAATTCATTACAATGAGAACTACACTTCATACTAACTATAGTCCGTTCCACGAAGAGGTGAAGAAAATGTAAACAAATCAATGTCACTCTCAATATGACAGACCAGCATTTCTCAACCTTTGTTTTAGAAGATAGTTCGTTGTAAGCGTCTCTGTTTGCCCTTTTAGATTTTCGTCACATAACAAGGTTAAATATATTCCAATAAGTCCGTTTCCAACCTTTTGTCTTATTTCTAGTATTTTATAATTATACGTTTATTAAATATGTGGTGCGCATAAGTTTAAAACATTAATACAAAAATAACTTGGGTGGTTGGTTCATGGAACACAATAGTAACATATAAACAGTTTTTATTAATATTAATTATTAAGTACAGCTTTGTTTTGTTATGTAGCACTTAAATTCATTTTTCATTATGTAGGTATGTGAAATGACTGAATTTTTAGTAAACTTAAATTTAATATATATTTACATAAGGGGTGGGATGTAAATATATATATATATATATATATATATGAGACGATCTTCTTAGCCTTCCATGGATTCACCGTGCGGGTGCTGGGTCCATCGTGCGGCAGAGAGAGAGAGAAATCCCGAGTAAATCCCGAGACTTGTGACTCGGGCGTACGTTTAAGGGGCCCCTTTCTGACATACATCAAATGGTGGCACACAAAATATATTGGTGGCACTATTTCTACCCGTTCTGAGAAGATTCAAATAGTTTTAATATTTAGGTGCCCCATTGAGTATTTTTTTAATAAGAGTGGTAGGTGTAATTCATTCAAAAATTAATTTCTACTGCGTAAGATGCTGTTGCAATTAATTTTAAAACGTATCGAATACTGAGTAGTGCTTTCATCTATCCTAATATAAAAGTTTTACATCCAAACAAATTTGTTAATGAGCGTTCTGTTTTTACATTAAGTTTTTTTTACATTTATTATTTTAACATTAAGTTATTGCTCGGCTTAGGTGGTTTTGTCACGCCAATACGCAGATGCAGTGCCTGGTTCTAATCTCACGCGCACCTCTGCTTTTTCGAATTCATGAGCGTAATGCTTTAGCAGCATTACGCTCATGAAAGAAAACACCTTTAGCAAACTGGTATGCTCCTAAAAATTTTCGAGGTCAGACAGGTTTGTCATCCGCCACCAACACGGAAGAGTTATAGACCCAGCAAAGAACTTTTAGTGGGTCGCTTATGTGAGCAGCGTCCCGCAAATTTACCCGCTTAGATCCCTTTTCCGTAATTTTCCCCTCCATAAAAATAAACTTATACCTATGCTTTCCAGATCATAATCTAACCGTGTTCCGCGTTTAAACCTGAGCCGTTTAGCTGTTACATCTTGATAGAGCAACGTACATCTAAACTTTTGCACTTATAATAAGGATTAGTAGATTTTCTTGCGAATAAATATACATTATTTAGTGGTTCATTAGGTAAACGTCTTATAATTTACGTGCAAAAATTAATGGTATGATAAATATATCAGAAACATGCGTATACTTAAGTGAAGTGAGATCAAAGTTCAGTATTATGATATTATATGCCTTGTTTGTTGACTTCAACGACTAAAGAATAGAGATCTAAATGGTCTTAAATGGTCAGTTCTAAAATCTATTTATAATAACATAGACTAGTTTTAAATACTTAAAATATGATTTGTTTTTATAATTAATGATAATTATTAAAAGCAGTCTAACTTGGCTGGTTTTAATATCATAACATTGAACTTGTCTTTCACTTCACATTTATGTTTTGATGGGAATCGCAGTTTGAGAAACATAGATCAAATTGCCACTGTTTAAAACAGTATCTACCACATTCTACTATTACTATTTATAACTTTCAAGATAAGTTAATAAATCGTTATTTGATCAATACAAATCCAAGTATGTTGTATTTAAGATCACAGTAAAGTCGAATCATATTTGTGAAAAATATTTTAAGACAGTTTTAGAAAAATACTAAGGTTAAACGATTTTTATGTTATGGTAGCACCTTTGTTTACATTTTCTACACCTCTTCGTGGAACGGACTATACTACTAGGTAACTAACTTACTGAGGTACTACATACCTAACCACACCTGTAATATCCAAATACCTATTAAAAGTCTACAGCAAAGAGTTTACATATACTACGTAGAAAGTTAGAAAAAACGCTTTACACTGAAAGCACGGGTCTGATCGCTCTTGTCTTTTTCGTCGTCACATTTTTCCAACTTCTTTGGCGTCACATCACTCTGTTGCCATAACTAACATACATCTCATCTGCTTACGATTGGCACAAAGGAAAAACCTGACCTATTTACTTATTTTTTTATCTAAGGTCTACAAATATTCAAGATGATCAAGGTCAGTCCACGTTTCGGAAATTAAAAACGTCGACCGGACAGTTTTGGGAAATGAAATGAATTTTCGTCTCACGGGCCCAAAGATATTTTTAAGTTTTAAGATTTTACAGTTATAGAACTAAATATTACTAGTACGCTATAGGTACTGCTATCTGCCTGTGATTTTGTTGACGTAAAAGTTATTATTTTCTAAGAAGCTGCTTTTTTGGGTTCCGTAGCCAAATGGCAAAATGCGGGACTCTTATAGATTCGTCTTGTCTGTCTGTCCGACCTTATGTCACAGCCACTTTTCTCCGAAACTATAAGAGCTATAAACTATTGAAACTTGGTAAGTACTGATAGCGCGCGAGTTGAATGCACTCGGGGTCTGAGGTAAAAAGCGGGAGCATCTCTCCCCGCCGCCCGCGCGCCCCTCTCGCGCGCCTGCAGTGTAGTGGTGTGCTGTCTTTGACAACTATCATAAGTATGTGTCGCAATCCTGAGCTCTGCATTCAACTCGCGCGCTATCTGTAGATGTATTCTGTGAACCGCATTAAGATTTTTGTACAAAAAATTGAAAAAAACAATAAATTATGGGGGTATCCTATATTTAGAAATTAAAACTCAAAAAAAAAATCTGTCAAAATCATACGTTTGGGTTATCTATGGATAAGTCTTCAAAAATGATATTGAGGGTTTTAACATATTTTTTTTTTCTAAACTCAATAGTTTCCGCGAGAGACTCTTCCAAAGTGGTAAAATGTGTCCTCCCAACCCCTGTAACTTCTAAAACAAGAGTATGACAAAAATAAAAACAGTGTATGATGTACATTATCATGTAAACTATCAACGAAAATTGGTTTGAATGAGATTTAGTAAGTAGATTTAGTTTAATACGTCATACATTCACTATTGTTAAAACACTGATTAAATTAACAACGAACTACAAGCAGTTTTATATTATGTTACTTGCTGCTACGGAAGCCTTCATGGGCGAGTCTGACACGCCCTTGACCACTTTTATTTTCGGAATACGTAGCCTATGTCTTATAATTCTAGACTATAAAATGTATCAACATTTTACTAAGCGAGTAAGCAACTATCATTCAAACATGTCGTTAAGCATCCAAATTTTCATATTTATCATATCAAAATGATATGAATTGTTTCAATTAAATTAAATTAAATTTCACATTTGTTTCGTTCCGAAGGAAAGTAGTAAGTACCTACGTTTACTTTAATGTATTTAATACCACAATACATTGAAATGAGTAGACAAACATTGTAAAGCGAGCCTTTTTGTTCTCCCGTCATAACTCATGCCCAAGTTTCAGCAACAGATTTGAATAGAAACGATTCTCGCGATAACATTCAGGATTTGTAACATGGACGATAAATAAATTATAAATACATTTAGCGGAGCACGTTTCGAACCATTTCTCTTCTTACTCGGCTAGCCCATTTGCAGATCTCCAAACGGTGTGCCATTACTCAGCAATAAATTGGCATTTGCGCCGTCATACATAAATTACGTGGAAACTTCCCGTACTCACTTTTTGTTATTACCTAAGTTGTTTTTAATCTTTGATATTGCATCTATAGAAACTGGGGATATAAAACTGTTGAAGCAAAAGGTTGTTTTTCTCGGAATTTATGTAGTTTAATCTACAATGTTTCTACAGTGATAGATTTATGGGGCCGTCGCTGCGTGGCTGTCTGATCGCGTCGACCGCGCTGGCCAGCATTTCACTGATAAAACTTAAGTAAATAAAATTAAAGGAATTAACTTGTTGGGTTCTGATGTTTATGCGCACATCTGTTATAGACATCCTTAGATTGTAATGAAAATTACACTACAGTTCATATCTAACTAAATAATTAAACGAAGCACATCTGAATTATCCATGGACAAAAATATAAAAAGGTACAAAAGTTATTTATGCCGGATCGAATACCACAAAAAAAAAAACAATCTGGTAGCACTCAATGGCTTTTTCCAAAAAAATCTTTATATTTAGTTAATTTGTAATTACATTTTTTTTATGAATTCATAGGTTATTCACGAGTAATATCGTCCGTCCAGTTTGCATTAAATTTTAGTCGCATTCAGCGTTGAGATAATGAACATCCTGAATACGTAAACACTGGATTGCAGTATTTGAAAGGTGTGCTCAAACGCAAAGGATATAATGGGAAACAAGGATGGCGGATGGTGAATGCATCGTCGAGGACGCCAGCTTTGGTGGAAGTTTGTTACTTCGAAAATACTCCATCAAAATGATATTTCGTCCGCACTGGCAGCTAAAGCAAATGATACGGTCTCCGAAGGCCAAATAACCTGCGGACTTGAGGTGTCCACGATTTCTTGTGATTGTGGTAGAAGTTACCTATGTATATGAAGCACGTCGAAATGTTTTGACTACGATCACAGAGTACGCATGTGTGATGAGGAATTTGAATGGTAACATCTCTATGGATGCTGCTGCTGCTCTGACGCTCAATACTTCATTTTAATCGATAAGACGATGGTTTTGCTACTGTAAAAGTTCTGTATACACAGTACGGTCAGGCAGGCCATCAAAATTAGCAAACGTCCTTTTTACCACAAGTATTTTATAGATTGAGGATGACTGTGCCGGACATTTGGAAACCTTGATTACGTAAAGCTCAGCATTGTGTTCATGGTGCATGAGGGCATAGCGAGCTCAGTCTGAACAAAATTTCCTTTACGCAGTTTTACAGTGACGTCGAGTTCGAGTGTACATTTACGTAACTCAGAGTTACGTAAACATACACTAGAACTACTAACTCTTACTTACCCTTTCGTCTTTAGGCAGCAAAAGCTCAGCAGCTTACGTACGCGCCGCGTAGTGACAAACGAGAGGTGGTTGGTTACGTACGGTGTGCACTTACCTTGAAAAAGGGCACCGGGTGCCGCTGAAACTTAAGTCAGACTGGACCGATAATATCACGTGTGACTAACTAATGAAAATAAGTAACTACGATCTTACTTGACACAATAGTTGTATAACGTAACACACAGATTACTTTTCATATTATTAAAAGTAGTGCTAAAGTATTGTTTTTACTATACTACCCGTAGGTACTATATAAACATAATGCTAAAGTAGTATTTATGTGATATTTGTTTATTATATATGCACGAATATATTCTGCACATATTTTATGCATGTAGAGTTACAAATAACAGAAATGTAGAATATAAAATTTCCGTGAGAAAAAGAACGTTAACAGCTCAACGCATTAGGAAACTGAAGTGGCAATGGGTCAGTCATATTTTATATGTAGCAGAAGAACCGATAGGTAATCATTGAAGTTACGTGTTATCGAGTTGCGTGTTATCTTCACTCCATATTATCTCAGACATCCTTATATAATATGGAGTGAAGATGTACGTACAGGGAGTGGGTAAAAATCTGAGGGTTAGCTCGAGTGGCGAGCCATAGGATAGGATAATCCATCGGTATGTTGATGATGATGATAGAAGATGAGTATGTAATTTTAAAAAAGCGCTCTACTGGTAGTTAAGTGCAAAATACATATCGCATATATACGAGATTTGATGTTATTTAAGCCACTTCGTGCAATAATCTTCTATTTAAAATAATTTTATAGCTACATCGAATAAGTAGTTTTGGCTAGTGTGTTCCAGGAATTCGCATTCCTGGAACACACTAGTACGTACGTAGTACGTAGATAGTTTGAGTCTTTTGGTTATTGAGGTAGCTTTATGTAAGCTTAAATCATATTTACTGCAGTTTTCGAACTAAAATTCACATACCTACCTACTGCTAACTAATGGTGAACACGCGACGAGTCTGAATAATTCATACAAGTTTCAGATACCTACATTTTATTACCCATTACGAAAGTGAACTTTGGAGGACGCCGAAGAATATTTCCTTCAAAACACCAATATAAGTAGTTATAAATGTATTCCGGTCACTTCTATATTGTGTTTGGAATGATATAAGTCTTGTAATTAAAAAATATTGATGTGAACCAGTAATACCCAGAGTTACGAACAATTTTTATTGTTTAGCGTAGCTAGTTTGATTTCATACCCAAACAGAAATGTGCAAATATTATTGTGTTTCAGTTAGAAGGGTAATATTTTGAGAGGCATTACAGAACAAAGAGAAAATACATCTTATATTTCTGGATGACGAACAAGTGTAGAAGCCCTACACTTGTTCACTACTACAATGATTGGGTCTCTACACGTACTGATTCACTGACTGTGCGACCATATGGCTGTGATAGGCGGGCTTATTACTTACCATCAGACGAATGGCTCGCTCGTCCTGTTACCCCGCAGTTAATTTATTTTGTCAAAAAAAAAAAAACGAATGAAATCTGGTTTCTACACAAAAGTTGAACAAAATTGTGGTAATTACAACTTAACTACAAATGATGTCTCACCTGATCTTGTTACAACAAGTAGCAATTTTCAAGGCAATCACGTCGCTTATAATAAAGGCACGTCCCTACATGAATCTTTTGCGGCTTCAGCCCTAATGAAACTCATAAGCATGGGTACTAATACTACCTATTAACGCTTCCCTATTGCGTTCGAAGGGAGAGAAACCGCCCTCGGGGCATCCACCTTAAGGTACCATTAAAGTTAACACACAAATTAATCGAAACATTAGGAAAATAAGCAGGTAATTAGAAGAAGGGGCCCCAAAAAGAAGGAAAAATATTTATTTGTGTCTGTAAAGTCATAGGTATAATTTTATTGTCTTTCTTACGGCACTTTGGATTCTTACATGTCTTATCAAACAGTAGTGTAGTAAGAATAAGTAGCGTTTTCTCACAAAGATAAGCTCCCGCATAAAATTTCAGAGAGCCACACAGTGCCACGTTGCGAGTTTTAATAAGATTTGCCCCTATCCCAAGTTCCCATGGTTGCCTGGAAGAAATAAGGTTCAGTGATAAGGTCGCCAGTTTTCGCTAACATTGATTTTAGCGTTATTCTTTAGTATTTGAACCATTAAACGGTTTGTACGATAACTAAAGAATTTTCGTTTATTCTTTGGAAATGTTCAAGATGATGATTTTTATATTTACTTAGGTATGAAACGCAGGCAAAAGGTGCAAAATCCTACTCATACAAACTTAACTAGGTAATTATTATAAAATAATTAAGAGCATTTCCAGAAGATACCATTATCTTACCACAGACCAATGTCGTACTCACCGAATATTAAAAAGATCATCGAAATTTACGTGTTTTGAATACGATTAGTGCTTAAAATTATAAACACTGAAAATTTATTTTCTAAGAAAAAATAAAATTCCGATTTCAATTTAAAAATTAAGTTCTGACACTCGACCAAGTTTTACTAGGAGCCAGCCATCAATAAACAAATGAAAGCAAATTTTAGATTTTTGTTCATATTTCAAAAAACCATCACACTGATATTGTTAAAATTTATATGGGACTACCCATAAACTATTATCTACCGTACAAAAAACACCATCACAATTAGCCTAGCTATTGCGTAAAATACATAAAAATACATTCAACCGAATTGAGAAACTCCTCCTTTTTTGAAGTCGGTGAAAAAGGCCCCAAACAAAAGGCCCCTGTGTATAGAGGACCTAACTCTATCAGTCTTATCCCACTCTGTCACTGGAAGGTATGTGGTCTTGTTACGGAGAATTACTTGCGAAGCGTGTTTCATTTCAGTGCGAAAGCAATTAATTAATGGATTCCCTCCGTGTTGCTTCACAAGTTCTTTTCTAAGACTTAGCAGTTCTAAAATCACAATCATAATTTATTTCTGTGATTGTGCACGAAATCTATACAAATAAATATAATTGAAGTGTCTGTTTGTATTTTTAAAATAATCGCTTTTTATTACATGGATATGAATGTACCTAACTCCTAGGTATATAGATCAAAAGGATACAAATACATATGCCAAAATTTTTTTTTACAATTTTCGTCTGTTTGAACTGGTTAATATTTAAAACGGCTAGACTGATTATGACGGGGCTTTATATTCCTAGAGCTAGTAGCAAAATTTGGGTAAGTAGGTATTTGAGGCAAGCTGAAAACTTGGCACATAGGTATGGTTCTTCCATTATATTCCTACACGGAAGTGCCAACCTGGCTACAGAAGAGCTATGAGATGAGACAAATCTGATGTTCTAATTTTTAATGTATAAATACGCTACTCTTATTAAAATTTTAAAAGGGTACCGTCCAATAAAAAAAAAAAGTTAAAACGCGTGTGAAATCGCGGATAGCTAGTCAAATATAAAAAATACCCAAATACTTTGTACAAAACTTTCACCAAATAATATTTTCCAAACGACATTTATTTTCGGGCATTAATTTTTTTATTTAATTTTTTTCTTTGAATTTTTTACTTTTTGGATCGAAAACTATAGTTAAAAAGGAAGGTATGAGAAAGCTAATTGCATGCTCAAGAAAATAGTGTGTAACTTTCCAAATTTTTTGAACATTTTGCCTTACGAAAGTAACTACTTTTTTCTAGGGAGAATGGAACGATGTTTTTGCTTTAGTTTTTGACATAATATATTATCTAAAAAACTACAATAGAAGAAGTTTCACCTTTATGTTAATTAACATACTAATAGATGAAACTGCTCTACTCCTTTTTAGACTAATTCCAGACATGACGTTTGTCAATATTTTTATACTTAGGTAAGTAATATTTTTAGACTCTAATTGACTAAGAAAATAATTTGTTCTTAAACGGCTCCTTGCCCATAAAGGTGTGCACGATTTTAGCAGGATGATATGAAAGAGCGTCGACCACTTAAACAAATCTTAGAAACGTCTGCAGCTCAGAAGTTTACTTAATACTTTAAACTGGTAATGAAGGCATTACGGCGAGTTGAATGCATAAGCAATGAGGTGCCACCGCAACCTTCTATATTATAAATTAGCTTTTATTTTGCATTTTAGCCTGTATTTAATTATAATGGCAAATAGATGAAGTCTGAATATTTTAATTTCATTGTAATTTACATAGTTATTTATAGTGCAAATCATCGCTAAACACCAGGGAGATAGCGGCTTAGCCCATAGATGAGAAATAGATAGATCCTTCTTTTTTGTTTAACACTGGCAATTTTATTGCAAAGAACGATCTCTTCCAGGCAACCGACGGAAAAAGGGCATTATGAAATTGAAATAAAAAAAAATCGGTACAAAGGTAAAATCTGACCTGACATTTTTTAAAATAATAAATTAACTATTTTTGTTGTACGGCTCATTTTCGCTAGTTACATTTTATGCCCGAAAAGGGGATTTCAATTTGGTAATGAATTGCAAAGGGGCGCACCCAAATCAATATATCAGCACCCTCGACAATTTCTAGTGTCTTAGTAGAAACAATGCAAGAGTATGTTAAGCCTTGGCTACACTGAAGCTACGTACAAAATCTTTGTAACATGCTTTTTTTGTAGAGCTTTAAGCGTCTCGCGAAATTAATGGATTGAGGAAAGTGTCTGGAAGTAAGGCACTGATTTTATGCAAATGATAATGATGATGACTGGGTCAAAAATATACCATTATATTTTTTTTTTACTATAATAGGTTCGCACTTGACCACCATCTCGCCTGATGTTAAGCGATGATGAGATCTACGATGGAGCGTGCTTACCTAGAAAAAACCGATTCACTCTCGATTTGAAGACACCAAGATTGTAACCATCAGGGAAAACCCACTCAGTCCGTAAGGTAGATTCTGAAAAAACTGGGACATCTATTTTCTGTTTTATAAAATTATTAAAAATTTACAAAGATATAGGCCATCAAACTTCCGGAGTGGGGAGTTGTGACGTCAAGTCTACAAAAAAATTGTACATAGATGTGACGTCAGTCGAAACTTCTAAGCACTAAAACATTTTCGTAATTTTTTTGTTTTCGAAATATTATTACTACCAATTGAGACAAAATAGGCCATTACAACAAATAGGACAATACATTACAGTATTATATCGCTATATTTAAGACAGTTAAAATTAAACAAATTAGTTGTTGGTTATCGGCTGTTTCTCTTTGCAACAACAACTAAATGATCATGTCAGAAGCCTCCGGGCAACAAACGAAAGTTCTGACCACAGGATCAGCTTTTACAAACTGTAACATAATCATATACACATCTATACCTACCTACTCGAGTAACGTTTATTTATAATTAAACATAAATAAATGGGAACACGAATCACAAGCTAAAAGTAGTCGTAAGTAGTAGTTTTACGTATTAAAGTTATATTTCATATTAACGACCTAAATATTTGAAGCCTTATTCAACAGCGAAACATATCGGATTCCGAATTCTGCTGATATTATAAATGTGAAAGTTCCCTGCCCAACCACGTTGACACGTTAAAACGGATCGAGTTGAAATTTGGATAACAGTTAGGTTATAAAAGCCATAGGATCTAGAATAGCACATATAGTTTTTATCACGGGAAAACCACTGAAACGTGAACAGTGCCAAAACCACGGACCACTGCTAGTAAATAAATAATAGTTGTGCTCTAACTTCATACTTTACGACGTGATTGAGCAACAAATATCTGAACATCCGAATACCCAAACATCCAACAATGACATTTTTAATGGTAGGACGAGCAGCTAAGATCGGAATCTCAAACTTTTGGTACAATTATTCCGTAACTGTCTAATGTGTTAGGTTCCACAGCGTTCCATGAATTCGTCTCAGTGTGTTCGCAGCTCTAGATTAGTCGGATTGTTTTACGAGCCCGCTCGGATGTTTGTCGAGTCATGTGGTGTGTGAGCTCGCTAATAATTGAAGTGGATTGCTGTTGCAATGTTGTATACTCATGTTATTGTAAGCTTTTAAGACTCACTCTAGTAGCTTGTGGTCCAATACGAAGAAACTTGTTAACACTCTTTAAAACATAGTACCTGGTTGACCGAGCTTTGCTCGGTTTAAATGCGTTTATAAAGGGCTCTAAGTAAAATATTTTATCAGAAAAAAAAATAACAAAAAGAAAACCTACCTACCTATTTATAGATTTTTCGGATGTAACCATCAGGATTCGAACCGGGGCCTGTTGACTCCGAGGGCGAGCATATCACATCTGAGCCATTTAGACTTAAAGAACAGCGGCGAAATAAGTTATCGTATTCCAATGACATTGTAGGAGTTTTTCATTTCACAAAGTTTATCCGTAAAGTGATTTATCTGGAAACATTGTCTTTCAAACTGGAACACGGTATATAACTGATAAAGCTGTGGTATCTCCAGGCGGAGTCCGCAAAAAGTCGTCACTACGATAATAATCAATAATATATAATATTTAAAAAGTGCGTGCCATTTATTTTTTGAACTGTTAACGATACATACCTACCTACCTATTTATAGATTTTTCGGATATGTATTTGTCTCATATGGATAGTGCTACCAAACGCCCCACATGCACAAGAAATGTTTTCACCGATTCACTTCGTAAATATAAGGGAGGGCGTTCGTAAATGAATATAAATCTCATACATTATTGCGTTAGGTGTAACTGCACCCCAAGATGTGATTTTCTTGTTCTATTGAAGGGTTGCTACTTACGTAATAAGTACATTTGTTTGAGTTACATAATATTGTTTCTATTTTGAGATTTCTCGATTTCAGGGCAGTCAAAAATAGTATCAACGTTTTAGCTTAAATTTCCAGTTTATTTCATTTTATTTCATCATTTCATTACAAATGTGGAGTCAAACCTCTTTTACTCAAACTTCGTACGAGTCTATGGAATGCCAAATATGAAACAGTGTCACTTTTCTGAAGTGGTATTACACCATGCCAAAGACCATGCAGATCAGTTGCACGCTCTCAGAAGTATATTATAAGTGTATCAGAAGTGTTTTTCCTCGAAATTCATAATTGAACATTTTAAAATGAGCGTTTGAAAATTATTTGGTTTAACAAAAGTAAAAGTATTTATTAATTTTTTTATCAACTTAAGATTAAATTAAAATACGTTTAGATAGAGGGTGTATTAGCCTATTGCGGGAGTTTTTTTATAGCTACGTTCAAACGTTTGCTGCACTTACTGGATATGGTATCACTTACCTCTTGCAGTAACGACCTAACGACACGCTGCAACTGAGATTAATTTTCCCCAAAATTTTGCGATATTTGGGAAAATTGGGCGGTCTTAGTTTCCATTTTAGCCACGAGCCATTAGATCTTTGTACACCTATACGTGATACTGACAGTTTCACACACAGTCACATTATATTACTTAATCTGTGTCACAACTGTCTCGTCTGTCTTGCGGATCATGCTACAGCGCTTAGAGTATAAATACAAAACCAAATAGCTTTCAACTTGATGTCTAAAAGACATCTGAACATCGCTGACCAAATCGAATGAATCAAAATGTATTTATAAATTATGTCATCATCATCATCATCATCATCATCATCAGCCACAAGACGTCCACTGCTGAACATAGGCCTCCCCCCTAGATTTCCATAACGAACGGTCCTGCGCAACCTGCAACCAGCGGTTTCCAGCGACCTTTGTGAGGTCATCTGTCCATCTAGTGGGAGGCCGTCCAACACTGCGTCTCCCGGTTCGTGGTCGCCACTCAAGAACCTTTTTTCCCCATCGGTTGTCAGTTCTGCGAGCGATGTGGCCTGCCCATTGCCACTTCAGCTTGCTTACTCTTTGAGCTATGTCGGCCACTTTCGTTCTTTTGCGAATATCCTCATTACGGATTCTGTCGCGCAAAGAGACTCCGAGCATAGCTCTCTCCATAGCTCGCTGTGTGACTTTGAGCTTCGTTATGAGACCAACAGTGAAGGACCACGTCTCAGTTCCATAAGTCATCACTGGCAACATGCACTGGTTAAAGACTTTCGTCTTTAGGCATTGGGGTATTTTGGACTCAAAGATGTGCCGAAGTTTCCCGAACGCTGCCCATCCGAGTTGGATCCTTCGCTGGACCTCTTTGTCGAAGTTGGATCTACCTAATTGGATCTTTTGACCCAGGTAGACGTATTCGTCAACAACTTCGAGTGTGGTATTCCCAACAATAACCGGTACAGGTGAGACATGAACATTTGACATGACCTTCGTCTTGTCCATATTCATCCTCAAACCTACCTGTTGGGATACTCTACTAATGTCCCTGAGCATAGCACCGAGGTCCTCCATCGACTCCGCCACAATGACTATGTCGTCGGCAAACCGAAGGTGAGTGATGCATTCGCCGTTGATATTGATGCCATATCCGTTCCAGTCCAGTAGCTTGAAAACATCTTCCAGCGCGGCAGTGAACAGTTTCGGAGATATAACATCTCCCTGTCTCACGCCTTTCTGTAGCTGGATATGTTTTGTGCACTGGTCCTGTAATCGGACAGACATTGTGGCTTTGCTGTAAATACACTTCAACACTTCGATATAGCGATAGTCGATGCGGCATCGCTGGAGAGACTGAAGCACTGCCCAGGTCTCGATGGAATCGAAGGCTTTCTCATAGTCCACATACGCTATACATAGTGGCCGATTATACTCCTCGGTTTTCTGTATAATCTGCCGAAGCGCATGAATGTGGTCTATGGTACTATAGCCTTTTCGGAAACCGGCTTGTTCGGGTGGCTGGAAGTCGTCAAACCTGCGTGCGAGACGATTCGTGATTACCCTCGAAAACAACTTATAAACGTGGCTCAGAAGTGAGATGGGTCTGTAGTTCTTCAACAAGGTGTTGTCACCTTTTTGAAGAAGAGCACCACCACACTTCTGCTCCACGCTTCTGGCGTACTACCGTCAAGTATGACGGAATCGAACAGCTTCTGGAGGACTTTAAGTACCGGTTTTCCACCCGCTCTCAGAAGCTCAGTCGTAATTCCGTCGTCGCCAGGTGCTTTGTTGTTTTAAGTTGTTTGAGGGCCATCCTAATCTCATACAGGCTGACTTCTGGGATATCTTCGGTAAAGTGTCGGGTCAGCTTGGCTCTGGGGTCTTTTGCCATGCTAACGACAGGTTGTGCTTGCGTAGAGGTGTATAACTGTTCATAGAACCTCTCAATCTCCTCCAAAATCTCAGGCTTCGACGAGACAACGTTACCACTATCGGTCTTCAGTTTGGCCAGCTGACTTTGCCCAAGAGACAGATTTCTTGCGAACACTTTTGAGCCTTTGTTCTGCTTGATCGCCTCTTCAATACTCGAAGTATTGAAGCAGCGTATGTCGCGTCGCACACAAGTAGAGATCTGTCTATTGAGCCGTCTGTATACCGTCATGTCGACCGAAGACTGTAACCGCATATCTTATATTGTATCATAAATTATGTACCTTCTTACAATTAGATTGTATTAAAATCATTATCTTTATTTGTTAACCCGTTAGGGTTCACTGCATGTGGAATCAGTTCTCCACCTGATCTCCATTTTCTCTGATCGTCAGGATTTTATCATTGCGATACTTACATATACTAGGTACGCAACAAAACCCATACAAAATTATAATCTAAAATTTGTACCACAACAGATCTTAAAACTCTTTTAGGAGACAGCAGTAAGAACGCTGTTTACTTAACTCGATCCAAAATAGCTGAAGCGATCCTCAAGTCATCTTGAACAATCCCGGCAACTAATTTCATAAAGTAATCGAGAAGGTTGCTGGTTTCCGTATCGCCTTGTTTAATCTCCATTCAGAGCCGCCCCACTCGTTAAACACCAATTTTGACGCGTTAATAGCCAAAGTTTATTTACGCCGTCGAACGCGCAGAATTAACACATCGGCCTTTGATTTTAGATAGACTTATCAGGGGATCTCAGATGCAATTATAAACCCGAGATTAGGTTCATGCACAAAGCGTCAGAATACAAGATTTGAGAGAGGAAGCACAGATAAGGCAGTGCTTTCTGTGTGATTTTATTTACAAAATTACGTTACTGTGTGTTTGTTTTTACCTGCGAAATACGAGGGGGTTCAATTAATATATTATTATGATAAAATGAGCAATATCTTAATAGAAAATAAAACCTAGTGTAATTTCACAACAAAAAAAGATATAGTAGGTATTACTGTTAATCTAGGTACTACTTTTTACACGTTTTGAAGTTGCTAAAATGAATACGAAATGAATACGTAGGACAAACAGTGGACTTAGGTTAGGACACAGTAAATCCATACTAAGTAATATCATAAAGATGAAGAGCTTATTTGTTTGAGCAAGCTAAACTCAGAAACTGCCGGGCCGATTTAAAAAAAAATTCAGTGTTAATCATAATCATAATAATCTTTATTTGCGTTTATGGGTACATAAAATAGATGTTAGTAGAACATTGAGACCGCCATAATCTGCCTTTCGGCGTGCAAAACATTTAAAAATACTAGCTTATACGTTCATGCTTGGCATTCAGCGAGTATTTTCCGTTATAAAATATAATATTATCTATGAAACGATACCTTCACACAAATACAATTAAAAGAAATTAAATAAGAAATGTCTTGAAATTACTATTTAGTATATTTACATTTATGGAAATTAAATTGAATTAAAGTTGTCAATGTCATCGTATCAAACAATGGTTTAAATGTCAATGTACACTAGTTATGGTAGTGAAAGAAATTGATCTTATCGATTAAAGATTTTAAGACTCGATTTCCATTTTTTTATCTTTTAAGTACATGTCTACACTGTAATAGGCTTTTTTAACTAGAAAATTATTAAATATGTTTTTAAAGATGTTTGGATTCTGATTTGCCTTAATTTTCGCTGGTATCTTATTATAGATTGCTGAAGCCATACAAAATACACTTTTATTTAGGAATGTCGTTTTGGAGCCGAGACCATACAAGTTTCCTTCACGTCTGCTTCCTATTGGCCACATCTCAAATAGCTCAGGGTGAGATTTTACGAAGAAAGCAATCTCGATTATATAAATACAAGGTAGCGTCAACAGTCCCAACCGAGTGAAGTGCGCTCTACAAGAGTCTCTTTTTTAATCCACAGATAGCTCTTATGCACCTTTTCTGGGCTCTAAAAATGTTGAGACGATCTGTTGAATTGCCCCAAAACATAACACCGTATCGCAATATTGACGCAGCGTGACCATAATACGCAGTAAGTAGTGTGGACTCATTCGCTATTTTGCGAAGTTGAAATAGTGCGTATGCGAATTGGTGCAATCGTTTACAGATATTGTCGATATGTGCTTTCCAAGTAAGATTATTATCTATCGCTAAACCTAGGAAGCGTGTCATTGCTATTTCTGATATTTTTTCCCCCTTATACTGCAGATCATTTTTAAGTAAGTCATTATTTTTAATTCTAAACTCCATTATGTTAGTTTTACTAATATTAATATTTAAATCATTATTATTCATCCATTTTATTAGTGATGTCAGTGTTTTGTCAATTTCAAATTGTATGTCAATGTTTTTGTCATATATAAATAATACTGTGCTATCGTCAGCAAACAGAGTCATTGGGTAATGAATAGAATTTGGGATATCATTAATGTAAATTAAAAATAAAAGGGGACCTAGGACACTTCCTTGGGGCACACCGCATCGAACTTGTTTTGCTGCCGAACTATGTGTCTTAAGCATTGCTGTTTTAGGACATAGTCTTTTTAGTTGTGTTATTTGAATCCTGTTGCTAAGATAAGACTCTATGAGGTTGTAGGCATTACCTCTTATACCGTAATGGCTTAATTTACTTAATAGAATATTGTGATTTACACTGTCAAAAGCCTTAGAAATGTCCATAAATAGAGCCGATACTCGTTTATTTTTGTCCAAATTCGTCATAACTTTACTCAAAAAGTTAAAAATTGCTAAGTTAATTGTTTTACCCTTTCGAAAACCGTACTGATCATTGCTAAAGATTTTATGTTGTTCAAAGTAGTAATATAGTCTATCATATATTACCTTTTCAAAAATTTTTGAAAAGATAGGTATAAGTGCTAATGGCCGATAGTTGGTAACTTTGATTCTTTCTCCTTTTTTAAATAACGGCTTTACCATAGAGACCTTCATTGACTCTGGGAAGACACCCTGTTCCATGCAAATGTTTACAATGTGACTAAGAATTGGAGCTATAATCATAGCCACATCCTTCACAATTCTTGTTGATATTTCATCAATACCTACACTATTTGTATTTTTAACGAACATATAATTTTGCAATGTCAAATGGAATAGTCGGAGTCAGAAAAATTGAACTGGGTTGTTTATCTTTTAATGTTTCATTATTACTATAATCATTATTAATTGTATGTATCTTGTTACTATTCCCCAGGTTGATAAAATAGTCATTGAAACAATTCGCAATCATTGCAGGATCAGTAATTATTTTGCCATCTGTATTTTCTATGTTAGTCACGGTATCTTCGGGATAACGCTTCTTATGTTTATTTATTACTGTCCAGGTGGCCTTCGATTTATTTGGAGCATTTTTAATGTAATAATTATTTTGAGACTTTTGTGTTAATCTTATAATCTTTTTAAGTCTGTTCGAGTATGTTTTAAAGGCATTTTTGGCGTCCATCGTTTTTTCCTTTCTATATTGCCACAGAAGACTGATTTTCCTTTTCGAGCAAGTTCTGATACCTTTAGTTACCCATTTTGGTTGATTTATATGTCTACATTTTACTTTTATTGTGGGAAAGCACAAATTATAGAACTCAGTGAATAACTCATAGAAAGCACCGAATGCGGCGTTTGGATCACTATTATTGTAGACTTCATCGAAACTTAGATTTTTGACACATTCATAAAATTTACGTCGATTGTCAGCGCTGTAATCTCTTTTCGTGGTGTACCACGATTGAATCCGACAGCTCTTTTTTGTAGGGCATCGAAAGAGCTGAGCAGAGTGATCCGAAACAGCCAATTCAAGTAGTTCACTCGTTCCCCCTTTTACGTTATGGATGATGTTATCTATGCATGTCCCACTGGATAATCTAGTAGGTTGATTAAACGCAAACCTAAGATTATATGAACTTAGCAATTCTTCGAACTTTTTACACGAGGATTTTTATCTAAAATATTAATATTAAAGTCTCCACAAATTATTACTTTATAATTAAGATTATGACAACAGTTTTCTAATATCTGTTCCAGCTGATTAAAAATATCTGCACGATACTACTTTTATTTTTTGGGGGTCTGTATACACAAATTACGTAGGCTTTATGTTCTGGGAGTTCGATAGCACAACATTCGACTACACTGGGCACAGACCTATTAACGTTAACTGTACTCAACTCTTTAAATTGTATTCCATTTTTAACCAAAATACATGATCCTCCTCGCCTCTGAGTTCTACAGAAATGTGATGCCAATTTGAATGATGGGATGGACAAAGAGGTGTGTCATCGGGTTTCATGTTATGTTCAGAAAAACAGATAATATCAACATGTTTACCCTGCGATTCCAAATTTGATAAGTTTACGGTTACTCTGTTTGCTTTATTAATGAGGCCGTCAATATTTTGATGGAGTATGTTTATACAATTAAAAACGAAAAAAGTTACTGGCGTCATTTACATTTGTGTTACTTTGAGCCAATACATCGGCATTATTAGATAGAATGTCAAGATTTACGTTTACATGGTCATTATTAGTTATTGTATTAATATCATTAATCGAAATATCATTATCATTAACAATTTTACAGTCAGTTTGTTCATACGCTTGTTCCTCAGTTTGAACACATTTGTCCTCCATTTGTTTAACGTTTTGTTGTGTAAACTTTTGTCGTTCATTACAATAATGTATGCGTAAGATTTCCCTGAGCAGTGAACGACTTAGATATACAGGATAATAGCGACGGTTTGGTCTATACTTACCATAATTCATCTCAAGATAAGTAACATTTTTATATTTGCCACATATAAATTTCAGCTCATAATTCAGTTTTGCTTCATTTAAATTTCTATTGAATGGTACTTCAGTCATAATTACATTTGTATTACAATTATATTTCAGCCACTGATTTATATTGAGCTGAGTTTCATATGGGTTTGAGTCGTGTATACCACCCATTACAATTATAAAATCATTCATATTGAAATTACTAACTTCAGCTGCTGCAGACTCAAAGATGTTCCCCATAGGAGCTCCTGACTTCCACAAACTTTTCACACGATATTCTTCCCCCTAGGTGTCTTTGAAGCAATTTCCTAATGTGACGTCCCTGTTCATCAGCTACGATTAAGACATTTTTTTGTAGTTTTTGTGGGTTTTTACAACGTTACCGCAATTAGTGGTGTTGTTTATGTGTTTTAATGTGCTCTTGCTAGGTAATTTACTCTGTTCTGTGTTTTGTACCGTATTTATACATGTTGATGTCTGAGTAATGTTTGTCATAATAATATGTTGATTTTTCATAGTGTCATTGTCTATATGTGACGTTTCTGTCGATTCATCTTTATTAGTGGCAGTTTCAATTTTACGCGTGTCACTATAAACTAAGCTGTTTGTTTTGTCCGATGAATTGACTTGAGATTCTATATTAGTAGAGTTCAATTCGACTGTTTCAATTTGTACAATGGATACATTATCTTTTCTATTTTCAATCGAAGTACTTCTTAATTTCCGCTTTTTCGGCTTGGTCAGATAATTTGGAGTATCGCAGGTACTTACGTTATTATTTTTTAAGCACAGTTTTTTATATTTTTCCATTTCTAGTTTGAGACGTCGGTTTTCAAAATTTATATTATCTATTTTACGTTCTGCTACTTTCAATTCTGTTTTAATTTCTCTACTTCATTAGTAAGATGCATTAGAGTTACACTGTCATTAGGTGAATCGCGAGAGATGCCAAACATCGTACTCTCAAATAATGAAGCTTCTGAGACATCTGTGAGTGACTGTGTTTTTCTGTATTGTCGGAAGGTAACACCGTCGCTGTCTTGTAAAGAAGCCATATTTATTTCAAGATGTTAATACTTATATTTACTTCCTTAGTAAAACAAACTTTCGAAATATGTCAAACAAAATTAATTATTTTATAACCGATTAATCGGTATGTGGTTTTTTACTGGTAATCGATTGTTTAGCCAACACTGTTGTCAATCTGTTTCAAGTGTCAATTATGTTCAATGTCAGTGTCATCCGAAGTAATTCACCAGTTTGTGTAGGTACGTCTGTGTTGTTATTTTTGTTTGTGAAATAATTTCGGGTGTTTTTAAAAGTTGTGCTATGGTCAGAATGCATCAATTACTAGATGATAGATAAAAAATACTGGCCGTTAGTTCAAAACAGTGGAATGAATGATATTATTGTGAATTTGTGATAAGGTTTTTAGCCAAAATTTGGTTCTCTCACCAGCTCCTTTAAGTACCAAAACTTCGGTTGCAGGTTATGATTTTCAGTTACACTGCTCTAAAGCTAATTTGAGTTATATTTTTGATATTACTTAATTAAATCACACAGAGCTCTTGAGTAAAACAGTTTACTTGGCTAGTGTTGCCAATGATATTCACAATTATAATTGTTGGATATGTACGCGATCCTTAAGTGCCATAGACTAAGCAATTAGCAAGGGCGAAGCCGGGCGGACCGCTAGTAGATTATAAAGTAGTGAAGTACCCAGTAGGTATATTGAAACTAGTTATGGTTAATTATTTATTTACATCAATTAATAACTAACCTACTTAGAACAGATGTCATGAGAAAATTATGACCCGTCGTACTATAGTGCCATTTAAAAAAAATTGGTTGCCTGTAAAGACGGTATACGGGCGAAAGTTTTACGTGACAACGACTTTGAGTGGTAAAATAATTTTACGGAAGGGACGCGTGCCTTTCACTTTTTATGTCTGTCTCTCTCGCTCTTAGGCGGGCTAACCATGCCCGAGTGGAAGGGACGCGTGCCTCTCACTCGCTCTCGTTGTGAGCGCATAACGTGAGCGGAGCGTAACGCAGTTTCTTGAAGTGTCACCTGGCAAACCAATTTATAAGACGTTGTCACGTCAAAAATACCAACCGTTTTTTTGAAGAATGACACAAATGTTTATATTTTACCATTCATTTTTCTGAAATTTAACCATCCATAGCTCCTAAACTATAATGTTATTCAACAACTGTAATAAATCTAACATAACATCAGGAACTACTCTAATAGTTACTACGCAAATAGTTTTTTGCTAACCCCGACAACCTTATCGCGAGGAACGCACGGAATGCTTTCATGTGGTAAGTCTTATTAAGTGCTTATTTTCGTCACCCTTAAAAGTTGAATATTTGGTTTAAATTAAATTAAGAACAATTTGAAGCACAACTAGTACAGTATATGATAAAAAACAAAAAACCCGACTGCAAAAATCAACAGAAAAAAAAACTGTATAAAAATATAATACTTTATACTATCTAAGGACACGTGGGTAGTTGGGACAAATCTAACGATATCTTTATTATCTAAACCATCCAGCCCATAGATTTAAAAAAAAGAAATTGCTGCACATTACACGAAAATATTGACGAACATAAATGGCGAAAACGCAAAAATATACGGCGAAAATGTGTGTGTGATTCATCACGTGGTGATCGACGTGATCATAATAAGCTGTCGTTTATTTATTGTAAAGAGTGTCGAGACGAGAAGGATATGTATCTGATGATAAGCAACGTGCCTGGCCTTAAAAGTATAGTGAGACCTAAAGAATCCAAATAATCACCTAGCACTGCACTGCGGTCGTCACCCAGAGATATAAGTTGTTTTATCTCTACGACCTGTAATTTCATTGTAAATATTGCCCTTCAAACCGGAACACAGTAAAGTTTTTACTTGGTGTTAGAATAACGGACAAAAGTGTAGTAGGTACTTTTCCCGGACGATTCTGTAAATATACCATTACAAAATTTGGCTCAACGTATAATGCGTAGTAATACACCACGTTAAATGGCATGCTGCCGACTGTTAGTGGGCTTAACTATCTTGATTATTTTTTTACTTTTATCAGCCTATGCCATAATTCAGATACGCTTGGTGTAGGTAAGTAGTCAGTTACGTATGTAGTGAAGCTATTGTTCTAATTTATTTTTTTCATAAAAGCTAAGAAAAAAAAAACGATGCAGCGAAACCCTAATTACTTATTACTTAATTTCTAATCACCAAATTTTTCACAAGCGTTCATAGCATCGGAAGCTCCCAAATTAGTTCAATTTACACGAACGAAATATTATTTACTTTATTTGATATCCTTGTTAATTTTTAGGAACTTAAATTTACTTTCTAAAAATAATGAGTTCAATTTTCCAACTTCATTTTAATAAAAGAAAAGGGAAAAGTCGTGCATTCCTTTTGAAATAGGCAAACAAAATAACGAATTCATTAAAACGCCAGCGTTTTTTCCTGAAATTCCGTTGAATGACCATCTCTCTCGTGAGGTAAATAACAACATTTTTGTCTATAATAACTGGGCGCAACGTTGCTATGAAAGTCGTTCATTAGCTCACTAATTGAACGTGATTCATTATCCGCCGGTAGGCTGGGTTATTCATGTAAATGGGCACTGTATTGTACCATTACCTGCCGTTTACCCGCCATGCCTGTGGATAGGGATGCTGGCTGGTCAGTTATTTTAGCAGGTTACCGCTTGGAGACCGTTCTAGGTATAGGGACTGGGAATTCAGGAATCCGTTCACATTTAAGATTTAAGCGGACTTATACGGTCATGAAAAAAAGTTATCGGTACTATGTCGACATGAATTATGTTATACGTATGTTAAATTAGTAAAAATAAAATCTGCTGTTTTTGTAAAACCCCTAGATGTTCTAGATGTAATGACAGAAACATTTGACTTTTACATGTATTCAAGGATTAATAAACTGAAAGCTACCATCACGAACTCACGTTCAATGCGTTAATATTGCTTTTCAAATATTAAGTTAATCAATTTTTATTAAAATTTATTGCGTGAGAAAGAGATGCGATATGCAAGGATCGTTATCTTTTTGTCCCATTACTCATTTAGAAACATTTTGATAATAATTTTGAAAGGAAGGAAGGAATTTGCAAAATAAAAACTGTGTTCCGGTTTGAAGGGCAATGTTTACTGCTTACACATTGCAGATATACAGATTACTGCTTAGCAGTAAAATAACTAGTTAACTAAAATGTATTTGTATAGATATTTTAGTATAAAAAAAAAAAGTTTTTACAGGATATTATGTTGCTTAGGCAGTAATCGACTGATTTGACAAGTAAACTGATTGTAAATAGGTATCGATGAAATTTCTACGAGTATAAAACTACATAAAATATAGAATTACATGGGTACAATAGATAGAGATGAAACGTAATTTGAGGTGTCACTCTAAATTAATCATCATCTTATTGCCAAAAGTCACATAGAGGTCACGTAAAGGTCACAGTAGAGATCGGACCAAGCATAAAATCTATGATTTCTGGTATAAACAAATCCCCGTGTCAGCCCTACTAAAATAATAAGGATGCCCAATTTATGTTTCACCGACAGCGCTTTTAACGATAAACATTGAAACAATTTGGCTATAGTAAATTAAAGAATAGCATGTCAACTATTTCCGGGGTTGCCAGCTTGTAAACGTGCGAGCGTGATCACGCGTGCTAGCGTTGTCGAAGCGAAAAGACAATAAATAAACAATAGAAATAACATCGGTGTCGAGCGATCGACTCGCGAACGATAAATAACCTCATTTCGGATCCGATCGCGTATCGAATCGAGAGTTGGCATTCCATCGATAAAAATAAACAAACGCGTGTAGAGATTACACGGTCGCACGCGTGGCGACAACACACACTGGCTGCTTTAAAAAGCTTTGTACATAATGGAACGAGGGAAATCCTCCGGGTGTCCGCAGTCAGTTCGAATGGCTCGGACAGGCACCGTCAGAAGATCCTGCCCGTTAGCCGTGCGTTAATAGGATCAAACCGGGCTTTATTTGGGACGTGTCCACGCGCTTTCACCTAACTTATCGAATTTGCAAATCGGATTACACTTCGTTAACCATATTCTATACCCAGATTGACTCGGTATTGTTAAAAATAATGAGGGACCTGAAGTGGTTTGAAGGGCCTTTATACAAATTGCAAATAGAAAGCTTTTAGTCGAAAATCTGTCTTCGTTGAGTTTTCGTAATTTAGGATTTCTATAAGTATTTATTTCCCAGTTTTCTGTAATTACATTTTTTTTGGAATTAACTTAATTAAATAACGAGTACATTTTTTGGTTGTTAAATTTTAGCCATGTCTTTAATCTTCGGACAAATGTCAGAACTCCACAAATCATCGAAATATTCCCACTGAAAAATTCAACTTTGGCTGAATTTTCATACACCATGTTCACGGATGAACACATTACAGTAACTTTGCTTGCAAATAAACTACATGAAACGGCACTGCAATATTAGACGTCGTCCACCATAATATTTAACAACTGGTAATACCCCGAAGTTAATAATAGTATTCTACATAGGTAGATACTGCGAAACAGTGATACCTACGAGTAGTTACAATAATTCTGTAGTTGTTTGTTCGTAGGCTTCGGCAAAGTTTGATTGTATTTCAATGTAGACATGGACTATAACTACTTGTAACTAATGATATTGTATGGATAACAGGGTAACATAGTTTTATTTGTGTTAGCTGCCTATTAGAACTTCAAATTGTGGTAATGAAAGAACATTCATAAGAAAAATAACAATACATACTTAAAAAAAAAGAGAGGCTAGACGCCTTTTCACGATATGTTTTTAACATTTATATGTTTACATTTAATCGCCATTTTGCCTGATGTTAAGCAACGATGCGATCTATGATGCAGCGAGCTTACCATGAAGAAACCGATTCACTCTCGATTTGCAGACAACAAGATTGTAACCATCAGGAAATTCCACTCAGGCAACGTATTCTACAGTCTATACGTTCGTATTACATAAGTAGAATCAAACCTCTTCGTTCGAGTCTTTGAAACTTCAACCTTAAAACGATGTCGCTTTTTCGATTTACGGACCGTTTGATGGAAAAAAGGGCAATGTGCGGTAAGGCAAGAAAACTACCACAAATACAAGTAGTACCAACCTATTCTATTAATTATTACATATAGTGCAGCAGTAATATTAATTATTAGTGCAGCCACAGTTAAGAAAAAAAAAACAAATCAAAATACGTTGAAATAATCCACATATCATTATTACTTATTTTTTAACGATAACCATTACCACTACATAGTATAAAACAAAGTCACCGACAGACACAGACATAGGACAGACAGACAGTGAGAACACTGTCTGTCTATCCCAATGTATGCTTAGATCTTTGAAACTGCCCAATGGATTGATGCAGATTTGTTTTATCTATAGAATAATTCAAGAGAAAGTTTGATATGTCGAGTATATAATACAAGCATAAAACAGTAGAGAAATACTTAATAATTTAAAAGATTTCTGATGTGATGTCATACATAAACACTTTTGTGGGCTTAAATTGCACCTACGAGATGGTTCAAAATTATGTAGTGCTACTTACTTCAATATTGTACATATTAAAAAGGTCTACAGAAAAGTCTGCAATGATATGTCTATCTTTCAGGAGTAACCGACAACAACCAATTTTATTAGTATGCGTATTGCACCTGTGCGAAGCCAGGATGGGTCGCTAGTTATATTATATTACAAGTTATCCATTATCATCACTTTATTTCAATATTACATCAATTTTATTACTTATATAGCAATCAACGCCAATGCATTCACAGAGGTATACATCTAACACTTTGTATTGCTTTGTTACTGTTATGTAGGTACGCTGCAAAACCTGCACAAAGTTGCTTAATAAATTGAACCATTTTCATAATAAAACATGATGCAAAATTATTATTTTCTAAAAAATATAATATAAATGGTCTAGTTGGGAGAACAGCAACTGCCGATACCAATCACCTGGTTAGAATCCCACCGGCATATCTTTTCGAAGTTACGTGCGTAATGGCGCTAACCGACCGAAACCGACACGGACCTAGAATCTTTCCAGGTCACGCGTCATCTACCAACCTGCACTGTGCAAGCATGGTGGATTATGACTTTGACTCTCTCATTGTGAGAGAAGGCCCCGCGTCCAAGCATTGGTAACATTTGGTGGGCTGCTTATGTTTTAAACTATTTTTCTTCTTCTAAAGCTTATTAAGATTTATATAGTTTTTGAAGGTTTTTAGACATATTTTTGTAGATTTGATTCATGATTAACATTACCCATAAAATCATACCCAACACATGTAAAACATTATTTAAACTTTCGAAATTTGAATACATATTGTAAAAATCATTCACTGTACCTATTACAAAATGAGGTATTTAGAATATTCCAAACGTTGCTTATTTGTCTACAATGCCAATAGTTCAAACAATATTTTTGTTTGTCAAACATTTGTTAATCAAACAAAACTTTGAACTATTGGTACTAAATGTAATCCTCGCATTTAGAGATTTATTCAAAATTAATAATTCATGAGGATTGCAACGGTTGATGGTGATGGAAACAAAACAATTTTAGTCTAAGTAGAAAATAGGCGGAAACCTTTCCCCGCTTAGTCTCTTAAATTATTAACCTTGGTGAGGGCGATTCGCAGAAAGGTTCTGTCTTGTTTACGCGTTAAGGGAGACAGGGGAAGGGGCTTAATGCCCTATATCACTGTCGGGGTAATACAAACTAGCAGGGTCGCAACCTTTTCCACTAAATTACGTATCGGTACGGGATAATCCGAACTAAGTTGAATTACATCCAGACCGCCACTTTGGAAATAACTGCAGCGTGTAGCAGTTAAGTAATTTAACTTAATTAGGGACGCGTCGGTTGTTTTGATTTCCCTCGTTTGCATTAATTAAGGGAAAGAAATTGTTTTGCTTCATGAAGTAGAAAATAGGTTCGCCTAGGAATAAAATATTTGTGGTTCAGACATGATATCTGTCTATTGCCAATGAAATGTTTAATGTCATTTGAGTATTGTCTAAGATGTAGTAAATTTTCAGTGAATATAAGCGTTATTGTTTAAAGTGAAAAAATACACATTTATTAACTGTAATGCACATTAGAAAAATCGACGATCTACACGTTTTTAATTTACACGTCTAATGAAAATACATTTAGTATGAGTAAATAGTATAGACACGGCAAACTTCAAACGCACTGTTTAAAAAAAATCAACCAAATGAGATGTTAAAGTGACCCGACACTTCATTCAATTGATTCTACTTTAATAAATGATTAGAATTAATAAACTATAAATAATTAAAATTAATAAAAAAATATAACGCATTGAAATTGAAATAAAACAAAATTAACAACTATAAGTAGAGATTTACTACGATAACATGACCCGCCCCTCCAAATTACTGTTTTAATGTGTGTAGTCACATCCTTACGAAAGAGTTTGTATGTAGTTGTAATTATTCGTCTGCAGTAGCAGTATGCACACATGCGTGGTGGTGCGTTGTATATTCTTTCACAAATACATTCAAACGTTTTGAATTCTGGAGGGGCGGGTCATGTTATCGTAGTAAATCTCTAACTACAACACAGTTTATGGATTAAAACCACGTCGTTTATGTTCGAAAAGAAAAAAGAAAGAAAACGAATCAAAAGCGTTCAGTTCAAGGAACTTTAATGCCTTAGTAGATACACACATAAAATATACAGACTGACGAGTCATCCCTGTGTCTACTGAGCTCGCTCAAAGTTGGATAATATGGGACATACTAACTGCCATAGGTAGGAAGACGAATCGAACCCATAACACCCATTTTACATCGGGTCCGGGTGTGTAAAAGATTGTGAGAAAAAGTATCTAGTGAATTTAAGTCACCACCCTTTTACTTACTTACTAACTCAGCTAAACACAATTATTAATCTCTATGTATAAAAATGTTATGTTGGTTTGTGTACGCTTCAAAAACTCAAAAAGTTCTGAACCGATCGAGCTGAAATTTTACAATGATATATCATCCGCATCAAGGATTGTTTTTATCTAATTTTTGCATCACAATGTGCCATAGCGAAGCGTGGCAGGGTACAGCTAGTTGAAATATATATTTAAATACTCTAATAATCTTATTATTTATTTAGTCTTATTATTTTATATTATTATATTTTTTCCCCAATTTGTTTGAGACATTTGTATTATTTTATACTTGATGCGCTAACCGGTCATTGACCTGGCGACAACTGGTTGAGGAAGGTAGCGGCTAGTAACGACTTTGTATCTCACAGTGTGATAGAAAATTATGAAAGACTAGCTGGCTAACCCGGCTTTGCCCGTGGTACATAATATATACCCTATAGCACTCAAGGATCCAACGGTGAAAATCGATCCAGTAATTTCTGAGATAAGCGCGTTCAAATAATAATTCTCTTCAGGTTATATCTGTAATATTAGTCTAGATTTTTAGATGATAGTTGATAATATCTATTTTTATATAGTCGTTTTTAGTATCCTGAGCAATGTAAAATTCGTTTCGTTACCTCGTTCTCTTAAATATCGTAATAATAACATTTAAACTACCTGTCCTGTAAATTGCCTGTGTGGCAATTTCCTCATTAATGTAATCTGTGTGTCTGTAAATCTGGACTGAATCTTTTTTTTCTAGTTTAAGGTGCTCCTTCACAAACCGCATCGTCGTTTAACATCAGGCGAGACGGCAGTCAAGAGCAAACCTTTTACCGATAAAAAAACGTTTTTACGTAAATTTGATTATCACCCTTATTGAGAAATAAAAACCAATCCTTCAGATAGGAACCCAGAACCGGGTCTCCCACGAAGTGTTAAATAATTACAGCGTCTTGGCGTAATATCCAATGCATAAATTATGAGCTTATCTATCCGCCCCGTCGGGTCACCATCCCTCCGAGGCATGGTGTGTGACACCGTCCCCTAGCACGTTAATAATCCATCAGATTTACTAAATCTTCGCCTCCATACGACACCTAAAACCTTTCTGTGTCTACATTTCAACCTTTGTGCCTGCCGTCTGTCTTTTGTACTCTAAGGGCATATTTTATGACGACTGGATAAGCTTTATCAGACAGTTAAAATGAAAAGGGTTCCATTCCAAACCGAGAATGGAGGCGAATGGAACCTATCAAATTTATCTAATTACACACATCATGCACGGATAACGCAAAGAAGATTGTGGCGAGCGTACTTTAAGAGCACTGGAAAGCTTATAGCTGTCGTAAGTAACTGCGGTGTAAAACCAGGCGGCATCTAAACGCAAGCAACGTAGGAGGGGATTAAAAATTAATTTGGTGAAATAAAATTGCTGTGATTTCACCCGGCGGAGAGTGCGAGCGGATTCCTCCTGCCCTCCGGCCTCCGGGCGACCGTAACGCGCGAGTGGCACTTACCTGTTACAACTTACTGAATTATTTATAAAACTATCCCACTTATTGGATTGAAATATCGCGGGCTCGCGGCTTGCTTCGGTTACAATCTACTTTTAGGACGAAATATAAAAGAAGCGCGCGTGTGATGGTGTCATTTATTTGTTACGGTACGTGAAGCAAAAACTTTCTTTCCCGACGTTAGGGCGAGTAATTGAGCTAAATCAAAATTGAAATCCAATTACGTGGTTTCAAGTTATTGTAATTCGTCCGTTTGTTCAAACAAGCGGAAAATTGAGGATAATAATGACAGGAAGTTAGAAGCCCGAGCGGCTGTCAACTATGTCTACTTATTATATAGTTAAGGAATAAAGTTTTATGGGCCAATGTGTTAGAATACTTATTTCCGTTTATTGCTCTTGGGTCAGTCATCTTGGGGCTATTAAATTCGACAGGATGTCACATAAAATGCCGGATCGATTTCGCATAAACGGTAGACGTGACCAGCCGATTGGTAACATAGAGTCTAATTTGACAAGTAACCGAATTTAACCCGTTTTCTGTAGATTTATTTATGCGGTTTATGTTCGTAATTATATTAACTTCGGTTTGAAGATGAATGGTTAACAAATGAAGGAATAAAAATAAGTATGGGTAGAATAATAGTATTTATATCCAGTTTATTACTAACAAAACAGGTTAATGTCTTTGTTTGTGTCTTTTTCTTTACGTTGGCTATAACTACTGTAACATTAGAAGGGCCGCTATAAATACTTAAGTTATCTTATACCTACCTCACTAATAGTTGCTGCAGTTTTATATCCTTGTAGTTCCCATTATATTCATAACATGAAAAGTAGTCTATGCGCTATTCCGTATTATTATATTCCATCTGGCTGTGTTCCAAATTTCAACCCAATGTCGTCAGCTATTCCGACATGATTGAGCTAGAAGAACCCACTACTGAAATTAAACAAGAGCAAAATTAAACATTTTGATTAACCCCCGACTACCTCGGATTTGTTATCTGTATACACACAACCGTTCTATTAGTAAAGCCCTGTCATTTGATACCCAAATTAAGGGAGTTGTGAAAAAAGAAATGTATTTCGCCATTTTGTGGTAACGGCCATCTTAGATTTTAAATTTGTTTTAGTGCAAAGTATTTTACTAGTCATGCCCTTTCATTTGATACCCATATTGAGGTAGGATGTGAAAAAATATTTTGTCCGCCATTTTGTGGAGGCGGCCATCTTGAATCTGGCCTGAAATGAAATTAACCAAACATAGCTAAGAATATCCGCACGGATATTAACCTTCCGAAATCGGCCCATTTGTTTGAGTTCTACGGTGCCACAGACGTCAAACTTATAACACCCCTTTTTTGTCGGGGGTTAAAAATGTCATAAATCATAAGTGTAACAATTGTTCTCAGTTTTTCAGTATGTTTAACTCATGAAACTTTTTCTTTATTACGAAAGTTACGTTCTAATAAATATCTAACTTTACATCAAATTGCGATTTAAATTGTGAAGAGGTGCCTCAAGATGGCTCTGTGGCAATATAAATCTAAGAATATTGCATGAATGAGTTCTGCTGCTGAAGACGGCTGTGGTTTGATCTTTTAGGACATTCAGAACAGAATCGCACATAAAACCTAGGTTCTAATAAAATCGTACAATAGAATTCTTCATTTGTTAAAAGCTTACCGCAATTCTTCGTTGGCCAAATTTCAAAAAGATTTATTGCAGTCACCTTAGCTATTCGTTCAATAGTTCATCCATTGTAGGTCAAACAGCTCTTTAGTCAAATAATTAGAGCTGATGTTATCGCGCTATAGCCATTACTCACTTTGACCAAACTTTGACGTGATTAAGAGTACTTCTCTAAACATCGAGACCGTAAATTGTGTGGTAGTAAAAAGAACTACGGTTTTCGTGAATTTATAGAATGTATTATAAATAAAATTGATACAAAAATACGTTCGTACTACATACTAGCTGAAATCACGCAACTTCTTTTGCGTTAGGTAATCATTTTAGCTATTTCGATTCCTATCGTGACGTAATAATAATATTGCAAGTACCTTGACTTGGCTCACGAGGTTACCGCCATGTGGGATGTTGATTCGACGATCATAGTCCCAATAGTCGTGTCGGCAAACGGCCTTATAGCGAAAAGTCTCGACCAACATCTCAAGAGACTTTCGCTAGACGGTTGGGTTAAGGGCCAGATGCAGAAGGCGGTCATCCTCGACACAGCGCGCATCGTCAGGAGGTTTCTCAGTCTGCAGCCCTAACCACCGGTAGCTTGGGCCCTGCCCCGCTGCTGGCGGCACCCTAGTTTTTAAGTTTTTTATAATGTTTGTATTTTTTATATATGTATTGTAAAAAACTTAAAAATTAAGAAAAAAGATTAAATGAGTATATATGCTATTGTAAGTTTTAGTATAGATATTATTTTTACTATGAATAACACAATTACTTTTATATATCATAGTAGTGTATTTAATTCATCAATCATGTATCAATACCCTACAAAGACAGGCAAGCAAAAAAAAAAATTGAAAAAATTTGGTTTACTTGTATGTATAGAATCATAGAAAATAGACCTAAATTCTGGCATCATACAGTCGAATTAATTTTTTTTTTTTGAACTGAAAGAAATATGAAAATAACTAAATAATTTTAAACTCTCCTTGAAGAATAGTTCATTAGATTCATGAATATTAATAGTTAATAGATCAATTTAAGGCAAAGTAATTAATACCACTGATTACTCAAATTGTCCATAGCCATACTTGATTCTCAAAGTAAGGGTTGATTTATAATTCAAGACTTAATTAGTTGGACCAGAAATAGAGGGAAACTCGTTCTAATTGACGTCTGTAAAAGTTCATTCTTTGCCCATTCGCCGGCAATTTTTCTGCATTTTTGCAAGTTTTCACAACGAGGAAAACTACTTCGTCAAGGACTTACCGTATTCTTGAGCGCTTGAAGTGTTCTTCGTTTTTTTCTATCCTCAAATCTAATGAGGTAGCTAAAAATTTAATGATGTTGAAATCTGTGAAAAGTGTACGCTGCAGATTGTGTTGAAGCGATGCGCATCTGTTACCGCTCCGTTCCTCTGACTTGTTATAATGGAATTAACGAGCTGGTTATGAACAAACGGCGTCTTCATTTCCAGGGTCCCGTTTATTCGTCCTTTGCCCTATTTCACTGCCACACCATTACGCTGAATGAAATAATGAACTCGATATTGCGCTCATTGCCGCGGACTCCCCACGTCGCCCAAATATTTTCAAGGTGTTTATGATGGGAGGGCAAATGAGATAATTCAAGTTAAACGAACGAGATTGTTATGATAAGTTTTACAGGGAAACGTAAATTTTGGAGCCGCTTTCCAGCTTAATTACATTACACAGAAGTGGGAAGGTGATGCGTCGAAATCCATTCGATAAATAGCCCTCATCTTGCGTAATGGCGCAGGAAGTGTGCAATTAATTTGTAGAATGTAAGTGCAGATGATTTGGGGCTGGTAATTATTGCTATAAGTAATTTTTAGTAGCTTTTTCCATTTTCCCTGGTCGTCTTTTGTTTTTCTTTTGGGGATAAAATTTTTTGTTATTTGATAATTTATGAAAATTGATAATGACATGTTCCGAATTCTTTTCAGACGAGGAAAATATTACTTGAAGTCATACTCAAGATCATGTGTTATCCGACAACCCGTGCCGGGCTAGCGTGGTGTTATGGTATGGATTCTTCCCTTGCAAGAGAAGGCCATGAGACTCAGTAATAGTCTATTTATACTAATGTATAGCAAGGAATAGGGAATATGCATGCATTTTTTTTAACATTTTCAATTCACTTTTTTACATTATTATAACACAATAAAAAATATAAATACTCTTGTAAATGTACAAATTGATTTTTAAAATATCGATATAATTTGACCAGTTTAAACGCCGCCATCTTTCCCGCGCCTGCATGACGTCACAGGCCACGACCTGTGTTTGTTTACTACAAGTGTTGCAGTTACTTTTTACCGATTTTTGAGTTGTGCTAGCTAATCAAACGATGGAGAACACTACTTTTCTCTCTAACACTGCTAGCTCAGTACGAATATCGACACCGTTAAAGCAGATAACATGTCATGTGACGTCACATTTGGTTTCGACCAATAGTGATGCGTTTCGCAAACTTGAATTTCCCGCGCCTATTTTGCACTTTTTAAATAATATTTTTTATAATTAATAACTAACTAAATAATAAAATAATTGTTTTGGCATAATGGCGGGACATTAAGGAATCTACGAAAAAACAAAATTAAGCCAATTTAAACTTCATGCATATTCCCTATTGTATTTATCACACTTGTTGAATTATTTAAAGTAAAAAAAAAGCCTAGGGGTGAATTGTACAATCGTGAGATCGTAGGTACGAATCTCGCCTGCACTTTTGATTATTTTTCCAAGTACAAAATTTGTCATCACCACTGGATTTAAAAGATAAAGAAAATATCGTGCTGAAACATTGAAACCTACATGAGAAAAGTATGACTTCTTTCGTAGACATGCCATCTGCCACCTCAAATTGGCCAGCGTAAAGAGTTGTTTATCGCATTAATTCTTGCATCTCTCGATTGACAACATATTATTTATCAAAAATTCATCAACAAATATTGTTTTTAAAGCATTTAAGATCGAAGCTTTATAGAAAACGAACAAAGAAGTGTTTGTAATCTATGTAAATTCAATGACAACACAACTTTTAATTCAAACGCCTAGGTGCGTTCTAAAAAAGTTCATGACATTAATTTAAACTTATAAGTTTCCAAATAAAAATTATATTGAGAATGTATGTCAAAAGACTTAGCAAAGAAGAACTTTAAAATGTTGTCCCTTCTCAGAGATTTTTGTTCACACTGACCCACCTTGCACTATTTTACCAAGTCATACCGTTGTCTTAGAAATATGTCTTCCAAATTGCTGGGCTTAGAGCGGTTTTATACGTGTATTGTAGAGTATGTACGTGCGCGCTGCTTGCTCTCAACACGTTTTACCTGTTCCGCCATGCTATTTCAAAGATTTCACAGAAGAACCTGTTTTCTCGAGGAAAATATAAATGAATTTCAGCAAACGGGTTCGTGTTCCGCAGCGGGCTACTTTGCATTTTAAATTTAAGATACCATGAACGATTGTTAATTAGAATGTTCCTTTTATATTCTGCTTTTGTGTATACACTTACCCCAGTTTTTATTGGAGAGTGAAAAATGGTTTTCTGCCGGAACTATGAAACAAACATTTCGAAAACAGCTAACGAGTTCTATGGCAATTAATTCTCTATTCAAAGTTATGATGAGACTCAGTATATAGTGCAATAGTATGTGTAAGTCGAATGAGGAGATCTAAAATTGGTCAAAAAAATTTCATCTATTACAATAAAAGTGAAACTCTTTGGAACATTAATACAGAAATTGCAATATTGCATCTGAATGTGGTATTTTAGAGTTATTAAATCTGGATTCGATAAGCTATGAATTAAAGCAGGTGATAAATTAGGCGAGAAGCCTAAAGCTAACAGTAAGATAAATAAAAATGATATAATAAAGCTAATACTATATTACTTAATAATAGTACATTAAAATAAATTGTTAAAACCATGGCTAAAACAATTAAAAAAAACGAGTGAAAACCCGAAAATAAGTGATTTTAGCGACGAAGAAGTTTATTTCATATTTAACAGAATTGACTGAAACTATTAATTTCAAAAAAAAATGCGCAAAGCATTTAATAATTTCCTCGCTGAGGTGGGAGGAAAAGTTACGTTTTGGACTCGAGTCCAAAGATTCTGCTCCTTGTGTTCTTTTGAATCCCTTGCTCCGTTCAGGATTCTAATGTTAGACTCCTTGCTTTGCTCGGTCATCGAAATTGAGCACGCGGTTATAAAGCAACTTTGCACTCTTGTAAAATGATTTACTGTATTTCTACTGGTGACCACCCCAAAATCTGAGGCTGCGTACTGGTGACCCCCACCCAAATTCGAGGGTGGGACTGCGCCTGTCTGGAATAGAATGAATATACGCAATATTTTATTACGAAAAAAATATTTGAAGGGGAAGCCGATGAAACCGCGGGGCGCTGCTAGTTATTTTGTATATTAATGAGGAGAAGTCGATAATTCTGACAAATTATGGTAAGATACATAGCTGTGAAAATGGTTTTGCACAACGATTAAAAAACGGTACCAATATTATGCTTTTCGAGGTAATTCTTGTAAGTCATTTTATTATCATTGGGCAGGCATGTTGGCTTAGTTGGTAGTAAATCTGTCTGCGAAGCCGTGGGTTGTGGGTTCGATCCCCACCCAGAGCAAATATTAGAGTGATGAATACAAATATTATCAGATAACGCAATTCATTGTCCGCCTGTAGAAGCTATACATAAAACATAGAAGAAAACATCCAGTTTTTAGAAAAGTGGATAAATTTATAGTATCTTTGGACAAAATTCTTACATCGGTAGCGTCATACCCAAATATCATAGTGGTCGGCGATATAAATATTAACATTAATCCGCAAGCCGAAAATGATGACTCTTCTTGTTACCTAAATTTAATGGCTTCATATGGATTATTACCAGCCCATACTATGCCAACTCGACTGAACAGCTGTCTGGATCACGCATTCATTAAGTCTAAACGTAAAGCTGCAACTCTGGTTATCAGAAACAGCTTGACTGACCATTATACAATTTTAGTGTCTCTCAATCTAAAATGTTGCCCAGATATTTCCCACAGTTCTACTGCTCAAAGAATCAACTACTCTAAGGTAAATGATGAGATCAGTACATTCGACTTTCTACCAATATATGAAATGGATGATTGCAACATGGCAACTAACTTCCTTATCAACGCAATATCAAGCATAATTAGCAGACATTCCAGTAATTTCACTCCATCCCGACGAAAACTGCCTATAAAACCATGGATAACTCCTGGTCTTATCAGATGCATGAGACACAGGGATAAAATGCACAGTAAACTGAAGCTTTTTCCTGAAAATGAAACGTTGAAATGCTCATATCGCAGATACAGGAATTTTTTGAATGGCTTGCTAAGGAAACTCAAACACCAGTACGAACGTGACCAATTTGATAAAGCTAAGAACCCAAAAGAATTATGGAATGTAATTAAATCTATTATTGGCTCGAGGTCCGAACTAAGTCAACCACATGAGCTTCTCTCTATTGGTTCATCGCCTTCAAATTCAGCAAATAAACTAAATGAATTTTTGTGAATGTTGGAGAATCTCTAGCAAAAATATTTTTAGTAGTCCTTCCTATACTAATGTACAAAATCTTACATCGCAGTCTCAGGCACAGTCCTTTTATTTACCAACAACAAGCGTGTCGGAAGTTTTAACTATCGTTGATTCTTTCAGGGAGAAATTAACTGTAGGTCACGATAATATTTCTATGAAAGTAATAAAGGATAGTAAATTCAGCCTCGCGGGCCCAATCACGCATATCTGTAATTTATCAATTAACACAGGCTTATTCCCCGACGCTTTTAAAAAATCTGTTATTATACCTATACACAAAAGTGGCGCTAAAAATATTGTAAGTAATTATAGACCAATTTCCATTTTACCCTCCATGTCCAAAATTCTAGAGCGCATTATGAACAACCGACTAACTTCTTATTTAGAGAAATTTAACTTGTTATCTGAAAACCAGTTCGGGTTCCGAAAGAATCGCTCCACGGCAGATGCAGTGACTAACTTAACGAATCATATTGTTACGGGACTGGATGCTGGTGACAAGTGTATTGTTATATTCCTGGATCTTGCTAAGGCATTCGACACCGTATCAGTGCCTTTGTTGCTGGAGAGATTGGAGAATAGTGGAGTAAGAGACCTACAGCTGCAACTTTTTAAAGACTATCTCAGCAATCGATCCCAATATGTTAGGCTCAATTCTCACTCGAGCGATGTGATGCCGGTTACCATAGGCGTTCCTCAAGGAAGCATAGTAGGCCTACCCTTTTCATAAGTTATATCGACGAGTTGTGCAATATTAAACTAGAAAATGGGAAGGTTTTCTCATTTGCTGATGATACCGCTCTGGTTTTCACAGTGAGACTTGGGAGAGCGTGTTTTATTGCGCTCAAGTTGGGCTCACTAAATGTTCCATGTTTCTAAAGCGAGCGTTGCTTAGTGTTAATATTTTTAAAACTAAGTACATGACCTTTTCAATGAAGAAAAGTCCCAACCAGGTGAACGTTTCAGCATTAGATACCATCAGTGTTCTCTCAACCTTCAGGCTGGCATGGGTTCCGGGGAGGTCTGTGACTGTCCATGTATTGAAAGAGTAGATACGATAAGATATCTCGGAGTTACTTTGGACAATACCTAACTTTTCGACCTCATGTGGATGCCTTAACAAGCAGAGTCCGAAAGCTGATGGCTATTTTCAAAAATATTCGCAATTCTGCCAATGATAGAATTTTGAAAATCTCTATTATGCATTATGTCAGTCGCTTTTAGGTTATTGCATCGATAGCTGGGAGGCTGCGCGCGGACTCACATGAAACCTCTAGAAATAGCACAGCGTGGAGTACTAAAGGTAATGAAATCGTTGCCATTTAGATTTCCAACCCAAACGTTGTACAGTGAGTGTGAAGTTTTGACGGTGCGCCAGCTGTTCATTCTGAGGCTTATTCTTAGGCAACACAAACTTCGCCCTCCATCGAATCTCGACCCTTCGTCTCGCAAGCGTCGAGCGGACAAAGTCTTTCAGATTTTACCACTCAGAACACAATTTAGCAATAAATTCCCTTGTTTTCTCGGATGTTATCTCTATAATAAACTATCGCTAACTACCAATTTAACAGATCTAAATCTTTATGAATTGAAACAGACAATTACAAGCTTGCTAATAACCCTTGACTATCATGAGACAGAAAACTCTTAACCATACTTACCTAGTATAACCTTGGTCCTTCTCCTCCCTTACCCCCCCTCCCTATTTATAACCAAATGTTTGTCTATACTTTGCTTAGCCATTATTAATGATAATGATATTACTAATTTAGTATTAATCTTAATATTATATAAAGATAATTCAATGAATACATTCATGTTAATTAAACCATTACCCTTATTAAACTTATCCTTTTATGCTGTCTCAAAATTAATTTACGAAATGAGGGTAGCTTTTCACATTTTTAAAATTTAAAACTTTTCGCTTATTGACATTTGTACATACCACCATAGCAATTTGCTTACACATATTATGACTGATTCAACTGTGCCATATTAAATAAACAGTTACCTGTATCACAGGTTACACCTAGCATAGGTAACTGGGTGTCAACTTAAATTATAATACACAGTTCTTACATGCCGATATTGGTGAAACACCTAATTATGTTGCTTATTAATGTATCTTGTGTGTGTTTTTGTCAATAAAGATATTATTATTATTATTATTATAGAAGGATAGAATCGTCGGGCCCACCAAATTACAGATTAAGCGACTGCATTACATAATTGCCACAACGCTCGTAGACAAAGTTCACAGATCATTGAGCAGAAATGATCGAGTAACAGCGGAAGTTTTTAAGTGCAGATAAGTTTCCTGGTTAAGTTTAAGAAGTGTTAAGTAAAACTCGGTAAGTAAAGAAAGGAACTTGACCGAGAGAAGTCATCTATCAAGCGGTTGAAGGAACAAAGACCTATGGCTATCATTCATCTACTGGTATAATCTCTGAGATAGAGTTAGAAAAAAAAGATAAGTTATAACATTAAATAATTAAGAAGTAACTACTTAAAAGTTTTCTAAAAATATACACAACAATAACATAACACGTATATCTATTAAAATAGGAGTTTGTACGATTTTTGGTCATTGTGAACAGCGTTTGCTATTAGATTACAAAGTCACCATTAACATTTTTTTTAAGTATGTTTTGGTTTTGTTATTAGCTACATGCGTCCAGAAAAATTACAGGACTTAGAGATTTAACATCTTAGATCTCTGGGTGACGAGCGCAGTGTAGTGCTAGATAATAATTTGGACTTCATGTTCCAATAGCTGCGTGTCACTGTGATGTTATGTATCTTATATACAGGCACTACTATCCATACTAATATTATAAATGCGAAAGTAACTCTGTCTGTCTGTCTGTCTGTCTGTCTGTCCGTCTTTACCGCCTAAACCAACCAACAGATTTTGATGAAATTTGATACATAGATAGAATAGATCCCGAGAAAGGACATAGGCTACTTTTTGTTTCGAAAAAAGGGTTGAAAGGGTTAAAATAAGGGATGAAAGTTTATATGGAAAACTTCGTCATTGTTGAAGAACTATGAAACTTTACGTCTAGATATTTAACACGAAACCATAACATGTATGTTTTAGCAGTTTTGTAGTTTCGAACTGTACCTACAGGGGTGGAATTGGGGGTGAAAGTCTGGAAGTTCAATATTATTGAAGATAAAACCATGAAACTTTGTATCTAGACGCTTGAAATGGAGTCGATAAACGTTTGTTCCAGCAATTTTATAATTTCTAACTATACGGGGATACTTATATTAGGGGATTTTGATTAACGTCGCGGAACATCGCAGGACGCGCCGCCGACGCCGGAGGGGAAATATCGCTAAGTATGCTTACCCGAACGGGCAGACACGTGAGGGCAGACGACTGTGACACACGCGTCCGATATATGAGGTTTTTCGTTAAAGCCGGGCCACACAGAGGCGGGAGCCGCGAGAAAGCGATCGCGATCCGGGACGGGAATTTTTGTAATATTCGAATTTGTATGCAACCTGACACATAGCAAGCGGGAGCGATCCGGCGCGATGCGATTTCCCGAGCGACAGGATTGGGACGACAAACAAGAGATCGCTTCGCCATGCTTCGCGGGAAGAACGCGCGACGGCTGGCCGGCGCGGGCGCTGTATTCTACGGAAGTCAGTACAAGATGTCACACAGGACAGAGCGTTCGCGTAGCGATCGCGATCCGATCTCACGAGTTGTATTTTTTACAACGTAATCGTGCGATATAGTTCGTTTTCTAGTATTTTAATTATGAATCGAACCGAAAACTCGAAACATACCTCGTTTCATATTTGTAGGGTAAATTACGTGACCAGCCTGGGAATCCGCCGTGATCTGATCGGTAATAATTAACAAGCTAATCTATGCTACCACCCAATATAATAACGATTGGGACGTTATCTTAAAATCTATAGGAATTACACTGTACCTTGTATAACCAGGTCACACGTACGTAAAAGTGTACTCCTAAACTTCCCCAAAGAACTACCCCTGTTCCCAGTGGTTAGAAATTAAAACCGAATGTTAGGATATACTGCAAAAGTGTTCCCACACCTCAGTTTAATAATTGCCATTACTTTTTCTACAATTTAGCTAAAATTTATTGTTATGTCATTCTATTCTAAACAATATTTATATCATGAAACCAAATCCTTTTGGGTTTTTACTTTATTATACTTTTTTTTG
Organism: Ectropis grisescens; assembly: GCA_017562165.1. Lineage (NCBI taxonomy): Eukaryota > Metazoa > Arthropoda > Insecta > Lepidoptera > Geometridae > Ectropis > Ectropis grisescens. The sequence goes on from CM029772.1 coordinate 16,383,801, forward strand.
GTACATTGCTAATAAGAGAAGAATTTCTTCTTCGTTGCTGTCTGACCTGAAGCTGCGTTACGAAAGGTCGTGAGCAATTTGATCGCTTTTGGTGCCACACCGGCTGTGTTCTCGCCATCTACCCGCCTCGGGCTGCGGGCGGTAGCCCTGTGTGACATGGTACGGACCGCTATCGCTTTGCACTGGATCGCTATCGGATCGCTATCGGATCGCTTTCTCGCGGCTCCCGCCCCTGTGTGACCCGGCTTTTAGAAATTCATTTGTATTGACTGAATATTGATTTCAATTCGATTTACACGATTTTATTATTATTTGTTGGTTTTATTAAATGTCGTTAATTGTATGAGCAATTTTCGTGTGTATTTTTTACTAGGTGTTTTGTCTTATCAATCTTCTTAAAAAGTGATACTTTTAAATAAAATAGGTGGGAAGTCTATTCAAAGAAAGATTGCTTTTTTATGTTAAAATAAAGATTTTAATTAGTATTAAAAATGACAAATTTAACCCATTTTCCAAACCATTTTCTGAGTTCTTAAATATTATAGGTGATTTAGGAGTTTTAAAATTCTATAAACGTAAATAAGTTAGATTCATAATAAGTAATCAGAGGCTTTTCTGTGGATTTACGGTAATTAAGCGTAAATAATTTTGTGAAATTGTGTAAATGTGTTTTGTTTTGTTTTCTATTCACATTATCACAATTCAATTTAGTTAGTTAGTTGCAGGGTTTTGTGATTATTAAAATAACTTGAAATTAGTATCTTTAAGTTTTTGGGTTAGATAATTAAATAGGTACTTTTTTTCTTTAGTTGTGTCATTGTATTGCTTTTTTTTGTTCGTCATTATTTTTTGATCGTACATCTGGATGCTGTAATTTGGTGGTTTTGGTTTGTCGTTGTTATTTTAAAATTAGTTTGTGTGTGTATTTTCGTGATATAGTTCTTTATTGTTGTTATACACATAGTTATTTAGTGTTGTTTTTCATTGTTCTTAAAAAATAATACTTTAAAAAATTGTATTAATTAAGTCTATTAGCTTTGATTACTTTCTTAAGTTAAATACAAACTGTTAGTTATACCTAGGTACTTACTTAGTATAAACGTTTGTTTATTGTCGGTAAAAATAATTGAATTATTTAAGTTCTTTCATTCATATTAGGAAGCCTTTTTTTGTATTCGCTGAAATAAAATGAAGTGCAAAGAGTTTTAAAGGAGGTTTGTTAAATTTTATATGTTTTATTAATCAAGAGGTAGGTAATAAATTTAATTCGTGTATCTACTATTGTCTATAGTATATCATTTTTTCTTTGTTTAATAGGTACGTTATTTTTATTCTAATAAGAAGTTATATATATGAAAGTAACTCTCTCTGTCCGTTACCGCCTAACGCCTAAGCCACTTAAAGAGTTTGTTACAATTTGGTGCACAGATAGACTAGACTTCTAGACTTAGGAAAGGACAACAGCGACTTTTTATCACAGAAAAAGAGTTTAAAAGAGTGGAAATGAGGAGTAAAAGTGTGCATGGAAGGATCTTTGCACTCTTTTTATGCCATTTTTAACCGACTTCAAAAAAGGAGGAGGTTATCAATCCAGTTGTATATCCAATTGTGAATCAATTTAGATGGTTATTTTTTTGGTTGGTAGATTATAGTTCAGAGGTGGTCATAAAATTTTTATCGAAATCAGTGCGGCGGTTTTTGAAATATGAACAAAAAACTAAAATTTGCGTTCATGTAATCAGACGATATATCTACTAATATCTACTAATAGACTCTAATAAAATTTGGTGGACCGTCCCAATTTGATTTTAAATTAAAGTCTGTTTTTGATTAATTTTTTTTGAACATAGTTTCTTTTTTAAATTGTCATGTAAATTGTACATTTATTAATAAATATAAAACTTTGACTTAGACCGATTTTGATTAGGAAACGTGAATTTGTATGGTAGTAGAAATACGAGTAGGTACTGCCTCAATTACTTTAATAAATATGTGGCGCGGACGAAGTCGCGGGTAAAAGCTAGTATACTATAATACTGGCACTCCTCTCACCCCGCAGTCTCTATTCCACCGCTGTAATATCCCATCGTCTGACATTGGAGCCTGCCTCAACAGCGCCGGGCCTATAATCACCGCGGAACTCGTCGTTGGTCAAATTGCCAACAGGTTGAGGGTAAAATACTATATATGCTAACGGCCCACCTCTCTAGTCCAAAGACCCACGCTCAACGCCATGAGTGTAATTTTGCAAAGATTCAGCATTGTTACTTGGTCAAATACAACAATATCAGCCGAGTAACCTTCTCAAGTCTTCCCAAACTTACCGCACCCCAGAACTTCTACACGTACTATTTGGCGCGCAAAGAGCGCGCGTAGAAGGTTTTTAGTATAGATCAGCAATCAGTATGAACCTTCCACCAGCCCTCCGAGGTTAGGGTCTGATTTTTAAGTTGACTCAATGACATTCAAACAAAATCTCAATGGTGTCCATAGATCACTATATTACTATCTAATAGTGTCTCTTTGAGTACACTTCATGTTTAACATGTCAATTTTAGTGCGTGCAAACATTTTACAGGTTTTTGGCTGGCATAACCCTTCATGTTTCGAGTTCAAAATGTTAAGTTTCTAAGAACAAAGCATTTATATATTTAGAAGTTACTAGAAAGCCGAGGGGAGTCCATGAGACGAATGAACTTATCAGGCTTGTTAATGTTTTGACATCGCCCATTGTGAATTGCCGATCGGACGAGGGTCAGAGATTTATTGGACAGCATTGACAATGCTGCGACAAAACAAGCATTAATTTATTAACTTACAGCAACATCGTTATCTTCTACCGAATAACCTTTCTCTAAAACTGTATAAGTAATGAATATACTAATCTTAGAAACGAAAATAAAAATAATATCTTTATATAAAATAATTCTTCTGTACGCGAGTTGACAGTGAACTGGACAGATTTGAATGATTTTTTTTTTGTTTGCGTTTGGTTGGCACCCTGGAGGGCACCCAAATCAGCCCGGCAGATGGTGCTGCAGTCGATACCTAGGTTATTATCGGAGCAAAGCTGGAACGGGCCGCTAATGTTAAACGTGAAGTGTACTCAAAGAGACACCATCAGATAGTAATGTAGTGATCTGTGGACACCATTAAGATTTTGTTTGAATGTCATTGAGTCAACTTAAACTTTTTTTTTTAAATAAGATGTGACTAGATGATCAGGTCATGTGCGAGAAAACAACATGCGTACCACAAAACATCACAGTGACACGCAGCTATTGGAACATGAAGTGTCCAAATCATTACCGAGCACTGCACTGCGCTCGTCACCCAGAGATCTAAGATGTTGTATCTCTAAGTCCTGTAATTTTTCTGGACGCATGTAGCTAATAACAAACCCAAATCAAACTTTAAAAACATGTTACTGGTGACTTTCTAATATAATAATAGAAAAAATGAAAAACATAAGTTCAACGTCCTCTCAACAGATGTATCTCTGAATATTTTTTGTTTTTGATTTTCTCCTTTAAGATTTTGCTTAGATTTTGTTTATTTAGATTGGGCTTAGATTAAAGAAACTCAATGTTCTTGAGAATACCGCTAAACTTTGAAACGTCAACTTTTATTAAATGCTGAGATCTCCAATCTCTCATATCCAAATCTAACTACCGAATTCGATAAAGTCATGTTTAGTTTTATAAACGTATAGTACTTACGTATACGTAGATATATTACTTACCTACTAATATTATAATTTAAAAATTTGGACCTCTAGATGTTTTGGTATTTATTGTTCCATCACGCGTTAAAAACTGATGAGTTTCAATCGAAATTTAGAACTCAAATCAAATAGATTAAAGTCTGCAATAAGACCAAGCTAATTTTCATCCCGAAAAATCGCGGAGTGCCTTTGAGAATAGCAATTATCGAAATTCTACACGGGTGAAACCTAAACCATAGAACCCACATACCTGATCTAATATTAAAGTTTTTTATAGCAGAGTGACGAGACGAACAAGACATGTGCCTGATGGTAAGCAACATACCTGCCACATAACAGTACTGTTACACGCAGCTGTTGGAACATGAAAGTCCAAATCATTACCTAGCGCTGCACTGCGCTCGTCACCCAGAGATCTAAGATATCTCTAAGCCCTGTAATTTTTATGAAAACATTGCCCTTCAAACCGGAGCACAGTATTTTTTGCACATTTCTGCTTGGCGGTAGAATAACTGGCAAGTGTATGATATTTCCCCAGGTAGACTCTGTGAAGAGTTGTACCTAGTGTAAGAGTCACTAATGTGAGAGTTTGTATGTATGTACGTATAGAATAGATGTTTGTTGTTCAGTCACTCGCACGCCCTAAGAACTGAGTTCATATGGTTGTATTTTGGAACGAAGATTGATATAAGTCTGAAATACCATACAGTGAAAATGCTACTCGAAAAATGCAAACCCATTTAGGAGATTATCTTTTTCTAAGCTCTACGAGAACAAAGTCAAATCAGGACCGACCTAAGATAAAGAATAAGTAAATAGATCAGGTGTTTGGCGAAGCAGATAAGGTGTATGTTACCTACAGTGACATAGTGATGTGCCGCGACAAAAGTATCACACTTCCAAAAGAGCGATAAGACAAGAGCCCAACAACCAACCATACAACAACAAGACAACCAACCATACAATTATAACATTCCTATATCTCCATTTTAATACATTTTTCCCATTGGAGTGAATGGATATCTTAAATTATTCAGTCAGAGGCTATAGGCATATGGGTCGTTCGCAACCGTTGTAAGCGTCTGTGAGCTGTTAAATCCGATGACGGCTCAACGGATCCGTTTTATTGCGTAGGTATACTTACATATACTTACAGCGCTTAGAACTGGACTAGACTGTGATGTACATAACATAGTCTGGGAGATGATTGTCTACCCTACCTAATTAGTTTAGTAATGATTTTAAATAAACTAACGTTACATAGTACCGGTTGCATGCGATGGCCATAAAAATATATACCTACCTAATAAGCATCCCATGCAATTAAAAGAAATTGAAGACGAGCGTAGACGCGTTATTAGCACTTGAGAAATCTACTGCTGTCCAAAGCCTACTGTAGTATATCCGAGTTTTTAACTGACGACCTGAGAACCTTCGAGGATGAAAACTTGGTGACTGACTCATGCTGTCCTATGTCTCATGTAAATATGTAATACTTATGTAATGACAATTACATACAAACGTATGTTGAACAGAAATACCGAAACACAAGACAAATACCGTTATCCTACTATCCAACTACTTAAAAATATTAATTTATATTATAAAATATAAATTACTATTATGAAATTACTAGACGCACCGAAAACGCCTGGAAGAGCTTTTGGTCCATGAAAGATCTGATGAAAGGAAACCTTCCTATATCCTTAAAAAGAAAACTTTTGGACATGTGTATTCTCCCCATCCTTACGTATGGCGCACAGACGTGGTCTTTGACACGCAAGCAGAAGTTCAAACTCGGGGTCTGTCAACGCGCAATGGAGCGCAGTGTACTTGGAACTAAACTCACCGACCGCATACGCAACACAACAATACGCTCAAAAACTAAAATAATAGATGCCCCTCAAAAAGCAGCCATGCTCAAATGGGACTGGGCGGGTCATGTATGCCGAATGCCGGAACAACTCTGGGCAAAACAAACAACTATTTGGGTCCCACAATATGTACGACCAGCCGGGCGACCCAGGAAGAGATGGCGGACCGAACTCGATACATTTAGGGAAGATTGGTGGACTGTTGCTCTGAACAGGGAATATTGGAGGGAGGGGAGAGAGGCCGTTGCTCTGCAATGGGACAATATATAGGCTGAGATAATAATAATAATAACTATAATAATAATAATAACCGCTGTCACGAGTTGACGTTCTTTTCATATCGCTTTGTAATTTTATTTAATTTCACCCGTTTTTTTTAGAGTTTTTATCGTTTATTTGCTAAATAACAAACAGGAAAACACAACGAAAACAGCAAAAAATAATAAGGTATTACAATAAAACCTGATCTCAAACAGAACTAATACGATGAATTTTGACAATGTCATAACACGCAATAACATTCAATATTATGCAAAAATATCAAGAAACGGAATGAAAATACAAATGAAATTATGATTACGCGGTCGAGAGGACGACATGAAGCGGACCCAAACGCACGTTTACCACCAGTTCGTGTTCCGTCACCGTCACCATCAAGTTCGTCGTCGGAGGAGGAAGTGTTTGTGACTCCTCCCGACACAAGTGCTTCAACGAGTGACACAGACACGACGCGGACCCCGTCGCCCCCAAGAACAGGACGTGGTGGGCGTCCGCCGCTGCCGGCACGCTTGGGGCCTGTGAGGCAACCTGCCTCGCGCCCGGCCCTCGCTACCGGTGGTGTAGTGCGTCGCATGCGATGGACTCGCCAAATGAACGAGAACTGCATGCGCGCCTATTACAGGGCTACAGAGGAGGAACCCACCTGACTGCGTACTGTGCCAGGATGCTGCTTCTGTTTCAGGCCTTCGAACCGACCGTCGCCGTTTCCGCCCAACGATTGTCAGACCAAGTCCGCGCCATCCGGCGATGCAAGTTGCTGGATGACTCGGCACTTGATCGGCTACGCCTGGAAGAACAACGTACTCGCCCAGCTCCTGCTTCGACTCGAGATCCGCCCGCCGCGTCGTCGACCCTGGCTTCAGTGCCAACATCAGTGGCGACACTTGCGGCGCCGGTCGATCTCAATATCGAGGAGGAGATTCGGCGAGTACGGGCTTATCTGACCAGGTAATAGAGCAACTGAGGAGCGCTCTGGAAGACGCGATCTTGCGATATAGATCCACACCCAACTCTAGGCCGCACTTACCGCGTTTGCCCACCCATAAACGGAATTTGGCTTTGATGGAGCCCTGAATACTTTGCTAGTGCCCTACCTGGGAACTAGCAAAGATTTGACTGATACCCATTCTATTCTGTACTGTGGTGCTATCGCGGCGTGTCGCGTTGCACGTGTCAAGTTCCCAGACACTGACCCACAATGCGAACCGCTGGGAATGTACCCGCATGGCAAGTACGAATAGAACGGCGTATCAGCAAATTCAGGACTCTTATTGCAAAGCTAATCTGCTTCAGTCAGGGGAACAGTCGTCCCCGAGTCATGCGTTTCGTAGCACAGGCGTTTGCTGGGACTGGTATCAGTCGCCAGCACTATCTTGCCAATGTTACGGAACGCATTGACTACCTGAAGCAGAAAGTTTATGCGTGGGCAAACCGTATTCGCCGCTACTGAGAGCGTGTGAATCGATATCGGCAAAATCGCGACTTCCAGAGCGATCAAAGGAAGGTGTACCGAAGCTGGGAGGGAACTACTAGTCCACGTGTGAACGATACGCAGCTACCGGATGTCAGCGCCATGAAAAGTTTCTGGCGCAGCATCTGGTCGGTGCCTGTCGAGCACACGGAGGGAGCTGGATGCGTGTTATCGAACGTGCATGTGAGCTTATCGAACCCATGGAGTCTATTACGATCGACTCCATAGACGTTAGTTGTGCTATCCGGACGGCTCAGAACTGGAAAAGTCCTGGACCGGACGGATTGCACAACTTCTGGATAAAGTGGTTTCGGTGCTCACATGAACGTTTGGCAACACAATTCAAGAAGCCCTGGATACGGGTTCTCTTCCCAGTTTCTTGACCACCGGAGTCACCTTCCTGCTCCATAAGTCTGGTAGTACCACGGAACCGAAGAACTACAGACCCATTACGTGCTTACCTACCATCTACAAGCTGCTTACATCCATTCTGAGAGCAAAAATTAATGCGCATATTGTCGCGAATAACGTTTTGGCCTCCTCTCAGAATGGATGTAAGATTGGGTCCCGTGGTACTAAGGAGCTGCTCCTCATTGACACGACCATTTGCCAACAAGTCAAACGAAACAAGGAGCCCTCTCCGCTGCTTGGATTGACTATAAGAAGGCCTATGATGCGGTGCCCCATTCATGGCTAGAAAGGGTTTTAGAGTTGTACAAAATAAATCCAACTCTAAAATCTTTTCTAAGCAAATGCATGGGACAGTGGGTCACAGTCCTTCGTCAACCAGGTAGCGTAGACAGCTCTTTTGTTTCGGAGGACTTGATTAGGATTGAAAGAGGCATTTTCAGGGTGACAGTCTAAGTCCCCTATGGGTCTGCCTAAGTCTGAATCCTCTCAGCACTCTGCTGAAGGATTCAGAGTTAGGTTATCGTCTTCGTAGAGGAGGTGAGGTTATATCTCATTTGTTGTACATGGACGACCTCAAACTTTTTGCACCGAAACGCCAAGACTTGTTGGAGCTATTAAAAACCACGGAGGTTTTAGTAACGCCATCAAGATGGAGTTCGGTGTGAACAAGTGTGCGGTCATGCATGTACAGCGAGGGAAAGTAGTAAATTCAGAGAATTTACAACTTTCCGAGACTATAACTCTCAGATCTCTCTCCGAAGACGAGACCTAAATATCTCGGTATGTCACAGTCCTTGGGTATTTCAGCAGATGACATTAAGAGATCGGTGAAGGAGCGCTTCTTGTGCCGGCTGACAAAAGTACTCAAAAGTCTTCTGTCAGGCGGTAACAAAGCGCGAGCCTTCAACGGTTGGGTAATGCCTCTGCTGATATACTCCTTTGGCATACTGAGATGGACTCAGACTGAGCTCGACGCCCTGGACAGAAAGGTCCGTCAACTGCTCACAACTCATCGCATGCTAAACCCGCGCTCGTCTGTTATGAGACTGTATATTCCGCGGAAGTGGGGAGGTCGAGGCTTTTTAAATGCCAAGAACCTACACAACCGCGAAGTATGCAGTCTCAGGGATTATTTCCGCAACAGCGAGTCCGGGATGCATCGCGATGTTGTGGCAGTTGACAGGAACTCACGCCTCTTTCATTGGCAAACGAGAACTGGCGCAAACCATCGGTGCTCAGCACTGATGATCGCAAGGAAGTGTGGAAGAGCAAGGAGCTGCATGGGCGATTCTATCGGGCCTTGACGGGACCCGATGTGAATCTGCTCGCGTCGGTGAACTGGCTGCGCTTCGGGGACCTCTTCGGAGAAACCGAGGGTTTTGTCTGTGCAATTGCAGATGAAGTTATCAAGACGAACAATTACCGGAAATACATAATGAAGGACGGTACGGTCGACATTTGTCGGGCATGCCGCCGTCCAGGCGAATCTCTTCGTCATGTTATTTCCGGTTGTTTGCATCTTGCTAACGGCGAGTACTTGCACAGACATAACCTAGTAGCCAGGATCATCCACCAGCAACTTGCTCTTCGACACGGCCTTGTCGAGTCCGAGGTGCCGTACTATAAGTACGCACCTCTGCCAGTTCTCGAGAATGGTCGTGCGTTGCTCTACTGGGACTGCTCTATCATCACGGACAGGACTATTGTCGCCAATAAGCCTGATATCGTGCTGGTAGACCGGTCTCAACGTCGGGCTGTGATCGTCGATATCACCATACCACATGACGAGAACCTCGTGAAAGCTGAGAAGGACAAGCTTAGCAAGTACTTTGACTTGGCTCACGAGGCTACCGCCATGTGGAATGTTGATTCCACGATCATAGTCCCCATAGTCGTGTCGGCAAACGGCCTTGTAGCGAAAAGTCTCGACCAACATCTCAAGAGACTTTCGCTAGATGGTTGGATCAAGGGTCAGATGCAGAAGGCGGTCATCCTTGACACAGCGCGCATCGTCAGGAGGTTCCTCACTCTGCAGCCCTAACCACCGGTAGCTTGGGCCCTGCCCCGCTGCTGGCGGCAAACTAGGTTTAAGTTTTTATAATGTTTTTATGTTGTTTTATATATCAATATTGTAAAAACTTAGTCTTAAGAAAAGAAATAAATACGTGAATAATAATTATAAAATAAAGTTTGGATTTTTAGATGTTTCAATGTTATCTCTTAATCACATAACTAAATCAAAACAAATCGCGTTTAAATTTGGGACACTTTTTTTTTTTTTTTTTTTTGGAAGGTTTTCTATACCGACCAGATCGCTGTCAACGGACGTGACTTTTGTCCAAATACAACTTTGCGATCTTGTGATGTTGAAACTAAACTAACCTTTGTTTTTGGATGTTCGTCCGGTATTTTTGGTGATTTTTCCTTATCCCTGACGTCCCGGGGGCTGTCAACGCGGCTCCTGGCTCGCTGAACTGTCGCCGGTCCACTGATACCACTGGGCTGCTCGTAGCTCCAAAAAATCCGCTTGTATTGATTTTTATTTACAGAGCTGATGTTGAGCGTGTACGTGATAGTCGTCGTTTTCTTATTAGGGACACTATTAGGATATAGTGTGATAAAACACATCTACTAACTACATTTTATCCTGAAAAAATAACGGAAACGGGAACTACGTGGAAGGCACTGGTACCTTACAATAAAAATACATTTATCCTGAGTTGGAGTTGAACCCACAACTTACGGCTTAATGAGCCACCAATTGAACCACTAGGGCAGTCTGAAAGTAAAGGTAATGCATGTGAAGTCAAACTAGGTTTTAGCTCCTGGACTACAAAAAGAGATGTCCACATTAGAAGACCACTTAGTTAATTGAATAGTTAAAATGGCCGGTGAGCTGAACTTGTGAGTATCAACATCAGATCGGGTTTATGTTTAGTTTAGGAGTATTTACCCATTCCACTGTGATAACGGGCTCATGTAAATTCAGTGTAAGCTCTTTTATAGAGATGTAAAATGATTATGACACGATTTGACTACGTTTTCATTCAACACACCTAACGGCTTTATAACGACTACTAAGAAATAAAATTTTTGCTTTAACCGTAAATTAAGATTTAATACGTAAGTTAAGAGAAACACACAAAGATAAAACTATGCATTCTTTGCTACACATAAACAAGTTAACTCGAATATTACTACTCTATCTAAATAGACATTCATTTCAACATAGGTAATAACAAAATCTTGTCAGTTGTTAGATCTCGTCATTTTGTAGCCATCGTCAGTCTACGTCTAAGCGATGGCTATTGACGACTATTAAGAAATAAACGTAAACTGAAAAAGGAAAAAATTGGTTAATAAAATAAATATTAATGTTTACATGTTTCAAACAACACCACTAATAAATAATAATTACAAATATTACACCAGCTATCTGGCCTCCATAATGTTAACTTCGATTAGTCTGAGGCTAATAATTAATTAATTCCTAAATAAAAAATACTTTGACGAACTTTGACGAACTACGCGACGGCTATTAAATAACTTTGATATTTTACATTCAAAAATATTAAAATTTTGACAATAAATTAAATATTGGGGCAAGAGAGTGCAAATCACTTTATGGCTTATTCTACAAGCTATTTTAACAAAACATTGTGACATGAGATTTTTAAGTAGGTATAGTCAAATCTGTGACGTCGGTTTTTACAATGGAGCGCGCTTACCTAAAGGCATTAAAGCTGTATTGCAAACAAATTTACTTGGTATTCAGTCACGTAGCGCTTTCCTCAGTCTGGATGTTCTTATAATCAAAATAAACGAAATCTCAGAGTCAACTATGAAACTATGTAGGTATACCGGTTTTTGTGGCTACAAGCATACTTAAACAGCTCACTAAATGTTTCCACTGCTGCGCCTTGGAGCCTTCTCTCGCAAGGAGAGAGTGAAGGCTATAATCCACCACACTGGCCTAGTGTAGGTTGATGAATGATACATGACTTCGAAAGATTCTAGATACATGCCGGTTTCCTCACGATGTTTTCCTTCACCGTGTTAAGTAAGCAGCATTAAGCAGTCAAGCGGCAACAAATATATGCTAATATAGCACCAACGCTGACGAATGTTTGAAAAATTAATGGAAGTTGGTAGGTACTTACTAACAGCCGTATTGTCCTTAAATTATACAAAACTGTGACGTCAGTATTCGTCTTCGGCTACAATTTTACATCGAGATTTCATTTCTGTTAAAGATTTTTCAACTTACGTAGCATCGAAATTACAACACCAATTAATACACCGATGCCCGAACTTTCCGATTTTGATCCTTTTACTATACTCAATAAACGTAGAAGTAGATATATAAATGAGGCCAAAAGAAATACAAGGTACAATTGCACGCCGTACAGCCACGGCATAAACAATGAAGGATTTTCCTGAAAACATATATTGTTTAAAATTTTTACATTTTTTTTTATAAATCGATGATGATAGACACGCACCCGCAAGGTGAATACATGGAATACTAAAAAGTTCATCTCTGTGCAAATAAGTAATGTTATTGCCGTAGGGCTTAGCATTTGTGTACTAACTGTCTTCACAAACATATCTTATAAGATTCTGATTCAAATTATTATCCAAAGGTAATAAAGTGACGCGATGCTTCGGGTTATAAATTTACATCGATTAACGACGGTACTCTAGATCTTATGGCGGTCAGACGAGATATGCGGTTACAGTCTTCGGTCGACATGACGGTATACAGACGGCTCAATAGACAGATCTCTACTTGTGTGCGACGCGACATACGCTGCTTCAATACTTCGAGTATTGAAGAGGCGATCAAGCAGAACAAAGGCTCAAAAGTGTTCGCAAGAAATCTATCTCTTGGGCAAAGTCAGCTGGCCAAACTGAAGACCGATAGTGGTAACGTTGTCTCGTCGAAGCCTGAGATTTTGGAGGAGATTGAGAGGTTCTATGAACAGTTATACACCTCTACGCAAGCACAACCTGTCGTTAGCATGGCAAAAGACCCCAGAGCCAAGCTGACCCGACACTTTACCGAAGATATCCCAGAAGTCAGCCTGTATGAGATTGGGATGGCCCTCAAACAACTTAAAAACAACAAAGCACCTGGCGACGACGGAATTACGACTGAGCTTCTGAGAGCGGGTGGAAAACCGGTACTTAAAGTCCTCCAGAAGCTGTTCGATTCCGTCATACTTGACGGTAGTACGCCAGAAGCGTGGAGCAGAAGTGTGGTGGTGCTCTTCTTCAAAAAGGTGACAACACCTTGTTGAAGAACTACAGACCCATCTCACTTCTGAGCCACGTTTATAAGTTGTTTTCGAGGGTAATCACGAATCGTCTCGCACGCAGGTTTGACGACTTCCAGCCACCCGAACAAGCCGGTTTCCGAAAAGGCTATAGTACCATAGACCACATTCATGCGCTTCGGCAGATTTACAGAAAACCGAGGAGTATAATCGGCCACTATGTATAGCGTATGTGGACTATGAGAAAGCCTTCGATTCCATCGAGACCTGGGCAGTGCTTCAGTCTCTCCAGCGATGCCGCATCGACTATCGCTATATCGAAGTGTTGAAGTGTATTTACAGCAAAGCCACAATGTCTGTCCGATTACAGGACCAGTGCACAAAACATATCCAGCTACAGAAAGGCGTGAGACAGGGAGATGTTATATCTCCGAAACTGTTCACTGCCGCGCTGGAAGATGTTTTCAAGCTACTGGACTGGAACGGATATGGCATCAATATCAACGGCGAATGCATCACTCACCTTCGGTTTGCCGACGACATAGTCATTGTGGCGGAGTCGATGGAGGACCTCGGTGCTATGCTCAGGGACCTTAGTAGAGTATCCCAACAGGTAGGTTTGAGGATGAATATGGACAAGACGAAGGTCATGTCAAATGTTCATGTCTCACCTGTACCGGTTATTGTTGGGAATACCACACTCGAAGTTGTTGACGAATACGTCTACCTGGGTCAAAAGATCCAATTAGGTAGATCCAACTTCGACAAAGAGGTCCAGCGAAGGATCCAACTCGGATGGGCAGCGTTCGGGAAACTTCGGCACATCTTTGAGTCCAAAATACCCCAATGCCTAAAGACGAAAGTCTTTAACCAGTGCGTGTTGCCAGTGATGACTTATGGAACTGAGACGTGGTCCTTCACTGTTGGTCTCATAACGAAGCTCAAAGTCACACAGCGAGCTATGGAGAGAGCTATGCTCGGAGTCTCTTTGCGCGACAGAATCCGTAATGAGGATATTCGCAATAGAACGAAAGTGGCCGACATAGCTCAAAGAGTAAGCAAGCTGAAGTGGCAATGGGCAGGCCACATCGCTCGCAGAACTGACAACCGATGGGGAAAAAAGGTTCTTGAGTGGCGACCACGAACCGAGAGACGCAGTGTTGGACGGCCTCCCACTAGATGGACAGATGACCTCACAAAGGTCGCTGGAAACCGCTGGTTGCAGGTTGCGCAGGACCGTTCGTTATGGAAATCTAGGGGGGAGGCCTATGTTCAGCAGTGGACGTCTTGTGGCTGATGATGATGATGATGATGAACGACGGTAAATTATATTTTATATCATAATACACATGAACAAAATTATGAACTTTGATCTACCGCTGACTATCTCGGATTTGTAATTTCTACAACATTTTACTAGTCAAGCCTTTTCATTCGATGCCCTTATTGAGGGGTAATGACAAAAGAAATGTAATTAGCCATTTTCTGGTGGCGGCCATTTTGGATTTAAAATTTGTCAGTGTGTAGATAGTATTTTAATGACCTGACTTGTAAATGTATATTTATAAATAAAAAACTTTGACTTTAGTCAAGCTCTTTCGTTTGATAAACATATGGCGGAAAGTTGTGGAAAAAAAATTGTCCGACATTTTGTAGAGTCCATCTTGAATCCATATTAACCAAATATAACTCAAAACCATCGCACAAAAATTCACTTTCAATTAAAAAACCGCATTGAAAGCGGTCCATCCGTTTGAGCTCTACGGTGCCACTGACAGACACACACACACACACACAGACAGACAGACAAACATCGGCGTCAAACTTATAACACATCTTTTTTTAGTCGAGGCCTAAAAATGAAGAGACTACAGTAGGATTAAATACGAGTATACTTTTTACCGTTTTGGATAAACGTTTTTAGCTGTAAAAACGTCTTAAGAGACTTTTATAAACACTTAAAATTATAATACCACTAGCCATCCGCCCCTGCTATTAATAGCACTCAGGGATCAGGTACATATCCAATATTGAAAGAATTTTTATAATCGGTAACAGTAGTTAATCGGTACAGTAGTTTCTGAGATTAGCGCGTTCAAACAAATAAGCTCTTCACCTATCTAATCTTACTAGCTGTTACCCGCGACTTCGTTCGTGCGAAATAATTAAGGTAACTCGGGCAGTATTTGCACATAAACAGCCTACTAAATTTTCCCCCTGCTGGGACTCAGGATTCTAGTTCTGACAAGATTTCCGATGCGGTGCGATAGCTTTTCGCTAAAATATTTTGCTGCCTCAGTTGTTGTAGTGATGATGGCATTCTGGTCCACGTATTGGGAACGACTACGCAGGTAAAACAGAGGGGTACTGCTAGTATTGTTTATGTGAAAATTCTGGGTGTTTAGACGTTTGTGGCTCGATAGCGCTGTGAGCTATTGTTCAATCTGGTTTGTTTATTAACAAACCAGTTTGACACTTGAAACTAAGAAAGATTAGTCTGAATAACGAACGCATATTTTGTACTTTCCATCCCGAAAAAAACCAAATGTCTTAAGGAGTATCTTTTTATAGGGGAATAGATTTCTTAATTATGTATATGTGGACGAAGTAGAGGACTCCTACTAGTATAAATAATGCGAGTACTTACCTTAATAATGGCAACAAGCAGTATAATAGAAGTAACGACTAGTACGGCACCAGCAATAGTTCCAATTATAACTAGATATAGTGGCCATGAATCAAACTTTCTAAGTACATAAGCCGGTCCGCCCTGAAAAACAAAAACACAAGAATATTTGCATAAACAAAAAATAAAAACCTGAATTGTAAATAATCACGTAAAGCGTAAACTATATTTTGTATTAATAATATGTTTGAAGCTAATCCGAAGTTTTTCGTAAATAAACTATGAATTTAGTTTTAACTATGAACTAATTTCAAATACATTTTTAGGCTCGCTCCACTCAAGATATCCCTAAACTTCTGGCTCCCGCATTTTTATATACACTCTAGGGTAGTAGCGCTAAGACCAGATGAAGTGGGGGTGCTCCGAGTCGGATCTGGGTCCTAAAATGTGTCAAGTGTTGGTTATGTTTTTAAACATTTGTTAGTTAACAAAAATATTAAAATAATAATTTGTCATTCTATATATAATACTCTAGTAAGTCTAGTACCTGGTTGACTTTGCTCGGTTACACAGATACATACACATTTTCGCAAAAAAAGGAACTTGAAAAAAGAAAGGGGGCCGCTTGGATTCGAACCCGGATCTACCATAATATTATATGACCGCCCAACTTCCCGACCGAGCTAATATACTGTCGAAATTTACCGTCGCATTCTAATGTTTTTGTAACAGTTTTGTATTGTCTAAAAACGCGTATAAAACGGCGTATTTTAAAAATAAAACATAGCTAGATCGATTTATCGTCCCCGAAACAATACATGATTTCATGAAAATCGTTCTGATATTCAGATTCTACATATACTTATGTGTATATACATATACATACATACCTTCAGGAATTGCTCGTTTTAAAGCTATGGGATATAATGAAACCATATCAAATAATAACTTTGACATATAACCAATTTGTAAAATATTTTTTGGATAATAATCATTTCACTACTCACTACCCAAGAGCTTGCTATGTCGATTTGTGAAAAAAAGTTTGTGAAAAGTACGAGTACCGTTTTGTAGATGGTTATGTTCACGTAAACCTTCGTATGTTCCAGACCTAGTGTCTGCCGCCTACGCAGTGTAGTCCGACATCACGCCGTGCCACCCAGAAATGCAGAATTGCGTCTGGGATAGATAGTAAGTTATCTTTAAGCTCTAATGTAATAAGCAAAAGTTGTCTGAATAAGCTCTTGGCTCATCTAGATGTATTAAGTATTAATTTAATTTTTATAAAATTAGTTTTTAGAAACATTTTGTCGTGCTTCCGAAAGTTAACTGGCGCAGCCAGTAGGATTACCAGCCGCTGCTATCGCAACCACGTAAAAATCCGTGACTATTAGTCTAAGATACCAGAGACACCAGACGTCACGTATTTTCTAACGAACGAAATATGGACGATTGAGTAGTATTATAATGTGGGTACTAAGAACACATGCATACCCGCTACCTTTTTAAGCAGCCAATTTTGAGATATCTGATAATGAAGGTACATAAAAAGTACTTACTACACGTATAAGTATTATTCTAAATGTTTTTCACGTATATGCAATATTGAATGTATTCCAATCGCCATTCAGTAAAACACGGAGTGTGATTTATGAATGGCGACTTATTTTTAAGGATATTATTGCCTATAATATACGTGAAAATCATTTAGAATGATATACGTGTAGTAAGTACTTTTTTATGTACCTTCATTGTCTGATATCTCCAAATTGGCCGTCTGAGCAAGATAGCGGGTATGCATGTGTTCTTAGTCATTATCAACAGCCCACTAAATGTTCCCACTGCTGGGAATCGGGCCTTCTCTCGCAAGGAGAGAGTTAAGGCCATAATCCACCACGATGGCCCAGTGCGGGTTAGTGGATGACACATGACTTCGAAAGGTTCTAGGTACATGTCGATTTCCTCACGATGTTTTCCGTCACCGTTTTACACCCCCGACCAAAAAAAGGGTGTTATAAGTTTGACATCGATGTCTGTCTGTCTCTCTCTGTGTGTGTGTCTGTTTGTAGTACCCACATAATATTACTACTCAATTGTCCACATTTCGTTCATCAGAAAATACGTGACGTCTGGCGGCCCTGGCTCTGTATAGTTCGTTTCAGATAAAAATGTATAAAACGTAAACAAATCAATGTCACTCTCAATATGACAGACCAGCATTTCTCAACAAGATAGTTCGTTGTACGGTGGTTGTACGCTTCATTGCTTGCCCTTTTAAATTTACGTCGCATAAAAAGGCTTAATTTACGAGTATAATGAAGGCGAAAGTTTGTGAGTGTGCATGTATGTAACTTTTTTACGTCTAAATGGCTGACACGAATGGAGTAAAATTTGATATCGAAATAGCTGGCACCCTGGGCACTTTACCTACGGTGCACCGTTCGCTCTGAACGCCGCATATTTGCGTGGTTTAATGCGTGGTGTCGTCTCAAGACAAAAATGTACTCGTATAATCAGAGGGTCCTACCCGTTATCACCAACGGTGCTGAAACGTGGACACTGACAGTAAAATGGTCCGTAAGCTCGCCGAGAGATTGCATCCGCAATGAAGTAATTCGTCAGAGAACTAAAGTCACCGACATAGCTCAGCGTATTAGCAAACTGAAGTGGCTGTGGGCCGGTCACATCTGTCGCATACCCGATAACCGTTGGGCCAGACGGCATTTGGAGTGAAGACCGCGAATCGGCAAACGTAGGGCGCCCTAAGACTAGATGGAGTGACGATATTCGAAAGGCAGCTGGTGGTGGTTGGAGAAGTAAGACCGAGGACCGGGCTGGGCTGGCGTATCATAGGGGAGGCCTATGTCCAGCAGTGGACGAATACAGGCTGATGATGATGATGATGAATAAGTACGTTTAGCTACTTTGCTAACCATGGTTCTCTGACGAATCACCTTCGAACACGATCCTTCAAAACAAAATGCTTGGAAGCATAACTCTTTATACATACACCTTGCTGTACGGCTTTGATCTTGTGGACCTTTTAACCGTCAGTATCCATGTTTTGGTTCTATATTAGTTTGAAGACTCTTCTTCTCTCTTTAGACATTATGTGATAAAGGACGTGAAAATACGTTTACCAAATACTGCACAACCCACATGACTCCTGCTCATATTCGACTTCCACACATCTTATATCATATTTGTGAGATGAATACAAATATTTCTTGTGTCAAGGTGTTTTTATTTAATAATAAGTACTTATTATATTATCAGCTATCGGGCTCCCATATTACAACCATTTTTTAGTTTGTGGCTAGACGGTGATGTGAAATATTTTACTTTTCTAAAGGTAGCGGTTCGCCCGGAGACCGCGACACTAGACCGCGACGCGAGACCGCGACCCGAGACCGCGACAGGCACTTGTTACTATGGAATTGTATGGGCGCCAGTTCGCGCCGAGACCGCGACACGACACCGAGACACGTGTCGCGAGACATGTGTCGCGGTCTTGGTGCGAACTGGCGCCCATACAATTCTATAGAGTCAAGTGCCTGTCGCGGTCTCCGGTCTCGGTCTCCTGTTGCGGTCTCGTGTCGCGGTCTCAGCGCAAATTTGTACCTTAAGAAGGACATTATTGTTAATTAGCAAATATTTTTGGGTATATACTTATGTTCCATCTCAGAGATGACTTATTTTTTGACGCCTCATCTTGATTTGGGTCTAAACTATAAAAATACTTACTATACTCAATATAGACATAACTGCTATTACTATAGAGCCCAACTGCAGATTTACACAAAAACAGCAATTTGGTACTGTTGGCAAGCTATCAAGCAGTCCCATTTTAACGACTATTTGTTCACGAGTATAGTACCAAGTAACGTATCTTCTAGTTTACTACTTTAATATGTATGTTTTCTAATTAAATCAAGCTTATTACAAAATCACACAAAATACAATCTGTGATGTCAAACTAATGAAAGCAGAGACACTGATGTGAGACCAAAGAGAATACTGATAGACAATATATCCAAGAGTCTTTGATGATGGATGTCAAACATTTTACAGAGTTAAGGTTTAAAAGAATTTTAAGAAGAGGTTTGACTCCATTTTCGCTATAAAACATTTTATTGGAAAACGTTGTTGAACTGATTCACTGATAGATATTTAATCTTAAAATAAAATGTCAATGGGGTTTTTCTAAGTAAGCGTACTGCATAGCAGACCAATTTGTCACTTAACATCAAGCGAGAGACGAGTCAAACTTACTTTGCAAAAAAACGAAAACTAGTTTTATACAAAAAAAAAACTGACTTCAAAACCATAAATAGGCACTCAAAAGCGAAAAATAATTTATATAATTATTAAAAGCGCTATCACACTCATATATTGACGTGATAACGTCTTATAAATTGGTTTGCCGGGTGACACTTCAAGAAACTGCGTTACGCTCCGCTCACGTTATGCGCTCACAACGAGAGCGAGTGAGAGGCACGCGTCCCTTCCACTCGGGCATGGTTAGCCCGCCTAAGAGCGAGAGAGACAGACATAAAAAGTGAAAGGCACGCGTCCCTTCCGTAAAATTATTTTACCACTCAAAGTCGTTGTCACGTAAAACTTTCGCCCGTATACCGACTTTACAGGCAACCAATTTTTTTTGAAATCGGTGTACTGTGTCTGGGTGTTTCTATTTATAATAAGCATGTATTTAAAACTATATATGTATTATGTCAGCTATCTGGCCGCCATATTACAAGCTTTGCTTAGTTAGTTTGGGGTCAGATGGTGTTGTGTGTGAATTGTCCACCGATATTTATTTATTTATTTTATTTTATCAAGTCAAAAACTAGTAGATTGATTTTTTTTAAATTCAGAGAGACTAGACGATCAGGACATGTGCCTGGTGGTAAACAAAATGCCTGCCACATAACAATACAGTGACACGCAGCTATTGAAAGTTTGTCAAATAATTACCATGAGATATACATAGTTAATTTATAAATAGTTTTTCGTATAATAATCATTGCACTACTTCTAAGTTTGTCTAATGTTAGTTATCACAAGTCAATATGTTAAAAAAATGTGAAAAGAACGGATACCAAATGGAAAAGTAATGATTAAGTGGAAAAGAAAATTTTAGAACAAATTTTTGCTTAAACTCCTTCATTTTTAAATTTTCATGAAAAAGTAATACGAAAGGAAAAACGATCAAGTGAGCACGACATACTCCTTGGTAAGAAAAAAAAGACTGGCTGGCATAGCTAAGATACATATTTGTAATATTAGAAAAGAAGAAAATCATCGATTTTCTTTTGTTTTTTTTTTCTGAATGTAGTCATTTGTTTGCTTCGTGTCTGGACAAGTTCTCGAAAATGGAGAAAAACGTAGAGCGAGCCGTTATTAAAAACTATGTTTAAAAAAGTTAACGATCCAAGTGATTCATTCCGGTTTGAAGGCAACATTAGGGGAGTCTGGTCCGCCTTATTTCACTGTCACAAGGTGGGCAACTCAATTTCGAGTAGGGAGAACGAGCACGGAAGATCAACACCGTTGCCACCGTCCATCGACGTCAGTCACCCAAGAAAACGTTGTGAAAGTCGAGAACATTGCATTGAGCGACCGAAAAGCTACCGTCCGATACTTAATTCAAGTAACGGACATTTCATAATATATGGAAGTATTCAATCCATATTAAAACAATCTTTGAATATGTGAAAATTATACGCAAGATGGGTGCCGAGAATGTTAACCGACAGTCAAAAACAAAATCGATTTGACATTTAAAGATCAGACATTTAATGTTCCAAGAAAATTCCGAAAACTTTTGTCTCGTTTCGTAATAATAGACGAAACATGGGTTTATCATTTAGTTCCCGAGACAAAACAGCTATATTTCCAATGGAAACGTCCGATCATCACCGACCCTGAAGAAGTTTCGTGCCATGTAATCGGCTGGCAACGTTATGTATAGCCTCAATATTTTGGAACTTAGAAGGGATATTGTTGATTGATTACCTGGAGCGCAAAACCACTATTATATGCCAATATTATGCAGCTTTAAGTCCTAAGTTGAGGAATGCCATCAAACAGAAAAGCAGAGTAGGGAAACAACGAAGGAGCTTGCTGTTTCATCACGATATCGCACCCGCGCATAGGTCGGCAGTTGCGATGGCTGCTATTCATCAAGTTGGCTGCGGATTGGTTGACCACCTCCTTATTTACCAGATCTGGCGCCTAGCGATTTTTATGTGTTCCCTAAATTAAAAGAATACTTAAGGGGAAACAGGTACGAAGACGATTACGAGGTGATAAATGCCGTGGAGAGGTTCTTGCATGACCAAGACAAAACTTTTTTTTTGACAGGGATTGAAGCATTGGAAAAGCGTTGGACTCGGTGTGTAGAGAGATTGTAGAAAAATAAATTATTAAGTTACCAATATAGTCATTTTTAATTTTTTTATACTTTTTTGGGTAGGGGATATCTATGCATTGACGCCGTCTACCATGTAGGGACACGGTAGATATGCCCACTAAAAGTGGTGCCCCTACCGACTAAAGCTTGCAGGCGAGGCTGCCTCTAGTCCGTATGCACTTTTAGGCTGATCAGTTGTGAATGTGGATTTCATATTTATGTAATACTAACTTAACCCGCTACTTCGTTCGCGTAAGCAGATGTTACGGACTTATACATTAGTTGAAAGTACGTCAAAATTAACTAAATTTGGATAAGTAGCCATTGAAAACCAGAGTGAATTTGTTTTTTCACAAAAAAATAATAATTATCATTTAATTTTTCTTATTCTTCTTTTAAACAAAATCAAACATACTTAATAAGTAGGTTTCATAGTAACGAACATAGCCGCAATTGTTAAGTTTGTAGGATTTTTATAGGATACATTATGAAAAGTCTGAAGCTGTTGTGGGTGATCTTATACCTACTTATCTCTTTTTCTCTAGCTGTTACCTGGGACTTCGCCCGCGTAAAATTTTGAATGAAGCCTTCAAAATGATTAATTTTGTTTGAGTTTTAATGTTACGCAAGCAAGTTGAACCTATAAATCAAAGCAAAATCTGAGTGAAATGTCAAATTTAATTGTAACACAGAAAAAGAATTAAAGAACGAAAGAATCCAAATTCGGCTTATTATTTTGATTTTGCATCCAAAACACCTGTATTATATACGCCAAAACGGGTGCATATATTTAATATAATATGGAATTAAATGAAAATATAGACTTATTACCCCATGTGAAACTTTAGACTCTAAACTATCTGCGTTTCGTATTTCAAACCAATTCGTTGTGTCGTTTTGACGTTAATATTTGTTTCCTTTGGGCCACAGATTACATACCTCCTTAGGGCCAATGGTTCTATTCAGGATGATAGGTAGTCTATGTGGTATTTCAGACTATAAGCTATCTCTGTTTCATTTTTCTACCAAATTTGCTTAGTTTTCTGACGGCACAGTAACCTATAAGTAACCGATTTGCTATTTTTGAGTACAAACTAAATACGTGTGTTTCGAATTCCTTCCGAATGTGTTCAGCCGTTCCCACGTTGTCCTGTAAATATTATGATTGTCAATGTTTGGATGTTTGTTACTTCATGGCGGAACGTATTTAGTGATCGGGTTGAAATTTGCAATACAATTAGATAATAGTTTGGAAGAGCACATAGGCTAAACATTGCTACTTAAACTAAGCCAAGATATAATGTGTTTCAAATTGTGACTAAATACATTCAGCCGTTCCAACGTAATTGAGCAGCAAAAATTTAAACATTGGCATATTTGTATAATATTGGTAGGATAGGATTTTACAAAATTTTAGAAAAAATAAAACTGGTCATGTGCAAGTGGGACTCGCGCGCCAAGGGTTCCGAACCATTAGCAAATAAACGGCTTTAATTGTATGAGAGCCCGCTTCATAATTTATTTTAAATAATTTCAATTAAAGAGAACATAAAACTAAATATTATGTGAATAGTAAAAGCGTCTGTGACGGGTACGTTATTAGTATCGAGCAAGAAACGGTAAAAAATATGACTTTGTATGGGAGCCCCTCTTAAATAAATATTAAATATATATTATATATATAATAATATTTCCGCGACGATTTTTTTTATGTTTGTTCTATGCCTGTGTATTGCTATGTATCGTAAGTATTTATTATTTTACGATAATTTAGGTACAGACGATTCTCATTACTATATAGTGTTGTGAGAGACATATCCTTAGATAAAGTAAAAACTTAAACTATTTTAATATATCCATAGTTTCTTTAAGTACTTATATATTTATTGTGTTTGTAGAATGATTCATTTTAAAATTGAAAGAAATAGTAGCTGCACCTGCGGATTAATCTGCGATTTAGCTAAACTATATAAACCTTAAATAATTATTTTCGTTTTCGCTGTCTTAATTACTCCTTTCAAATACAAATACAAATACAAAAATCTTTATTGCTGTGTTACGTACTAGTACCTACACATGTCTGCACAACGTGAGCTGCATTCCAGCACGAGGTTCAAGTCAGCAATTTCAACAGAACTCGGCAGTAGAAATGACCTGCCTCGTGCCAACTACAATTCACTGATGCTCACCTCATTAAATTGTGACCCAGATGACCCTTCATCAAAGCTGATTTCAATAAAGAAGTCAGTGTCGTTCGATCGTCGAAGACATTCGCACCTAAGTTAGATAGGCTAAGATCCTATGATGTGAGTGTCGTTCTCATATCGAACGCATTCGCGTTTAGGTCAAATAGTTTCAGTATATTTTAATGTGAATTTAAGTATAGTAAAGTTAGTTCTAAGCAATTCTAGTTTCCTTTCGATCCCTCCGTCTGCAGCTTTCGTAATTGCTGTTTGCAGGTAAGATAAGATGATACAAAACATTTAACATCAGGTACCTTGCAGTGAAAATCACGTTACAATTGGTTCAGCTGCTTTAGAGATTAGTCTCAACAAAGGGACAATCAATTATTCTATGAGATACGTAAGTAAGGCGATTTGAGTAACCTTAAATGAATGCGACATATTTTCTATTAATATGTAAACAAAATAAAAAATATGATAAAATACCAACAATAACCACTTAAGGCCAGGTAGTTCTGTCAAATTAGGCATTTAACGCAGTCTTGTTCTCGCGACCGTCACCGACCGCGGAATCAGTGCCACAGTGCAGAAATAACATTACAATATTTGACTATGTAATTTAAACTCATTTTTTGTTCAAGATTTGTTTATACTAGTGATAACAATTTTGTGAATAGTGATAAGAGTTTTTTTGATATATGAACGAAGAAATATTAAATTTATCTATACTCGTAGATATACAAAATTCAACCTTTTCTTTTTGGTCACACTATAAGTTGAGAACGGCTTTTCCAATTTCATCCATATTTTTAAAATGTTTCCTAATAATTCACAAGTTCGTCAAACATTAAAAAAAATGTGCTGAAACGTAATGAAAGGCCAGTAAAAATAGAAGGATTTTTGTTCAACTTTGCACTAAATTTCTAATCCAATTTTTTCTATATGAGGTAAAGATCACTTACTGAGCATAAAATTACAAAATTCTCACAGATCCAGGTAGATCTTCAAACGCCAATTGAAAAAAACTGTTTTAACCGATATTTTGGTTGAAACTATATATTTTGACAATAATTGTAGAAAATAAAATTTTGCATCTTTTGTTGCTAGTAAACTTTTTTTGTTAAACTTACCGTTTACGATTTATAACCCATTCAACGATACGATTGCTATGATGCCGATAATAGTGGATGAAAATGATGTTGTCTACGATGGAACTTGTTTCTCTAATAGAAACAAGCACAGTGTACCTCGTAACCCCAAGGTTCGAACCTTCGACAAAAACCCACTCTGGCAATGCGTTTCACAGCTTAGTTGTTCTTATTACAAAAGTGGAGACCAAACTCTTCGTTCAACTCTTCAATCATGATGATGAACGGTGCTGTTTATTCGAGCAACGAGCAATATGATAGAATAACTTTAATATAAAACCCCGACTACAAAAAATCTACACGTAAAAAAATATTACCTACTATCTAAGGACACTTTGGCGAGCCAGACTAGTCTTAGAATATCTTAGTTACCAAAATCCATCCAGCCGTTTGGAAGATATGTGGAAATAAAAGATTTACAAACATAAAAGATACGCGCTAAAAACATAACCCTTCTTCCATTCCGGTAAAAAGGGACATGTTTATGCTACTGGGAACAGAATTCACATCTTATTATTTTTACATTGTTATCATCAAATTTGACATAATAAATCGTAATCGGTAAGTTCGAAAAAAAAAGTTTACTGGCAACAAAAGATGGGAAATTTTATTTTCTACAATAATAATAGGCTTTATAACTTTTCAGAATATCAGCCAAAAACGTTTTTTCGAGCTGGCGCTTGAAGCTCCACCTGGATTTGTTATTATTTTGTGATTTTATGCTCAGGAAATGATTCTAAACCTTATATAAAAATACGAATCGGAAATTTAGTGCAGAGTTAAATTCTACGAGTAATTTTACTGCCTAAAAGGCTTCTTATCAAATTTGGTCGAGTGTCTTAATTTCTATGAACAATATTAACATTTTCATACAAAAAAAAAAAAGAAAAAACAAAAAATTTTGGTGGTGTCACAAACTTGGAAAAGAAATAAAAAAATAAAAATTCTAACAAAACAAGACGTGTATCTATGGAAAGGTGTTCAAAATTGTATTGAAGTTCCTAACATTTTTATTCTAAACTGAATAGTTTGCGCGAAAGTCTCTTCCAAAGTGGTAAAATCTGTATGTGAGGACTTTTCTTCCACGTACTAAGTACCTTACTACCAAAGAATTTACCTAAATGGCAGATAAATGCAAGTTAGGTATGTATGTATAATAAGTATGTATTTAAAACTATATAAGTATTATATCAGCTATCTGGCTGCCATCACACAAGCTTTGCTTAGTTTGGGGTCAGATAGTGTTGTGTGTGAATTGTCCACCAATATTTATTTATTTATTTATTTATGATACCTTACTTGCATTTATATTAGGGATTTACGCAGGATTTCTCCCCTCATTATTTCCTTATCCCGATCTCTGATTTAACGGACGAATATATTACCGATGCTTATCTATTTTCCATTGCATCCGCATTGAATTTTTACTGATGTGGTATCGACGTCAGTTTTTGAGACTCCTTATTGGTCTACAACATAAAGTAAACAGCGTACTAATTAGTATCAGCGTCTATTTGCAATTCAATGAAAACGGTATCAAAATCAAGATCATAGCGTGCTTCACTAGTAATACCTACTGATATTGTTATACTGTGGCACTATGATCGTAATATTTAAAATTTATCGGTTGTCAAAATTGCAAAATCAAGCACAGGCCCGTCGTCCGTGAGCGCCGAAACGCGACTGATCAGGCTGGCCGAACGGCGCGCTATATATATGGTAGATATTTAAACATAGTGAATAACTGATACTTTTATCAAGTCAAACTCTGCGAATGCATCTATAACTTTTAGTGGCTTTCGTTGAGTACAAAAATTTAGTAAAAAATTCATTAGTTTAGTCATAAACTTGAAACAACTTTTTGAAAAGGGGTAACTTTGGGATTTTTTCTATCAAGTAAAATTCATTAAATCGTGTTACTGACTGCGAATTGCACTAGATTAGATCCTTAACTAATACATATATTTTTTTTCAAAGTTTAAAACACTATTTTAAAGGTCTTAAAGTTGTTTTAAAAATTCAAAATTACGGCCCACACGCCCTTAAATCAATTAACGTGCGGTTATATTTTATTTATTATCTTGTTGTTCAGTTCAATCAAGCAATAAAAAGCAATAACAATAATATTGTTTGACGACACATCATTATGTTTTAATAAACCACAGATTTTCTAAAATTAAATTAAATCAAAAATAAAATAAAATTAAATGTTTATGGGAACAATGTTTGCAATGTTTGAAGACACAAGACAGCATAATTTTAAACAAAATAAGTGTAATAAACAATAAAATGTTAACTGTTTGAACATTTTCATGAATAATTTCGGGTTGGTATTGTTATTTTTTGACTATATGATTTTACTTTTACCTCACGACGCGTTGCGAGCTTTATTTGTGATAACGATGTTCACAAACACGTTGTGAATGTGTGCGTGGCCGCGTACGCTCTCAAACTTAGGTACCACCCACGACGCAGGGAAAGGTATTTGTTTTCACGCACACATACTTAGCGTGTTTTTACACTTGGGCGCTTCAAGTCGGACGCCCGTGGTTTCGTGAGATAAAACCACGTACACTCCGCGAGGTATAAGCTGAGCTTTGCATTAGTGTGAGTAATCACCAATCAGGCAGGAGCTTGAAATTTTGTCCGCGAGGTATAGGCTGAGCTTTGCATTAGTGTGAGTGATCACCAATCAGGCAGGAGCGCGGCGAGACAGACACCTGTCACACCTACACTATCCATGTACACTCACACAAATGCAAAGCTCAGCTTATGCCTCGCGGAGTGTACAAGTGGTACGTTTTGTTATGTTTATACACTATGTTATCACGATTCTTCACCACAATGAAATCGGATTTGTTTATAGAAATTTTAACTTTGTTCTATTGGTCCACGTCATTAACATAATATTCTACCACCAAGCAGTACCTAATGTGCTAATATTACTATGTTCCGATCAGCCCTATAGAAAATTTAATAAGGTGGTATTTAATTATTAAGGGCGTGTAGGCCGTAATTTTGAATGTTTAAAACAACTTTAAGACCTTTAAAGTAGTGTATTAAACTCTGAAAAAAATGTACGTAATAGTTAAGGATCTAATATAGTGCAATTCGGAATTTTACTTGATAGAAAAAAAACCAAAGTTACCCCTTTTCAAAAAGGTTTTTCAAGTTTATGACTAAACTAATTAATATTTTTACAAAATTTTTATACTCAACGAAAGCTACTAAAAAGTTATAGATGCATTCGCAGAGCTTGACTTGATAAAAAGTATCAGTTATTCACTATGTTTTAATATCTACCATATATATAGCGCGCCGTTCGGCAAGCCTGATCAGTCGCGTTTCGGCGCTCACGGACGACGGGCCTGTGCTTGATTTTGCAATTTTGACATCCGATAAATTTTACATATTACGATCATAGTGCCACAGTATAACAATATCAGTAGGTATTACTAGTGAAGCACGCTATGATCTTGATTTTTGATACCGTTTTCATTGGAATTGCAAATACGCTGATACTAATTAGTACGCTGTTTACTTTATGTTGTAGACCAAAAGGGGAGTCTTAAACTGACGTCGATACCACATCAGTAAAAAATTCAATGCGGATGCAATGGAAAATAGATAAGTATCGGTAAAATATTCGTCCGTTAAATCAGAGATCGGGATAAGGAAATAATGAGAGGGGAGAAATCCCCTGCGTAACTCCCCTAATATAAAGGCAAGTTAGATATCATTTATGATACCTAACTTGCATTTATATTAGGGGACCATTAGGTAAATTCTTTGGTAGTAAAATACTTAGTACTTGGAAGAAAAGTCCTCGCATACAGATTTCACCACTTTGGAAGAGACTTTCGCGCAAACTATTCAGTTTAGAAAAAAATGTTAGGAACTTCAATACAAATTTGAACACTTTCCATAGATACACGTATGGTTTTGTTAGAATTTTTATTTTTTATTTCTTTCCCAAGTTTGTGACACTACCAAAATTTATTGTTTTTTTTCTTTTTTTTTGTATGAAAATGTTAATATTGTTCATAGAAATTTAGACACTCGACCAAATTTGATAAGAAGCCTTTTAGGCAGTAAAATTACTCGTAGAATTTAACTCTGCACAAAATTTCCGATTCGTATTTTTATGTAAGGTTTAGAATCATTTCCTGAGCATAAAATAACAAAATAATAACAAATCCAGGTGGAGCTTCAAGCGCCAGCTCGAAAAAACGTTTTTGGCTGATATTCTGAAAAAGTTATAGAGCCTATTATTATTGTAGAAAATAAAATTTCCCATTTTTTGTTGCCAGTAAACTTTTTTTTCGAACTTACCGATTACGATTTATTATGTCAAATTTGATGATAACAATGTAAAAATAATAAGATGTGAATTCTGTTCCCAGTAGCATAAACATGTCCCTTTTTACCGGAACGGAAGATGGGTTATGTTTTTCGCGCGTATCTTTTATGTTTGTAAATCTTTTATTTCCACATATCTTCCAAACGGCTGGATGGATTATGGTAACAAAGATATTCTAAGACTAGTCTGACTCACCAAAGTGTCCTTAGATAGTAGGATTATTTTTTTTACGTGTAGATTTTTTTGTAGTCGGGGTTTTAAAATAAAGTTATTCTATCATATTGCTCGTTGCTCGAATAAACAGCACCGTTGATCATCATGATTTAAGAGTTGAACGAAGAGTTTGGTCTCCACTTTTGTAATAAGAACAACTAAGCTGTGAAACGCATTGCCAGAGTGGGTTTTTGTCGAAGGTTCGAACCTTGGGGTTACGAGAGGTACACTGTGCTTGTTTCAATTAGAGAAGACCACATCATTTACATCCACTATTATCGGCATCATCGCAATCGTATCATTAAATGGGTTATAAATCGTAAACGGTAAGTTTTACAAAAAAAGTTTACTAGCAACAATAGATGCAAAATTTTATTTTCTACAATTATTGTCAAAATATATAGTTTCCAAAATATCGGCTAAAACAGTTTTTTTCAATTGGCGTTTGAAGCTCTACCTGGATCTGTGAGCATTTTGTAATTTTATGCTCAGTAAGTGATCTTTACCTCATAGAAAAAAATTGGATTAGAAATTTAGTGCAAAGTTGTTCCTCATTACGTTTCAGCACATTTTTTTTTAATTTTTGACGAACTTGTGAATTATTAGGAAACATTTTAAAAAGATGCATGAAATTGGAAAAGCCGTTCTCAACTTATAGTGTGACCAAAAAGAAAAGGTTGAGTTTTGTATATCTACGAGTATAGATAAATTTAATATTTCTTCGTTTCACTTCACAATTCACAAAATTGTTATCACTAATATAAACAGTATAAACAAATCTTGAACAAAAAATGAGTTTAAATTACATAGTCCAATATTTTAATGTTATTTCTGCACTGTGGCACCGATTCCGCGGTCGGTGACGGTCGCGAGAACCAAACAGCGTTAAATGTCTAATTTGACAGAACTACCTGGCCTTAAATCATGCAGATCAGCAGCATATTCTCAAAAATGTATATGCAAAAACCGTTAGGTTTACAGCAATACGGCAATGTTCGAGATTTTGAAGTTATTTTCGCATCCAAAGCTAGAACGTAGATATCTTAAAAGTAAAAACAGAACACAAAAGTGCACAGATTCGCTTAATCTATGTATATGTATTATTCGCTGTAATAACATTTAAAAGCAAATCTGTGCTAGATATTGCATGAACAACTTTTCATACTTGAAGTAAGTACCTTCTTGAGAGAACACCTAGGTTTCTAATACTTCATTTAATCTCATAATACTTCATTTAGGCTCAGTGAAAACTCAATGTTAAAATCAAGCCTAAGAGCTAAAAATGGTCAGTAATTACACACATCTATCATAATATGATATCAGTAAATTGATATATTTCGGAAAGTGTGTGTAGCATACAATGCACAAATGTGTCGTGAGTAGGAAACAAACCCACAACGTACTGCATAGTGAACTGCCGGTTGTGCCACCAGGGCAATCAGATATAGTAGGTATTGACCGAAAAACCGGTCAAGAAATAGCAGGATCGATATGAGACCTCGGACACCGGAAAAGTCACCCAGACGTTTCTCCCTGATATAGCAAACGCATATCGGGTGATGAGAACTACGAAACTGACTCCCTTCGAGGTACAAGCGTTGACGGGACACGGAAGAATAGCAGATTACCTGTACAGATTTAAGCTCAAGAGCAGTCCGGCGAGTGTGAGCCCGACCAACCCGAAACGGTCTGGCACGTGCTAGTCGATTGTCCCCGATTCATTGTCGCAAGACATGAGCTCGAATCTATGATCGACAGAAGACTGGTTGTCTCGGATCTCCACAACATCTTAGTAGATCCAGATAACAGAACACGGCTCCTGTCCTTCATGGAGAGCTCATTCTGCATAGCGGCCATGAGAAACTCCATTAATTCCAATACGCGCTCCCCATCGCCACCACACCCTGTCCCGCTGTCTGTGGACGCCGCGTGGCATGTGGTTCCCGCCCAACATAACTCCTCGAAGAGCATCTTCGTCAAACAACTACTGGAGAACGCAGACCGAGGAGAAGCAGGGATCTGTATCCGCGGAGTGGCTCTCTTCATGGACAGCAACAAAGAAAGATTCGGAATAAGCTTTTGCTTCGCCTGGGAACGGAAACGAGCACGTTTGTCATCTGGATTGTCTTGCCTGCTCAATGGGAGTACCGCAAAAGTCACAATGAAGCGGAAAACCTTCGACGCCATGTCGGTGTGCGAGGTAGACGGCCACCGATTTCGGTTGGTGCGATCGAAAAACAAAACGATTGCACTAATAGAGTACGCGGAAGGTCGAACGCCTTTGGGACGCGAAACACCCCGGGTGATAAGCGTAGATGCGATGGCAATCGAATATTCAAGAGCGAGAGTCGCAGATCGGCTGGGTTGCATTGAGGCTTCTAAACTTCATGAAGTTATACGAAGACAGGGGGGAAAATCTAAGCTTCCTCAGAACCCCTTCTCACGACCAAACAAATGCAACTGACAGCTGGGGACATCCTGTTCCTAGTTCGACCATCCAAACCGGCTCCGAAAGAGTACAGCAGAGGGCAGCCGCGGAAAAAGCCTCAGCCAATCTAACTGGCAGCCGAGGCACCAACACGGCGTTCGTGACTGCTTTCAACGCAGCAGCAAGGAGCGTACTCCGAATCACATCCCATTCATCACCCCCCTCGACGTCAAAGACCCCCAAAGCAGCTTCACAGCAACAAACAGCCCGAACGAGAGCCGACATGGGACAGGTTGAACCGCCCCGCTATGTCACGGCTTCGGAGCCGCGAAGCCATGCACGTAACACCTTCATCGAATTCATAGCCACACTGAGCGCGACACGACAAGTTAACCTCAAGACCTGCGAAAACATCATGCAGTCCTATAGGCTAGGAAGTGAAAGCCTTTTAAAGGCGAAACTCGAGGAGGCCGAAGCAGCCATTTACAATAACGTCACTTCCCGGGTCATCAAGGGAACTATGACAAGACAGTATATGGCAGCTTACAGTGCAGAAAATGGCTTCGTGACACTGAACGAGAGAGATTCAGCGCGCGCGGGAGTGCCTGTTTATTCGACAATTGTAGTTACTGCCCGATGCACCAAGATTATGCTGGACGATAAGATCCTAGAGATGGCTAAGACTATCGAAGGGAACGGAAACGTCAAAGCAGATTGGGAAAATTGGGAGGTACCGAGAATACAGTGGGTCAACGGAGTTCCCGGATGTGGAAAAACAACATGGATAATTAGACACTTCGACGTGGACAAGGACGCCATCATTACTACAACAACTGAAGCAGCAAAAGATCTAAGAGAAAAGCAAAACCATTTACCATAGCTTCTGCTCTGGTAAATGGTTTTGGAAGAGAAAGTTTCAGTCGCCTCATGGTGGACGAAGCTCTCATGAACCATTTTGGAGCCATTGTGATTGCTTCAAGGCTGTCTGGTGTTGGTGATATTATCCTCATTGGAGACGTCAATCAGTTGCCTTATATCGACAGGAAAAATCTCTTCAAAATGAGGTATCATCGCCCGAACCTGGTAACAAAGATCAGCCAGGAGTTGCTCTGCACACATTGAAACCCAATGGACGTCGCCTATGCACTGAGGGAAATATACTCCGGTATGTACTCCTCAGCGTCCCGTATAAAGTCCCTAGAGCAGAGAAGATATAAGGGAGCGCAAATACCCAACACCCAACCAAACACTCTCTTCTTAGTTCACACTCAAGAGGAGAAGGAGACCCTGACAAACCAGGGTTATGGGTCAGGCACCGGGTCACGCATCCTTACCATCCATGAAGCTCAGGGACTAACATACAAGTCGGTAATCGTAATCAAAACCAAGGTAAACATGAAGCTGCACGAGAGCGTGCCCCATGCGGTAGTTGCAATCTCACGGCACACGGGGACCTTCACATACTACGCTGACGACACTGACGACGCCATCGGTCGGTTCGTGCGGCGAGCGTGGGCTGCATCACCGAAGACCATCCGCGATTTCAACCTACAGATGGCCATCAGGGACAGAAATAGGGCCGTTGTGGAGGCTCTGGGCCGGGAGGAGGCAGCTTAGGCAAATGAAAGGCAATTAGGCAAACACTCGATGTCGAGTCGATTACTAGCGGAATCCCAACCGGTCTCTCTACAGACGAGCAATAGAATTAGATTTTAAATGTACCCAAATCCCTCCTGTTTTCCTTTTCTCCTTAGCCAAGAAATGTGTAAAAAAAAAGATAATTGTAATGACAAAGATCACGGGCCCCGGAGTCTGTGGAGTGGATAGTAAAAAAAAAAAAATTGGTTGCCTGTAAAGTCGGTATACGGGCGAAAGTTTTACGTGACAACGACTTTGAGTGGTAAAATCACAGATTTCTAAAACAAAAGGCAGATGGAACGTGCGGAGCACAGATCCTTAGGTCCGGAAAGCAAATATCAAACGCCAAAGCAAATACAAACTCCAGTCAGTACGAAACTGACTTCCGTCTCGTACGGGAGTCCCGTGTGATTTTATGTTTTGTTTAAGATTATGCCGTCTTGTGTCATCAAACATTACAAACATTGTTCCCAAAAATAAAAAAAGGAAATTTCATAGGAAAGTTAGAATATTTTTACTGGTATTTATATAATTTAGACGATTTTATTTCGATTGATGAATAGAAACACAACACCTCAACGAAAATAGGTCAGTGTTGCTATACTAAATTGAAATTATTTTCCCTGAAGTTAAGGTAAAATATAGATTCTAATTTTGTTTTGAAGATACTCGTAGACCAAATTATTGATGAACATTGTATAATTCAATTTTAAGCCCAATTTATAAAATCGTTATTTTTTATTTAATGTGAATCGATGCCAAGAACAAATTGTCGCCGTTACTAGGGTTAATAAAAATACTAATAGTGTTGATGAAAACTATAGTTATGAAACGAATAGATAAGAACAAATCCTCGCCGTTATAAAACGTCTCGTCTATGACCTGTGGATTCTAACTTGATTTGTGCAGTGCTGTTAGCATATATATTTTCAATAATATAAATATAACATATTTCTTTCTTACTCCTTGTTGAATTAGAGCCTCCCAGAGCAGATTGTGTTTGATTGATTCGAAAGCTTTATTGTAGTCGACAAATGCAATGTATAGGTCTTTCCCATACTCTTGAGATTTTTCTATTAACTGTTTAAATACATGTAGACTGCAGGCCCGTGAACAAAATTTATGGGTCATATGATACAGCAGGAGACCTATGTAGGATGATAGAAAGGTATAAAGTAATAAGATTGAGCACTATGCCGTCACTTGTAAGCTGTCCAACTGAGCGCAGTTGAAGAGGGGGTTCTAAACCTCGATCATCTCTCCCTGTCGCATGTTTTTGTACGGCATTGCGAAATAATGTATTAGAAGAGGTATTGAAACTGTATGGAACCAAAGCCGAACACAATCAAATGACCAAACTTACTCTGTAAATCGTCGGAAAATCATGAATTTTTTTCACAAACTAACCATTACAATTTTAAAATTTATATTTTTTATAGTTTCAATACCTCTTCTAATCTATTATTCCGAAACGCCGTACAAAAATCATGCGGCAAGGAGAAATGATCGAGGTTTAGAACCCCCCCCCTCTTCAACAGCGCTCAGTTGGACAGCTTACAAGTGACGGCATACTGATCAATCTTATTACTTTATACCCTTCTATCATCCTACATAGGTCTCCTGCTGTATCAGATGACCCATACATTTTGTTCACGGGCCTGCAGTCTAATGCATATGATCAATAGTTGAAAACCCTGCTCTAAAACCAGCTTGTTCAATGGGCTGTTCTTCATCTATAGTCCTTGATATTCTATTTAGGATCAGCTTTGAAAAAAAATTGTAAATGTTTGACATGAGGCTAATAGGTCTATAATTTTCAATTACGTTTCTGTCTCCTTTTTTGTGGAGCAAGTTATTAACAAGAAATCCTTGCATTATATATTATCGGTGTAATAATAAATTATTTTAAAATAATGTTTTATGCGTTTATTATACGTGAAAATTTCCAAAGCTTAAGACAACAATAGTGGGACTTTTTTCTTAAGACTGGGAACATTACACGCACACCAACGTGAGTAATTTGACAACGTCGGTGAGAGCTGTCACGCATACATAACTAATGACTGGCCTCACAGCGTCGTTCACGAAGGTTTCATCTGTTTAGAAATTTGTGGGTAAAATAATTTTACGGAAGGGACGCGTGCCTTTCACTTTTTATGTCTGTCTCTCTCGCTCTTAGGCGGGCTAACCATGCCCGAGTGGAAGGGACGCGTGCCTCTCACTCGCTCTCGTTGTGAGCGCATAACGTGAGCGGAGCGTAACGCAGTTTCTTGAAGTGTCACCCGGCAAACCAATTTATAGACGTTGTCACGTCAAAAAAAGATATAGTAGGTAACTAAATGTAAAGCATTTGCAGTCAAACTAGATTTTAGCTCTTGCTCTACAAAAAGAAATGTTCACATTAGAAGACCACTTAGTTAATTGAATAGTTAAAATGTTTATGTTTAGTTTAGGAGTATTTACTCATTCCACTGAGATAAAGGGTTCATGTTAATTCAGTGTAAGCTCATTTATAGAGCTGTAAAATGATTACGACTCGATTAGACTGCGTTTTCATGCAACATACGTAATTCTTTGTAACGACTATTATGACTTGTTGGCATTAACCGTAAATTATATTTTATATTTTAATCAAGAGATACACCAGAACATAGAAAAAAGTAGTAGATACTTACAACAGAACATTTACATACCATTTTATGTATTTATATTACTAACTACTATAATGCTCGTATAAAGGGTAAACTCGAAATTCCAATAATAAAAAATACTTGATATTTTTAATGAAAATATTTTATTTCGTTTAAATACTGGAGCTGTGTTTCAAATTACAGTTCTTGCCGATGACTATTGACGACCAAAAGGAAATAGATTTGTACTGGAAAAAAATACTATATTAAAACATCGTATAAGTGAAAATGAAATAAATTTTACACAAAGTTGAGTAAATATTTCTGCCGCTTCTAATTCGATTACCTTTACTTTGGCAAGTGTTCAGTTTTAGTATTAGACTAGATGTCCGCCCCGTGGTACATAAATAGCACTACGGATACATTTCCAACGGTGACATAATTACTGAAATCAGTTCAGTAATTCCTGAGAATATGGCTTTCAAACAAAAAACCTCTTCAACTACCTGCTACACCACCTGTCGGAAATTGGTCGTATCAACTCAGATTTAGAAACAAATTTGATTAGCAAAGGTTCATATTCAATGACGCAATCTTGGACATTGGCGAAATTACGGTGACATTACCGAATGGAACCCAAAAAAAAAATGAAGTTGAAGTTGACGCAATCTTAGACACATGCTGTCATGTCGAAGCACGCTACGTAAACTCTCAAAAAGGAATATTTTCATCCCATTTTTGTTACATTCTAGATTCATGCTCCCCTTCTATTAATAGTAGCGTTATGATCTATATAGCCTTCCTCGATAAATGGACAATCTAATAGAAAAAGGATCTTTCAATTTTGATCAGTGGTACTTCCCGAGATCTTAACGTTCAAACAAACAAACAAACTCTTCAGCTTTATAATATTTTAGTATTAGTATTTAGTATTGGATACATTAATTAATGTGGTAGTTTGAAACTGGAATATATGTTTGGGAGCACCAATGGATGTAAATTGAATAGGTTTATCCAAGAATTGAATTTGCAGTGGCGGTCTAGAGTTTAAATTACACATACATGTATAAAGTACTATAATTTTCAATTCAAGAACGCATATCTAATTAATTGATTGTTACAGCGAACGAACGAACGGAAGCAAGTGGTGAGAAACTGCATTACGACTACATTAATAACATGATTACAGCAAGCTCGGTACAACTACAAGCATATCCAGATCTACTTATTATCATTTACTACGTAATACCGTGTTTATATATGGTGAAACGTGTCCGCTAATTAACTTCGTAAGTCTAAGATCTTGTCCATTGCAAGTTATTTCATACCGAGGCTTTAGTAAGAGAAGCCATCAAAAACTCGATTTATAGGATTTATTTACGAAGTTGACGAATTATAATTATAGCTTTTTTTTTTAACTTTTATTAGGTTTACACTTGACCGACATCTCGCCTAGTGTTAAACGATGATGCGGTCCACGATGGATCGTGGTTACCTAGAAGAAACCGATTTACTCTCGATTTTGAAGACAACTATTATATTACGATTACAATCTTTGTAACTATCGGGAAAAACTCCACTCAGGCAACGTATTCCACAGCCGTAACGTTCTTATCACAAAAGTAGAGTCAAATCTCTTCGTTCGAGTCTTCGGAACATTAACCATGAAACGCAACGCAACGAAATTATTGGCAGGTGTATAAAAATAAAAATGTCCAATTTGTATTTCAAATAATAACATAAATATTGTGAATTTGTCAAGATTTTTGTTCGAGTTCACTACTCGAATTTTGAGTACGAGTTCTAGTTTGAGTACGTGTTCGAGTTCGAAACTATAAAAATTTTAAAGTTTAATTTTTTAATAATTAGTTTTATCGGAAACATTCATGATTTTCCGACGATGTTCAGGGTAAATTTGGTCACTGGATTATGTACGGCATTGGTTCCATACAGTTTCAATACCTGTTCTAATTTATTATTTCGCAATGCCGTACAAAAATCATGCGACAAGAAGGTAAGAGCGTGGGTCGTAACCCCCCTCTTCAATTTGCTTCAGTTGGACAGCTTTCAAATGCATAGTGCTGAATCCTATTATTTTATACCCTTCTATCATCTATATGTATCTTGCTGTATCAAATGACCCATCAATTTTGTTCACGGGCTTGTAGTCTATTGGTGTCATGAAATGTTTGAGTCCTTTCGCATTCGTCAGTATGCCCCGTGAAGTAGTATCCGTCAAGGTACTTGATAATATTTTGTATTAAATGTATATAAACTATTTTCGTACAAAAAAATTAACCGACTTCAAAACCACAAATAGGCACTCAAAAGCGAAAAATAAACTAAAATCATTATTATAAGCGCTACTCGCTCATCTATTTGAAGTCGGTGCCAGTGAAGTCAAAAATTTAGTAGATTGATGCTATGTAAGCACATGGTAAGTAGGCACATGTAAGTAGTATCTATTCACTACCTGTTAGATTTGGCTGCCACCGACTTTCCAAGACTTTACAAGCCCTTTCATTTGACACCCATATTAAGGGAGTTGTGAAAAAAGAAATGTATTTCGGCATTTTGTGAAAGCGGCCATCTTGGATTTGAAATTTGTCATAGTGCAAAGTATTCCACTAGTCAATCCCTTTCGTTTGATACCCATATTGAGGTAGGTTGTGAAGAAATATTTGACGTCAAACTTATAACACCCCTTTTAATGGTCGGGGGCTAAAAACAAGTTTTTAATAATCCATTTACACAATTTCGTATTGACAGCATCGAGTTTCATAAGTTTTGTGAAATCTTCAACTACGTCATCCAGATAATTGTACGCAAATTTTAGTTTATGGTTCATATTTCAAAAACCACCCTACCGATTTCGATAAGATTTATATGAGACCACTCGGGAAGCATCCCGATCTGAATACAATTTAAAATCGGTTCAGAGGTTCTCGAGAAATCAGGTAACATAATTGAAAAAAAAAAAACAGGGGTCGAATTGATAACCTTCTCCTTTTTTTGGAAGTCGGTTAAAAATTGATGTGGGTTTTGTTACGTTTTTATATAGTCTGTATATGAGAGGTTGGCTTTGCTGAAAACGCATGATAGCAATTGAAAAAGAAAATAAATGTTGCACGAAACTGCACCTTAATATATTTATTTATATCTATACTATTACTAGCTGACCCGGCGAACGTTGTTTTGGCATTTAAATAATTTCCTAATAAAATAAGGATTGATCGTAGAAAGGTGAAAATTGAGGATTGTATGTATTTTTGTATGTTGTATCATTAAAAAATAGAAATTAAAAATTTTGCCTAAAAAATAAAAATAAAAATTTAGGGGTGGACTACCCCTAACATTTAGGGGGATGAAAAATAGATGTTAGCCGATTCTCATAGATACCGGATAAGCACAAAAAGTTTCATCAAAATCGGTGAAGCCGTTTCGGAGGAGTATGGCAACTAAAACTGTGACACGAGAATTTTATATATTAGACTAGCGGCCCGCCCCGGCTTCGCCCGTGGTACATATATATAACCTACAGCGTTCAAGGATTACGAACATATGAAAGAACGGTGTTCCAGTAGGTCCCGAGATTAGCGTGTTCAGTCTATATATAAACTATAGGCTACTTTAGATCCCCAAATCATCGTGCTGTTTACTGGGTCAGAAGTGACACCTGTAGACATCTGGCGGGGATAACTAATTAAATGACGATTGATCAGTTTTCGACCGGAGAGGAAAACTGATTAAATTACTAAAATGGCTATTAAAAAATAAGGGTTGATCGTAGAAGGGTGAAAATTGGGGATTGTATGTATTTTTGTATGTTGTATCATAAAAAAATAGAAATTAGAAATTTTGTCCGAAAAATAAAAAAAAAAATTTAGGGGTGGATTACCCCTAACATTTAGGGGGATGAAAAATAGATGTTGGCCGATTCTCATAGATACCGGATAAGCACAAAAAATTTCATCAAAATCGGTCAAGCCGTTTCGGAGGAGTATGGCAACTAAAACTGTGACACGAGAATTTTATATATTAGATTATAAACCTGAAGAGTTTGTTTGTTTGTTTGAACGCTAGGATCTCGGGAAGTACTGGTCCGAATTGAAATATTATTTTTCTATTAGACAGTCTATAATATATATAAGACTATAGGCTATAGAACATAACGCTACTATCAATAGAAGGGGAGGATGAATCAAGAATGTAACAAAAACGGCGAAAAAAAATCCTTTTTGAGAGTTTTTGTAGCGTGCTTTGACATGACAGCATGTGTCTAAGATTGCGTCAACTTCAACTTTTTCTTTTGGCTTCCATTCGGTAATGTCACCGTAATTTCGCCAATGTCTAAGATTGCGTCATTGAATATAAACCTTTGCTAATCAAATTTGTTTCTAAATCTGAGTTGGTACGACCAATTTTCGACCGGTGGCGTAGCAGGTAGTTGAAGAGGTTTTTTGTTTCAAAGCGATATTCTCAGGAATGACTGAACCGATTGCAGTCATTCTTTCACGTTGGATATGTACGGGATCCCGCTGAGTGCTATATATGTACCACGGGCTAAGCCGGGGCAGGCATCTATTATATATTATAATATAAATACAAACATGACCACCGTAATTATCCCGTAATTAGTGATCGTAAACATACGTGATAGTTTAACAAGCATCAGTCTACAGTAAGGAAATACCTAAAAAAAGCAAAAAAAAGCCATATTTTAATATAGACGCTAGTATTTGTACATAATCTAATGATAACATTGAAATTTTATTTCTTATACAGATTTTCAACTTACAGAGTAACGACAGCACAACATTTATTGTTTGAACTGCTGAGTGTTCCATTTTCCTTGGTTTTGCTATGCCCCATAGAATTAGAATATAATATACAACTACAATAACAAGTAACATAAGGAAGAAAATCACAGCGTACAGCCACGGCAAGAACCAAAAGGGAATTTCCTGAAAGAAAAAAAAACAGTTTTTTTTATAAAAGTGAAAGTTACATTTTTTACTTTGCTTATGTAAATGTGGTCAATGGTCATGTACGTACACATTTAAACATTTATATAAAAGTCCATATAGCACTCGAGAATCACGTACATATCCAACGGAGAAAGAATTTTTGAAATCGGTCTAGTAGTTTCTGAGATTAACGCGTTCAAACAAAAACCTCTTCAGCTTCATAATATTAGTAGATGTTTGGTTTTAAACTGAATGTGTTTCTTTAGTAGAATAAGCGTTGCCGTTCTGATTGAGAAATAAATATAAAATGAAGACTGACGTACTCGTAGTAACTACTTATAGTAACCACATCTGCATTATTTGTTCTATCTGGGCGTTAAGGGCATACCCCGAGCAAATGACCTTGAGTATTTCTTACCTCATCGCACATCGCAAGAAAGAGCAAAAGAGAAACAGTAGAATTTCTCGCTGTTCTACGCTAAAATTTTAGAATAAACTCTTTTTAAAATCAAATTTTGGTCTGCTGAAAAAACATTTCTACCAAAATGTTCGTAATGGAATTGCCTATCCGTTGGTCTAAGTACAAAATCCAAATAATTGGCGGGTTTTCGAGTAGATGCATGATAATTACAATTATTTTTATTTTATATGGTTTCGTTGTGAGGAGATTATTGAAACAATAAATTCATTAACAAAAAAAAAGTACCATTTGGAAGCCAAGAAACTGTATAAATGTAATGTATTTATCACCAGTTGATATTTGTTTTGGATAATGAGTAGGTAGCTTTGACTTTTTGAAGTGGACAAAAAACTCGTTTTGCTGGGGGACGCCCCTTAATCTGTTAGTTTATAGCTAGCAGCGGCCTTCGGTTTCACCCGCGTAGTCCCTGGTCCCGTTGTTTTGCCGCTATGAAAAGCCATATGCCCATATGTGTAATTCCAGACAGTATTCTATATGTGTTCGAAATTTAACCCGTTCTGTTCAAACGTTCTGAGATAATTGACCAACAAACATCCAAACAATGAAACTTTCGCATTTATTAAATGTATTCGTAGGATATCAACTATTCGCTACCCATAATTTAAGCTTTGTTTAGAATGAGGCTAGGTTAAAAAATATTTGCGTTTTATGATTACTAACCGCAATAATACCATAAAGTAGCATGATGCAAGTTATAAATAGTAATATATTAACAGTACATCCAATTATAATTATAAATATTGACCATGCTTCCGATTCTGCTAAAATATAAAAGGGGCAGAACTGAAATTTAAAAAAACAATATTAGTAAAGTAAAAGAATTTAAAAAAAGCGAAACTTTAAATGTAAATGATCACTAAAATGGTGTAAAGATTTTAATCATCCCCGACTCCAGGCGGAACCGAATAAACAAGACATGCGTTTGATTGTAACCAAAATTCTTGCAAAAGCATCATAAAACCAACTGGCTAATTGAACATGAATAGTCCAAATCACAGCCTAGAATTATTAGACTACAGGCAGAACAAAATTTATAGGTCATATTATCATATGAGATATATATCATATTAGATCTCCTGGTGTATCCACCAGGAGATCTATGTAGGATGATAAAAGGCCCTGGTCTCCTGGTGTATCATATGACCCATCGATTTTGTTCACGGGCCTGGAGTCTAATAATATTATTAGTGATTTCACAAAAATGTACACCCCTTTTGGCACTTGTCACTTTCCGGAACATTCCATTCTGTGACCGGAATTTGTTTCAAAACAAATGTGACTACTGTCAAACCAATTCGGTATAAAATCTGGTCACAAAATGGAATGTTCCAGAAAGTGACAAGTGCCAAGAGGGGTACACATTTTTGTGAAAATGCTCTAATACTATAATTATATACTACACTGGTCAGCCGAAGATATAAAGTTATGTCTCATTGCCCTGTGATTTCTCTGGAAACATTTTCCTTGGAACTTGGAGCACAGTAATATTTGTATCATACTGCTTGTCGGTAGAATAACAAAGATCTGGCAAACTCGGTAACGAATCCTACCCCTACTAAAAGAAGAGTTTACTGAATTACGTAATA
The DNA here is from genome assembly GCA_017562165.1 of Ectropis grisescens. Lineage (NCBI taxonomy): Eukaryota > Metazoa > Arthropoda > Insecta > Lepidoptera > Geometridae > Ectropis > Ectropis grisescens. Next base: position 16,427,511 of record CM029772.1, read on the forward strand.
ATGCACAGTGATTGAAGCTGTACTGTAAAAGGCCAGCATGTTGCTAAAAACCCATCGCTCTGCTTGTTCATTTTGTGAATCTATCTATATCTATATTTTTTGTAGTGGTAGGACACCTAGCAGAGTCCGCCTAGGGAAGTGCCACGCCTTTGCTAGTTATTCTACCGCCAAACAGTAATGTGAAAACAATACTGTGTTCCGGTTTGAAGGGCAATGTTTCCAGAGAAATTACAGGGCTTACAGATATAACATCTTAGATCTCTGGATGATGGACTCTTCATGTTCCAATAGCTGCGTATTACTGTGCTGTTATGTGGCAGGCATGTTGCTTACCATCAGGCACATGTCCTGCTCGTCTCGTCACTTATTATTTAAAAAAAACTATTATAAAAAAGGGTTTTTCACAGACGATCGAGTTGCTGGATATAAAGTCTTCTTTAATCATGACTTCAAATGAGGATTATTGCGACTCTTAAATTTAACGGAAAATTTAAATGTATTTTTCGTCTTAGAGATGATTAATTTTTAATGAGACTGATTGCCCTGAGGATGTCTCTTCGTTTGACGGGGTTTTGCGATCGACGATGGAGTCAATTTTGAATGTCGCTCTGGATGACACGCAATGGTACCAGGCAGCTCTTCCAGTCAGATACGGGGGTCTTGGGGTGCGATGTGCACGTGATGTGGGCGTACCGGCTTTTTTGGCGTCGGCGCATGGAGTAGCGGATCTCGTCTCTGTAATCTTAATTCTGACGGTGACGAGGCGAGCATACCGTTTGCGGCGGATGCCCTGATGGCTTGGTCTGTTCTCAGCGGGGGTGTGTCTGCTCCTCTTGTTCCTTGTTCACAGCGCGCTTGGGATGATATTACGTCAAAACAAAACAGGGAGAAGCTGATGGAGGGTGCTAAAGGAGCCGATTTGGCCAGACTTCATGCAGTGTCACAGCCAGAGTCGGGAGCATGGTTACACGCGTTGCCATCGCCTCATTTGGGCACTTTGCTGGATTGCGACTCTCTGCGTGTGGCGGTGGCCCTTCGTCTGGGCTGCAAGGTGTGTGAACCTCATATATGCACCTGCGGTTCCAGGGTCGAGGCCGATGGCCATCACGCATTGAGCTGCCGTCGCTGCACGGGCAGATTCTTGCGTCACCATGCCCTCAACGACATTGTTCGGAGAGCCTTTATATCGGTCAACGTCCCGTCCGTGCTTGAGCCACCGGGTCTTAGCAGATCTGATGGGAAGAGACCGGACGGGATGACTTTGGTGCCCTGGAAAAGTGGCAGGTGTCTGGTGTGGGATGCCACTTGCGTCAGCACTGTGGCTCCCAGCCATCTGAGCCGATCAATTTTGGCACCGGCAGCTGCTGCGGAGGACGCCGCAAGGAACAAGAGGCTAAAGTATGCGATGTTAGAGCCATCTTATGAGTTTGTCCCATTCGCTGTGGAGACTTTAGGCAGTTGGGGAACTGAGGCCAAATGTTTGGTTAGCGAGTTGGGGCGTAAACTACGCGACAAATCGGGGGGACTCCCGCGCCGGCTCGTACCTGGTGCAAAGGCTGGCCATAGCAATCCAACGAGGCAATGCGGCCAGTATAATGGGCACTTTTGCACCGGGTGCTGCTCGGGGTGGGTTAGTGTAATAGATAAATGACGTATACTCTTTGTATGAATTGTGATGTAATTTTGACAAGTCTGTTTTTTATATAATATATTTTCAATTAATAAATGAGACTTATTTATTTGACTTATGTAATAAATTATAAATGGGTCGAAGATATTATAAATATCGCGAGTCGAACCTGGACACAGGATTTCACTTTCTACGTAAACGAAATTCTAAATAAACTCGCGACTTTTCTACTCCGGTTCTACTTCGGTCCGTCGTTTCTTCCGTTGAAATGTTCTAAGCCTGCTCTAATTAGAGTAGGCTAACGTTTTTCGTAGAAAGAGAGTAGACATCCTGGACCGAAGCAGATGGCAAAGTAAGAGAAAGGCTAACCCAGCAGTGGGATAGAGAAGGCTGTGGATGATGAAATGATGATGACGTTATAAAATTATTTAAAAAAATACATACTGCACACGACATAGTTAAGACAGAAATAATTATAGAACCCCATTTAAGACTTATACACCAACAACAGGTTGATGTCGTTGGCAATGTATCAAACATTGACATCTTGCAGGTTATTAGATCACGAGTATGGTACTTAGTAATGTTATAACACGTATCTACTGATTTACTATTGAAGTAAATTTTATAGAATCTAGTTCATTACAAGATTTAACAAAATGTATTTGATGTATTACTGTGCAATGTCAATTCAAATATGATGAAAGATAATGTAAAATACTACGTAAGAGGCGGAAATAGGTACAAACCTTTATGAGCATTTACATGTCTGGTCAATACCAATCGTACGGCAACTGCACTTCAAAATCAACTAACCTAACAGATTATTTAGTGTTGTAGTGTAGTTTAACATTTTATCGATATCGATTAAAAAAATTACGACCAAAAAGTGACCTCAGTACTAATATAACAAATATTGTGCCAAAAACAGGATGGAGTCTATATTTGAGCCCAACGTCGTTTGTTAGACATTCATGAGATATACAACACCAGACTTAAATAAAGACTTGAGTTGAAATGAAAAGCTTTCTGTTTATATATCATAAAAAAATGCGTTTATTACAGAAAATAATTCACATATGATTCACATAATTAATAACCTAATATTATATTTAAATGTATGCATGAAAGCAATGAAATGAACATTCCGGGACTAGGCTGTTCACACGTCTGAACGTCCAAGGGGTTCTATTGCTAACATGCTAAATAATACGAGGGTCATAATGCATAACAGGCATATAACACGATTGTTAAGAAGAACGACTGTTACATGCATTACTGGTAATATGGTTTACTTGTCAGAACGAGCTAGTACCGAAAAGTACTACGTGTTACATAGTCCAAATGTTAGAACGATCGAGTGTCAGAATGTACAAAATTCATCACGGCATCATTGTTAAAACGAGTAAGAGTCAAAATGTACAGTTTGTGTCAGTGTCATAATGTCAGGCACTAATATTGCATCTACGAGTGTTGTTTGTTATCCAAGGAGTTTGCTATTCACATAGTAGGTACTCAAACACTCTTTCGAGTGCTACTATAAATGACTAAACCCACCTTCCACTTGAAAATTGAAATTGGTTGTCAGATATGTCAGCTTCGTCCTTCATTCATTCCGGACGTATTTGGTGTATGGAAAAGGATAATTATTTTAAAATGGGAGAACAATCACCCGAGCAACGATTTTCCTTTTGCACAAATCAAAAAGGTAATCGCACATTATTATACGGCATACCACAGATTTCTTAACAGATGAAACCTTCGTGAACGACGTTGTGAGGCCAGTAATTAGTTATGTATGCGTGACAGCTCTCACCGACGTTGTCAAATTACTCACGTTGGTGTGCGTGTAATGTTCCCAGTCTTAAGAAAAAACTTCCACTATTGTTGTCTTAGCTTCGGAAATCTTCGCGAATAATAAACACAAATATTATAATGTTAAAATAATTTATTATTACACTGATTATATATTATGCAAGGATTTTTAGTTATTACTATTTCCATCCTATGAAGTTAAAAATTTTGATTTTGCGTGCAACTAAAAATTCGAATATTCGTACAGAAAATTCGGAATAAAAAGACAACGCCGAATAATAGTAAAAGTCATGTGTGTGTTTGTTTTGCGTATTCCATCAGAGCTTCTTGTGAAATTTTTGAATATTATGCTTGACAAAAGGTGGCAACTACTCATGTAATATCAATGAACACAGGAGGTGCAGAGAATGTTTGTCAACTGATTTGATGTTGGGGGGCCAGATCATTCGATTTGTTTACTGTCCAATCTTTGTCTGGACGCGTGTCGCAAACAAAAAGTTCACCTTTTCAAAAATGTTGATACAAATCAACGAAAACCGTCTAAGAGTTTTTGTAAATCAGTTGAACATAGTTCACATCGCCACCCAAAGTTCCGTCGTCCAAGTGCCAAAACACTAGTAATGACGTGGATTTGCGCTAGGCATCGATTCACATTAAATTAAAAAATTACGATTATAAAAATAGGTTTAAAATAGAATAAAACAATCTAAATAAATAATATCCAAATACGATTTTATGTACCTACCTACCCACAGATTTCTTAACAGATGAAACCTTCGTGAACGACGTTATGAGGCCAGTAATTAGTTATGTATGCGTGACAGCTCTCACCGACGTTGTCAAATTACTCACGTTTTAACTTTGTTTGTGTGTGAATTGTCCACCAATATTTATTTATTTATTTATTATTTATTTAAATATTTTGGTCTACGAGTATCTTTCAAAAAAATCATAATCTATATTTTACCTTAACTTTAGGGAAAATAATTTCAATGTAGTATAGCAACACTAACCAATTTTCGTTGAGGTGTTGTGTTTCTATTCATCAATCGAAATGAAATCGCCTAAATTATATAAATAGCAGTAAAAATATTCAAACTTTCCTATGGAATGATATTCTCTTTACTTTTCTTGTTTTTGGGAACAATGTTTGCAATGTTTGAAGACACAAGACGGCACAATCATAAACAAAACTTAAAATCGCACGGGACTTCCGTACGAGACGGAAGTCCGTTTCGTACTGACTGGAGTTTGTATTTGCTTTGGCGTATGATATTTGCTTTCTGGACCTTAGGATCTGTGTTCCGAACGTTCCATCTGCCTTTTGTTTTAGAAATCTGTGCGGCATACACAGGTACAATTTGTCAGTGAAAAATAGAAGTGGTACTAGTCTTTGGAAATGTATAAATCGGCTTTCTTGTGGTGCGTCAATGACAATAGACATAACCGAAACTAAAAAAATTACGTGAAAATGTGCATACATGTACTTCATCGTCATCGAAAAATAAGATTCACGTTGCAACTCAACTTTGTAAAAGAAAAGTATGTGAAAATTATCAATCAGTTCAAGAAATATATGAAGAATGCTTCATTCCTCAAATAGAGGAATCTGATTCTGATTCTGTCGATTCGATCTCAATGCCAGTATTTGAAAATAAAAAACGGTCCCTATATCGAGCAAGAAAAAGATTTTTGGAAGTTAAGAAAACGTCATTTAGAACATTAGAAGAAGTAGAATTACCAAAGATTTTAAAGGATAACTTTTTACTGTGGGAAGACGGGACAAGTGATAAAATTTTATTATTTGGCACAAATTTTTACACAAAAATATTTACATAGTATTGATAATGATAGAATGTGGTTTGGAGACGGTACATTCGAAGCAGCTCCGGCGCCTTGGGAACAATTGTTCACTATTCATTTGGATGTCAACAGCACAGAAGAGAGAACCAATATCGTACCAGTGCTGTATGCTTTGTTGCCTAATAAAAAACTGATACTTACATACGTTTATATTCATACTTAAAAATAACCTGAATGTTGACATCAAAAATATAAATCGGATTTTGAGAAGGCCCAAATAAATGCCATTAAAGAAGTTTACCCAGAGTGTGAATTGAACGGATGTTTCTTCCACTTTAACAAAGCTATATGGCGAAAAGCAGAGAAGTTAAAACTTTTAGAGATTAAAGATGGACGAAAACTTGCAGAGTTAGCATCATATTTACCACTATTGCCTAAACACTTGTTAACGGTTGGATGGACAGAAATTTTAAATAGCATTTCAGAGAAAAGTGACGAAATAGAAAAATTTTAAACATATTTTGTTAAGCAATGGCTGTCGAAAAATTGTATTGAACTAATTAGCTGTGCTAATCAACGCCACCGAACAAATAATAGCTTGGAGGATGGCACAATCGGCTAATGAAGAGGATGCGGTGCAAGCCAAACTTATTTACATTTGTTCATCTATTACGCAAGGAAGCAAAATACCAAGAATCAAAAATTAAGAACGCACTATTTGAGCAGATCAAACGTAGAAAGTGTGATATTATTTTTGATCAAAAAAAACAATATTTCTTAAACCAACTGGACAATCAGCAAATTAGTCCGCTTAATTATTTGAAAAACATTGCAAAGCTTAAACGTAATGAAAACAATACAACAATTAAGCCTTACAAAGTATTTACAAGCCTAATATCTATATATACATATAAGTTATTTTTAAGTTAAGAATTAATTGTTTTGTTTTACTAAGATTAATATAAATGAATATGTGAAGTTATTTTAAGTAAAGAATTAATTGTTTTGTTTTTATTAAAATGCAATGATAATAAATATAAAGATAACTACGATTAATATAAATGAATGTATGTATTATTTCACTTATTTTTTTTAAAAAAGAAGACACGATACCTACATTCTCATTAACCTTCGTTTACGGGTAGGTAGGTATATTTTCTGGCATTGTTAGATTCAGACATTTAGTCAATAACGTGATTGGTTACTAAAATATTTTAACATTTAAAAATTTTGTCATTGTCATGACTTGACATAAACACATATTAAAATTTGTACATTCTGACACAGGCACGATATAACGTAAATATAATCTCAATTTTAGTCATTTTGACACTACGTCATTCTAACTATTCAAGTGTTGTACTTTTTGTCACTTACACAATATTACACTTGGACGTTCAGACGTGTCAACAACCTAGTCCCGGAATGGAAATGAAAATGAAAGCTGAATTATAAATATGATAACAATATGAAAAGAAATTGAAAATTGGTGTGAGCGAATAAACAAAAAACATTAGAATTGAACTTCAATAAAATATACTAAGGCCAACAACACAGCAGTAAAGAGCAGCAGCTGACTGTTTTTTTTCTCGCTCTAGCATACTTAGTAATCCCGATTTTGAAACATTTGATAACTTTACCAAGCATAATAAATACTATGCAGACTTCTTTAAAGGATAAAGTGGAGTGGAGTGTTGTTCCTGCACCATTTATTTACTTTTAAGTGTGTAATTTTTCTATCTCAACATAATTATACAAAATCTTCATTGCTGAGCTTTTACCCATTGCTTGGACCTGAAGAATATTTTCAAATTAAATAAATTACTATTTCTCAATTCAACATACTGTGGCACATAATCTGGCCAAGGTTCATGGTATGGTCAGGCTATATTTCTTGGCTATATTCATAAATATAATAAAACGAAAATACTGTGACGAGTCTGTACGCAAGCTTTTGCAAATTTTTACTACTTATGCATGTTTGTGACTGACATGACAATAAAATTACTTCAGTTCATTTCATTACTTGTCTAGCTTGCTCATTTAATTCCAGTTTCTGCCGCTCAACTACTACTACTGAAACTCCCTAAACTATCAAAGTGGCATCGGCAAACAACAAGTTTTATGTTTTTAAGCTAATTTACCTACGTACATTTTGAAGTATATATTAAAAGTAAAGAATTTATTATCACAGACGTTTCACATTATTCATTCCTTTCTCATATTCACCCTTTACTAGGAATTAGCCTGCCAGCATTACCCAGGCAGTTTGTTACACGATGTAAAGAACGATACGGCGCAGCATGATTCAAGCTGTAAGCTGCAAGTAAAACGACGTTGTTTAGTAAAGTGGCTAGGCTGTTGATTAATCCGCTGATAAAATGATGAAAAGATATTTGGCTTCGACACATACACATGAATTATAAATTAAGTGGCACTGGTACTGTTTAGCTAAAACTTGTCAGTGAATGATTTAATCTTGTAGTAAACGGTAAGATGTTACCACCTCAACGTTCGTTATTATTTCTGCTATTGATCTGATATGCTTAAAATTTATCGATACTTAAGGCCAGGTATTTCTGTCAAAGTAGGCATTTAACGCTGTCTTGTTCTCGCGACCGTCACCGACCGCGGAATCGGTGCCACAGTGCAGAAATAACATTAAAATATTGGACTATGTAATTAAACTAATTTTTTGTTCAAGATTTGTTTATGTTTGTTTGTTTATGATAAGAGTTTTGTTGCTATATAAACGAAGAAATATTAAATTTATCTATACTCGTAGGTATACAAACTCAACCTTTTCTTTTTTTAGGTCACAATATAAGTTGAGAACGGCTTTTTCAATTTCATGGAAGTTTTTAAAATGTTTCCTAATAATTCACAAGTTCGTCAAAAATTTAAAAAAATGTGCTGAAACGTAATGAAAGGCCAGTAAAAATAGAAGGTTTTTTGGTCAACTTTGCACTAAATTTCTAAATCAATTTTTTTCTATGAGGTAAAGATCACTTACTGAGCATAAAATTACAAAATGCTAACAGGTCCAGGTAGAGCTTCAAACGCCAATTGCAAAAAAAAAACTGTTTTAGCCGATATTTTGGAAACTATATATTTTGACAATAATTGTAGAAAATAAAATTTTGCATCTTTTGTTGCTAGTAAACTTTTTTTGTAAAACTTACCGTTTACGATTTATAACCCATTTAATGATACCGTTGCGAAGATGCCGATAATAGTGGATGAAAATGATGTGGTCTATGATGGAACTTGCTTCTCTAATAGAAACAAACACAGTGTACCTCGTAACCCCAAGGTTCGAACCTTCGACAAAAAACCCACTCTGACAATGCGTTTCACAGCTTAGTTGTTCTTATTACAAAAGTGGAGACCAAACTCTTCGTTCAACTCTTCAATTATGATGATGAACGGTGCTGTTTATTCGAGCAACGAGCAATATGATAGAATAACTTTAATTTAAGAATTCCGACTAAAAAAAACTACACATAAAAAAATATTACCTACTATCTAAGGACACTTTGGCAAATGAGACTAGTCTTAGAATATCTTAGTTACCAAAATCCATCCAGCCGTTTGGAAGATAATTATGTGGAAATAAAAGTTTTGCAAACATAGAGATACGCGCGAAAAACATAACCCTTCTTCCATTCCGGTAAAAAGAGACATGTTTATGCTACTGAGAACAGAATTCACATCTTATTTTTTTACATTGTTATCATTAAATTGACACATAATAAATCGTACTCGGTAAGTTCGAAAAAAAAGTTTACTGGCAACAAAAGATGGGAAATTTTATTTTCTACAATAATAATAGGCTTTATAATTTTTTCGGAATATCGGCCAAAAACGTTTTTTCGAGCTGGCGCTTGAAGCACCACCTGGATTTGTTATTATTTTGTAATTTTATGCTCAGGAAATGATTCTAAATCTTATATAAAAATACGAACCGGAAATTTAGTACAGAGTTAAATTCTACGAGTAATTTTACTGCCTAAAAGGCTTCTTATCAAATCATCAAATCGTCTAAATTTCATTTTAATTAAGTTTTAAATGAACGAAGTTGGGTTTTTAGGGATTCGTAGACAAATTTTAAAATATACGTTATGTCTGTCCATCCGTATGTGACAGCCATTTTTCTCCGAAACTATAAGAAGTATACTATTAAAACTTGGTAAGTACATGTATTCTATGAACATTATTAACATTTTCATACAAAAAAAGAAAAAACAATAAATTTTGGTGGTGTCACAAACGTGGAAAAGAAATAAAAAAAAATTCTATCAAAACCATACGTGGATAGGTGTTCAAAAATTGTATTGAAGTTCCTAACATTTTTTTTCTAAACTGAATAGTTTGCGCAAGAGTCTCTTCCAAAGTGGTAAAATCTGTATGTGAGGACTTTTCTTCCAAGTACTAAGTACCTTACTACCAAAGAATTTACCTAAATACAATACATTACATACAATACATTGAAAGGATTTACGCAGGGGATTTCTCCCCTCTCATTATTTCCTTATCCCGATCTCTGATTTGACGGACGAATATTTTACCGATACTGAACTATTTTCCATTGCATCCGCATTGAATTTTTTACTGATGTGTTATCGACGTCAGTTTTTTGAGACTCCCCTATTGGTTTACAACATAAAGTAAACAGCGTACTAATTAGTATGAGCGTCTATTTGCAATTCCAATGAAAACGGTATCAAAAATCAAGATCATAGCGTGCTTCACTAGTAATACCTACTGATATTGTTATACTGTGGCACTATGATCGTAATATTTAAAATTTATTGGTTGTCAAAATTGCAAAATCAAGCACTGGCCCGTCGTCCGTGAGCGCCGAAACGCGACTGATCAGGCCTGCCGAACGGCGCGCTATATATATGGTAGATATTAAAACATAGTGAATAACTGATACTTTTCATCAAGTCAAATTCTGCGAATGCATCTAAAACTTTTTAGTGGCTTTCGTTGAGTACAAAAATTCATTACTTTAGTCATAAACTTGAAAAAACCTTTTGAAAAGGGGTAACTTTGGGATTTTTGTCTGTCAAGTAAAATTCATTAAATCGTGTTATTGACTGCGAATTGCACTAGATTAGATCCTTAACTAATATATATATTTTAGAGTTTAATACACTATTTTAAAGGTCTTAAAGTTGTTTTAAAAATTCAAAATTACGGCCCACTCGCCCTTAAGGAACATCACTAGTACTTATCCACAATAACAATTAATTAAGATTTTTATATCTTGCTAGACCGTAAAACGTACACTCTTATCAATGTTTACCTGATTTAATGCAATATTTATAATTTATGTACGTAATAATTACATTCGCAAATTACGTTGTCAAAGAAACGAAGCATAAGAAAAAGAACGTAAACTGTGCGAGTGAATTGAGCAAAACAAACTCCATATTATATTTTTACGAAATGTACCAGGGGATTGAAGTTACGCTAGACTGTGTACAGTGTAATCAATGGTGTACAATCATACAAAACGAGGTGTGTAATCAATGTACAAAACAGATAAATATTGTGATGTTGTGAGACCAAAGACAATACTCTTCTGACATACAATTGAGCGATTGAGTCTTTGACGATCATTTGACGATGATGTCGATGATTGTCTCCTCTTGACTGACGTTTCAAAGATTCGAACAAACAGGTTTCACTTCATTTTAGCTGATAAGTACATCTTCACTGTGGGCACAGATTTCTAAAACAAAAGGCAGATGGAACGTTCGGAACACAGATCCTGAAGTCCAGAACCAAATATCAAACGCCAAAGCAAATACAAACTCCAGTCAGTACGAAACGGACTTCCGTCTCGTACGGGAGTCCCGTGTGATTTTAAGTTTTGTTTAAGATAATCCCGTCTTGTGTCTTCAAACATTGCAAACATTGTTCCCAAAAATCAAAAAAGGAAAGAGGAATATCATTTCATAGGAAAGTTTGAATATTTTTACTGCTATTTATAAAATTTTGGCGATTTTATTTCGATTGATAACAAGAAACACAACACCTCAACGAAAATTGGTTAGTGTTGCTATACTAAATTGAAATTATTTTCCCTAAAGTTAAGGTAAAAAGGAAGTTAGGGTATGGTCTTGGTGGGCATTGCTGATAGTGAGACCAGCATGACTTATAAAATGCCAAGAAACCATCTGCAGTGCTAGTGGTGGAGCACCGATAAAGCAGAGCCTTAACCAGTCCGCGTCATCCACGTCCCGCTCGTCCTCTGAAACTTCTGCACCCGCGCAGACGCGCGGCCACCACCTGGAGATGCAGATGAGCTAAGGATGCAGGGCGAAAGGCGAATATTCTGCGCCTCAAAACAGAATCATCTCACTAGGGAGGCGACCCGAATAAAATCGAGCCAGCCCGTTGGCTCCGAGGTGGCACTCCCACCAATGGGCTAGGGTATAGTGGGCTAATCACTCGCTTACCTGAAATACCAAGATTCCTGAAACTGAAACAGAGAGAAACCGGACCGATCAAACTACGACGACCTTTGGCATGAAAACTCGGACACGAATTGCTTGCTGGAACGTGCGAACGCTGAGTGACGACAGTCGACTTGTCCAAGCAGAAGCAGAGATGCTCAGATACAGACTGCAAATATTGGGCCTCAGTGAAGTTCGCAGAAACGGATTTGGAGAGCTGAGAACATCTAAGGGACTCACCCTGCTATATTCCGGCAAGGAGAACGAGGACGACTCCCTGGAGCATGGCGTGGGATTTTGCTCACGGACGTAGCAAAAAGGGACTTTAGACTGAAACCGATCTCTGACCGAATTATTACGGCCCGTTTCACACCAAAGTCAGAAAAATCAGCATTGTCCAATGCTATGCACCCACTAACGAAGCCAGCGAGGAGATCAAAGACGATTTTTACAGCTCACTAACCGCCACACTCAAAAACATCCGTAAACAGGACATTGTTATCGTCATGGGTGACCTCAACGCGAAAGTGGGTGCGGACAATGCTGGCTGCGAGAGACACATGGGCAAAAACGGACTGGGTACACGCAACGCGAACGGAGAGCTCTTTTTAGAGTTTTGCCAGACAAATGATCTAACCATCGGAGGGACACTATTCATACACGGTGATCACCATAAATACACCTGGAACTCACCCGATGGTGTAACCAAAACCAGATCGACCACCTGGCTATCAGCTCAACTTGGCGAACATCGCTGCTGGATGTGCGTAATCGTCGAGGCGCCGATATCGATAGCGATCACCACCTTGTAGTTGCAGAAGTGCGGTTAAAAGTATCGACGTCTCGCTCGACCGAAGGACCTAAAATCAGCCCACGTTTCGATGTCAGCAAGCTGAAAAACCAAGGCACTAGAAATTTTAAAATAGAACTCCGAAACCGTTTTTCCGCCCTTGATCGGAACACTCCGAACGCTGCAACTGTCGACGCGGGTGGAATCGCATAAAATGGTCTACAAAGAAACCAGCTCCGTCGTTCTCGGACATAAAACACACACACGAGAAGAATGGATGTCACAAGAAACTTGGGATCTCATCGGCCAAAGGCGAGAACTTCACCTCAGAATTGTAGCGCGGAACGTCGAGCATGTACAGGAAGATCTCAAACGACAATACCGGCAAATCCGAAAGGCTATCTATCGCAGTACTCGTCGGGACAAAAGAGTCTGGGCAAACGGTATTGCTGATGGAGCTCAAAAAGCAGCGGACACCGGTAATCTGAAGGAGATGTACAAGGCGACCAACTTACTATCAGGTAAACGAAGTGCGAAGAATAGGCCACTGAGAAACAAGGAGGGCCAACTTATTGTGACATCAGAGGGCCAACTACGGCGCTGGCAGGAACACTTCCAGGAAATCTTCCTGGTCCCTGGCGACCTTCCTGACTCCTCATCGGAGGAATGCTTGCCGCTGCAAAATCTTGACATAGACTGCTCCCCACCGACTGCAGATGAAGTAATCCATGCCATTCGCTCGCTCAAAATGGCAGAGCCCCAGGTGTTGACCTCATAGCTGCAGAAATGCTGAAGGCGGATGTGGCAACAGCTGCAAACGCCTTAACACCACTGTTACAACGCATCTGGAACGAGGAACAGCTACCAGACGATTGGAATAAAGGCCTTCTTATCTCAGTGCCAAAAAAAGGAGATCCCAGTCAATGCAGTAACTGGAGAGGCATTACTTTGCTTTCGATCCCTTCCAAGGTGCTTTGCAAAATCATTTTGGACAGGCTTTCGAAGGCCGTCGACCCTCTTATTCGCAGTGAGCAAGCAGGATTTCGCCCCAATAGGTCGTGTACAGACCAGATCAACACTCTACGTATCATACTGGAGCAAGCATCAGAATGGCAAAAGAGATCTACCTTACCTTTGTGGACTTCGAAAAAGCTTTTGATACGCTGAGATGGAACGCTATCTGGTCCCGTCTGCGCAAAATTGGAGTTCCCGATAAGATGATAAGCATGGTGAAAGCCATGTACAGGAACTATTCATGCCAAGTGACACACAAAGGGCTCTTATCGGAGGACATAAAAGTTCATGCAGGTGTTCGTCAGGGCTGTCTTCTATCGCCACTCCTCTTTCTTGTCGTCTTGGATGGTGTTCTGCATAAGACAACAGAAAACAAGCGTCGCGGCATAGAGTGGGGTTTAACCAACGTCCTAGAAGACTTGGATTATGCAGACGACATATGCCTCTTAAGCCACACTCGCGCAGACATGCAGGCCAAACTGGACGACCTCCGGAGAGAAGCCGAAAAGACAGGGCTTAAAATCAACACCGGAAGACCAAGGAAATGAGGTGCGGGGCAACGAGTTCATTCCCGTTGGTTATCGGCACAGAGGAGTGGAACGGGTCCACAAATTCACCTACCTCGGAAGTTGCGTGTCGGAGACTGGTGGAACTGAAGAGGACATCACTTCTAGGATAGCCAAGGCAAGAGCAACTTTCGCGCAACTTAGACCCGTTTGGCAGTCGCGGAAACTGACCCGGAGAGTTAAACTCAAAATATTCCGGTCGAACGTAAAATCTGTATTGCTGTACGGGTGTGAGACGTGGAAGGTCACCAAGGACATCTCGCACAAGCTCCAGGTCTTTGTCAACCGATGTCTTCGCAGAATCCTGGGTATTTACTGGCCAGAAAAAATTTCCAACGAACAGCTTTGGGAACGCTGCGATGAAGTCCGGATCGACCAGCAGATCAAACGCCGTAAATGGAGCTGGATAGGTCACACTCTCCGAAGGGGATCCAAACCACATACCGAGGCAAGCCCTAGACTGGAACCCCCAAGGAAAGCGCAAACGTGGTCGTCCAAAACATACCTGGCGGCGGACTATCATTGGCGAGGCGAAAGCCATTGGAAAAACCTGGAGCGAAGTCAAACGCGAAGCTCTAGACCGAACGGGATGGAAACTCACTGTGGACGCCCTCTGCCCCAGCTAGGGGACATAGGACCTTAAATGAATAAATGATAAGGTAAAATATAGATTATGATTTTTTTAAGATACTCGTAGACCAAATTATTTATGTAGATTGTGTTATTCTATTTTAAACCCTATTTTTATAATCGTATTTTTTTATTTAATGTGAATCGATGCCTAGCACAAATGCACGTCATTACTAGTGTTTATAAAAATACTAATAGTGTTGATGAAAACCATAGTTATGAAGCAAGTTTTTAATACTTGTAAGTAGGTATAGTGGAGCTTAAAAAAGTAGGCGAGTTCATTTGAGAGATCTAATCATTTTAATTAACCTCATGTTATCTGGTCGAGTCAGTAGTGGCATTGTCGAAGTTTTATACGGTGATAATGTGTGCATACATACGTACCCAAAAAAAGATATTGGGATCAGGCCAATCGCTGTTGGCACCACATATACTGGCCTTGCTGCCAAGGTGGGTTGTAGGTATAAAACGTTGCTCTTTCGAGCAACAAACTTGATTTTGGTTCTCTGGGTGGACGTGAAGCTGTTATTCATTCTGTCCTGACTTTCTTTGTCCAAAATTGGGGAGAGGGCTGTTAAAGGTGGACGTTGGACGGTGGACGGCCTTTAATTTGGTTGATCGTGGAACCCAGTTGTCCGAAGGGAAGAATAAAATTCTTGACCTCTACAATTCTCTTTGGCAATGTTATGGCGGACCCACAAAATTATCAAAACAATATTTTGCTATCTTCCGTTGGCTATCAAGTTGGTGAACCTTCGGCCATGCGACCTTCGCCCTGGCCATTCGCTCTATCATTTAACGTCTCCAGTTCAATTTAAACGTTTGGTGATACACTCCGCGAGGCATAAGCTGAGCTTTGCATTTGTGTGAGTGTACATGGATAGTGTAGGTGTGACAACCGTCCTTAGGCGCAGCGCCATTCTGTCTCGCCGCGCTCCTGCCTGATTGGTGATCACTCACACTAATGCAAAGCCCAGCTTATACCTCGCGGAGTGTACTTCCTTGCCCTTTTTTCTATCGGAATGCTCGAAAAAGTGACATCGTTTCATGGTTGATGTTCCAAAGACACGAACGAAGAGATTTGACTCTACTTTTGTGATAAGAACATCTAGGCTGTGGAATACGTTGCCTGAGTGGGCTTTCCCCATCTTTGTGTCTTCAAATCGAGAGTGAATCGGTTTCTTCTAGGTAAACACGCTCCATCGTAGGCCGCATCGTCGGTTAACATCAGGCGAGATGGCGGTCAAGTATAAACCTATAAAAGCTTAAAAAAAAAAACAACGACGGAACTTTGGGTGGCGATGTGAATAATGTTCAACTGATTTATAAAAACTCTTAGACGGTTTTCGTTGGTTTGTATCAACATTTTTGAAAAGATGAACTTTTCGTATGCGACACGCGTTTAGACAAAGATTGGATAGTAAACAAATTGAATGATCTGGCCCCCCAATATCAAATCAGTTGACAAAAATTCTCTGCACCTCCTGTGTTCACCGATATTACAAAACTACTCATTTAACCACCTTTTGTCAAGCATAATATTCAAAATTTCACTCTGATAGAATACTCAAAATAAACACACACATGACTTTTACTATTATGCGGCGTTATCTTTTTACTCCCAAATTTTCTGTACGAATATTCGAATTCTTAGTTGCATGCAAAATCAACATTCTTAACTTCATAGGATGGAAATAGTAATAACAAGAAAACCTTGCATAATATATAATCGGTGAAATAATACATTATTTTAACATTATAACATTATTGTTTATTATACGCGAAGATTTCCGAAGCAAAGACAACAATAGTGGTATTTTTTTCTTAAGACTGGGAACATTACACGCACACCAACGTGAGTAATTTGACAACGTCGGTGAGAGCTGTCACGCATACATAACTAATTACTGGCCTCACAGTGTCGTTCACGAAGGTTTCATCTGTTTAGAAATCTGTGACTGTGGGGTTAATTGCTTGAGTAAGTATTTTTTTGATGTATTTAATAAGTGTGTTTTCAAATTGAGAGAGAATCGGTTTCTTTAGCGCGCTCCTTCGTAACCTGCATTGTCACTTACCATCACCTGTGGCGGCGGTCACGTTTAAACCTTAAATAAAATAATAGTGGTCAAGTGCGAGTCGGACTCGCCCATGAAGGCTTCCGTAGCAGCAAGTAACATAATATAAAAGTTCTTGTAGTTCGTTGCTACGTTAATCAGTGTTTTTAACCGACTTCTAAAAAAGGAGGAGGTTATCAATTCGACCCTTATGTTTTTTTTAAGTATGTTACCTGATTTCTCGAGAACCTCTGCACCGATTTTAAAATTTATTTTTGTGTTCGGATGGGTATGCTTTCTAAATGGTCCCATATAAATCTTATCGAAATCGGTCAAGTGGTTTTTGAAATATGAACCAAAAACTAAAATTTGCGTACAATTTTCTGGATGACTTAGTTGTAGATTTCACAAAAGTTATGAAGCTCAACCCTGTCAATACAAAATTGTGTAAATGCTTTAATAAAAACTTGTTTTTAACCCCCCGACCAAAAAAGGGGTGTTATAAGTAGTATCTATCCACTACCTGTTAGATTTGGCTGGCACCGACTTCAAATAGATGAGTGAGTAGCGCTTATAATAATGATTTTAGTTTATTTTTCGCTTTTGAGTGCCTATTTGTGGTTTTGAAGTCGGTTTAATTTTTTGTACGAAAATAGTTTATAACAATAGTGAATTGATGACCTGTTAATATAAAACTACTTACTAGATCTCATTCAAACCAATTTTCGTTGAAAGTTTACATAGTAATGTACATCGTATTTTTTTTTTAGGTATGACTGTCTCTTATTTTAGAAGTTACGGGGGGGGGGGGGACATTTTACCACTTTGGAAAAATCTCTCGCGCAAGCGATTCAGTACAAAAATATGGTAGAAATCTCAATATCATTATTGAAGTCCTATCCATAGTTAAACCACACGTATGGTTTTGATGGAAAAAAATGAGTTTCAGTTCTAAGTATGGGACGCCCCCAAAATTTATTGGACCGATTTCGATGCTTTTTTTTTATTTGAAAGTCAATATCCGTGCGGATGTTCTTAGCTATGTTTGGTTAATATCGATTCAAGATGGCCGCCTCCACAAAATGGCGAACAAAATATTTCTTTACAACCTACCTCAATATGGGTATCAAATGAAAGGGCTTGACTAGTCAAATGTTGTACAGTTAACAAATCCGAGGTAATCGGGGGTTAAACAACATTTTTAATTTTGTTCTTATGTAAAATCTTAATGCGGTTCACAGAATACATCTATTTACTAAGTTTCAATGCTATAGTTCTTATAGTTTCGGAGAAAAGTGGCTGTGACATACGGATGGACTGACGGACAGACGGACAGACAGACAGACAGACATGACGAATCTATATGGGTCCCGTATTAAGGATATATTTGGATACGGAACCCTAAAAATTGATTTCGCTAAAATATTTATTAATCGTGGTAATGTGCGGTGTCACACCTAAAACGATATCGTGCTGTGAGTAGGTAAAAATCGAGTTACGCTAGAGATGGATAAGACTGTTCCAAAAACTATCGACATCTCGATATTTTCCTCGCGTCATCATCATCATATTGTCATTTAACCATCATTTAGCTAATATTTAATTATTTCCGAAATATTATGTCGTTACAGAACTGGTATTGAATAGTGGAAATCATAACAAATACTGCTTTTTGAAGTGTTAACATCTTTAGACGCAGCACACACAGATTTTTCGTGAGCTATGTACGAAGCTCATCGTCATGCTCGTAAATAAAAGAAAACTTCGGGTGTACGCGGAACTAGTAAATAAGTGATATATCGTAAACGGTAAGTTTTGGTAGATATCTCGGAAACTATGCCTTTTAAGACGAAAGTCAGTGAGAGCATTATTGTAGATAACAACATTTTGCATCTTTTGTTCTCTATTTACCGAACCAATTAAACTGATATTTTAATAGTTATCGGCCGCTATAGGAAAACTGGTTCAGGAAATAACCTATAAATCGTAAACGGTAAATTCTACAAAAAAAATGTTAGAAATTAAAAGATGTAAAATTACATTTTCTATAATAATGATTCTAATAATTTTTGCCTTAAAGTGCATAGTTTTCGAGATATCAATCAAAACGTTTTTTCAAGATGGCGCTTGAGGCTCTACCTAGATCTGTCAGTATTCTGTAATTTCATGCTCAACAATTGATCCTAAACCTGACAAAAAATATTTGATCGCCAATTTAGTGCTAGTTTCAAGAATTCAAACTTACCGTTTATGATATATGAGTTATTTAATAGTTCCCAGTTCACCCGAGAATTTCTTTCATTTACGAGCATGACGATGAGCTTCATTCACAGCCCATTAAACATATGTATGTTGTACGTCAAAAGAAGTTATCACTTCAAAACGTAGTATTTGTTGTGATTTGCACTGTTCAATATCAGTTCTGTAACGACATATAGTATATACCTACTTAAATATCAGCTGAAAATATAGTTAAAATGAAAATATGATGATCATGTCGACTGAAAAATATAGTGATGTCGATACTTTTGCAACAGTCTTATCCATCTCTAGCACAACTCCATTTTTACCTACCCACGATAGAAAATACTGTCAGGTGTGAACACACTCAATGCCGCGATAACTCCGGTGACGCTACCAACTGGCACTGGCTTTCATTATAACATTAGATAGATTAACAGAATTCTTTATTGTACAAAAAAACATTGGGTTTTGAATTCGGCTAAAAATAAAGTAGCAATTGGTGACATTATCTCTAAAAGCCATCTCTTCCAGGTAACTCTGTAGGATGGAATGAGTGATTTGATAATAAGGAGGTTGGTAGGATTTCATACTAGGTATATAATTATTCTAAGCATTTATTAAACACACATCAGTGGATAAAATAATTTTATTCGGATTTGTAAATATGCACGTTTAATATATTAATGTAAAACGTTTCGGTGATTTTCATCCGAAACGAAGAGAATCAGCTTAAATTCAGCATATCACGTAGTGGCTGTCTCATAATCTTTCTTCGTGAGTTTCTGGGTATCTTATCAATAAATCCCACGCCACCTTTTAACTGCATGTACGGCATTACCTATAATGTCAGAAAATACACTAACATCACTACATAGTATAAAACAAAGTCACTTCCCACGTCTGTCCGTCCCTATGTATGCTTTGATCTTTATAACTACCAAACCGATTTTGATGCGGATTTTTTTAATAGCGTGATTCAAGAAGGTTTATTTGTATAATAATATTATACATACAATAATAGTACAGAAACACTGATCATTTTAAAGGTTTCTGATGTGATGTCATAAATAAACACATTTTTTTCCCCTTACATTGTAAACGCTGGCTACGAGATAGATCCAAATAATGTACTGCAGTATTGTACCACTTACAGTCTACAAAAAAGTACACAATGGTATACATATATGTCTATCTCTTAGGGATAACCCACCAAATTTCTCCCACCATAACCATTTTTATTAGATTTTTTTATATCAGGATTGCACCCGTGCGAAGCCGGGGCGGGATGCTAGTATAATACATATTACAAAATATTTACTGTGTTAATATTAAGTAAAAATACCAAGAAACGAAGAGCCAAAATATTTTTTAGATCAATTGTTGAACTATTATTGTTTCTATGCATCATAAACACCTAAGTATTTAATATTACATTTGTATTATATCAGCTGGCATCTGACTTCTGCGGTTCAAGTTTTACTTAGATTGGGACTAGATGGATTCGTGTGAATAAGTGTGGTTCAATATTTATGTATTACTAAGAGTACCCTGCGATTTTACCTGCCCAGTTGCAGTTCCCATTATTTTCCTATGACAGAAAGCCTATTCCAGACTAATAATTAATTATAGTCTGGAATAGAATATGATCTTTCTAATCTAATCTATGCTAACTGTGTTCCAAGGTTGAATGGAATCCGTTCAGGAGATCTGATGCGATTGACCAACAAACATCCTTACATTGCCTTAGTACCTATAGTGTCCCAAAATTACCGCAATATTTGCTGCCATTTATGCAGTAAAGTGTTAGCAACTCTGAAATGGAGCCTAACACGAAAAAACAACGTGTCTTATTTATTAACTAATGTTGATGATATTCTACTTCACGAATAACTTAGATTGTGTTGTTGAAACTACTGGCTCTTAACCATCACCCTTACCAGACCTTTAGTAGCGTTATCTACACGAAGCTAGAAATATTAGCTTGCTAACACTAGCTTCCTATCCTAGCTTGAAAAATTAGCATCGTGTCGCTTGGGTATAAGAGAAGCGCTAGGAAAGTCAATCTAACTTTTATTAACTTCGATGGTTCTTACTATCAACGTACTGATATTGCTTGCTGATTGTCTGTAATAGACGTTTGAAGTCATTTTGTACAAATTTTGGACGTTACCTCCTCAGCGACATAAGCCACTAACTCTTCTTCGGTGACGGCAGCCCCCGGCTGTTTCACCACAAAAGCAGTGGGTTCCTCTCCGAAGTCAGGAACTGGTTTCCCTACCACGGCGGCATCAAGCACTCCTGGATGAAGGAGAAGAAGAGTTTCCAGCTCCATAGGTGGTATCTGGAAGTTAAAAAAAACTAAAATTACTTTTGTAACTTGTTTGTTCAGGTTGTTGTAACGAACCAAGTTTTTTTTTTCATTCGGTGTAAGCTTCTCTAGAGGCGTGATTGAAAAATGTTGTAATCTTAGTTGGATAAAACAGAACTTAAAACTTGGGTCTGGTCTGGTCAACTCTGCGCTTCTATAGTGAGCGTCATCTTGACTTCCGCTGGTAGGTACTGCCCTGTGTACAGTACTTCAAAATGTTTCTAAAATGTTATTTCATAGAAATCTTGCCATAACACAAAAAACAATCAAGTCTGTTAATCGTTTTTGAATCACAATCGAAATAACGGTAATTGATCGTCATCATCATTATTTTGAGCCTGTATCAACCCGCTGTTGGGTATGAGCCTCATCTCCCCAGTTCCATTGGTCACTATGTATCCTGATCCAATCTCATCCACGTAATTTCCGCGATGAATCTGATCTGGCTGGTAGTCTGCCATAGGTGTAGCTACTAATTGCCGATAAACAATAACTGATTTTAATAAATTATCTTTGATAAATCATTCAGAGAATTATACTTACATTGTAACCATCATACATAATTATCTCCTTAAGTCTTCCGACGATATAAAAGTAGCCATCTTCATCGTAATAGCCGAGATCGCCGGTCCTGAAGAAACCTTCCTCGTCTGTGTAATTTGAGAGGTCCATTCCGACGTATCCCTTCATAAGGATCGGACCCTTTAGGCAAATTTCGCCGCGTTCATTCGGACCCAAACTTTTACGGGTTTCTAGGTCTGAAACCTGAGAATAAACACATGTTGTCTAAAACTCATCAAAATCAAAACTGCTATCAGAAATAAACGTTTAATATAAATCTAAAGAGGTAAAGAAAAGTATTATAAATAACGGGGTATTTATCATGGTTTACTGGTGGGCTAGGTACCAGGGTACCAGGGTAGTAGGTACCAGGGTATTGAATCCATGAAGATAATGATATATATGTATATACTAGCAGCGCCCCACGGTTTTCCCGGCGTAAGTTATTTTATCGTTATCGTTATTTTACGGGATAAAAAGTAGCCGTGGTAGTAGATAAAAAGTAATGTGTGCTTACAGACTATAATCTAACTGTGTTCAAAATTTCAGCCCGATCCGTTTATACGTTACAACGTAATTGAGCAACAAACATCCGAATATCCAAACATTTGCATTTATAAAAATAAAAGGATAACCATACATAGATACAGTATTGTATATTATACATAGATACAACTTATACAACGAAGCATTGTAGCGCACTGGCGCATCGCTTTATAATATTACAAATATTTTGGAGAAAAATTTCTAAAATGTTGTAAGAAAGAATTCTAAAAAGATAACTAACAACGTCACGATTATGAATTGGACTTTTTGCCAATAGTTATACTTACTTAGTTACTAGCCATCATGTCTTAGGGCGCGCAACAGACAGATAGACAAACAAGTAATAAATAGTAAATTATTAAAAAGAAGTAAATTATCTCCAAAACATATTCGTATATCAAAGTTTAGTAAAACAGTAGACAAGATAAACTTGTACATAGCTGTAGATATAAATTATTCCAAGTCACGTAGACTAACTTTTTATTAGGTACTTTTATATGTAAAACCACTGAATCAGCGTGTTTAAATCCGTGTTTTACCTTTAAAGTGATGCCAGGGGACGCTTTCCCGACACTCCCTGGCTTCGGACCTTTATGGCCCCAACTTTCGGAAGTTAGCTCACCCGCTTCGGTCATTCCATAACCTTGTAATACGTTTTTTAGTTTCGGAAACCTGGAAAAAATCAAATTACAATAGATATACCTATTTAAACAATGACTGGCTAAAGAATAGAGCAGAAATAAGTAAAAACGTTCTAAGATTAAACTCTTTTGTGGAAATATTTTTACTATTTATATAGGAGTAGTATAATGTAAATAATAATTAGGTATATACGTGAACGTTTTTATGACAATCATATCGATTAGAAATCAATCAAATTCGTCGTTTGAAAGTCGGTCAGAAAACTGATTACAAATTAAATTTAAAAGGGTTTTTTTAATGTTTTTAATGTCAAACGTTTGATGTTTTTCCCGTTGTTCAGAAATCAAATCTATACCCGAACTCTATACTCGTAGGTATAATAAAGTTGTAGAGTTTGTTTGTTTGAACGCTAGTATATCGGGAATAATTGGTTCGAATCGGAAGATCCTTTTTATGTTGGATAGTCCATTTATCGAGGAAATTTTAAGGGAAAAAATATATCTCTTGTGTTCAAATAGTTGAGTGGCGCTGGCCTTGTTATTAGAGAATTCGCGTTGATTATTATCAGGTACACGATCTCCCTGTCAATCCATATAAAAAACACGAATCTTTTTAAATCGTCATATAGGTATAATAAAAGTCGTTTAAAAGTCAATTTCTCTCTACTTTGTCAGCTTCAAAACAGCTAATGTTAGCAAAAATAATTTAACGAATGCTCTACAAAAGCTACCAGCCTACTACAAACTAAAAAGGATATGTACATAAGAACTATCTACCAAAGCCATAACTGTAACCATGAATCCGTAAGTAGCCAAAACAAGAAAATAAAACCTTGAACAGTACACATTTTACTACTTACGCAACATTATGACCACTTACCTTTCTTTCACTTTGTCTATAGTCTTTTTATGGAGTGGAGATGATCTCGAGTATATTATCTTGACCGAATCCAAGTTGTATTTGCTGAAGTCACCCTCCTTTATTAGAAGACTTACACAAGATGGTAAGAGGAACAAAATGTTTGCCTGGAAGAATTTTTTTCACTGAATATGATATTTATAGTTATATGTATAATTATGTATAATTTAATTAAGGTTTTCTCTTTACCTCAGAGAATATTAACAAAAATACTTATTTCTAGTTTATATGAACAATCTTTTATGAGAAACTAGCGGTACCCCGCGATAGTACCCGTTCCCATTATTTTACCAAAATAAGTAGCCTATGTGGTCTTCCAAACTATAATCTAAATATGTTCCAAACAACCTGTTACATTCAGAAATTACAACGTGATTTAGCAACAAACAACTAAACATTCACACATTGATATTTTCTGTATTGGTATAGAAATGATTAATTATTAATGAACTAGTCATATCATTGATATCATGACATGCTCGGCAGGACATCTTGTTCGAAAAAACATAAAAATAATGATGTCCTATGGCAACTGGGATGTAGATATTGCTATTATATTGAAAAAAATAAGAAATCTGGAAGATTCCAATTGGAAGGTCCAGTTCACTTCGTTGATTATTATCATCGATTTAATATGGGCGTCTTCATGTAGAGATTGAGACGGTTTCCGCTAGATATGATAAATGCACTCTTAATTATCGAGCATAATTGCTTAAAATCAGATGATCATCATCATCACCAAAGCTATTTTCAATAAAAAATATAATAATGCGTGTCTCCCGTGGTGTCTCAAATGAAAATAGTATCGATGTTGCTCAAATAATACGTTTAAAAATATCTAATATATAAAATTCTCGTGTCACAGTTTTCGTTGCCATACTCCTCCGAAACGGCTTAACCGATTTTGATGAATTTTTTTTGTGCTTATCCGGTATCTATGAGAATCGGCCAACATCTATTTTTCATCCCCCTAAATGTTAGGGGTAGTCCACCGCTACATTTTAATTTATATTTTTTAGACAAAATTTTTAATTTCTATTTTTTTATGATACAAGATACAAAAATACATACAATCCTCAATTTTCACCCTTCTACGATAAACCCTTATTTAATTTATCAATTTTTCCTCTCCGGTCGAAAACTAATCAATCGTCATTTAATTAGTTATCCCCGCCAGATGTCTACAGGTGTCACTTCTGACCCAGTAAACAGCACGATAATTTGGGGATCAAAAGTAGCCTATAGCATAGGTATATATAGTTTGAACACGCTAATCTCGGGAACTACTGGACCGATTAAAAAAAATCGTTCACCGTTCTTTCATATGTTCGTAATCCTTGAACGCTGTAGGTTTTATATATGTACCACGGGCGAAGCCGGGGCGGGCCCCTAGTTATTTTATAGAAAATGTGTCTTTAAGACCTGACGAATAAAAAAAAATAATGCTCACTTGATATTCGTGAACGCTGCGTAATATGGAATCAGTATTCATTGTTTCGGCGAATATGATCTTCTTCCCAGAAACCAGAAATTTATACGTCATGAACGTATCGTAGTTGTGATACCAATCACCGCTCATAAAAGCAGTTTTTTAAAGAGTCGTCACTAAAACTAAACAAAAGAAAAGCAGATGTGATTAATATTAATTAAGTACTTGATAGACCTAGGAGAAGTTACATGAACCAAGTGAAGGAGAAGATAAATGTAGTGTCGTATTAGGAAGTCAAGGAGAAGGCGGAGTGTAGAAGTACATGGAAGGAATTCCACCGACAAGAGCGTCGCTCTTAAATTATGAATGAATTAACTTTGAATTAATAATGTTTATTCAGTAGTATTTGTAATAAATAATACAAATTATCAAATATATCTCGCGTCACTAGTGGGAGTTTTATCGCCGAGGGCAATCTCTTTCAGGCAACCATAATCAAGCAAAGTTTGTGGTGTTAGTTCATAGGTGTCTGTGTCTTACTGTAATGTTTCTGTTTGTGTGACAACAAATTGTTTCCAATCTTTCTATCCATACAAACTATGTCCTGACATTGTTATTTAGGTAATTATTTTCTAGGTTGTAGATGTATAAAAATCAGTAACTCAGATATATATCAACAAGACAATAGGACAATAAGCACCTAGTTCTGTCTGATATATCGTTTTGGAATTTAAATTACGTAGGTGACAACTGAACCCAAAGCGTTGATTAGTCACAGAGTACTGTCACCTAGATAGTACGCGATGAGTTAGAATGATTGTAAAACTTAAGTAAAAAGGTAAATAAAAATGGAAATATTATTTCGAGGTAATAAACAGTGAGTTCAATACCCATGGACCTGAATTTCTTAATTAGGTAAATTCCATTCCTGAAGTCGTGGAAAAAAGAGCTATAGGAAAATGTACAAATATGTACTCATTAGAACTTTTTAAATAGATTTTCATTCGAAAATTTGATAATCAAAGTTGAATTTGAAAATTTAATTTTATCGAAATGACTATTTTATCAGTACGTAAAATTGAGCAGGTACTTTTTGCTTTATACTCGCTTTTGTTAACACTGTGGCATTTATTACATAACCTCATGATTCTAAAAAAATATATTTTGTATGTAAAACGCTATGGTAATTTTAGTAGTTGCAAAATATTTTCTAAAAGTTTATCATAAAATCATTAGCATATAGCCATAAAATCTACAGAATAAAAAGTAAAAAAAAACTTATTCATAAAAGTACTTACTCATCAGGCAAACTATTCAGGATACAATTCAAATGAGTCAGCTGAACCCCTTTTGACAAACCTGTTGTCCCCGATGAATACAAAATGAACGCCAAATCTGTCTGTCCAGAGACCAGAGTGGGCTCAAATAAATCTATATCGACATCTCTTCTAACCAAATCTTTCACAGATTTCACGTCTTCAAATGGATCATCTATAGTGAACACCATCTTTACAGAATCAAAGCCTTTGATCATCTCATTATATTGATCCAAGAATTTTCGGGAACAGATGAAGTATTTAGGTTGCGTTAAGTTTACTTTATGTTTCAGAGTTGCTGTAATAGGAAACGCCTTGTTAAAAAAAAATAAACAAATTCGTTGAAAAATACACTGAGGTTAAGATGTTGTATTTTTAATTGCTGTAAAATGTATATGTTTTATTGCTGCCTATGGTTTTTCGGTCTTTTTGTAATAATTTTGTAAAACAAGGAGTGCTTTTTATTATTATTTATATACCTATGAAACAACAAAAAATGCTTGAAAAACCAGACCCTGTATTGGTTTCTGTAGTTT
Organism: Ectropis grisescens; assembly: GCA_017562165.1. Taxonomy (NCBI): domain Eukaryota; kingdom Metazoa; phylum Arthropoda; class Insecta; order Lepidoptera; family Geometridae; genus Ectropis; species Ectropis grisescens. The sequence continues at coordinate 16,454,840 of CM029772.1, forward strand.
TGTCATACAATAATTTGAAACACTACACCAGAGATAAACGATAAAATTACATCCAAGGCTGAAACACATAAAAAACCATCAAAGTTAAATATACTGCACGATGTACGCCAAGTGGAAAATGGAATGCCGGTAAAGAAAAATGAGGCATTTTGTCTCACCTCTGCCGCTGTTTAAATCATAGGGAGTGTAAGTTGCTCCAGCGAACACGATCGCAAGAACTAATGGTATGAATTCTTTGCGTTTTTCTAATCCAACTGCGACTATATCACCTTTTTGAATCCCCAGAATAGTTAGCATCTCTGCAAGACTGACTGCATAGTGCATAAGCTCCTTGTACGTCAGTTTCTCTTTCGTGTCTATGTTTTCCTAAAAAAAACAAAAAAATAAATTCCTTAGTTAAGTATTTCACAACGTACAGATTGCTAACATGCATGTAGAGTTGAGTAAAGGTGCTTACTATAGTTTTAGACAATGTTGTACAAAACATCTGTACCTATTTATCTAGATTCCTGTAGTAGTAGGACTCTTTGTTGAGTCCGTCTGTAGCGATATTAAACCTTTGCACAGGTAGTAATCCCCAATAATTAGTGTTCTAATATTAGAGTGTTCCGAATTAAAAAGCAGTGTTTTCAGAGAAATTACAGAAGAGAGATTCAGCTTTTTTTATAAATTATAACTCCGAGTGACGAGTGTTGTGTAGTGAATTAGGCAATTATTTGGACTCTTCCTGTTCAAATAGCTGCGCAACACTATGCTGCTGCTGTCAGACGTATTGCTTACACTCAGGCGCATGTGTTTCTTATGCCACCTATCTGTATCTGTGTTTCTTATGTCACTAACACCACTATCAAATTCTAAGTCATTCGTTTTCACTTCTATCGGCAGGCCCTATGACTGCCAATTTTAAAATAATTTGATAAACCAAATAATACGCGTTCTATATTTTTCCAAAATCAATGGTATATATTTGATCCAGTCCCCCGATCCTCCCAATTCTTGACACGCTAAATTACTGATAAAATATTTTTATCCATTAAGAAAATGGATATAGGTCAATGTTACTGCGGATCTTCTACTATTGGTGGTTCATACTCGTATAATTAATCTCAGAAGTTAATTAATTATTTTGCCCCAAGCATTCCTATTCAGCGTGGTAATGTCAATGTCACCAGCATACTAAACACGCTTCCGGCTGGTAGTGCTACTTTCATCATCACTATTATTTTTAGACCTTAGTTGGTCTATAGATAATTCAGATGTGCTAAGTATAAAAAGTATAGTATAGTGTAGTATAGTAGATAATATGTATGTAGTCATGGTAATTTAGTTTCATCGTAGTAATTTAGTTTCATACTCATAGTTTAGTTTCATTTAGTCATAGTAATTTAGTTTTGTTGATAAAGTTTCCGCGCATTAATTAAATAAAAATGTAGAATATTAGAATTTTTAGATTTAGATTTGTAGAATGTAGATTTTGCATAAAACAACATTCGCAATTTAGAAACTAGTAGGATAATTTTCGTGTAATGTAAACATCTGTTTTGTCGAGCCCAGTTTCTCAGGATTTTATATCATTCTATCCGTTATTTCTTTGGTCAGTTCTATCTATTATATTTATAATTTTACTAATGGCAAGAAAATAAGGCATGAGTTGAAACGTAAAGAAATAGACGTAATGTGTTTGATTTTTTCAAGAATTTCAGGGATATATCTATGGTGGATTTAGTTCGGCTTAAGATATAGTTAAGTTAATTCGGTACAGTGGTTTGGGTACTCCTTTTCAAGTAGTTTCAGGTACATAGGATTACTAAGAACGCTTTTTTCCCAGAGAAAATACTTTACGTATATCACCCGCCCCTAGGAGAGGGCGGAAGCTGGTCAAAATGTTGGACTTTCTATCACCTAAGTGACGGCGTACCCACTAAGAACCCTGGGATGACCGCTACTACTGTACACGGGCAACAAAATACGTACCCACAGCAGGAGTCAACCACGTACGTAGGTGCCTGAAGCTCCCACTTCTGGGTACCCTTGGTCCTCTACGAAGAGCCAAATGGTTGGCCCTCGCCTACCTCTGTCCGGCTATTGAGGACAGGGAGACCTGCTACTGGGATTTCTCTTCCCCTGCAGCCAAACCGCATCCACCATCTAATGTTGGCAACCACGCAAAAACGGACAAGGACAAGGGTGCATCATTACACCAGTACTCCTCTCCTGGCGCAGAATTTCCTCCGCGACCGCGACGTGCGCTACTAATATCGCGGTCCCAACTCGCTCGCACTGAAGTCACCTGCACTGCACGATATCAAATGATCAAATGATCAAATGATCAAATGATAGATGTAGACTTAGAGTGCAAAACCTTGTTTAGCGGCTCCTCAGCGATCCCAAAGACCTGCGTTCCACGAGCACCCTTCTGGAAGTACTTGCGACTATTACTAAGGCAGATTGAGATATCAGTCAATAACGTTCCCAATCTTTCCTGTCTTACCCCATCCCAAAATCGCTATTCGCACTGCTTGAAGAGTGAGGAGTGCGCATAGAGATTCCCACCACGTCGTGACGATCAGGATTAGCGAAGAGTCAACAAAAACCCACCAAGGAGTGCGAAGTTTTCGACTGATCCTCACCACCACCATGAACAGGTGTTCCATGAGGAGATTTCTGAGGCACCCTTTGCTCGATTCTTCACACAACATTAATTAGCCCCAAACTAAACGTGTGAAATAACTGATAAAAATTTACTTATAAAATTGTACATATCTTTATATACTCAGGGAACTACACAAAAAATGCACAGAAATGAAATGAGTACTTACCATAGCAACCGTATCATCTTTAAAGGTACGCAGTTTGTCCAAGACATATTTACCAAAATTCAAATGAGCTGGGACTTGAACGTCTTGTTTCCCAAGCACATAATTTTTACTTAAAAACATTGTTTCAGTTGTGTTTTTGTGAATAACAATGCCGTTATGACGAGAATTTAATCACTTAACAGGGTTTTATATACTGGCAAGTTGAATAATGCTGGAAAAAAATAGATAAGTAACAGTAAAATGACAAAGATATCTTAATTATTTATGTCATTATTCTGTTTACACAAATATGATACTAGTTGCCCGGTCCGGTTTTGCACGAATAACATTTTTTGAAATCAAACACTTTATTTATTAATAAGACATGACCTAAGCTATTTGAATTAACATAGTAAAATGTTTGGCAATAAAAAAAACAATTGTTATGATGATAAACATTTTCGATAATGTGTAACAAAGTAGTAGACTAGAATGTTCTATCATCAAAAGTTTTACCATTGTGTTTCAGGTATTTTATATATGTACTCTTTGAGTTTCATCATCATCATCATCAGTCGCAAGACGTCCACTAATGAACATAGGCTAGGGGGGACCCTAGATTTCCACAACGGTGCTGTGCAACCTGCAACCAGCGGTTTCCAGCTACCTTTGTGAGGACGTCTATTCATCTAGTGGGAGGTCGTACAACACTGCGTCTTCTGGTTCTTGGTCGCACTTGAGAACCTTTCTTTCCCATCGATTGTCAGTTCTGCGCGCGATGTAGCCTATCCAGTGCCACTTCACCTTGCTTATTCTTTGAGCTATGTCGACCACTTTTGTTCTTTTGCGAATATCCTCATTACGGATTCTATCGCGCAAAGAGATTCCAAGCATAGCTCTCTCCATAGCTTGCTGTGCAACTTTGAGTTTCGTTATAAGGCCCACAGTTACGAACCACGTCTCATTTCCATAAATAAGCTATCACTAGCAACACGCAATGATTAAAGACTTTCATCTTTAGTCATTGGATAGTATTGGGATAGTAGATATATTTAGTATTGGGATATTTTGGACTTAAAGATGTGCCGAAGTATCCTGAACGCTGCCCATCTGAGTTGGATCCTTCGCTGGACCTTTTTGTCGAAGTTGGATTTACTTAATTGGTTTTTTTTACCCAGGTAGAAGTATTCGTCAACAACTTCGGGTTGCGGGTTGGGAACCGCAGAGCTAGTCCTTTACAGAGATAACGCCACTGCCCGTCACCGGCCTGACTTTTTTTGTGCATTCGACGTCTTTGGGTATACCACGCGCAGGAGAGTTGACATTTGGGGAAGCTAGAGGTATAGCACTTCCCCCGTACACCCTTTGAGTTTAGTTTCCCTATTTTTTAATGGGTTTCTAACTTAACCCGATTACGAATATTGCTGATGTTACTAAGTGAACGTGTAGTTAATGAGCGCATTATGCCTACATACGAGTATTTTGTTTTACGTGAGTTCGAATCAGCTTGATGCTTCGTATATTTGGATTAAATTTATCTGTACCTATCAATACATGAAAATACTTGCTCTCTTGATATTCTTTAAGTACCCAGTTTAAACTTTATAACGAACGGACATACAGACGCGGCGGGTGTATTTGTTACATTTGAAATTATTATTAATTATTATGAAATGTAGTGATAGTGCCAAACAAACATACAAATCTTCGCTCATTATGATATAAATAAGTATAGAATAAAGATATGTCGAGAAATAACTTACCATAGTATGTACTTTTGTAGTAGGTGAACTATGTATGCGTTTTAGAATAAGAATATACCTACAGCATATGCAAAAACTCTAACAACATGATGGCAATAAATTAACACTAAAAACCTGCTAACATTTGGATGTTTGTTGCTCAATTACGTTGAAATATTGAAATTTATAGTCGGGAATAGCACATGAGCTGCTTTTTATTGTGAGAAAATTACTGGCAGAGAAACTACGTAGGTAAAACTGCGGGATGAAGCTAGTTGTACTCAAACACATAAATATGATACGCATAGACGATAATGAATGATAAAAATGGTGGCCACCCCTGGTGTCTTCACCCTCAAGTGTCCCGCCGTGGTAGACGAAGGCACCCTTACTCAGGACCCAATATCGTCGCCTTGCTGCCAAGGAAAGTTATAGGAAAAAGGTTTTGAAGTTCCCTTTTCCAACCAATACATCCCTTTGTTCATTTGAACAACTTTATCACCACGGTCTCTCTTGCTCCGCTAATGCCACCAGCATGTTGTGCATGCTTCCGACTAGTAATGGCATTAATCATATTATTGATTATATCGTGATGCTTGAAGTGTAATTAATTTGTAGGTACACTGAGGTGTATAATTAATACAGATGTGCTTGGCATAAGTAGTTAGATATTTATAAAGCGTGGTGTAGTTTGCATTATAATTTTGTATTAAACCGACTTCAAAAAGAAGGAGGTTATCATTTCGGTTGTATGTTTAGTTTGTATGAATGTTACGTAATAGCGCGAGCAATTCTGAATCAATTTTAATTGTTCCTTTTTTGTTTGAGATCACAGTTCAAAGGTGGTTTCATACAAATTTTATCGAAATCAGCAAAAAACGAAAATTTGCTTTCATGTGATTAGACGATGTAGTGATGGATTTGAAATTTGAGTTCTGAATTTAAATTTAAATTTAAGTCGGTTTCTGTTATGTTAATAAATGTTCTACCTGTTAAAAAAACAAGTTGAATAAGAATAATCCCTGGATACAAAAATACCTTGAGCAATAAAAACAAGGATAGTGATACCTATCTGTAAACACGAAAGCATTTCAAAGACGTTCTCTATTCGCACTGTGTGGTAGCGCAATTTAAAAACCGCCCACTATTATGATAACCTATTATTTAATGAAATAACTGTTAATTGGCGCAATAACAAACGGGCAATGAACGCATGATAGATATAATTTATAGGTTCGTATAAAATAAGCGCCTGTTTATTTTGCTGTCCCGCAGGATTACTCAAGGTTATCGGGATAAAAATTGACGTCCCTTGATAATTGATAATTATAATTATCAATTCAACCTATTAGAGTTGGGCGTTGAATCAACGAAAGGTTAATTTCAACTGTTTACTAAACATGAACGGATATACTTGATTACAGTTCTCCGGTACACTAGTCGAAGAATGAACTATACAACTATTATTTTAGTTAAGACTATTCCGTTATGGCATAAACTAGTCGAAAATTGAACGGTTTCCTATTCCGTTTATGGCGTAAACTAGTCTCAAATTTAACGGTTTCTTAGACTAGCTCACAGTCGACGGTAAACGGTTTCGTTTCGTTGACGCCAAAACCGTCGACGACAAGTCGACATATAAAAACATATAAAACATATTAATTATGATTGTGTGATAACATTACGACAGTTTTCTAGTAAAATACTCATAACAATGTAAAGTTGTATTATCACCTGCTCATAGTTTTAATAGAAATTGATCAGAGGAAGATTATATTCAACAAAAATCTTGCAGGCTTATCACCTGAAAGTCGATTCTATTCGAAACTTGTAAAACGAATACATACGGTTACCGTTGTGTTTTTTTTTCGGATTCCCGATAGTTTCGGTTCCGGTTACGGTGCTCCATAACATCCCTGATCCTAGTTTCGTGCGAGAGTCTCCAGGAGGTCGCCTCGCGAGAGTATGGATGGGCCATAATAAGAATAGTTTGTCTCAGGGAATTATGTGAAACGTATTATTTTTTGTAAACGTACTGGCGTATTATTTTTTGTCTGTTTTGTCATCCCGTAATCCATATCTGTCTATATGTCTATATGATTCCGGATTTGTTATGCTCATGGACTTATGGTTACACTGGTGCAAGGTAGGCACAGCAGCAAGAAAGTCACGTGGCGAAGGATCACGCCTCCGCCCTCAAAAATAATATTAACATATTTTTCTACAATAAAATTTTGTAATTGAGAATAAATATAGACAAGTGCCAAGTGCTTTTTTAAATTAGACACATACTTCGAGGAAAATAAAACCACTCGTATGAAAGTCCTGATTCTGGCACTATCCTAGCTAGCACTGTACTACGATTGTCACAGATAACATATGATTTATCTTTTTAATTTAAATAATTAAAATTAATACCACCCACCAAATGCTTGAGAGTTGTATGCATAGAGCTTGGCTCTGAGACACTCATTTGTTTTGGGAAAAAATAGCTCATTTGCCATTTCTGACAAAATTTTACCTTCGTTCCAAATTCTAGTTTGATCCTTGCAGTTCTTCTGTTCTCCTTCTAAATGAGCAACGAATATACAAATCTGGCTGGTTCTATCTATTCTATCATTTGTGTATTTGAAATTATACATTTAAATATGTATGTAGGTTTATAGGTAGATATTATATCAACTAATGTTTATATAGTACCTACCTACATGGCTTAATCACGAATAACTCATTGTTTAGTATTGCTTGTTTAGTACCTGTAGGACTGTAGGTACTATGTAATCATTATGTGTTCAAATCGCGAAAGTTTAAAAACAATATTATATCAACTATCTGGCTTCCAAAGGGTTGTTTGGTTTGGAGTTAGATACTCGTAGTGTGGGGAAAATTGTTGATCAACATTTACTTATTAAATACTTACTCAATGGTTTACATCTATAATGTTATTGTTATATCATAACCTACTACATGTATACATACATTTACAATAATAACTACATTTAAATAAGTTATCGGAAAAAAAATCCATAATTTAAGCAGAATATGGATGTTGACATGTAAATATCACATGTAAACGTGAATCTGCATACGGTGTGTTATTTGAGATGCGGTATTTCATACGACTCATGTCTAACGATGTATTTTATTTTAATTTTCTCGATCACAATAAGACAATTTAATTTTTTTTAATTAATTTTCGGATGCACTTGTGATTTGGCCGCTATAGTTCAAAGAGAAAGCAATCTTAATCTTACCATAAAAACCGGAACATTGGCCATGTTTTCCTGAATATGGTAGTAACGATGAAACATTAACTTTTCCTGTATGTCTTGGTTACGCGAGATTCTTCTGGACGAAACTATGTACCGTAAACCGACACACACATCTTAGGGCAGACTCACACCATCATCCAGCACACCGACCTTTGGTACTACGCATGCTTAATAGCAGGGTGTTGAGACTAAATGATCAAAAATATCTACATACTGAATTAGAGCATTTGAAAGATGTTTTGAAATGCGATGATGGGTATAGCGCGAGGCTCACCAACCCAACTACGCGCTATGAAGAATTTGGACTGAAATAATTCTGTTGTGGCAGAGGACGTTCTTTTTTCAGACGCTCTACAATTCATTCGTTTTGATGAAGTGGAGATCCTGGCATGGGAGAAATTATTAATACTCCGTAAGGAGGTAACGGATGCCATTAATATTGGTAAGCTACCAACTTTTATTAGAGACTATCCACCATCCGTCTGATCCCAGCCCTAGAGGCAACCGGCGGATGTGGCGATACAAGTCAGCAGATTGGGACGAGATGCGCTCTTTCTTTGCATCTTACCCATGGCAGCTATTGTGCTTCACTTCTGGTGATCCTTCAGTCTGCGCGGATGCTGTGACTAATGTAATACGAACGGCTTTGGAATATTTCATTCCATACTCCGACGTCACATTATCCAGCAAAGCTCGCCCTTGGTTTGGTTCTCAATGTAAAAGTGCTGAAGCATTTAAATAAGAAACCTACCTAGCTTGGGTTGATGCTCGACAGCGTAGGGCAAAGGACATACACCAGAAGAAGAAAGCGTTCAACAAGTTGACCACATTAGTCGAATAGGGAACAAACTAGCTTCGTACCCTGCGGGCAGCAAAGCGTTTTGGTCCCTAGCTAAATCTTTTTTTTTTTTAGCTAGAATAGGTTCGCACTTGACCACCACCTCGCCTGATGTTAAGCGATGATGCGATCTACAATGGAGCGTGCTTGCCTAGAAGAAACCAAGTCACTCTCGATTTGAAGACACCAAGATTGTAACCATCGAGGAAAACCCACTCTGGCAACGCATTCCACAACGTAAAGTAAACGTGCTGTCAAATCGCTTCGTTCGCGTTTTTTGGAACATGAACCATGAAACGATGTAACCCTTTTGTGGAACGAGAAGTCCGATAGAAGAAAGGGCAAGGTGGAATTAGATCATGCAGATCAGTTATACACTCTCCGAAGTGTATCCGAAAAAAAACCGATAAGCTAGCAATTTTTCGGCAATGATCAAGACTTTGAAGTCTTTTACGCACAAGAGTGTCATTGCCTATGAGTCTTTTGGCGCGTCTCTCAATCGATTCCAGAGTCTCTAGCTGATACTTAGTCGATCCATGCCAAAGGTGCGAACAGTACGCCATACAGGAGCGAATCTGTGCGAAATCGGTAGAATCGAACTTCTGCTGCTCCTCACTGCCTTCAATGCTGAAACCTGATGGGACACTAGCTCATACCGCAATGGAGAAGGCAAACTTGTTTGCATCTCAGTTTGCGGAATCTTTGCGTCTAGATGCTGGTAGCGCGACACCTCCTACTTCACCTGGCTCCCCGACTTTTATGTCAGAAATACATATTCGCCAAATAGAGGTTCGCAAAGTGCTATGCAATCTGGACGTGAATAAGGCTAGTGGCCCAGATGGTATTCCTGCCGTAGTATTGAAGGTTTTTTGCGCCTGAGTTGTCTCCAATACCGACGCGCCTGTATAGACTCTCTCTGGAAACTGGGCAAGTACCGAAGTCTTGGAAGCTTGCCAACGTGCAACCAGTACCCAAGAAGGGTTTTCATACTGACCCTGCCAACTACAGGCCTATCTCGGTCACGTCCATACTCTGCAAGACTATGGAACGTGTCTCAAACCACAGGCTCCTAACGTACCTAGAATCGAACGACCTCCTCAGTGACCGGCAATACGGGTTTCGCCGAAACCGGTCCACCAGGGATATTCTAGCGTACGTCACTCACATCTAGAGTGAAACTATCGAGAAGCACGGGGAAGCACGCAGTCTCCCTGGATATCTCGAAGGCTTTCGACAGGATTTGGCACGATGGCTTTTTAAGCAAGCTTTCAGCTTATGGTTTGTCTCCAGGTTTTTTAACGTAGATATCGGACTTTTTGAGGGATCGATTCATACGAGTGGTCATTGATGGCGTCGGATCAAAGGTGCGAAGGTACTTCAAGTCTGACCAGTTGCTCACGATATACCAAGCACAGATTCGCTCCTGTCTGTATGGAGTACTGCTCGCCCTTTTGGGATGGATCGGCTAAGTATCAGCTGGACGCTCTGGAATCGATCGAGAGACGTGCCAAAAGGCTCATAGGCAATAATATCCTCGTGTGAAAAATACTGCAAAGTCTCGAACATCACCGGAAAATTGCTAGCTTATCGGATACACTTCGGAGAGTGTGAGACAGATTTACTACACGATCTAATACCACCTTGCCCTTTTTTCTATCGGAATGCTCGTAGCTCGAAAAAGCGACATCGTTTCATGGTTAATGTTCCAAAGACACGAACGAAGAGATTTGACTCTATTTTTGTGATAAGAACGTCAAGGCTGTGGAATACGTTGCCTGAGAGGGTTTTTCCCGAAAGTTACAATCTTTGTGTTTTCAAATCAAGAGTGAATCGGTTTCTTCTAGGTAAACACGCTCCATCGTAGACCGCATCATCGTTTAACATCAGGCGAGATGGCGGTCAAGTGTAAACATATAAAAGTTAAAACGAAAATTTGCTCCGATGCCTTAAAACAACTTTGCCTTTGTCGGCAATACCTGGAATCCGGTATTACCTGTGAACATGATGCATGAAACGGTATCGAAATATCGGGCACTCGATTTCCTATAATAGGTCATCAGTAAATATTCCGTAATTAATCACACTAGTCTATCACCTGGATAGTGCGGTATTTTAACAAATACCTGGGAAACTAATAAAATGTTCATTTGTTTTAGGAAAGCCAAACATCGTATCGAAACATCGTCTGCGCCCCATCCCTCGTGGAGAGAAAACTCAAGGGTGTAAAACTCTAGTGCAGTAAATTACTAAGTAAGATATCGATTGCATCGCTTCGCCAAGAAAGGCCGCGCGAAGATACTCGTACTTTACTAAAAGTTTTAGATAGTCTCTAAACGGTTTTTCTATTGGAGTGTATTGCTTTGACAGAACAAATAATCTAGATACGAGTATACCTACTCTAATTAAGGTACATTTTTTTTCTATAACGGAGTATTTTTGTAGGTATGAGTAGTCAATTAATTTGTTAAAATTAACCGTACTGAATTAATTGTAAGTTTTATGGATTAGACTTTTTGAAGAAATTGGTCCCTCGACGAAATCTGAAACTCTCCAAATTTAGGATATCCGACTAGTCATGTATTTCATCAAGAATTGCTTTTCGCTGTTTTGTCGGATACTCTTCGGTGAGTGTGCGACTGATCTCTATAATCTAATTCTCAATAAATAAATATTAAAAAATAAAATAATAAAAATAAAACTCAGTCAAGTGTAACCTATAAAAGTAAAAAAAAGAATTTCGTTTCATAAATTTGTAAATTTTCACGTGACTGTTTATAAAACTATTTGCAGGTCAATAAATTGTATTCAAAATCTCGATTTTATACCATAGGCACATATACTCGTATGGTTATGCATTCATTGTAGACTTAAGAATTCCTATTGAAGTTTTTCATCACATTTCTGGTCTCCTACCACTTGGCTAGAAATACCAACCATGTAGACTTCTAACGTGGAATACAAAATTGAAACGTATAGTGCATTACTAAGCAAGGTATCGATTCGAAGTAAAGGGCGTCGGTGCACCGAGATTGGACCACATTATTTATTGATGGATAACTGCACGTTTCCACGTGAACGCTATTAAGGCGATAAAAACAGTTTTCCAAGGTTTCATGCCAACTATAAGATTTGTATTATCTGTATTACGTCTAAATACTTATTCAAACGACTACTTGGGACGAAGTTGTCATGAGATTCTCATCTGATGGTTTTTATGTCGCTTAATTTTTAGTTTGTTGGTTGGAAGTCAAATATAGCCGTTTATGAAAATATTTCTCGAACAGTGCACGACGTGTACAGTAAGCTATACGTTAAATATTCAAACTATAAGAGTGAGTTAAATAAACTGTATATTTATATTTATTTATTGACGGTATTCCATTTAGTAAAAGATTAGAAGGGGGGCAGAAACAAAAAATCTGGTGTACACATCTTGAACTTACACGAATTTTGTAATTTAACAGAGATTAAATTAATTCATATAAAATACTCGAAGTAGCTATCAATAAGTTTGAGACGAAGTTATTAACCCTTAACTCGTTTTCATAATGTTCAATTAATGTACAACTTTTATACCACGGAATTGTAGCTAAGAATATAAACATTAATTGTCTATTAAAATTTAATTACAATTAGTTCGTTCTACAAATCTAGCATTTTTTTGAGCCGCAACTCCATTAAAAACAATTACATGGTGGTTCTCACCATCTTTTTCATTTCATTTCATTTCACCTTTCAAAATCCGTCTGGACAAATACCACCATATTGTCAGTGTGGTACTTAACATCACTACTATCAGGTGTCGTGTTTTGGTACTTACGTGGGGAAACCAAAGAGTTTACATATCTTCGTCTAAAAGCCAATTCTTATTAATCAACGAATAACCCAACCCAAACTACTCCCGGCGCAAAGGTGTCCATGACGCTCGTTGTGTTCCCACGTTGAATACCAATAGCTATTTGAATAACCCTTTGCTCCAAGAACAATCCAGAGCTGGAGTCACCCGTAGCTTCTGCCCTAATTCCAAAAGGAACCCCTTAGTCTCGGCCCCTAACAACTTAAGGTCTCCACGGCGACAGGTACAAATTCGTAAATCGTAACTAGTGCGTTATACTCCGCCTTTTTCTTTTTTTATACTATAGATTAACAAGACGAGCAGGACATGTGCCTGATGGTAAGCAACATGCCTGCCACATAACAGCACAGTGACACGCAGCTATTGGAACATAATGAATCCAAATCATTACCTAGCACTGCACTGCGCTCGTCACCCCGAGATCCAAGATGTTATATTATCTTTAAGCTCTGTAATTTCTCTGGAAACATTGCCCTTCAAACCGAAATATAGTAATGTTTGCACATTACTGCTTGGCAGTAGAATAACTGCCAAAGATACTTCCCCCAGGAGGACTTTGCTAAGAGTCCTACTTACTACTACTATATGCACTGCTTTCATATTCGTACCAAACAAAGATTTTTTTTATAATGCACTGGTGTATCTTATTTCTTATTTGCTTTGTTTGAGGTCAAATGGTGAAGTGTGTGACGTCTCCACCAATATTTATATGTTCATCAAAATAGAAGTAACTACAGGGTACTAAATAAAAAGCAGTATATAAGCTTCATTTTATTCATAATTTACACATTTATTTGGCATTTTATATTAGTAGCGATGTCGTAGGTAGAAATTAAACATAACAAAAACTTGTTACATTTGTAATTTTCTAGCTCTAAAGTATATGTGAAATGAGAAAAGGTAAAAAAATAATAAAATACAATTTAAATCTACCAAGTGTTAATTAAAAAATATATATATATACTTGTTGAACGAAGCCAAGAATGCTTGGAGAGCATCGTGCCCAAATACCGATTTCCATATAAATCCATCTTCGCAGCGATTATGGGCAACGGACCGATCTGTTTACAAGTTACTCGATATGTGCTTAAGCTCTACAGAGCATGCTCGTCTTCAGGCTGTCACTGAGTGGGAGTCGGGTTTGTGGCTACAGGCTCTTCCATCGCCTCACACCGGAGCCCTCATGGATTCCTCTACTTTTCGTGTTGCCACTTCCCTCCGTCTGGGCGCATCGCGTTGTGCACCACACCTTTGCCAGTGCGGTGTTACAGTCGACTGGCTCGGTCCCCACGGTCTCTCTTGCACCCCAAGTGCTGGACAAATACCTCGCCACGCTAGCCTAAACGATATCATCCGTCGGGCTTTTACCACTGATAATTGCGCAGCTATTTTAGAGCCGAGCGGTTTAGCGCAAAGCGATGGTAAAAGACCTGATGGGATGACTTTGATCCCGTGAAAAATGGGACGGCCCTTGGTCTAGGATGCAACCTGTGTCGATACTTTGGCGCCGTCTCATCTTTCACGGACACAAGTTAGAGCTGGCGCGGCAGCTGAACAAGCTGAAGACCTCAAAAGGCGCAAATAGAGCTATATTGATAGCGGATATATGTTTGAGCCTTTTGGGGTCGAAACTTTGGGACTGAGTCCCAAAAATATTTACAAAGATTTATCGAAACGTCTTTATGATGCAACTCATGACCAAAATGCTGGCCTTTTTTGCTCAGCGAATAAGTACCGTCATTGAACGTGGCAATGGGGCTAGCATTTTGGGCACGATTCCTGCTGGCACCGGTCTTCTAGACTAAATGCGTGTACATTTTGTAAATAAATATGTATAATTGATACTTTTTAATCTTATGTGTCTGGAAGTCTGTATAGTACAAAAAAAAATTGAAAACATTGAATAAGTTGCCTAACCGTTTTAATGCATGTTTTTTTTTAAATTTAAATTTAGCAACTCCACAGACTCCTGGGTCCGTGACCTTTGTCATTTGTTTTCTTTTTTATATGAATCTTGGATTAGGAGAAGAAAAGGAAATAGGGGGGAGTAGGGAACATTTTTATTCTAATTCTAGGCCTATTTTATTTTCTAAACCGCCTCCTCCCGGCTCAGCGCCTCCACCACGACTACATTTCTGTCTTTGATGGCTATCTGCAAATTGAACTCTCGGATGGTCTTCGGTGTTGCAGCCAACGCTCGCCGTACGAACCGACCGATGGCGTCGTCGGTGTCGTCAGCGTAGTACGTGAAGTCCCTTGTGTGCCGTGAGATTGCGACGACGGCATGGGGCCGTTTTTTATACATGTTTAGGATAGTTAACTTTAAAATGTATTGTGTTGATAATACAGGATTGTAAAGGAATGCTAGCACACATTTTACTAATTAGAGGTTATGGTTTTTCTTAATGCTTCTCTTTTGATATTACGTATAAATAATACACAAGTGTAAAAGGTATAAGAAAACGGTTGACTTACCATATCATAATACGCCTCATTTCACTAAAATTTAAACGTACATAGATATCATTCTAAAATAATTGACAAAAGTCTGAAATCAGTACCTACTAATCTATAAAATACTAACGTTATACATATAAAGGTAGGTAAATTTTAGATAAACTTAAATCAACAAAAATAATTATGGTACAATTACTCGTATTAAGAAAGAAAATGGTTCTATCTAGTTGACTAATTTGGTAGGTGAGTTATTCATTTCGTTGTTTAGACTGAAGTATACATTTTAATAAAAAAAAACAGTTTATATATTCATCTTATTCACGTATTTTGAAACCATGTGGTACCTACAGAAGCATAGCAGTTTACGTATTAAAATTTATTCACATAGTATACTACCATTACAAATACGTAGACAACCTACTTACAATTATTACCTAGTTTGGACAGTCAAGTGACTAGGTAAACAGGCCTTTTTACAATATAAATACTGTTAGAAAGACACATTATAAATTCACCAAAATAGGAGAAAAACGACTAGTGTATCTACAATTTCTAATGCAAGAAAAGTTCACAGTTTTTTTTTGTTGTACCTACGTTCTTGAGTGTCAACAGCTTGAGTTTTCTAAAATGTTTTATTTGTAAAAGTAAACAATCTATTTGGTCATGAAAATTAAACAATATAAGATTAGTTTAATTTTAAAAATTATACAATAACTATGTACACGGATGATCCTTTTTTATTGTATTTTATCGCCTGTTCAGCTTCATTAGAGAGTAAATATTCAGTAATGTTTTATTTTGTGTATGTAAAACCCAAATAACTGACTTTATATCAGACTCAACTAATTAAAAAAAGAGAAACTAAACAATATGGGCCGGCTAAATGTACTCCTCCAAAGATATATCAAGGTTTGAGAGTCTACAAAAATATCTTCGATGTTTACAATGCATTGTATTTCTGTCAATTTTTCAAAAACCGGTGTTCCGATTTCAATATAAAAATAATAGATGATCCTTATGGAATGTATACTCCTTGAAACAAAAAAAGTTATATTCAAAATCTATTCACGTTTCTTTACCACATACAAAAAAAGATCCTAATGAATAGAAAATCTTTTCCTTGAAGTCTTTTGAAATCGGTTTTGTAGTCTCCATAAAAATTACTCGTATATGGAAAATGCATATTAAACTTCCACGGCAAAATAAAAAAAAAAGATTTGGTATGTTTTTGTATGTCCCAAATTTTTACTAAAATATACGGTTTTTTTGTTGTACTGTCTATACTCTACATTTGAAGACACAAGTGTTACATACCTTTCAGTAAACACATACTCTGTTTTAGCATTTCATAGTTTTGTACTGCCTATGTAGGTATGATAATAATGTGAAACGTAACAAGTTATGAATAAATAATTTTAAACTTATTTACGGTAGCGTTACAGTAAATACTACATTACTAATATAAGTCTGTTTTGAAGTAGACTATTTCGGTTAGTACATAAATGAAGGAGAAAAGTACCGTATCGCTGTAGAATCTTAATGTTAGGGACGAAACCCATTTTAAAACACTTTACCTCGTTACATAGGGTTACTAAAATTTTAACGCTTTGATGACTACTCAAGTTACTTTGAATAATTTTATTGTCTGGTCAGCTATCGGGCCTAAAATGACAAACAATTTATAAAATAGGAACAGCAGTCTATAAAATTATTAACTACAGTATCATCTAATAGTAATAATGCTTTATAAATTAATATCAAGAAAGAAAATTGTGCCTATTAAGTAATATCACATAAAATAACGTAGAAGTTAATATTACATAGCTTAATCCTGATCTGTGTGCTGAGTCACCCATGTTTTCGAAATCTGTGAACAAGAATATATATATATTTAATTTGTTATCGTTGACTAAATTTGTAAGCTTAGAATCATCTCGATTATGACAACATACCTAATTATTTTTAAGTTTTTATTTCGTTCGTTAATATTCCTCATTCCCTTTTAAATAAACCCCCTTTACCACAAAAACCCTTTTATAAAATAAATGAGAGAGTTTTTATTGTAGAGGGATTTGTAAAAAATGTGTAATTCGACATTTTACGTTGGCGGCCATCTTGGATTTAAAATCTAATCAATGAGAGTACAGTTTTCTACTAGTAAAACCCCTTTTTGATACCTATTCATATTACGAAAGTAGTGAAAAGGTAAACATAAATGTTAATCCGTCATTTTGTGGCGGTGGCCGTCCTGGGTTGCTTTTCACCAAACATAGTTAAAATACCAAGTTCCCTTAAAATATAATTAATTAAAATAAAATAAATAATTCAGGGGGCTCCATACAATGAATGAGGTATTTGCTAATGGCACGGAACCCTTCGTGCGCGAGTCCCACACGCACTTGGCCAGTTTTACTGACTAGATAAGCCGTAACTTATAATTTGTATACTCGTAGTATAAACTCACCAAATTCTCTGATTTGCCCACCGTACGCCTCGCCTTGAAAATTTGAGGTAATCGCATCATTGCTTTGTATTTGTAATTGACCTGTGCAATGAAAATTATCAAATTAAAGTCATTATAGACTTGATAAAAATAATATTCTATTATAAAAAGATCAGCAAAAACAAAATTTTATGAAACTCAGTTTAAGCAAAATTCCGTGAAGGTCTACAAACTGTCTAACAAATGTATTCGAATGCAGTGAACGTACAATAGCACCTTCTGTTTGTGTCAAGTACTTTTCACCGGTTTCAAATAACGAAATAACAATTTTCCATACTCCATTGTTATCGAATTAAATAAACTCTGGCGAGAAAACTCAGTTGCAGGAGTATTTATACCTTTTTTTCTGATAGTCTGGTTATCCAACACCGTTTTCTGCGTGGTAGTGAACGCTGAAGGTGGGGCAGGAATTTCTGAAATATAACGGGATTTTATTAGATTTATTTTTGGTTCTATTCTAGAACTTTTGGTTTTGTACTGTATTATTACTTGTTTTTTCGTATCCCTTATGATGTTTCAATATGTTTCGAAACTACATAGATTGAATATTACGAGCTTAATGTCTAATTAAAAATAAAACAATGCAGCGTCACCATTTCCACCGATGACCTTAAAATCTAAATGATTACTAAGGTCACTGTGAACTGCTTAATGGACCGTTTTCAGAAGCGATTTTTCTTCCATGTTACGTATTATATAGAGACTGGTTGTGGATTTTTTTAGTACTACATCACATCATCACAACCATTATTTCCATATTTCATTTTAAAATGTTAAAATCTTATTGACATATCGACAACGGATTGCTTCATGACATTGAGTTGTAGTGTATTGAGGGTAGCTAGCCATACCAAAGGAAAAAAACATTAGTTTTACGATTGTAAATTGTCGGAATAAACGTCAATCAGCGCAATCAACATTGGCAGAACCTTAAATTTGGACAATTTTTTTATCAGAATACTAAATAAAATCGCCAATGTTTCAAAAGACATACAATTAAGTAGAATAACTATTTTAATAACACATACTATGATTATCCAACATGACTGAAGTCATTGTCTTTTAGAAATTCAGCCTTTATTAGACTTTTGCCTCTTACTGTGAAAGCCAATCCACGCGTATTGCTGTGCATTGAATTTTGGCTAAGTTATTGATTGTGTGAGAATGTAAAATTATTTTTCACAATTATAAATACAAACTCTTTCCGAGCTGTAATATTAATTTTGTAGAAATATAGTACCGTTAAAAGTAGTCAAGAAATGAAGAACGATATTTACCGTCGAGTTTTATTATCCCGTCGGTTTCGCCGAGGGAGTTCTTAGCGATGCACTTGTACAAGCCGAAGTCTTCTTTAGTGATGTTCTTTATCTTCAGCATCATGTACTTATTGTAGCCGTTGTCCGTTGGGAATGCCTCGTACTTGCCACCTACAATTTCCATTTCTACTTAAATAAAAAACCTGTATCGAGTCAATATATGGGTTGGGGGCCTATTAGACTTTTGTCTAAATAGGGATGTCATTGATCCAAGTCTTTTTTTGTTCACACATACATAATTTACTAGTGATGTTGTGTAATTAGACATAGTAACAAAATTCAGACCCCATAAATCTAAGTGTGGTAACCTAGCTTATCTTTAATCATTATTCACCGTCGACTTTACCTCATATGCATCAGGACTTGTGAACGCACGTCAACGTAGATCATATGCATAGCTATATCAAAGTCTATTAAAGTAGTATTTCTGTATACTGTGGCTAAATCATGACCACGAAATATATCTACCTAAGGTTGAATTTCGGCGACAAGTTCAACCTTAGAACAAAGTTTCATACCGTTTTTGTAACAGATTGTACTTATTGACGATGGCGAGCTTAATGTCACGCTAAGCACCTTTAGTAAAAACTAAGCTATGGCTTAGTATGAAATTAAATTTAATGTAAGTAGTGTCTACGTAGTTTCGATAGCAATTTAAAACCGTTGAAAAAACACAAAGGCAAAGTGATTGCCATCATACAAAATTGTATAAGTATGAAATTTAGTTCCAATACGTAAAGGAAATACGAACATTTCTTCAATCATTCTTTGGAATAAATGTCGTTTCTCTTTCTTTATAAAATCAATCACCAGTGTTAACAAGACTACAGTTTCAAAGAACTCATCGAGCCCAGTAGCTGTCTGGAAGCTAACAATTGAATAAAATCAGGCATGAAGAATCGTCCCTATATTTTTCAGTTCACGAAATTCTGTTAGAATTTGCTGGCAGACGTATGTGAGTTAAAATACAAAGGTATTTCATTACACAATTATTTCCTTCCAATGCAGCACTGAATTTATTCCATCGAAGATACTTTTAGTAGCTGAATACGCCGGCCTCGATAGACGAGAAACTATTTTCATTATGAAGTCATAAATCAATGATACAATCGAACGAAGCCCTAGTAGATGGGAACACATGTTATTTATGCGAAAATGATAAATGTGTTTACGTCCAATATTCCATATTTGAAGCCAAATGCGACAGTTTAGTATTAGTTGGTTGATTACAATCATTGATAAACACGGTTAGGGTTCCGTTGGTACATGTTCTCGACAGGTTGACGTGCCTAGTTCACTAATTGGCATTCAGTTCCAATAAATTTATGCCGGGCGCAATACTACGATAACAGTTTGACACATTTCCTTTGCTTGGAATGTATTATCTCAACCATAATACCATTATCTTGTGGTTGACTTAGTAAAGTTATTGACACTCTCTAAAATAAACAGTACAATGTACTTACGTTATTTTTTTATTAATTGACATCTTTGTAAACAATTTTGATATTCGAAGTAAACATGAAATAACAGGCAAATTCATATTTTATAATAAAAAAGATCCTATTTTTAACCGACTTGTAAAACGGAGGAGGTTATCAATTTGGTTGTATGTCTTTTTGTAAGTATGTTACGCGATAGCGCCGCCAATTATGAATCGAGGATCCGATATAAGTTTTATCGAAAGCGGTGTAGCGGTTTTGGAAATTGGACAAAAAACAGCTTTAATTTACCTCGATGACATAGTGATTGCTTACTTTTGAATATGGTGAAATGCCATAAATTCATTTTAAAATAAAGTCGGCTTTTGTTTTTTTCATGAAAATAGATTATTATTATAAAAGTTATCAAGGTCGTCACTACACTATTATGGAATCAATATAGTTGTTATTTGTGTTAAATAATTAATAATAGGTAGGTACTGCTGTTGTTAACTTAAATTTTAGTAAAATATAGGATGTTATAACAAAGGCTGAAATCGTGTACGTAACGTGCTACAAAGTTGCATGTAATAATGTAACTCACTTTTGTTCATTCATAGGAATAAGCTACTTATATCATTGTCGTAAAATTGCCACTTGCATAGCTATCACTTCATTTTACGCTATCAACCCTTGTCTAACTGAGCCTCCCGAAACTTTCCGCAGCTATTTTATAATCCCCATAAAAAGCCCAAGATAATTGATTTATCTTCCGCTCTATCCTCCAAAACGCGCTCTTTGCCAGCCTC
The DNA here is from genome assembly GCA_017562165.1 of Ectropis grisescens. Lineage (NCBI taxonomy): Eukaryota > Metazoa > Arthropoda > Insecta > Lepidoptera > Geometridae > Ectropis > Ectropis grisescens. Next base: position 16,475,852 of record CM029772.1, read on the forward strand.
TACGACCGTCACAAAAAGACAACCCGACCCATAAGACCTGTAACTCCGTGAATCATAGCGCGTCGTAAAAACATGAATTTGTAAAGTTTCCCCTTCTTTGCGTGCTCAGTGGAGTAGAAGTAACGACTGTGCGACCCCAAATGTTGCTAAATCTCACCGGAAATGATCATGTCGCCACGCTCAGTGGTCCAGTAGTTTATGGACGAAGGGTAGGCCTCGGTGTGACACTCCAGCGAGACGTCTTGTCCGATGTAGGCACCTTCGAGCTGGTTAGGTATCGACAGCATCGGTGGAACTGCCAGAAAATAATAGCTGGTCATGATTTTAAGTCAGCAAACAAATCAAAACCTTTTATTATAAAAATGATAGAAATAGAATAGAAATAATTGATTTGCAAACAAAAAGATCACAAGATATTAGAAAAGGATGACAATAGGATGATGATATATGAGAAGATATCAAAATCTAATAAACTTTTTAATGCATAATTCTTCTTCCATTTGTATAACTATAGGTTAATGACATAGGTGCTAACAATGATAAAAAAACGAAATTGCTACAAAGTTTAAAACATTGTTTTCTTCCTCTCTACTAATTAACCGGCTTCAAAACAAGGAGATTTAAAAAAATATTTTAAATGACTTATTTCTCCGAATGCATGATACCAGTATTTGTATTATTATTAGATGGTATTTTATTTATTAAAAACTAGAATATTAACACTATGTACGACTAACATGCATGCATGGGTTCATATTTTTTTTTACGTTCGTATTACTATAGCGTCTGTCGATACTTACTATATTTTTTTAAACTAAAGTAGGCAACCTTAAAATGATCAATGAACAAAGTAGGCAGACAGTAATCACACAACTCGAAAATAAAGAACATTCAAAGTTTTTCGCTTATCAACCCAAAACAACAGAATGACGACGAAACGCAGACATTACACGAAACGTTAATTTGTAAACTTTTAATTGTCTTACATATAAATTCTCAAATATACTGTCTAGACAGTCTTAGAGTGTAATTAACGAATATGATACGTTAAAATTTGAATTATCGCAAAGTTAAACTAAGGTTCAAAGGAATAAGGAGCCATATTTACAAAAGTTAAGCCTCTAAAACAAAGCTTCTCTAAAGACAAAAGAAAAGCAAAAGCATCCACAAATCGCTACGTTTGTTTGCCTCCTAAACCCCGTGTTCTTAGGAGAAAAGAGGCATTGTTTACTTGAGTGAGTACTCTCTATCTACTAATATTATAAAGAGGCCAACTTTGTCCGTATGAGTGATACGGGCGCCTTAAAGTGTTCTTGACTTTTCTGAATTAAGCTACGTATACTTAAACTTGCGAAAGAAAAACTTTTCTTTCGTAAGACATAAGCGTACCGACCCAAGTTCTGATGTAATGGTTTCTGATGTACAACTAGGTACTAATAATCAGAGTTATACTGTTCAACAAGGTTCTTCTTCCTTCTTGGTTCAACTTCCTTTTTTACTATTTTAAACCTACTCATTTACCTAATTATTTTCAGGTAAAAATCATTACATAAAAATTTACTTATTTTAGACTTTGATAGTTCCGATTGATATTGCAAACGAGTAAACCAAAATTTACAGTTTTCTCCTGCTTTTTCTCCTCAAATTCGCATCGATCATAAATGTACATGATTTCAATTTTCAGTTAATTGCTACGTTTAGTGTTTCTGACATTAAAGTCAGTTAAACTTTTAGGATATATTCTTAAATGAGTCTCTGACGTTGATTTGTGGTTGTTTTTTAAAAGTGTGAGCAAACATAATTTTCTTCAAACTTTGTTTACTTTCTCACTCTTACTTTTACAGAGACAGCACAGTGAGCACGGTCTCTTCAAAGGTTAGTGTCAAAGTTAAGACATACATTTTTATACAAATATGTTTGTTTGCATATTAATATATTATAGACTGTCTATTTATTACCTGCATTTGGAAGAAAATCACGGGCCGTTAAGGTATTTACGAGGATCAGCAAATATAAAAATTAGCAGCACCAGTGGTTTTACTCACATAGTTCCCGTTTTCATAATTTTAATGTAAAATAAGCTTCTATGTTATTTGAGACAATAAAATATCTGGGTTGTAAATTTCAACCAAATCTGTTTAGCCGTTGACTCGATTGAGCAACAAATATCAAAACATTCGTATCCTACTGTTGAAGTTGTATAAATGAGAAAATTGGATGTTTGGAGTTGTTTTGCTCAACCATGACAAAATGGTAGAACAAATGACGTTGAAATTTAGAACACAATTGTAAAAAGTCGTAAAAAAACGAATTCCTGACTAACTATATACTATTTGAAACGTGATAATTGTCAATCTATAGAAAAAAATTGATCCATCAACTTCGATAGGTAATACAAATCTTATTAAATGAAGTCATACGATAAACTGTCCATGTGCTCCAATTTAAAACGAAACTTTACGTATACTGCATCGAAACTAATCCCCTAGTCGTCGTACGACTTAGTTGCAGCAAAAGAAGCCCGGGAAGATTAAAAAACTTACACATGACCGACTTTGATGAATAGATAGTTTCTGTACAAACTGGAACGTGGGCTCGCATCTATAAATCGATACTAGAAGACATGAGAACGATGTTATGGACGTTTATTTCTACAGATTAATACAGTACGGAAGGTCCTACGTTTGTTGTCATAGGAATTTTATTGCGTAGCCACAGATCATGTACTGCAACTATGTTGAGAATCGTAAGCAAAGTTAACAACCATAGCCTAGCTACCTATTCCAGTTTTTGTAATAGTTTATTTTGTTCCGGTACGTAAAATATAGTTATGATTTGGGTTCTTTATGTCTGGCATGGTAAGTATCCTACTATCCAACTAATATGATAAATGCAAAATTTTGGATGTTTCTTGCTCAATGACGTCGGAACGCTTGCTTGCACGGCTAGGAATTTGAAACATAAGTAGGTAAGATCTGAAACGTAGTACGTAGGCTATTTTTTGTCACTGGAAAATTACACAAAAGGGAACTACGCGGGTAACACCGTGCATTACTACTTACACAAAAGGGAACTACGCGGATAACACCGTGGATTGCACGTTACACAAAAGGGAACTACGCGGGTAACACCGTGGATTGCACGTTACACAAAAGGGAACTACGCGGGTAACACCCACTACTACTTACACAAAAGGGAACTACGCGGGTAACACCGTGGATTGCACCTTACACAAAAGGGAACTACGCGGGTAACACCGTGCATTACTACTTACACAAAAGGGAAGTACGCGGGTAACACCGTGGATTGCACGTTACACAAAAGGGAACTACGCGGGTAACACCGTGGATTGCACGTTACACAAAAGGGAACTACGCGGGTAACACCGTGGATTGCACCTTACACAAAAGGGAACTACGCGGGTAACACCGTGGATTGCTACTTACACAAAAGGGAACTACGCGGGTAACACCGTGCATTACTACTTACACAAAAGGGAACTACGCGGGTAACACCGTGCATTACTACTTACACAAAAGGGAACTACGCGGGTAACACCGTGGATTGCACCTTACACAAAAGGGAACTACGCGGGTAATACCGTGGATTGCACCTTACACAAAAGGGAACTACGCGGGTAACACCGTGCATTACTACTTACACAAAAGGAAACTACGCGGGTAACACCGTGGATTGCTACTTACACAAAAGGGAACTACGCGGGTAACACCGTGGATTGCACCTTACACAAAAGGGAACTACGCGGGTAACACCGTGGATTGCACCTTACACAAAAGGGAACTATGCGGGTAACACCGTGGATTGCTACTTACACAAAAGGGAACTACGCGGGTAACACCGTGGATTGCTACTTACACAAAAGGGAACTACGCGGGTAACACCGTGGATTGCACCTTACACAAAAGGGAACTACGCGGGTAGCACCGTGGACCACACAAAAGGGAACCGGGTAACACCGTGGGAACACAAAAGGGAACTACGCGGGTAACACCGTGGATTGCTACTTACACAAAAGGGAACTACGCGGGTAACACCGTGGATTGCTACTTACACAAAAGGGAACTACGCGGGTAACACCGTGGATTGCACCTTACACAAAAGGGAACTACGCGGGTAGCACCGTGGATTGCTACTTACACAAAAGGGAACTACGCGGGTAACACCGTGGATTGCACCTTACAAAAGGGAACTACGCGGGTAACACCGTGGATTGCTACTTACACAAAAGGGAACTACGCGGGTAACACCGTGGATTGCACCTTACACAAAAGGGAACTACGCGGGTAACAATGTCGATTGCTACTTTTAGTATAGGTAGGGTACATGAAACTGTATTTGTGCCAGCTAGTCTCTATTTTGAAAACAATTAGTAGTACACAATTAGTAGTAGTAGTACAATTAGTAGAGTGATAATTTCTGGTATATCATTTGAAGTAATTTTGTGTTGAATTTGTGCTCTTCATTTTAATTTTAATCAAATAATTATGCGAATGAAACTGGAACGGCATAAAACAAAATTAAATTTTAAATTTGAATGTTATCGTGCAACTTATTATTAATAGGTCGGTAAACTGTAAATTATAATTTACTCCTCTACTTATATTTTTTACTTATTATGCTTATTTCATTTGTTTTAAACCAAAGACTCAAAGACATGCATAGGCAAAAGCGATTCACGATATATGTTCCCACTGTTGGGGCTCGGACCCTTCCCTTGCTAAAAGAAAATCATGCCTATTATAATCCACCACGAAAGCTACTTGCGGATTGCACGTCCTCGCAAAATGGATTTAATCGGATATTCAAGTTTCCTCACTGACATTTCCTTCACTGTTAAAATCAGTGGTGATGACCCACTTGTACATGTTCGTTTGGTAATGCATTCGTGAAACAAAATATATTTCTTGGAATATGCCGATTTCCTATCGCGACGTGTTCCTTCACTGTTAAAGCTATTGACAACCAACTTGTACATTTTCACTAGATAACATACGACAACAAGAGACATAACAAGAATATAATAAAAAAAACTTTATATATTCGATTCTAAGCTACTCACGGGTACCTAAGTAAGATGTAATCAAGATTTTACGAGCATGCTAACACGGTACCTCACTGAACCTTAGTCACTTTCCTCGCTTGAATTACCACTAATAAAACACACGATGTATTATCCAACTCGTACCGGGGCCCGTTGCGTTGTCAATTTATTGCGGGCAGACTAGCACGAGCAAAAAGGATTCTCTTTATGCATAGAGCTTTGCGAAAATTGCCCGTCGATTTTTCGGTGAACAGTTCTTGTTTTTTCGGTATTTTCCATGATTGGGCGCAAATGGCTCGAACTTTTTGAATTAGCCTAGCTTGTTTTATTTTTTGCGGAAACTGTGTTATGGTTTACGTATTTTATTGCACTATTGAAACCCAAAAACGTACAACAAACTATGCTGTAATTAAGAGTAGAAACTTCCATCATAATCATTTGTCAAAGTTTGGATTTTTTTGATTTTCGGATGCTTGGAAATTTGTTTCCAAGTCGCCTCGGAACGACTGAAGAAGTCGGGTTGAAATTCGGAGTATAGTTTATGTATAGTCTGGACTACTTATAATACAGTAAAATAACGGGAACACACGCTGCTAGTACGATGTGGGTAGTAGTGGTGTGTTATTTGGTAAATACAAGACTCAGCTGTTTGAAATATGTGGGTGAGTCTACGAACGATACCGAACACATATTTTTTCACAATTTCAGGGCCAACCATGTTTTAACAATTGTTCGAAATACGTTGAGATAATTTATTCTATTCTGTGTCGATAGTAAAGTCATCACAGAATTGCCATATGCTTCTTTGTCATAAAGCTAAATTCTGCTTAGTACGGATATTCAGCGTAGCGTATTGTTATAGATGTTAATACTCACATTGAACCATGAGCATGATTCTTTTACTGATAGAAGGGGGCACGCCATTAGACGCAATGCATAGATATGCGCCCATATGCAGCCGCGAAACCTTGGTTATCGTCAGTGTCTCGCCGTCCACCACTGCCACTGCGAACAAAAGTCATACTAAGTATTGGACAACACATTTTTACTACAATGAGTGAGGGAATTAAGAAGGCAGATCTATGATGACAAGCAATATGCCTGATCGCAACAGCAGTCTTCAAATCACTGTCTAGGACTACACAGCGCTCGTTACCTGTTTTTTTTTTTTATAATTTATAGTGACGAGACGAGCTGAACATGTGCCTGATGGTAAGCAAAATACCAGCCACAACAACACAGTCACACGCAGCTATTGGAACATGAAGAGTCCAAACCATTGCTAGCACTGCACTGCGCTCGTCACCCAGAGATCTAAGATGTTATATCTCTAAGCCCTGTAATTTCTATGGTGACATTGATGATAATTTATTTTTGTAATATACCTACCTAAACAAATCTGTAATGTATCTATGCCAATAACGTGTTACTGCTGGCCTATAGAATGACTACTGCCAAAGGTTGTAGTAATGGTAAGACTTTTAGCAGTTATTTTGATATCAAGCAGTATTGTGCAAACCTCATTATATCCTGTATCAATCCAAACAGGATTAAAGGGCTATGTTTAAGATGAATCGCCATATAACTCTGGGTGATGAACGCAATGCAGTGCAAGGTAATGATTTGGGCTTTTGATGTTCTAATAGCTGCGTGTCACTGCGTCATTTTGGGCAGGCGTATTACTTATAATCAGGCACATGCACATACATTTATGCTACTATTTCTGCCTACTCTATACTATAAAATACATCTGTGTGTGCAATATAATTTGTAATAAAGAATTCTGATTTATAAAGGTTATGTCCTCTGCAGTAGGCTGAAATTGACTGACAATACTGATAATGACGCTGCTGGTACCGGTACATCTACAATACCTGCTAATAGGACAGTACAATCGACTCTTAGAAATAACGAATCTATACCTACTATAGAAAGCTGAAGAGTTTGTTACTTTCTCAGTAACTACTGCATTATATTTCAAAAAATCTTTCACCGTTGTATATTTACGTAATTCCCGAGTGCTATAGCACAAGGCAGGCATATATATTATGGCAGGTGCACAAGTAAATACTGCTGGGTTGGGTGCGAGAAGGAAAAGGGAAGACCAAGACATGGTAAAAACCTTTCTACAACAAGACGAAAATAACGGTTACAAAGTGCACGCTATGAATTTAGAAATGCAAAGTGAGTGGTTAACCATAGGTGAGTTCTGTATCCCATTAGCTCTAAAGTGGCGCACCTTGATCTATGACTGGTCTCCTGCCTTATTAAAATTTTATCTAAATGCATTCCAAATGACCCTCCCTGACCAGAGTAACTTGGTAAGGTGGGGAAAAGTCTCTGAAAAATGTTGCTATACTTGTGGAGAGGCGATATGTACAGCAAGGCACATATTGGTGGGATGCAAGGTGCTCCTTGATGGGGGTCATTACTCACGGCGTCATGACAGAGTACTTGAAATCATACGTGAAGCAATGAGCCTTTCAGTAGCTAGAGCCCAAAAGGGATTGACGACAAACAAAAGACAAATTAACTTTGTAAAAGCAGGCTCAACTTCAAACTCCAGGAACAAGCCTTACTCAATCCTGGGTACAGCACCTGATTGGATTATTTTAATGGACACGTATGAAAAGCACTACAAAATCCCAGAGGATGTGGGTGTTTCGTCATCCAGACCGGACATTTTCCTTTTTCTAGAGCTACGAAACGCATAGTCCTTGTAGAACTTACCGTACCGTGGGAAACTAATATACCTAAAGACCACGCGATGAAACAAAATAAGTATTACGACCTCCTAAACGAATTAACAAAAAACGGCTATGTAGTTAGTTTATACGCTGTAGAAGTGGGAGCGAGAGGTATACCAGCAAAATCTCTCTATAACCTACTGAAAGACCTTGGCTTATCCAGAAGTGCAGTAAGTTCTATACTAGAACGAGTATCTAAAGCTGCACTAGTAGGCTCATATCAGATTTAGCTGGGCAGGGAGAGAAAAACGAGTGGTGAAGGTGAGTGTTGATGTACGTCAGAAAGGGGCCCCTTAAACCTACGCCCGAGTCACAAGTCTCGGGAACTACTCGAGTTTTTCTCTCTCTGCCACACGATGGACCCGGCACCCGCACGGTGAATCCATGGAATGCTAAGAAGATCGTCTCTATATTTACCAAGGGCGAAACCGAGGCGGACCGCAAGTTATAAATATTTTTAACGGTATTTTGAACCAAAATAGTGTAAAACACTGCATGGCTTGCATTAATAGGATAAGATGTGATATTAGAGATTTACTTATTTGCCTAACAATCTTGCACATTTAAAACCTTATAGCAGATGGATTTGTGTTTATACATTTAACTTTGTGTAGAGATACTGACAAAGCTTTGCTATCAATATTGGACGTTTCACGTCCAATATTTTGACTGTTGGTTGTGGTTGGTTGTTGACTTCAATGTCATTGTTCTATAATAGTGTTCTAAAATAGAGTACAAAGTAAATTAAATAACCAAATAACTATTACTGTACTAGCTAATGATATAACTTCCAGCAAAGTTGAGTGGAGAGCAGCAAAACTTCTAGGTGAATTCAAGAGAAATCTGGATGTCATTAGCAAGATGGCGTGATTATTATGAACTGAAATGTCTTATATAACTGAGGATTTCATTGTTTCTAGATGCAGCTGTTCTCTGGACTTAATTATTGTAATTATGGCTATTTTTTATTATTTTATTTATTTATGCGATCAACAATTTAACTAACCTGTGAACTATACGTAAAAAGAGATTGCACATTTTTTTTTCTACTTAGTGTTTTTTTTTACCAAAAACTAAGTTTTATTTCAATCGATAAAAGTTACAAGCTTAATCTTTCAATGACTTTGTTAAATTTTCAATTGAAATATCGTTTATTTTACACATTTATCGTTTAAATAGGTAACTTTTGACTATAGAAGTGAATACGTATAACTTTGAATATTAGTATTAAACAACATTATTGTTGCACATGGCTATAGGGATTGACATAGTAACCTCTATAGCTTTACCGTAAATTGGTATTACGCATGTTGGTAGTGAGATATCACAAGATTTCATTTACCCAAAAAAGTGTTTAACGCGTACGTTTTGTTTCGCTACTCCACCGCCGCGCCGCTGCGCTGCTACGTTACCACTGACGCCGCTGCCTTGGCTCGCCTTTAGCATGTTGGTGACATCGATATAAGCCAAGAGATGTGCCCTGAGCTCCGAGAAGTTGGTAACAAACTGTGAATCTGTGTGTAACGTAAGTGCTTTACACACAACCAACTGGCGCGATATGCTGTGATTCTACTTATTTTGGTTGTTGACAACGAGGTTGGTAGGTAAAAACGTCCGATTTCTGCACCCGACTAGAATGGAAAGAGCGAGCTCACTCTTCCCAACGATGACATAATTCATTGCGCCTAAAGTTTGGGAGGGCACATCTAGTGGTTTATATCGATGGTTGGTGATGCAAACGCATTCTATGTTCCGCTATAAAAGTGCAACGTGGCTAAAGAAGTTTTCATTCAAAATCTCTCTTAAGTCTGAAGTCTTAATACCTAAAAACAAAACTGTTCTAAGTAATGAGTTACCTGATTCTCCATTATAATTGAAGTCTTGTCCGTCTTCCCGGCGCCACATGACATAGGGCTCGGGGTATCCGGACGCGCGACACACCAAGGTCACATCCGAGCCCTCCCGGACCACCATGTCGGTAGACGTCATGTTGTCGATGATGGATGGAGGCACTGTGATAACAACCTAATGTACAAACAAACTCAGGGACGCGTTATTGTTTTACGGAAGGACATGTACTTGGGTACATTTTTGATAATTATGACAAAACAATCTGATTAGTAAAATTGTATAAAAAATTGTAAAAATACTCGTAGTTAGTAAATGTGTTTTTATTTAGTTTTTGCGTCACGGACTCTGATAATAAACAGTTTGGAATATTTATTTATTCAACTGCAATGAAAGTTTACAAAATACCTATATACTCGTAGCTACTTACTACGAGTACTACTCAACTCGTAGTAAGTTGCAAAAGTCTGCGAGATTTTGTTGTGGTGGTTGTACCTACAACTTGCAGATACTCTCACAACGTGTCATTATGTTGTGGTGTTTTTACCTACGACTTGGAAAAATCACTTCCTAAACCGGGATCGGACTTCAGGGATTGGAATTAATCCAACAAATAAATGTCAGATGCATTAGATGCCGTCAAATTTTTATATAACCACGAGGAGCAGTAGTTGCAAGACTCATATCTACAACTTACAGATATCCTTTTTGAGAGTGAATGGGATCGGAATTAACCTAAAAAAATGTTAGATGCCTTAGCCGCAGTCCAATTTCTGTATCACCAATGAGCAGCAGTATTTGCGAGTGAGATTTATACACGAGTCTGTGAGATTATGTCATGGTCTTCTTACCTACTACTTGGAGATACCCCTTCCTGGAGCGCATGGGGTCGGTGTTGACCTGGCACATGTACCAGCCGCGGTCCAGCTCCTGCACGTTCTTGATGTGCAGGTACCAGGAGCGGTGGTCGTTGTACGAGAGGCTGATGCGAGGGTTCTGCGTTATTATGTTGTGGTGGATACTCAGGATCGTTTGAGTATCCATGCGAACCCACGCCACCTGAGAAAAGAAACTTTATCATTCTTCTGAATTTATAACGTATTTGAATATTTATTAATCGACACTTTATCCCACCGAATCTTTGAGTCTTAAAAACTAGACGACTAATAAAATTTTAATTACCTTTATATTTATCATACATAGAAACAGAATAAATATCGATACTCATCAAACTAATACGAGTACTTTTTCTGGGAGGATATCGAACCCATAACTAACGGCTCACTGATGAACCACGAGGTTAGTCTGGAATCTGTTTTAAGAAGGTGTCGTTTTTTTGTTATAAAATCTGGCGGTACGCAAACCAATTAATATAAAAAAGCCTTCACAACAACAAAAAAGTAAATAGGCCAAATTATAGGAATTGTATAAATCCTTGGCATTACTATCTGATGTGACACTACTCTGAAGACTTTGGAATAAAGAGAACCTGAATAAACCGAAGACCTGATATGGCCATGTTTTATTAGTGGTGGTACGTTATTATTAATATTATCTGATTGAAATAACGCAACTGATGATACTTATATGACTAGTTTTGTGGCTTAGTTGGTAGTAAATCTGCCTGCGAAACCGATGGTCATGGGTTCGATTTCCCCCAGTGTACATAAATATGTGTTATGAATACAAATAAATGTATCATGTGTTCTATGTATAGTATGTTTTTTACATTTATATAACTATTATATCAGCTTTCTGGCTTCCATAGTACAAGCTCTGCTTAGTTTGAGGTTAGGGGTGGTGTAGTGTGTGAAATGTTCACCAATATTTATTTATTTATTTATTCATAATAATTACAATTACATTAAAATTACAGGGCTTAGAGATTTAAGATCTTCGATCTCTGGGTGGCGAGCGCAGTGCAGTGCTAGTTAATGATTTGGACTCTTCATGTTCCAATAGCTGCGTGTCACTGTGCTGTTATGTGTCAGGCATGTTGCTTACCATCAGGCACATGTCCTGATCGTCTCGTCACTCTTTATTTAAAAAAAAAAACCCGTTGACAAAATAGAAACGTATAGTACATACTTTAAGTAAACCATGACACTAACTAAATACGTCGGTAGGCATCTGGGAGAAACTACTGAATGACAGAGCCATAGATAGGTAGCATCGGAACTCGATCTTCCGCGCAAGCACGGAAGGTTGCTCGCTGATAGATAGTCCCAACAGATTCTAATGCGATGAGTCCAAACTATAAGTTTTGGTGGCGTTGTGACGACAAGGACTGTATTCAGGTATTTCCTAGAAAATACAGAAACTGAGTCAGCTATTGAGAAAACTATTATGCCAAGTACGATACAAGCACTCGCGTATTGTCAAACCCATTTCTATCTGTAGATTATAACCGTTGATGACTATTTGTCAGTTAAACAATTGTTTTTAATGGACAGACCAGATACCGTTATCAACATAACTAAAATCTAATGATTAAGTATTACACTACATACGTGAGTACTAAGGACATTTTATAAGTATAATTAATCTCATTTTCAGACTTTTCCGAAAAAAAATCCATAGACCGAAGTAATTCTTAAAATAACGGTTGAAGTATCGTATTCATATCGTAGTGATATTCGATGATATTCATAAGAAATTTCAAAAATAATAGGTCATTAATTTTCCAATTGAAACTGTACTTGAAAATGATCGCTCACCGTGGCGTACAATTACGTAACTCCAACGGGAAACTGTCTATACTAATTGATGTCAATCGAAGATAACTAAATTGGATGGAGTGAGAATTGGGCCAATAAAGTTTGCTACTGACTATAACCTAACTAAAATTATTGAATTTTGGTTATCCTGTTAATATGATAAGTATGAAAGTTGGGATGTTTGTTGATCAATAAACTTGTAAAAACTTAACAGATGAAACCAAAATTTTAAACTTAAATAGTTTGCATAGCACATACAGCCACATGTTTTTTTTAATAAAGAGTAATGAGACCAGCTAGACATGTGCCTGATGGTAAGCAACATACCTGCCACATAACAGCACAGTGACACGCAGCTATTGGACCATGAAGAGTCCAAATCATTACCTACCACTGTACTGCGCTCGTCACCCAGAGATCTAAGATGTTATATCTCTGAGCCTTGTAATTGATCTGAAAACATTGCCCTTCAAAATGGAACACAGTAATGTTAATGTTAGCCCGAAAATGGTACAGTTTCTTATGGAACAGCCTTTTTCAGTATTCTACGCTCTCGTGAAAAAAACGCAACAGCAGCACATGAACAAAGCGTTGTTTGTGTAGTAATTTAGTGCGATCATGTCCGCCCCGTTTTTCACAGGTTTGTATGTTAAATGCTGTTTTAAAATACCTATATTATTAAAGTAAAGCATATTTTCTCCTTACGTTTATGTAGTATAACCGAAAAGATGATCCACAAAGTCTCATTGAAACTTGAATTCAAATATATACAAAGCAGAATCTAGCTTTGTTTCATGCGGGTACCACTTTGGGATTTCAAGTCCTTAACCATACCTATAAAATATCGCGCATTCATTTTAAACCTGTGGTAGAATTGTGTCTCTTCAAACAACGATGTCAGCAATAAAATATTATACTACCACTGGCTAAAGAATGTCGAATAATTTAAAATGAACTTTGTTAATTTTGTACCTAGTTGAATTGAAAGCTTTGTTTTGTGTTCCGAAAATTTTCTTCGAAATATACGTAGCGATTTGAGTTTAGAAAATTTGGTGGTCAATACTCGTAGGTAGTAATATTAATATCAGGATAAAACTAGAATAGAATGTAGATATACTTATATGGCGTATGTGAAGAGTGGCCTAACTCAGTGCGTTAACTTACAGACAATGACATTTTTTTAAAAGACTTCAATGTCTTGTTATCGGAAACACTCATATTTTGGAGAGCCTGCAGCTGATCTTCATGATCTAAAATCATCTATCCCTATTTTCCCTTAGACTTTTCATTTTTACTTCGGATTCTAAACCATCTGTAATACAAATTCTGATTCATCTGGGCACAAAATATTTGAACGTAGATATCTTGAAAACTACTTTATAAAAACAAGTCCCTTATTGAAATATATGTTCTTTAGTTACCTTTTTTTACATATGAACATATGTGGCAGAGCTGAAACTGAAATAAAATTTTGGCCAGATGAATCAGTCGAAGAATGAAATTTCGAAGAAGTACCCATTATGGGTTCTTACCTTAAACCCTCTTAAGTTATCGACGACACACGCCAGCAAAGCATCTCTTCCCACCGTTACTGTGACGTTTGGAACGCTTTCAGCAAACCGCGGATACATGGACTCTGAAAAATATTAAAAGATAAGAGAAGAAAGTCTTAAGAACGTCTTAAAAAACATCTGAAACATTTATAATACCAAATTACTATTTCTTTTTTATATGTTCCGCAGAAAGAAATAACTTTATGGGCTTATCTGCATTCACACACGCTGAGAAACTTTTTAAGGAGAAATAGAGAGGCTTATACCTAGTGACTGTGATAGGTTAATGATAACACGCACTCACGCGTTAGTAATTCTGGGTATTTGCCGTAGTAAATGGGGGTGCAAGTTTCCGATATTTCTATGCACTAACTCACAGATATCTCAACGGGCCAGTTTACGCGTGAAACTAGTGCATAAGACTGCATCAAAATATCGGGAATTCGCTCCCACATTTAGCTCAAAGCGACGTTTGTAAATCAGTATACTATAAAAATCAGTATTTTTTCAAGAATGCTCTCAGTATTATAATTTAAAATGACTATTAGCTATGAATGTCCTCGAATATTTAATGAGACCGTGAATGAGACGTTGTGCTGGGAGGACATAATGTATAACAACTTTAAAGCTGTCGCATGATCATAAAATGAACGCCGGTAAGGATTTTAGTTTTGGCCATAAACTTATTATTATCAAAGTGCGTTAATGGTGGTGACGAAACTGTGGAAAACTTATCGCACTCCACAAATCTCTATAGACTACATCCAGCAGCTTATAAGCGTAATTTCATAAAAAAAATACTTCATTTCCTATGAATTGAAACTCAAATTTAATAAGGCATAATTTCGTTCACACTTTTTCACACAATACCATCCAGTCACAAACTAACCAATGATTATTCTATGAAAGCCAGAGAGCGAAATAATACAAATTAAATATGAAATACAATAGTTATGATTCATAGAAACAACTAGATATAGTCATTGTAGTGGTATAATTCTTGGCAGAGTCCGCCTGGGGAAGTATCACACCTTTGTCAGTTCTATACCGCCAAGCAGTAATGTGCAAACATTACTGTGTTCCGGTTTGAAAGGCAATTTTTTCCAGGGAAATTGCTTAGATATATAATATCTTAGATCTCTGGGTAACGAGCGCAGTGCAGTGCTAAGTAAATATTTGGGCTCTTCATGTTCCAATGAAGAGTCACTGTGCTGTTATGTGGCAGAAATGTTGCTTACCAGCAGGCACAAGTATTGTTCGTCTCATAACTCTTTATTTAAAAAAAATACATCTGTATTCATCAGACCCGATATCCGTGCATCAGACCAATACTGCCGTCCGTAAGCTATATCGTCTTTAAGTGACATTTTACCTAAATTGACCTTTAAACGCCATCATACTAAAAAGAAATCTCTATCGATACATCTGATCAGTATCTTCCTAGCAGCAGTAGTTTTTGATTTAGGTATGTGAGAAACGTCGTCAATTAACTAACTACCCATGGACACTACTTCAACATATAAAACGTCTTTAACTACCATTACGAAATGGATAACCCTAAAAGTCTGTGACTATAGTTATTATAAAGTACTCAGTTAGTTCTACATTTCCATAACTTTAAGTTTTTTCAAAAGTTTATTGGTTCTCAAATGGTAGCATTGTTTACATATTCCTGATTTTTCGCTTATAAGTCGGAAATATGTAGCAATAAGCTAAAAGAGATTTTTTTCATGCAAATAAAAATAAAATAGAGAAAAATAATAAGGAAGATATCATAATAATAGTGGAAGACAGGGAGAGAATTCCAAAATTTTGGGGTACATAGATATTTGCCGTGCTAAGTTTGTGATAAGCTTTTGCATTGACTGTGACAATGATTACACATGTTTGTAATAAACTTTTGCATCGACTATGACAATGATGACACATGTTGTGTAAAATTATAGCAAGTCAAATTTCAGCTAAAAGATTCTATCGGAGAACGGAACCTTGAAAGATTACCTAGTCAATATTCAATAGTCATGGTACGTATAGCTATTAATATATATCTACTCTTTTCATGTTATGAATTCCTTGGGGTGTCCTACGGTTCGTCCCTAAACAGTTGTTAGCTAATCGGAACAAGGCTATCTAATTACGTCCGGAATGCATTTGGATGTCTCCAAAGACAGATACGAAAGATTTTAAGTGTACCCGCGTTTGTAGTAGACATTAGGCAGTGTGCCATAAGAATACCCAATCTTAGTAGGTGTACTTTAGTTCGGAGTAGTCTTATCACGTATCAAGAGATTTCTAATTACTTTAGGCTAGCCGAAATTTAATCTAGAGAGCCGTGTTACGATTTTTAAACTATTTTATTAACTTCTCTGAAATGATTAGTTAGAATTTTATAGTAGTTTCATTTATTTGTAGTCTGGGTGGGGATGATAAAATCAAACAGACTTACGTAATCTATTGTTCCAAAAAACAATTTTTTAAGCCAATCTTAAATAAATATTTACTATATCACACTAAATAACACTATTAGAAAAAATCCAAGGAGGAAATAGATAGAGCAGCTGACATATTCCAAAAATTTGGTTGGTTGGTTTGATTTTATGCATCTGTAAGCGCTGACAAAACTGAAATAAAGTTGAACAGGACATAAGATTAAATCATGTAACGGTAGATGGACCAATGCGGTAAAGAAATGGTGACCGAGGCAAGGGACATGGGGAGTAAGACATCTACCAGCAAAGAATGACGACAAGAAGCAGATGGATAAGTTAGTGAGAAGCCCAGTAATGGGATGGAAAAAGCAGATGAAGCTTAAGTGATGACATTTACAGTGAAATGCGGATCGATTGTGAAGTTATTTTAGCTTTTCCTATAGTATTAATGTATCAGGCCTAAAAACTATACTAGGTAAACATGTTTATTAGAAAAGTTCGAACATTTAGCAAGAATCGCAAACACAAGCGACGCCGCCTTGTCTACCAGTGCCGCCGGGGTCAGGGCTGCCAAATACTAAGATAATACGAAAGTAATTAGCACTTAAAAACTCCAATCTCCAAGTTTCTCTCATTGGCGCCAAAGCATGCAGTTACGCGTTAATTAAATTGACTGTTTATAGCGAGAGCCGTGAGCCGAGCTAATATTGAATGGGTTGTAGACCAGCGACATTTTATGAGCTTGTTTGTAGTTCTCTGCTTTTTTATTGGACATTGTTACGTTAATTATAAAATCGTACTTTCACGATTATTCAATTTGTCAGGAAAAACATCGTGAGTATACCGACACGTTTCAAGAAAAACTTGTTATGAGGATTATGTGTGGCATTTGTTACCTCGCACTTGGCTTGATCACATTTTTAAGTTTTTTGAAGTTTTGTGAAAGAAAGGCCTTAAACTCAGTAGTAGGGTTAGAGTAGGATGGTTAAGAATTTTTTGCATGTAAGTTTAGCTTTGCATTTCCGTTTGTGCATGTCATTGAAACAATCTGTTCATATCTTTTGATCACTGCTATTATTATTTAGTTTATATAGTTCGGAAAGCAGTTTTATTGGCTGAAATCAATGCCTTTCATTCGTTGGTTCATTGAACTATACGACTATGGAATTTTATATATCATTGTAAATACTACATAAATGTAGATTACCAATTACCAATTGAAGAACACAAAAAATCTTGAACTATACGAGGTATAACCGAATTTCCCTTGATACCTGAATTTAGACTTAGGACTGATTACTTTAATCAGAGATGCGTATCTGCTCTCTCGCTCGTGATAACGGCCGACCACATTTGACTCACGCGATCTTCGACTCAGTCAGTTCCTTGACCATTCAGGAAGAAGATGTGACTGTGTTGTTACTTAACAAGTGAAAGTAAAACTATACGCTACTACTGTACTTTCCTATGATTAATTTCAGAACTACATATAAATCGTTTATTAAAAGGAAAATATCAAAATAACAAACATTTTTAGGTGCTATATTGCCATTGGTTTTGAATAATTCAGTACTATTTATACTCATTTCTGTATGGCCTTCCAATGGAACATGAATTTTTATCAAAATCTTTCGATGTGTTGACCTTTAAAATTATATTGAATAAGGATTCTAATTCTAAAACGTAATGATCTTAGTTAAATAGCTTTCTATTTTCTTTTTGTTAATTTATGATAAAAAAAGTAAAACCATTGCTGATTCGCTAAATCTGGCAAATAGGATTGCTTTAACGCTCCTTTTTAAATTCCTTACGGAAGTGATACATATTGAACTGTCCGCACAAACACGGGTACTTGCCAACCCTACGGTAGGGTTGTGTGATTTATACACGGCTCACCAACGACAAATAGCGGGTTGTCGCAGTATCGCTCTTTCACCGCCAAAATAATGTATAAAAGGCACAATGCTAAAAAACTCCCGATCTTCGAAAAAATCTTTACCTACGAGTCGAATTCTTATGGAATTTAACCATTCCAGGGATATAAACGTTTACTTGTACACAGAAATTGTTTAAGGAAACGTTTTATGAAACGTTTTACCAGTTAATCGTAACTAATGCAGTTCTCCGGTGCTATTTCTTGTCACTTTTTTTTTGTTATTTTAAGTGATATGTTCCTAATTAATATAAATTGTATTTACCTATGTATTAGACTCACTTTTATTTATTGTATTTTGGATGAATGTGTATATTATGTATTATTTTGTTTTATATAGTAAGTAGTATTTAATTAGTAGTATTAGGAAAAGTGTCACCTCGCTTCGCCTAATCATTTTTGTAGGCGAATTTCCTTTAAGCTGGTTGCCTGGAAGAGATTGCTCTAAGCAATAAGGCCGCCATTTGTGGTGCTAGTGCCATAAGTGTTCTACTGTAATATTTCTGTTTTTGTGTCACAATAAAGAGTTATCTATCTTTATGTAATGTCAATATGACTGCAACAACATAGTCTTACTTACCTAAGAAAATACCACTGTTTATACTAAAGAATGTGTACATTAGTATATTTTTTTGTGCTCATGATGCCATATAGCTTTTCCAAAGACATACATAGTTTATTTTTACTCGAATTAATGCATATATTATGTACAGCTAGAAAAGTGACATAATTTGATGGTGACCACAAAAAGAATTTCAGCATAATGGCTGCTGAAACTCTTTCAATTATCACATTTCAAGTGTTTTAATAAGTGTAATATGTTTAGTGAAATTTAATGGAAGCTGTCATATTCTGCCACGAACCCGGCATGGCTTGCCCGTTTAGCTTGTCAGATCAAAACATCTTATATATCTGGGTGACGAGCGCAATACAGTACCAGGTTATGATTTGGTTTCTTCATGTTCCAATAACTGCGTGACACTGTGCTGTTATGGGCAGGCGTGTTCAGTGTATCAGTATTCTATACTAAATAAAAATTAAAATATTACAAAGACTAGGATAGCACAGGATACATTGTGACGTAATATTAGATTCAGCACTGCAACACTGGACCTAATGAACATGTTTTCATACATAAACCCTTCATTCATTCGCTAATTCTTTTATCTAAACAGTTAAGTACTTATACTTTTATTGGGGCGCAGGTGGACTTTAAAAACGTAATAAGCTCAACCAATGATATTAAAATTAAAAGCTCTGGTCCAGACGCATAAATTAAACTTTATTTAGCAATAAACGGGTCGTTCTGAGTCGAGACGGAGCTTTTGCAAAGGGCTTTTGTCTGTTATGATTGCTTCATCTTGCAGATGCGATAGGAATGAAGTAAGTAGGACTAATAGAAACTTCTAAAGAAGTGGAAAATATAGAATTACTTAATATTAATCAATCAGACTGACTTCAATAAACACTAACATATAAAAACTAACCAAATATTATAAAAAATCTACTACCTAATGATATATGTGATATTGATGCTTAGTTGAACATTTTATGCTATTTTTTTCCAAAAACAAAATTATTTTAAACTCCCTGTTTTTCAATTATCAAGGTTTATTTTTGCGTAGTAGTAGTGATCCATCTTAGTGCTTAGCATAACACTATTAGTTCTGTTTTACTTCTTCTTTAAAACCAATGCGATCCTAAAAGTATAGGAAGGGATATCGTTGTTTTCGAATTTTGACTGCGACTAGAGAGTCGACTACCTATATAATGTATTTTAATATATATATATTCTATATAATGCGACTAGAGTGAAATTATGGAAACACATTTTTTGAGCTAAGTTTAGAATAATTAGGCAGTAATCAGACAGCACAACTTTACACCGTAAACTTGAAAGACTAGGTATAAAAAAATCAGCGCATAGCTTCAAATTTTTCAAAACATTCGCATCACCTCAATACTAAGAAGCTGCGGGCTTATTTATAGTTTTTTGTTTCCTTTAGTTCATTACAGATAATATACCTACCACTTTATGGAACGGAAATTTTGTTTTATTTCCAACGGTACCTATAACAGACAGGTATTTTTACACTAAATCATAGCCATACATCAGTGTTGTTTCGCGATTAACTATGAAACTGAAGCATAGAAGCAATATTATCTTACCTTATAAATAGAGCTGGTGAAGCAGCTCATAAAACTATTATGAAATATTTTAAGTTAACCCGTTGACTGAGATAGTGTTATTAAAAGCGTTTTTGTTTTGCCCGGTTAAGCGTACGGTAGAGTTTATTTCCGGCATCTTAATTTAACTCACAAGATGCATCAGTGAAGTGATTGACTAAAATATAGTTAATGTAATTTTAATAAGTGTATTAAGTGCACTAAGTGATTCTATTATATCTGATTGGTTATCTTACTTTTTAAATAAAAATGATCTTAAGGTATGCTTGACGATGTGCATGAAATGAAAAACTACGCGCAAGGCAAAACAAATATTAGCCCTAAAACATTGCAAGTAGTTACCTACTTGCAATGTTTTACTATTCACATTTTTAATCACGTTATAAACAAAAGAAAACATAATTAGGAGCTACGAAGCCACAAGCAGATACTGAAACATATGGTATAAGCAGACAAAAATAGACACGCCAAACTCAACCATACATATTTTCACGTTGACAGTTAAAAACTCAAATGCCTTGAAATACATTTTCACCTAACTATATATAATTCATAATTTTCTAACGCACTGTGTCATTGTGTAAATTATTAAGAAGTACTTAAAGATTTTTCAGTTATTTTGCCATCAATCGTTCCTAAACCTATGATGTATGACTTTAACATCCCCGAGAGCATCGAGTAGTTATGCGCTGAATCGCTTCTTGCTTGTCCCGTCACTCTATTTTGTAAAATTTCATGTCAATAATGTATTAATAGGTATTTAGCAATGATATAATTCCCTGCTTCTGAAAACAAGTCAAGCCGTATTCTAATCTTACTATATTTATATACCAAAATTTTATTATATAAACATCTTCATAATTTTAAGTAGAAATTTTAAAAATAGTGGGGCTGGGAAGGATGATTATTTTTCCGGGTTTACCACCATATTGCCTGATGTTTTTTTTAATTTTTTTAAAGAGAAAGTCGTTATAAGAAGTTCTACAGTGTCAATCAGCTACATACTGTTAACCTGGTTCTAATTTGACTCCAAATAAAGAATAAACTATTTCAACTCTCAAAAAAACAAAACGTTTATAAGAACCACGGATATCCGTGATACGAACACTCTATGTAAAGATCTTTCTAAGGAAACGAGAATAAGTTCTGTTCATGGTTTAACTTTTCTTCATTAGAATAAAATTAAGATGAGACTTACCATCAGGGACGTCTATGGGTGCTACAGAGACTACATTTTGCCCGGTAGGTAGTTCTCGTCCTGTAATTAAAATAGTGAGTTAATATGAAGTTTTAATTTTCATAAAGGCAAAGGAGAGTTGGAAGGAACGGGCTTCTAATTATTTTGTACTAAGTTAATTAGTGGGTAGGTACACGTTTTGCTTTTAAGTAAAATTGTGAATTACCCAAGTAGTGTAGAAGAAACTTTTTTTGAATTTGAAACGTAAATAAGGAGTTCAGAAAGATAGTTTTTCCTTGATGAGGAAAAAAAGGTAATGCAAGTATGAAAGAGGTTAGTATGAGTATTTGCTGTAAGTTGTATTTTTCTTTTTTTACGAGGTTTATAAAAGGGTAAATAAACAACAACACAATGAGCATTGAGAGTATTCTATAGATAGATGATAAGAGTCAGATTTTTGTAGAGCGTACTGCTCATAGTCTGCGTTTTATTCTAGTTTAATTCAACTTATTCTTGGTTGTCTAACTTGGTTTTATTTCTAAGCAAACAATTTATAGACATAAATTAAATTTTCTGTAAAAGAAAACACAGATAATTATATGATTTGGGAAAGTGAAATTATAATATAATTTCTTGCAGATTGGAAGCTTTGTGCAACGAATGAGCCGCAAGGCATGAACTGTTTGCTAAAGCATCTTAATGAGTTTTGGTAGTTTACTTTTCTTTAAGGCATACTCGTAAAATGAAAATTTAAGAAATATTGTGGCAAAAAATCTTCTTCATCACTCTGATAATTTGTATTACAATTACGATTTACTCACGCATTAAGATTTTTTTTTATTGATGCGGATTAAATATCATCGTAAAATTTCAGCTCGATCGGTGCAGAACTTTTTGAGTTTTTGAAGCGTATACAAACCAAAATAACGTTTTTATTTAAAGAAGATATTAAGAATGATTGAGTTACCGTGAAACATGCCGCTATCATCATGATTTCTTCTCTCTTTGAAAACAGTGCTAATGTCATATTTATTAATCGGTATGTGTTGAGTTTTTTGAAGTGAAAACATATTTTGGCGCGGCAAAGATCGATTTTTCGAGGGATGTGAATTGAATTCTAGCGTCACGCTCGGGAATAATAAGAAATCTTCGGGTAATCTCGACTATGACCATTGGCCATCTAGAAATGTAGAAATACGTCAGCATTTCCAATTGGTTTCCAAAGTAAGCTATCAAATTCTGAATTCATAAGTTTTAAATTCCATCGCATCGGCAGTTCCTATGACTGCCAATTTTTTTTACTATTGTCATGTCATTTATTTTTGTTTCAAATTTAGAGCAATATTAGCCATCTTTGAGTTGGTAAGCAACACTCCTGCTCATAGCCCATAACATAACGGCGCAACGAAACTATTTAAATATATCTAAATAGTAAAAAATCCACAGTAAGCTAATACCTTCACTGCGCTTGTCAGCGAGATATATTAGATAATTCTTATATTAGGTATACTTTCTTATACTTTTATATTTTCTTAATACTTTTATTCTGCAATTTCCCTGGAAACGATTCACTTCAAATGGGTACACAACAATGTT
Source organism: Ectropis grisescens (assembly GCA_017562165.1). Taxonomy (NCBI): domain Eukaryota; kingdom Metazoa; phylum Arthropoda; class Insecta; order Lepidoptera; family Geometridae; genus Ectropis; species Ectropis grisescens. The sequence continues at coordinate 16,499,101 of CM029772.1, forward strand.
GCGCATTACTGCTAGGCGGCAGAATAACTGACAAAGCGTGGTACTTCCACAAATGGATTCTTCAAAGAGTTCTACCACTACAGTACTAACACTAAAAATTACAGTTTACACGAACTGATATGAGATTAAGAAGATAACGTATTGGTTTACACGTAATATACCGATAAGGCAAGTCGTGATACATTTTATAGACGTGAAGAATTCTAAAATAATATTTCTATGTGAATTGTGCTTGCGCCAACTCAACGATTTTTATTTTGTTAACAAGAAACTTGTTTGGCCCAATTCACCCTCGAAACTTTCCTAGTCTTTTACACCAGTTTTCCTCGAACGAACCATTTCCATATTAACGCTAGGAATTTTAATGATTGTTACTAAATTGGAGTTATTTGACAATAATTGGGAGACATTTTCTCGAAAATAAGCGGGCTTAAATTACTTCCAAACAAATTAGGTACCTGTTTAGTTTTGTCGTTTATCTTCTCACAAGAAAATGTTTGTTCCGTGTCAGTATTGTAAATACCTACATAGTTTTTAGCCCCCGGCCCCGACCAAAAAAAGGGGTGTATAAGTTTGACATCGATGTCTGTCTGCCTGTTTGTCTGTCTGTCAGTGTGTGTGTTTGTCTGTGGAACCATAGCGTTCAAACGGATAGACCGATTTCGATGCGTTTTTTTTAATTTGAAAGTTAATTAATATCCGTGCGTATAAATATAATAATATTCTTAGCTTTGTTTGGTTAACATCGATTCAAGATGTCTGCCTCCATAAAATTGCGAACAAAATATTTCTTCACACCTTACCTTGGATATCAAATAAAAGGGCTTGACTAGTAGAATACTATGCACTGCAAGAAATTTTAAATCCAAGAAGATCTTGGCCACCACAAAATGACGAAATACATTATTTTTTTTTACTAATAACTCAATATGGGTATCAAATGAAAGGGCTTGACTAGTAGAATGTTGTACAGATAAAAAATCCGAGGAAGTCGGGGAGTAGTCATCATTTTTAATTTTTTTCTTGTTAATTGCTGGACATTTCACACACAACACCATCTGACCATATGTATTTAAAAATATATAAGTATTATACCAGCTATCTGACTTCCACAGTACAAGCTTTGCTTAGTTTGGGGTCAGACAGTGTTGTGTGTGAAATGCCCACCCATATTTATTTATTTAATGATTGAGTATGCTTTTGACAGGATTATAATAATTGTTCTCTTCTCTGACTCATGTAGCGCTTCAATTATTATAAAAACACAGTCGATTATAAAACCCCATAATACCCTTTCTTCAAAGTCGTTTTCCTTGTCGTTCCTGTTTGCAATGCTCCATTAAATTTCTCCCCTGCACTAGACTAGGTTTTTGTCAGCTGATCGTATATGCCATTACGCGCACCGCTGACAGGCCCACTCTGAGGGAGCGACAGGATTGTTCCATTATCGGCACACAGATGAATAATTGACACTTCAACTACGCTCAATGGATGCGGCAACGACGCTCGCGTGTCGCGATGTGACGTCGCGCGATGTCACTCGTCGCGCTAAAAGCAAGTATAATAAAAATCGGGCGATATCGTAAACGGAACGGCTTTCTGTCACAACTTTTTTGTCGCAAAATAAGTATGTTTTATGCTTGTAAATAAATCTTTTGTTATGATATTTTGCTACGGGACAAATTAATTTAAGTATATTGTTTAGGAGGTCACTGATCTAGAACACTACTATAGGTATTTTATGGCAACGAGATTTTTATTGAATCTATGCGATTTTTATTTTCATTAGTTATTAGCACATAGAAACTTCAATAGGTTTTTGTGTTTGTTTTTATTTGTTATATTATATATACATTTTATTATTATATTTTATTTATTATATTTCATTTATTGGTTAATTATGTTTAGTATGGTAATTTTTATTCAGTGTTAGGTAGAAAAAATGTGCTGAGATAGAAATTTAAAATCATCATTAGAATTTTATTTACCTCATAATTATTGTGTTTTAAACGGCGATGGGATAAATCTTTACTAAACAAATATATATGTCCCTGTACGCCTAGAAACCAGAGGGTCTACCGCCTAATTAAAACTGTCTTTTGCTTTGACATTGCCCTCTCTTTCCTTTTCGCTTGAAATTATAGAGGCAGTAATAGCAAAGCCAGCGTAGATTTAGTTAGGCGGTAGACCCCCGGGACCGCGCAAGAAAAGTGAGGCAAATTGTAGTGAGCCATATTGTTTGCTCAGTCCGTTTGAAATTACGAGTACCATCAGTTGTCAAGGTCCAGCGCTTGTGTATGCGTCTCTGACAATTAAATATATTATGATGGTTTGTGTGTTCCTTCCCTGTACACACTCCACGACATCAAAGTTTTGTTTGGCGAACTTCCTACATTACTGCTTACGCCGAAATCAATCTGCTTTTTGCGTTTGCCTGAATATTATCTATCTAGGCGATGTTAATCTATGCTCTAAGTACCACCGTAAGTTTTTTTTTTGGTTTTTCTAAAATCGCTCCGTCGATTTCGATACAATTCCAATGGAACCAAAGAAGTAATTATGTAAAAACCGTAATCGGTGAATATAAATAAATTGGCTGTCATAGGGATACTGCTCCCAGAAGTAAAAACCTATTAGCTCAGATGATTAGTAAATAAACTAGTACTAATGTTCACAATACAACACATTTATAGCTACAAGTATATTGGTATTACGAATGTCAATGTTGCGAACTCATAAAATTTCAGCCAAAAAAAAAACGTTTAATGCGGACGTCCCACTTCGCTGCTCCACTGCCACTCCGACGATACGCCTCTATGTTAGCATGCCTGTGATGCGAACTTAGGTATAAGATTTTGAGCTACCAAAAAGTAGCTAAATAATTTTTAACTTTCCACAAAAAGCTTTCCTACGAGTATTAAAAATATCTATGTTTGGTTGTTTTTTGCTCATTCACGTCGTAACGTATGAACGGATCTGGCTGAAATTTGGAATGCAGGTAGATTATAGTCTGGAAGAACGCATAGGTTAAAATATCTTAAATTCTTAAAAAAAGATTAAAATCCCGGCATAATAACGGGAACTACGTGGGTAAAACTGCGGGACGTTGCTAGTATTATTATATATGTCAAGAGGTCATTCGAACAGTATTGGATTTCAATACGAGGCGCAAGCGGTGTGCTGTCATCGCTTCGGCAGAGTCCGGATTATTACGTCGTGCGAGGCTGCTTGAAGACATTTCGGAAGGGAGCACATTCCTCCTCCGATAGCCGTCGTGTGACCACGTAGTTCGGGAACTGTCTCACGTCTCGTTGATAAGAACTTTCTAATAAGAAAACTGTACCACGTGTTTAATGGAGTAGTACCTACTTTGTGTTAAACTCACTTGTAAAGTTTCTACGCATTTGTTCTTGTTCGTGAACCACATCGAAGCCCACACACAATGTTTACTGAAGAGGACCAACACCAGTACCTACCATCCTGACTCTCTTAGTACCACTTCTGCCGACATCAGAAGTGGGATACGAGCAAGACAAAGAAAAGCGTACTACGAAGAGATAATGACGGGAGCGGAGACAAACAGCGGTTACTGTTTGGAAGGCAAATTTCAAAACACTCGAATAAGACCCGAGAAGAGCGACGCGGATGCACGGACGTGGTGTGCAATATCAGATCTTTGTTGCTGATGATGATAACCGATCGTGATACTCAGTGAGGTGCTTATGGGAGCAGTATCAGCGTGGCTATCGTCAGTTTCATATCCAGGTGTGACGTGGTCATTATTTTAAAGAGCTGTTTACAGCAAGATTCGTAAACACGGAAACGCCCGCCGGTGCCCTATTGAAATTAAACAACGACAAATCATAAGAGAGCGCATCTTTAGCGACTTGCGGCAGTCTTGTTATGTTGCTGTTATCAAACCGCTGCGCTGGAAGGATCTAACCGCAGAGAAAATTATAGTGACATCAAGGGTCGCACATATTTCACAGTTCGACTCGAGATTACAGAGAATAGTTATTCACCTGAAATAAATAATCGCCAATGACTGCAACAAGAACTACAAGCTGTTACCTACTTGAACCTTGAGTCAAGTACCGGACCAGAAAAGTCAAGTGTGTGAAGACATCTCGGTTGTCAACAATTAAATGTTTTCACTGTGCGAAAATTGGACACAAGCTAGCTGATTGTATACGCAAGTAGCAGGCGAAAGGAAAAGCGACTAACAGACAGCGCGTTCAACCTTCGAGACATGACCCTTATCAGCAAGTTGCAACCACAAGCTCGATCGTTTGCTACAAAGGTGAAAACCAAGGACACATCTTCACTCGCTGCCCAGTAGGACGCAGCAGCATCGAGACATCGCGCGTACAACATAGCGAGCGATGGGTTGTCATGTGCATTGTCGATCCCCAACAGGAACGTTTTTAATCAGGTCAGTCGTTTTCAATTTGAGTCTGGTGCTGAATATTCTCTTATTAAAGAGAGTGTGTCGAATAAAATGTTGTCGTAAATGCGAGCAAAATATGACAACCTTACAGGGGTTAGTCAGCCAAGTGTTCCTATACAGTAAAATGCAGATTTTAAGTTTTGTTGAGAAGGATAATAATTTAATTGAAATTTGGTTGCATGTTTTGCTTGATGCCAATTTGCGAAGTGATATGATAATAATGTGGCTGTGTAAAGATTATCTCATGGATTTAGTATTAGCATTACCGTGACACATTTTGTTCCATGACAGACAATGTAGACATTAGACAATAATTGCAATTTACATCTAGTCCCGGTTGGCACACGGTAACGGACCATCTGGTTACGATACCTAACTAAAATAATTTAAAATTAATTGACACCTTCGTTTCCAAAGAACAAAAATCTTTGATTATATCTCAGTTAACCCATTATTTGGACTATTTTATGAGCGGGATGACGTGAATTCGCGTGACGACATGTGAATGTAATATTCGTCAAGCAGATTTTAATTTAACTGATTGCAATTAATTGAAACCGTAAAAGATTGATTTGATACCGCGAGTCCACAGGTGGTAGCTTAGTGTCTTTAAACAATAATGATAAAAAGACATGGCACGCGTAGATTTCTTGTCGCGAAATCATCCCCCGTGTATCGGATCTGAGTTTAAAGCAGAATTTAAGAAAATAGTCAAACTTAGCTGAACTAATTTGTAATTGGTTACTTGCTGAAAAGTAGCGCGACTTTGAAATGTCTAAGCTCATTACTGATCTAACTAGTGGACAATTAAATGATGACTGAACAACAGAACTTACGATATTCGCAAAGGTCTCTATCGTAAGATGCAACGTAACAGTCGTACTTAGTGCTTACCAATATTACCTGGAGCGATCAGATTGTCAGTCGTGAACAACGACATGAATCAGTCATTCATTTCGGCTAAAATCTTAGAGAAATTTGATGACATTTTGAGCATAACAGGGTTATTGTTAAAGTTAATGTTAACTACGGTAGAAACAAAAGATCGTTCATATCAAGACTCCTTAGTCAACGTCAACTTGTTATTTTTAACTGTACAATCAATGTGTGACAAAAGAACTGTTTATTGATAAGGTAATACAGCCCGTTTCATTTATCCGCTCACAACCTAGAGTTCGAGATTGACATAAATGTGGTGTGAGATGATGCCTGACACATAGAGCATGCCGCCACTTATGAAACGCGTAAGTTTGTTCAAACAAAGGCGCACGTAAATCAATTCTCTGTTGGTGACTTTGTTTTGATTATGAATGAGAAACGTAATCAAACAAAATTTGATCAGAATTATGAAAGTCCTTTGTGGTCATAGAGTTGCAGAGGTTCTTTGTGGAGACCACTATTAAAGACGCTTAATATTTGTAATCGTGCCTAAAAGTATGCACACGATAAGTTGAGAAAGATGCCGGAGAATCAAAGTATAACTGACGAGATTGTAGTAAAGGAAAGTAACGATGGTTAGAGATGAGAATAGTGCGTTGAGTTTGCATAATGGTCGGACCGTAGCAGAGGTTGTCGTGTAGCCGTAGCTCAGTAGAAATCGGCGTCTACTGTTTAGTAGTCCGTGAGTACGCGGTGGGCAGTCAACTCTGGCGGAGGTTTGGATGGGTTTCAAGGAAACCATTGTGAGTCCGGTGGTGACTCGGCGATCCTGGAGGGATGCGCATGATGGACCAGAGATTATGTAGAGCTCAAGCACATGTTTTGATTCAGCTGTGATCTATGTGACTCTAGTGAGAGTACATATTTTGGTTATCAAGTCAGTCGTGTGTTTGATTTTCCTAATTCTTTTGTTTGTAGATTTTGATTCGTTATCGAAGCGTCATAAAAAAATGTATTGAGAGCCTCCTCCTCTTTTTGTAAAGTCAGTTATAGATAGAGTTTTGTTGAGTTACTGGTTTTCTGTCAATTGATTTGACGAAAGGTCAGGAGTGACCGAGCTATGTGATACTGTGCTTGGAATATTGTTCCAGATGAACACACAGAGACGTGTGTCCAGCAGGATGGCCGTGTCAAGAGGTCATTCGAACAGTATTGGATTTCAATACGAGGCGCAAGCGGTGTGCTGTCATCGCTTCGGCAGAGTCCGGATTATTACGTCGTGCGAGGCTGCTTGAAGACATTTCGGAAGGGAGCACATTCCTCCTCCGATAGCCGTCGTGTGACCACGTAGTTCGGGAACTGTCTCACGTCTCGTTGATAAGAACTTTCTAATAAGAAAACTGTACCACGTGTTTAATGGAGTAGTACCTACTTTGTGTTAAACTCACTTGTAAAGTTTCTACGCATTTGTTCTTGTTCGTGAACCACATCGAAGCCCACACACAATGTTTACTGAAGAGGACCAACACCAGTACCTACCATCCTGACTCTCTTAGTACCACTTCTGCCGACATATATATTTAAATTCGTAAATCCTGGTCGTTCCAACAGGACTCTTTGAGATCATTTATAGTACAATGCAATTTATGTCTTATCGCGTGTATGAAATAAAATATTCACCCACAATGCAATAGTGCACTTAACTTCGTACTTAGCTTCTTGGTCGAGGACGTCCCATCATCTCGAGCGTGGACGGCAAGAGGTCGAGACTTGAGAGTTAGGATAAACATACACACCGCTTCCAGCCAAATTGCCAACTTCCATATAAGTGGATTGAATTCGCAGCGAATTCACGGACCGTCCCCGACCCATACCTATAGCTGTTTACGTAATACGTAACTAGATATAAACACAATTTCCTTAATTAAAGCTTAATGCTTTTAAGTTATTAATGTTGCTATGTGCGGTTAGTTTTTGTGGTCTCGTATATGTAGGTGTGCTCATTGTTTCTATCGGACAAGTAATTACTTTTGTCATTGAAATAAATATTTTCTTTTTAAGATAATTTTGCCGCAAGGAAGTAGATGTAAAAGATTTTAAACTATAAGACCATTGTAAAAACAATACAAATTTAAGAAACACGTAAAATAAATATCGGGTCTCTGGTAAAAAAAAACTCGCCTGTAAAAAAACGAGATACCCAGAGTGGTATCAAATATATATATATTAGAAAGTAACACCGTAAACATTTGCGTAAGACTCCGGGAGCTAAAAGTTTTGAGTAAAAATGTTTTTAACGTTTAACTCAAACGCAAAATTGAGCTTGATATTCTGGGTGTTTCTATGTATAAAAAGTATGTATTGAAAACTATATAAGTATTATTTCATCTATCTGGCTGCCATAGTACAATCTTTGCTTAGTTTTTAAGTTTACTTGATTTTTGAAAATACACAGTGGTACGCGTTGTGTTCGATTCAGAGGCCACGGACCGACAGTTGCAGTTATTTCTAAGGCCCGAGCGACACGAAGCTAGTTTTTCAAGCTAGGATAGCAAGCTAGTACTTCTAGGTTTGTGTAGACAATGCTACGGAACGATAGTTTTATCTACACGCAGCTAGAAGCTTGCTAGATTACTAGCAATAGCTTGAATAACTAGCCTCGTGTCGCTCGGACATTACTAGCCGTAATTTCAATCCAGTAGAGAGAAGCTTGGATAGGCAAACACTGTCAGATAATACAACTAAGTAGTTCGATGTATATAGAGCTACGTACGTTATGCACGTAGTCTATTTACGCCATGACCGCATAATCAAAGCCATCAACGTAATATGTTATCTAATGTGATTATTTATTAGCATTGTATTCGCCTGAGCAAGTAAATGCAAATAGAGTAATTGCTTTTTTCATTGTAAAGCTTTTTATATTGACTGGTATCCGTTATACCAAAAAATCGTTAAGGAAAACTACAGTCCGCGAGGTATAAGCTGAGCTTTGCATTTGTGTGAGTGTACATGGATAGTGTAGGTGTGACAACCGGCCTTAGGCGCGGCGCCATTTTCGCCCGGTAAAAACCGGCTTAAACTGATTTTGGGTAACCGGCCTGAGGCGCGGCGCCATTCTGTCTCGCCGCGCTCCTGCCGCACTTCACCTCTTGTACAGACTGCAGCGTGACGTGTTTAATATTATTTTGTTTTTGTTTGATATAAGTGTTAGTAAAATGGATGCCAACACAAATAAGCGCAAAATACGGAAACCATTAAATAGCCAAGTAAAATAAATGTTGTGTAATTTAAATACCTATTTTAAAGACATGAACGATAAAGACATGTCAAGTGTGATTACATCAGCCCAATTGGTATCGACATCGACAGGAATTCCACTGTCAAAACTGTTAAAAGAGTCTTTTTGGAAGGTAAACGTGTTTTGAAAGATGGAACCAAATTCAAATCTCCGAAAAAGACCAGATGCAGGAAAAATATAATAATCATTGATGATTTTGATAAAGCAGTAATCCGTAGAACAATTCATAATTTTCATATTACTGACAAAGAGGTGCCAACAATGAAAATAATTCATGAAAAATTAAAGGCTGACATTAACTATCCAGGATCAATATGGTAATTGCGAAAAGAAGTATCTCTTTTAGGATTCAAATGGTCAAGGACAGGGAATAACAGAAAATTTTTAATGGAAAAGCATGAGATCCGTCACCTACGTATAACTTATTTACTTAAAATTTCCGAATACCGTATTCAGGGCAGGCCTATCGTTTATACCGATGAAACATATATTGACACCACTCACACTTCATCAAAATCATATTCAGATGGCAGCACTTCTGGTTTGAAGAAACCTATTTCTAAAGGAAATCGATTGATAATCAAGGTTCATGCCGGCGGCGAGGACGGTTTCATACCAAATGCGCTGCTAATGTTTAAAGCTAATCAAAAAAGTGGTGATTATCATAACAATATGAATACAGAAAACTATACAAAATGGTTACAAACGCAATTACAATACAATACAATACAAAAACACTTTATTGGCACCACAAACAAAGTTGACAATAAGTAACAAATAAAATAACAAACACATAATGGGCACAAAAGGCGATCTTATCGCTAAAAGCGATCTCTTCCAGATAACCTTTGATTTACAAAGAAACAAGATTTGTAAGATTTTGGGCAGTGGTGCAACTAACAATATAAATAAACACGTGTATTAATTATATATAAATTAAATATAATAGAACAAAATACATATAATAGGTGTACAATTAATTCCCAATTTGAAGCCCAATAGCGTTATTGTAGTTGACAACGCATCTTACCACAATTCGTTAAAAAATTCCGCTCCCAACTCAAATAGTCGCAAACAAGATATGATTGACTGGCTCAAGTTACGCAATATCGATCACTCAATATCCATGCTTAAACCACAACTTTATCAATTGATACTGCATAATAAACAACGATTTATTGAATATAAAATTGACACCTTATTAAGAGAACATGGTCACAGCGTCCTTCGTCTACCACCCTATCACCCAGATTTCAATCCGATTGAAAATATATGGGCAATGATAAAAGGATACGTTGCGAAAAAAAACGTGTCAATGAATATGGATACAATAGTGAGGTTAGCAAATGAAAAAATTGAAAGTATCACTGTACAGGAGTACAGGAATGGAAAAATGTTTGTGACCATGCAATAAAAGAAGAAAAAAAGTTTCATGGATACGACGCCGTTATTGACAATATAACGGAAAGATTCATTATTAAAACAAACGACACATCAGACGAGAGTGAAAATGATAACGAGAGTGATAAAGAAAGTGACTATGGTGCAATGTCTGGTGTAGAAGATTTGTAGTTATTTTGTCTTTCAAATTGAATTTTTAGTAATAATCACACAATAATATTATGTACTCATCAGTCAAATACACAGCTGGACTTTATTTTACCAATTTAGTTTTATTTTATTTTAATACTAGAATACTTCTCCGACTTATGTTATGCCTTAAGTACCTACCTAAAATATAATGATATTAATTTTTAAGAGTTTGTTGTCTGACTGTACTTTTGGTGATCACTCACACTAATGCAAAGCTCAGCTTATACCTCGCGGACTGTACCTATGATTTTGTAGATACAAAAAAATAAATGTCATAAATTTACAGTAACATCTTTTTAAATGTGATAGCTAAACGTTATTGCGTCAATATTAATGCGTTTAAACATTTTTTTATTCGGAGTTCCTTCCTAATAAAATTTGATACATTAATTACTGTAAATAAATACAAATTGAAAGTATTTTTGCGCGGAATAGCGGTAATATTCTATATTTTAGCATTATAATACCAACTATTTTTATTAATTAAAAGAAAATGTATCGGTATTTTCTGGAACTTCCCAGACACAATTAACCGAATCATTTTTTTAAGTCAAGTTTCAGTTCAGTAAAGTCAGTTTTTAGACGCATTTGTGCATTACGTGCTCTTTCATAGGAGAACTACTTATGGATTTACGTCATGGAGATACTGATGTTGCGGCGTAGCGTCGAAGCGGCGATTTGTTTATTTATTTATTTAATAACTAAAACGGGCTTACAGGCCAATCGCATTGGCGATGAAGCAGCAAAACGAGATGTTCGGGTTACACGCATTTTGGGTGGGTGAAATCTTGTGCGATCGCTTCCCCGACATATCCGTTATTATAGCAGTATTTTTTTAAATATCTACATTATGACGTATTATATGGTGTTTAATACTAAAGTGTAAGTTGTGACTTTTCAACACTCTTGCTCATAAAGTAGCTCTAATTTCACCGCAATCAGGTATATAATGATCTCTTTGTTGACTTTTTATTACTATTACTCACTAGTGAGTTATAGAGTTTTTATTGGTTGAGCTACTTTGTTCTTAAATAAGTTTCGTTACAAAAAAAATCGTGCTCAATACAACAATTTTATTAATGTAGCTTGGTAACTTCATGCAACTTCGTATTTGAATAAACAAATTCAACTTGTACGTTTTAAAAATAAATCTTTCATTCAAAGATTAACATTGATTTTTTTTTGTAATAAAGAAAACTATAAATTCCTTTTTTTGTACGTGGCTAAAACTTAAACTGCTATCTGCAGAAGAAAAAAGAAATTAATTTTTTCGGTCTTTGGCTTGTCATTGTTAGTTACGCGCGCATTTTTGGACAACTGATTTATTTTCTCGCTAAAACGAAACATTTTTAACAACGCGTTTTCATTGTTTAAATATTTTTTAATTATTATTTTATTATTCGCAAGTGAGTTGAAAAACGTCGCATGACACATCTGTGTATTGATGATTACCGTCCCCGGCTATCTCAATAGCGCCTCAGCGGTAATCACCAACTTTACTAACTTGTGCCATAATCTACTATTAATGGCAGGCGCTATAACTGTCATTTTTATATGATAATTATCAATATAAATGGAACGGTGGCTGCTCGCAAGAAAAGAGTCATGCTCCGCTTGAACTGAGCATAAAAGCGAGAGCACAGAACAAGCGTAAGAGAAGTCAAAGCATTCGGTTACACATCTGTATACAATGAAATTTTCACGTAAAATTATGCTCCGTAAACAGAAAACCACTTTTTTTTTAATTTCGAGCCATTTACCAAGGAGAGTTGTTGTAACGACCTTGACAACAGCTATATTACGAATCGTAATCTAATATTCCCAACGGTGATTCAAACAGAGGAATCCTAATAAAAAGGCCAACATTTTTAGAAGGAAAGACGAAAACAATTAAACAGTCTGCAATTACTTAACTAAAGAGCCTCTTTAAGTAAAACGGCCGTAAGCGGATTGCGAATTTGATATTTCAACATTATAATTACAGGGAAGATGTTTTTATCATCTTCTGAGATTAGAAGTGACAAAGTAGGCCCATTAAGATTCTGTTCATGAACAAAGGTTGTTAAAAAAATGTAGAGACAGTAGAGAGAGTTGTAAAAGTTGTAGTTGTATTCTGTGGTTTTCTGATTCTCCAAATAGCTCAAGTTCTCTTGGCTAAACATAGAGTTACGTAGAATAGCTAACAAGATTCATTTTAGATTAAATTTTCTCCAAAAAAAAACCGGGTTAGATTTGAAACTAAACTCGTACACACTCTACTTTGTATATTTTTTTGTAACACACTATTCCAATGAATACATAATCCAAGTAAGCACATTTTAGATTTATGTCGATATTATAAAAACCAATGCACCGATTTCTATAAAATTTAATAGACAATAGGTACATCTTCACTTTGCAGTATGAAATACCAAAAAAAAAAAATGTGTGCGCTTAAGACCGCACGGCAGAAGTGAAAACTAAAATAAGAAATACTTAAACTTAAAGACCACTAAATAATTTTAATAATTAAAAATACAAATTTATTACAAATTGAAAATTAGTATATATATTATTATATACCTAGTAAACACAGCAACACGAGAATAACATGCGGCGAAATGATTAATATCTATGGCCAAGAATAAATTAAAAAAATAAATTACGCGGATCAGAAATAGGGTTTGCTTGCAAACTTTTTAGTGTTTGCAGTTTGCATTTATTTTATAAGTATTTCGCTAAAAATGCAAATACATATATGTTGTGCTTAAAGTGTATGTGTAAGTGCTGTGATGAAAATAGGTATCATTTTGTGTGTTTACGTAGTGTGCTTAAGTGCTGGGATAAAACAGTAATAATACGAGTATATTACAACAAAAACTTTTTTGCAATGGATGTGAAAATTTAATATTTCGTGACAAGTTCAATTAATGACATTAGTGCGGTAAGTACCTATAAGATAGTGTCGGTATAAAAAGATACAAATATAATAAACACAGTTTCACAAGGACTATATTATCTTTCTCGCTCTGACGCGCTTGTTAACTGTATTTTGTTTCTCGCTCTAGCATCCCGAGTTCATCCGGAAATTATTATCATACCCGAACGTGACGGTTCATTTTATATCACAGCCCATGAAAATTTGGTCTCAAAGCGCCTAAAGAAGTTTTCATTTAAAAAAAAGAATTTTGAAAATCGATTGACAATTGGCGGAGCTATTGAATAACTTATGCAAAAAGACATACAAATGAATTAAGAACCTCTTCCTCTTTGAAGTCGGTTAATAATGAACGAATTTTAATGTTCAGTCAACTCTGATACGGATGAAAAATGTATAGTTTGTTTTATATTGTCCAATCGATAGACCATTTTTGTATGCGATTGCTAGAAATTGTTTTGCTGAATCAGGTTCCACAGTCAAATTTGTATTTCTGTTGCTGATTTTACTATGCAGGATCGGCAAGTGGTCTGCATAGTTTTTAATTTATCAATTAACTCACCATCAATTAACTTATAACAAACTTTTTATCAATTTTAATAAAGTAGTGTACGAGTATATAATAAATAACACTTATACTCGTGCTCGGAGCGTAGATGAATTTTACAAGGTTTTTGAGGGGTTAGGCACAGATTTCTAAACAGATGAAACCTTCGTGAACAACACTGTGAGGCCAGTCATTAGTTATGTATGCGTGACAGCTCTCACAGACGTTGTCAAATTACTCACGTTGGTGTGCGTGTAATGTTCCCAGTCTTAAGAAAAAAGTCCCACTATTGTTGAGACGATTTTCTTAGTATTCCATGGATTCATCACCGTGCGGGTGCCGGGTCCATCGTGTGGCAGAGAGAGAAAACCCGAGTAGACCCCGAGACTTGTGACTCGGGCGTAGGTTTAAGGGGCCCCTTTCTGACGTACATCAACACTCACCTTCACTACTCGTCTTTCTTTCCCTGCCCAGCCAAATCTGATATGAGCCTACTAGTGCAGCTTTAGATACTCGTTCTAGTATAGAACTTACTGCACTTCTGGACAAGCCAAGGTCTTTCAGCAGGTTATAGAGAGATTTTGCTGGTATACCTCTCGCTCCCACTTCTACAGCGTATAAACTAACTACATAGCCGTTTTTTGTTAATTCGTTTAGGAGGTCGTAATACTTATTTTGTTTCATCGCGTGGTCTTTAGGTATATTAGTTTCCCACGGTACGGTAAGTTCTACAAGGACTATGCGTTTTGTAGCTCTAGAAAAAAGGAAAATTTCCGGTCTGGATGACGAAACACCACCCACATCCTCTGGGATTTTGTAGTGCTTTTCATACGTGTCCATTAAAATAGTCCAATCAGGTGCTGTACCCAGGATTGAGTAAGGCTTGTTCCTGGAGTTTGATGTTGAGCCTTCTTTTACAAAGTTAATTTGTCTTTTGTTTGTCGTCAATCCCTTTTGGGCTCTAGCTACTGAGAGGCTCATGGCTTCACGTATGATTTCAAGTACTCTGTCATGGCGCCGTGAGTAATGACCCCCATTAAGGAGCACCTTGCATCCCACCAATATGTGCCTTAATATGTGTTGTTAAGCTTTGGACATTTTCACGTATAATAAACGCATAAAACATTATTTTTAAATAATTTATTATTACACCGATAATATAATGCAAGGATTTCTTGTTAATAATTTGCTCCACAAAAAAGAGACAGAAACGTAATTGAAAATTATAGACCTATTAGCCTCAAACATTTACAAAGTTTTTCAAAGCTGATCCTAAATAGAATATCAAGGACTATAGATTAAGAACAGCCTATTGAACAAGCTGGTTTTAGAGCAGGGTTTTCAACTATTGATCATATGCATGTATTAAAACAGTTAATAGAAAAATCTCAAGAGTATGGGAAAGACCTATACATTGCATTTCTCGACTACAATAAAGCTTTCGACTCAATCAAACACAATCTGCTCTGGGAGGCTCTAATTCAACAAGGAGTAAGAAAGAAATATGTTCGTATTATTAAAAATATATAAATATGCTAACAGCACTGCACAGATCAAGTTAGAATCCACAGGTCATAGACGAGACGTTTTATAACGGCGAGGATTTGTTCTTATCTATTCGTTTCATAACTATAGTTTTCATCAACACTATTAGTATTTTTATTAACCCTAGTAACGGCGAGGATTTGTTCTTGGCATCGATTCACATTAAATAAATAAAAAAATAACGATTATAAAAATAGGGCTTAAAATTGAATTATACAATGTTCATTTATAATTTGGTCTACGAGTATCTTCAAAACAAAATTAGAATCTATATTTTACCTTAACTTCAGGGAAAATAATTTCAATTTAGTATAGCAACACTGACCTATTT
The DNA here is from genome assembly GCA_017562165.1 of Ectropis grisescens. Classification (NCBI taxonomy): domain Eukaryota; kingdom Metazoa; phylum Arthropoda; class Insecta; order Lepidoptera; family Geometridae; genus Ectropis; species Ectropis grisescens. The sequence continues at coordinate 16,514,661 of CM029772.1, forward strand.
TCGTTGAGGTGTTGTGTTTCTATTCATCAATCGAAATAAAGTCGTCTAAATTTAATAAATACCAGTAAAAATATTCAAACTTTCCTATGAAATTTCCTTTTTTTATTTTTGGGAACAATGTTTGCAATGTTTGATGACACAAAACGGCATAATCTTAAACAAAACATAAAATCACACGGGACTCCCGTACGAGACGGAAGTCAGTTTCGTACTGACTGGAGTTTGTATTTGCTTTGGCGTTTAATATTTGCTTTCCGGACCTAAGGATCTGTGTTCTGCACGTTCCATCTGCTTTTGTTTTAGAAATCTGTGGGGTTAGGTAAGTATGCTATATTTGTTTTGACTGAACTATGGCAAACTTCTGTTTAAACGAAAAATATCGTTTATTTCAAGCCAATTAAAACCATAACTTGAAGTCGTGGCGGTCAAAACGTGCGATTTACAGCAGTGAGGTAGTTTTTAATTTTGCCTGCACTTTTGAACCAAGTGCAAGTATTTTAACGTTAGAAAAATATTAAAAAGAAAACGAAGAAAAAAGCATGATTCAAAAGTATTTGACCCTGGGCCAACGGAGCTGATTTTGGGATTGAATCTCTCGTTGTGAGAGAAGGCCCCGGTTTCCAGCAACGGATCCATTTAGTGGACTTTTTAATCTACACCCATAAATTACAAGTATCACCGATTGATGAGATTTGCAAAGTATTGATTTAGTAAAAAAAAAAGATTAAATACCATTCATGATACAACCTAATATTTCTATCAGTTTACTCTGATAATGGTGTAATTAGTAGCCGTTTAAAAACCATTACAATAAAGATTTATGAAGAAAGTTTCGAATCAATTTGGGAAAAGTTTGATTGAAAGAATTACTCGCCGCTAAAAAGGTTCAAAATTTTATTGAATTGGTAGACAAACTTAGTAAAGATTCATTAAATTTGCTTTAAATTAAGTACTTTTCTCAACATTTAAATAGTATCGTTTTATATGGATGTACGTATTTGTATAGGTACTGTAACTAACATTAGTGCGCTTATTTTAATCCAATAAACGAGCAATTATACAATTATTTTACATATCTGAAACTACTACTGCGATATTTAATATTGGTTGTATATTTACAAACATATCATCGTGAAATTGTTAATACGAATAGATACTATACCGGTAGTTAAAACGCGTGAATTAATAAACCTATGGTAGATTAGGCTATGCTTGATTAACGCCAATTTATAATGTTACATTTTAAATTGACGATATTTATAATTTTATGGTGACTTTTTTTTTCAATGAAGAGTGACGAGACGAGCAGGACATGTGCCTGATGAGCTGAGCTGAGCTGAGCTGAAACTTTTTATACCGGAAAAATATCGGGAACTGGACTACGCGGGTAAAACTGCTGAGAAATTAATTTTTAATACAAGTAAATTTAATAAAGATATTAATTAATTAAATTCTAGAACAATGAGATAGGTGTATAATAAAATTGCCTTAAGGACTACCTACAATACGTAGAATAAACATACCTAACCTAGAATATAAATTACCTAAATGATTTGTTTTGAGTAGGTACAGAATTTAATATACCTGAAAAGAAGTTTCCATCTACGTAACCTAATATTACTTATTATTGTCCATACATTTTTAGAAATGTTATGTTCATTATTCATCGCCCCTTAGTTGTATACGCATCGATAACTGTCAAGCCCGGGATAGCCACGGAAGTCCGGGATAAAACCATGACGCGTCACCCCTACCGCGATAAACAGAGTGTTTCACTGCCAAAAAAACTTTCCATAATGCATGAAGCTACAGTTATCTATAGTAGTTGTAACTGGAATGACTGTATAGCTTTTAGTAAAATTACATAAGTGGTTATTAAAATCTGTAAAAGTTGGTACTTCAATTTTATTGGTTGGTTGTCACAGCAAAAATGATAGGTTTGATATGTCCAGGACATAAATCATAATGTTGGACATTGGGCCATGCCGATAGTTAACATGGCCACAGATTAAGTAGCATAGCACCCCGTAGAGGTCTATGTTTAGAAACAGACTATTATTACAACCACTATTAACGAAATTGTATAATTGTATATAGAAGTTGATGATAATTATGAATTATTTACGTACACATGCCTAGAAGCAAACGTAAATGTCCTTATTTTTATAGGCATACGATGAAAAACTATATTTCCCAATAGTTTAAAAAAAATTAGTTTGCACTTCTTTGTGTATGAATCATGCGAAAGTCAAAGAAAATATGAACGATAGAAATTTAAACACTAATGGCATTTGCACTATAAACACCTATGTGTAATAAAACGTAAACTGCAAACTCATTTACTGAAAACAAATAACACAACACGACAAGTTCACGAAGTGATAACTCAGGCCTAAATATGTATTTTTTTTTTTTTTTTAATATAGAGTGACGAGACGATCAGGTCATGTGCCTGATGGTAAGCAACATGCCTGACACATAACAGCACAGTGACAAGCAGCTATTGGAACATGAAGAGTCCAAATCATTACCTAGCACTGCACTGCGCTCGTCACCCAGAGATCTAAGATCTTATATCTCTAAGCCCTGTAATTTCTCTGGAAACATTGCCCTTCAAACCGGAACACAGTAATGTTTGCACATTACTGCTTGGCGGTAGAATAACTGGCAAAGGTGTGGTACTCCCCAGGCGGACTCTGCCAAGAGTCCTACCACTACTATGGCTTAATAGCGCTGATATTGTTAGGACATGCTGTATAAACTATGCTGCCCCAACATTTGTGATTCTTTCCCCCCTTGTTAACTGAATTATGTTATAGAAACACGAGTCCTTCAGACCCTCTGAATAAATCTCGAAGTCGAAGAAGCTTACGACCCCAGTAGCGCCAAGGCTTCAGTTAGTGTATTTTTAAGATTTTCCTAAAATCTCAAATCCTATTAACAGACTCCTTGTCGCCGATATAATAGGAATCATTTCAAGTTTGGGAAGAACAATATTTTGTGTTTGAGAGTGCAGAAGACAACTTTCTGGGCATTTGCATAAATTAATTTGAAGCTTGGGAGCCAATTGTTTACATGTTATAATAATTAAAAGGAGAAGTGGGAGGTAGATTGTTTGCAAATATTGAGTACCTAGCTTTAAATTGATCAATTACGCTAATAAATAAAGCAACAGACTGTGGCTGAGGGCGTATGTTCAGACCTCAAGTTACTCTCGGGGGGTCTACCGCCGAACGAAAAATGTCTTAACTTTGATATTTCTCTCTTTTCTTTCCGCTTGAAAAGATAGAGACCGCAATAGCAAACCGAAAGCCGATTTTGTTAGGCGATAGATGGGCCGGTCCGCTTCGTACCTGGTGCAAAGGTTGGCCATAGCTATCTAGCGTGGCAACTCGGCCAGTACTATTTTGCGACGGGTGTCGTATGAGGGAGGTTACTAGATGTTTGACGAGAATTTCCTGCGAGTTAACTTTCTTCTTTAAATATTTAATTGTACTTTCACTTGAAATTAAATAACAAAGTATACAGTTTGGTAGTTTTTGAACACCAAGGAAATGACGACTAAATTTGAAGTTTTCATTGCTTATTTGACGGCCCAAGTTTCAATCAACGCCATACGCATTTAGCATGAATAGGTAAACAAGTTAACAATTAACTAGATAATGTATTATAGTCATAATATTAAAATAAAAAGCTTATTGAGAGTAGGAAACGGAAATTCCAATGAAGCGGTCATAATAATACATTTCGCAGAACTGGGTATTAGGGTAGACATGTTCTGGATCGGACACGATGGATTAGCAAATGTAGCGTAGGACGATGAGTAGGAAGGGGATCACCTTACATGTTGGCAATACATTGATTGCGTAGTACAGAGTTAGTGGGTACTGTAAGCTATATCTGATATCAAAAGTTGTGGGTTACCATATTTTTTTAAGTTTAAGTTACGGCTGGTCTAGTCGGGAGAACGGCGACTGGCCGATCCGGAGCCCCCGGGTTCAAATCCCACCACACGTACCACTGTCGAAGTCATGTGCGAAATGCCGCTAACTTAAAAACGGTGAAGGAAAACATCGTGAGGAAACCGACATGTACCTAGAATCTGTCGAGGTCAAGTGTTATCCACCAACCCGCACTCGGCCAGCGTGGTGGATTATGGCCTTAAACTCTCTCCTTGCGAGAGAAGGCACCGAGTCCCAGCAGTGGGAACATTTAGTGGGTGTGTATAGCATAAGCTATACATTTATTAATGTAATCGTTTTAAGTGGTTTACCGAGTAGATTTGTTTACCTACGTTATAAGAACAAATATTGTGTAAGTAAGATTCCAAAGTATGCCTGAACCACAAAATAATACAGTTATACAAAATAATAATATTCAAAAACGCGTTATGGATGTGTCTTACGTAATTTACTACTTGGATAAACCACAACTTGGAATTTCAGTTTATTTTGGGTATTTTACTCACTGAGCTTTTTACGCGACGTGACAACGTGGTATATTATATTTACTAATTTTAAAAATGTCAAAGTTTGGAACTTTGAATATTTGTTGCTCAATCATGTCGGAATGAATAGATTGAATTGGACTGAAACGTTAGAGCACATATAGAATATAGTGTGAAATAGAAAAAGGCCACTTTTTATCGCGGGAAAATAAAAAGAACTAGAATTATATAGGTAAATCCGCGGGGCACTACTAGTTTAATTAAATTCCCAGAAAAAAATAACGCATACTTACGTTAAGATATGAGTAATATGTGCAATGTCACTTCATTAGGCAGGTAAAAAAGTACTTAGGTTTTAAGATCGTGGCTTCGATTTTTCACCTATAGACTACAGGCCCGTGAACAAAATGTATGGGTCATATGAACCACCAGGAGACCTATGCAGTATAATAGAAGGATATAAAGTAATAAGATTCAGCACAATGCCGTCACTTGTAAACTGTCCAACTGAGTGCAGTTGAAGAGGGGGGATTGCAACCCTCGATCATTTCTCCTTGTCGCATGATTTTTGTACGGCATTGCGAAATATTGGTTTAGAAGAAGTATTAAAACTGTATGGAACCAATGTCGTACATAATCACATGACTAAATTTAATTTTCTCTGTAAATTGTCAGAAAATCATATTTTTTTTCCGACAAACTAATAATAAAAAAATTTTAACATGTAATTTTTACAGTTTCAATACTTCTTCTATTTCATTATTCCGCAACCCCGTACAAAAATCATGCCGCAAGGAGAAATTACCGAGGGTCAGAACCCCCCATTTTCAATTGAACAGCTTTCAAGTGACGGCATAGTGCTGAATCTTATTACTTTATCCCCTTCTATCATCCTACATAGGTCTCCTGGTGGTCATTTGACCCATACATTATGTTCACGGGCCTGTAGGGTACTAGGACAACATCTGTGTTGCAGATTTAGATGTTTCTTTTGTGTGTTAATGTTTCTCTGTATCACGAGTATGTTTTTATACAATGTCTACAAATGTTTTAGCCGACATTTGTTATAAAAGTGTGCGTCTTCCTCATAGGTATATATAATAAAAATAGCAAAATAGTCGATATAATTTTAAAAGAAAAATAATGAAAGGTAATGTTTTTTTTTTACATTGATTATATATAACAGAGGATACACTCATTAGTAGTTCCTAAAATTAATTGTCGCAAGGCTAAAGTACTATCGATTCCATTAATAAATAATCGAAGTAGTTACGATTAAAAGACAACTATGAAATAGTAGTTATGATACAATTTTTTACAAGTGAAAATAGGATATCTTATTATTAATAATTAGTTGGTAAATACTACAGTCAACTTTTTAATTACGCATAGTTGTCAAAGTAATTGAACGAAATTATAGAGTTTTACGCCTAAATTTTATACAAAATTGTGTTTAATTGCGGTGTTATTAAGAAACAAAAAGTTCCATAAGTACGTTAAAGTCACGGTATTTAATACTAGTTAAAACATGTATTTGTAATGTTGCTAGTTATTAGCTGTACTACGTTTAATAGCATTTAATTGACGTGAACAAGTTCAGGGACGTATTACAAGGAAATGATAAAAGTGCCCTGTACCAATTTAAAATATATCTAAAGCCGGAAGATAAAAAACCAAAAAGAAGTTTGGTACAGAAAAAAAAGTTTTATAGTAAACATTAAAAATAAATAAAATTTGTTTAACAAAATAAAATATTAAATTTAATTGGTTTTCTGACGCGCCATGTTAATAAATTAATAATAATGCTCTTTCACTTTTTTAATCATTTTTTATGGGACTTTTATATGCTTTTCACTTTAAACTACTAAGTGTTCTATTTAGTAGTAACTAGTTTGTAACATATAATTCTTTAGTAAAATGTAATTATTATTAGTTGTATTAGAATAGTTTTTAACATAAAGGTAAATAAATGCATATTTTAATTCAAGAGATTAAATTAAAAATATTATAAACAAAGACAAATCAAATACTTCTAATTCTTCAGTAAATCCGGGCCTACTTCCATTTTGTTCTTCTTATTGTAAACAACGTTATTCCCAAACTCCATTAAAATTTTGTTACAATCCCTTAAATCCAATCGTAAATTAATTGAATAAGTTTTTAAAGTGATAAGTCGGCCAAAAGATTCATCGTTTCCGTTTCGAAAAAAGTAACAAATTTCCAATTTCCGATGAAAAAAAGTTTTACAAGTTGTGACAAACTCAATAAAAATGCTAATGCCACTATCGAAGCACGGACTCACCTGTGGTGGTACAGCAGGTCAGCAGAGAAATGACACAGTATAAATATATAAAAATAGTCATTTTGTCAGGTCACATTCGATAGTCTTATTTTTTTTGTGGTTCACCTATGTTGCGAAAGGTGAAACGAACGGGGTACGCGTGCGAGAGACAGCGCAAGGGCGGGCGGAACGGGCCGTCCCATCGCTTGGGCGGTCGGCGGAGGCACTGCCGCGGGGCGCCACTCCGCCTCACTAACTACCCCAGCCAGATAAACAAGGGCGAGAGACCGGGAACAGGCAGACAAGCCGTCTCGCTAGCCTCTATCGCCCGGACTGAGGAACGGGTAATAAAATAAGACAAAAGACTTATCGGAAACTTGGGCGGATGCTCGATCGGATAGCATCAAAATAATAATCATTGATAGTATTTGTTTATCTCTGTCAAAATCAAGCTCGTTGTTTTAATGTTACTCGAACTGCAGCAAATACAATGGATAGGGATATAAGATGTTATGTTATGTTTATAATTATTTAAAAATGAAAATGACGAGAATAATGTTACTGTCTATCAACCTGTGTTTGTTGCATGCCGAAACGCTTGACATGATGTACTTATACTACTTAACCATTATAATCTATTGAACTACCTACATATCGCAAGAAAGAGATTAATTATAATTAAATTAACGAAATGTAATTGAACAGAAACTCTTCATGCATGCATTTTAAACAGATGTTAATGAATATTTGCTGAGACTTGAGCGTCGAATTTAATGATCCGTTTTATGATCGTATTTAAAATATGTGATTATAATATATTTTATGTTATAAATAGACATGATAAATAACTATCTTCCTAAAATTATCCGACTACGGTCACTCAGCGCCGCATCCCAGTAACTTAAACGTGTTTAGAAAAAAGTAACGCAGTTGTCATTTAACTCTGGTACTTCCAGTTTGACGTGGCTATGTGTGCGAGCATGTACGTGGCGTAGTAGCTCCCGAACAGATGAAGCAATTCTGATTTTGATTTGGAGTACCATAGATAAATATGTTTTACCAAAATCTATATTTGCTTTTTCAACACCTCAGATCTTTTGTTAGTTAAGATAGGATCTTAAACCAGGGATGTTATGGAGCTCCGCAACCGTAACTGAAACTATCGGCTATCCGAAATAAAATTATATCCGTAACCCTATCCGTTTCACAAGTTTCGGATAGTTTCGGATAATGGTGGAGTCTAAGTAAAACGATATGCTTTAGTTTAACCGCAAACATGTGACCTGAAATTTCATATAATATCGTTGATTTTTTTTAAATTTAATGCATACTTGTTCGCAATGTAGCTTTAGTTAGAAATTCTGTCTTACACATATTTATTAATATTTGGCAGTGCTTTGTACGCTTATAATCTAAAGCGTGTAAGATAATTTTCGTGATTATGTTTAAATATTTTGATTGTTCATTCAAATTCGTTTTCGAATTTCAACTTGATCTATTTTTTTTTTCATCCAAACATATACAAAATCTCTTCAGAATGTACAGCACTCGTCATTCAGAGATTTAAGGTTAGTTATTTATGTCATTGTTCTGTAATTTCTCTGGGAATATTGCATTTCAAAGTGAAACACAGTTATGCTTACGGATTATTACTAGCAAAGGTGGCTCTTTAAAGTTTCAGTAATCGTAAGACTCTGTAAAGAGTCATACAATTACTAAAATGTAAGACACACAAACTAACTTCCGAATAGAACCTCGTTAAAAATAAGATCGTTCGGATAGGGAACCCTACAAGCTAGTCTAAACAGTTTTGGGAATTTATCAAACAATCTGTTTTTCCAAGACTTTCAATAAACAAACCGGCCCAGAATAAAAATGTTGATGAAAACCATTTATGAAATATTGAAAAGGTTTATTTCGTTTTCGAGCCATGCCAGTCGCCACCGTTATCTGAAAGCTTCAGTGGCAATTGAGGTAAAATAATTCAGGATTGTCCTTCCAGGAAAAATATTATTGAACCCATTCATTCAAGGTAAACTTGCTGATTTTTTTCAATTCAATGATTTAACCCTTGCAAAATGTAAGCTGAGGAGATTTTCTGATCCGGTTGAGTGCTTTTCTGTATAATTTATGTGCCATATTTTTTATATTTTATTGAGAAGGTCTACAATTTATTTTAGTTTTTACAAAAAATGGGTATTCACGACCAACAGTTTTGAAAAAAAAGAACTTCAACATAAAAACATGTTTTGTGTTAAATTTAGACTTATTTTGCTATCTAATACAATCTTTTTCTACTAAGTGATTTTTATAGTTAAAAATAGTTAATCCTTAAAATTGTTTTAACTAAAAGTCTGCAGAGGAATGAATTTATTGCTAAGATGATTTTTTTTGTAGTATAGACTGACGGGACGAGCTCTACATTTGCCTGATGGTAAACAATACGCGTGTCTATAGTAGTCCAGTGTCACGCAGCTATTGAAACATATCAATACACTGGGCTCGTCACCCAGATACATAAGAAAATTTATATTTGTACCCTGTAATTTCTCTATAAACATTTCTTTCAAATCGGAACTGATATTTGCTCTTTACTAGAGTGTCAGGTCTCGGAATATTTTTACATAGCAGTAGAATAACTGGCAAAGGTATGGCACTTCACAAGATGAACGAGTATTTTGACTACAAAACAAAACGAATCTATGATTCTGCAATAAAAAACGTTTTATCATTTTTTTATTGATTATTAACAACTTACAATATGTAGGTAATCTTTACAATGAATAAAACGTCTTTAAGCCTCTTGGCAACAACGAATGTGATTTGTACATTTCAAACTTAGTTATTTTTTCAATAATTTATGGGCCGTAGCACGATGTAAAAGTTATCGCATGAACTGTCAGTTTGATAAATAGCATCGAAGTCATATGTCTTACTTAAACACAAAATAAAATAGCAGCTACTAAATTTTTTGTCACAGCTCTTGAATTGGCTTGAACACTAATATGAAGATAAGGTTGTCAGCTGTGAGGCCAATTTTTATGTTTGTGTGATCTTTTATGCATTATTTTGCATCATTTCCCACCACCCATTTTAAAATTTTATGATTCCCACCCAGTGAAAATATTTGTGTGATGAATTCAAATGTTTGCACTGTGTCTGGGTGTTTCTATTTATAATAAGTATGTATTTAAAACTATATAAGTATTATATCAGCTATCTGGCCACCATAGTACAAGCTTTCCTTAGTTTGGGGTCAGATTGTGTTGTGTGTGAATTGTCCACCAATATTTATTTATTTTTTCTATCAACGAATTCATCATTGTCGTCTTGTCACATATGACATCAATGAGTCATCATTAAAACAGCATCGTGCAACAACGAAATAATGAAAGTTTATTTCCTGAATAAATATACCACGAATAAAACAATTACAGTAACAACAACAACCGCAAGAAAAATTGGTTGCCTGTAAAGTCGGTATACGGGCGAAAGTTTTACGTGACAACGACTTTGAGTGGTAAAATAATTTTACGGAAGGGACGCGTGCCTTTCACTTTTTATGTCTGTCTCTCTCGCTCTTAGGCGGGCTAACCATGCCCGAGTGGAAGGGACGCGTGCCTCTCACTCGCTCTCGTTGTGAGCGCATAACGTGTGCGGAGCGTAACGCAGTTTCGTGAAGTGTCAACCGGGAAACCAATTTATAAGACAAAAAAAATTGATAAAATCGTTTTTTTTAACCCCCGACAAAAAAAAAGGGGTGTTATAAGTTTGACGTCGATGTCTGTCTGTGTGTGTCTGTCTGTGGCATCGTAGAGCTCAAACGGATGGTCCGATTTCGATGCGGTTTTTTTTGTTTGAAAGTTAATATCCGTGCGGGGGTGTTCTTAGCTATGTATGGTTAATATCGATTCAAGATCGCCGCCTCCACAAAATGGCGGACAAAATATTTCTTCACAACTTACCTCAATATGGATATCAAATGAAAGGTCTTGACTAGTAAAACACTGTACACTATAAAAAAAATCAAATCCAAGATGGCCCCCACCACAAAATGGCGAATAATATTATTTTTTTCACTACTACCTCAATATGGGTATCAAACGAAAGGGCTTGACTAGTAGAATACTTTGCACTATGACAAATTTTAAATCCAAGATGGCCGCAAAAAAAAAATGGCGAAACACATTTATTTTTTCACAACTCCCTTAATATGAGTATCAAATGAAAGGGTTTTACTAGTAGAATGTTGTACAGATTATAAAACCGAGGTAGTCGGGGGTTAGTCAAAATTTTTAATTTTGTTCTTGTTTGTGACTTAGAAGCTTACAAAGTACCATAATTTTGCTTAAGTCAAGTTTAACTTGAGTCAAAGTTTTTACAAGTTTTTTGCTTACGTAAAGTTTCAGTAAATGTTTTGAATACTGCGATAAAAGCCTGCTATTATTCTAAAGCTCTAAAACCATTACCAAATAGCAATTTTATCTTCATGTGGCACACAGTTTATCCGAGACAGTCCTTACAGTATAATTATTCGCAACAAAACATCTGAATCAGCGAATCCTCGTATAATATTGCCATAACGCGAGTCTGAGAGTGTAATGTGTATCGTTATTGCGGTATCATGCGCAGTGATAGTGTCCCGACACCCCAGACACCAGTCCACCGCTCTAGCTAGAGCAGTGTACGACAATAATGTTGTCCATAAGTGTAACTGGTCTTGCATTACACTGAGAGCTAGTGAGTTGGATCTTATCGTGCAAAAGATAAAAATACATCTGAGTCTAAACACTGTTGATAGACAACATTTACAACTTATTTATTTAAAAAATATATTTTGCTTGAAAGTATCAATGTTGTCTTGTTTAGTTCAGTGGTATAGTTATGCCTGCTTTAAGCAGATTAAGTTGGGGAATCAAATGCCTCCCGAGTAAAATATATTTACTGATAGCTAGAGGTCCACCCCGGCTTTGCCCGTGGTACATATATAGCCTATAAGCACTCAAAGATCACGTAAATATCCAACGGTGAAAGAATTTCTGAAATCGGTCCAATAGTTAATAAACTCATATATTTCAGTAAGCTGATGTCTGAGTTTTCACTATCTTTGTATGTGTTCATTAGCGTCCTCAACATATATTAATTGAGAGTGTGTTTGATATGTTATTTATTTGTAAGCATGTATGCAAGTGTGTATGTATGTGGAAAAATCTGAGATACTATAACTACCTACTAATAATATAAACTATTTTTACAAAAAATTAAACCGACTTCAACACCACAAATAGACACTCAAAAGCGAAAAATAATTTAATATAGGTAATTATTATAACCTCTACTCACTCATCCATATGAAGTCGGTGCCAGGCTAGTTAAAAAGTTAGCAGATATACTATGTACGAGGTAGTAAGTAAGTAGGCATAGGTAAGTAGTATCTATCTACTACCTGTTAGATTTGGCTGGCACCGACTTCATATAGATGAGTGAGTAGAGGTTATAATAATTACCTATATTAAATTATTTTTCGCTTTTGAGTGTCTATTTGTGGTGTTGAAGTCGGTTTAATTTTTTAAAAATAGTTTATTTTACCCTTTTAGTGCTAAACAAGTTTTCACTAATGCATTTACACGATTTCGTGTTGAGATCTCAATACATGAATTAAACCCAAACACTGGGTAGTTCCTGTAAACCGTTAAGAAATTCCCTTGACTGTCCTTTATCTTCATCATCAGACCACTAATGACAGTCACAACCCATCTATGTAAAAAGTTCTCATCGATACAAATTAATCGAGCCCAAACACAAGGTAACTACTATGTACCGTCGAGGAGTTCCCTCGACCGTCTTCCCGTTCCCTCATCAGATCGACTCCAGACCATCTTTAAACTATACTGCTTTAAAATGCTCAAGCAAAAACTTAACTAACGCACTAGTCATCTTTACAATTTTCGAAAGTTATCCTCGATTTCTCTAGGATACCATCATCAGATCCTGGTTTCCTTATCATGGTACCACCCTTGGAATATCTCCTTTACAACAAAAAAAGAATCATCAAAATCGGTTCATAAACGACGAAGTTATCCGCGAACACACATAAAAAAAAAAAAGGAACATACACACGGTCGAATTGAGAAACCTCCTTTTTTGAAGTCGGTTAAAAAATGAATTGCCTTCAAAAGTGAAACTAATTTTGCTTGTAAATACATATCTAATTTTAAGAAAAATGTTAGTTTCAGAAATCTGTTTTAAATATACATTTAAATACATAATACATTTGAGTAAAAGCAACCAAAGCTCTTCTAAAACTATTCGACTAAGTTCTCTCGAATATAACACTTTAAGAAATAACCTCTCGTAAAAGTAGGTATCTTTTGCGACATCGAGATACAGGTGGTAAAATATATTTCCATGCAATTGGACATTTTCTCAGTCGGTTTGATCTGCTGGTCTGGTTGCCATCCGGCGCAATACATTTCATTTGAAATTCGAATGTATCAAATGCTTTATACAAACTATTATGAAGTACATAACAATCGTTGCAAAATTATAAAACCTTTCTTCAAACAACTTTGTTTAAAGAAAGTGTCCTTAAATAGTAAGTAACTTTTTTACTATTATGGGCTAACACTTGACTCATGATCTCGCTTGATGCTAACCGACGATGTGGCCTACGTACGATGGAAAGTGCTTACCTAGAAGAAAAAAAAGAAGTGTGGCACTCGGGGTCTGCCGCGGTAAAACTATTGCATGTTGCATGCATTTTAATCAACATAAGCAATAGCGATGTTAACATTTTTTCGGAATTGCTTTTATTTTGAAGAGTGACATTTGATTACCATAAAAAAATGCAGAGAAGCATTGATCACACCAGAGAAGTATACAATCTAGTCAGTCTTCGACAGCTAAGAGCATTTAGTCTGTAAAGCTAATACAAATAAGATTCAAAGTCGAATGACCGAGTGGGGAGGACGGCGTTACGGTCTTCCATTCCTTTTTTCTTGTGAACATAAGAAAGAGATGCACGATCACTAAAATTCGGTCCCCAGGCCCGCGATAAAATTGCACTTTAGATTGTAGGCATCAAGATTATAAACATTAGAAAAAACCCACTCAGCCAACGCATTCTACAGCCTAGACATCCTTATCACAAAAATAAAGTCAAAGCTTTTCGAAACCTTTTTGAAACAACCACAAATCGATGCCGTTTTATCAAGCTACGACCAGTCCGATAGAAAAAAGACCAAGGTATTCGATTATCCAGAACAGTTGCACACTTCCCGAAATGTATGCGATAAGAAATCAACCATTTGGCAATTTTACGGCGATGTTGTCCAGACTGGAGTCTTTTTCGAACAAGGGTGTCATTGGCCATGCGTATTTGTGTTTCGGATTTCAAGGTAAATAATGCTTTAGCCGTAGTGATGTATGTAAAGTATCAGACAGTGAATTGAATTTTAAACAAAATAAATGTATTGTCTTTTTATGGCATAGCGTGTGACTTGCCACCTGCCTTGCACTAGAACTGCTCGTTTTATGATTTCTCTACATCTACATAATAGCAAAAACATGAACATCGTCAATGACCTTTCACGTAACTCCGATATGACTGGCAGAGTTTTCTTCTTGTTAAAAAAACAGTCGAGGTCAACTTTCCTGGCAGAGCCATAGACGCAAGATCGTCGCCGAGTAGTCGCGCCGCTATCGTCTCGCAGTTTATCGACCCCGAAATATAGGATAACGACTTTTGTTACGACTATGACACCGTCAGCGCTGTGGCTGTTTTGCAATGCAGCCAATGCAATGGCGTTTAAATAACCGATCGTTCGAGGTTTAACAATGTCTTAAGTTTCATGATGGCTCTTAATTTTATTAAATTTCAAGATACATTTTTATGTTCTACGGGATGCTATAATTTATCCTTAAAGGTGTATCGTTAAATATTATTATGCTTAACTGTAAAATAACTAAACTTTTAAATGAGTATTTAAAAAAATGAGTTGTATGCTGTTTTCTAGTAATTACTTTTAAAATCAAGATTAAATAGCAGTTTTCCTGCCTGGACAAAGCTCAACTTAAAAGCGCCCTTAATGGTCGTACCGGGGCTTTAAATAGCCCATAACCTTCGTTAAGAATCCGGCTAACAAATACAAAAACGGTTTTAAAATACTACAAGTACTTCAAGATTTTGGAATATTCAAATTAGCTTTTTAATATTATCCAATTCACACCAATACAAAAAGTTATTACAAGTTTTTCAACAATATTTCCTTTTTACCCAATTTACACCGTATATTTCAATAATGCACGTATTAACAAAATTAACGACGAAGTATAAAATCGTCTGAATATTGAAACAATTTGAATTACTCAAGTAGCAACGAATGCCTTTACGTTTATGGCATAGAATTGAACATTTCCCGGTTCAACACAGAGATGGAAAATGAAAACCCATTACCGACCTACCACTGATTCCAATTTAGTTACCTACAAGCTCCTCGTTCTAACTATCGCATGTCAAGCGAGAACTCACAACACCTACAAACCAAGATTGCATACCTATACTACGTCACTAGATCAATACCCGTAAGCCAGGCTGAGTCTAGGTAATTAATGGGAAAGCGTGAATTATTGACGAGAACATCGATTTTCGGTTATGTTTAGAAGTTAATGATCATGTAAAAAATATTGTGTCAAATATCTCTACCTCAATACCAATGATTGACGGCGATATATTAAAATTTTATGTGTGGAGTAGTGATGTAGTTGTTTAAGTAACTATTATAACAACACACAACTGCCATAGGTCACTTTAAAAAATGCTTTTGCTGTTATTTTTCTAATAATAAGTACATGTTCCTGACTTCCTAATTCCTGACGGTTTGCATTAAGCTAAAACATGGTAGCGAAGCTTATAGTGCAAACCGGTGGTATATCAACTATTTAGGGATAATGCCTACTTGTATTTCCTTCTACTTTTTCAATGAAAAAATTGAGTGTTTGGATGAGGTCGTGTAACTAAGGTCGTCTATAAAAATAACAAATAAGAAAAAATACACCTTTGTGTGTAGTATAACACTACACACACAGTACGCCAATGAATAGAAACCAGAGCCTCCAGTTGGTACTCTTAAATAACTGGCTCCAGTAGCAACTGTGTTGCATTTGTTGCACCAGGCAACACTGTCCTGCTCCTATCATCACTCTATACTATAAAAAAGTGGCTGCTGTATATACCATACATAAACGAACCTGACCTTGGTTTTTTAAAATAAATTATGACGAGACGAGCAAGACATATGCCTGATGGTAAACAACATGCCTGCCACATAACAACACAGTGACACACAGCTATTGGAACATGAAGAGTCCAAATCGTCACCTAGCACTGGAGTGCGCTCGTCACCCAGAGATCTAAGATGTTATATCTCTAAGCCCTGTAATTTCTCAGGAAACATTGCCCTGCAAACCTGAACACAGTAATGTTTGCACATTACTGCTTGGCATAGGTTTATAAGTTGATTTGGTGTAAATGTTTAAAGTTATTGAGAATATTATAGGTAAAACTCAAAATTGAGTATGAAGATAGCTTTATTGATGCCAAGAAATAAGAAAAAAAAATTAAAATAAATACTCCTCAAATATTGATTGTGTTAATGAACATAACATTCATTTGATCACATTTAAGTTTCTATATTTACACGACTCAGTTAACTCCTTGTAAACAAACCCTCTCTAATTACCTAATTTCTCTTGAACGGAAAGAGTGACGAGAAATACTTTGAGGAATTTTCTGAAAACTCCGGTATTAAACTTTGATAAAGCCATTACGAACGCCTTAGTCCTAATGTAGTTTTAATTGACCCAGGCAATAATGCATCACATTCCACGATTTCAGTAATTTAGTTTACAACCTACTTTCTCGAGGCTTTCATTATCACACTCTATTCTAATCTTTCTTTACAATCTGTATATTTATTGCCTTCAATTTTTTGTAATCGCATGAAATGAACCAAAGCCTCTTATCGGGCAATATCAATCGCTGTAATTTGCGTCAAGAAAA
Source organism: Ectropis grisescens (assembly GCA_017562165.1). Lineage (NCBI taxonomy): Eukaryota > Metazoa > Arthropoda > Insecta > Lepidoptera > Geometridae > Ectropis > Ectropis grisescens. The sequence goes on from CM029772.1 coordinate 16,531,449, forward strand.
AGTTAAGATTGATACCTGTTGAGCGTAAACTAGAAGCATTTGGGAATAGATTTTTTCTTTGTGTTAAACTTTTTTGTTTCGTAAAGTTATAAAGCTGCGTTTATACTTTTCTTCATTTATATAGGTACAAATTTGTATTACTTAATTAATTAATTAAAGTAATTTACACGTCACTTATTAATATTGAGTACGTCACATAAATAATTTGTTTTTAAAGCTTTCATAGTACAAGCTGCAATGATATTTATTATAAATATCAAAAAATAATAACAATATAACAAAAATAATTATTATTTTACAATAACCAAAAAAACTTAACCTAACAAAACAAAAAAAAAATAACAAGACAGTCTTTCAAAAAAATATTTTACAGTGTGGTTTGCGTTTCTGTTAAAAGTTAAATCAAGTTTTAAAGAGTTGTCTGGGGATGTTTCGTTCATAGACTCCGGTATATTATTTCATGTATGTATACTGAGATGAATAACAATGGCTATTACAGGCGGATTCTCATCATTACAGAAAAAGTCCCTATACTCACTTACTCATCTGACGTGTGTGTGGACACAACACACATACATCTTTAAGTACGCTTATATTAACTGAATTCGTGGCTCAGTGGGTAGTAACTCTGCCTGCGAAGCCGAGGGTCGTGGGTTCGATTCCCACCCAGTACAAATATTTGTGTGATCAATTCAAATGTTTGTACTGTGTCTGAGCGTGTTCTATGTTTAAAAAGTATGTATTTAAAACTATACAAGTATTATATCAGCTATCTGGCTTCCATAGTAGAAGCTTTGCTTAGTTTGGGGTCAGATGGTGTTGTGTGTGAATTGTCCACCAATATTTAGATTTACCAATATTTACATTAACAGCAAATCGCCACACACATACATCTTTAGGTACGCTTGTATTAATAGCAAACCTATCGCAATCAAAACAGGTTTTGGTGTGTGCAAGTATTCATTTTTTTAACGTGCTAATCTTATGAACTACTAGACCGATTTCTAAAACTCTTTCACCGTTGGATATGTATGTGATCCCTGAGTAATAAAGACCTATAGAATATTATATACCACAGGCAAAGCCGGGACGGACCGCTAGTCGGTTATTATTATGGTTACCAATATCGAACCACATCACTTTATGATATCAGGACGCAGAATGCACACTCCTAAGTATAGCCACAGCTTAAGAAATATGATTTTTCATCACGTTCGCTCCATTAGCTGATTTGCCATGGGAAGTGGTTGGAGAATAAGTGTCGTGATTAAAAATCGAAATTATCTCGTGTTTCATGAAATTGGTTGGAGTTATGACGCGCCCTGGTATCGACATAATCATTTGAGAACTTCGAGAATGACCTGATTTATTTTATTTGTAACTAAAAAAATATTTGTTACAAAAAACTTGGGAATTTCAACGATTTTTAAGTATCTTCGCACGATCCTACTCATATTATACAGGTGAAATCTTGTGTGTATTTATGGATCTTTACCACTCTTTCAAGCAAAAACTGCTAAAAGGATTTGAATGAAATTTTGTACATAGATAAAGAATAGTCTGGAATAATACATAAGCTACTTTTTATCGTGATAAAATAGAAGAATTTCAACTACGCGAGTAAAACCGTGAGATAATACTAGTCGGAAATAGTTTTATTTGATCGTTCTTGACTTTTGGTTATTCTGCGTTGGTTTTACTTTGTTTAATGAAACCAATAATAAGCTAGAGTTAATCGTATTTTAGACTGGTTCCAAACTATTTACTTCTTTGACATAACAAAGATACATAACAAAGAAAGTTTTGGAATGACTGGATGGCTTGTTATAATACATTAAATGAAAACACATAAAATATTCAAAATGATTTATTTATCTCTACGTAAAATTTACCACACGTACTCATGTATACAAAATGCGTACAAACGAACGGAACTCTTTATTGTTCCTCGCATCAAAAAAATTATATTCATTATCCCTTTTCTGTCCCAGATAGGTGGCTAAAAGATATTTTGAAAATATTCTGGTCACGCGGGCCCGGGACCGTTGGTAGTTAATTCACTGTGACCCGCTCGCTTTACGTAGAGCAGTACTAAAGATATTGTTTGATTCATAGAATATAAAAGACACATAAAATAGTTTCTGGAAGGGGAATTTTTTTCATTAATTGACCAACATTTGTTTTGTACTCAAACCAACAGAACTATTCTTAGTTTATGTGCGAATAAAATTGGATTATGCAACTTTTTTGGCTAAAAAAAAAAAAAAAAAAAGACAGTGCATTAGTAACTTATCTACATTTTATTGTGTTTTATATTTTGATATTCAGTAGCATTGCCTACAGCCCACGGCATGTTTCACAATAAATTCCATATAGCCCGGTGGCTTATAAGATAATTTGGAAGAGATCACTTTAAACGATAACTCCACCTTTTCTAGCTCCACCACCTTTCCACTCTACAAATCATTAACTGTATTGATTAGTGTTAAGACAATAAGTTATGAAATTGTTGTAGTAATAAAAAATATACTATTAATTTTATAAAATTGGAAGTAAACTAGGGTAGGTACTTTCAAAACGTAGCAGGAAACACGAAGGAAGGAGATGAATCAGTCAACATTGAACGTACTTATATTAATGCCATCCTGGTGTTTGTTTGAATTTGTATCTATAAATATTTAAGTTGTATTAATTTTCGGAAAAGTATCACATAAATATGTAGTTATAATTTTTATGGTAAACTAGCAAACTTCGTAGCGCCATTTTTTTTTTCGTCAACATTTTCTAAATTTTCGGCTATGCAAACCTTATCCCAACAGTTACGAATAGGTACAAATAACAAGAACAAAATTTAAAAAAAAAGATTTAACCCCTGGTAGTCAGGCTTTGTAATCTGTACATCATTTTACTAGTCAAGCCCATTTGAAAGATTCATATATTCATAGATTTCATTTGAAACCCATATTGAGGGAGTAGTGAAAAAGTATTTCGCTATTTTGTGGTGGCGGCCATTTTGGATTTGAAATTTGTCACAGTGCATAGTATTTTACTAGTCAAGCACTTTCATTTGATATCCATACTGAGGTAGGCTGTCAAGAAATATCTTGTCTGCCATTTTGTGGAGGCGGTCATCTTGAATCGATATTAACCAAACATAGCTAAGAGCTACCGCACGGAAACTAACCTTCATATAAAGAAAACCGCATCGAAATCGCATAATCCGTTTGAGCTCTACGGTGTCACAGACAGACAGACAGACAAACAGACACACACAAACACAGACAGACAGACAGACAGACATCGACGTCAAACTTATTGCATCCCTTGTTTTCGTCGGGGCTTAAAAACAAAAATCATCAAATTTGATGCAGTTATTCAAAAGTTCGATATTTCGACATTTCGTAGATCCATTTCGAAGATCCATTTTTATGTACTTTACCTAGATATATATTAATATAAGATATTATTTTGTTACAAAAAAAACTAAATGGAAAAGTTTGGAAATTTGTTGCTTAATCACGTGTAAAAAACTAAATGGATCAGACTGGAAATTCTAAATTAAGATATCATTGTAGGCTGGAATAACACAAAGGCGTAGGTAGGCTTTTATCCTGAATGAAATGTAGAAAGAATTCCTAAGAAATAATATTCTTCTAAATTAGGATCTATTATAGCTACTGATATCAATTTGGGGATGCCATAAAGCCACGATTTTTGAAGTGATAACTTCGTTTGGCGTGACACAGACAGATTTTTCGTGGGCTATGAAATGAATTCTAGCGTCACGCTCGGGAACGCTAAGATATTAAGGCTAGGTAGTTCTGTCAAATTAGGGATTTAACGCTGTCTTGATCTCGCGACCGTCACCGACCGCTGAATCGGTGCCACAGTGCAGAAATAACATTAAAATATTGGACTGTGTAATTTAAACTCATTTCTTGTTCAAGATTTGTTTATACTGTTTATACTAGTGATAACAATTTTGTAAATTGTGAAGTGAAACGAAGAAATATTAAATTTATCTATACTCGTAGATATACAAAACTCAACCTTTTCTTTTTGGTCACACTATAAGTTGAGAACGGCTTTTCCAATTTCATTCATCTTTTTAAAATGTTTCCTAATAATTCACAAGTTCGTGAAAAATTAAAAAAAATGTGCTGAAACGTAATGAAAGGCCAGTAAAAATAGAAGGTTTTTTGGTCAACTTTGCAATAAATTTCTAATCCAATTTTTTTCTATGAGGTAAAGATCACTTACTGAGCATAAAATTACAAAATGCTCACAGATCCAGGTAGAGCTTCAAACGCCAATTGAAAAAAACTATTTTAGACGATATTTTGGAAACTATATATTTTGACAATAATTGTCGAAAATAAAATTTTGCATCTTTTGTTGCTAGTAATCTTTTTTGTAAAACTTACCGTTTACGATTTATAACCCATTTAATGATACGATTGCGATGATGCCGATAATAGTGGATGTAAATGATGTGGTCTACGATGGAACTTGTTTCTCTAATAGAAACAAGCACAGTGTACCTCGTAACCCCAAGGTTCGAACCTTCTACAAAACCCACTCTGGCAATGCGTTTCACAGCTTAGTTGTTCTTATTACAAAAGTGGAGACCAAACTCTTCGTTCAACTCTTTAGTCATGATGATGAACGGTGCTGTTTATTGGAGCAACGAGCTATATGATAGAAAACTTTAATTTAAAAACCCCGACTACAAAAAAAAAATACACGTAAAAAATATTACCTACTATCTAGGGACACTTTATGAGTCAGACTAGTCTTAGAATATCTTTGTTACCAAAATCCATCCAGCCGTTTGGAAGATATGTGGAAATAAAAGATTTACAAACATAAAGATACGCGCGAAAAACATAACCCTTCTTCCATTCCGGTAAAGGGACATGTTTATGCTACTGGGAACAGAATTTACATCTTATTATTTTTACATTGTTATCATCAAATTTGACATAATAAATCGTAATCGGTAAGTTCGAAAATAAAGTTTACTGGCAACACTAGATGGGAAATTTTATTTTCTACAATAATAATAGGCTTTATAACTTTTTCAGAATATCAGCCAAAAACGTTTTTTCGAGCTGGCGCTTGAAGCTCAACCTGGATTTGTTATTATTTTGTGATTTTATGCTCAGGAAATGATTCTAAACCTTACCTATATAAAAAATACGAATCGGAAATTTAGTGCAGAGTTAAATTCTACGAGTAATTTTACTGCCTAAAAGGCTTCTTATCAAATTTGGTCGAATGTCTAAATTTCTATGAACAATATTAACATTTTCATACAAAAAAAAACAATAAATTTTGGTGGTGTCACAAACATGGAAAAGTATAAAAAAATAAAAATTCTAACAAAACCATACGTGTATCTATGGAAAGGTGTTCAAAATTGTGTTGAAGTTCCTAACATTTTTTTCTAAACTGAATAGTTTGCGCGAAAGTCTCTTCCAAAGTGGTAAAATCTGTATGTGAGGACTTTTCTTCTAAGTACTAAGTACCTTACTACCAAAGAATTTACCTAAATGGCATATAAATGCAAGTTAGGTATCATAAATGATACCTAACTTGGGGATTTACGCAGGGGATTTCTCCCCTCTTATTATTTCCTTATCCCGATCTCTGATTACTTATTAGATACTATTAGATACTTATCTATTTTCCATTGCATCCGCATTGAATTTTTACTGATGTGGTATCGACGTCAGTTTTTGAGACTCCTTCTGGTCTACAACATAAAATAAACAGCGTACTAATTAGTATCAGCGTCTATTTGCAATTCCAATGAAAACGGTATCAAAAATCAAGATCATAGCGTGCTTCACTAGTAATACCTACTGATATTGTTATACTGTGGCACTATGATCGTAATATTTAAAATTTATCGGTTGTCAAAATTGCAAAATCAAGCACAGGCCCGTCGTCCGTGAGCGCCGAAACGCGACTGATCAGGCTTGCCGAACGGCGCGCTATATATATGGTAGATATTAAAACATAGTGAATAACTGATACTTTTTATCAAGTCAAACTCTGCGAATGCATCTATAACTTTTTAGTGGCTTTCGTTGAGTACAAAAATTTAGTAAAAAAATTCATTAGTTTAGTCATAAACTTGAAATAACTTTTTGAAAAGGGGTAACTTTGGGATTTTTTTCTATCAAGTAAAATTCATTAAATCGTGTTACTGACTGCGAATTACACTAGATTAGATCCTTAACTATTACATATATGTTTTTCAGAGCTTAATACACTATTTTAAAGGTCTTAAAGTTGTTTTAAAAAATCAAAATTACGGCCCACACGCCCTTAATGCGAACAAACAATAAAGAACGCAAACAAACCTGTGCTAAAAATGCTAAAAGCTAAAACTGTAGTCATTTTTTATCTTGCATAGGGCTACGTTTGACCTCCGCCTCGTCTGATAGTAAGCGACGCGACGGTGTGACGTTGTATGTCGCCGACATTATATTTATTTTTATATACGTAATGAATTCTCTATATATAAAAATGTTATGTTGGTTTGTGTACGCTTCAAAAACTCAAAAAGTTCTGCACTGATCGAGCTGAAATTTTACAATGGTACATAATCCGCATCAAGGATTGTTTCTATCTAATTTTTGCATCACAATGTGCCACAGCGAAGCTTGGCAGGGTACAGCTAGTCTTTATATATAAAAATGTTATGTTGGTTTGTGTACGCTTCAAAAACTCAAAAAGTTCTGCACTGATCGAGCTGAAATTTTACAATGGTACATAATCCGCATCAAGGATTGTTTTTATCTAATTTTTGCATCACAATGTGCCACAGCGAAGCGTGGCAGGGTACAGCTAGTTAATTATAATTATGGAATAACAATGAAGGATGCAGGCAAACAAAGAATGCTATTCCGGAAGCAACTAAAAAACTTGGCCGCAACCTCATCAGACTAAACAGGGACCAAATTCGTTAAGTTATAGGTATAGTAACTGGTCACTGTCCCATAAATAAGCATCTATTTACCATAGGTGTAACAGACAGTCCTCTATGCAGAGGATGCATGAAGGAAGAAGAAACGCCACAGCATGTACTTATAGAATGCAGCAGCGTGGCGGATCAACGGCAGAATTCCTCCAATCTCCATCGTCTGTTACGGATGCCTATCGCAATCTTAATCAGGTGCTTACCTTCTGGGACTGCCTAGGATGGTTGGAATAGGAAACGCAAGTATGAGTCATGCACAATGGCCCAACTAAAGAGGCTAGGTGCGGAAAAGGCCCCACCAAACTAACTAAATTATATATCATTTTATATTATTTATATTTATTCCCTTTCTTTAGAAATCACATATTCGTACACGTATTTACGAGTATATACGAGTATTTTGAAGCTATTCTATACATTTTATAAAAAAGAAACCAATGTACTGTCGCCTCGTATAGTGCAACCCGGCGGGGTGTGTAATCGAACTCTGGACTTTACGAGTGTAGTGCTCGACTCAATACGTGTCACTGCCATTTATTATGACGCGGGTTATTTAGGAGTTGGGCTAATTTTTCCGGTCTGGTCCGCTCTCATAAGATAGCTTGTTTACCGGTGAAATGTCTATGAAACAAAATTAAACTAAGAAAATTGCCAAGAAATTAGAAAACTCATTTTTGCCAAAATATCCCTTACCTTAATTGATACTGCTGGTATTTGAAAATTTGTAATAATTAAACTATGAAACTATTTAATATAATACTGAATTTATAATTTATTTGAAAAATATTTATAACTTTATCAGTTATTATACAAGTATTATATTACTTTGACTAGCTGTACCCTGCCACGCTTCGCTGCAGCACATTATGTGGCTGATGCAAAAATTTGATAAAAACAATCCATGATGCGGATTATATATTATTCTAAAATTTCAGCTCGATCGGTGCAGAACTTTGAGTTTTTGAAGCGTACACAAACCAACATAACATTTCTATGTATAAAGATTTAAGTCTCATTAGTTTAAGCCGTTATCTGCAGGTGTAACGGTGCTAATTAATTACAAATAAATGGTAGTCAAACGCATTTACTCCTATTTACATCTATTTAGACTTTAACCTGGAATCAATTAACATTTTAACATTAAAACAACAGTTTTTTTTGCGCCAAGACCAAATCCGACCAGAACGTAAGCCGCCATATTGGCTTGAAGGTCAAACTTTTTTTACCATATCACATGTACTCTTCATTATTTATTTTTTCAAAAATTATTAGAACTAATTACCTTCAAGCCATTATAGCGCACCGGTCGGTTTTGGTCGAGTTTTTGGGTTTAAGCTATCTCAATCAATCAATCAACAGCCCACTAAATGTTCCCACTGCTGGGACTCGGGTCTTCTCTCACAAGGAGAGAGTTAAGGCCATAATCCACCACGCTGGCCCAATGCGGTTTGGTGGATGACACAACTTCGAAAGATTCTAGGTACACGTCGGTTTCCTCACGATGTTTTGCTGCAACGTTTTAAGTTAGCGGCATTAAGCACATGAATTCGAAACGACAGTGATGCGTGAGTGGTTTGAATCCGGGGTCTCCGGATCGGCAGGCGCCGTTTTTCCAACCAGACCAGCCTTAACTTTACAAACTTTTTTTACTAAGCTATTTATAACCCCCTAAACATTAGCACAAAAAAGTTCTGACGATAATTAATTCCAGGTTTCGTTCGAGCTAGCTCGACTGGGCTAATTTCACGCTACTATTTCTAGCAAGCAAAACAGCGCAGTACAAATATCTCTAACAAGGGGAAGTGACAATGTGCCAGAAGTATACCAAATTAGTATTCGTATAAAGCTATTTCGCGTAGACTAGTCTAATAATTTAATGTGTCGTCGAAGTTCCGTAGGTATCTAGTGGAAAGTTTCGTTTCGACTCTGTATGAAAGTTGGTAAATCAGCAAGAAAATGCAGATTGAACGAAAGCTATTTCCAACAAAACGCTCGGCATCGGCTCAGAAATTGGTTCCCTTCCCGCTCGGCTGGCCGTGGAAACTTGCTACGCTAAAACCTATTTTTATTATTTGGTTCCTCCAACTCCTTGTTTTATAGTTTTGTTTTAATCTCCATTCATGTTTTGGCATCGTTTCAAATTTGTCTTGTTTTGATGGAAATGTCGGGGTAATTATTTTTTGCGCAGTTTTAGCCAAAGAGTATGTAAGACAAGGCACTATATCGTACTAAGAATAGTTAGTCTGAGAGTACGTGTGATATATGCTTATGATATATATACATGATAAAGCTTGTACTAATAAAATAATATTACATATTTGTTAACTATTAGTTTATAGACAAGTATCTCATGCAGAACATTCTACTTTCGTTACATGTTAATTTTGTTAATATAAATCTATTTATTCCAAAAAAAAAACAAAAAAGATTCATAACAATCTTTCACTATATCGTCTAAATACATGAAAGCAAATTTTAGTATTTAGTTGTTCGTTTCAAAAAGGTTTCTATAGTAAGTACATGTACAAACATTTTTTTATTTGTGTTTTGGTTTTTGTAATATTATTTTTTATGTACAATGGGACCAATGACTGATAGCTGCCTCATTATCGTAATCCGCTATGATGATTTTATTAATACTGATGTAGGCAATCTGAGCAAGACATATGTTTTATAGTTTGTGTATTTACCACAATTATACTTAACATTTACATCAGTCATTTATAAAAATCTAAAATGAAACGAGTAGAAAAAAAGACAACATGAAAATATTTATCTATGAGAACATACATACTCGTATATTTGAAAAGACGAACTATCGAAACCAAGAAAATATTATACCTCTAGAGATTTTCAAATAGTATAGTGATCAATAATAATAACTAAACTGGGAAAAAGTCATTCATAGACTTTTTTTGTGTTGTGCGACCGGTCGCTAAAACATACACCACTGGATAACGCAACTTCATAAGCCTTTATTAATTATATTGTATTGTAAACTTAAGTATAGAATTATTATTATATCGTACACTCCATCCAATAAAATAAAAAACTGAAATATTTCATTTCAGCTCTTTGTGTTTTTCGTTCCCTACAATCTAATCCTGGCATAAATCTTACCGAATTAGCTTAACATTACTCAAACACTAATAATTCATCCATATTTGGCTCAAGGAAAATGAAAAATAAAATTGTTCCGACTCCATTCATTCGTTTCCCTCGGAACAGACGAAATCATTTTGTGGTTTTATTATTTTTCAAGTCCGTCCGCAATACATGCGAGATGACGGCAGATGGATCGGAAAACATAAATGTTACGACTAAAATATTTAAGTTCTCAATATTTTTGTTAATGTTAAAACCTGATTGATAACAATATTAATAAAATTATAATTACGAGTATAATAAAATTATCTAATAAAGTAGTTTTGATCTCGAACCGTTAATATTCTGCCAAGGAGCATCAGACAATTCTTAGACCGTGCTATCTCTAAATAACACTGCCACGCACTCCGCAACTTGATTTCCTAACAGAGTTAAACCTTAAAGAGAGAGACCTCGCAAAGCTGTGAAAATAAACGTGGCATTTTCACGAATAAAACGCAGACTAATACGAAATAATAGGCTTTTTGTTTTGTCACCTCCCCCGCGTACGAATTTATTAGCTTTCACGGTTATCACGGCGTACCTCTCACTCGGTGGGCTTTTGTGAAATTGCCCGCATTCCTTCCCCGCGCCGCGCATAGTTCGCCCACTTCCGCCCGCCGCCGCCGTCGCTCCGGTGCCGCACCGCTGCCGGCGACTGAGCAATCCCGCCTGCTGCCATAGATGTTGGAAACACGGCTATGCAGCCATCTACAAAGTTTTTTTTCTTTTATTGGCTGGTTCCACAATTGGCTTTACTCTTTTCTCGTCTTGTTCTGAAAACTTTGTTAGCATGGTATTTTTATAAGGCTACTTTCAAATCATTTTTGCTATTACTAGGTATACTATGTGGTGTATATTGTACTAACTTTTATTCATACACAACTACCTATTTCGCATTCAAATCATCATTTCATAGATTTATTTTGGGTTACTTTGAATTAATATTTAAAGTTGGGTGTGATAGCAATTAAAAATAAATTCTCAAGAAAACGTAACTCGTACCTTAATTCGTATTTCAGAACATTGTTTTCAAGAAGCGGCAAATTGTATACACGACGTAAAAGCAATACGTTTGGCAATAAATCGACACTTGAGAAGGCCGTATCTTTCAAATTTGGAAAGAATCACCGCCCCATCCACGCAATGGGTACTGAGTAGTAACATTCAGAATTCATGAATGTTTTATATCGCAGCGACGCGAAGAGAAAAATGTGCCGCCATTCGTTCCGAGGCGTTCGTCACGGACGCTAACTGCGTGTACTCGATTGTTTGGATTTAGCGAGAGCCGAGAAATGCGCCCTTTCCGACCGAGCGACAAGTTTTGATGCAAATTGCAAAGAACATGTTAATATGTGACTACTTTAATTGGATACATTATAAAAAAATCACATAATACTAATCACACAGAATCTCATTAATTTGAAAGTTTTATGGGAAAATATTCGGTTGCTTTGATCAATATGAATAATTTGTCTGAGGGTTGCATATAAATCGAGAGAATATGTTTGTTGTAAATAAGCGCGGTCTAATAAACATCGGACTGCAACGAAATGACGCTAAAATGTTAACTTTTTACATATAGACTACAGACCCGTGAATAAACTTTATTGGTCATATGAACCACCAGAAAACCTATTTAGGTATAAAATAATAAAATTCAGCACTATACCGTCACTTGAAAGCTGTCCAATTGAGTGCAGGTGAAGATAGGGGGTTGCAACTCTCGATCATTTCTCCCTGTCAGATGATTTTTGTACGGCGTTGCGGAATAATGGATTAGAAGATGTATTAAAACTACAAAATTGTCAATGCCAGCCTGTTTAAAAATAGTTTAATATATTTAATGAGAAATGCATACTATTCGCTGAAAATGGAAAGTTATTAGGTATAGTGACAGAATATAAACTAATATCTAGGTAAATATTATATTACATTGCATTTGACATGACGTTTTAAAATGTATTAAGGTGCGTCCACCAACAAAACGAGTTTTTTGTCCAGTTTTCAGAGCTATCTACTCATTAGCCATAACAAATATCAACTAGTAAAAAACACATTTAATTTAGACAGTTTCTTGGCTTCAAAATTGTAGTTTATTTTTTTTTGTTAATTAATTTATTGTTTGAATAATCTCCTCACAACGAAACCATGACAAGAGAAATAATTGTAATTACCATGCATCTACTCGAAAACCCCCCATAATTTGGATTTTGTACTTACACCAACGGATAGGCAATTCCATTATGAACATTTTGGTAGATATATTTTTATCCAAAAGACCGAAATCTGATTTTATAATGAGTTTATTTCAAAATTTGAGCGTAAAACAGCGACAAATCCTACTGTTTCTGTCTTGCTCTTTCTTGCGGTGTGCGATGAGGTAAGAAATACTTAAGGTCATTTGCTCGGGGTATACCCTTAATAGAATACTTTTAAACTAAAGAAACTGTATTTGTACCTGTAATGATTTCCCTACCGGTCACACTATGTAGCCTGTATATTTGTTTAGTCTTTGGCCTTGAAGGTTACTTAATTAACGCTAAGCGATTCTAGATCGCAGGTTGCAATTTTGAGCACGCCGTGATGTTTTAGGCACGTTGCGCTTTTGGGCACCTTTAGAGCATCTTCAAATACCACTTGATCACTTTTGACAATCAAATCTAAAAATCGTGCACAAAGAACTGATAAACATTGAGAAGGAGCTTCCAACGCAATATTTTTTGTGTGAACCTACTTTTAGCAGGGTTGTTTTTGTGTTGCTATAACAAAATTTCCACCCACCACGATCTTAAGATACTTTTTTATTGTAGGTTAGATAAAAATACCTAGTAAAGCTTATATCTCACCTTAAAGGACTGATTCAAACTTAAATATCTTTTATAGATATGAAAAGAAATTCCTACACAAAATATATTCCTGAGTTTCTTTTTTGTATCTCGAAATAGACTGAACCCGCCATTGATTAAGCTCGTGTTCTGTAATCCACTAAAACCGTTTTTTCATTTTTCTATGTGGGTGTAGAGCTCGTAGCGACGAATGGCAGACAGAAAGGCACCAGATTATATAACGACATAGAGCCGGGAGGAAATCCTGATGTAGGACAACAAACCCATAACTAGTGTTATTGAGACCAACTCAAGGCTCAAGATGTTGCCAACTTTGTTGTCTTTAGCCAATCTTAAAAGGGCAATAACATTTTATTGCCTATTTATGCATATCATTCTTATAATACATTGTATAACGGAAAACAGATTTAGTTTTGTGTGCCGCATCGCTGAAATAGAACAATAAATAAATTTCTATTAAAAATCACCAATCGAGTATGAAAAGGTACTAAAAGTGGCCAATACCATTAACGGTTATGCCACTCGCGTAAAACTGGACGTATAACGCAAATTACCATATGTGTCAATTTTCGATCAGGGTTTTTGTAAGGTTTTAGTTGGAAATTGTTGTCGTTGGGAATGAATTCTCACACGGAAATAATCCATTAACGATTCAGTGAAATTTAAAGCTGTCTTTTCATTGATGCTCAAAAAAATCTCACACGCATCTCATAAGTATAATGATTGCGTCAAATACAGATACGCTCGATCAATAGTAACTAGACGAATATAACAAATCAAATGATAACTGAGAAATAATAAAACGTTAATTGTGACATAAATACTAAAAAAATGCTCAAAAAAGCGCAAACAGCAGAAAAGTAACAACAAAATTATTGTCTATTTTAAGTGTGAGATTTCCGGAAACTAAAAATGTTAGCAGTTAATCACATACTTTCTCGAAAATAACAACGGATTATTTTAGTGAGGGAGTAATTTCAGACGCTTTGTCATCGACTATTCTTACCACTTGAAATGTTCCCTTCTTCAAGACTAGCTGGGCTGTTTCAATCGAAGTGTGTTTAGATGACTCATTAGAAAGTACTGGTCAAAGTCGAAGTCAAAGTCAAAGTACTTTATTCATAAATGTACAATTTACACGTCAATTAATAAAAAATAAAAACAAAAGCAATATCATATAAATTGTATACATTTTCAAAGTTTGAAACGACTACTTTACTGTATTACAATAATTATTGTACAGAAAACTGTCAAGCATTATACAAGTATAATGTCTTTATTGCAATTGTCATGCTTTTAACTATACGAATGTCCATAGGGATGGTGACCAATAAAATTATTACGAGTATCAGGTGGTCCGTCATTACCTTGCTTTCTGATTTCCTATCAACATTTTGTTTGTATCTACTAAGAAATATTTAATTAACAAGAGACATAAAGACGTTTCTTATCATTAGCTTAGAAAAAAAGTAAATTCTTTTGATAAAAAAAATATTGTGTTCTCGCGACAAGCTTTTATTTCTATCTATATAAATTTTATAATTTAATAAAATGGTGGTTTAGTTTGGATTCAAAATTTATTTTCGTCGTTTTAAAGAATATAAAATAAAAGTTTACTTTTAACAATTTACATAGTTTTAATATTTTATTTTTAATGTTTTCTTCTCTGATCGTGACGAAACTACGTAGTATTGGCAACATTAGTTGCTTTTCATGACACGTGATACTAATGGAAAACGCTATTATTGTCGGCTTGCGCCCTACGGCGCGGCAGTAAACTTCATCCACTCAAAATTACCATAGACATGTTTTTGTAACGTAGTATTTTATTTGCCGCTTTTAAAATACTACCTCAGTATTTATTTATCAGTGACCACACTCAACGTGTTTAAAAATTGGCATTCTCGTAGTAGAGTAAGCGAGTTTGCTCCTTAAACTAGGTAAAGTGAACAAATGCAGGGAGGACGTAACGAAGGAGGCCACGGCGTTGTTTCTGTATGTAGAGACCAAAACACTTATTTGCAGAGTAGACAGAATAATGGAATTAAATCTTTTTATAGACGTGTTTTACCTTTCTGCTTAAAACGCGATAGTGGCGCTCTTGCGAAATTGGAATAAAATTCGGTTGTAGTGCACTGCGAACCACTCACTTGGCTCTCATCCAGAGCCCTGATTTAAATGCACAATTTATCGGGACTAAAACGATTTTATTTTCATTGTTTTTAGTCCGAGGTATACTAAATAATAAAATAGTTTAGGTACTCATTTTAAAATTCTTGTATATCTGAAAAACTATATGAAGAGAACACCACAAAATTTATATAAATTTGTCAGACTGTCTACAAAAATCATCGTTTAAATGTCTCAACATTTTATTGAGATGGCATCAACGTAACTTAAGAAATTGTGATCGAACGTAAATCCCTCACTCAGGCGAATCCTCGTCAACTTATGGCTCATAAAGTTATATAGATACTACTTAAAACCACTAGATGATGTTTTGCGATAGTGATGTGTGGTTATTTATGACTCTCCATTAAAAATGAACATACTTGTAGACAAAGTCGATGGAGTTGTTGTTATGACGCAGACTCCGATCGTCGCTCCGATCGCATTAACTTTACCAAGCGGTAACGTCGGCTATTAAACTTTATCGACTCCTTAAATTATTTTTACACCGCTCTGTTAACAAACTAACTAATTTCCTTTCAAAGCAATCGTTTCCTCAACGCTGCCTACTAACTTTACTCATAAGAAACAATATTGCAATATTTTACAAGCTAAAATTGTTTTTTTTTGTCTGTATTATACATTTTACCAAACTTACGTCGAATAAAAAGTATACATAAAAAAACTACATACATTACTATTCAGCATGGTAATTCTGGCAGCAAGCTGGGCATGCATTCGACAGGTAGTGGGCTTCATTATCTCGATTATCTGTAAACCTGCATCGGTCTACAAATAATTCAGACGTGCTTAGTGTAAGTAGTAAACAACGCAGTCACATTAACTCAACGCATGCGGGGGACCCGCAATCCAGCGGTTTTTAAGCTTAAGCTTAAGCAATTTCTTACTCTATCTCAATAAACAGGTAGAAACTTATCTTTTATAGATGATGGTTCGGAACCTTTCGTGCGGGTGTCCGATTCGTACTTGGTCGGTTGTTTTGCACGCCGTACTTGAGCGCCAAAATGACGTCACATGGTCAAGCGTCTAGTTAAATTGACCGCGTTGTAGTGTTGTTAATAAAAGTTGCCTGGAAGAGATTGCTCTCAGCTATCAGGACGCTATTAGTGATTCTAGTTCATAAGTGTTTAAATGTAATATTTAAGCTTTTTGTGTTACATCAAAGAGTTTTATGTCTACTCATATCTATCTATCCAAAATCTTTGTTTCGTAAAAAAAAAAGTAAAATATAGATTAAATTGAGCAATCAATTAAATTAAAGTGGTACAAATTTTGCTAATCCGGAAACAGCATTTCAGCTCACGTGAATCATTGAAATGGAAATGCATATCGATACTGAAAATTAATCCAATTGATATTCGACTCTAGTCTTATTATTTTTTCGATGACAAAGAGGCCCGGGGCAATCGCAGCGCAGCGGTCGAGTCTGCTGCTACTTCAATTAATGAAATAATAAACCTCTATGACAATGCTTTCCTGCACAGAAGAATATACGTGTAGAGAAATACGACTGGATTTTTCAGAGCAAAGATTGTGATGTTTTTAATGCTTATTGTATAGTAAAGTGTACTTACACCTAACTAAATTAATTGCTTGAGAGTTGAACTTCAACAGAAGTTTTATTGGCTTTCATCATTATCTTTCTTAATCTCGTAAATTTTTTCAAGTTAACCTATTTTTTTATAAGCAAGATGTGGTAGGTACTTGATGTTTATTATATGGGGTGATAAACCGTTGATATAAATTTCACCAAAATTCGATCAGCTGACTAATGCGAAGGAACAAATACAATATTTCACTTATTATAAGAACAAAAAATATCACAATAATATAGCTATGTAATTCATATTAATCCACTTATTCGTACCAGTCCACTTGTAAACTTATAGATCTTAGTGTAGGTAAGCTGCAAACGTAATTCAAATAGCCAAATATATGTATGAGGTAAACATAGCAAGTTGGTAACCCCTTATCCTTAACCTATTCGTTACGTAGCAAAATACTACAGGAGGAGTAAGCAAAAATGTTTCCGCATTTTGATAGAACCAGAACAGGATTACACACAGCCCGTCGTCATAAAAAGTCAATGAACCGAGATCGGGAGAGCATCCAATCATAGCAGCGGACTGCAATGAAACACAATCGAAAAATTCGTCGCTTTTGCAAATGCAACTTGACGTCAAGTATGGATTGATAGATCTCGTACAAATAGTCAGTTAAGCTCACGTAATCGGATTTCGCTGGGAACGCTTTATTAATGCAACGCACAGCGACTATAAGCCGTCGGATTGCTATTGAGACTTAAACTGGATTGTTGTGGAGTGAAAAGATTAGTCATTAATACAAGGTAACGTACAACACTTTGACTATGCTGTATTTTTTTATTCTACTAATCGTCTATAGAATCTACATTGAAATCGCAATAAAATAAGAGTTTCAATAGTGGTTCATATAACATCAAAAACCGGTTGATACGTATTTTCAGTCGATAAATTTATTATCGTCTATCGTATTTCTTTGATTTTCAAGTCAACACCCGTACAACTGCGTACGGGTTGAATAACTTAGAGGCAGAGATCGTACAACTCAAGATTAGCCCTCCCAAACTTTAGAGCGCACGGAAACATGTTAACGTTGGGAAGAGTGAGCTCACTCTTTCCGTTCTAGTCGTTTGTAGGAAGCGGGGGACGCCGGTCGTTTTTACCTAACACTGATTTTGATCATTTTGAACATAAATATAAAAGATTATGTCTTGCTGTGCGTTCAAAAAGTGTTCTAATAATCCTAGAACCTCAAATAAATGTAATGGAATTACATTTCATGCGTAAGTACAGCATTTAAAATTATTTTAAATATTTTCTAATTACATAAATTAAAATTTTAAAATGGCTACCATCACCGTCTCCTGTCACACATCACCGTGTGACAGAGAGAGAATAATACCAATTATAACTAGCGCGAGCGAGATAGATGTTTTAGACAGAGACAGAGATGTCTTAGATAGAGACAGATGTCAATGATGTCACAGACGCAGTTTATTATCAATGTCAAGATTTTCAGGGCTAATCTTGAGTTCAACCATCTTTGCTTAGAGGTATATAAAATAAGAATGTGTTATAATTTTGATTTCCAATTATGAAAACCTTTTCGAGCAAGCTCAGAGATTTCGGTGGTAGCTTCATATACTTGATTCCCGAACTCTTTATATAAGATCTTGGAGCACCCCGTGGTCACAGCACAGGTGTCCTTATGTGCCCGTGATAGAAAGTAGCCTATGTATTTATTCCAGGATGTAAGCTGAATGTAGGTACTTCTAATTTCAACCCGATTCGTTCATACGTCCCGACGTTATTGAGCAACAAACGTTCAAACTTTTGCATTTATAATATATGTAGGAAGTTGAATAAATGAGTAATTTAAGTGATACAGCAAAAATTTTAGATTCTAAAAAATTACATTAATTACTTTCAATTTCGATAACAGAAAATTAAAAAATACCAGGAAGAAGAACGGAAAAAACCTTTAATAGGAAGCAAATAATTCTGGAAACGGCCAACACCGCGTCAATAACATAGACTCACCGTCGACCAACACTAAAGTCTCTTTGAATAACGAAGGGTCTCTTTTATGCGAACCGGGGTATGAAAAGAAAACCATCTTTTTTAAATGATGGGACGTTCTATCTTGAATATGCAAACCCCGTCGCATCATTCAACATCATTAGACCGGGAAATAAGAACACAGTCTGAATACTTTTTTAATCAATAGCCCTGAAAAGTTTTGCGGCCTTTCCGCAAGGTTATTTACTTTTAGTGCTTACTTATCCTCATTAAAAGAAGATTGGATCGTTTTAAATAAAGTGCGCAGTAATAAAATGGATCGAGCCGAAGTGGGCCGGTGGTCGGATATCTGACACGGAACTAATTCCCACTATATTTTAATCCTGCAAAGTACAAAGGAGACCAATTTGCATAAACCTCGGTTGTTTGTTTCATGCGAGGACTGTATCCGCTTCGCTCTGACTATTTTGTAGTCAATTTATCTGTTTGCATGGAACCCAGCGCTGCAATTGTGAACGCAATTGCTATGGAAGGAATCCGTCATCATGATTACATGGTATGCTTTCAACGATAGAATTGCAATTCGCACTGAAACGTCAATGTGTCATAGTGATACTCGATCGAGTATCAGTTTTCCTAGAAAAATGTTATTAGACAAACGAGTAGCCTACGTTATCCTTGTCAATAATGACGACGTAATCATATTTTTCCCTTTGTTTATTTCTTTTTCTCGTACGTTAGAATTAGGAGTTTGTTGCCTCAGTTTTCTATGGGATTTCCTCATTTGCTCAATGAGATTTTTGGTGATCAAGGTGACATTCGGTTAAATTGAGACGAATGCCATTTATGATTTACTTATATGAAGGATTGAAGTTTTCGTGAAATGGCTCGAGCCTGTCGGTAAAATTTGTTCTCATAAACCTAACTTATTTCTTTGGCGGTCGAGCTAAGTAAAAAAGTTATAAATAAAGTCTGTATCGCAAAAACAACATAATTAATATACGCCAAATTTTTAAGTCGCTTAAGCTGAGCGTTATCTGTCAATTAGTGAGACAGCTACTTTGTGCAGATTTAAATCTAAGATTTATTGGAAACAAATTGCTTGAACTTACTAACGTCAGTTCTCAAATATCTTAACGTTTTTGATTAAATAATGATACTAATCCATAGCGACATAAAATGATTTTAACTTAATCGATTGTTTTATGACATAAATTTATATAAACATATTATGTAACCATAAACACTTAGAAAGGACTTCACACGTATTGTTCAGACAGAAATCAATAAAAACAAAGCTACTTTAAAAAAGCTACAAAAGCTTCATACTTTTTGTACACGATAATAAATAATTACTAACAATCTACCTGGTTGTAGATAATGAGTTGTCAACATGCCAATACAAAACAATACTCGTACCATCATATCCTTTAATTTATTCAAAACATTTTTAAGGGTGGCACAAAACTATAATATCGGCCGTTGACTGGTTTTAAAATAGTAAGTACTTTTGTATTCTAATTTAATAAAACCAATTTAAATGAGACATCTCGCCGTATTCGGCACTTAGCATGCTATTTAAGGAGTTTTCCTCGTGTGAAGAGTCCCGAGGCGTTTGTGAATATTCATAACTTAGTTCACAGAACTTGCCCGAACTCGCAAAACAAAAGTTTTACGCTACAGATATATCACTCATGCTTGACTAAAATAACTGTTTCTAGACATAGGCAGACGCAATGAAATTTGTCATGTTCTCTGAAATATTTCAAGTCTAGCTCAAACAGAATTTATAGGTATAAATCGGAATGAATGAAGGTGTTTTGATTTTGTGAAACGCAAAATTTGCATTCGTGGCAAAAAAATAGGTAGGGAGTATTTCATGATGTACTAATATCTTAAATATAAAATTTATTTTAGCTATTTCTGTAAAAACTGTAATTGCGCCTACAATAACATTTGTATTTATCGATTCTAATAATTTATGAGCACAAAAACATGCATCGTTTTATGAACGCTAATACAGACACAATAATATGCAAACTACAGCCGGAATACTACAGCGTGCAAATTAAGATCATATTAATATACGAGTATATTTTTGTGTCATGCAACAACAGCTCAACGTCTGTCTAGTAGTATAACTTAATAACAATCCGAATTTCGCTTATCAACCCATACTTTGTGTTGTGTGGATGTTTTCGTCTATTTATTACAAACGATGCTACGCCTCTAACTGAGAGCAATGAGAGTTTTAATATCGTGAAAACTAACCAACATAGTTTACATAGTTCATGTTAATAATAAAAGTATTGTGATTTACTGAATCAAAGTTTTAGCAATATTGTCCTCATTGATGCCACCATAGCACATAGTCTAAGGCTTTTTTTACAAAATACAACAGTGTAATAGTTTGTGCACTCTACCGTTGGTCATTTTTGATTACTGTCGTGTAAGTTAGGCTAAGTTAGCAGGGTATGAGGGATTTGAGTACGACCACCTCCTATATACCAGGGTCACAATGAAAATGTAGAATAAAACATTAAAAGGTGTAAGACAGGGATCTGTTTATTGACGTTCAAGTTATTTTACCTTGAATGTCAAATGACGTCAAAATATACTGTCAATCAATAATGTCAAAAAACGTCAATAAACATGGCATTTTTATATATGGCATATGGCATTTTTTTCAGATGGCCTGTACTGAATATCGCCTAAGGCGATAAGGCACATAAGGCCATATGCAAAACTAAAATTGTACAATTTGCTGTTCGGCTTTTTAACTAAAGTTTCCATGATCATGGTCTAATAAATAACGTTTAATACTCTATATAATAATAAAATATGTATTGTTTTTCCGTTCCAAAATAACTAAACATCATCCGAATACAACAATCTTATGTCTCTCATTTTCCTTTTAAACGTAAGTTATGTAAGTAATCCTTCAGGGTCTCTTATTACAGTCGTATAATTATTAGAATGTGAAAGAATCAAAATTACCTAGCACTGCACTGCACTCCTCACCCTGATTTCAATCAGTAATTTCTCAAGAATTTTTGCCCTAGAAACTGGAACACGATTATATTTGCACATTACTACTTGATAGTGAAATAACTGGTTAAATAATGGTTGACTTCCCTTCGCAGACATTGCAAAGAGTCATACCACTAATTTTATTAAAATTTCCATTTTGTGAGATCGGGTAACTAGCGTAGATAGGTATAGACATAGGTGCACCTGCATCGACAAACTCGTTCGTTTCTAATATCGCCAGATTCGTCGAAATTTCGTCGAACGTACGGAAGCGAAATATTTCTCGTCATACGGATGGCAATACCGTCGGAACAGGCACATAGATAATTGGAAATCGTATACGCCGTGCCGCTCTCGGTGCTATTATTTTTTTATATGATAGTTATCAGTTACTAAAAATAGATCTTTGTCAACTTTTTTTTTATCGAGAATATCAAACCATGAGCTAAAAATAAAAATAGATCTTTGTCAACTTTTTTTTTATCGAGAATATCAAACCATGAGCTTTAACTATAGCAGTAGGGTTTGTTATGAAAAACCTTTATCGTCATTAATATCATCGATTTATGATATTAATCTAGGATCTATCATATTGGCTTTCCGGTTTCTAAAGTACTTAAAATGGGGTTGTGTAAAAAATTGTCGACCAATATTTAATTATATGTATCAAATAATGTTCTTAGAATCAAATTATGTAAGTTTCCCTTAATTGCTTTGCGCCACAAATATACAACTATGCTCAAGTGGTGCGATAACTTCTTAAACGGTGTGATAGCACATTAGAACACACTTGAACGCAACGAGCTTTATCTACTAAATCTCCTTTTTCTTGGTAATCCATGAGCTCTCTAATTGTCTTAAAAACTTAATTCATTCAACTACATATTTTGAAGTGAATTGAGTAATCCTTAAACAACCTGATATTTAAAAAGCTATGAAGAAAACGTTTACAGCTAACGTAGAACAGGGAGTCCGTTTAGAGTAGCGTTAGAACAATCATCCATACGTACGTGGCTCGTAAATCCTTATAAATTGTCTAGATGTGGGCACGAGCTGCAGTCTCGGCGGATACGTGTTTTATTACGTGGCCAAATGTTCCTCAGGTGCTGGACTAAATGGTTATTTATGACAATTGTGCTAAACTATGCGGCGAGGGGGAATTACCCGCACAGCATCGCTTACTTCTATACTGATCTGGTGTTCAAATTATGAACTCTATTGTGAACCGTTTTAAGTGTTGCTCAATTAATATCGCTTGAGTGTCCTGCTTACGCCATAATATTCCTGCTTGGCGTATCATAGGGGAGGCCTATGTCCAGCAGCGGACGAATACAGGCTGATGATGATGATGAGTGTCCTGCTTAGATTTCATGTCAAGACAGTCAGAATACATCTGAAATTTGTATGAAAAATTCCAAACAGTTTCTGAATGTGAAATGATCTTCCGAACAAAAATCTTCAAAATATGATGTATCTAACTCATTTATACCAAAGCTTAAACAAGCAATAACCTTTTATTTGTAAAAGAAACACAAAAGTTTGGATAACATCCAGGAAACAAAACCATAATAACCTAAACTTACAAAAAACGGATAAAAATCCTACACCAAAACATCTTTGCAATTATTCATTGTGCATTCATCGCGCTTGCTG
The DNA here is from genome assembly GCA_017562165.1 of Ectropis grisescens. Classification (NCBI taxonomy): domain Eukaryota; kingdom Metazoa; phylum Arthropoda; class Insecta; order Lepidoptera; family Geometridae; genus Ectropis; species Ectropis grisescens. Next base: position 16,554,863 of record CM029772.1, read on the forward strand.
GATTTGAAACTAATACATTATTATAACTGTGCAACTTGTATGCCAAAACTATGAAACTCTGTATATTATTAATATGCATTAGGCGAGTCGAATATCGCTCGACACCCGACTAATAGATGCCAAACTTAGTCAAACACAGATCCTTGCGATATAACATGAACATCGGGTAATAGGGTCCTGTCATTTCGTATTAGTTTCGTGTCTAATTAGATACATTAGATATTAATAAATATATTTTAGGTTTATTTTAATACTGCATTCAATTAAATTGCTAAAACATGTAATTTTACTTCAGCTGACGACACAAACAAATATATAGCCATTATTCCCATGGGAACACATCATATACTTATTAAAAAAAAATCAATAACATAGATCTTAACTATACAATATTTTCTTACTGCTATAAACAGGTAGATTAATTTTAGCAGCCTGAATTAGGTAGAACCTGTGTTTCAGTCTAGAAAAATGCCTATTTTAACTAAGAGTTACATTAAGGAATATAATAAAACTAAACAATGAAATCGGTTAGAAGACAAAGTATTTATGAACTATTTTGCTTATTAAAAAGATAGATATGCAATTTTTTAATTATTTTATAACTAATATCAAATGTTCAGCTTCCTCATTTGAGTGTTAGCAAATATTCACAGACAGCTTGTTTACAGTTGAAAAAAATTGATCGTAAATAGATAGCAATCTATTTAGTCGGTTGTATAGTTGTGGATCAAGAAATATTAAATATCTGCTTGTGAAAGCATGTTTTGTCAGTGCCAGTGAACATACGATATCCTTACGTCTCTTGTTAGTAATGTCAGTTATCAGCAGAAGGAAAGTTTTTTTGCGCTGTTTTAGTGTCGTGTTCAAAATAAATAGTTGTCTTACTGATAGAATGTTGCAGGATTTATAAAGCCTTTTATATTGCATTGCACTAGACTATTTTATTCAGAGATGAAATTAATCACAAATAAAATTCTTCTACCATAAAAAATCGTATTTTACTTGTGAAATGTACACTTGGCTAACTAACTTAATTGTCGAAATAAAATCATCAGGTGTCAAAATTAAGCAAATATTTTAAGCTTTATAATTGAAGCTTAAGAGAAACTGCAGGTCCACTACAAAATCCGATAAACGATATATCGGCCGAAGTTATGGACGTTTTATACCACGAAACACAATCGGTCGGTTGATAACACAAAAACTGTCCAATCAGCGTCGGTCGGGATGAATGAAACGCCTGATCAGATCAACCAACCGATTGTGTTTCGTGGTACAAAACGTCCTCAAATTCGGCCGATATATCGTTTATCGAACTTCGGAGTAGACCTGCTGAATTGTTGTTGTGATCGTAAGATCTCTTACACTTGTTTTCAATGTTATCATCAAGGTTACATACAAGAATCAAATTTTGTTAAAAAAAATGTTTGTAAAATTAAAAATCTATCCTATAACTAAAATTTTACCGAAATCACTTAACTGTGGGTCTCATAACGAAGCTCAAGTCGCACAGCGACCTATGGAGAGGGCTATGCTCGGAGTCTCTTTGCGCCACAGAATCCGTAATGAAGATATTCGCAAAAGAACGAAAGTGGCCGACATAGCTCAAAGTGTAAGTAAGCTGAAGTAGCAATGGGCAGGCCACGTCGCTCGCAGAACTGACAACTGATGGGGAAGAAAGGTTCTCGAGTGGCGACCACAAACCGGAAGACGCAGCGTTGGACGGCCTACCACTAGATGGACGGATGACCTCACAAAGGTCGCTGGAAACCGCTGGTTGCGCGGCACCGTGCGTTGTGGAAATCCAGGGGAAGGCCTATGTTCAGCAGTGGACGTCTTGCGGCTGATGATGATGATGATGATGACTGTATAGAGCCTTGACAACCACAGTAAGGTGACGCCAAAGAAAAAAGGAAAGCTTTTTAATCTACAAATTAATTAAAAAATAATAAAAATAATAAAATAAAACCGTTTATTTGAGCAAATGCTTAAGATAAGAGAGACGATCTTCTTAGCATTCCATGGATTCACCGTGCGGGTGCCGGGTCCATCGTGTGGCAGAGAGAGAAAAACTCGAGTAGTTCCCGAGACTTGTGACTCGGGCGTAGGTTTAAGGGGCCCCTTTCTGACGTACATCAACACTCACCTTCACCACTCGTTTTTCCTCTCCCTGTCCAGCCAAATCTGATATGAGCCTACTAGTGCAGCTTTAGATACTCGTTCTAGTATAGAACTTACTGCACTTCTAGATAAGCCAAGGTCTTTCAGTAGGTTATAGAGATATATTCTGCTGGTATACCTCTCGCTCCCACTTCTACAGCGTATAAACTAACTACATAGCCGTTTTTTGTTAATTCGTTTAGGAGGTCGTAATACTTATTTTGTTTCATCGCGTGGTCTTTAGGTATATTAGTTTCCCACGGTACGGTAAGTTCTACAAGGACTATGCGTTTCGTAGCTCTAGAAAAAAGGAAAATGTCCGGTCTGGATGACGAAACACCCACATCCTCTGGGATTTTGTAGTGCTTTTCATACGTGTCCATTAAAATAGTCCAATCAGGTGCTGTACCCAGGATTGAGTAAGGCTACATATTACAGATATTTAACATTAAGATAGTTCTTTATCAATATCATTGTAGCAAAACAATCGTTAAATGCAAAAACAAATTTAATTAATATGAGGTAGTTAATAATTTTCAAATTCAAAATAAGATAACCAATAACCGAGAATTGATGATGTATAAATTGATTGATTCCATATTCTACCCTACATGATGTTTTAAATTATCTAACGGAATCTTAAATTCCCTGTAATTTTACGGATTACCTTTTCTTTTTCTGAATAAAACCGGACCAGTAATAATTATGTTACGAAATATAAACAAGCCAAGTATTTGTACCGGCACACGACATGCAGTGAAAAAAAATAATGAACAACGTTATCAAAGCCACAATTTTGAGAGGGTACAAGGGCGAAGACGTTTAGATTCCACGAATTCTGAACGACATGCCATTCTAAGAGTTCTTTTTAAAAATGGTTACAATCCAGTGTGACTAGCATTTGCAATGTTGATAAATAAATAAATAGCAAAGGCAGTCGCAAAGCGTTTGTGGAATGAATCTGAAAATTCATGCATCAAAATAAAAATATACGTCCTACATGATTATATAAAATAGTAATCCATTCATTCATACTATAAATAAACTAACGTAACAATACTTTCAAGTCTTGAACATCGCTGCAAATTTGCTAGCTTATTGGGTTTTAAACGGTTGGATACATATCGGAAAGTGTGCAACTCATCTGGACGATTGTGTCGAGAACTATTTGTCCTAGACAAACCTTGTACAAGTTTAAAGGGCGAATTTATTAATACCTGTAACAGTTATTGTGGTTACATATGAAATAAAAAAATAAAAAAAGTTGTCATTCGGTGAAAGGAATTATTAAAATCAAATTAATTTGTATAAATGTAATTTCAAAGCACGTGCGACCATCGGGCTCCAAAGTAACATTCCACCTCGCAAGACCGTGTGTTAGTCCGTCGCCATCAAGTGATTGCTACAATTATTCAAGTGTAATGCCTTGCCGCAGCCCTGTTTGCTAGCAACATCCAACATTCACCGGGAAATCCTGACATAATGTTGGCTAGCTATTTCTGGTGTCAGTATTTGGTTGCCGCATCAATTCTAATTAACCTAATGATTGGATCAAGTGACGTGTAGATTGATTTGTGGTGACAGTGGGCAATGAAATTTGTTTATTACCATCGAAACTTGTACTAAGCATTTAATACGGTACAACGTGATAAAAAAAACTAAGCGCTATAGAATCGAGACCTAGAAAACTTTCTAGTACTTATTACTTTACTTTTAAAAATCAATAGATAAAAACCATTATGCAATGCAATATACTGATGCAATGCAATATCTAAGGACACTTATGTGATTGAGACGAATCTAACGATATCTTAATTGTCAAAATCCATCCAGCCGCGTGAAAGATATGAGGCAATAAAGAAATTTACAAGCATACAAGATATGCGCGACAAAAGTAACCCTTCTTTTAGTGGGGTAACAAATATAAATACATATTAAAGTTTAGATATTTGTATGATTTTTGCTCAATCACGTCGGGACCTAAGCACGGATAGGATTAAAGTTTGGAATACAGTTAGATAATAGTCTAATATAGCACATGGTCTACTTTTCATCGCAAGAATATAACGCGAACGGAAACTGCGTAAGAAAAATTGAGAGAAGTTGAGATTGAGAGTTGTTTATAATCATAATTTAGTCTCCTTAACGATATAAAATGCTAGTATAAGGTACATACAGAGTGGTCTGAAAACAAAGCGAAAGCACGATGCACTGATAAATTAAGAGCAACCTTCGTATTGTAGGGGTAGCGCTAAATTTAAGCAAGTGCATTTATCAGAATTGCACCTCCGACCGCTAACAAGATTTAGAGCGGCCACGGACGACGTAACGCGTCTACCTATAGCATAATTAGTATCGCTACCTCGCGGCATCTCATTTATCGTTCTCCGGGGAGGTGGGTCAGCCAGCAGTAAATCTACCAACCTGAGCGCTCTTGTCTTTGTAAACTTGAAAATCTAATTACATTTACAGCTCCGCTTAAGCTCGCCTTTCCCGTTGAATTTGCATTTCTTGATTTTTGTACTTACCTCCACTCCGATAAGATTGTGTCTCATCGGAGTTCTTTTTAAGTTTGTATTTTCATTATTCGCGGAGGGCGTGGCGCGCGGATCGAGCGTTTGAACCACGCCAGTTTATATGCCCGAACAGGCCCAATAAAGAGCATCTCAATGTTGTAAAGGCGTTCCTAATGCTTATTTGCATTCAAGAAGGCTCCCTGAACGGGCAAGCAAGTGTACGGGAACGGCGCCGAGCGCGGAACTCGGTTCCAGCTTCAGACGGAGAGCTCCCCTGGCAGTGATTAGACGATGCTAATACCATTTACTTTCCAACTTTCCTGACTCACCGACCGTTACGAGAACATTCGCTATTTATTTTACAGCGCTTTAAAATCATCCCATGCAGCCGATTTGAAAATTGCCGCCGTATGTGCCGGGAAAGAAAAACATAAACGGAACTGGCGCAAAAGCAATTGCAAAAATAGCGTAATAGAAATTGAGTTTGACAACCGCAAGGTTGTCTACATTCGCAAACTAATTTCCGAGAAGTGGTTACGTAGCTTTCCCGAAGCGGAGCGAAAAAATATGTAATTTGATCCGCGACCGAGCGAGTCGTGAGTTCTGCCGTAGTCACTGGGACTTAGGACACATTAAAACTGCAACTATAAAAGTTTGGGCAGTCTCGGTTCGAAACAGCGGTTGAGAGTGCGGTGAAACTTGCACTGCATTACGACAAGCAAACCTGCAGTTAAGTGTTTACTTCGTACATTTCAAGGCATTGTGCTGGCAACTTAGGACCATAAAAACGACCTGACTCTCACATTCATGTACTGAATTACATGATAAATGTACTCTGTGATTTCTGGAAAATAGTTTGTGTACTATTTGTATGAATGTGTAGTGAAAAATGTGTGTGTGTTATCTTGATGCACAATAAATAATTAGGCACAAAAAGTATGCCTAATATTTATCTATGTAAATGGTAAATACCAAACTTATTTTTTTACCAATTTTAATTCTAAGGTGTCTTTTGTAGTTTCGCTCGTTAATATTAAATAAGTATACGAAAACTCTTCCCATTAGTTAAACAATCTGTTAAAAAATAATTTAAACAATCTAACTACCTATAATCTTACGAATTATTTAAACGCATTTAAATTGAACCATTCCGTTTTATTAGTGTAAGATTTCCAAATTATGCAAGGACTGAGTTATCTGAGTAAGCTAGTTTCCCTAGCAGTGAAATTTCATAATCTATGTACCGTATTTCATGCCTTACAGTTTATGTATTAAAGAAGCTTCCGACCAGTCTTGGAACAGGTCTCTGAAACTGTGATTACGGCAATTATTCACCTCGCCGCCTTTCCTCATTCACTACTGTAACGGCCCCACTTAATCCCGGCGCCACTATCTTTGCGTTAGACGTTGGTGTAAAATCTCTAAAGCTGAATAAAGATGTTTATAATGCGCACGCCAATCAAGATATTAGACTTGAACATTTCATCTAAATCATACCTACATACCCTTAATTATTTGACTTAGAAGTCTTAGGTTGCCATCTAAGTTTAAGAATGATATCCTTTCGACTTTCACAACTGCATTACCTGCTGCATTAACTTAAATGCATTATAGTTACCTGCATACTAGCCTCACATACTAGCGAGTAATATTTAGTACATAACTCACATACTCGTAAAACGACCGCTTGGAAATATAGCAGATATCCCAGTTAGTAAGTAAGTGAAACAAAACAGTGACAGGCAGGAATGTGTTTCTGGTTATAATGTCTTTCCTTTACGCCCATTACAAAATTACCTTAATTCAAGTTAAGCTACTTGAAAGTTATTTTACTTACACCACTTACACATACTACCTGCTTTGCTGGATTTAATTTATTCAATTACATCTATATATTCAATTTTCAGTGATACGTATTAACACGAACAAATAAAAAAATGGCATTACTGTGTTCCGGTTTGAATGGAAATGTTTCCAGAAAAAACACAGGGCTTAGAGATATAACATCTTAGTCTCTGAATGACGAGCGCAGTGCAGTGCTAGGTAATGATTTGGACTTGTCATGTTCCAATAGCTGTGTGTCACTGTGCTGTTATGTGGCAGGCATGTTCCTTACCATCAGGTATATGTCCTGCTCGTCTTGTCACTGTATGCTATAAAAGTAAAGTAAAAGTCATAGAGACGGCTGATAAAAGTGAAAACTTATAATTTTTGTACGCTACAAACCGTCAGTTTCTGTCTCTTGAATTAAATGGACTGTAACATTAATGAAAAGAAAAAGAGTTGATACCTAAGTAATTATTATTTCAACAAAACGGTAATGAAAGATAGAAGATTTTCCACTAACATTTTAACCGCTCCCGTCAGAGATCTCCAGGCAAATATTAATTATGAAGCCCCAGGGTTTCACGAGGTCATCTTGAGGTGTAGCTGCTTCAGTCGTCGACGTGTGACTGCCGGTCAACGGTCGCAGCCGAGCCGCAAGTATTGGTGGGAATCTCTAACTACTCTCAAGCCATTTACAAAGATCGAACAATTTTAGTACTAATTAATGTTCATAATACATCACTTACATATTTACAGAAATACTGCTATTATCATTGATATAAACTATTATATCTGCCCTGAGCACCTTGAAATTGGTAATAAGCTGCGTCTCTATGGGTAGCGTAAGTGTTTTACACACCACCAATCTACTTGGGTCCTAGAATCTCTAACGACGAGATATGCTACTTATTTTGGTTGTTGACAACGAATAGTGATAGGTAAAAAGGTAAAAACGTCCAAAGTTTACCACTTCCTGCAACCGACTAAAACGGAAAGAGTGAGCTCACTCTTCCCAACAATAACATAATTCCGTGCGCCTGAAGTTTGGGAGGGCACATCCGCACATCTCACAATTTATATCGATGGCTATTATTATGACGCAACCTCACTAGATTTCACCCATCCAATGATTCATTTTATTCGAAAAAACCAAAACCGACTTCAATTTAAAATTAAATACAGGCATACCATCAAATTAAATAGGGAGCAATCACTAAGTTATCGAGGCATCGAAAGTAAATTGTAATTGATTTTTTTTTATGAACAAAACCGTATCACCGTTTTCGATAAAATTTATATGGGACCACCTCTGCTATGATATGCCAAATAAAGAAAACCATCAAAATCGATTCACAAAATTGGCGGCGTTATCGCGTAACATAAATACAAAAAAAACACCACCGTATTGATAGCCTCCTCTTTTTTGGAAGTCGGTTAAAAAGCGTATAACTGCGTATGTCTCGCTCCACAGCCCTCGAAATACAGTTTACTCGTATAATCTTTTCGAAGTCGGTAAACACATATTACGTTTATATCATCTAGCAAAATAAGATTTGTGATATACCAGTCAATTAACGCAGGTTTTGTTCTAGGAATAACAATTAAATAAATACTAATGGAAGATTTAAAACTTCTATTTGGAAACTTGAGCTTAACACGGGCTAAAATAATTACAAAGTTTTCAGTATGCGAGTATTTCTCGCGCTTGTTTGTTTAAAATAAAAAGGCCAAAATGTTGTTTTATCGATAATAGAGGTGCACATCTCGGCTCGCCATATTGAGCGGCGATGCGGTCTACGATGTGGCATTATTATCTCGAAGAAACCAATTCACTCTCAACTTCAAGACATCTAGATTTTATGCATCAGCGAATATCCACTCTGGCAAAATATTCCTCCCTTTAGATATTTTTCATATTACAGAAGTTGATTAACCCGTGATGGAAAGCTAATGGTGTGTCTGAATTGTCCAGCAACAATGTTATGACATATTTTGTTTCATTAATATATGTATTGCTTTTTTTTTTTTTAATATTAGTTCACCAAACTTTAACTTACGATTTGTTTTGTCAAAATTCTAACCTCAACATTTTTGAGGGTAGATTCAATTTTTTTCACATGAGAGTCATTTTCCGCCGCGAAACCCATATGGGTTCCGTTTAACGGGTAAAACCGCTTCGATCGAATCTGGTAGGTCAACAATGAAACGATGTCGCTTTTGTGGCTTCTGTAGATTGCTGAGGATTCTGATAGTAAAAAGGGCAAGGTGATTTTAAATCATGCAAATGTAAAAGATCTACATAACAAAACGCGGTGATTAAACTGTTCATTATTTCAGAGAACGTTGCAAATAAAAACATTGTAACAAACAAAACAGTTTGATTTAATCACAAGCATCATCGAATCGCAGCGTAAAGAGTAACAAAACGAGCTGGCGTGCAAAAATGGAACACAAACACGGTCACGTTGCAGTATTGATTGAGCTCCGGTGGCCGCAATATGGAAGATTTGTTGAGAATAACGGTCGAACAGATAGCTCGAGTGGCCATTACAGATATCTTGAGATCGAAAGAGAACACCCCTTTACCTACGTCTCAAGTTAGCCGTAGCTCACCGTAGCTCGCTCAAGCTCTCCGTAACCCGTTGTAGCGCGTAGCCCGTATGTTCTATCGAAGCGTAATACTGGAAATAGAAATTCTAGGCTCCTTTACCGCCGTATAGCGTATACAGGATATGCGGTCGGAAGGTACCATTTCGTTCAGCAGTTTAATTTAATGTATTTTATTAAACTTTTAAATGTGGCCATTCTGTTCGAAGTTCGAAATGTTTTAATGAAACCTTTAAATTTTCAGGTTGAGTTTTATTCTTTATTTTGTGTTTAGGCACAGATGACGTGATAATTTCTATGATATTTCCTATTTTTGAAAAAAACAACTTGTTTCGAGATGAAACGATTTTTTAATTAATTAATTTAATAAACTATTGAAAATACATCTCATTCAGTCAAAAATCTCGTGTTTTATGAGGTTCCGCCGGCAATAGAAGTGATTGAAGCAATATGACACGAACGGTGGCATTGATTTTCTCGATATCTGGGGGCACGGCAGTGCCCCCGCCAAGTATCGAGCGCGAAGCGAACACTGCAGTACCATCCTTTACTGGAACCATTTCGCTGCATTTTCAAGCCCCTATTTGAGACCCTCTGGATAAGACCAGAACGCTGAGATTTTCGTCATCTAGTGAGCTATAATCACATATTTAAAATCCAAAATTTGAAGTATGTACGTCATTTAGTTCCGAAGTTAAGCGACGGCAAAGTTTTGCATTTACGACACTCACTCATGATCATCAAAATAGAACTAGTACTTCCCATAAACTCAGAAAACTGAAATTTGGTACAGACTTAGGGTTTAATGGCCACATAAAGGGAAAACTATAAAAACTAGGAATATCGAAAATCTGGAGTACCTGGTGCTCCTTTTTGAAAACACAAGAGCCCAACCAAACTACTAAAGATCGACATACCGCCTTTACAAAAAATATTCAACTTTGTTGGTCATCTTCTCTCCTCCTCATTTGATGTCCAAAATCGAAGGTCTGAAGTATCTTGATGACGTGCCCTCAGCTTGTCTCAGCTGTATTAGAGATACAGTAATTCCCAATTCTACTATTGGTACACAAAAAAATCGACTGTAATTGCAAAAATCCAGCATAGTGGGACACATCTAATTTAATCTAGCCTATTGCTTTCCACTACTGGACGAATACCTACCCTACCCTTCTGCAAAGAGAATATAATATAGCCCTTCTGCTTTTAATACGCATATAAATAAAATTAAAGGAAAACTTTTCATTTCGTGTTATAACGCTGTCAGTCAACTTTGTCAGTCGCTGTCGTCGTAGAGTTTATTTGTGTTTGATTTCGCACAAAGCAGTTGAAAAATTAAGTTTCGCAAGATCATATCATAAAAAATGTCGGTAATATCAAAAGACGACGATGAACTTAGTGGCTACCAAGTAGCTGGTATGCCCAAAGACGGGTCTTGTCTCTTCCATTCAATATCCTTCTTGGTGTATGGTAGAACTGACTCAACTTGCAGTATCAGATCTGCTATAGTTGCATACGTTGCTGAACATCAGCTCACAACACGCGCGTCCGCAATAACGTTTCTACGAAGTGTTTAGTTAGGATAAGAATATATGGTCAGAGTAAAAAATTTTATATGCATGCATATATGTGTGTAAATAAAATTAAAGGAAAACTCTGGATAAGGCTAGACTGGCTTTTATTTGCCAACAGCCAAGTCACACAACATTAACTATAATAATAAAAAAATCGCAGTAAGGAACCTTAGACTTGGCACGGCTTTGTCAAGATTTCATTGCTTTTTAGAGATAAATATACAGCTCCATCGAGACTTGGCTAGTTTTTTACAGAATGTTTTTGGTGGGATTGCACTTTTACAAATCTTTACCATGTTTTCGACGACGGGTTTTAAAACTAATTATGTTGAGATTTTTTCCATCTTTAGGAGAAAATGAAAAAATCCAACGAACGAATTGGAATTATGAATGTCGAACTTCACGTTTCCATAACCAGTTACAACCTTACAACACAGTAGTGTGCAGCTTTCGCGCTCTTGCTTTCAACATCATAAAGGTTCTGAGTTCTGGTAGGCACTGATGAAAATTCACTGAAAGACAATACCGAAAAAACAAACATTAAATTTGTTCATTTTAAAATCCACTTATTAAGCATTGGCTCGATTGCCATTTTTTGACTTAAAACCAATAAATGAAAAAAGAAAGGGCCTAAAGGGAAAACCCACTGCAAATTATGATGACGAAGAAATAACTTTAGATATTTCAGTATTTTACGAAATTTACTTATCAAGTGTTATAACTTCTTTACGAGTATTTTAATTCAATTGCTTTGTTTTACCGTCCGTGAAAATGATACGCTTTGTGTGATAAAATGACGCGTTATTGATAGTAAAGCTCGTGTTTTGGTGTGGGAAGCTAAAAGCTATCTGAGACACAAAGTATCTGGATATGACACACAAAATATAACCTAAATGTAGGCTTTTGTCAAATTATTATCAGATATGATACGACTAGCAAATAAAAATATACTTTTTTACAAAGGATTTAATAACAAACAAACTTTAGAACGCTACGAATAATAACACAACGAATCATTTTAATTTGTATTTCTTTATATCCGACAACACGTTTCGTGGTTGATGTTCAAAAGACACGAACGAAGACTCATGACATGACATGACATGACTCTACTTTTTTGATAAGAACATCAACGCTGTGGAATACGTTGCCTGAGTGGGGTTTTCCACGAGCAGGCGGTCTAGTGTAGCACATAAAAATAGAAAAAAAAACACAAACAGAAAAATAAAAACAATTGATTTATGAGCAGCTAATTATAATATACCTCTTTATATTTATTTGTCCCAAAAAAGCACACGATAACTATCCCGTTAAGAAAATTCCATTACGATGTTAACCGCCCAGTCCAAATCCTAACCTATACCAAATTTTGTATTTAGACGCCACAAACTTCTAAAGCCTCCACAATAATGTGACTGCTCAAAAATTGTGCACACTCTGAGTAAGTAATTGTGCCGATATGACGTTTATAAAGACCTCTTTCAGTGATATTGATCCTAATCAATATTATGTGACACTAAACAAATGAAAAAAAAAACACGACAGCTCTTAAATAAATGAGGGAAATACTACACAATAAAGCAAAAGTATGCATGCTTAGAGTCTGGCCAACGAAAGTAGATACTGGATTTTTTTGTAAACTTTTTACATGACAACACTTAAGTGTTCCTACCAACGGGTATTTACCCTACGAATTGGGATATTTTAAACAGAAAATACTTAGGGACATTTTTTTCCAAAAATGCATTTAAAAAAAAAATATTTAAACATTATAAGAAATAAGTTGTAACAATTCGTACGTATTCTAAAATTGTATTCGTCAAAAATAAGTACGACGTATGTACGTTTTGGCGATTATTTCAAGAGCAACAGTAAGCCTTTTTTGCCCTAATGAATATATTCATTAATTACGCTATTTAATAGAGAAAAGCTTGTGCAATTTCATTTTTAAGAAATTAATTTTCGGCTATTATCCGAAAGATTTGGTAGAATCAGAATCAGTGTATGGTATCCCCTATCTCTGACGCAACAAAATGGCGTGTTTTTGAGGTTTCGTAGTACCTGGCATGTGTTTATTTTTGACGAGATTTTCAGGTAAGGGATGCCATGCTGATATATTTTAAATTTGCCGCGCTTTGTCAGTATCAACTTTCGTTAGCCAGACTGTAGTCGTCATTAAATTTGATATTTTATGATAATGAAAAGATCTGCAAGACAAACAAAAATGTGTGCGCTTAAGACCGAACGGCATAAGTGAAAACCAGGATCAGAAATACTTAACTATTTAAATAATATTAATAATAATTAATATTAATAAAAATTATGTAGAAATTCAAAAGTGTATCCATGGCCAAGAATAAATTAAAATAATTTTTTATGCGGGTCGGAAATACCGTTTGACTAGCAAATTTTTTAGTATTTGCTATTCATTTATTTTATAGGTATTTCACTAAAAATGCATAAATGTTGTGTTATAGTGTATGTGATGAAAATAGATATCATTTTGTGTGTTTACATAGTGTAAGTGCTTTGATAAAACAGTAATACGAGTATATTACAGCAAAAACTTTTTTGCAATGGATGTGAAATGCAAATTTAATATTTCGTGACAAGTTCAATTAATGAGATTAATGTGGTAAGTACCTAGAAGTTAATGTCGCGACAAAAAGGCATAAATAAATATAATAAACATAAGGACACAGGGACTATAATATATTATCAAGGTTGCCTGGAAGAAATCGCTTTCAGCGATAAGACCGCCAGTTGTTTCACTAGTTTTATTGTGTACATATTTATTTTCTGTACTATTTTAATGTGTGAACAATAAAGAGTTTTCATTCATTCATTCATTATCTTTAACGCTCTGACGCGCTTCCTCACTGTATTTTGTTTCTCGCGCTAGCATCCCGAGTTTACCCAAGAATCTCTTATCATACCCGACCGTGACGCTTTAAATCAATTCACAGTCCACGAAAAATTTGTCTAGGCGCCCAAAAGAAGTTTTCACTTCAAATACAGGTTTGGTCCCTGGTCATCTATTTGGCTCAACGCGCAGTCACTCCAACAGACCGCTTCAACACAAATTCAACTTGTTAAATAAGTAAACCCATGGTAAACAGTGAAACAAGAGTATTTTACTACTTACCGCATCTATCACCAACCGCGTCCAATCGACCAAAGTGACACGTGTGGCCAACCAACTTTGGGCAGCGTGGCCAACAATAGTTATCTACGTAAATTTGTAAATAGCACACTACCAAATATCTGTGGTAACGCTGTTGCTCATTAAACTTTTACGAGTAATTACACGTTGTAATGACAGCAGATAACTGCTGCCTGTGAGAGCGAGGTAACATTAGGAATGCAGGTTTTTAAATGTTCGTCCAAAAAGAGTGATGTGGTTAGGAGTTCTTTGCTTATTACATAAAATATTATGAATATGTTTTTTTTTACTTTTATGAGTTTACACTTGAACGCCATCTCGCGTGATGTTAAGTAATGATGCGGTCTACGATGGAGCTTGCTTACCTACAAGAAAATGATTCTGTCTGGATTCAAAGACACCAAGATTGTAACCGTCGGGAAATACTATAGGCAAAAGTAGAGTCAAGCCTCTTAGTTCGCTTAGCTTTTGGAACGTCAACCATGAAACGATGTCGATTTTTTGAAGTATGATTTTTATATGCATAATAAATTTACAAAACCATTTATTATCCCAAAAAAGTACCTTTAAAATCATTGCAGCATCGCCAGTGACCAAGGTTATGATATTATATAAGATATTATAAATGATCTTACGAGTATATACGATAAGATTAATATAGATAATTTCGTTTCTCATAAATCAAAAGTATCTAAACTAAAACTAACTATGGTGAAATGGAAAAGTATTCGCAAAAAACTGGTTAAATTGCAAAAGAAATGTTACAAATAGAACAAGTAGTCTACGAACAGTAAACAACAGAATGTTGATTTAACTAATATTCCTTTTTAATCGAACTATTGAAATATAAAACATTGGAATAATTTTCAAGCATTCACTTGAGCGGGTTCAATTAAGCAATGCTCAGTTATGATTAATTTCGCAATAGGCATCGAAATCAGAAAAGGCAGCGGTCTATCAATAAATCGTATAATTAATTATGCTACATAAATGTTCTTAATTGCTGATGGGTGATTGTTAAAGACGAGGCGTTCAAATATAATGAACTGATTTAATTGAGATCAAACATGAGCAATCTGCGTAAACAAATTAGTATCGGCATAAATATTGTTTGCCTAAATATACATAGTCATTTCAATTATATTGTTTGCATTGGTATCTATTGTTTATTTCTATTGATAAAATAGCCTTTATTTTGGATACATTTACGTATCAATCACTTATCATTTTTTTACGACTTCAAAAAAGGAGATGAAAATCTTGTCCCGTTTTGAATAACGCGATAGAATCGCCAATTATGAATTGATTTTGGTGGTTCTTTTATTGTTTGGTACATCATAGTTTAGAAGTCGTCCCATTTAATCTTTATCGAAATAAATGTGGCGGTTTTTAAAATATGAACAAAATTACGTTTAAAATAATCAAGTTCAAAACAGCAAATAGGCACTCAATAGCGAAAATTAATTAATCAAGTTGTTGTAAACGCTACTCACTCATCTATTAGAAGTCGGTGCCAACAAAGTCTAATAGGTACAAGTAGAGAGATAGTACCTACAAATATCTGCCTATTTACTGTATACATAGTATCTATCGACTTGCTATTTGACTTGGCTGGTCCCGACTTCAAATAGATGAGTGGGTAGCGTTTACAACAATTAGGACATTAATTTATTTTTTTCTTTTGAGTGCCTATTTGCGGATTTGAAATAGTTCGGATAGGTTAAATAAACGTAGCTGTTTTTACTTTTTAACCCCCGACCAAAAAAAGGGGTGTTATAAGTTTGACGTCGATGTCTGTCTGTCTGTCTGTCTGTCTGTCTGTCTATCTGTCTGTCTGTCTGTCTGTCTGTCTGTCTGTCTACTGTGTGTGTGTCTGTCTGTGGCACCGTAGAGCTCAAACGGATGGGCCGATTTCGATGCGGTTTTTTTCATTTGAAAGTTAATTACCGTGCGAGTGTTCTTAGCTATGTGTGGTTAATATCGATTCAAAATGGCCGCCTCCACAAAATGGCGGATAAAATATTTCTTCACAACCTACCTCAATTTGGGTATCAAATGAAAGGGCTTAACTAGTAGAGTACTATACGCTATAACAAATTTCAAATCCAAGATGGCCGCCACCACAAAATGGCGAATTAAATATATTTTTTCACTACTACTTCAATATGGGTATCAAACGAAAGGGCTTGATTAGTAGAATACTTTGCACTATGACAAATTTCAAATCCAAGATGGCCGATACCACAAAATGGCGAATTACATTTATTTTTCACAACTCCCTTAGTATGGGTATCAAATGAAAGGGCTTGACTAGTAGAATGTTGTGCAGATAACAAATCTTAGGTAGTCGGGGGTTAGTCAAAATTTTAATTTTGTTCTTGTTAGTGTCTGTAATTGGTTGTTCTGTAACTACAGTAGGTTTTTCTAGATTAAGTTAGGTAGCTGCATGATGCTTTATTGCATAACATGTAATAGATTACATATAATAGGTTACTGTTTATCACAGGAAATAATGGGACTTCACGTAAAACCGTGGGTGCTGTGTAAGTAATAATTATAAATAATCAACCCAAACGAAAATTTCTGAAAATCCGTACACAAACTATAATTACATCATCCGAACTGTTTGTTTGATTTTCTTTTCATAAAAAATATTCACTAAATGAAAACTGTTAAACCAAACTGTACAAAGCTTATGGTAGCATTCTGCATCAAGTTAAGAAATAATAACGTAAATCGGATCATAAATCTCGGAGCAATCGATGTAAATACATTTTAAAAAATCAACCGAATTGATAACGTCTTGCAAAATTTTCCTATTCTTATCTTTAGTCTTAGTAAATTTTTCTATTTTTTTACAACTGTTCTATTGGTTTATTTACCTACAAATATTTAATTTTTATTAATGTAAACATGAAACTTCAGAATGCCTCATCCAGCAGCGTTGCCAGTAGGTGTGCACAGGTGAACTCACGGGAATCGCCATTTCTCTCACGTTCGGCATCCGATAAAAGTTTCCGCCACAATCACCTAAGAGCTCAGCTGTCAGGGTATAACCGTATATCGGTTTTGTTTTCTCAGAGTCCCGCTGTGGGACGTGGGACCTTTGTAACGCGGTTTCGCGTGCTTTAAAAACAATATAATAATTGTAAAGGACAGCAATATTTGGAAAAGGAATATATCAAAATTAGAACTATCGAGTAAGGTAGAATAATACTAAACATGTAAATTTGTTTAAGTACTGTATGTATTAATTATTTGGATAATTTGTTTTTTCACCATGACAAAGCCTTTTTACAGCTGCACCTAAATGACAAGGCCCCTTTACAGCTGATTATTTTTTATTTGACATTATTCTTTAGTATTATTTTATTATGTACACAGATTATTTATGTACTATATAATTTTAATGTAAGTGACGTTACCAAGTGTTCTTTTGAAATAATGGTTCGAATAAATAAATTGAATTGAATTGAAAAATAATGAAATTAGTATACTCAATAAAACTTGGTCCTGCTACTTAATGAAATGTGATAGTTTGGATATTTTTTGTTTTGATATATTTTGATTTTTTGTGTGGCTCTATCACGTGTTATAACTTGGAACATAGATCAAAGTCTGAAAATGCACGCGTCGGCATTGTTAAATCTGTGACTTATATTTTTTAAACATTAAACTACAATGTATAAAATTTGCATATTGCTTCAAATATATTTATTCAAAAAAAAAAAAAAAAACGTATGTATTCATTTTGGTCCACTACTCATAAGCCAAGTCTACACCTCCGTATTGGAGAGATCTATGTGACAAGTTTTAAGCTTGTCTCAAATACCAAACTAAAATTTGCTGCCAGCTCTCGGAATATAATGTGCGATCAATATATTTTGTTATGTATTAAAAGAAAAGTAAAACAATACTGGGCTAAGAAATCAACATGTTCCATGTAATTCCCCTACTCGTACTATGTACGCCAGCATGGCGAATTATGGCCTTGAACCTGTTCTTGTGAGGGCAGGCCCCAAATCCCAGCAGTGGGAAGATTTAGCTAGCTGCTTACGATTACTCATCGTTCCCATGTCAAAATTTGTTAATGTTATTTTCTATGTCAATGGCATTTATACATATATTATACATATTTTTAGCAAAAATATTCCAACTCTGTCGCTCTGAACACACGTGTTTACTTTTCTAAGTGTTATAATAATTAAGGTTCAGAAGTTCAGGTTTGTATTACTGTAAAACAGGCGACAGAAAGTTTTTACGAGGCCCAAAGTATTCGGTACAGCACTTTTACATTTATGAGGATATGGCACCCTTGTCGCGCTCACTTTATTTGCTTATTAATTTTAATTGAAATACGTATTTATAATACAACATTCCGAGGTAATGTACGTAGATAATGGGTATCGTATTTATCTCTTCATTTATAACCGCTATTTTATGTAGGCTATGTGATACCATTCCCATTTCTAATTATAAAAGTAATTTCATTAAATTGTAAACAATATTCAAAGATAATAAAAAGCCACCCATTGTCTAGGGTGATTTGTACAATGCTGTACTAATGGATACAATTCTATTACTTTTAATGTACATTTATCTTTAATTTAAATATATTATAATTTTAAATACAAATACAAAAATCTTTATTGCTGTTTGCAGGTAAGATAAGATGATACAAAACGTTTAAATAATTGACTCATACAAACTGGCCTCTTCTTCTAGAGTCATGCAATATGTCTGGCAACGCAGTTTCCATTGGTCTGAATTTATACAATGATAATAATAGTCAGCTGATAAAGTCTTCTTCTTCTTTTTTCATTTTTAACTTTTAATCGTTTGTATCATATATGACATCTGATTCATCGTCTATTAATTTCTGGCTTCTTTTTCTTTTTTTTGTGTAGTATTAAATGAAATAATTAAAAATAAATTTTGTAACAAACTATAATTTCATTACTGATGATATTGAAAAAATGGTTTCTACGCGAAACCATCTTGACTTGATGAGTACGCTGCAAATTTATATGTTTAACAGCTATAAAACCTTTAACAAATACGCCTAGTCCTCGCTGTCGCTCCCACCTCACAAGCCCTTAATCTGCTGAACAACCTGCTCGCTCATACACCAGATGCGGATTAATTTGTAGAAAATTTCAATGTCTTTGTTGGAGTTACCATTAAACTTCTATGTAAAATTACTGCATAATGTGGAAAATAAATGTATAATTAATATTAAGTATTTCACAGTTCTTTTGAGTTTATTTAATGAATTTTGTAATTACGGCATTATTCTGTTGTAATATCGATCATGATACTATATTGTAGAGTTTGTGAATATTATAATTTATTATTCAGTTATTTATTATTTATTCCTCTTAATTTCTAAGTTTTTTACATTAAGTATAAAAATATATAAATATAATAAATTTATTATTGATTTTTTTCATTTCTAAGATGTTCCATTAATAAGTTATTTTTTCTGGCTTTCTGTTCGTTTTGGTGTATACTGTAAGCACAGAAGGACTGAATTTTAATAAATAAATAACTACTTCGGGTAGGTTTAAAAAACTTTCATGAACCGAGTTAAATCTACCAAATCGTGGAATATGTTGCTCGAGCATTTATTCTCGATGGACACATAAATGTGTTTCCAAATCGAGAGTGAATCGGTCTTTTATCGGTAAATGTGCTGAAATATATTTCATCATACATTGCATTGTCGCTTCAAATTAGACGAGATCGTAGTGTAGCATAAGTTTAATGTAAAAGGTGTAACGGCTGCAATAAAACAGCTTCACTTTTGAAAACCTTTAAGAAAGTTTCTTAGTATCAAAAGAAATGCAGGCGAGCTCTTTGCCTTGCAGTTTTAAGGACTCTTTCAATAAACCATGGTCATTTAACTAATGAGCTTGCTTTAAAGTAAACAAGTTGAACAAAGTCTACGTCCGTTATTCAGGCTACCTCTGATACTTAGACTACGACCGACTTGTTTCATAAAAAATGCTATTTCACCATCTCGTATCAGAAAAGTATATCGCTGCAGGTTCTTGGGCAGACGACATAATTAAGTGTATTTTGGTCGACATTTCTTGATATTTCAAAACTTTGACGATGAGTTAAAATCAGCTTTCGAAATATTGTAGATCTCTTTTTGGGATGTTTTAAAACATTGAACATGCTGGAAATATGACAAACTTAGCAAAAGTATTTGGAAAACTAGCTTCGAAACATAAATTTGCTATTTATTTAATGTAGGTTTTTGCGCACAGAAATCGAAATAATATTTTTTTAGATTTCTGTGCTTTTGCTATTTAATTATACGTTAAAAATAGGAAAATATAAAATTACCAATTCACAAAAGCTGGTAAAAAACTCAACTTTTAACTTTAGTTCGTGTAGTATGTTTTTTCACAATTTTAGTGGTACAATCGAATATATTAGCTGAGGTACCTTCGAGTATTACAAAACTGTCAAGTTTTGTACTTAAACTCTACATTTGACTGTTCGCATTTTCCGTCACAAAATGAAATCAAGCATTTTCTAACTTTTTAGGCTCAAGAGAATCAATTTAGTCAAGTATTTAGTTTAATCAATTTAATTAAGTCAATCTTTGAAATATAACGAAAAGTAATCTAATTCTTAAACAAGGTAAAAAATATGCACGTATACCTATTATGTGATAGATACTTTATGATCAAAACCTATTTTAAATTATGCTTCATTCAACACTTAATAACCAGCTCAGGGCAAATGTTAGAGAAACATGGAGAACAGCGTTCACAATTTGCACAGGAGCAGTGAAAGTTTTGATATTCCGCTCACGCCCGCCCCTTGAGATAAGTTTCAGCCACAATTACCTGACCGTTCAAGCGTCAGGAAATATATTGGCACCTTCTGCAACCTCGACGCCTCCGCGCGCCGCTGTCGCAAAACGCGACTGTGCCCAATCTTGTATCTACAATCTGATTTCCATGGCAACCAACTTATTCCACCAAAAAAAGAAAGAGCCACTCCAGTAAACCAATTTATGATTGCTCAAACTGCGAGTCACGCCGCAACCGAGACTGTCTTGAACAATCAACTTTAACTCTGACAAATAAAATAAATCAAAAAGAAAACAATTGCATGATTGATGCTCTTCTTCTAAAAGGGAGCTGAGAAAACCGCCTGATTATTGTCGCAGCACACAAAGAAATCAAGCGACAAGTTTTAAAAGGTCTCTAATGGACAAGAAGCCATCGATCAAATTACAAAGAAAGTTTTCCCAATACTAAACAATCGATGAAATTGAACATTTCGATGGAGCTTTTTATCAGTAAAATGTGTCATTTTCCATTGTGTAGTTTGAATGGATTGAAGTTGCGGGCACTTTATCATTCGACAGGCTTATAATTCAAAGCCAGCGAATTGATGGAAATAAAAATGCCAGTGCTCACCTGCCTTTATGTAAATTTGGAAAATGTGGAGGTATTTTAAAGCGCAAAGAAAATCAAAGGGCGGCTTAGTGCCGTAGTGGAATGTCGGTGGAGTCAAAAAGGGCTGTATCGGGCGGCCGCAATATTCGAGCCCCTCGATCTCGGGATGGAATACTTGGGGCGGCTTTCATTCGATCGCAATCTCTATGCTAACAGCTTGCGATTCTGATCTTCGTTTAGCGGAATGACCGCAGTCACCCCGACTCCTGTGACGCTTATTCCTTACACGTTCACCCCACAGAACTTTTTATGGACACGAGCAGCACTCGCCCTTCTATAGAGATTTCCTTTTCGGATGACAAAAAACCATTCCGAAAGGAAAATATGAAACGTAAACATTTCGGAACGATCTTGAACTTTTTAATAAAAAAAAGCTATATTTTATTCGTGGGCTTTATCGGTGCTAATATTTTAGGCCGTCGGAATGCAGTCAATTGATGTTCAAACAGATATCGGAATTAAATTTCGCAGTAAAATCGTGAAAATGCAAATATTTACAATGAAGTTACACTTTCATTCAAGCAATGAAAGCGTTTCGAATTAAAATGATTCGAAAATAACGCTTGAACGGTCCAGTGGCTAACTCAATAGCGCCGGCGGAGAGCTGAACAGTGGACGCGGGAGATAGGTATGCAGATTGTGGGGAATGTCCTCTAGAGAGGGGTAAAGAGAGGTCAGTTAACATACAAGATACGAGTATGTAAATCCTTTATTTAAACTAGGGATCCGGAAATTTGACGCTCTTCTGAAATGTTTGTACTTGTATGTTTGCCGAAGACTTGCGTGGATGGTCAAATAAATAATTTTACATATACCGTTATAGTTAATAGAGTATATTATGGTCATTTTAACGTCGGGTGGAATCTTGTCATAGTAAGTATTTATATTGGAGTGAAAATAGTAAGACTTATATCTCCATGACAAGTACAGTGCAGAATTAGGCAGTGAAGAGTTGAGCTGTTATTAGCTATTATGATATGATTATAAACTATTTTCGTACAAAAAATTAAACCGACTTCAAAACCATAAATAGGCACTCAAAAGCGAAAAATAAACTTAAATCATCATTATAAGCGCTACTCACTCATCTATTTGAAGTCGGTGCTAGCTTAATCTAACAGGTAGTGAATAGATACTACTTGCCTGTGCCTACTTAGCATGTGCCTACGTAGCATTAATCTACAAAATGTTTGACCTGACTGGCACCGACTTCAAATAGATGAGTGAGTAGCGCTTATAATGATGATTTTAGTTTATTTTTCGCTTTTGAGGGCCTATTTGTGATTTTAAGTCGGTATTTGTAGTTTAATTTTTTGTACGAAAATAGTTAAACGTTTACTTTACCCTTTTTAGTGTAAAAAAGTTTTTATTAATCCATTTACACAATTTCGTATTGACAGGATCGAGTTTCATAACTTTTGTGAAATCTACAACTACGTCATCCAGAAAATTGTACGCAAATTTCAGTTTATGGTTCATATTTCAAAAACCACTTGACCGATTTCGATAAGATTTATATGGAACCATTTGGAAAGCATACCTATACGAATACAAAAAGAAATTTTAAAACCGGTGCAGAGGTTTTCGAGAAATCAGGTAATATACATAAAAAAAAACATAGGGATCGAATTGATAACCTCCTCCTCCACCTTTTTTTGGAAGTCGGTTAAAAATAAATACCTACCTATAAGGCGCATTACTTACCACTTACTAGGTCTTGATTATTCCCACGCCTTTTATTTGAAAAATAAAAGAAACACAGTAAGGTTAGATAAATAAAATATTATTTACTAGAAGTGCCCGCATAGTTTCCAATCCTGTTTTCCGGGTTAAAAGTTTGCTTATGTGCTATTCTACACTATTACCTAACTATGTAACAAATGTCGTTAAAATCTCGTCAGTAGTTTTTGCGTGAAAGAGTAGCAATCCATCCATACTTACAAACATTCGCGTGTATAATATAAATTACCGTAAATGCCCAATTTTAGATGTTAAATTGGGTTTAAATTGACTAAATAAAATTATTATTAGTTTAGAACTATACACGTAGAAGCTATTTTATAAAGTAATGTAATAGATGACTGATTTACTTATGAGACATCACCGACAAAATTAAAATGTAGACTAATAATGTAATTGTAAAAAGTAAACCTTACCTCTTTAACATAGTGGTCAGTCTTGCTTTTCAACTCGTCCCTTTCGACCTTCAATTCACTAATTTTATTCCTAAAGTACGTCATCATCCGTTCCTTATCCATCTGCATTCCTTATTGCATTATGCTTATTTCACTAAAAATTTTTAGGTACCTACATTTTGTAAAATAGTTTTAGTAGAACGAGATATTAAATCTAGTTGTATAAGTATACATATTTATGCATAAAATGATCGTGAAAATAAACTCACAAACTCGTAATACGAGCAAAAAGAAATTAGTAGGAATGAATCGAGACGGAACGTGCACCGAAAAACTTATTTCCGCTGATATCTAATATTTTACTTATACAGAAATAATTCGTGAAACAAAAAGAATGAGGGGTCAAAAGCAGATGGTCCGCTTTTATAAAAATGTTGGGAGGGTTGTGAAATATGACACTGTGTTATTTCTTCGCACACCCGGTCAAGAGTTATTGCATTCCATTATACGTTTTCTCTATCTAAGGAAGCCATTTTCACCGAAGAATAACCACAATGTCTAATTTTTGTTCCGTTTAGGTAACAAACAGCCTTTGGACAAAACAAGGATATATATATATATTTTATGGTTAAAACGTTAGACTCATAATCGTGAGGTAGTATGTTCGAATTCCTTCGGAATCTACGAGTAGGTATTTTCCGAAGCGCAGATATACAAATTTATCAACCATACTTTAAAACTGAAGGAAAACATCGCGAGGAGAGTAGTAGGCAGGAGAGGAGAGTCAGCTGCCAAACCCGCACTTAGTCAGCGTGGTGGATAATGACTTTGACTCTCTCGTTGTGAGAGAAGACTCAATCCCTATCAGTGAAAAACAGAGAACTCTGCTTAAACGTATTAGGTACCCGTAAAGCGGCGAGGAGTCCATATGGGTTCATCGCCGGATATGACTCATAATGTGAAACAAATAAAAAAAAATCTACCCTCAAAATTTGTGAGGTTAGTTTTGACAAAACAAATCATAAGTGAAGGTTTATCAACTAACATTTTTTTCGGGACAAGAGAAAAAGAAAACTTATCTAGTGAAATAAATGAATAGAATTTGTCTTAAATTTTGGTTTTTATCACGGGTAAATTTTATAATAACTTAATTTTTAAACTACTATCAACTGAATTAAATGAACCACTATTCAATTTCAAATGCCTAATTTGCCAGTTCATCGCGATATTTCAGTTTTAGAGAATAATGCCAGAGAATGAGTTGACACCGTATCTTTAGGTTGAAATCGGCTGCTTTGAAACAGTTTAGCTATCACACTGCTCCTTTTAACATGGCGAGCTGCGTAAGAGATTGACAATAGAGCCAGTGGCTTGGAAGGGGACACCTTATCTTTACTACATTGTGTCCCATGTCACATGAAACGCGAGTGCCCCGGGGCATGAACGGATTTCACATTCATAATGAAGATTAAGCATATCAAATTTGTGTGTGGCTTACAATTAGCTCAATTAAATGCATTTACGAGATCAACGCAATACATTTTTTGCTTTGTGGACTAAAAGAAAAATTCTTGTGTTTAGGTTTTAACTTCATAGAATTTTGTTATGATTGGCTGCAATTGCGTGTTTAATTAAGTACTGCTTTTGGGTACTAATGTTTTATTTTCTTTTGGCTGATATTTTTTTAGTAAGAAAACTAACGCGGTTTTAACACAAATTTAAATATGATAACGGGTAACTCACGTGCAATATGGTCTAGTTCGACTCAAGCTAGCAAGCTTGAGTCGAACTCAACAGTGCCAAACGGGCAGACATCACGCGCGTTCTCTCCATGAAAAAAGTTGCTGGACTTAAGTCGGACTAGATCGACTATATCACTAGTGGGTTATATAAAATAATAATAACATAGGTGTGGTTAATGACATACGCGTTAATTTAATTAATGATTTCTTCTACGTAAAAACAAAAGATTTTTCGATGACTGAAAGAATGTTGCCATGTATGCGCTATTACTTTTTTTAACGAGACAGAGCCTTTATTCATTAAACAAAATTTCAATAAATAATTAAAACAACATCATACTATATACCTAACTAAATATGTCTACACTAAGCGTATCTGAATTATTCATACACCAATGAAGGTCTTGATATTCTAGAACCCATTACCAGACGAAAGCCTATCCAGGATGCTAGCGGCATTATCACGGTATTCCATTATTAAGTGTATTGATTTAATTAACAAATCATCGCGTTCGACTATTCCGGCTTGTTTTTTTTAAATATGACGAATATCTAAATCTTCACATTTATACAGCTATACAGTTAGTAGGTATAATAGTAATGAGAAAAGTAGTAATTAGTAGTACAGCAGGTTATCACCGTGAGAAATTTATAATTTATCTCTTGAGTACTTGGATTCGTTTTGTGAAAATCCCTTTAACATGATTGTAATTTTTATCCCCCGACCAAAAAAGGGGTAATATAAGTTTGACGTCGATGTCTGTCTGTCTGTCTATTTTCGTGCGGATGTTCTTAGCTATGTTTGGTTAATATCGATTCAAGATAGCCGCCTCCAAAAAATGGCGGACAAAATATTTCTTCACAACCTACCTCAATATGGGTATCAAATGAAAAGGCTTGACTAGTAGAATACTATACACTACAACAAATTTCAAATCCAAGATGGCCACCACAATATGGCAAATTACATTAATGTTTTTCACCACTGCCTCAATATGGGTATCAAATGAAAGGGCTTGACTAGTAGAATGCTGTAGACATTACGAATCCGAGGTAGTCGGGGGTTAATCAAAATTTTAATTTTGTTCTTGTGACATCCATAATATTTTTTTATTTTACTTTTCTCTGAGTTTTTGCCCGTCATTCTAAGAGTAATGTGCAAATATTACTGTATACCTAAGTAAATGTTCTGGTTTCATGGGCAATATTTCCAAAGAAATTATAAGGCAAGCAGAATTCATCTTATAGCTCCAGGCGAAGAGTGCAGCGTAGTACTAGACAGTGATTTGAAAGCATCATGTTCAAATAACTGCGCGATTCTGTCATTTTATAAGCAGGCATGTTGCTTATGGTCAGGTGAAAATCTGAAATGAAAAAATATAGCATTTCTTGTAATTATTTGAAATAGATAACGGAAATAAAGATTTTCCATTAAAAACTTCGAAGAAGATCGTAAATTATTTTAGTACCATGATTTGTCTTGCTAGACTTGTTGTCGTAGTCGATGGAACTAAAATAGTTAGTACGATTTGTTTTTACAGCACGACCTAAAACTTTACATTGTTGTTACTGTGACTTTGTTATTTATGGAGGTAATTTTCGAATCAAAGAGGTTTCAAATATCTTGGATCGACTTAAAAAATGTATGATTCTGTTGAAGAGTTCAGACTGAAAATAAAGAGGCCACACTCCGTGATATTTCTAAGCATTACCGAGTTGAAATAATAGGTGTTAAACCTTAGCTAGATAATTATATGTAAACTCTTTGGTGTTAACACTCATGTGCTTATTTGGTCGAAGTGCAAATTTCAAATAAGGAATACCGCGGATATGTGTGATTTGAACTTATATTTGTTGATTCTGGTTATTTGTTGCTGAAGTAACGAATTGTATTATTTGAATTGGAGCTTGTTATCTTTACATACCGATCATTTTTCGTACATTGAAAAATTGCCTATTTTTTAAATTACAGACGGGCACCATTTTAGACGTACCTAATATTAAGAATTAAAATACGAGTATTAAACCATTACAAAAGAAAGATCACAAACTTTTCATGTTTTAATATTTTTCTATATAATTTTGTCGGTTCTTGTGTAATTAGGTACCAGTTTTAATATATTTCTCGATAATTCATTAATAATTTACGCTGTTCTCGGTAATTTATCTCTATTTAAATTTAAGTTTCAGTTGTTAAATTGTTGCTCAGATAATAATTTGTAATTTATACGAGGCACTATCACGGTATCACGGTTGTGCTCGCAGCATAGCTTAATTATATTTTCCTCCTACAATGATGAAATTGTAGTCTTGTAATTGGTACAAAGGATGGTAGGTACCTAGGTGACAAACCTTCGGATGGTACATTTTTGAAAGTTAAAATTAGTGAGGCGTTTTCCTGACGCAAAAAGACTTGTCAAAAATAGTTCGAAAAATTGCCAAGAGTGACACCACTGTTGGTTTTTGTGAAATGTATCTAACAAAATAAAACAGTGGTGCCACCTACGGTGAAATTGGGAACTGTATTTGACAAGTTTTTTTACGTCTTGAAAACCTCCCATTGCGCTATTTTTAATTTTTGTAGGATGTTTTGTTGTAGTAGTAGTAAACACTTTTAATGAGTCAAGTAGACGAAATGCCACACTTTTTGTGGTGGGTCTACCGCGCATCAGTGTCCGAATATTTCATTACTATTATGGAAAAAAAAATTATGTGTGCGCTTAAGACCGCACGGCAGAAGTAAAAACTAGAATTTGAAATACTTAACTATTAAAGACTAATAAAAAACACGTAATTTTAATAATTAAAAATAAAAACGATTTCTAAATTGAAATTGAATAAATATGTACCTAGTAAGCACAGCCACACGAGAAGAACATGCGGATGAATGACTAGTATCCATGGCTAAGAATAAATTAAAAACAATTTTTACGCAGGTTGGAAATAGCGTTATTCTATCTTTGGCGTTTGACTCCCAAATTGTTTGTTTTATTTTTTATTTATTAAATTATAGGTATTTCGCTAAAAATATGTGTAAGTAAAGGTGTAAGTGTATGAATACTAAAATAAGTAGACAAATTCAAGTTAGAGGTCAGTAAAAATGTAAATTAAATGACTTACCTCATCCAAGCATACCGAGTATTTCTCATAACCCTTGGTTATGGTTATAATAAATACTCTGTGTGGGTTTGCAATACAGTTGAATGGTTTATTTTAATTTAATCTACTTGTGCAACGTTACTTTTTGTCATTGTTCATCTTATGCACAGATTACTGAAACAAAACGATCTTATTGCTTTCTCAATCGGAGTGAGAAAAACATTTATTTACAAAATCTAATCCCTAAAATATCACTCCAAGAGGTTCTTTCCTTGAAAATTTAATTGAGGTTAAATACAGACACTCAAGGTCTTAAGTCTAGGAGAAGAAGGGCCTCTATGGACGTAATTCATAAAATAATTTAAAACGGAACACCTACAATATTTCAATGTTCAAATCTCAATAAATCGTCTAGGCGTGGTAACGAGCTCGCTGCGGCGTAGTCTCTGCGGATACGTATTTTATTGGATTTGCTGAAACGTTTTTCAGGTCCGAAGGATTATTTACGAGCGTCTGCGCCGCCGCTGCAGAAATGCAGATGGACACAAAGGCAAGACGTGGCCGCCAGTACCTATGCGGAATTTCTAGCCAGCCGAAATCCGCAAAAGGTTTATTCATGGATTTACTTTCGTGTTTTACAGAGACCGGTTTATCAGCACGTTAAAGTTAGTATCGCATAACTTCACTGTATTTTATTTCTATAATTTGATTTGGTATTCACAGGAATTTAAAAACGCAAGACAATAAATAAATTTAAAGTACCGCAAAAATGTTTAAAACCGATTCCTGTTAATTTCATAATACATTACAATTGAAACATGAAATTCAGAGTGTTATTCTACTAAAACTTAAAATATAATTTTTGTGTTAAGTAATAAAATGTTAAGTAATAAATAAAGCAATAAAGGTACTACTTATATTCCTTTTGGTATTCCGTTTTCTTCGAAAAGCGAAAAAACAAAGTGTTTACTCTTTTTTGTGATTTTTTGATTTCTTACATAAGTATGAAACCAAAAAAAATTGTCACAATTTCTATTTACCCAGACAGCGAACAAATTATTCATTAGGATATCTAACCAGTTTCGCGTAGCGTCGTTCAGAGCGCGGCACGAGAGAGCACCAGTCACAGGTGGTCCGGCTGATTAATCGCCCCCATGGGTCGTCCGAACTCCCCGACCTATTTATTTATACGTCTCATAAGTTTAAACCTTACCAAAGATTTAAATCTTTACTCAATTTAAATCTATATTTTTGGTGTATTAATATACTGTGGAAGAGGTTTAACTATCGCATAATAAAGCTTAGAGATTAAGCTTGTTCACCTTACATACCTTATTCTTTTTTGTTATTAAACTAAATGGTTTCTAAGAATCCTGTTGAAGAATATATTTTGATAGTCTTTTACAATTTTATTTCTCTACAAATATGAATTAATTTTTGTTGTAATAATAATCCATGACCATAGTAGCTACTAAGAGTAATTAATGATTTTTGTTTGTCTTGTGAATTGGTATCCAATATAATTAAGTTAATTTTGTGTCACCTCACTGAGCAAATTTACCAAGTAATTCTAGTAATTTGAACCTCGTGACTTAGTGGGTAGTAACTCTGCCTGTTAAGCCGAGGGCCGTGGGTTCGATTTTCACCCAGTGTAAATCTTTGTGTGATGAGTTCAAATATTTATACTGTGTCTGGGTGTTTCTATATATAATAAGTACGTATTACTCGACAATTATATACAATTACAATTATATAAGTGTTATATCAGCTATCTGGCCGCCATATTACAAACTTTGTTTAGTTTGGGGTCAGATGGTGATGTGTGTGAATTGTCCACCAATATTTAACGTTATTTATTTATTTAACTTTAGTTATATTAAGTGTTTGTTATTTAATCAATAAATCAAATCAAATTCAAGTATAGTTCCAATTCAAGACTACAAATAGTTGTATACTTTTTCCGTGGAAGATACGTAGGTAGGTTATCCGTTCATTCATAAAAACAGAGAAGATACTAAATAGGTACTCGGTATCTGTCTTGAGGATGTCTTAGCTCCATTATACAGTTAACCCATTCATGGAGAAGATAAACCTGCGGTTACCATTAGATATAATACGGTTCTATTAGAATTCATTAACATGTATGTATTCGACTATTTCGGGACCGCAATAGTGCTTAATTGAAACCCTAAATAATACTCCAAATTTGAGAGTTAACTCCTTTGGGTAAATATTTGCGGAATCTGTGAGCGAAGGTTAACAACCAGTTATATTAGGCTGTGGTTTTAGTAGAAAGTGGAGGTGAACCATAAAGGTTTATTATTGCAATGGATTCTATTTGTCTAAATTAACATACTTGCAGGAAATGATGGATGCCGAAAATGTACAAAGTTTCTTATAAAACATTCAAATTACGTACAATTAACTAACCTAACACGTGGCACAAACTAATATAAAAAAATAGTAATTTGACTGTCTGCTTAAGTGTACCAGTTATTTGCAGTTTTTAAGACTACCCACAATTCAAGCTTGTTTCACACTGACACTAACCAGATTTTTTATTCAACTATATTTCACTGGCGAAAAAGTGGGTAGAATTAGTAATGTGGTGTCACCTCGGCAAACTGGCGTTATGTTTTTGCTTGCATTGGCGCGTCGTGGCTCTGAGGCGGTAGGAGGCAGGTGGTTACCTTGATTAATCGGGGCTGAAGCGGTCCTATTTATACCACGCCGGAAACGGCCAGTGCCCGGAGCCTACGTCTAGCGAGCCGCAGGGATCTAACATACGGCTGTCCAACAATACTAAAATACCTGCATGACTGACTCTGGAGTCAGATTAAGTGTAGGTTGTGATTACATTTGAATTTGTTATCATAGATGTTCTCGTTTTAGTTTATTCTAATATAACAGACATAATTTATACGTGTGTAATATCATTGTATTTATATTAGTAATACCGACTTCACTAAAAATTATTAAACAACATGCTAGGTTTTTATTTGATAAAATATAATAAAATTATTAGAATGAAAATTCTACGAAACTATGGTTCATCTGAGTCTTTGGAAGTTTCGCGAAATTCTCAGTACCTTAGCAGCACGGTAAAAGTATTTACCATACTTCAAAATATTAAATTTCAAAGATATTTTATTACTAGGAACGCTCCGCGACTTCAACAACGTTGTTTCCTGTCCCGTGTTTTTTTTTTGGGATAAAAACTAGCACATATCTGTATTCCATACTATATTCTATTTGTTCCAAATATTAAACCGATACGATCAGGGGTTCCGACATGCTAAAACAGCTACATTCTTCATATGTGATCTTTCACGTTCATAATATTTAATAAGATGAATGGGTAAAAGTATGTGTTAAGCATAATCATGCTTATCAGTTATCTTACATTTGCCAAAACTATCTTTGGCTGGTGTATTTCCATTTTAAAAAGATTAAATATAACCCCCAATTTTATTTGACAAAACTACTAACTCACGATATTCAGCAGTACTTTAATATTATAGGATGCCTCTCTGTGTTTTTAGTATATATAAATAATACCATTCACGGTGATCTTTAGGTTGAATATAGCACAATGATGGATGAGGCGCACATCAGGGATTCAAATGTCAAGATACAAAAAGGTCTTTGGGATTTAAGTTAAAAGATAAATGATTTGTAAAACGAACTGGACTAATATGAATTACCTACTACGATAAGATGATTCCGATTATACCTCTAGCAAGTGTAGATTATAGTGTAGCCTACTTAGTACGTGGTGGTGCTACGTTTGACGAGTTTTCAAATTTTCGGCACAATGATTCTGCATGATACATAAAATGTCTATATAGCATTAGGCACATTGAACATTTCAAAACTGGAATTAATTTGTGTTATAATTCAAAACCAAAATAAACGAGTATTGTAAACTAGTAGCACCCCGCGGTTTTACGCGCGTAGTGTCAGTTCCTGTAATTTTCCCTTGGAAAAAATACTATATAGTATTGCATTCGATAAATAAACTGTTCCAAATTTCAACTTCACTAACATTCCAATAGTTAAAAACTATGTATTTTATGTGTATGTGAATTAGTTTTAGTAGCTTCAAAATTTTGGCCAATGTAGCACAAAATATTCCCTATTATTTGAAATGTTTTAATAGACAAAGCTTTGACTCAGGGCAAATTAAATCAATTGTAAGCGAACACAGGGCGACTTTAATTCCAACCTCATTTTATTTAGGTGGATTAAGTGGTGGCAATTAGTTCTTACCTGGCCACTTGGACAGTTCTCAAGTAGTAAGGACGTTCTTTTAAAAAAGGTTTTTTGAACAAAATGCCTCAGCTTTTCAACACAATTGCCCTGATAGAAAAAATAATTAGGTATTTATAGTATTCAACAAAAATGTTTGTTTAATTGCACTTTTAATATAACAAACAATATTTAGAGAGTTTGATTATATAAGAGTAATTAACATAACCAGTGGTCTCTGCTCACTTAACAACCAAAACAGTTTCCTTACAAAATCCTCTACAAAATTATGTTTTAGTTAAGATAAAATTATATCGTGCTAACCATGGACGTACATGGTGCTAACAGAATAAAATAAAATGAACGCAGTGAAATTTTACGAATTTTTCGTTTGTTGTTTTTTTGTTTGTTATTGTAAGCAACATGCCTGCCACATAACAAGACAGTGACACGCAGCTATTGGAACATGAAAAATGCAAAACATTACCTAACACTGCACTGCGCTCGTCACCCAGATTTCTAAGATTTTATACTTTTCTTTACATCTCTAATATCCTGTAATTTCTCTGGAAACATTCTGTTATTAAGCTGTTTGTTGTTATATTCATATAAATAACAATAACAGCTAGACTGTGGAATGTGTGGTCTGAGTGGGGGTTTCCCCATACAATCCTAGGATTGTCAAGAGTGAGTTCTCAAACGTACTTCATTATATAGTCCGCATGATTTTTTAACATCAGATGAGATAAAGATGAAAATTAAGATGGTTGATACACGTATTTAATTAAATGACGGGTACCAAACGTGAATGGCCAGTACAGTCCGACAGAGATTTCAGCCGCGTCCGGTGACCTTTTTCAAGGAGAGTGCACGCGCGTGATCATTTCCCTCTTGGCGTCCTGATTTTGGTTTGGAGATGAAATTCAAAAAATGTTTGAATCACACATCGTTAGCGTTTTCCAAATGGCGGTAGGGAAAAGTAAATAAAACTACCCACAACGGATGCGGACGCTCTTATATAAAAGTGGTTAAACGTTTTTAAAATGGCGGACAAGAACGGGCATTAATTACAGTCATAAGAAAATTTGTCGCATGCTGTTTCGTTCCCCATTTTCATGCAAAATGTCGCAATACGGTAAAATTATTATGTCTTGTAGAAATGCGACTCTAATTAATACGGAATCCGTTTTCAAATGATGATGAAAGATTTTTGAATAATAAAGCAATTCAAAACTCTGAATATCTCATTATAATACCTATATACGTGTTCCCACAATAATAAGTTTGTTGGCACACAAAACCAGCCATCTCAAAGGTTCTTCGTGGTTTTGTCGAAACTTGACCGGCTTATTTCTCACCATAAGTACTCGTATAAGCCGTTACTTGGTATAAGTCGTGTGAGTACTTGGTGTGGTAAAATAGATTAAATATTTAAATTTAGTAATGTTAGCGAAAAACCATAGATTCCTTACTAAGTGTTACCATATTGTACCCGTATTTATATTCCGTAGTAAAGCTCATACAGTGCACAAAGTAAGCTCCTTACGTTAGAGGTTTCTAGCTAAAATTCTAATTGTTTGTGCTTTGAAACAGATGTTGCTATAGTTTGCAATTGAATGTAAACTATGTATGAACAATGCTAATTACATTGTTATGTACTTAATTGACCTTAAATAATTTTCGCTGTTAAGTTAGCTAAATAAAAAATTGGTTGCCTGTAAAGTCGGTATACGGGCGAAAGTTTTACGTGACAACGACTTTGAGTGGTAAAATAATTTTACGGAAGGGACGCGTGCCTTTCACTTTTTATGTCTGTCTCTCTCGCTCTTAGGCGGGCTAACTATGCCCGAGTGGAAGGGACACGTGCCTCTCACTCGCTCTCGTTGTGAGCGCATAACGTGAGAGGAGCGTAACGCAGTTTCTTGAAGTGTCACCCGGCAAACCAATTTATAAGACGTTGTCACGTCAAAACTATCAACCATTAATGTTTCAGTACCATACTTTATAAAATAGTTTCCGTAACCATGGAACGTTTACGATTCTATATTTCTAATACAATCTGCTGAATAAATATTTTGTTGGAGTATTTCGATTAAGTTATCATAAACTAGCTAATGTGTATGATGTATATGTTACTGACAGATAGTCTACAGATCAATCAATTTAATTTTATCGACTTTTTCATTTACATTTGTACTCCCCTTTTATTTACAGCTCTCTTTTATTCACTATTAACATGTGATAGGTCTTCAAAAGCAGGCATTTACCGATAAAAATCAACGAGATTTATCGGGTTCGATCTTTGATGGAGGACCTTTTCATACAGTTAGATAACATAGGTACGGTTGGTAACAGTGTTTCTATGACACCCTTTGAGTCCAGGGCCTTAAGAACGGAAAGTCCCCATTTCCTAGAATTACAATTACTTGGAGTACACTGACAGAGCCCAAATAGGTCACAAGAAGGTCGGCAACTGGAGTATTGAAAGAAGATAAAAGCCTACCGCAATTAAATGTATGCCATTTATTTAGCACTATTTATAGCGATTTCTTAGAAATAAGAATTCTAAAAATTACAATTTTACTGAGATTTTATTCTAAACCTTCATAAACTAAGAGAATATTGAAACCAAAAGTTCCCCCAATCGCTTTTCTTCAAACACCAACGTAAAGAAAAACAAAAGGAAGGATGTAAATCAGTTGAAAGTTTTCATCTGTGTACAAACTACGCACACACGCGAAAATCCAATAATATTAGGGAGCTCGCAGCCCCTGAGGGGTGTGTTTTCCCCGAAGTATTAGAAGTCGACACTAAAGTCAAGAAATATAAAATTCATCGGTATTACTGTCTCCAAACATTTCATCGAGGGGTGACTTCGATTTCAGAATCTAATTTTACATCAAATTGACTAAATATGGATTTAGTATACACCAACTACTGTTCATTTTTTGTTATAGTTTACCTAATAGTTTCACATAGATTATATTAACAATATTACCAAAGTATGTTGGGAGCTATATTTTGTTGATAATTCATATAAAAAGTCGCACAATACTTACTCTACATCTTCTATACGACCTTATAGAATTTCAGATTAGTCGTACAAAATTTTACTATTGTTAGTTCATTTAAACACTCTGTATTTTTACCCGACTGCGTGACGCAAAGGAGTGGTGATATGTTTATCAGTCTATATATGTATGTATGTATGATTCTTTGAAGCACCATACAGGCCAAGCCCCTGGGACGATTTTTATGATTCACAATCAATCGTCACACGTCAATCGATTCCTCCTAGCCTCGCGAGTGACACTAAAGACATGACATTAGTGTAAATTCAATCCATACTAATATTATAAATGCGAAAGTAACTCTGTCTGTCTGTCTGTCTGTCTGTCTGTCTGTCTGTCCGTCTTTACCGCCTAAACCAACCAACAGATTTTGATGAAATTTGATACATAGATAGAATAGATCCCGAGAAAGGACATAGGCTACTTTTTGTTCCGAAAAAAGGGTTGAAAGGGTTAAAATAAGGGATGAAAGTTTATATGGAAAACTTCGTCATTGTTGAAGAACTATGAAACTTTACGTCTAGATATTTAACACGAAACCATAAAATGTATGTTGTAGCAGTTTTGTAGTTTCGAACTGTAGTACCTACGGGGGTGGAATTGGGGTGAAAGTCTGAAGTTCAATATTATTGAAGATAAAACCATGGAACTTTGTATCTAGACACTTGAAATGGAGTCGATAAACGTTTGTTCCAGCAATTTTATAATTTCTAACTATACGGGGATACTTATATAACCGCTTGATACACTGGCCGCTTTTCGCGTTTTACTAATTTGGCGGGAAAACGGGTGTCAGGTTACATAAGTGCGGTGTTTATGTTTCGGCATATGAAGTGCCGCCTTACTTTTACCCGTTTGAGCCATTTACTCTCAAGAGCGTTTCAAGACGCTTCTAGCGGTATCATTTATTTATAATTAATG
Organism: Ectropis grisescens; assembly: GCA_017562165.1. Lineage (NCBI taxonomy): Eukaryota > Metazoa > Arthropoda > Insecta > Lepidoptera > Geometridae > Ectropis > Ectropis grisescens. The sequence continues at coordinate 16,591,404 of CM029772.1, forward strand.
TACTTAAATAAATTCAAGATGGCCGCCGCTACAAAATGGCGGATAATTTATGTTTTATTAATCCCATCAATATGGGTATCAAATGAAAGGGCTCAACAAGCAAAATACAATATACTATAAAAAATTGAAAACCAAGATGGCGGCCGCTACAAAATGGCGGATAACGTAGGTTTTATCAATCCCATCAACATGGGTATCAAATGAAAGGGCTCAACAAGCAGAATACAATATACTATAAAAAATTGAAATCCAAGATGGCGGCCGCTACAAAATGGCGGATAACGTAGGTTTTATCAATCCCATCACCAAGGGTATCAAATAAAAGGGCTTGACAAGAAGAATACAGTGCACTATACAACCTCAATATTTAAGATGGGCGCAGCCACTAAATGGCGTATCAGACAGAATTTTTGATAGTCGACGAGATTTTCATGGTGTCTTATCACATGTTATGCATGATGGACGCTCGATTAAGGCAAATTAAGAACTGCGAAAATGAGTTTTTTGGAGGAGTAAACGTTTTAGTAGAGTAACTTTTCGGTAATCTTTTACAACTGCCTCCTATAAAATGATCAGGAACACCTGTTTTCAATTCTAATATTAAATTATATATATGAAAGTAACTCTCTCTGTCCGTTACCGTCTAACGCTTAAGCCACTTAAAGAGTTTGTTACAATTTGGTGCACAGATAGACTAGACTTCGGAAAAGACAACGGCGATTTTTTATCACAGAAAAAGAGTTGAAAAGAGTGGGAATGAGGAGTAAAAGTGTGCATGGAAGGATCTTTGCACTCTTTGTATGCTATTTTTAACCGACTTCTAAAAAGGAGGAGGTTATCAATCCAGTTGTATTTCCAATTGTGAATCAATTTAGATGGTTATTTTTTTGGTTGGTAGATTATAGTTCAGAGGTGGTCATATAAATTTTATCGAAATCAGTGCGGCGGTTTTTGAAATATGAACAACAAACTAAAATTTGCGTTCATGTAATCAGACGATATATCTACTAATATCTACTAATAGACTCTAATAAAATTTGATGGACCGTCCCAATATGATTTTAAATTAAAGTCTGTTTTTGATTAATTTTTTGAGAACATAGTTTTTTTTGTAATTTGTCGTGTAAATTGTACATTTATTAATAAATATAAAACTTTGACTTAGACCGATTTTTATTAGGAAACGTGAATTTGTATGGTAGTAGACATACGAGTAGGTACTGCCTCAATTACTTTAATAAATATGTGGCGCGGACGAAGTCGCGGGTAAAAGCTAGTATGGTATATATCCAAGCGCCATATTGATCAAATTAAAAAAAATGGAAATCAACATACTATGTTAAGAGGGGTATCGTTAAATAGGTATTTAAAAATAAGTTTTAGTTTTCTCTCAATGTTTTTTGATTTTGCTGATCGTTTAGGATGTGTATTGATTTAAAGTTGCGTAACAACCATTCTCACATTCATATGTTTATAGGTAGCAGAAAACTTCGTATAATTGTAGTGGTATGACTCTTGGCAGGGTTCGCCTGGGGAAGTACCACACCTTTGCCAGTTATTCTACTGCTATTGTTCTGGTTTGAAGGGCAATGTTTTCAGATAAATTACAGGACTTACAGATATAACATTTTAAATCTCTGGGTGACGAGCGCAGTACAGTGCTAGGTAATGATTTGGACTCTTCATGTGCCAATAGCTGCGTGTCACTGTGGTGTTATGTGGCAGGCATGCTTCCCATCAGGTACATATCCTGCTTGTCTCGTCACTCTTTATTTGAAAAAACTAGCTGTACATGTGAATGTGGATAGACATAACATACATTTATACAAAAGTATCTAGTAGGTATATTGGACTACCTATTTTTGTACGTGGAGAAAATGCATTTACGCATATCCTATCGCCCGGGGGACACGGCCGGGTTATGTTGCACTCTATACCATGTATGGATATGGTGTCACTATCTACTATAACCTCCATGGGGTTTCAACTCTGCCGCTGATGGTGGAAACACGAAATCGCGGATTACTCCGACTCGGTCGCCCATCTCCGACTTCAAACGATTTAGTACTTACTTAACTTCGATCGAAAATCTATGATTATATAAGTATTTACACAAAACTATAAAAATTACATGCAGTAGAAAAACCTACATATCATATTATCAGTAGAAACGAAGACATTTGGTAAAAAAACCAAAAGATGCATATTTTATTGAGCATAATAACAATTCACTTTGAGCAAAATAACATTGTTCATAATTAAAAGTATAAAATAAAATAAATATAATTTAAAAATTCAAAAAACCCGACTGCATAAAATGTTAACCAAACTACCTACGTACTTACATACTATAAAAACTGAATAGAATAAAACAAGCACTTAGATTTCTGGTGGTCTAGAATTCTATAATATGTTACTGAATTAATATTATTGCAGAAAATAAGATATATTCTAGTAAAGTAACATATCAACTGAACAGTCGGGATCCATTGAACAATTAGATTGGCTGTAGAATAATGATGTAAGTACGTAGTTTGGTTAACATTTTATGCAGTCGGGTTCTTTGAGTTTTTAAATTAGGTATATTTGTTTTATTATCTGAAGTTTTTGGTTTTTCAAAGTAAAACAATTATACATATTTTTACGATTAGAATTTAAATGAACATGTCTGTTCATTGATATTCATCAAGTTGCAACCTTATAGCCTTTTCATTACGTCCAATCGCGAGCCTCTGAATAGGCGCGCCGCTCTTATTGCCTTCATTTAAAACAAACTGCAGCGTTATATTACTTTATTAGTGTTTATTGGGATTGGATTTCGAAAATGGTCCGTGAATATTCAAACTGCAATGTTTACAAAACATTGAATTGAGCTGTTTTCCAGACGTAGCTGTTTTATTTGAGTTTGCTGATCATCTATTACAATTTACACTGTTAATCTTTTATTTAATTTTATGCAATTGCTTCATGAATGTGTTATTTTGAATTATTATCTTTTGGGATCCACAAAACATAATTTATTTACTTTTAGGTACTTTTATGACCTGATATATTATACATGTACTTTTTTTGCGGTAAAACTCTAGAACCTAACTCTCGTAGCACCATTTGCGTACTTCCAAGCCCTCGAGCAATAATCAGGGTAATAATTAATTACAATTTTTTTACAATATTTTTTTGACGTGACCACTACTAATAAATCGATGAACGTCGGCTGCATGCACGAAAAAATGGCCCGTTATGTCCCGTTACGCGCATTGTCCTGTTACGCTCATAGTACGCTTGCGCTTGTATTTAAAATAAATCATTTATTTCCAAAATACAAAAATACAACGTAGGTATTACATTAATAGTTATAAATAAAGTACATTACTAATTTAAACCTGTATCGGCAAAATTTGTCTCAATTAATGGGTTTTTACTGTTTCAATGTCATAATTTGACCTTTTAAGACATCTCTAAATTCTACCTAATAAACACCAAATAAATTATGGTATCAGAAAACCGGAGCAAGCTTTTAAAGATATTACCTATTAAGTTTAGTTAATAAAATATAAATATCCTAGAAATAAAATTAATTCATCACTAATTATATCAAATCATCAAATTATCAAATCACATCAGTTGTTTAAATTTTGTTGTCAAATAATGTTTGCCAAGTAACGACTTTTCTTTGACTAAAACTTACTTACTTTGACCAAATGAGTTCGAGGAAAGTTAATAAATTGAACCATTTTAAAATGCAGGTCGGTAAACATTCTATTTTTGATATTAGGTTGACGCTCGTATATTCAAAGAAACGAGTTGCTAAATTAATTGGCAAACAAAAGAGATGAGGTTCCTGTTTGTAGGTACGAAATTTAAATAATCAGTCGTACCGAGCGCGGAATACTGATGGCAGCATTCAAATTGTGTGGAATTGTCAAAACAAGAAAATTGTTCCAGGAGAGCGCTGGGCTCGTCGGGCGCAGTACGGCTCCCGCGGCGTCGATTAGGGCGATGCTAATGTCATTTTGTTTGCTAACTCCGCAGACACTCGGCCGATCCATGCATCCGTGCCCTCAGTAAATATTGCCGACCTAATGGAAACAAATAATACCCCGTCTTATCTCCCGCTACCATTCACGTTGCAATTATATTGAGTGCCTTGTTAAGTTTCATGCAAGTTGTACCACATTTATACTTTGAAATGTTGGCTATTTCCATGCTGAATACATTTTCGTTTTGTAGAATCATCTCTCGAATGAGTCGACTGTTTTAAAAGAAGATCATTATCATACAATCTCCTGATTACGATAGGGTGCTTTTAGCTTTTAAGCTTCCTTTCGAAAAGCAATGTTATCAATGAACTTTATTCATGTCAGTTTGTTCTGTAGATAGCTATAAATAAAAATATTATTTTTTATTTCGTTACATTAGGGAGGCGATGGGATCACCGCAGCTGACGGCATAAAACGCCGCGAGTTAGCTAAGTCACTTCATTCAAACTTTTGCCAATTTTAAGGCGAACTTTTGTGTAGATACAAAAGTTGGCGTTAAGACCTTTTTGTTTGTAAAATGTACAATGTAATTGTGGATAGTGATGGACAATCTTTTTTACGCGGATTCTCAGCGTTGTTGAAATATCTCTTCTTAAAGTCGTTTAAAAAACAAGGAAGAAAAATTCGGCTACCTTTACTTTTAAGGGTGAGCGAGATTAGTCTGGCACTTTGGACATTAATATCAGAAAGAAGCTCCTCGCAGGCGGGTTAAATAAATGAAGTGACTAATAATTAATTGGAGTTTCGCCCTATTTTCCGTTCGGTGACAATTAATTTCCGGCTCCGGGGAGAAAAGAAACCCTTATCACAACCGTTCGCACTTCTCTCGGAACAAGAAGTGACAATTAGAAAACCCCACCGCAAAAAAGAGTTAACTAAACCTTCAGCCTGGCTCATGTGTTAATACGTTTCCGATTATAATTATAGCTACATTTCTAAAACTATTTACAATTCAAATTATCAGTATGGATATTTTTACGGTTCATTTTTACACACTCCTACTTATATGGGAGTTAATTTACAATTGCCCTTCAAAGGAAGTGGCGATAGATGTGATAACTTATTACTTAGAATTTTAGTAATAAACAGCACTAAAATTGATAATACGTCACCTATATTGCTACAGATATACAGAAATGTTACGTATCCCGGTGATGCCAAACTCACATGATATTAGTGTGCTGAGTGCCAGTTTTGTCGACAACAAAACTCGATCTACCCTGCGCGCGTAAATATGGCATTTGTATAAAGAAATGTATGGGGCGTCTAGCGCCGCTAGAGTTCTTCATACAAATGTTAAGTTTACGCGCTCACGGTAGAACACGTTTTGTTCTCGACAAAACTCGCACTCAGCATACAGCCATCCAAAAAAAAAAAACGCCCCGGTTGCTCTACTACCGCTCCAATGCTACACTGCTACGCCGCTACGCTGCTACATTAGCTCGTCGGTGACGCGAAGTCATATAATTTTCCCAACTAAAAGTATCTACAATATGACTATAGAATGGAGAAATGGCGTTTAAGTGTAACGCTATAATTATTTTAAAAAAGTTGCGTTTGTTTCAAAAAGACACGCACCTTTTTAAAATCCGTGTACAAAAGGTAACACAAGCCTTTTTTTCTACAGTGTCCCAAAATCCTTACTGATTTTTAATGTAATTTTACTGTCTGACATTTTAGTGGAACTATTTATCAAATCTCGGGGCAACTCGAAGTCGGCGAGGCTCGACACGTCCCGCGCCGCTCTGGGGGTGTCACAGCCGAGCTCTGTTTCACAATCTGGCAAAAAAACATAAGTCGGACAAAATAACTGAGTTCATAGTGCGAGTCATTTTGTGCTTAAACAAAGCGTCAAGTGCAGAGTCGACGGTAGCAATAACCGGGATCATTTTTCATGTGGTTCATTCTGGCGGTCGAGGAAAGCGATATAATAAATCATCGTTGCCAGCATCACGACGGTATTATTTAGTCCGGTCGGTTTTATCCGCGCATGTTATAAAATCATAATCGAGATTTGTTACGGGCAGTTTAGAAGTGAATGCTTCTGGTCATAACTGGAAAATAAACACGGTAACTCGACTGCACGATGTAAATTACCAAATTAAAACTCATAAATAGGTTTAAATGGTGCGTGTGAAATTAACGCAGTGCATAACCATTTCTATGATTTATCATAATAAAACATGATCCACACGGTAGATATTGTTTAAGTATTGATGTGATCAAACATTTACAAACTAGAAATACTTCAACAGTGCTGTTAATGGATTACTTGATCGAAACCACAAAGAAATAGTCATCAAAGTGTCAACAGACTTACGAAAAACAATGGCGACAATTTAATAATGGCCGCCGCAGATTTTCACGTCCTCTTTTCTTATTGAAAGCTATTGGGAAAAGAAAATGGGGATCCATTAACTAATTGACATTCGAACTCGGAATGAGAAAATCCGAACAGATATACTTATAGAAACAGCCTAACATTCCTTGATTTTTACCAAACAATTACGTTTCCGAGAATTCAAATTCATTATAATTTACTTCCTGAAATAATGGGCTTCAGGTCAAATGGCATGAACCTCATAATATAGAATAATGGTTTCCTTGCGTTGGCATGTTTTTCCTGATATTTGTTTTCTATTTCCCTGGGAAAAGTGACGTAATGAACTTTCATGGGAAGTCGAGTCAGTTAGGAAGGCTGTTTGCCTTCGGATGTTTAATTTAACTTCAGCACTTAGTTTATAATGAATTGTACTTTCTTAGACTTTCATTATAATTAGACTTTATGAAGCTATAACGTTTTATAGGCATGTCTACACGAGCAAGGATTCAGAGGTAAGGTTAAATTATACTCTAAAGTCTCAATTATTACCAAGAACTAAGAAAACAGGTAGGTATATTAATTAAAATTAATATATTACACTGGAGCATAACGTATCTCATATGAAACGTTTGGGTATGCGAGACAAAAAGTTGGAGTGAGTGAATCCATCTGAGATCTAGCCGGCGTCATTACTACACTCTATCTATATCTATACAGATATGCTAAGGTAAATAATACCAGCTTTTTCTCAATAAACCTGTTTCTTAAACTAAAATTAATAAGTATGATTTTTCACTCAAGACTTAACATATTATACATTCCTAAGTTAAATGAAAATATAACTACATATGTTATCTATAATTAAATAATGCTACGAGAAGATAGATACTTAATCGAATATAGAAGTGAGTTATAAGTATGTGTTGTATACTTAGCTTTGTATCATATCTCCCTGCCTTGTCAAAACTGAATCATCTACTTAGTCTCAAAAACAAAGTAGGTAATTTAATTTGTTCCTCATAATATCGGGTATGGACGTGTGTGAGCACATTCTAAGCACGTGACGACATGGGCCAACCTCAATCTCACCACGTTATTTTATTTCACCATTTCAGAGTCAGAGTAGAGCCCATTTGTCTTTGTTCTCGGTTTCCTATATTTTTGCACGCAAACTCCATTATCTAATTTAGCTTTGGCGGAATGCCAGGTCGGTATTGTTACTTTCTTACCAGAAAAACAGTTTTTTATTCTTTTACAATACAAACGAACACCCAAACACATTTATTTCAATTACGTCTAAGAAAATGTAATAAAAGAATAACATGATTCTACATCAACCGCGGAGGATTAAGCCGAACGGTTTGATCCAAGAAAAGAAAGTTAACAAGTATTGTAATGTAATGTGACTCTTATTAAAGACTACCAAGTACGCTGCAGTTTTACACATGCTTATCCAGCCTATTTTCCAGCAATAAAAAGTGTCCTATGTGCTATTTCAGACTATGATCTGTGTTTCTAATTTAATTCCGATCCACTCAGGTGTTACAAGGTGATTGAGCAATAAACATCATAGTAAGGTATCTACATAAATAAAATTAAAAAAATAGCTACAACCCTTTGGCTAGTTCCTTAGTAAACGATAAACATGGCCACTTAGACGTGTCTAAGCGTACGAAAATCTCGTGGAGCTTATAAACTTTAAGCTACTATTGAATAAACTTAGTCAGGTAACGTCACAGTACAATAACAGCGTGAATTTTGTATAGAGCAAGAAATTCATAGGATACAAACAATAAAACAACGTTTAAGGTTGATATAAACATCTAAGTGACACTATTTATACTTTTTCGAAAGTTAAGGCTAGGTAGTTCTGTCAAATTAGGGATTTAACGCTGTCTTGTTCTCGCGACCGTCACCGACCGCTGAATCGGTGCCACAGTGCAGAAATAACATTAAAATATTGGACTGTGTAATTTAAACTCATTTTTTGTTCAAGATTTGTTTATACTGTTTATACTAGTGATAACAATTTTGTAAATTGTGAAGTGAAACGAAGAAATATTAAATGTATCTATACTCGTAGATATACAAAACTCAACCTTTTCTTTTTGGTCACACTATAAGTTGAGAACGGCTTTTCCAATTTCATTCATCTTTTAAAATGTTTCCTAATAATTCACAAGTTCGTCAAAATTAAAAAAAATGTTCTGAAACGTAATGAAAGGCCAGTAAAAATAGAAGGTTTTTGGTCAACTTTGCAATAAATTTCTAATCCAATTTTTTCTATGAGGTAAAGATCACTTACTGAGCATAAAATTACAAAATGCTCACAGATCCAGGTAGAGCTTCAAACGCCAATTGAAAAAAACTATTTTAGACGATATTTTGGAAACTATATATTTTGACAATAATTGTAGAAAATAAAATTTTGCATCTTTTATTGCTAGTAATCTTTTTTGTAAAACTTACCGTTTACGATTTATAACCCATTTAATGATACGATTGCGATGATGCCGATAATAGTGGATGTAAATGATGTGGTCTACGATGGAACTTGTTTCTCTAATAGAAACAAGCACAGTGTACCTCGTAACCCCAAGGTTCGAACCTTCTACAAAAACCCACTCTGGCAATGCGTTTCACAGCTTAGTTGTTCTTATTACAAAAGTGGAGACCAAACTCTTCGTTCAACTCTTTAGTCATGATGATGAACGGTGCTGTTTATTGGAGCAACGAGCAATATGATAGAAAACTTTAATTTAAAAACCCCGACTACAAAAAAAATCTACACGTAAAAAATATTACCTACTATCTAGGGACACTTTGGCGAGTCAGACTAGTCTTAGAATATCTTTGTTACCAAAATCCATCTAGCCGTTTGGAAGATATGTGGAAATAAAAGATTTACAAACATAAAGATACGCGCGAAAAACATAACCCTTCTTCCATTCCGGTAAAAGGGACATGTTTATGCTACTGGGAACAGAATTTACATCTTATTATTTTTACATTGTTATCATCAAATTTGACATAATAAATCGTAATCGGTAAGTTCGAAAATAAAGTTTACTGGCAACACTAGATGGGAAATTTTATTTTCTACAATAATAATAGGCTTTATAACTTTTCAGAATATCAGCCAAAAACGTTTTTTCGAGCTGGCGCTTGAAGCTCAACCTGGATTTGTTATTATTTTGTGATTTTATGCTCAGGAAATGATTCTAAACCTTACCTATATAAAAATACGAATCGGAAATTTAGTGCAGAGTTAAATTCTACGAGTAATTTTACTGCCTAAAAGGCTTCTTATCAAATTTGGTCGAATGTCTAAATTTCTAAGAACAATATTAACATTTTCATACAAAAAAAAAAACAATAAATTTTGGTGGTGTCACAAACTTGAAATGTATAAAAAATAAAAATTCTAACAAAACCATACGTGTATCTATGGAAAGGTGTTCAAATTTGTATTGAAGTTCCTAACATTTTTTCTAAACTGAATAGTTTGCGCGAAAGTCTCTTCCAAAGTGGTAAAATCTGTATGTGAGGACTTTTCTTCTAAGTACTAAGTACCTTACTACCAAAGAATTTACCTAAATGGCATATAAATGCAAGTTAGGTATCATAAATGATACCTAACTTGGGATTTACGCAGGGATTTCTCCCTCTCATTATTTCCTTATCCCGATCTCTGATTACTTATTAGATACTATTAGATACTTATCTATTTTCCATTGCATCCGCATTGAATTTTTTACTGATGTGGTATCGACGTCAGTTTTTGAGACTCCTTCTGGTCTACAACATAAAATAAACAGCGTACTAATTAGTATCAGCATCTATTTGCAATTCCAATGAAAACGGTATCAAAAATCAAGATCATAGCGTGCTTCACTAGTAATACCTACTGATATTGTTATACTGTGGCACTATGATCGTAATATTTAAAATTTATCGGTTGTCAAAATTGCAAAATCAAGCACAGGCCCGTCGTCCGTGAGCGCCGAAACGCGACTGATCAGGCTTGCCGAACGGCGCGCTATATATATGGTAGATATTAAAACATAGTGAATAACTGATACTTTTTATCAAGCCAAACTCTGCGAATGCATCTATAACTTTTAGTGGCTTTCGTTGAGTACAAAATTTTGTAAAAAAGGTCATTAGTTTAGTCATAAACTTGAAAAAACTTTTTGGAAAGGGGTAACTTTGGGATTTTTTTCTATCAAGTAAAATTCATTAAATCGTGTTACTGACTGCGAATTAACCTAGATTAGATCCTTAACTATTACATATATTTTTTTCAGAGCTTAATACACTATTTTAAAGGTCTTAAAGTTGTTTTAAAAAATCAAAATTACTGCCCACACGCCCTTAAAACGTTAGGAGAGCTTCTTTTCAATTTACCAAGCTTTTGGGTTTAATTTGCTATGAACAGCATAAAAATATGTTTTTATTTTATTTCTCATATTCATATACATTAGTTACCCATCGCGTCGTACTCGCGAAATAATTAATTAAAAGCCCAATTCGTTAATATACAAAATGGACAAAAAGTAGCAAATGGACAAAAAAGCACAAATATGACAACTCGTACGGTAGGTACATGTTTCGATGGTATTGCAGTCACGTGCAAGCTACTCCGTGTTACTGGCACAATTAACAAATTTGGACTTGCATACCGGCCACGGCGAGGCCACATTGGAATAATAAGCAGGCGTAGGCGTAACACGTCCTCTAACATGTTTTTGGATTTATTTTTATGTGCTACAATGCAGATAACAATTTATTATGTCAATACCATAAGATGTTATAGTGTTTTTTTTATAAAGGAACTTATAGTAGTTGTCTTCAGATGTCATTTATTGCCTACCGTTGGTCAAGTGTGAGTCTGACTCGGGATGTAAGGGTCGGAAATCTCCACGTATTGCATCCTGGGCATTACACAAAAACATTCCTCTGTGACAACTTTTTGTATGATGCAAATTGTTCTGATCAGGTTGAGCAGGAACTTCTATTCGTCCTCTTTGTTCTTTGAAAAGCGTATCTAGAAGTGTGTGAAAAGAGAATGGAAGATAATTCGGTTGATACTCTAATCAGCCAAGCAAAATTCCTAACTCTTTTAAACGCAGGTCTGCCGTGAAGCACTCTTATTATCAGAGTGTAAGGACAAGGGTAACAAAGTGGCCACAGAGGTGGAACTACGGTTGTCCTTAGCTGTGGTCATAAAGGTGAACATCCCGCTGCCGACCATCTTAGTCAAGATACTCGACAGTGAGAGTTCGTGTGAGGGAGATGGAGGAGCGAGAAGATTGGGAGGAGGAAATTACGAAGCGAAAGAAGACACGGTGCGAGGGCACCCTGGCTCGCATCTCCTCTCCACTGGAGAACTTGGGGCGTCAGACGTTTAGGGCCGTCCGACACCCCACCTAGAGATAACTTTTCCCAAAAGGTAACTCGCTGCTGGTTTCCGTCACATCACAAAATGTAGTTTATTCGACTACACCCCGCAAAGCAAACCTGCACAGTCCGTGGCAATGGCAGACTTGCCGTCAAATGCAAGAGCGGTCCTGCGAGTCTGCCGCCAAGCCGCGGCTGGAGAAACCTGTAGGGGGTTTTATTCAGTAGAAGCACCACTCTCAGGTCATCGACATTTCCCCTACACAGTAAAGATGTGAGTCTGGCTTTGAGAGTTTTATAACTCTTTAATCATAACATTATAATGTAGGTGACGCAAAAGGCGTCGTAAAATTTTACCCAACCAAAAACTCCCCAAATCAGCTAAAGAAGTTTTTTCCACATCGAAAACCATAAAAAAATGTATCAACAACTCAGTTTCATAAAATTTTAAAGAATACATTTTTGTGAATGAATGATTGAAGGAAAATTCTTTATTGTTTACAACTTAAAATAACATATACAACGTATGTGCACGCATGCTGCTTTACCGTAGACAGACAGTATAGTTAAATGAAACTTTAACCATTAAAACTCCACCACGGCTTCCCGTTATCTGTCAGTTATGCAGAAACACAGACACGCTTTAACACTCATCAGCAACAAATATATTCCGGCAACACAATATAAATATAGATACGTCGTTTTACTCGATTTATACCAGTAAAGGTGGTTAGGCAGTTCAAATATCTTGGCCACATGATGACGGAAGATATGACGGACAACCTTGACATGGAGCGGGAGAGAAGGAGCCTGTCCATCAGGTGTAACATGCTTTGGCGACGTTTTGCAAAATGTTCGGATGAAGTGAAGCTGACCCTGTTCAGGGCTTACTGTATGTGCCTATATACATGTCAGCTTTGGACGGGGTACACTAGAGCAGCATATAGTACCATAAGGATCCAATATAATGATGCATTTCGGATCCTTATGAAAAAACCGAGGTTTTGCAGCGCGTCGGCCATGTTCGCGGATGCACGGGTTCCTGATTTCTTTGCTGTTGTTCGGCGCGTATTGCATCCTTTTGGGACAGGATACGCGCATCGAACAACAGCATAATACGTACCATGTCCGAGGATTTATATAGTCCTATATATAGATCGTAGATTGCTGTCCACCAGAGCAAAAATCGCAAATAGTATTTAAGATTTTATAGTTATTTCTGTATTGGGATTTTAATATAATAATATTTAAATTGAATAATGTAGAGTGTTTATTGTAATGTACAGCATAATTGACATACTTATTGTTCTTCTCTAAAATTTTATGTTTTTTTTTATGGGTTATTTGCCTGAAATAAACGTATTTATTATTAATTTTTCCACTCGTTAATATTCGTAACGACGTGCACAACATTAATGTAGCTTCGTATTAGATCAATATGCTAATAGTTCTTCTACATCAAACGGATCATACAATGACTCAATATTCTAATTATTACTTTAAAATTAAGGATATTTAAAACAATAACTATATAAATTTATATTTCTAAGAAGAATACCTCAAAGTATTGGTCTAGCATAATGGCAATGGTGAAGTACAAATCATGAGGCAGGCTGATTTGACTGGACGCAAATTGTATGAAAGATACTCACCTAGCTTGTCTGTCAAAATTGTCATCCATCGTTTCTTATGCTCGAACAAACTATACGTTAATAATTGGAATGCTGTGAACATGTTTTCAAATAACTTGTTCGATGTTAGTTAGTGGTACGAACTTGTAAAACCGGATATATGCTTGCAAGAACAGGAATATCGGGAACACAATAATCAAACTTGGATATTTCATACCTTTGGACACAAATTGCAAAATCGGTGAAACGTTTTCGTATTTCGACTCATATTTACTAACGTAATCCTAAACAGTGTCAAGAATTGTTGAACGAAGTCGATGAGTTCTGTACATGGACGGAGGGAATGAGGACAAAACCATCTAAATGTCATTGTCTTTGTCTGGGTAGACGAAATACCAAATATACGTCTTACGATCCGGGACTCTCCATAAGTGGCCAAGGAGTTGCCACAATTGCAGAGGCAGTACCTTTCAAATTTCTTGGTAGAAAGATAGATCACAAAGGACGTACACCATCATTAGAGGTGGTTGTTGAAAATTTCATGAACAACCTCAATAAGGTAGACCAGCAGCCTATCAGCAATATCAAGAAAGCATGGATATATGACAACTACCTCACATCACGTCTCACTTGGCCTTTTCTAGTATATGACATCGGTAAAACTCTCCTGGCAAAGCTAGATGCCAGTGTCATAAAGATATTGAAGTCATGGTTAGGATTGGCACATCCGGCTGATCCTCTACTCTTTTAGGGATCACAATAGTTTTGGGCTGAAACTAAAGAAACCGTCTGAACTTTACAAACACCTAAGAGTTACAAAACGCATGTTTTGGGAAAGTCGCAAGACGACTTAATTACATCTCTCCCAAAAGACAAAACTGCTTCAGACCTAGAATCTAGACTTCAATTCCATAAACAATTTATGGCAGGTGCACAAGTAAATACTGCTGGGTTGGGTGCGAGAAGGAAAAGGAAGACCGAGACTTGGTAAAAACCTTTCTACAACAAGACGAAAATAACGGTTACAAAGTGCACGCTATGAATTTAGAAATGCAAAGTGAGTGGTTAACCATAGGTGAGTTCTGTATCCCATTAGCTCTAAAGTGGCGCACCTTGATCTATGACTGGTCTCCTGCCTTATTAAAATTTTATCTAAATGCATTCCAAATGACCCTCCTGACCAGAGTAACTTGGTAAGGTGGGAAAAGCCTCTGAAAAATGTTGCTATACTTGTAGAGAGGCGATATGTACAGCAAAGGCACATATTGGTGGGATGCAAGGTGCTCCTTAATGGGGTCATTATTCACGGCGTCATGACAGAGTACTTGAAATCATACGTGAAGCCATGAGCCTTTCAGTGGCTAGAGCCCAAAAGGGATTGACGACAAACAAAAGACAAATCAACTTTGTAAAAGCAGGCTCAACTTCAAACTCCAGGAACAAGCCTTACTCAATCCTGGGTACAGCACCTGATTGGACTATTTTAATGGACACGTATGAAAAGCACTACAAAATCCCAGAGGATGTGGGTGTTTCGTCATCCAGACCGGACATTTTCCTTTTTCTAGAGCTGCGAAACGCATAGTCCTTATAGAACTTACCGTACCGTGGGAAACTAATATACCTAAAGACCACGCGATGAAACAAAATAAGTATTACGACCTCCTAAACGAATTAACAAAAACGGCTATGTAGTTAGTTTGTATGCTGTAGAAGTGGGAGCGAGAGGTATACCAGCAAAATCTCTCTATAACCTACTGAAAGACCTTGGCTTATCCAGAAGTGCAGTAAGTTCTATACTAGAACGAGTATCTAAAGCTGCACTAGTAGGCTCATATCAGATTTGGCTGGGCAGGGAGAGAAAAACGAGTGGTGAAGGTGAGTGTTGATGTACGTCAGAAAGGGCCCCTTAAACCTACGCCTGAGTCACAAGTCTCGGGAACTACTCGAGTTTTTTCTCTCTGCCACACGATGGACCCGGCACCCGCACGGTGAATCCATGGAATGCTAAGAAGATCGTCTCAAACAAAATGACAGCCCGGAGAGACGGGATGACGCTGGAAAGACAGATGGCTGGTGGAAAAGACATCTGACGGATGGAAAGACATCTGACTGTTGGAAAGACAGCCGAGGGTGAAGGCCTAGCAAGCCAAGCCCGGGAATTAAATCGCTAAAAGTCCGAATAAGAGTAATACCCTGGGACAGTCCGAGAGCGGGGCGGAAGATCTGTCCACCGTGTGATAGTAATGACGACCCTGGCGCGAATACGGACTTGAGATGCCCTGTGTGCGGGAAAATTTACAAGAGACGAGCCTGGTACCAAAAGCATTTAAAGACACATGATGGTGTTGAAGCACGACAGCCGTCGGTCAGTACTTCGACAAACACTATGGATAGAGTTGACCTCATATATCCCAAGGTGAACCATCGAGTGAAAACTACCAGGAGTCCATTGTCATCAGGACACGTCTTGGCATTCCCAGTTTAAAAACTCTACCTGGAAAGTTCATGACGAAAACTTGGCGATCTTATTAGAACATCCTGGGCCAAAACAAGACCTAAACAGCCAAGTAGAAACTTTCCAGGACACCATATATACATACTTCTCGGAACATTACCCACCATCAACTTGTTATGCTCAAAATAGCAAGGAAAATATGTTCAAAATGAAATTGCGGAGGAAGAAAAGAGAGTTAATAAAACGTCTTCGTGTAGCTAAAACCATGGGCGATAACCATCTAAGTCACCAACTGTCCAGGGCTCTAAGATCAATCCTTAAATTAATACAAGGAATATCGCTTCAAATTAAAAAATCGTGATAATTTTAACAGAGCTAAACACGAAGTAGACTTTGATAAAACCCTTTTCAATACTCCAAAATATTTTCAGGGAGCAAAATGGAAAGCTTATCTTGACTAACGCGCAAATTTACGATCACTTTAAAAGCACATACGAAGTGCCTAAACGCGGGAGCTCGTACGTAGAACCAAACATCCAAAGACCTAATGATCCTCTGACAAACTTTCAAAGCACCCCACCTAGTGAAGAGGAAGTAAACTATCAAATTAAAAAGAAAACTACTAAATCAGCTCCTGGCCCAGATGGCATTCCTTACTTAGTGTATAAAAAGTGTCCATCAGTTCGTAAACATATCTTGAATATATTCATTAAGATCTGGTCAAGAAAGCAAGTCCCAGTAGCATTCGGAAGAGCAATTTTGTCCTCATCCCTAAAAAGCAGGAAGTAACTCATCCCAAAGACACCAGACCGATAGCCCTAACCAATACAATTTCTAAAATCTTTTTCAGTATATTGCAAACAAAATGACCACATTTATGACTAGCAATAAGTATTTCAGGCCCAATCACCAGAAAGGGTTCTTGCCTGGTATTTTTGGATGCCTGGAACACAATACATTACTAGCAGAAAGTTTGAAAGATGCCAGAACACATGAGAGGCAAATAACAGTCTGCTGGATAGACCTAGAGAACGCGTTTGGTTCTGTCCAGCATGAACTTATGATATTTGCCCTAAAATGGTATAACTTTCCTGCTGAAATTATTGACATAATTAATTCTTATTATTGCCACTTAAAATTCGTCATAGCAGTAAACAAGGAATACACAAAACCACTTGAATACAATGTAGGACTATTCCAAGGGTGCTGCTTATCACCAATAGCATTTAATATAGTTATAAATATTTTAGTAGACAAATTAATATCCCGTGAAAAGAAATGGGGCTACCGGTTTAAAATCAACAATAAGTACACTGAGTCAATCTTGGCCTTTGCGGACGACCTTGCAATACTTACTCGTAATCCTAAACAGTGTCAAGAATTGTTGAACGAAGTCGATGAGTTCTGTACATGGACGGAGGGAATGAGGACAAAACCATCTAAATGTCATTGTCTTTGTCTGGGTAGACGAAATACCAAATATACGTCTTACGATCCGGGACTCTCCATAAGTGGCCAAGGAGTTGCCACAATTGCAGAGGCAGTACCTTTCAAATTTCTTGGTAGAAAGATAGATCACAAAGGACGTACACCATCATTAGAGGTGGTTGTTGAAAATTTCATGAACAACCTCAATAAGGTAGACCAGCAGCCTATCAGCAATATCAAGAAAGCATGGATATATGACAACTACCTCACATCACGTCTCACTTGGCCTTTTCTAGTATATGACATCGGTAAAACTCTCCTGGCAAAGCTAGATGCCAGTGTCATAAAGATATTGAAGTCATGGTTAGGATTGGCACATCCGGCTGATCCTCTACTCTTTTAGGGATCACAATAGTTTTGGGCTGAAACTAAAGAAACCGTCTGAACTTTACAAACACCTAAGAGTTACAAAAACGCATGTTTTGGGAAAGTCGCAAGACGACTTAATTACATCTCTCCCAAAAGACAAAACTGCTTCAGACCTAGAATCTAGACTTCAATTCCATAAACAATTTATGGCAGGTGCACAAGTAAATACTGCTGGGTTGGGTGCGAGAAGGAAAAGGGAAGACCGAGACTTGGTAAAAACCTTTCTACAACAAGACGAAAATAACGGTTACAAAGTGCACGCTATGAATTTAGAAATGCAAAGTGAGTGGTTAACCATAGGTGAGTTCACGGTTAGTTGAAACGTTTCAACGTGAAACTAACTTCACCTGATTGGACTATTTTAATGGACACGTATGAAAAGCACTACAAAATCCCAGAGGATGTGGGTGTTTCGTCATCCAGACCGGACATTTTCCTTTTTTCTAGAGCTGCGAAACGCATAGTCCTTGTAGAACTTACCGTACCGTGGGAAACTAATATACCTAAAGACCACGCGATGAAACAAAATAAGTATTACGACCTCCTAAACGAATTAACAAAAAACGGCTATGTAGTTAGTTTGTATGCTGTAGAAGTGGGAGCGAGAGGTATACCAGCAAAATCTCTCTATAACCTACTGAAAGACCTTGGCTTATCCAGAAGTGCAGTAAGTTCTATACTAGAACGAGTATCTAAAGCTGCACTAGTAGGCTCATATCAGATTTGGCTGGGCAGGGAGAGAAAAACGAGTGGTGAAGGTGAGTGTTGATGTACGTCAGAAAGGGGCCCCTTAAACCTACGCCTGAGTCACAAGTCTCGGGAACTACTTGAGTTTTTCTCTCTCTGCCACACGATGGACCCGGCACCCGCACGGTGAATCCATGGAATGCTAAGAAGATCGTCTCTGTCTCACCACTATGTACTGCGGACCTAGCACTAGTATAAGCAACCCAATAAATGTTCGACTTTTGGGACTCGGGGCTATAACTTAACAGGAGAGAGTAAAGGCCATAATCCACCACGCCGGCCTAGTGTGGTTTGGCAGAAAGATGAAATATGACCTCGAATTATTATTTGAACACTTTTTAGTTTCACGTTGTTTTTGTTCTTAAAGTTTGTGGTGATGATAAACTTGTATATCTGCACTAAAATACTCAGAAGTGGAGGCGGGATTCAACCCTACAACCTCACGCTTGTGAATCATGTGTTCTAGCTACAAAGCCACTAAGGCTTTTCGTTGTGAACCAGTGAAGAGGTAAATGCATTGACGACTCTGCCTCTTCCGCCCTCGGCCAGCTGAATTCAAATTGAACTGTAGCAAAACTCGTAGGCTTGTCGATATCAAACAGACTACGATAAAGTGACTGATCGATGTTTGATCGAAACATGATTGGATTGAGGAGTAGTCAATTATTGAGATGCGACGCGTCTCTTGCTGTTTTTTCTACGATGGATATATCTAAACGTTAGTTATTGCCTTATTCCCAACATTTACTTATAGACCTAAAGCGAGTTGAAAATCTGTAAAAAATCATAGGCAACAGTTCCCTTTTTGGAAAAAGAAACAATGTCTTAGTTAGACATTGTCAATTTTCAAGTTTATCGGATATATTTGGAAATCATGCTGTTTTTCTGTCAAATGATCAAATGAAAATCATCTGTGAACTGTTCACTATGCCATGCCCTTTTTCTTCATCATTCTTCTTATATCGTTTATATGTTGGACAATTAATTAAGAAAACTTGAAGTCTCTCTAGAAGAGCAAAACTCGAAAAAATACTAATTCTTCGAGCCATGTCTCTACTGATTTACCTCTCTTACTTCTTACCCGTGCTTCTACCGCTTAACTAATAAATCGGCTTTCGCTTTGCTATTGTGGTCTCTATTATTCCAAGCGGAAAGAAAAGGGAGAGCAATATCAAAGTTAAGACAGTTTTAATTAGGCGGTAGACCTTCAGATGATTTTTTCCTGTGGTTATCAGTTTTGCTCATTTTTCATTATACATTCGTGCAACAATACCGGCTCATGTTTTCTTTTAGTTTTTTTTACAGTATTGTGGAACGTCAATCAATTTGAAATGATTTTTTAAAATTTATTTATTTTCGAATAAAGTGTGACGAGACGAGCATATGTGCTGACATGTGCCTGATGGTAAGCAACATGCCTGCCACATAACAGAAGCTATTGGAACATGAAGAGCCCAAATCATTACCTAGCACTGCACTGCTCTTGTCACCCAGAGATCTAAGATGTCATATCGCTAAGCCCTGTAATTTCTTTGGAATACAGTGCATATTTTGATTTAATTAAAAGTTTACAAAATCAGCAATGATTACCTAGTCAGTTATCTCTGTATTCCCAAGATAAGTGATAATACTCTTTGAATCCTGCAACAGCACTCATCACCAGTTAAATTAAACCTCGCCTATAACCAATGGGCACAATCAACACAAGCAAACTCCATTTATTATCGAGCACAAATTCATCCGGTTTCGAGTTCAGCTTTATTCACCCATGCAAAGAGATCCAATTATAGAGCCACTCTATAATAACACGCAGTAATAAGATTTGCAGAAATAATTCAAGCGAGCCCTCACCCTTCTCATTTAACACACAACTATCCCATCGAGCTGAAAATTAGTTTAATTAATACACTATGAATGAGGATATATGGCTGACAGAAACCACACTGCTTCTCGAATACTGCGCTAACGTTATTAGGATGAAAAATAATCACAACGTATTGGTTTCCTCGTACACGGTTATGTGATAAAGGTTTGTACAAATATAAGGATAGCCTTTTTTAGTTTTTGACTGGTATATAATAACGAGGCTAAGGTTTTGTTTAAAAATATTAAGTAAAGATAGTCGAAACGTTTATTTTGTAAGATTTTTCCTTGAAGAATTGATGAGGGTAAACTCGCGGGCTATAACTAACATATAGAGGTAAATAAAACTGAATCTTCAAAATGTACGTACGCTCATAACTTTCGAATGACTGCACCAAATTGGAAGATTCTTTGTTTTATGTATTTTTGTCGTTAGGACAAAATTTGTATGAAATAAAAAAAAAAAAGTTTATTTGGTGGAAATTTGTACACTTAGAATCTAGTCTAACCACACAAAACTAACCTTATTAGGTATTTAGATTTCTGTGACCGTAACAAATACTTTTTATCACGGGAAAATGATAATAACGTGAACTACGTGGGGTACTGTTAGTTATAAATGAAACTGAACAAAAATACTACTGAATTCATATTTCCGAGTAAGTATACATATGTGTTTTGTGGAAGTGTGAAAATATATTTTTAATTTTACACTGAATCACCTTTTTGGTTTAGTTTACTATAGATATTGGCGTAAAACTGTATGAACATACAATGAATTTACTATTTATAGAGCCTAAAGCTTTACGGTGATTTACGTGATACGGATACGAGTTTGTTTAATTGGATATCATAAATGGGAACCCATAAATTCTAATATTTAGTATAATCAATAAAATCAATATGCTGCATACAAACGTTCTAATTTATAATGTGGTTGATTTGTAGAGTTGAAATGTAGTTTGAATTCTGATATCCGTGAATCTACCAGTAAAATTAATTTTTCAATTTCAAAGGTACCTTGCTGGGAGATCCTATATCTGAAATGTAAATACACCAGTGAGTGTAACTGAATTGAGTTAGGTGGGATTCGCCTGTGAAAGGAGTTAATAATGAGATTATTGCCAAAATAAGATAGATAAAACTGATATTAGTAGAAAGACATTACTCAGCACTCAATCGCTGGCTGCCTAAATTATCTTACCTCGATAATTAAGATAATTTGAATGTGCTAAGCGTAAGTACGTAGTACATAGTGTAGTTTTATAGTCTTGAAAATAGATTGACGTAGTAAAGAAACGTGCTATGCCGTCCCCGCGCAGTGCAAAGACAACAAGAGTGTGTTGATGACGATACAAAGGTCTATAAGAATCAACGTTATAAAACTCAGCGGCTACTTTTACCGAAATTAAAATACAGGTGAAAGCGCGATGTCCAGCAGTTTATTTCCATAATTATCAGTATAATTTATAGGTTGGCATCTTAATTGCGTAGGCAAAAATATGCATTGCAAAATAAAACATATGTAGTGTATATATTTATTGAATATATTTACTAGTTCAAAATAAACATAGTATATATTCATATAGTTCGTTTTCATTGACTTGTCCATCGTATCTTTGTAATTAATGCTAAGAAAGTGCAAAGCAGTCTTCTTAATAACAGACAGAGACTGCAATGTAAGGCTGGCCTAATTAAATTACTACCTTCAAAGGATACGTATGTACCAGTAGTTCTGGGCAACTCAAAGTAAGATGTTTTAATTAAGTCTTAGACCTCGCGATAAATAACTAGCCAGAGGCACCCAGTAGCTCAAGCAAGGGTGGCCGGGTCTCTACTAATTGCTAGTATATATAATCCGGTAAAATACTACCGACCCTGATTTCCATAAGCTTCAATTGTTTGTGTCCGTACCTGAATCGGATTTAGTTACGACTATTTCCATTCGTGTTTATCTTCCAACGACGAACGTTGAATGAATAACGTTGGCCTTCGCCTGATTATTCTTTGTTTTGTTTGGAAGTTATTTTTACAGGAAATATAAACAAAACAATGATTTAGTAAACACCAAAAATCATGAATTAAAAAAAAATGTGTTGATTGAACTTTCAAAACTTGAATTGAACTTTCGAAAAACGTTATTGAAATATCAATGAAGAGTGGCATCGATTTTTTTTTTTTTTTTTATTAACTTTAATAGGTTTACACTTGACCGCCATCTCGCCTGATGTTAAGCGACGATGCTTACTAATAGATAATGTTGTAGTTTTTTAATAAATAGTGACGAGATGAACAGGAAATGTGCCTGATAGTAAGCAACATGCCTGCCACATAACAGCACAGTGACACGCAGCTATTGGAACATGAAGAGTCCAAATCATTACCTAGCACTGCACTGCGCTTGTCACCTAGCTAAGATGTTGTTAATTAATTGAGACTTTATTGGTAATTAAGTGTCTTCTATTGTGTTGTTATAGACAAAAAGAAGCACATAAACAATTTTTCATCGAAGCTATTTACTTCTTTTTTGGGTACCAGTAATGTACTTCTATAATTATTAACTTTGAAATTACTCAAAAGGCTTAATAAATCATCCCACAAATAGTCTAAGCGTAAAAAAAGTTCGGATATTCTTGAATCTGTCGCGTAGTATTAACTTTACTCATACAATACGAACTGACAGATTATCTGACTTATTAGTCTGGAGTTTCGAATACGATATAGGCTTTTTAGATTGAAAAATGTATTCTTTAGTAAAAAGGTTTTTGCAAAATTTTACGTTAAAGAAGTAAGATACGATAAGTAAGATGACATTAACAATAAATGAATCATAATGTCAAACAATGATTTAAGAGCAAGCGACACTTAATTGATATTGATCACACTCCCAAAACTCGCAAAGGTCGCAAACTGCTCAGGGCAATTTCATAGTCAAAATTACTGTTTCCGATAATATTGATTACCAAATTGCTGTCTTACGTGATGTGTGCCGTCGAAACTACAGATAACAGAACAAAGTAATGTATTTGACATATACTTAACGCATCTGAATCACACTATGCAGTATTTTTATTGTTTTATAAGTATGACTTTGTTTATTTGTTAACAAATGTTTCATTTTAATAAAAAAAATATAGACGGAGGTCATGACAGTCCGCTAAAAGGTAGCAAAAACCCGAAATCTGAATAATATGTATAATAATAATATATTATGTCTAGTGTGTTGTGTTTTAAAATCAAATCAACTGAAAAACAATGATAAACATCATTATGCTTCATATACCACATGGGGATTGTAAAATCAGTAATATCGGGTCGTATACCCTAGTCGTTACGTAAGCGTTATTGAACCCTACCCAATGTTATTTTCACAACACTGGACTGAAACTGCAAAATCACTGTGGTTTTAAATTTTCAGTTAATACCATCAATCCGTAGAGCGTTATCGGCGCAAATGCCACTGTGCGGAAACGCTGCACCACTTGCCTAGGGTTGTGAAAATTCTTAGACATCCATCGCCTATTAAAATTCTAGATTTATCAAAAATTCCTGCATTATACAGATGACTAACTTTGCCAATTCTTAAGTCAAAAATCGTACTTGTTTTTTCAAGATTAAACTAGCTTACATTTTCCGGAAAATAGCACGTATTAATTAATAGCTTTCTATATTTCTGAATAACAAATACACAATTTTTAAGTCCATTTACCAATATCAAAATAAACTGCCTAGTTTTACGCTTTCACCACTGGAAGTTTTAACCTTCTCTAGAGATAGTATTTACCACAAGATAGTATTTAGTATTTAAATACCCGAGCGACATGAGGCTAGTTTTTCAAGTTATGATAGCAAGCTAGTACTTCTAGTTAGTAAGAACTAAAACCAGCTTGCTAGCCTAGCTTGATAAACAACCCTAGTGTCGCTCGCGGGCATAAGGGTGAGTTAGAAGATTTCTCCAATATTTTTTTTTGTAACCAATATTGTCTCCAATATTGGTTTTGTCACGAAGTTTTCCTTCAGATTAGATAAAAAAGTTCTCTAAATATATATTCAACACTAAATCAGTAGAACGTAAAGAGTTGTTTTAACCAAGGATTTACCAATAGATCTAATCTCTAAAGCCTAGAACGCCAAAATCAGCGAACTCTTTCCAGAAAAATGCGGCCTTTATTTGCCTAAACGTCTAAAATTACACTTTATTCTACAAACCTTAGCAGTACGCAGTAAGCTGAATATTTTCCTTTTTTATTGAAATCAAGGAAGGCCCATTGTCGTAGCATCACGTAATTTCCTTACTGCTGTGTACTTCAATTTGCCAACCCTAGCAGGTTTCTGTAGTGTCGAGTGAGGGCAGCAGCCTTTTAACTCTTTTCCCACTCAACATTGTTACTTTCACAAACGAGTTGGACGCGTGAGTCGCGTACAAAAATCTGTTTTTCCTCGCCGAGATAAAAAAATACTCAAAAGGCACACGTTCTGTTACATTTAAAAAAGTTTTAGCATTCGGTGTTTTCTCGGCTAATTTGGTCTCTTCATTAACTGCTTTGTTTTGGGATAGCATGATGTATGTATTTTTATAAGTATTGCGTATCATATTAAACCGTACTTATTTATCACTTGATATCATAAATTATAAATCATTGTAATTGTTATCATTTGCAGTTATCCTAATATAACTGTAAGATGTAAATATAGGTGTTTATAATATTGTCCTACTATCTTGCTAATATTATAAAAGTGAAAATTTGGATGTTTGTAGCTCCACCACGTCGTAAGTAAACTCACATTTAATATATTCTGAAATAGTAGATTTTACTACTAAATATTTAAAAAAATCTGAAGGTATTTTTTTAATCTTTTGTTGACGAAGGCGCATTAATAAATACTAGTATAGCATTATGGGAAAAAACTTTGTTTCTTTTTTTTAATAGATCACAAAACCTATTACTTTCACAAAATTGCTAACTTGTTTGATAGATTGTCAATGTTGTCCTGTGATTGACTTTCCCCGAAAAACTAAACCAGTTCACGATCAGATATTGATGAACATACCTAAAAGATCGTACACGTAAAATTGCGAACTTCTCTCTTTGCTCAATGTCGAGATTAAAATCAGAATAAAAATATATCATACTCATTATAACTATATGACTTTTACATTTTTAATACAGACTATTGCGTCATGTCTATTTTTGTGAACCACTCAAGACAACGGTTTTCCGCTTTCATATTTCAGCTTATATTTTCAGAGCGTTCCAACTATAAACCAAAGTTAGCTAAGTTTATTTCTGTTCACTGCATTTCTTGTTTACTATCCATCATATTGTTGAGACGTAGTCGTCGTATTTGCCGTGTTCAGTTTCAGTTCTTCTTCCCGAAGTACAACAATTGTGGAAATGTTTACTTCTGTATATGATTTTTATGTGAGCACAATTTATTTTTAATTACTGGTAAAAAAAATCTTTTAACAGTGACGCTACAAAATACTTGTGTAAACAATAACAATAAGTCTTTTAATTTCACCATAATTTCGTATTAATACACCATACGTTTAATAACCATATGTTTCCATTTATCATAATTTTGATTTATTTAAGTGTTATAAGCTTAGGTAGGTACTAACTAACTTAGGTAAGTACTAGATAATGTTGTGTGAGGAATGAACCAATCCCTCTCGAAGGGTTCCCGCGTTAACGAGACGAGGGGGTTCAGTAGCTGTTACCTGGTCACCCACGGTGATGACCGGGCTAGGCTAGTTTTTCAAGCTAGGATAGCAAGCTAGTGTTAGTAAGCTAGCAAGCAAGTACTTTTAGCTTGGTGTAGACAAAACTAGCGTTGTAGCCGCTTGTCTAGGCCTTGCCTCCGAGTTAGCGACGATGCAGCTACGTAGGGTGCGCGGTGTAAGGGGACGGCCTTGACGGACTCGCCACCATTAGATGGCGTATTTTGTTGGACTGGAGGGAGAAATGCTGGCACTCTTGCTATCCTCTGCAGCCGAGGTAGGCGGTAAGGGCACCATAAACGACATAAGATTATAAACTAATCTAACATATCGTAGGTTTATAATTTAACTCGTTTTATTATAAACTGACAGCATCTACAAGTTTATATTTCAGACATATATTTAGCACAAACATCTTGAAAAGTAAAAATGGTGAAGCTGTTAATCTTTAAATCGGCCTTTATCTCTTACTTTCATTTTTTCTTTTCAATATTTAGTTGGAGGTCGAGCTTTGCTTTTTCATCCATTAGATGGATCTTCTAAGACGAAAGGTTACCAAGGTTACGTTTGAATACGATCTTAGCATAACTATAAGAGGCTTAATTTTGAGTAATTCACTGATTATACACATACTGCAAATATCTGAAATAAACAGAATTCTAGTTAAGAGTACAAGTTAGTAAAAATTAAAAGGCGTTCATTAGTAGAATCACCAAAAAATCCTTATGTTAATACCTGTTTATGAATAGTCGAATGGTATTTGGAGGTAAAAATATTTTTAATGTTAAAAAACTCACGTTTTCAAAATCAAAAAGAAAGTTGTAAATGTCTGTATAATTTTTTCTTCGTAATTAAACAGTAGTTCCATAGTAATCTTAAAATAACGTTGAAAAACAAAATGGACCCACTTTTTTCTCACTGATGGTACTTAGACACTTCTCTCGCTGTCCTCGAACTATATTTTTCTTGAAACATGCTGGCTTCTTCACGATGTTTTTTTTCATTGTTAAAGTCATAGGTGAAATATTCTAGTGTTCAGAAGGGACTTTGTACCTACGACCTGTGAATTTGAAAGTTCTCGCCAGTAAGCCGGTTACTCTTGTTATGTAAGTACAGGTATTTTGTAACTGCAAATCAACTAAGGACAATTCGCGGGAAGTACCACACCTTGGCCAGATATTTTACCGTCAAGCAGGAATGAGCAAACATCACTTTGTTCATCTTAAATTTCCAAGTGACGAGCGCAGTGCAGTAATAGATAATGATTTCGACTCTTCATGTTCGAATAGCTGCGTAATAGGCAGGATGGTTGCTTACCATCAGCCACATGTCCTGCTTCGTCCCGTAAATCTAAAAGTATAAAAAACTATATTTATTCTACACTATTTCTTCTACTACTATTCCTACTATATATGCTAAATTCTTGTAAAAATTAATTAAAATTTAATTTAATTTAATAAATTAATAAATTTAGTAATAAATTTAATGTATAGTACGAAGTCAGTAGAACGATATGTTAACTTATGTCAAAGTACAAGTGTAATTAATACCGTTAAACCCTTACAAAGTCTAAAAAGGCCGGGCTGTTAATGGATTTTTTCTTTATCTGAAATAATCTGTAAGTTTATCTTCAAAAAACATGGATGACATAAATCAAACGAATATCTTTTTTACTTTTAGAGAAAGTAAATATAAATCTTTGAATCTTAGGGCTTAGTCTAAGACTAAGTAATGTTTTGATTTGTTTTAGAGATACTAATACCTACGCTAGCTAGGGCCGAATCAGGTAATAGTTTCTTCTAAGAATTTAAATAATTTGAGGAGTCATGTAAAATAGGTACCTATAATCTTATTAGTTAGAAAAATGTTGATTTCTGTTTCTATAGTAAATGCCACGTTGAGTTCTGAATTTATTTTTACTAGTAGGAAGTAGTATTATTAGTACTCGTATTATAAACTTATGCGAATAAGTTTTCCAACTTAAAAACATCCAGGCTGTAGCCCTCAGGAAATAAGGAAGACGGCAAAGTACTTCAATTGCTGTTAGTGGTTCGCATTACAAAGTGGAAGCAAAGTAAGTTGGTAGATCAGCTATTTTTAATTTGATGATACTTGCATTAAATCATTTTGGCTTATTAAGGTAAGTACGTACCCCAAACTTCCTTTTTTTTCTGTTTAATAAATACTTTACTTTTTTGTAGTGGTAGAACTCTTGGCAGAGACCGCCTGGGGAAGTACCACACCTTTGCCAGTTATTCTACCACCAAGCAGGAATGTGCAAATATTACTGTGTTCCGGTTTGAAGGGCAATGTGTCGAGATAAATTACAGGGCTTAGAGATATAACATCTTAGATCTCTGGGTGACGAGCGCAGTGCAGTGCTAGGTAATGATTTCTACTCCTCGTGTTCCAATAGCTGCGTGTCATTGTGCGGTTATGTGGCAAGCATGTTGCTTACCATCAGGCACATATATTGCTCGTCTCATCACTCTTTATTAAAAAAAAATGTGTGCGCTTAAGACCGCACGGCAGAAGTGAAAACTAAAATAAGAAATACTTACATTTGAAGATAAATAATTTTATTGAACCTGGACTCGATTGGCACAGGACCGAAGAAGATGGCAAGGGAAAAGAGAGGCCTATACCCAGCATTGGAATAGAGAAGGCTGTGGATGATGATAGGCGCGCCAAAAGAAGTTTTCACTTAAAAAAAAAGTGTTTGTAGTGTAAAAATTTTATACTGTCAACGAAGATACTCTGTTATCATTAATTATGATTGTCTGTTTACCTGTTTGTACGACACATTTGATGCAGCAGTAATGCGCAATCATCTCATCAGCATCATATTACGCTAGCGTGTATGATGCATTTATAACTACTCGTATGTCTGAGGATAGTCCATGCGAAGCAAGTAAAAGCTATATCCTTATTGCATTAGCTAGTTTCAAAATACAATGTTTATTTTTTCCAACAAAGGAAACCACTATGATATATTTACTTAATACTTACGTCGGATTAATTTTGTCGGAGCCGCCGCAAATTATTCGGGTCGAATCTCATTTTAATTAGCGTGCGTGTTTAATTACTTGTAACTGAGTTTATTTCGGTAATCAACGTGGAATTCGATTTAGAGACTGTAATTATTTCAATTTGTTACAAGTTGTGATCTTCCTTAGTTTGTCTATGGAATTTGATCATTTGTTAAGTACGCCAACGTTGTTAGATATCTAAATAGATATATTTTTTAGAGTTAACTTTAATTAGAGTCTTCTGTGTAGTTTTAAAACTTTCGCGATTTGAACTCATATTGTAAACATGACACGGGACTTCATCATCTACTGAATTATAATTTAATTATCTTGACGCTTGGGTAGCGTTACGACCGCCCCGCCGTAGTCACGAAAAGAGTGGAACGTCAAGCTAACAATACTTTAGATCTTGTGTTATAGTTACAATATTGTTCTATGTGTTTTTAAATCAATTGTTTAATTTCCCTTTATCTATGTTGAACTTATATTGGTATTTTTAGTTTTAGCTCAATCTCTATTCCGCCGTAGAAGTCTTGGTACCCAGCCGATAACGTTTGACTTCAGTTCTATGAGGTAGTACGTTTGAATCCCGTCTGCGACTTTGAATTTTCCCAAAGTGCTGGTGTACAAGAGTTTTATAAACATTGGCTTGAACTGCGAATGATAAATCGTAAAAAACTAACCAATTAACAAAAAAATGTTTGAGGACATAAAACATCTACCCACTTGGCTAACCTTATGGCCTGATGAAATATAATCTTGATCTAAACCGAAAATGTAACAGAGAAAAAAACAAGGAAAGAATAAAGAAGCATCACAAAATCTACGTACTTAGATGTCAGGCACATGAAGTACGCGGCCGAGTATATCGTCTAAGGACTACTGTAATAACACATCCCCTAAGCAGAGAGTGAAACAACATATCCGTATAAGTTTAAAACAGTTACTCCTAATTATTATCATCGGGAGCAAGAACTCCACGCCACGTGATGAATCTAAAACGCTAATGGAGTCCTTTCCCTCGGTACTCGTACGGCTAGTTCGTCGTACGGTGAGAAAATGATACGGGAAAAAAAGAGATGGAACTTATGAAATGCCTGATCTGGTTTTAAATTACATTAGCATTTATTTCTACTTTTGTTGTTTCAATATAGTCAACAGTACAAAGATTGCGTTCATATATGGTTGTATAAACATGTCACCTGTCTCTGTGAACGAGCCAGATTTACGCCCAACAATGGTAGTATCAAAAACCTTCAATACCGCACGAAATTCCAGCCGTCCAACCGTTGAACTCTAGCAAAGCACCGATGGGTATTCGCACACTGTAATGGAACATTGTAAATCTTGCAGTGGACAGCGCGGCGCGTTTTCGACACAGCATTTTTTTCCATTCAGCCTGTTGGGAACACATAGGTATTCGATTTTGTACATTCAATACAGAACAGTTTGTGAGCTGCTTTGGTTTGCTGCTGCGGTTTGATAATAAAATAAAAAATGGAAAAAGTGGTTTAACAACAGCAAATAAGATCGCATTTACTAGATCAAAAAATGTAAGGAATTTTACCATCGAACATTAAAACAGTAATGCTTTAATGCTTAAGACAACGTGAAAAAATGTAAAGAAATAAATTTGACATGGGTCAGTACAATTGTATTAAAACCATATCATACTCGTATAATGCTTGACAGTTTTCTGTACAATATTAATTTTAATACAGCAAAGTTGTAATTTCAAACTTTGAAAATGTATACAATTTGTATGCTCTTTCTTTTGTTTTTGTTTTTTATTAATTGACGTGTAAATTGTACATTTATGAATAAAGTACTTTGACTTTGACTTTGAAAGGTAAACACAAAATAAACACGATTAACCTTAGCCAATCATAAAATTTAAGAATTAAGTAAATCTTTATGGATATTATTGTAATTTATTTACTTATTCAAACTACAATGCAATATAAGATAGATTCAAGGGTCAGGGCCAAAACACGTACCTAATACTCGATCAAGTGTACATTGTCACGAGGTTTTCATATTGCAGGACCAATCATCGGTAGCTTAAGCCCTGGTCCGCTGCCGCCATAGTGAATCCAGGTAATCTAGGCATTGGTTTTGGAGTATTCTGATATTTTCACAAATCCATTAATTGTAACAACATAATCCTGGTATAGTACAAAAAGAATTTGGCAGTCATAAGGACTGCCGATAGAAATTAAAACTTAGAATTTTAGCAGTAGACTGAACTAATGTTGCACAATACGTCCACCGTATAGCTCCAGATATATTGCTATTACTCATGTCGGAAACGTGAACTTTTTTTTTTTTTTTTTTTTTATTCATTAATTTTATAGGGGCTTTTAGACTACAAGTCTATGCCAGCCCCATCGTAACCTAATAAACCATATTTACAATATTTTAAATAATTACTAACTATGAGGATATAATAAGCCAACTAGGTAAATTAATTGTCGAACAGGAATGATTTCGAGCTCGGAGAAAACAATCCGCCAGTCCATAAATCATTCCTGCTTCTTTAGAATTAGGATTAGATAACATTGCTTGAATTACGCCTACATTGGACTCGCTGACGTTTAGTTCCATAAAAATACGTTCTCTTTCAATCTGATTCCGGACACACTCCATCAATACATGATATACATCTTCAGGCTTGCCACACTCCTCACAGTTGGGTGATGGTTCTTTTCCTATCATAAATCCGAAAGCATTTAATGGAATGTGACCGGAACGTAATCTATGCGCAATTACAACTAGTTTGCGACTGATAGCACCTAAGAACCAAGGCGATCGATGCGGCTGATTTTGCATAGTTTTGTACCAGATTCCAGCAGATTTAGATCGTTCATTAAAGTATTCTGTCCAAAGGTCTGTACATAGTTTTTTATACTTAGCTAGATATTCTGTGTGAGTAGGTACAATGTACAGTTCGGGGCCGTTAGTAGCTCCAAGTTTTGCAAAGCGATCAGCCGTCTCGTTACCAGCAAGCCCAATGTGTGATGGTATCCATTGTAGTTTAACATTAACTTGCATTGACTTCAGTATTTCTAGTTTCCGAAGAATATCATACGCAATAGGAATACATCGACTACCCGTAACGCTTTTAGATATGTGTTGTAAACTACTTTTACTGTCTGTCAGTATAACAACATTATCCCGCAC
Source organism: Ectropis grisescens (assembly GCA_017562165.1). Taxonomy (NCBI): domain Eukaryota; kingdom Metazoa; phylum Arthropoda; class Insecta; order Lepidoptera; family Geometridae; genus Ectropis; species Ectropis grisescens. Next base: position 16,623,654 of record CM029772.1, read on the forward strand.
AAAATATTGGACGTAGGACAGTGCCGCAGATATGACGAATAACTCCAAAGTCATTATACATATCGGCGACTCGTTCCTATAGAACTCCACATATTTAGAAGTTGCGTCGTAAAATGCTATGCCTGAAGAAGACGAAGCAGCACTCTTCGACCCATCCGTATATATTTTATGACAGTTTGTATATTTTCTATATAACTCATCTAAAACACTAATCTTTAAAGCCTCCTTATTATAGTCTTTTTTTGCGTTCTGAACACATTCCATATTGTCAGTTACATACTTGCGTACATCTATGCTAGTTATCCACTCCTTCAGTTTAAACATTTCTAATGGATCAGACGATATATATTTAAGATGTTTAATTGTTTCATATGTTGTGACAAGCAAGGGTTTCTTTTTGTACGTCCAATACCTAGCATACTTAATGGGGCAAAGAGCACTGAATTCATCAAGCAGTGCTGTAATCGAATTATTCCTCCTAGATCTAGACTTCAGACAATATTTGTAAGCTAAATATTTTCTACGAATATACAATGGCGGAATACCTACTTCACTCTCCATAACATGTATAGGTGTTGATTTAATAAATCCGCCGATAATTCTTAATGCTTGATTCTGCACTTTATCAAGCTTACTGACATGACATTTTGCACTGTTATCGAAAAGGAAAGAACCAAAATCTATTCTACTTCTGATGAGGCTTATGTATAGCCTTCTTAAGTGTTTTGGATGAATACCCCATCCGCTTCCTGCCAAAACCTTCAAAATATTTAGATATCTTTCTGTTTTTTCGCTGACTTCTCGGATGTGCCTGTTCCAAAGAAGTGAACGATCCAACCAGATTCCTAGATACCTTATGTTTTCACTTGATTTTAGTAATGTTTGATTTATTTTAAGTTCTATAACATTTTTTCTACGTCCTCTGCTAAATAAACAAAAATTAGACTTCGTTGCAGAAACTTGTAAGCCTAATTTGTTAAGAATCTCAACAATGGTGTTCAGCGCTAATTGTACCTCAAATATACACTTACTTATACTTTTGTCACATAAATATATCACAAAATCATCGGCGTATTGACTTATTTTTGTATTGACAGATTTACATATTTCAGATGTCATATAATTAAATAATAAAGGAGAGAATGCATCCCCTTGAGCTAATCCTTTTGAGGTCAATCTGACGAGTTTATCTTCATCATTACTATTTATCATCAAATGTCTTTCAGAAAGAAACTCCCATATGTAATTACATATTGTACTGCCTACTTTAAGACCATCTAATTTTTTAACTAAAGATTCTATCACGACATTATTATATGCGTCTTCTATATCAATAAAACAGGCCAATGTTGGTATATTTTTGGTAAGGCCTAATTGAATGGTAGTCACTAGTTGTGTTACTGAATCTAAACAAGATTGTGCTTTCCTAAAACCAGTTGTGTTATTAGAGAGTAAATTATGATGTTCTGCATACCATTCAAGTCTTTTGGCAATCATATTGTGAAGGATTTTGCATAAACAAGAAATTAGTGAAATGGGTCGTAGTTTAAAATCTGTATTTGAGTTACTATTGATTTTTGGTATGGGTACTATAGTGATATCTCTCCATTGGTGAGGTATGACACCAGTTCTAAATATTTTATTGTACAATTGTAACAAATGATATTTACCTGTTTCTGGAAGATTAAATATCATGGAGAAGGTGATGTTATCAGCGCCTGGAGCCGTATCTTTTCTTTTAAGACAAGCTTCTAATTCTTGACAGCTAAAATCCTTCTCTAATAGATTATTGGAAGATACAAACATAGGTTTAGGCATTCTAGTGTAGTCAGGAGCTAAAGTGGAGAGTAATTCTATTTTCTTAGATTTTGGTGCCATAGTTTGTTGACGGTAACCTTTTATCCACCTCATTTTTCTCCACATATCAGACAAAGAAGTATCTTCGTTAATTGAATCACAAAAACTACGAAAGCTAGCTGACTTTGCCTTAGATATTTCAGATCTAGCTGCCAAGGTCTTTTCTTTTAAAATATTGTAGTTATACGGAGTGGGGTTACGTCGAAAGGTACTTAATGCCAATCTCCTTTCAGCTACCAATTTAGAAAGAGCAGTACTCCAGTAAGGCTTCGGAACGAACTTGCTTGCAGGATTGTTACTAGTTTTAAACCAGGGTATACTCTGCTCAACGGCTTCGTTTAAAGTGTTAATAAATGTGTCATAAGAAGTTTGTATAAGCTCAGTGTCACTAATAGGAGATGAAGATATCAGTGATTGTTCTATGAAATCTTTATATATAGACCAATCGGCTTTTTTGAAATTACGTTTCCTTGTAAAATGCAACTTATCAACATAATTTACTGAAACTCTTATCATCATGTGATCACTACCTAGATTCTCGTTAAGCACTTCCCACTTTAAATCTACTGATATGTCTGCTGAAGCGAAGGTGATATCCGGGGACGATTTTTGCAAATTACCATTTACAAGTCTCATTCGAGTTAAACTACCTGTATTCAGAGAAATGTAGCCATGATCTAAACTAGAATCGAAAACATTAGCTCCTCGTGGATCGTTTTTATAAGACCAATTGGTATGATGTGCATTGAAGTCGCCCCCTATCAGTGTTTTGTTAGGAAACAATGAGAATAACTCGTCCCAATCCGCTTGTGAAGTAATAACAGAATTTGGACAATAAACGGAGATTACATTTTTAATGTACTTACAATTTAAGATTTTCACTGATACAACTTCGATTCCAGGATTCCTAAGCCTAATTTCGTTCACCTCTGTATGGAGAGATTTATGTGTCAAAATGGCAACTCCTCCCCATGGATCCATTCTATCCTTTCTAAATACCTTATAGTTACTAATTTTCAAACTAATGTCTTCCGTCAACCAAGTTTCACTTAAGATGGCTATATGTATCTTATTTTGTTGTAAACTACATTCAAAATCCGTAATCTTATTTTTGATACTTTGCGAATTCCATTGAACTATGTTAACAAAACTGCACATTTTACGGACTAAATCCATGTCTAAGCATGGCTAATAGTTTCGTAAAATAATCCCCGTTTCTAAACATTTCAGCTACCAATAAATAACATTCTTCAAATATTAAATTTAAAACATCCGTAATTTTTTCACTCACCGATTTGCTTGACATAATTATTTCTTTGACTGTGATAAAAAACTTGCTAAAATTAAACTTCTCGCTTTTAGGCACATTTTCGTTCACACATTTACTATTGTCCTCTTGATAACTATGTTTCCTGCTAAGTGTGCTTCTCTTCTTTTTCCTCTTCTTCCTGCGATCTTCCTGTTGGACTCCATTTTCTGCTTCCAAATGTTCCAAAGATTCATTGTTAGAGTTTAGTTCATTTAAAAAATCATCTTCATTTTGTTTTCCAGGATTCAAAACTTCTTTATAGCTACGGCTATATATAGGTATGCTAAAACCAGACTGCTTCTGTACACAGGTTGTTACAGTATCTTCGCTTTCTATAAAATCGCAATTTTCTTTTTCCAAGTAATGCGACAATGCTTTTTTGTAGGTGCATTGCTCTTTGCTCATAATTTTTCGTATCTCTTTTTCTTTTTCAAACATCGGACATAGAGATTTCTGTATAGACATGTGAGCCCCTTTACAGTTGACGCACTTGTAGCTTTTAGTCTCACAGTTTTCGTGGTTGAGGCCACATTTCGGGCAGATAATCTTTTTGATAGGACAAAACTTTTTAATGTGCCCGTATTTCCAGCATCCAGCACACTGCGAGACCGGGAAGGTATATGGTTCCACTGTAAACCTGCAACCGTATGCTGAGACATACGGAGGTAGAGTGGATGACCTGAAGCACAAGCGAATGGTTTCGCTGTCCGTCCAGGTTCCTTCACTTGTTTGTCTCTTCAGTCTCTTAATTGTAATAATCGCAACATCGCTTTCAAAAGTGTTTACTAGCTCTTCTGGGGTTAATTCAAGATCTATATTTCTGACTATTCCATATGTCGCGGTCATTTGGTCAGTACGTTGGCAACGATACCCTTTTGCATGAATTCTTCACAATTTAGCAACTTATTTGCTTCTTCTTTGTCGTCGAATGTCACAACGGCCTTATAACTGCTCTTGTATTTAATCTTAACAATGTTCACGATTTTTAAGCTGCTAAGCAGTTTAGCAAAGGCTATTTGCTTAGGAAGCGGCTCCATAGACGTGACACTAACTTCAAAGTTTTCGGTTGCTAAAAACGCAGAACCGCTCTTCCTCTTAGTAATTCTTCTTGATTTTCTCGTGCTCATCTCGGTAAATTCTTCTTCTTCGTCATCTTGATCGTTTTTCAAGCGCTTGAGTCGCTGTAATTGCGCGTCAGACAAAAGGTCGTCAGAGGTTATTGACCCCCGCCGCTTGCCGTTTCTTTCAATGTCGCTCGCCATAGCGGCGCCGGCGCGCCTTATTTTATTTCGTTGTGGGTAGTCTATAAAATATATGAGATTGATAAACGTGCACTCCTCGCGAAGTGTGGCGTGCGAATGGCGAAAAAACGTGAACTTATACTCGCTGCTCCACCACCGCTCCAACGCTATTAGGATATCGGTGACGCGTAAAATTTTCTCCAGCCAAAAAGAGCTCAATGCGACTTAAGAAATTTCACTTCGAAAAGCAAATATGTGAATATCACAATTAATGACTTCTGACTTTACCTCTAAAGTGATATTGCGACATTGAGCCAAATAAGTTGATGCCGTTTGCAAGAATAAGGCGCTTACTAATTTACATTCCGTATACAAATTGCGTAAATGTGAGCATGAAAATAAAATTCTCCTCGTTTGTGTTTTCTTGTGGGTGGTCTTTTCTCATATTATGTAAATTTTTATTACGAATTCTGTCAAATTAGTTTATACACGCACATTTTTATCAAGCTTATATGAAACCCAACGCCTTTCTGTCTTTTGAGCGTATTAACATTCGGTCTTTACGTATATGCACTTTATAACTACACGTTGAAATCTTTCGCAACGACAAAGTAGGATCTAAATGTATTGCCATAACTAATAGTATCCGAGTGTACTTATTTTTATGATTTCATTGTTGTTTGGGATTAAAAAAAGAAATATTAGTTCACGATTCCAAAGGATTAGTTCATTGTTTGCGTATCGGTTGAGTTTCAGGTAAAAGTTTTATTCACTGAATATGACAGCTGGCTTCAGATGGCCACTGGTGCCTACCAAACAAAGTGCAAGGGTAAAACGCATGGCGCACTACTAACCTTAACTTCCTAGTGGTACTTACACACATATCATGTACGCTATACCTAGAAGGATACTTAAAACACATCTAAAAACATTTCACTCACTAACCGTACTCAACGAGGACTACATCTCGTACGATGACAAGCCTTGGGTTACTTAAACGGTGCGACCTCGGCTGGGCTGCTGCCGGTAGGGAAAATTAAGGGCCGGCCTGGCGTCCACGTTGGGATACTACCCTAGCGGGGAGTATCTCGCACATACCTACCGACTTGTAGCCTGTGCTCGTATACTATTTGTTCAACCCGCACAAAGTCGGATAGTTTTTCACTCAGAACAATTTAGCACTACAGTGATCACAAGAAAATCTTTACTTCACTTATTTGAATAAATAACTTCTAAATTTTAAAGCAAACCATTGCACCGAATCCGATGATTGTGGTATTGAGTCCCATCGCAAGCTCCGATAAAGTACCACTGTTTAACTTCCCAGGACAAAGTTTACTCTTCACTATTTCTCCCGCTATCGCATTATATCGAATGTAGTGCAGATAACTCGGGAACTTGCGGTTAACTTTTCATAAGTTAAGTAGAACTACACCAAGTACACTCTATTATTCTCGCTTCAATTGTTGAAAGAACAGTTTTTGCGATGTTTGACGTTGCTTACAATTACGATAGATATCTGTTCATATTAATATTATATGTATATTAATAATTAGATACAATTTTCATTTCGTGTGTTATCAAAAATATGTTACCGAAAAAAGTCCTACTAACATTATAAATGTCAATGTTTGGATGTTTGTTACTAAATCACGTAGTAACATATGAATGGATCGGCCTGAAATTTGGAAACTAGTTATATTATAGTCTGGAAGAACACATAGACTACTTTTTATATCGGTAAAATAAAGGGAACGACGGGAACGGGAACTACACGTGTAAAACCGCGCGGCGCTGCTATTAAACATTATGTAATGTAATGTAATGTCTAGTGGCAAACATGTGAAGTCAGAGGTCAATTAAACTTTAAGACTTTTCCCTAGATCTTTTGGGATTTGATCAAATGTCTTCGTTTCTACTGATAATATGATATGTAGGTTTTTCTACTGCATGTAATTTTTATAGTTTTGTATAAGTAAGTATCTATACAATCATAGATTTTCGATCGAAGTTGATTACTAAATCGTTTGAAATCGGAGATGGAAGACCCAGGCGGAGTAATCCGGGAGCGATCCCGTGTTGCCACCATCAGCGGCAGAGTTGAAACCTCATGGAAGTTTTAGTAGATAGAGGCACCATATCCATACATGGTATAGAGTGCAACATAACCCGGCTGTGTCCCCCGAGCAGCAGGTTATGCGGAAAAGCAGGAAATGTGCCTGATGGGAAGCATGCCTGCCACAAAACACTACAGTGACACGCAGCTATTGGAACATGAAGAGTCCAAATCATTATCTAGCACTGCACTGCGCTCGTCACCCAGAGATTTAAGATGCTATATCTCTAAGCCCTATAATTTATCTGGAAACATTGCCCTTCAAACCGGAACACAGTAATGTTTGCACATTACTGCTTGGCGGTAGAATAACTGGCAAAGGTTACTTTCCCAGGCAAACTTTGGCAAGAGTCTTACCACTACAATTATACGATTGATATATTTTCTGCTACCTATAAACCTATAAATATGAGAATGATTGTTACGCAACTTTAAATCGATACACATCCTAAACGGTCAGCCAAATCAAAAAACGTTGAAAAAAAACTATTCTTAAATACCTATTCAACGATACTCCTCTTGACATAGTTTGTTGTCCAAATTAAAAAAATGAAAACATTTTTTTAATTTGGACAATATGACGTCCGGTAGTCGCCATTTTGAATATACTCTAATGTCATGTTTTAGTGTCACTCGCGTAACTAAGTGGAATCGATTGACGTGCGAATCATAAAAATCGGCCCAGGCGTTTGGTCTGTATAGTGCTTCAAAGAATCATACATACATACATACATATATAGACTAATAAACACATTACCACTCCTTTGCGTCGCGCAGTCGGGTAAAAATATTACAAATTTCAACCTAATCCATTCAGACGTCTCGACGTACAACAAACATCTAAACTTTCGCATTTCTAGTGTTAGGTAGGACTAAATAGGTACTTAAAACATATAAGTGGCAAAGACTACCTTACTCACTGAATACATTTCTGAGCTCCGCGACCAGCTATTATCATTTAGCGGTTAATAAATGTAGGGGCGAGAGTCTAAGGTGACTCAAAGATGAGAGGGGATCAAAAACCGTTGTAATAATCGTAAAAAGTTTCAGAGGAACGCACGCGCCGGGAATTCGGAAGACAGTCAAAACGATCGCGTCATTACAAGGTCGGCGAACCTGCCGCTTTGATCTTTGGCATCAGCTTCGCATTGAAATGCCTTATTCTGGGCTTTCAGCCGGCAATTCGATAGTTTTCATTACGGTTTTAGGACAAATCAGCGAAATGAAAACGAAAAAACGGAAAGCAGATGGGGTGATTTTGTAATTTACTTGCTTCTTTAAAAATTAAAATCGCTTTAAAACTCGACAAAGAGGAAAGTCATCCAAAATTGAGCTGGATGTGTCATGAGATAGATCTATTATTATCATCTGTATTTATGGTAATGAATGGGCTAATAAAACAATAGCGACTTTTCACAATCGTTTTTTCAGTAGTATAAGTAGTGTAGAATAACCTCACTTATGCTAATTGTTATAGTGTGAAGCAATAATGTATAAACATAACTATGTTCCGAATTGGGGATTAATGGTTTCCAGCAAAATAACAGGGTAAAGAGATAAATCATCTTATATCTCAAAGTGACGAGGACAGTGTAGTTCTAAGGAGTGATAATTATGGAGTGGCTGTTCTCAAATAGCTGTTTGGCTGTTGTGATATGTTGTTACATATATGAAGGCGTATAGCTTAAAAGGCGCAATGTCTTGCTCAACCTGTCCTTCTGTAGTACGTGATAGATAGATAGATAGCCAATAGCAGCCAATATCGAGCCGAGTTATATTTAAAAAACATAATATATTCTGCTAATTGATTAAGATGAATCCCAGCCAAATTATAATAGGTTTGGAAAATAAGTGCTGACTTTTCATTGTAACTCATTATTTAGGCATGTTTATATTTATAAATATCGTTCGTTTGCTAGGTCAAAAATATACATGATATCTATATATCAGTATACATTTACGTATTTCATCATAAACCAATTAATAATGATACTATTACTGCTGTTTAATTACGAAATACCTAGCCAGCTATCAAATAAATTACACAAAATTCACAAGTTTGATAATATATAAAACGGTTCTAATGTAATTTGTGAAGGAGAAAGTTGTTCAAAGTCGAACAATGGACACTGAATAGTTTTTCACGTTCGTGGTGTGGAACCCTAAAAGTTTTAGAGGCTAATGGTTGTCCATTCGATTTTGTATAAGTTTGCACTCTATAGAAAATTAATTTTGACACTTTAATTTAGTCTAGTTATCGAATGGATAAGCTGTGTAGGACATTCAGGACATTTTAATTAGAACAATAAAAATTAATTGTTGTTTCTATACGTAAGTGGAGATTATAGATAAAATACTTAAATTTGATAGATTTTGTTTTCACGAAGACTTGGGTTTCTTACGACGTGACGTCTAGTCGATGTTACCCGTTGCTATTTTCGTAACAATAGCAATCGCCTTTGGCGTAGTCCGCGCAACGGTACGCCACACAGTGCAGTCGTAACTAGACTTAGAATAAATAATAATTATTATTGAAAAATTGTTGTTATTGACAACGTTGTAGTACCTACACCTACCTACACTAATAATGTTGGAACTACCGACTTCACTGGTCTACGAAGAAATCCTCATAATGTAATAATAAAAATATAATGTAAAGAATTTAATATGCTGAATCGAGAGCTGTTTTCCATTTTAAGCCCCGACAAAAAAAGAGGTGTAACAACTTTGGCATCGATGATGTCTGTCTGTCTGACTGTGTGTCTGGCTGTGTGTGTGATTTCGTAAAAAAAAATTATTTGAAGGTTAATTTCCGTGAGGTAGTTCTTGGCTATGTTTGGTTAATATCGATTCAAGATGCCCGCCTCCATAAAATGGCGGACAAAATATTTCTTTATAAAATACCTTAATATGGGTATCAAATTAAAGGGTTTGACTATTAGAATACTATACACTATGAAAAATTTCAAATCTTAGATAGCCGCCACCACAAAATGGCTAAATATATATATTTTTTACTTGACTAGTAGAATGTTGTACAGATTCCAAATCCAAGGTAGTGAGGTGTAAACCATTTTTTAAAATTTTGTTCTTGTTTACCATATCACGTATAGATTTGTAATAATAGGTTTTAACTAATAGGTTATAAAGGATAGCCGCTAACTGTGACCAACGGAATATTATAATAAACTGAGAATTAGATGAATGGTTACGAGATACTCGTAGATACGTGTTAATTGTTTTTTACTAATTGAGTATGCTGGAGGCTACTGAGTTGTTATAATAAACACAAGCGTGTCATTATGATGCAATTACTGGGTTAAAGCATATTCATTATCATCATCAGTCTATCCTTGTCAACAACTAACTGAACATAAGCCTCTCCCATGATACCAGTTTATCTTCTCCAGCCATTGCCTGCTGCCTTACGTTATTTTGCTACTCCACCTAGTTTCAGGGCTTCCTGCGCTACGATTCCTGATTTTCACATACGTCTCCCCAACAGTTAACGGTCCTACTACAGATTTGACCCACCCACTGCCACTTCAGACTGCTAATACGATAACCTACGTCGATAATCTTGATTTCAGATGGAAGATTTCGCTCCTGATGCGATCCCTCAGAGAAACTCCGAACATAGCTCGTTCCACTTAGTTCGCACGTAGTTTGCAAAATTTATTTAACTATTTTTTTAGGGTCTTACTTATTGCGAATGTTCACTCTTATGTTTTTTACTTATTTTATTTTTTTACTTATTTCTATCTAAAGTCTTGGAGTGTCTTGTTCACAAACAACTTAATCACTTTCTTAATAGACATGATCTCCTAAATCCTCTACAAACCGGTTTCCGTCCTGGGCATAGCACTGTGTCTGCGCTTGTGAAAATCACCGATGACATTCGCTTAGGTATGGACAACGGCAGGCTTACTGTTCTAGCTCTGTTAGACTTCAGTAATGCCTTTAATGCCGTTGATTTTGACATCCTATTGACGATCTTGCGCGCCCTTAACATATCTCCATCGGTGATCGATTGGTTTCGTAGCTATTTATACGGACGCCGGCAACGTATTCGCCTAGACGATAGTTTTTCGTCTTGGTGTAGTACTAGAACTGGCGTCCCTCAAGGCGGCGTGCTATCACCACTTCTTTTTGCAATTTTCATAAATTGTTTTTCTTTACATCTCACTTCTTCCTACCACCTTTATGCGGACGACCTGCAAATTTATTCTCAAGCTTCACTCGCCAACCTACATATTGCAATTGATACTGTCAACGCTGCTCTCCGCCAAATTTTAAATTGGAGTAAAAATTTCGTTCTAGAATAAATTGGGTCACAGTACCACAAATTGTTTTTGATGGGGTAACTATCTCTTATAGCAAATCGGTGAGAAATCTCGGTGTGATTTTAGATGGAACTTTAAGTTGGGACGCGCACTTGGAATCCATAAGCTGCAAATTATTTGCCTCTGGTAGATCTTTAAACAGACTCCGTAATTTTCTACCCACTGCCACCAAAGTTACGCTTGTTCAGTCTCTACTTCTTCCCATTCTTGATTATGCAGATATCTGCTATCTTGATCTAACCGAGGCCCAGCTAGATACACTTAAGTGTCTCCAAAATTACTGTATTACATTTATATTTGGCTTGCGCAAATATGATCACATATCCGAATTTCGTAATAAGCTCAAGTTTTAGCTCAAGCTCAATAAGCCCTATCCGTTTTCGCCGGAATGCTCATATCCTCTCTCTTCTTTATAATATTTTGTTTAACTCTTCAACCTAATTCTTAAAAGTAGTACTTAAAAGAAAATTTCACGCTTTGGAGCAATGTTCATCCACGTCCTTTAAGATCGAAGTACAATTTATCGTTGAATGCTCCTTCAGCACGTTCCGAAACATTTTACGGCAAATCTTTCGCGTTCCAGGCAGGCCTTCTATGGAATGCCTTGCCCGTGGCTATCAGACATGCTCCATCACTGCCTGTTTTTAAAAACCAAGTTAAGGCTTTATACATGTCACAGCTGTCACCTCACTGATTCTACGTGAATTCTACTCTATTTCATATTGTATATCTTTAATGTATGTATATGTTTATGTATTAGTCTATTAATATATTTTACTTGTCTACAAATTGTAATATAAGTATTTTAAGTATTAGGATTTCTTAATATGTATGTGTACTTTACACCTTACGGCGCATTGTCCCTTACCCCGTCTTTTGCTGTTTAACATTTTATCTCCATCCTCCGGTTGCCTAGAAGAGATCGCTCTTAGCGATAAGGCCGCCATTTGTTTCACTAGATTTCAGAATTTATCTTTTTGTTTAATCATTTTTTGTTTTTGTGTTGTGAACAATAAAGTGTTTCTATCTATCTATATTTTAGACGAATTTAAAGGACATTTTTGTCTGAAGTAATAGTTTGGCTAATAATAGTTGAACTAAGCCAAAAAGAGCAAAATATAAACTAATTTTGATTATTTTTGTTTAAGGCACGGTCACTTTAAAAAAAATTCAAACCCAAACAGCAAAATGCGGTAGGTAGACTATTGAACACACGAGTCAAATGCAGAAGATATATGTGTTAGCGATTACTGCCCTGATTCCCGCCCCGAAGCAATTATTCAGACTACATTTTTAAATGGGAAAATAATCCACTATTAAAATAAGTTGCTGGTTTAGAAAATAGTTAAGTTATGAAGCTGAAGCGATGCAGAAATTGTAGCTTTAAATCTATTACATTTTTGCCAGTTTTGGGTCTGTGAGGATTGGAAGTTCTCGTTTTTAGAAACCTTTTTGTGATAATTTAAAATCCACGACTCTAAACTTTGTAGTTGATGCATTGCATCTTGTATTTCATTAGGGTACGCGTGGAATCATCAAAGTCAAAATACTTTATTTATAAATGTACAATTTACACGTCAATTAATAAAAAAAACAAAAGAAAGAGCATACAAATTGTATATATTATATTGTATATAAATACATCATCTTTACTGACACATCATAGACACATCAAACAAACAAATTGTTTACTCGTATTGACGGCTAAAGTACTACATGAACAAAAATTTAGAAATATATAGAGTTGGCTCTATATATATAAAGTTAGAAATATAAAGAAAACATTGAAAAAAATCTAATAAAAAAACACATTCAAAAACTAATTCAATAACTGCACGACCATTAGTTTCAGTTTGAAGTTCAAAACGTACAACCAAAGTTATTTGCATGTTGTTATTTTACCGCTGATTTGTTTCGCTTTCAGAGAGACGAAATAACGAACTTCCAACTTGTACAACATTTCGGCACGATTTCCAGTTCCGCGGTTATTTTTAAAGAACGTAGCGTAAAAAATTGCAGTCCGCGATGACTCTGCTCTTTAGTTTTTGTTCAAATTGCAATTAGTGAAGAGTTTGCGAATCCTCGCCGTCGTGTCAGAGATTGATGACAATGGAAATTTTATACATCGTTAGTCGCGACCGTGTTAGGTGAGAGAGCTATTTTTTTTTAGTAATCCTATCCGGCTGAGGTTCAACAATCACTTGTCGTGTTGTTTGTCATTGAGATCAATGTTACCATTTAAACCACACCATCAACAATTTCAATAGCGAAATAACTCAACCGTGGAGTACAAACATCACCAATTGTTCGTAAATGACCGACTAAAGCCGATAAATTATGTCACCGAAATAATAAATTAATGGATATTAATCAGAATATAACCAAATGTATACACAGGTCGAGTTACAATCAATTTTTATACCGCGGGTATTATTGAGTTGGATTGCGGGTAGGGTTCATTCGTTTGTGTTTATCAGCAGGGAAACCGATAATTCTCATTCCGCTTGGCGTGACGCAATGGAGAGATTAAAGGATTACAGTCGTAGCGCCGCGGTGGGATATGGAACCGGCTAGATCCAATATGAGCCGCTCTGACGTGCGACGGCCGCCTGGTCGATCGCCACCTCGGTGTCGAACGGGTTGTTTTGACGTGCCTGTATTTATTAGAAATTCGTAGGCTCTAACATGTTTTTATGATACAATACAAAACAAAAGATCACTTTGAGTCCGCCTGGGGAGGTACCACAACTTTGACAGTTATTCTACCGCCGAGCAGCAATGTGCAATCATTACTGTGTTCCGGTTTGAAGGGCAATGTTTCCAGAGAAATTATAGGGCTTAGAGATATATATCTCTGGGTGACGAGCGCTGTGCAGTGTTTGGTGATTGATTTGGACATTTCATGTTCCAATAACTGCGTGTCACTGTGCTGTCATGTGGCAGGCTTGTTGCTTACCATAAGGCACTTGTCCAGCTTGTTGCTTCACTCTATGATACAAAAAAATGTGCTTGAAGCAATACGCCTGCGCATAACAGCAGAAATTTGCAATTACAATAGGTATGAAGAGTCCAAACCATTACTTATCACTGCTTTGCGCTCGTCACCAAGAGGTATAAGATTAATTATTTATCTCCATGGCTTGTGCTTTTAAACGTTACCCTTTAGTTTGAAACACAGTGATTTTTGCACATGGCGATCATCCCCAGGCGGACTCTGCAAATAATCTTACGTATCACTCACCTATCATTACGTAAAGACACATATTGTACCTTCCACTGCATAAAACCACCTAAATATTAATAATGTTAGTACCATTGAATTTGCATGTATAAGTAAACATTAAAACATTATACAACATGTTCCAAGAAAGACGTCTTGCGAAGATGTGTGTAATCTACCAACGCGCACTTGGTCAACATGGCGGATTATAGATTATGGTCTTTCTCTGTGTTATAGAAACTTCCGAATCCCAACAATAAGTAACTGCTAATTCTTTAAACCTTAAATAAATAACTACAAGGAAAACTGACGTTAACGCTGCCGAAACGTCAAGGTATTTAAACAATGAATTAAATCGTGATTACGTCCTGTACATTATAAACATTAACTACAAGGAGTGCTAATTCTATCATCTTATCCAACACATTAATAACACCTGCTTACGTTAACGACATTTTTATCTAGGTATACTTATCGTGCCTACTTTTAAGGAGATCGATTCTATACGCTTTTTATGTTTTATGTATTTAATGTGATTTGTGGGAGCCATTATGTTCCAAGCAAAGAAAGTTACCGATATAAATCTTATCTGACGGGCAGAAGACACGGTTACAGGCAGTTAATCCGCAGATCCGGGTCCCCAGGACAGTTGACACAGGAACCGCCATCTTTGCCCGCATCAGGGATGTCAAAATGTTACACTTCATTTTAATACAATTCTGTAGAGATTTGCATATTTTTGTGTTGTTTCACACGCGGCAATATTAAATGTTCTCACACAATTTTAAAACCAATAAGACTGTCCTTTTCTCGGGTCATTTATTTTTATTTCAGAGTAGAGATGAATAAATAATGTAATTTCTAGTGACAGCAATTTCATTCAGTTGCCGAAAATAGAAGTAGTCGTGGTAAAACTAGAATGGAAAAAAAATTGTTAAGTAAATAAATTACACGTCAATTTTCGGTTTTTTAGGGTTACGATGGTCATTGCAGACTAGAGAGTAGAGAGCCTTAGAGTCTAATAAATTGCTGACCCCACTGATCCCTGAGATATATACGTATATGCTTATTTATTTATTAATAATACGTTATATTATATATTATATATATTATATTAATAATGCGTCACGTCATTTACATAGTAAGAGTAGTCCTACATTTATATATGATACAATTTAAACTTTTCATTAAAGGAAGCAGTCAGTCTCTTCGTCAATTTTTTGGATGCCAGCATTGAATTTATCGACCATGGAAAAGACAGAGAGAATAATATATTAGTTACAGCTTTACAGCTGTGTAGTTTCTGTGCCGGTAATTTTTCCAATAATAGGATACAACATATAGATAGAGATGTAATAAGAAATAAAAAGTAGCCTAAGTGCTATTCTGAAAATAAGTATCAGCTAACTCTGTTCTAGTATCGATTATTATAATATGAGCTCCAAATATCAACCCGATACATTCACTTGTTCCGACTCCGTTATGGTCAAGCTACAAATTTTCACATGCATAATATTTATTTGAAAATAGATATTCTACATAATGTAAATCTCAGATAGTGTTACCTAACTGTGTGTGCTAGCTAGCTGTATGTAACCTTATAGTAACAAAATAAGCTGTTCTTTAAGTAACTTCAAGTGTCTAACAACGGTTTTCTCGTAGGTGTATAGAGGTAAAATCTATCCCTGCGCCAGGTATCTCTCGTCACTACTCTTAACACGCGGTGATTTTAGGCCAATATGTTCTTAATGCCTATTTAATTTAAATTAATCTACGAGTACGTTGACAAAAATCTGCTTTTATTTAATGTGCAGTCGTACACTATGGAACAAAAATACATAAACATCATACTGTCGTTTCCAAATCTATCTACAATTTACAACCATAATCATGTCAATTTATTTTCATGAGATGATGATATAAATACACAAATTTATTTTTGAATTTTCGCACAATAAGTAAAATCTGTCCACTGATAGTGTTGTTTAACGCACCCCAGTGATTTCGCGTTAAAATTTTTGTATTTTATACATGCAGTTTTAATTTTTATCCAGGGTGTCATTCTGTTCTTGACCTTAGTATGTTACTAACAAACAAAAAAACAAAAACATTGTGCTTACAAAGATGGCTTAGTGATGGATTCTTAAGAAACTTGATCGCGTGTCTGAATTTAAATTTACCTTGAAGTCGGGTTTTGTTTTTTTTAAATATAATTATTATTTGTTTTTAAAAAGGGTAACGTAGGGTTATGTTGTTTCTTAATTGGTAATAAAATGCGAATGTCCAACGAAAGTAAATAACAGCTGGTGAAAGGGTATCACGACTCCAAATACGAATTAACGAAGAAAATCACACAGAAAAAGCTCGTCCAAGTGTCTGAGACGTTTCGGCGAGTGCACGAGCAATCTTTTAATTTAGTTAATTGCAGCAAAGAGGGCCGAGTTGTTCTTGAGAGATCACGAACGTCTTTATCCAATTTATTTAACGATGAAGTCTCTCATTAGAGATGGTAGACTGGAGTGAGGCGCTCCGCTCGCTCCACGTCGGCCACCGTTCGTTAGTACTCGAATAGTCGGACTATTCGAGAGTTGAGAGCTACACAACCCCGGAATCCACTCAGTGAATGTCTTCCAACCATAAACATGTCCGGGAAACGTTTTGTTTCTTGATGCTGAACTTGCGCTTCGGACTATTTGCTCGGTCGAGGTATTTGTTGTGGTTTGAATGCTGTTTACAGATGTTTGATGTGCTCGAAGGTTACTTGGATCTGAGCGATGAAAGTTCCTTTGTTTACTTTTGAAATAAAACAAATTGAACTTTATTGGTCTACGGACTGCAAATGTTAATCAAATTTATTGAATACACAAAGCATAATTTTTAGCTATTGTTGAAACTTTTTAATGAATTCGTGTCACATTTAGAAAGGTGTCAATCCTATAGTGCGAATAGATAAAGTTTATCCTTTTGATTTAATTGTATAATGATGAATTTGTTTGTACTGTATTACATTTTGACATTCTTTGAGTATTTACATGAATATTATAATTAACGACATTTTTGATTATATACATTTATCACACTTTATACATTCTTTGACATTCCTCACATGGATGAACTGCAAGATCTACTAATGCAAGACCTTAGACCCTGGATGAATATATTGATCAAACTCAAAAACACAACACAATATCCTGATGAAACACAAGATGTTGGCGAAATTGTGCTCATCAAACATTTATCTCACACAAATATATATCACAACCAAATAGAAGCCAGAAATTAATCTAAGATGAAGAATCAGATGACATAAATAAAAACCAGAAATTAATAGAAGATGAGGAAGAAGAAGACTTTAATCAGCTGACTATTATTTTTTAATTTTTTTATTTCTAAATTACTAACAAATTGTCTTGCCAGACATATTGCATGCCTCTCGCAGAGGCCAGTTTGTATGGGGCAACTTTTAAAATGTTTTGTATCATCTTATCTTACCTACAAACAGCAATAAAGATTTTTGTATTTGTATTTAATGAAACTACAGGCTACACAAATATGCAATAAACGATTCGCTGAAATTTTGGTTTCAAATAAAAGTTTTTTGATATACGAGTATTTTTCTGTCGAGAGTCACCGTTGTGAACGTTCATAATAGGGATGTTAATAGTAATGACAAATTAATGTTTAGTGTTAATCTTATGATAGTTTGTGTTAATAGAATATCGAAAATGACGTTTTTAATTTATTATTACTTAGTGAAGAATAAATGATTTTTAATACTATATTTTTTAATCTGTTGTCACGTGACTGCAAACACCAATAGGGCTTATTGCGTCACTGCCTGCAAAACAAGCTTTCGAAGACTCGCTAGACTGTTTTCTTTTCTGCATATTTATCATAGTATCTTAGCGACGATGATTTTGATTGCTTGTATTGAAGTAAAAGTAAGAAAACACATAAACTGGACACACAGTTATGAATCGCGACCATTGTTTCGACGTCGACGTCATGTCAGCTGTTAATGATTTAGCGGGAAAATTCAAAATTACTTTATTATTGTATATTTACTCATCGAAAATACTAATATTTTTAAATAAACTTTTTTATTGGTAAACAAGCGTATTTTTTTTTAAATAAGCTGTTTCGGAAAATTGTTAACATCCCTATTATCTAGATCGCGTACCTACATAAGAAGCAAAAATTAAATGAATGGTAGTTGTATCCGGTTGTTTTCAGTTTAGAAATTCTAAATTAAGCCGAAAGTAGTTTTAGATAAAATTAGAGTAAAGGGTTTTTAAGCCACTTTACACATAAATTACAGTTTAACCCTTTTAGAAAAAATCTTATAAAATACTAAATATGTTGGACAATTAGATAATAAAAAGAAAGTAAGGCGTTAAAACACCATACAGTATTTGCAAATATCAATCAAAATAGCATTTTTTAATATTAGGTAGAGTCATTCGGGGTAAGAGCACGCGTCGGGTAAGAGAAAGCACTGCTGAGATCTGCTGAGAGAGGGGTGGAAGCGGGGAGGTGTGTATGGCGAAATCATCTGCGAGCGAGTCGCCATTTTGGAGCCAAGCGATACGTTTTGGTGTGACGCGAGTGCGGGAAATAAAACAAAAAAGAATGAAATTCTTTATTAATCACTTAGTTTTCTGTTTCACGGAAAAGTTTGTAACATTTGTGAATACTGGATAAACGCAGTAAGTATTTTTTAGTGTTCTAAGACTATTAATGTGCTATTATTTCCGAGTAAAGTTTTTGGGTTATTTCTAAAGTACGGATGAGAGCGGGAGTTATACTTTAGAAATAAACTCATGGGGTAAGAGAACGGGGTCAAAAGAACGCATGCGAACTATTACCCCACATGCGTTCTCTTACCCACATCCATAACAATTTTTTGTTTTAGCTCGTGTGGTAATAAAACAGTTTTCTTGCATCTGATGTTCTACCTAGACAAAAAATAAAAGATAAATATTTTAAGCAGATATGACACAGCTGGTGTCAATTTTGCTACGAACAGTTTATGTACATTTTTTAATTTGGCGATTTGCTCGGGCTAAAACTTTTTTTCTGTTTTAGAACCATACCACGAAATTACGTCAGAAAGCAACCGGATAGAAAATTGGTGACAGAGGAACAAATCGCAAGAGCAAAAAGACTTATTTCAGAAGAGATGAGTCAAAGGCGTGCTGCGGAACTACAACAGCGCACAAATTACAAAAAAAAAACTCCTTGCGGTAGTTACGGGTTTAATGATTGATTATTTGCGCATAATTGTATTGATCTCATTGAAAAAGTTCCTAATTTAGTTAAGTTTATTTCAAAGTGCATCGATAACATACTTTTTAATAAATAAATAAAACTAATTTTTGTTTCATTTTATCTTATTGTCAAAGTTTACACGTGCGTCTCTTTACCCCACACGCGAACTTTTGCCCCCTTCGTTGCGTACCTTTACCCCAACTCGGGGTCAAGAGATCGCATTCTGAACGGACCTAATTATTGCGTCATATAGAAAAAACTATATATGTAGCTAGTATATACGCTGAAGGTTTTAGTAAAGTATTAAATACTCGATATAATAAACGTCTAAATATTCCTGATATTCAATTATTTTTTATCTGGCGTGGTCGAGAAACACTAAGTGCGTGCTTTTGACCCGAATGACTCTACTTTCCAAAGACATTCCGTGTGTCTGCTCGGAAAATATGACGACAATTCTGTCGCAATATTATAAATTGTTGAAACTGCTTGCAGCCGTTTAAACAACACGAGTCATACAGAAATATTACAAGAATAAAGTTATATCTCAAAGAATATCTTGTGTCGCCGCGTGCTAGTGACAATGTGATATAGACAATGCTTTAGAAAAGGGTGATGCTTCGTTTACAGTGGCGAAGTGGCTAATAGGAGGGAATAGTGGGAGTAACTCGCCCGATCACCTTCTGACCTAGTGACCGTCGAGCAATCGAGTTACTTGAATCACGACCGTGGCCATGTGAACGAGCCTTTACAGACAAAGCGTTCGAAAAGGGTAAGCTACATCGTCCTCACGTCTCTGAAATATGATTTCGATAAGTCCGGAGCTATTGGACAGGGCTCTTTTTATAAAATAGTTTATTTAACACATGCTTTAGTCATGTTCTTTATGTCACTCGATTCTCTTTTACTGGATCTCACGATGCGGCTATTTATTTTAACTAGGATGAAGTCGTTATGTTCGTATCGATATAAAAGTGTTATTTATAATGTTTACCCCAATATTAATACAAATGTGCAACTTTGGATCTTTGAATGTTGGTGGCGCAACTAAAGCAATCTGGCTAGGGTTGAGTGAATTAGATTGAAATGTAGAAAATTAAAAGAATAATAAAATAATATATTAAATTGGAATAGCACATGGTACTTTTAAGCGCTGCGCAAACATAGACACTCTTAGTTTCTGGTGGTTCTGTAATGTACAGTTACTTATGACCAATAAACGATTAATGACTTATCGACACAGAATACATTTTGATGGTCAACGGGTAATTTTATGTTCAGTTATGGAAACAAAAAAGGTTAACTCTTGCGCGAGGAGTGGATTATTTCACACTAGTTCTACCATAGACTTAGTTTGGAGTCTGTAGAAACCAAATATTCAGCAGTAGCTTGTACCTACATATGTATTTTGCATAAGACACTATGCCTAATATCGCAAAAATGCATAGGTTATTTATTAGAGAATATATATATAGTAAATTTTATATTATATAATATATGGTTAATATAGTATTTTACAAAATTATATATCACTTATAAAGTGGATTATGGATCTGTGGGAGCATGGACTGTATCAAACATCAGCTTCCTTTAATAGATCTATTATCCATACGTACTATTATTATATGTATTATAATAAAGTTTAAATAAAGACAGACAGAAACATTTCAATATGCACACCCGATACAAAATATTGAAAAGATAACTAAGGAACATTTCAAATATTTTTACAAAAGAAAAAAATATACGAAAGCGTAACAGAATAAATTGTCTCTTGAAAACTGATTAACTGGAAGGAAGAGAAGTGACGTTATTGAACCGTGGCTGCATTAGACGTCTAATCCCGCGGGCTACGGCCTGGAAACCCGAAGTTGAGTTACAGTTCCTTCATCATAATAAATGACCGTCTTACGGCGTTGCGATCAACTCATTATCACAGACCGAATACTTCATATAAAAGAAGGAAAGAGAGATATCGAGCTGCTGTCATTACGGAAGAAGGAATAACGTTATTAATCACTCGATATGATCCCGGGAAAAATAATATCGTCACATGTTTCCGACACTACGAGATTAACACGTCTACACTGATATCGATCCAGCGCACTATTTCTTAGCTAGCTTTCCGGAGTTGGCGTAATCTTTGTAAAATAATTGCGAAAGAAAATGAAATATGTATGTGCCAATTCAATTGTCACTAGTATGTCAACTAAGACCGCTAAATAGTGGGAACTGTTTAGTGG
Organism: Ectropis grisescens; assembly: GCA_017562165.1. NCBI lineage: Eukaryota > Metazoa > Arthropoda > Insecta > Lepidoptera > Geometridae > Ectropis > Ectropis grisescens. Next base: position 16,645,251 of record CM029772.1, read on the forward strand.
TCTTATAGTTATTAGTTGTGACAATATAGTACAATACGTATAATATAATAAGTATATGTTGAGAGAGACAGCCTTTTGTCTTGGATGTCCTTCCTGCATTAAAATTTTACATTCGGATTTTCTTTATTTCCTAACGCGCTAACTAAATAGGATATTATTAGTTAAAAATGAATTATACATTTTTGGACCTGTTTTAATATTTTTATCAAAACGAGTTGACCTATAATAAAAGCTTAACCCATAAGTTTGTACAATCAAAGCTTTAAATAACATTAAGGCTTTGATTGTACAAACTGCGACTTCGTAAATGTATATCCATTAACCGCTTAACTAAAAGGCTTCATTTTAGAAAACATATCAGATTACCAATTAGCTGGTATTACACCTCATCGCTACAAAGAAGCAAAGAGCAAATTTAAATTAAAATACAAGAAGCTATCGCCTCGCCCTCTGCTGTAACGGAAGTTGTTAAGGCCCGGTGAGGTTCGCGACTGCGGCGTATATTTAGTTATTTTTTAAGACTTAGAGTTATTTATTATTTGATTTTTGATCTAGTAGGTACTAGATGAAAAATCAAATAATAAATCTCTATTTTATTTAATGTCTTAAAAATTATATAGATTTACAACAATATGGAATACCGTAAGATATAGGTATGTATATGTACCTACAGGTAACGATAGGTTTATATTTGAACCTCATCTGACGATAATCGACGATGTGGTCTATGATGGAGCGTGCTTATATAGAAGAAACTGTTTGCATGAAGTCTATTTGTACAGCCACCTACTTATACAGCTTGTACTTTTTCCACCTGTACAACCATATTCGTACCAGGTATTATGCAAAAAACATAAAACGTTTATCTCCTGTGACGGCGTGACGTTAATTATTGAAGTGAAAACTTTTTTTGGCGCACCACACAGATTTTATTCGTGGGCTGTGAATTGACTTCAAGCATCAAGCTCGTGAACTAAATAAATCTTCGGGCAAACTAGTGACCATGGACATCTGGAATGTCAGATTATATAGATGGTCATTGCGTGTTAACATAGTTACACATTTACACATCTAACCATGGCCATCAAGACTAGATCTAGTTATATGTTTTCACTTCCTTCGGCAGTCCCTACAATGCAGCTTATTGCAGTCCAGACTACAATAGGCAGGCTGTTACAATCAGCTGCATATATGTACAAATATGGCGTTCCATCGCTCTTACCTTAAAATGAAAGAAAAAATGCAACGACTGCACACCGATGGTTTCATACAGCAACTGAAGTAAAAGTCATGTTCTTTGGTTGACATATTCTATTTTCTATCTAAACTAAATATTCCAGCATTTTGATGAACAATTATTGTGATCAATCTGGTATAATATACGTACCTTATAATACGATGGAAATTGTCAAAAAGCACAAACGTTTACGGTAACCAGCGCCCCCTTAAAACGTGGAGAATAGACTTTACACCGTTGTGAATATTTATGAATGTTCGGATATTGCAACTATGAAACTTCAGTGAGGCCTTCCTATGTGGCGCTTGCGTTCTATTGTATAGGTATCCGAGCTAAAAGTGGTGAAATACGAAGAGTTGCCTGAACAACTCCGGACTTGCATATTTATGAGTGTACTTCGAAAGACTTGAGTGATGAGGAAATAAAAGTAAATAGCCGCTGCACTGTTGTTTGTAAGTTTAAAAGAGAGGGGAGCAAAATGAATTGTATTTTAAATCAGGGCTACGTTCAACGGTCTCGCCGGTCATTTTGTTTGCTTCTCCAACTGCTTTGAGCGAAAATCTGATCAAATTAACGTTTTGTGGGAAAAAAATAAAAGTATTTAATAAGCTTTTAAGACCCAAAAAGCTTGTAACCGTTCCTTTCTTTTTCAACCCGTTATCGCTTACTGATGCGCATTAGCCTTTCTTCGTCTACACCACAGTTTCGTTCCTGTGCTAGTGCCATGCATGACATGCGACCCTTTTCTTGTAAGCATTACAAAAGTAAAATTAAACATCTGATGCAGTGAGCACTAGACTGGGTCCACGACTAGACTTTTTGAAAAGCAATAGCTTTTTAATAGAGCTTTTCTGTGTATAGATGTTATTAACAAGCTTACACCTATTAATTTGATATATATGTTTATATCTATGAATCTAATACATCTATGTAACGGAACCTTGAAACGCGCTACTGACATTATGCAGTCGAGTGGCTCAGTTTCGTTACCAGATAATCGATAAATTTAAAACACGTTTACAACTAAAAAAGTTTTCTTAATTTTTTTTAGGTGAATCTTTTGTATAATCGTGTTTCTTTAACTATTAAATTACTTTAAATTGACAGTATCTTTTATACAATTACACGCTCATATAGGGTATTCTCTGCTTTCGAGTAGTCGTCCAATCATAATTATATACGTAAAACCATTGCCGCAACCTTGATTTTATGGACAAGAGCCTTTAGCAAAGTGTACGTGCATATATTCTAATGATTATAATTATTATTAACGGTAATGATTGGGACTCTTCATGTTCGAATAGCTGCGTGTCACTGTTCTGTTATGTGTCAGGTATGTTGGTTACCATCAGGCACATGTCCGGATCGTCTCGTTAACATTTATTTAAAAAAAAAAATCTTACACATCTCTTCTAAACTCGGCCAATGATAAAATAAAATGCAAAACATTATATTCGTCTAGAAGAATAAGCAAATTGTGTATAATATACAAGCTTATTATAAATCTTATCTTTAGGCGTAAATCCCAAAAACCTAAAAATAAGATTGTTATTCTAGCTTTATAAAACAGTGATAACTTCGTGGAAGCGAATTCTCTTTAGTCAAATGAGTATTTATTTTTTTCATACTCACCTCCTACTACGTATTTCATGACTCACTTAGGTAAGATTACAATTTTATGAAGTGGTTGTACCTACTTAGACGAAACTGGTTTTATGAGTTCACAGGATTTCTATTTTTAAAACATTCTCTGGAGTCTAGAGCGTTGTTCTTACCTGATATAAAACGATACTAAACGTGGACTGTGACTTAAATACATTAGAATTAGATTAGAGGTCGTAACAGATCGAAATTACTCATACAAAATATTTAGTGATCCTAAAATAGTACTACTTTTTTATGTAACTTAACATTTCTTTTAAACAAAAATAACAAAAGTCAAATGATTTTTTTCTAAAATTATTTTTACCAATTATAATATTCTAATAGGTAAAACGCGAATACATATTAAGTATCTTAAACGTTAAAAGTAGTTAACAATATGTTATACAAAATTCACCCATTATACCTCATCATGAGGCATGTCATCGTATGAGGCTCATTAAAAGATGAATTGGCTCACCAGTCCATTAGAAATGCTTAATTGCAAATTATCACATACTCATGTTTCCCAAATGTTCTCGCCTGAACCAACAAGCCGTCACACGAGCCCCGACGCGTAATTTAGCCAGGTGCCAGAGTGCCAGAATGCTGGAATATATTTAATCCGGAGATAAAACGCTTAAGCTTCTGCCATAACATCTCGTGTGTAAGCTTTATTTGGGGTAAACATTTATTTTAGAGGCTAAGTAAAAAGAATAAAAAACAAAGGCCAACAATTTTAAAAGTAAGACATGTAGATGACAGTAGATGTCGTAATAACATCTTAAGCATACTTGTTGGTTTACTAAGTTTAATCTATTCGGTTTATCCTTTCATTGTTTGGACGAGCTCACCGCTATCGTTATTTTTTATACTAATGGTCTTCGAGTGGGTAAAATTCGATTATAATTAATTCAATTTATAAGTCTGAACATTACTCAGTTAGTATTCTCAATTTGACGACATATTTTAACGATAAATCAAAATAGTAACTATTATACATCCGTGTGTGTATGTATATATACATATATATAACATATACACAAACAAAAATAAGTATATAATTATAGTACCTAGTGTGCAATGTATTTTATTGATTTAATAGTATATTACGAGTATATAGACTAGGAATTCTAAAAACCCAACCAACACCAACACACCTAAACTATACCTAAACGTGGGAAATGAATACTCGTAGTCACCATAGGAAGAGTCCTTAACATTACCACAGATACTATTTGGATCGTCTAACGACAAATAAAAAAAAATTGTAAATAACAATAAATAATTACTTGTAGCTGGACATTTTACACACAACGCCATACAGCCCCAAACTAAGCAGAGTTTATATAGGGAGCCAGATAGCTGATATAATGTAATGTTTAAATATTTTTCAATGCATTATGTGTTTATCATCCGTGAGTTGAAGTTGAGGCCGGATCATACCATCTTAGCTTTCTCAAATATAAAAAAAATATGCGATGTGAATAGCGCACGATATTTGAGCTCCATTAACTCTGCCTTCACTTCGTGTGAACTAAAATAAATTGTGTCAATTTTGTAATATTATTTACATGACTACAAAAAACGGAATTGTTGTAATTTTTAGATTCCTGTAGTTAAATATGTTTCTTCGATGTGTGATTGTGTCAGAACAAGGTATTTCTACCTTCATCTTCAAGAACTGAATGCACCTTAAACTATTAAATTGATAATACGTCTGCACAAAAAAAAATGCACTATGCAACATGATATACTATGATTTTAAAAAGATTTTCTGTAATGGCCTCGTCACTTTCGAACACTTCAGACACATATTGCAGATGTAAACAATGGTAATAGTTTTTCGTAAAAGTGGCTGTTTTTCGGCTTGATGTGCTAATAATTAAGCACACGCCCAAGTACATTTACCATTTTACAATAGAAAACGTAATAAATAAAATAAATACAGATAGCTGGACACAACACCATCTGACCCCAAACTAAGCAAAGCTTGTAAGATGGCGGCCAGATAGCTGATATAATACTTATATAATTGTAGATACGTACTTATTATAATATATATAGAAACACCCAGAAACAGTACGAATATTTGAATTCATCACACAAATATTTGCACTGGGTGGGAATTGAACCCACGACCCCCGGCTTCGCAAGCAGAGTTACTACCCAATAAGACACGAGGCCAGTAAACCAGTAATATATACATAACTCGCAATAAATGCAAAAATATGGTACGGCCCCATAAAGATTTCCCTTTGGCATCTTCCTGGTGATGAATCATCACCTCACTGCAGATATTGGCCATAAATAAGCTGATAAAATATATCGCCGTTTGAGGCCTATCGGCAATTTGTTCAGCTTATCTTGGTGTATCGGCAAGGCAAGATCGCCCGTCCGAAATTACCTACAACAGGTTTTTGCCCAATGATTTGTGGTGCCCTCGGGCAACATTTTGATCCAACACGGTTCCCTTTGTCGAAACAACTTGCATTTAGGCAAAATTATTCAAACTACGTGAGTACGAATGCTTACAATACAGATGTTGTTTTGAATCTATTAGACGTTATTTTCTGATGCTTTCTGTACTCGTATTTCCCTTACCTAATACTTTTTATTTTATTCAGTTTCTCTTTTATTTAAAAAAATAACGATTTTTCACAAACGTTGCATTTTCATTTTCGTTCTTTTTTTTTAGCTATAACAAACATTTGCATGGGTTCGTTTTAGCTAAAAAAAAATCTTAGGCAAGTTTTGTTGGAAAGAATTTGAAATTGAAAATGTTTTTAATAAGTTTCCGAAGGAAAAATTTAGATTTGTGTTTCGAAAATTGCGAAATGTCCGTAAGGTTGAATAGTAAAAACCTATTAAAAACCTGATATCGCTCACTGCTGACTTATAGCAAATACCAAAAATTTTGTAAAAGATCTTTCGAAACGTTTGGTCCTCGCTTCAAGGAATCCCAGAGCTGGCGCCTACTTTGCCCAAAAGCTGAGCTTCAACGCTGCCAGCATTCTGGGTACCCTGCCACGCAGTAGTGATCTCGACGGCGTGTTTAATTTGTAAATTTGTTTGTTTTTATTTTTATTGTATGGTATAATAATATTATTTTGTTTTTATACATATGTAAATATTGTAAATATTAAGATTGTCTTGTTATGTAAATCAAAAGATGTGCCCTGATCACCTTGAAATTGTAAACTGCGTCTCTGTGTGTAGCGTGAGTGTTTTACTACCACCAACTACCAATCTACTTGACTCCTAGAATCGCTAGCGGCGAGGTATGTTGCGGTTCTACTTATTTTGGTTGTTGACAACGAATAGTGATAGGTATAAACGTCTGGCGTTCACCGCTTATAACTAACTAAAACGGAAACAGTGAGCTCACTCTTCCTAATGATAACATAATTCCGTGCGCCTGAAGTTTGGGAGGCCACATCCCCTGATTTATATCGATGGTCATTTGTTGTATGGTCGAGCAACGTCACCAGTCCCAGTAAGTCTCGGATCTATGTTAGTCTCTTCGACGTACTCGTATAAATCGTGACAGTCAATATTATTGTGAGCGGTACAATATGTTTCAATTTGATTCAATTTAATTGGTTTTGACAAGCAATTGAAATATACTTCCAAAACCTTTAAATACTCTCGTACTGTCGTCAGTTTGGAGTATTTTAATGATACATTAATAAACTGCGGTGTTATAACTACTCGTTACTAAACTAATTTTTTCCTTAAAATATATCTCTTTTAATGTTAATGTGCATTAAAATGCATAAAAATAACGTGCTACAAACAAAACATAACATTTTTACATCAACAAAACATATATCCGAATAAATAGTCGTAGTTTCAGTTGCAGTATAGTTAGTTATTCTTAATGATTATATGAGCGAACTTACAAAATAGTTAAAGTTTCTGATAAAACTATTCTCCCCAAGGTTTTGGGTGTTACATAATTTAAACGAATTCTGGTGTCTAAATAGTTTTGAATACGATTTAACCCATGGTAATGTTTAATGCAAATATTCCCTATTGACTGACATCACGCACATGACAACCAGGAGAAACTATATTACCAAAAACACAAATTTAATATGATATTAAACTATGAAATTTGTTATAGAAAACGCAATTTTGCACGTAACGAATCCTTGCCCGCTGCCGTTCGGATAATTTGTGTTAGGAAAATGGAATTGTATGCAGAATAATAAAAACTTTCGACCCTTCGAATGCTACCCATAATAAATTTTACCGCTTCGGTTTCCACCTTTATCATTTGATCTCTACTACCGAAAACACGCTTTACGCGCAATAGAATATTATTTTATTAAAATTATTTGATTTAGATTATAATCTCTCTGTTCAGAGATTGGTATTCGTTATTAATGTTTAGGCATACCTATTTATAACAATAAGGTGACGTTCAAATATCTTAGGAATTTAATTTGTGTATATTATTTCAATCAATCTCAGAACAATAAAAGATTGAAACCTTAAGATTTGTATGTAATACATTTTTTTAATAATACGATTTTGTATATATTTAGTATGGCTAACGATGACATAATATATAGTGACCTGTTGGTTGTGCTGTTAGCGACTATCATATAAATAGTATAAATGTAAAAGTTTCGATGTTTGTTGCTCAATGACGTCAAACGGATAGGATTAAAATTTGAAACACAGATTATAGCACCTGCCAGTCTACCCGTATAGGAGCAGTTCAGTGACAAACACACACACAAAAGAAATATATAGTATACTAGCGGCCCGTTCCAGCTTCGCTCGGATAGTAACCTAGATACCTACCTAGACTACAGCGCCATCTGCCGGGCTGATTTGTGAATCTGAAATAGAGTGAAAACATTTGACATTTACAAACAAGACGGTAATTGATTAGCTATCGAGCGGGCTGAAAAATTATTCAATTACTAAAATGGCTAATAAAAAATAGGGGTTGGTGATAATTTAGGGTTGTATGTATTTTTTATGCCACATTATAAAAAATAAAAACAAAAAAAATTGTCCAAAAGTAGAAAATTAATTTTAGGGGTGAACAACCCTTATCACTAAGGGGTGAGAAAAATAAATGTTGGCCGATTCTCAGACCTACTCAATTTGCTCACAAAATTTCATGAGAATCGGTCAAGCCGTTTCGGAGGAGTTTAACCACAAACACCGCGACACGAGAATTTTATTTAAAAGATGTGAATACAAAATACTATAAAGACCAATAGGAGAACTTTCACCGAAATCAAATTGACTATTCAAAGCACGAATTACTTAAAAGTTCAATTCGAGTGTATTATACAGCAAATCTGAATAGGTATTCAACGTAGTGTGTAAGATAGACCACGAAGAGCAAACGGGAGCTTCCCTCATCAATATTGCGCGCGCGTTCGAAAACTTTCTGCCACAATTACCTGAGAGCTCAAGTGTCGGAAAATATATTGGTTTTGTTCCTCTTACTCTTCGCCATCTAGGTGGGGAATCGGTTTCCTGGAGAATAATCCGATTCAAAAGAAAATGGAAGCTTTGCGCCTCAAATTCTCGCCGAAACAATCAAATACCGCATAGCACTGAAGTATATTTCTAGTAAAGTGCCAGAGAAAAATAAGTCTTCAATAAAAAATAATATTACCTAGTCATTTGACAAAAACATATTTATTTGGCCTAGTATTTGTTTCTATGTACAATAAGTCTGTATTTACAACCATATACGTATCAGCTATCTAACTCCTATAACACAAGCCTTGCTTATTTTGGGGCTCAACGGCGTTGTGTGAAAAATGTCCAACAATATATTTTTATTTTATTTTAAATACGATAGGAAAACGTAATTTTTTTTCATTCACCAACTTAATGCTATAATCATATTATGATTGATGCATATTTATGTAAGTACGTATATTTATCAAAAACACAGGCTTCGATCTAAATAGTTTTTCAGTTTTTCTTATCAATAATCTACCTATTTTAGTGAATTTATTTCCTGGATCAAATTTCAATCTTTTAAAATGTATCTAGCCGAATAAGTAATCAAAGTTACCATAGTTACGGTTTTTTATACTATTGTAATTTTTTGCTGAAAAAGGTCGCTATATCATGAGCATCATTTATATTTTCTCTTGTCGCGCGTCGTCACGTTCAATAAAGTTCATAATTAAATATTATTAGATAGATCATCATTCATCTTACTATTTTATGTTGCAAAGCTAAATAAATCTTAATTAATTGATGGATGTGTTAAACTTTAGATTCGGTAAATAAATGCTTACGTATTTTTGCAATGGTCCAATTGACGTTATAATTAGGGTGTTTAGTGCAATAAAAGGTTATTTCTTAAACTAATTTACTTTATTCAACTGTTTTTCAATTAATTATGTTCTATCGTATCTTAGATATCGTAAATACAGATACCGCAAAGTGGAGAAGGTAAATTGCGGCTAGGAAGATAAATAGAATTATGGTACCTCAACTACAAGCCGTGGTGGCAGAGTGACGAGAACGTATGATTTCAGAATAGTATAGTTGTAAGTTCAAATCCCTTCTACACCAGATACACCTACTAATTTATAATAATAAGTAACTTTAACGGTGAGAGAAAATATTGCGAGGAAACAGGCGTCTTCCAAGGAAACCCTCTTTTAAGGACATACGTCATCCACCGACTCGCATTTGGCCAGCATGTTGCGTCTGTTACTTACTTTATTCTTAAGAGAGACCCAGATTCTTAAGAGAGCACTAAGTGGGCTACTTATTATATTTGCTACGCTAGCACTTAGAGAAAAATAAAACAAAAGTTTACCTCTCCATGAGTCAGTCCAATCATAATCACCATCATACATAATAATATACTATATTCCCCACTCCCAGAAGTGTCACGCCTTACATCCGACAGCGTTAATTAATAACCACGAGAGAAGCCGACGCCGACGGCATATACGCTCACGAAGCGAAGAAAAAACGTTAGGCTGAGCGCTGGTTAGTTAACAGAAAGACCACCGCCTATATGGCTCCAAATAATAAGCCGAAACCCGGCCCGTGATTTATTGTTTTGGCTTTGCTAAACCTCACTCGGAAGAGTCTGAAGCTCGGTAAAAAATGATCGCACTTATTAACATCACTGGCTGAACCGCTCACCGCCCGACGAACCGACGACTTCATTACGACACCGATCCCAGTGACAAACAAACGTTTTTATTTTCCGCTTTTGTATAACCAACCAATGAACGCGATGTTCGTTGATTTAAGAAAATATTGGCTATTGTTACTTTTTTTAGAATGAATATTTGGAATGTGAAATAAACTGTTGTTAAATAAGACAAAGAACATTTAATTTTGCAGTTGCATCATTTGTTGACATAATATTATATTTTCAAAAGTGTGTTGATCTGCTTAATGATAACTTGTAACTGAGTTTTTTCTAAGTTATAAGAGGAACTTATATATTAAGAGGTACTTATAGTTCACTGATGTATAGAGTGCCATTTTCCGCCCAAAATCAATAACAGCAAAAAAACTTAAGTTATGAAAATGAGTATTCTTTTTGTACTGTTTCTGATTATTTTTGAGCTTAAGTACATACTCACTGTAATTATTAGTATTATTTAGCAGCAATCTGTATCTTTTAATCTAAGCTCTATTTGGTTTGAAACAAGTACTTATCGTGAGAAAAATTTCTACAAATAAATAAAATGGGAGATTTTAAATAATGTTCCTCATTTTATATACATTAGAATTACGTGTATATTTATAAGAGACAATTAAAAACTTTTCACCATGAGCCTTTTCCAAAAACTGAAACACTCAGACTACCAGTTACTAAATGGACGCTTGTAAGTCTCAACCATTAGGCCTAGAAGAACCTTAAATATAGCATACTAGCCGTGCCCCGTGGTTTAACCCGCGTAGTTTCCGTTCCCGTTATTTTCCCGGGATACAAAGCATGTGTTATTCCATACTAAAATCTAACTGTGTTAAATTACAGCCCGATCGGTTCATATGTTACGACGTGATTGAGCAATAATCGTCCAAAAATCCATATATTGACATTTATAATATCAGTAGGATGCCAACTTGAAATGGTAAACCGTGTCAGATTATAATGCTACGGTAGGTTACGTTAATTTATAATCTGACAACGTCAGATTAGAATTTGACAGTATTTACAATGTCACCGTGCTATCTAATATATAAAATTCTCGTGTCACAGTTTTTGTTGCCATACTCCTCCGAAACGGCTTGACCGATTTTGATGAATTTTTTTATACTTATCCGGTATCTATGAGAATCGGCCAACATCTATTTTTCATCCCCCCAAATGTTAGGGGTAGTCCACCCCTAAATTTTTATTTTATTTTTTAGACAAAATTTTTAATTTCTATTATTTTATGATACAACATACAAAAATACATACAATCCTCAATTTTCACCCTTCTACGATCAACCCTTATTTTTTAATAGCCGTTTTAGTAATTTAATCATTTTTCCTCTCCGGTCGAAAACTGATCAATCGTCAATGTGACAGGTGTCACTTCTGTGACCCAGTAAACAGCACGATAATTTGGGGATCAAAGGTAGCCTATAGCATATATATAGTTAGAACACGCTAATCTCGGGAACTACTGGACCGATTTAAAAAAATCGTTTACCGTTATTTCATATGTTCGTAATCCTTGACCGCTGTAGGTTATATACATGTACCACGGGCGAAGCCGGGGCGGGCCGCTAGTCTAATATATAAAATTCTCGTGTCACAGTTTTCGTTGCCATACTCCTCCGAAACGGCTTGACCGATTTTGATGAAATTTTTTGTGCTTATCCGGTATCTATGAGAATCGGCCGACATCTATTTTTCATCCCTCTAAATGGTAGTCCACCCCAAAAAAATTTTTTTTGACAAATTTTTTAATTTCTATTTTTTATGATACAACATACAAAAATACATACAATCCTCAATTTTGACTCTTCTACGATCAACCCTTATTTTATTAGGAAATTATTTATATAGCAAAACAACGTTTGCCGGGTCAGCTAGTAATATATAATAAGATAAAAAGTTAATTACTTATTGAATTAAGCGTACAAAAAACAATTATAAAAAAAAAACATTACTGAAATAGTTGAGAGGAGTGCACTGAAAGGTATATTCAAAAAAATCAACTAAAAGGTTCTATTAGCAACGCCTCGGTCTAGACGATTTTAGACTTTCTATAATGGACTGTATTAAATAAATGTTATTCGCGGTTGGCGTCGCTAATAGTTTGGGGGATCTATCGTGATTAGTTCTTCAGGAGAGCGGAATTATTTCACAAACGATGGATGTTTAAAGCAAACTGTATTTTACAAATGGACTAAGACTACGATTACAAATGAACTTATTCTACTTTACAATTACTGGTGCGGACCGTTTCCACGTCCGTCTTCCACGGGAATTCTCGAGCGAATGCCCAGAACATCACCCATCTGGCCTGCACTGTAGTTCCTGGTCCCATGTTACAATGACCAGCGTCCACGGTTATTTCCATTAACGTTAATTCAACCGTGGACTTTAACAGTGAGGCAAGAGGGATGATATTCCGTCTTACAATACATTTATGCTGCCTACGGATTTTTCCCATGGTTCGGCCAAATGCGCACATGTGGCCGGACCTTCTAATAATGAAACAATAGGTGGTCGCCGGGTTCGTTCTATCTTGTCGGTCGGACGGACCAAAGATAAAGCGACTCCATACAATTCAATATTGTTTCATTATTAGACAAAGCCATATCCGTAGGCGCATCCTGACCATAAAATAACTTAAACTAAAAGCCTTGTTTAACAACTAACATTCTTTTTATCTATATTTACAATTACCATTCACAATTGTATTAACTTAAGAACATGTGTTGAATATTCCCTAAATACTAACACTATTTCACTATAACTATGTATGGGTAACAAATCAACACTGTAAGTATAAAACTAGAAAGTCTTTTTCATGGACTACTACTTGAACATGGGCTAAATAGGTACTGAACGCTCGCGGAACGTCTCGCTGTCGCTAACAGTCTCCCCCCGGCGAAGCCTCGGCGGAGCCATCTACGCGTAGCACGGCGAGTTTCGAAGTCGGTCTTTTCGTCGTCGGTACTACTCCGCTTCTGGTGTTTACGTTCACGCTGCACACATTGCCATCAGGTTCAGGGAAGATTAGTAAGAAGAAGTTACTGCAATATCTCTCAGTGTTCATGTTCCTCGGCAAGTTGGGGTCAAAGTCTGACTAGGTCACCTTCCCGTAGTTGTATGTGCTGCTCGCTCCTTGTCGCGCGCAATACCGACATAGTCAGTTGTGCAACGCCGCTTTATTCGTCAGCAGGCGCTTGCAGCAGGCGCGCCACGTGCGCCGGTCGCCTGGTCCACGAAGCTTTGTGGTCGAGTGGTTCGCTGACGTGCCCAATAAACTCATTCGACGTCAGGGTCTCCAGGTCTTGCAGGTCCACGGTAACGTGAGTCAGAGTTCTTGCACAATACTTCGCCTTGATGAGCAATGTTTGGAGTACTTCGTAGTCCCGCAGAGGTACACTCACTCTACGTATGCTGCCGCGAATCGTAGTATAAGGCTCATTATCGTCGCCGGAGGTCATTCTCCACGCGTTCGTGGTTTGCGTGTCTTTTCATCGACGGAGACGTTCGCTGCGCCAGTTCACTCACTAACTAGCTGACTCGTTCAGATCAGGATCTGGATTCTGTTTCGAGATGGAACTGACTTCTTTCTTTTTCTTAACAGCTGTGGTTCTTCACTGAAGCAGAAGTGCTGACATTTTCCGCCATTGTCCCTCAGCCCGTTGTAGGTGATCTTATCTAAGTTTTTTACATCGGTATATATCAAACCCATGTTCACGATACCATTCGGTATCTACACAGAAAATGTGAAGCCATCGACTAACGGCCTCCTCCACCGGACCGTAGCACCTGGGCAACTGCAGCTCTGAAATCAATCGCACATTATTAAGACATTTCATACTGCAGTTTTTTCCCGTGTGGCTATGCGACGAATTACATCTCACAATGTTGCTCGCCGTCTTCCATTGTTGTTCCAATATTTTGTTCGGAACTTTGCAACCAAATGATGGATGTGATCCCGTTCTCGCTGGCAGTTCGTTTGAGTCCTCATTCAATACCTGGTAGTTGGTATCCGTGAACTCTCCCGATTCGGTGATCTCTTTTGGTTGGTGTACTGATACCTGTCCTTCAAGCTCAACCTTATTTATCGGCGATCGGTTCGTCTCGCCTTCGTTGTTCCAAGGTTGGCTTGTTTCATAGCTGACGCTCTCAACCGTGCCATGAGAGGTGACCATGGTACGTTCTATAGGTCTACTTACCTTTGCTTTCGAGGGAAAAAGAAAATCATTTTTATCGACATTCTCGAGACGGTCCTCATTCTCGCTGAAAATATGGAGTACTTGCTCCGACTCCTGTCTCAGCGCCGTCCGTGGCCATAATCCGTGAATAACCCAGCCAATAGTAGTTCTTGAGGCCGCCGGCTGGTTTTTATTACCCAAGCGTAGTTCACGGGACACGATTAATTCCCAGTTGTCTGCACCTATGAGAAGTTTGGGTCTAACCTGCTCATAGCAAATACTTGCCTGGTCTAAGTCTTTCAGATGATGATTCAGGCGCAGCAGTTGTTCGGGGATCGACTGAGACCGAAGCTGTAATTTCTCCATAGTTCTCGCTCGTACGCTATGCGTCTTTTTATCGGCACCCTGTAAATTAAACTTAACTTGTCGACTCGACGCGTCTCGTGTTCCCATGTTGACGCCGTTGATGCTGAGTGGCTTGTTCGGCCCCTCTGCTCCGATTTGTCGAGCCACTTCGTCATCCAACAGAGATACGGTCGATCCCTCGTCAAGGAGTGCGAAGATTTTCATTTGACCCCGTGGTCCGCGTACTGTGACGGGACAAATCTTAAGTATTACCTCTCTCTCGTGCGTGTTACTTGAGGTAGCGGTGACCATTTCGACATCGTCTGCTCGATCAGCGGGCTCCGTCGTTCCAATGTTCAACGGTTGCACTCGTTCGGAGTGCAGCATGGCGTGGTGTGCGTGCCGGCATCCGTCGACCCCACATCTCTTCGCCTTGCAGTTCACACGGCGATGGCGACTAGATATGCATTTGAAACATAACCCGTCTTTTTTAACTCGTTCCCATCGCTCGTTCACGTTCATACCCTGGAACTTAGAACATTTCGTAAGAACATGATTTCCGTTACACACTATATGCAACTGTATTCACCTTTTTATTTCCGTCATCAAGTGCATAGACATTCTTGGACAGGTTTTTCTGTTTTGTTCTACTCATTGCAGGTGCTTGTTGCCTTTGAGCTACAGCCGTTGCTACTGGTGTAGTATAGCTATATCTAAGCGCACAGTCTGCTTCCTTCATCAGAAAGCGAGATAGCACGACGATCTCTGGATCTGCGCTGTCGGCGTGATGTTCAGCGTAGTCACACCATCTCGATCTCAGGTGTGGACTTAGTTTTTCGAGTATGTCTCGAGATAGCATCGGGTTATACAGATAGCCCTTATTATCAATAACTCGAAGCACACTCACCGAGTTTTGCACCTTTACCGCAAAGAGGTTAAGCTCGCTCGCGGATGTACCGGGTCGTGGCAACTGGCGTAGCTCGCTGAGAGTCCTGTCTATGATGACCTCTGGCCGCCCGAAGCACTGCTCCAGCGGCTTCATTACGATGTTTGGATCGTTCACCGTATGAAGCAAAGCCGCAACGGTGTCCTTGGCTTCTCCACGCAGGCAGTTCCGAAGCCGCGCCATGTTCTCCGCGGGGGAAAAGCCGTAGAGCCGAGTTGTCTCTCGCATAGCTGCTTTGAACGAAAACCATTCGTTTGTAGAACCTGAAAATATTGGTAAATCATAAATTTGACGCGGTGGCGGTCGATTTATTACCAATTTTTCTAGAGCTTCTACCACCTGATCGGTGCCTCGCGTTCTCGAGGCGCTCCCCGATGGCGTCGGTGATCTTGAACGCCGTCGATTTTACCACACTGAATGCGTGTCTGCTCCCGTGACTCGCAGGAGTGTCCCTGCTTTCTAGAGCTCCACGCCGTTCATTCAAGTTTAGAATATTACAACCAGACTGGTTGCGTGTCTGGTCTCCCGAGGTTCGGGGAGCGTCCCACGTTCAAGGGCCGCACGCTGTTCACCAAGTTCTGGTTGTTCACGTTCATACCGGTAGCGTGTTCGCTCTTCCCGTTGTTCGTGGAAGGTAGCCCCGCGTTCTAGGGCCGTACGCTTATCACCGGGTGGTAAGTCACCGTATTCGTACCGGTTGGGTGTCAGCCCCCGTAGTTCAGAGGGAAGGCCCGTCGTTCCAGGGCCGCACGCCGTTCGCCGGGTGGTAACTCACCGTAATCGTACCGGTTGGGTGTCAGCTCCCCCCGTAGGTCAGGGGAAAGGGCCCGTCGTTCTAGGGCCGCACGCCGTTCGCCGGTGTCCATCCGTTCGTCACAGAGCCGGCTGCGTGTCAGCTCCCCCCGTCGTTCGTAGAGGGGACGTCGCTCTATAGCTGCACGCTGTTCACCGGGCACCGATCGCTCATCTACAGCTGCTGTATTTCCTATCCAACTTTCCATCTGGTTCGCGTTTATTACAGGCTCATTCTCCTCGGACTCTATCAGTTCAATGTCCAAGGCAAGCTTTCTTCGTATCCGCTCTGCCTCCAATTCTAACTTTTGTTCCTGTAGTATGAATAATTTTCTTCCGCTTCAAAACGTACCTGCCTCATTCTCGCGGCGGCGCTGCTCGTCGATCGGACGGACGCCACCGAGCGCGCCGGCGACGGCTCGCGGCTCCGCTCCGCGCTCGCTCGCGGGCCGGTCGCACGTGGTATTACCTGAGAGCACCGTTCGCTCTCCTCCGCTGAAGGTCCTGCTAGCCTTCCGTTCACGGAGTCTTCTCCTCCTGCTGGTGAGAAATGGTAGGTAATACCTCGTGCTGCCCTCTCGATGGTGAATTCGGAGCAGGTTCGAAGCGGATGGTTCGCCGCGCTTCCTCCGGGTCGTCTCGTAGCCCGGTGACTGGTGTGTTCATCGTGCTCTCCTGACCGGCCTGGCTACGCGTTAGAACCATTGCTTAACAAAAAGAAAAATTAGTAACACAACAATAACATAGATTTTACAAAATATCCGAAGGATTAATCACTGTGATCCGGCGCTCGAAGGACCAAACACTATTAGCAACGCCTCGGTCTAGACGATTTTAGACTTTCTATAATAGACTGTATTAAATAAATGTTATTCGCGGTTGGCGTCGCTAATAGTTTGGGGGATCTATCGTGATTAGTTCTTCAGGAGAGCGGAATTATTTCACAAACGATGGATGTTTAAAGCAAACTGTATTTTACAAATGGACTAAGACTACGATTACAAATGAACTTATTCTACTTTACAATTACTGGTGCGGACCGTTTCCACGTCCGTCTTCCACGGAATTCTCGAGCGAATGCCCAGAACATCACCCATCTGGCCTGCACTGTAGTTCCTGGTCCCATGTTACAATGACCAGCGTCCACGGTTATTTCCATTAACGTTAATTCAACCGTGGACTTTAACAGTGAGGCAAGAGGGATGATATTCCGTCTTACAATACATTTATGCTGCCTACGGATTTTTCCCATGGTTCGGCCAAATGCGCACATGTGGCCGGACCTTCTAATAATGAAACAATAGGTGGTCGCCGGGTTCGTTCTATCTTGTCGGTCGGACGGACCAAAGATAAAGCGACTCCATACAATTCAATATTGTTTCATTATTAGACAAAGCCATATCCGTAGGCGCATCCTGACCATAAAATAACTTAAACTAAAAGCCTTGTTTAACAACTAACATTCTTTTTATCTATATTTACAATTACCATTCACAATTGTATTAACTTAAGAACATGTGTTGAATATTCCCTAAATACTAACACTATTTCACTATAACTATGTATGGGTAACAAATCAACACTGTAAGTATAAAACTAGAAAGTCTTTTTCATGGACTACTACTTGAACATGGGCTAAATAGGTACTGAACGCTCGCGGAACGTCTCGCTGTCGCTAACAGGTTCCTTAGGACTAACACGGGATCATGTGTAAAGCTCTTGAAAAGATAAGCGTGTAAGTTACTATCGACTGAAGTAAGGTCATTTAAGAAGTTTGAACTCTTTACAGTTATAACTGTAAGCAAAATTCTTTACGGTATTAGAATGGGCCCACCTCGGGAAAGTTTTCAAATATTACCACCATTATTTCACGAGATGACAGAGGTTGGGCACATATTAGCAAAGTTGGAGGGCGGTGCGGTTTCATGTCAGTCGATTTATTTTTTTAAGGACATAAACTCGTGATCCCTTAATGACGGTATCAAAATAATGAATTGCTTGTCATAACGCTGGAGCAGGTATTTTTACAAGTTCCTGGTTTAAGGGTTTCGTTTACACAATGTCACATTTGACTATTTTAATAAACTATCTACACTCATGCTATTACAGTACTTTGAAAAAAGTGAAAAATAAAAATAAAACTAATTTCAGAACTTTTTTCAAAACTCTTATCTATAAATATACATAAATTATGAGTAAATTTTATTCATTGAGACTGCGCGATCTACTGTTAGGATAACTAGAACATAATTCTCGCTTTACAAGTCTGAGTCACATATAGACGATTTTTAGACCTTCTGATATTTCACTTATTTCATAAATATCCTTGTGTCGAAGCAAACAGACAGACAGACGGACAGAAAATTATGAGTGGTGTTTTGGATGACCGTGTCAGCTCTCAATTGAGCTTAGTGGAAAACTGCTCATTTAATGGTACTCATAAACAAGTACATTAAAATTTTATTTATATGATTATTTGTATGAATTTATTGATCAAATAATTTTATCTGACAGATAATTTAGGCTTAGCAAAGCTGTTACCTACTACTAGGTTGGAAAACAGATTACAGACAACAGACATGCTAACTTAATATTGAGATCGCTAGTTGTTGCAAGAGTAGGTACTTGGTAATAACTTTCCAAATGTAGGTGGATGATTGTAAATGTACCCTCTTTGTTGATTTCATCTCAGCCAGTCATCTCAGCCAGTCAGCAGAAAATCAGCCAGTCATCAACATGTTATCCAATAAGTGAAAGTATAAAATTGTTTATGTGCGGTGAAAATTATCAGGGCGTGGTGGTGAAATATTAGTGTACATTATGTTTAGTGAAATAGTAGTGTTGGGATCTATTGTTGTTAACAAGCTAGGTAGGTCCAGTATTACAGGGTGACAATCGATTGTTGGAAAGTGATCTTCTAATTTGTAAGTCAATTTTAAACTTTGTTTTTAACCCTATTGACCAGCAATGATATCTTGGATCATTGCATCTATTGTTAAAATTTATGAGAATATTTGCTGTCGCTTTCATTTATTTACTATTTTTATCGTAAATTTAAGAATTATACCTATACACAGCCCTTTTACAGCTGAAGCTATTAATTATGTATTCTTGTAATTAAGATTAATTATATTAAATATCAATGTAATGCCTGATAAATTTGTGCTTGACGAGTCTGCATGGAAATACTCATGATATTTAATTATAATGGATATTTGTGAGTGTAACTAGCATTGCCAATAAATGTTTTCTATTCTATTCTATTCTTAATTATAAAAAGCAATAAGGAAGTTTTCGTAACCAAACCACGTGAGAAGATGTGCAGGTATACTTGTATTTACTCTAGTAAAACACAACGTTTCCGACAGTGTTATTGTATAACAGAGGCAAAATTACATTAATTTCACTCAACCAAATTAATTCTCTGTTCCACCTAGCGTAGAAACATAACGCGTATTTACGCTCGTCAGTCAAATCATCACGTTGCATCATACACGACTAGCTCAAAGTAATTTGTGCGGGTGCCGCCAAAAAGTCTCATATCATAAACGGTGAAATTAATTTACATTTCAACGTTTACATAAATAAAACGGCAAAATACGGCTCATTGCCGTGCGTTTGCGGGCACCCTCGCCGACTCCGTGTCGTTGGAAATGCTAATGCAAATGTGAGAGCGGCAAAAACTGCTCGCCTGTTCACTTTCTAGGTGCTAATAATTTCAATTTATGCCGGAGAACTCCGGCGTGGCCTTATATTGCCTACGTTTTTATATATTCACCTAAGCGGATAGAGGTCCCTTATTTCTTTTAAGAGAGTTTATTTTAACAATCAAATTACCTGTGCTGTATTTGCTACTCGTAACTCACTGCAATGATCAAAAAGGTTTCAAAGGTGATCAAAACACGGCGTATCTAGAATAATTAAAACTTGTTTTTAAGAAAACAGAGGAAAGAGACCACTAAGATTCCAATATCTGCAGATTAAAATTAATACTTTTGTATGTATGATATTCAAATAAAATGTTGCATCAAAAAATCTAGGTTAATCTCTATAGTTATAAATTACATTTATTATAATAATTATAATCTGCAATATGAAATTAAGATATCCATCAATAATTTAACACAGTCAGTTGTTTAAAATTACCTCATAATTATATGCCGTCTAAAAAAAATATTAGTAGAACAAAACTATTCGATACCAATTTTCCTATTAGGGCAATTATCTATTTATAGTATTCTCTAGTTATTTATCAGACTCTAGTTATCCTCTAGCAAAAGTAGGGTCAAAATGTCTACCTTCCCGGCCCACAGTGGTTAAAGGTGCTATAATATTAACGTTATAGAGGGATCAATGTCGTTTCGTTTTAGGACCCTGATTAATGTATTGGAAGTTACCAACTAACCCATTTATTTTTATTTTATCCAGCCCTTTAGGGGTTTTTCGGGGCTGGTTGACATTTCATTACCTGTGAATGATATCATCTGCAGATCTTTTATCTCTTTATTTTGTGAAAGGTCTCCTGCAGGTAATCGATAGTTTTGTAAACTATCAATAGCGACTGTCATCGCTTGTTGATGCTATAATTTTTTAACAAAATACTTAATTAATGTTATTATTTAGAGAAATGACAGGGCTTAGAGATATAAGATCTTAGATCTCTGGGTGACAAGCGCAGTGCAGTGCTAGGTAATGATTTGGACTCTTCATGTTCCAATAGCTGCGTGTCACTGTGCTGTTATGTGTCAGGCATGTTGCTTACCATCAGGCACATGCCCTGATCGTCTCGTCACTCATTATATAAAAAAAAAGTTAAACATCAGTTTTTCACAATAAGTGACATTTTTGTCAGATTTTAATATTGTCAATCTAAAAAAAAAAATTGTTTGTCTGTAAAGTCAGTTGGTTTACGGACGATAGTTTAACGTGACAACGTCATAACGAAACATTGATAGATGCGGCGCAAGCGTACAATAAGCGTAATGGGACAATTAGCGTAGCGGGATATAACGGGACACTTTTTCGTGCATGTAGCCGGCATTCATCTATTTAAGTATTAGACGTTGTCACGTCAAAAATAATGTTGTCAAGTATGTCACATTGTTTGTGTATTGTTTCTGTGT
Source organism: Ectropis grisescens (assembly GCA_017562165.1). NCBI lineage: Eukaryota > Metazoa > Arthropoda > Insecta > Lepidoptera > Geometridae > Ectropis > Ectropis grisescens. The sequence continues at coordinate 16,666,681 of CM029772.1, forward strand.
ACTAAACTCAACTACCCTAAAATCAGATGTTATGTCAATAAACATGAAAGTTAAGGCAACGTTTAGATGAAGTGAGTGTATAAGTAAAAAATGGATTAGATGATCTCATAAAACAAATAAAAACTCTTAACTCCCTAATGTATTCGGGTCATTTAGTCAATCATAGTTTCAGAGTTAAAAAGCAGCGTTTTGTCTTAACTAACCAATATTTTGGGCCTCACCTGATTCTCCGAAGTTTTGGTAACTGAAAACCTTATCTTTAAAACCTGAAAGCAAATTGAAAGCCGCCGCTCGTTTTCTTGTTAGTTAATGACTATAATTTAAACTTAATAATAAAGACGGACAAGCGGCTTTGTTTGTTTTTGAAAGGTGAATTTTCGTGCAACAAAATACTAATTGAGAAACAAAACTCAAATTGAAGGCCGTGACAAATTCAAAGATTTGATGATGTAATTAGGAAAAATTAAGGAAAATATCTCCTTTCACGCCGTAACATTAGATTGTCACAGTGTTGTGTCAGCTAATAAGAGGGAAAGAGTATTTTGTTCGAGTTCGACTAAACGTTTTTTTAACGTTAACGTTATTTCTCGGTAATTTTATAACGTACTTTGTCATCAAAGCGTTAAAATAACAGCCTACGTTTTAACGAGGTTGTTGTACAGTTCTCATTCATTTGTTTACGTTTGAACGTAAGTAACATTTAGCGTTCCGAACAATGAAATATAAAGAGTTAACCGCCGAAATAAATAGGATAGATATCGTTTGTCAAACTTCAAACTCAATGAGATATAGTCGATGTAGGTATTATTTTGTAGGCACGGCACGGCAGGCAATACAAGTAAGTTTTCGGTTTTTTGCCTCGTATTTCAACTTTTATTTTAATTGTAATTAATGCAATAGCATTACAATACTATCACCATCTCTCTGGATCTCATGTCTTAATAATGATAATGATAATAGGACACATTTTTGTATTTGGTTTTGATACAATGTAGCATCTATTTATTTTTGAGTTCATAGTTGGCTTTCATATCGTAATTTACTAATTTAACGTGGTTGACGCTATTTTTTAAATTAAATCAAAATAATATTGAAGTTGATTTTCCCAATAAAACAAATTATGATGTAAAGGTTCATCAAACATCTAAATATTTGCAGCCTCAGATTACTCACGCCAGTAAAAAATTCCAGAATTCATGTGATTGTACTACAAAAGTAGAATCAAACTCTTTTGTTTGAGTTTTATAAATGTCAAATAAAACGTATCATTTTGTTGAGTTTATACCAGTCTACAAGGATATTACATATGTAAATAACCACATTATTTCTTAAATTTTACGGCTAGAGAGATACGAGCTTATGCAAAGTTCGTTCTGTTTTACATCACCAAGAATACATCGGTGATATATCCATACGTCTTGTATAATCTAGGAACATTACAAGTCTCGCAGCGATTCTCCTTCCGCGCCGCTGAGATATTGTAATGAAATCTTGCCATCTGTTTTCTCTCGCCAACGTCATAGTTCAAGAGACTGTGACGGTAAAACTTTTGTATTTGCTACACTAAGCACTGCACGTATAAATTTAACTGAAGAAGACAATTTCAAGAATCAGTTGAACTGGTGGTGAAAATTATTGTATTTATCTACGATTCCATGCAGCGGGTGAAAATTGATAACGAACTCATGGAAACATTTTTTCATATTTTCTTTTATCCCGGCTCTCGAACGAAGAGACTCGAGTTCAGTTTTGCAATGAGAACATCTAAACCGTTAAATACGCCTTACTGGGAAATCGCTGATGTATATTATAGGAGTGTACCTATTTAAGACTAGAGTAAATTGGTTTGTTACAGATAAGCACGAACCATCATGAACCGCGTATTCAGCGGTATGATGTTAATCTTTAATCGATTTAAAATGCTAAGCTATTTTTTTGTCTTATGGATTTTCACTAAAACTGCAACATAAATTTCTTCAGTCAAAAAACGAATTATTCCTTAAAATCAAAATTTCATCAATCATAGAGTTTTTTTAAATTTATGTAGCCAATTAGAATTTTTCTAACGACCTCCTCGTCTACATTATGACAAACGACTATAGAGCACGGGAGTCTGCTTTTCGTACATCTAAATAATAATATCTTGAATGTTGTTTTTGTAATTTTACCTCAAGTTATTCCCTTAGCAAGTACCTTATGAAAACAAACGGTTACCCTAACAGAGAATGCTGTATTTTCAGCCAGAAATTATATCTAAATGATTTAACGATGCAACTGCAAAATAAAAAGAGAAAAGCATAAATCACCCTAGTTTTATAGCGGTGAATATTTGTTTGTGAGTGGTTTTTAAATGAAAAAAAAAACGTTTTGGCAATCTGTCCTACTATCTTACAAATCATAAATGGGTTACAACACAAAGTTTGGATGTTGCTCAATCACGTCGTAACGTCTGATTTGAAAATTGTAACACATATATAATTATTATAGTCTAGAATAACACATACGCGTTTTACTCTTTATCACGAGAAAACAACGGAAACTAGAACTACGCGGGTAAAACTGCGGGGTGCTGCTACTGACAACTTAAGTCGTGACAGATTCTGTTTTCTTTCACTAATACCAAACTTAAAGCCAGTGAAGTCCTTTTAGCTTTTTTTTTTTAATAAAGAGTGACGAGACGAGTAGGACATGTACCTGATGGCAAGCATCATGCCTGCCACATAACAACACAGTGACATGCAACTATTGGAACATGAAGAGTCCGAATCATTACCTAGCACTGCACTGCGCTCGTGACCCAGAGATCTAAGATGTTATATCTCTAAGCCCTGTAATTTATCTGGAAACATGTAGCACTTCTGTGAGCATTTTTCTAGATAGGTATTATGGACTTTTTTCAGTTTCATGTGAGTTAGACCAAGCATTATTGAGAAATTACTATAGTCGTGTTATCTTAACAAGCTTATTTTCATAATTATGTAAATTTTTCTCCACCTAGAAATACGAGACGTCACTCGAAGTACTGACCTATTCGAAACACTGGCCACCGTTTAACATTGGTTGTCACTAATGAAATTGAAAGTATTGTTAAACTTGATGTCCGCCCCGGCTTCGCCCGTGGTGCATACATATATAGAACTCATCACCTCATCAGGATCTTGTACATATACAACGGCGAAAGAATTTTTGAAATCGGTTCAGTCGTTCCTGAGAATATCGCTTTCAAACAAAAAACCTCTTCAGCTACCTGCTACGCCACCTGTCGGAAATTGATCGTATCAATTCAGATTTAGAAACAAATTTGATTAGCAAAGGTTCAATGACGCAATCTTAGACGCATGCTGTCATGTCAAAGCACGGTACGAAAACTCCCAAAAAGGAATATTTTCCCCTTTTTTGTTACATTCTTGATTCATGCTCCGCTTCTATTGATAGTAGCGTTATGTTTTATAGCCTATAGCCTGCGGCGATAAATGGACTATCCAATAGAAAAATAATCATTCAATTCGGACCAGTACTATCCGAGATCCTAATGTACAAACAAACAAACTCTTCAGTTTTATAATATTAGTATAGATAATGACACCTTTTATTTACATTTCATATATTTCATTTCGTTTCGTTTCATTTCATTTCTTTTCATATGCTAGAATACGCTTATCAGAGTTAGTGGCATTTTTTATCTTTTGTAGGTTCACACCGCCATCTCGCCTGGTATAAAGCGACGTTGCGGTTTACGATGGAGCGTGTTTACCTAGAAGAAACCGATTCACTCTCGATTTATACATGATATATTACAAGTATAATACCCATTAATAATAGCACAATATTAAAGATAATATGGTAATTAAGTAAATGTATAGATTTAAAAGTATTTGCTAAAAAACCGTTTTATTAAATTAATTAATCACAGTACATAAAATACATTTACCTACGTGTAACTTCTAAAGTAAGCGTAGTCCATTGAATGGCGTTATTACACAGAAATTAATGATACCTCAGATCTTACTACTACTCTCTTGCTTACTCCATATCAGTACCTAATTTACCTAATACGGAGAGGTAATTTAAATTCAGGAGTTAATAGCCTAATTTGGTGTCCTCAAACGATGACGTGTCGTGTTGCCCACTTATACGTGATTTGCTGAATACACGATTCGCACTGATCTTTGTACGTTCGAAGCCAGTTGTGTCACGTACGCGACTGACTATGTGTGCGCTAATCGGATGTGATGTACATCTGATACCACCCACTGAATCCGATTTTGATTAAAATAGGTTAAGTTTTAAAAATATTATTTTCATTGTAATAGTCAATCAATTAATCAAAACATAGTAAATCTATAAGTGACATAATAATTTACCTTACACGTTGCTAATCACTGAAATTTAAATGCGATTGACTTGACTTGAAGTTCAAAGAAGTTCAAATAAAGAGAAAAAAAAACCTGAATAAAAATTTGCAAAAGTAGCTTTATTACATAATTATGTACATTTTATTAGTATTATCAGTGGATTAACATGTGACCTGGTAAATTAAAGCTTAACAAGCTTAACGGTATAAGTATTTATTTATAGAAACAAGTACTTTTTGGCAATAAGAAACAACCTTGTTTCTTATAAAGCTGCCTGCCGAAATAACACCTAGACACGAACAAAAATATAGCCACAAACTCACATTTCAAGTTAGGTTAAGATGTATCCATTTCGAAATACCCAAACTCACTTTCAGTTCGCAAAAAGGGATGATTTGAAAGTTTCCTTGAAATAGCTGGACCTTGCTGTTACTGCCCAACTTTTCCGTGTCGTAAAAGTCGTGACGTCATAATATCGTCGTGGGTAAGTACACGTTTTACGTCAGCGATAATGTTGTGCATGCTCTAATATTCGATTTGTATTCACGGCTGTGTTGTTTATAGCCTATTGAGATGCGAGCGACCATCCACTCGCCAATTTACATTGTGTCGATAGTTTTGCACAGCCCTGGACGTGGTAATGTCCTAATTATAGGCCGTGACTGATGCCTCGTTGGATAAACAGCTATTTAAGAGCCATGTAAATTTGTGGGTGGCGGAATGAGCGCTGGATTTATGTTTCTAACGCACTAGAAAATTTATTAAACCCTGTAGATTTTTTTTAAATAACATAACATTGTACTCGTATTTTTAAACGACTTCAAAAAAAGAGGAGGTTCTAAATTCAGTAGTATGTTCGTTTGTTAGTGAAAGATTCGTTCGGGTTACTTCGGGACCGCCGAGCGTGCGCGTTTAAATCGGTCTACTAGTTCCCGAGGTTAAAGCGTTCAAACAAAACATTTCATCGCTTTTATATATTAGTAGGTATAGAAGTATAGATGTTTATTGAACTTAAAACTTCTTTCGGCGCACCACAGACCACGCATGTCTTTTGTTTTTTTAATTTATTCTGGGCCATATAGGTATATTCCTTCAGCCGCATCTGGCACTGTTGTGCCGCTGCGTTAACTATGTTCAATTTATAATATATGATCGTTTTATTTTTAAACTGGCGACCCGCCCCGGCTTCGCACGGATGCAAGGCTGATACTAAATATAAGTACCTACTAATAAAATTTCGGTCCGGCGGCAAGACGTTTTGTTTTACGTAGTAGATAAGTCACAGTTTTTTGTGATGGATACTTTTTTGTCGCAACGGACGCATGCACGCATTGTGTTGATTGATGGAACGAAACGTGCTTCACACCAAAGATGGCGACAGCGGTTTGTTTGTCAGTGCCATCAGAATTTAACGAAATTCTCCATAATCCGAATTTTGTGGACGTATGTTGTCGACTCAAAATCATTTTTTTTATGTTTTGTTATTCATATAAGGTTTCGATCAAGTCTACCGTACCCCTTGACGAAATTATTATTATATATATTAAAATTATTCAATAACCAGTATTGTGATTTTTGAAATTTGAACAAGAAAACTTAAATTTACTCTCCTATACCTCGATGACTTATGATTATGGCTCTTATGAAATTAGGCCAAGTATATAAATATAATTTTTAATTGAAGTCTGTATTTTTTTTTCGGAGTAAATAAATGAAGACTTCTTTTCAACTATGATTTTCAATTATTAATTTTTTTTTTTAAATCGTTTAAGTTGAGAAAAAAAAAACAAAATACTACCTATCGCGAACAATGAAATTAGTCCTGACTTCTTTTCCAATTTCTTTGGAGATGACTTTAGTGCTGTTTGTTATTAATGATATTTGAATCTTTACTTTATTTAACCGACTTCCAAAAAAAGGAGGTGGTTATCAATTCGACCCTATTTTTTTTAGTGTTAATGAAAATCATGAGACAAGATATATTATTCTAAACGTATTATTCTAAAATTACAATGTCTATAGGTATTAATGAACTTAACTATTTCTCATATTATAAATGTTTCTTTTTAAATTTATCTATATCACAGAGTATAGCTACACCTTCCTGAAAAAAATTCGTAACTAAATAACTTCAGTTAATTAATTTAAATGGTTTCATATATTCTAACTTTTATCTTCATTGCAACGCAAGCATTTAACATTTATCACGGGAACTAAACCATTGTGGTTCCGTTCGCCTCATTAAAAGTTTCACCCAATCTGTTTTATTGAGGGTGTATGTATGCCAGTCGTCGAGAGGTATTGTTTGCATTATAATAAACATACAACTACTAATCCTGGAGAATTGTTCTTTTATATTGGCTTTGGCTAGCTTAGTTGGTAGTAAGTCTGGCTGCAAAGCCGAGGGTCTTGGGTTCAATCTCCGCCCAGCGCAAATATTTGTGTGATGAATACAAATACTTTTATACTGTTACGTAATTTGTACTGTGCCGAGGCGTTTTCGGTGTATAATAAGTATGTATGTATTTAAAAATATATGAGTATTGTATCAGCTATCTGGCTCCCATCGTACAAGCTTTGCTTAGTTTGAAGTTAGATGGTATGTATAGTGTGTGAAATGTCCACTGATATTTATTTATTTATATTTTAAAACACCACTGAAATTACTGAAATTGATTACCAGGCAAATCCCAACTGCATCATTAAGTGTTTGTCATGCGTTCTATTGTCAGTTTTTCACGGTGAAGAAAAACATGCTGAGGAAACCAGTGTATTCTAAAAAAAACATATTTCGAGGACGCGTCAATCTGCACATGGTTAACATTATGTCTTGGTCTTGACCCTGACCCACCTTCTGTGAAAAAGCCCGAGTCCCAGTTCTGGGAACAAAATAGACCACCTACTCATGCTCATGATATCACCGAGAATACTCTTATTCAGACCTTTATCATATTTTACCATTTCTATTTTGATTTGTAATTTGCTACTACGCTGGTTTTCTGGGAAAATCCCTACCTACCTATCGTGATTCAGAAGCTACAGCTTTAAGTGGGTCGGACATATAGACAGACACCAGAATCTAAATATAGGGTCCTAATTTTGTCTCAAACTCTAAAACACGAGTTACTCGTTTTTTCTAGGCTTCTTTTTTTTCTTCATCGCAAATTGCAACGTTGATTAACTCCAAGCGAAATGACGCTTAAGTGAAAACCTACTTAAATATGTATAAAAACAAATGTTTGTCTGCAAATCCTTTATAGAATCGTAAGCTATGCATTACATCAGGTGATCACACTTATCAAGTTTCTGAGTTGTTACGGCCAACTTTCGCCAGGTGGCGTCGCAACGCGCGCAGGATACAGCGTAACTATTTTCTTATCTGTGGTACCACTAGTTTGTTATAAAATAAATTTCGTATCCCAAATAGAACCCTTAAATTGTAATGTTGACCACTGAATACTAGTGGCACGTCGTTAATTTGTAAACACGTGCATTCGAGAGTACCTGGCGGGCTCGAAAAGTTGTTATCATTCATTCCACAAACTTCAGTGATAAATGAGATGAGTTTTGTACGCTACAAAATGGAGGAATGTATTTCGCATTTCACGCAACTATGCACCTCTATTATCAGATTTCAAGTCTGAAATAATGCATCTTGGGGTTTCGCCTCGCGTTTGTGGCAGATATTTATGATTTCGGGTTATTTACAATAGGTATTGTGTAATAAAACTCACTTGCTATTTTTAAATCTCATTATTCAACTAATTTGAAAACCAGAGTTTGCGAGGTTGGATAGATGTTCGTATTTGTTTTACGCATAACCCGCTTGATGGGTTTGCATCATTAATCTTTACAAAAATATTTCACTTTACAATAATACTGATTATTTTTGTATATTGTAGAGTGATGAGAAGAGCAGGCCATGCGCGTAATAGTAAGCACACATTTTAAGTGCTGTTGAAAACCATTGTAAAATCGGGCTCTATCTTTGTGAAATTAAATTTATTATCTTAACTAGGATCCGTAATATCATTACTGAATTTTATATGCATGGTCTTTGTCACTATGACATAGCACGAAGTTTTAAATATTAAGAATTAGTACACCATATTTCAAGGTTTGCTCAAGGCATAAAAAATTGTCCAATGTTTGGCGCACACTTAATACTTTTATACTTTTAAGTTATTTTTGTGCACAGTACAATCAATTAAATATTCGTAACGTCAAACAAACTCATAGAAAGAAAATTAGCTTAAATAACATTTTAAAACACAGCGGTGAATAATAAATACGTCAATGTCGGTCTTAAACACGGATATTCGGGTCTTAAATAATTGTGTAATGAAGTGAATTTACTTTTATGTACTTACTCAGTTTTCAGTCACTGCACCGACATTGTCTGAACGATTAATTTAGAATCTGTGAATTCAGCTATGATTTATATTTCTAGTACCTAAATTGGAAAACACTATGATTCGTGGGTTAGACCGATATGTATTCAAATTACCCCATCGCATTTAAGGATGTAAAAAAAATATATTTAATACCAATCCACAATAGAACAAAATAGCACTACACTCTTTCCCATAACTGGCACAAATCGCTCATTATCTATGAGCATTTTGGTACGAATCCAAAGCCTACAGCTGGTCCTTAGCTGACATCAAAGATGTGAACATCTCCATACTAACTTGGTACCTTCGTAACATTGATAAGAAGTTTGGTTTTTTGGCAAGTAACTTGGCCTTGGATTTAATAAATTACCTAAAGTTGATCAAAAACGAAATTGTTATAAGAGTTAAGGACAAATATATCACCAAATTTTAGGTAAGTATTTGAGGTAAGCTGAAAACTTATCATTTACCTCTCCTAAATATCTCAATACGGAGGTGCAAATTATGCGTATCAATACAAAATACGCAGCAGCAAAAAGGACAAACAAGATAAGATATTCTTTCAGTACGACTTTGTTCACGTAGCACAGCGACAGAGATTCGTAGCACCGTAGCAGACGCGTAAGTGTAGCCGTAGACAAAAGTAAACGATCCATCCGAATAGTTTGAATATTTGAACACATCGTAGCACTGAGCCTTGGTGATGAATAATTCGTCTTGTGCGCTAAGAGGCTCAGACCTTTCTTTGTTAATGGGTGTTTTCAAACGCTTACCTAGTTTTAAGCCTCATGTTGTTTACAATGGCAAAGTTCTTTAACTTAGGTGTTTTTTAAAACATAAACATTTGGCGCCTAAACGACGGACGACTGAAATTTAGATTTTTCTTAATTTCTTGATTAATATTTTGAGAAGTGAAAAAACGAGATACAATTTAAAATTTTATTTACATAAAACGTTGAACTACACTAAACAGCTGAAACATACTAATGTCAAAACTTTGGAAATTATTGTTTTTAACCCCCGACCAAAAAAAGGACGTCGATGTCTGTCTGTCTGACTGTGTGTCTGTCTGTCTGTCTGACTGTGTGTCTGTCTGTCTGTGGCACCGCAGAGCTCAAACGGATGGGCCGATTTCGATAAACGGCGGACAAAATATTTCTTCACAACTTACCTCAATATGGGTATCAAATAAAAGGGTTTGACTAGTGAAATACTATGTATTATGGCAAATTTCAAATCCAAGATGGCCGACACCAAAAAATGGCGAAATATATTTATTTTTTCAGAACTCCCTTACTATGGGTATCAAACGAAAGGGCTTGACTAGTATAACACTATGCACTATGACAAATTTAAAATCCAAGATGGCCGCTACCACAAAATGGCGAAATACATTTCCTTTTTCACAACTCCCTTAATATGAGTATCAAATGAAAGGCCTTGACTAGTAAAATGTAATACAGATAACAAATCCGAGGTAGGTAGTTATTTTTTTTAATTTTATTCTTGTATGTAAGAACTCTTAATTCATATAAAATCAATGAAACTTGCACAACATTATCTAGCCCCAAACTAAACCAAACTTGTGCTATGAGAGCCAAATATCTGATAAATGGAGTAACGAATACCTAAAAATCAGATACGTATGTATTTCAATGACCTCACGAATAAAACCATAATAAATGTGTGTAGTAGATAAACAGAGTCATTGAAATTAATATCCTGAAACAACGATCGACAAAATACGGTCGATATCACAATATAACAGCAATAACGCTTTATAGAACACTAACAGAGTCAGTTACGTACTTAAAGAAAATTGTAATAAAGTTGGAGTGTTTTTAGTTGAGTAAAGTTTTCAGTGTATTTTCCTATGTCTCTACTAATATCATAGTGATTATGCGAGAACTTGTATATTTATGTATAGATATATCGTCATCACTAAAGCCATTTTTTTTTAATTTATTTTATATTTGAAAAATATTTTTACTATTCGAATAAAAAAACTAGATTACTTACTCACTTAAGTCTAAAAACTTGAGTAAATTATGCACATTGCTTCCAGATTTAATTTATTATAAAATGACACAATGAAGACGATCTAAATAGCTAAATAAATTATGGTATGTAAGTACATGTTTATCACTCTTACAAAACTGAATCCTCTGAATTTTACACTTACAACTTGATTCTATTGTACATATTATAAAAACTCAATGAAAAAGAAGTTTAGTTACTTCCTAGGATTACAATCTTTTATCTTTCAAGCCGAAATCAAAGAGAGAAATATGATTTTGAAGGAAAAACTCCGTATAATAAGCTCTTATTGCGATGACTTTGCAACACAATTAACAGTTTCGTATTTCAGTAATAGCCTGATTACAAGGTTCACAATAGCAGCGCGGAAATGTTGCACATCATTTGTAATATACAATCATAGTAGTAAAGTGCGTCATACTTAGATCCGAGATATTGATGACCTTGATCCCGCCAGATACCGAGCTACTCAATTTTATGCTATATTACGTTATTCAGTAGGTACTTAATTCGTTAAATCTCAAATGTGCAATATTGTTACATTTCTAGTACAAAATCTAAAGCTTTTGGTGGGACTTTTAGGTAGACTTTATCCACTGGCAGCTCATTATGTAGTAGCAATATTGTTTATTAGCCGGCGGTTTACACGACCTCGCCATATTGTATTTCATGTACGTCGTATAACGGAGCGTTAAATTTGATAATATTCAAAATTAATAATCTGAATAGTGGCTGTAAATTGGCACTAAAGTTTAAACTTAATACTGTCTTCGGCAGTTAATGCACTAAGTTCGAGAATTGTGTACTTAATTGCGCATCTACGTGTCATAATAGTAGATCGTTAAAATTTTCCTAACTAATACGCGTTTAAAGTAAGTCGAGCGTAATGAAATGAAATTGTTTAGTAAAATTAATAGCAATCAAACAACAACTAAGATATGTCTTCCATTAATTAATAGTATTAACCTAACTATTTATGAATTCTTTTCTAATTATTTTTTTCAATTTTAATTTAGAGTTTTGAGAGGGGCGAGAAGTGGGTCTGATAGTAAGCAAAAACCCTACCCAGATCAAATTTTATGTAATTTACTGCAACCTAAATTAATGCAAAATTATAATTCTGGAAAGCATTAGTAAAACGGCAACATGGATTAAGGATAAATTCAAATTGTCAAAAGTATTTTCAATGGCGGATATTCGAATTTTCTTTTTTAGTGGATAAGATGTATGTAGAGTAACGGGACGAGCAGGACATATACTTTATGGTAAACAACATGCCTGCCCATTACAACACTGTGGCACGAAGCTATTGAAACATGAAGAATCAAAATCAGTTATTTATTTATCATTACCTAGCACTGCGCTCATACCCAGATATCAAGTGATTAATCTTAATGGTCTGTATTTTCTCTGAAAACATTGCTTTTCAAAACGGAACACAACGATGTTTACACATTACTACTTAGCGGTAGAATAACCTACAAAGGCGTGTTAATGCCCCAGATGACCTCTGTAATAACTCCTACCACTACTAAGCTGCTTCTCTCGCTTCATAATAATAGTTTAGATAAAAACCAATGGATCATGTGTGCCTAAACGTTTGTTTATTTATAGAACCTGATAATCGATAAACTTTGGTCTGGCTTGTTATCCTACGCCTCTGTCCAATTACCCTTGTTCAAACTTCCATAAACTACCCTCAATGTTAAATAATGTCACAAATCCAATTATAGCATCGATAGCGACCTAATTCAATCTCAGTGGACACTACAAACAAGTGTCGGCGCCGATAAAACAGAGCCCAAACATGTTTAACACGGGCTTCGGCATAGCACGTAATGCAGAGTCAAGCTCACTGAATATTAATCGAACGAAACGAACGAAATACTTAAAAACTTAATTCAAAAAAATTTTTGAATTATATGTACAAATTTTTTAAAAATAAACAGAGCGGTGTATTCATGTAGCAATCTTTCGTTATACAGAAATATTTGCTTAAATTACAAACTGAAACTGTTTAGAGTGCTAAACGAGTTACGTACACGTGCGCGCACTCTCTTTGAAAAAGATCGCCGGACGCGATCGAAACTTGAGTCGGACTGAACTAGCTGACTATATCAAAATTAAGTTACTCGTGTATTTATTAAACCACGTTAGTTTTCATACTAAAACACTTATATTCCCGTCTGTACTCTGTTTTTAAGCCATGATAGCCTAGTAGTGAGAATTACCTACTCACAATCGCGAGGTTGTAGATTCGAGTCCAGGCTGCATCGTGAAAAAACCGGCATTTGCCAAAAATACATACATAATTCGAGGATGCATACTCCTCGAAAGACAAAGTGCATCAAGTCACTCTTTATCAGTGTCGTAGAAAATGATGTTGTCTATCTCGATTTTTGGCTCTTGGCTTTAATATTCTATTTAGCATACCCAGTTTTTCATTACACATAAAAAACATTTTCACTCTTAGGTTTCCTGGAAGACGTGCGTGCCGTGCGTTCCCGGCTTAGAATTGGGCGCCCCATCTCTACCTGAGGGTGACGTAAGAATCGTCTAAGGGATAGTTTTTTGGGGGAGCTGATACCACCTCAAACTCCCAGTAAGAGGTACATACCATCTGATACCTCTCAATCGGAGACACATTCCATCTTGTGTCTCCCAATCCGGACGATGGCGGTTACACCATCAACGAAAGCATTTCCAAAGAGGGTTGGGGTCAGGCAGGCGGCCGACTCTAAAATTCTAGCCAAATCTTTTACAACATGGACACAAGTATGAACGATAAATGCGACAGGGCTAGGGCGTACCCCGCAGGCGACGCGCAGGTGCAGCACCCGGCAGCTGTGGGAAATGGACTAGGGTTGTTGCATCAGGGACGGGTGCGACGTAAGAGGCAAGTCCGGGAAGTGAGGTTAAGGATTGGGAGTTGGAATGTAGGAACGATGACTGGAAGAGGAAGGGAGTTAGCAGAAATTTTAAAAAGAAGACGTGTGAATATCGCTTGTCTGCAAGAGACAAAATGGAAGGCACCAAAGCAAGAGAAATTGGAGAGGGCTACAAATTGTACTATTGCGGGAGCGATGGTAAGCGAAATGGGTGGGAATTATATTGGATGGAGAACTTAAAAAATGCGTAGCAGATGTCAAAAGAGTAAACGACAGATTGATTACTATAAAATTAATAACAGGAGATTTAATTTACAATATTGTTAGCGCATACGCACCCCAAATTGGATGCAGTGATACGGAAAAGGGTAAATTTTGGGAAGACTTTGACGGTGTGATGATGGGATTTCCAAGAAATGAGGATGTATTTGTTGGAGGGGATTTTAATGGGCATGTAGGGCGGATAAATAGTGGCTATGAAAGAGTGCATGGCGGAAAAGGTTTTGGATGTAGAAACAAGGAAGGAGAAGCATTGCTTGATGCTGCCTCTGCATTTGACCTCGCAATAGCAAATACATTTTTTGACAAACAAACAAAACATCTCATAACATACAAAAGTGGCAACCGTGAAACCCAAATAGATTATTTTTTAATTAGAAGAAATAGAATTGCAGCTGTAAAAGATTGCAAAATCATTCCAGGTGAGGAGCTTATTCCTCAACATAGGTTACTTTTACTAGAAATTAAAATATATATTAGAGCAAATAATAGGCAGACAAAACTTCCCGCCAAAATTAAATGGCATTTACTAGAAAAAAGTGAATATGCTGATGTATTTAGAGAAAAAGTAGTTAGTAAAATGATTGAAATGCAAACTTTGAGTGATAAATCTGTGAACGAATGCTGGGCTGAAATAGCAAGTTGTATTAGAAATGTAGCAAAAGATGTACTTGGGGAATCAAAAGGTAAAGGGAAAATAGATAAGGAAACCTGGTGTTGGAGCGATGATGTGCAAGACATATTAAAGAAAAAGAAAACTGCATTTAAAGAATGGCAGAAGTCAGAAAAAAATTGCGAATCGAGTACGATGCAAGACAATAATAGAAATGCTTACAAAAAATATAAAAAAAAAGCAAAAAAAGCAGTGGCAATTGCAAAAGCCGCCGAACGAGAAAAATTGTTTGAAGCCCTAGAAACCAAACAAGGGCAAAATAGACTCTACAAAATAACTAAAGCTAGAGAAAAGACAGGAACAGATATAAACCAAGTGAAATGCATAAAAATCGAATTAGGAGAAGTTTTGACAAATGATGAAAAAATAAAAGAGAGGTGGAAGAGCTATTTTGAAAAACTAATGAACGAAGAGAATCACTGGGATAAACAATTAGAGAGTCCAGCTGTAAATTTAGGGATGGTAAGGAAATTACAGTGGATGAAGTTAAGCGTGCTGTGCAGAGCATGAAAATGGAAAATCAGTAGGGCCAGATAGAATACCAATAGAAGTATGGAAAATATTGAAGTTGGATGGATGGACGTGGTTGACTTTATTCTTCAATAAGTTGTTGTTATGAAGAGGCAATACCAGATGAATGGTGCAACAGCACGCTGGTGCCCGTATACAAAAATAAAGGTGATGTACAGGTCTGTAATAACTACAGGGAATAAAGCTCATGTCACATAGTATGAAAGTGGGAGAAAGTACTAGAAAGACGACTGAGAGAAGAAAGTGAGATAACTCAGAATCAATTTGGGTTTATGCCAGGACGCGCTACAACGGACGCTATATTTTCACTTCGCCAACTCTGTGAAAAATACAGGCGTGCGCATAAGAACTTGCACATGGTGTTCGTTGACCTAGAAAAAGCGTATGACAGGGTACCCCAAAACGTTCTGTGGTGGACTTTGAAAGAAAAAAATATTCCTCTAAAATACGTTCAATTAATACGAGCAATGTACAGTCGAGCAAGTACATGCGTCCGGTCAGCAGCTGGTGAAACCGAGAAGTTTGGTGTGGCAGTAGGCTTGCACCAAGGGTCTGCTTTGAGCCCTTATTTGTTCCTCCTGGTAATGGATGCTCTGACATCAAACATACAGGAGAGAGCACCTTGGTGCATGCTCTTTGCTGACGATATCGTTCTTGTCGGAGATGATGGAGCTGAGGTACAAAATCGATTGGAAAAATGGCTTGAGAAACTGGAAAAAAGTTGGACTTAAGATCAGCAGAACCAAAACAGAGTACCTATTTTGTTGTGGGGTTCTTCCAACTTTTTTCCTATAGCCTTAAACGGCGTACCCCTTCCAGCTTGTACGGATTTTAAGTATCTTGGGTCTCTCATCCAGAACGATGGCAATATAGATCGGGACGTTAAAAGCAGGATTAATGCGGCATGGATGAAATGGCGACAAGTCACAGCAACAACTTGTGATCCGCACATCCCACTTAAACTTAAGGGGCAAATCTACAAAGCGATTATAAGGCCTGTCGTCATGTATGGATCTGAATGTTGGGCAACCAAAGGATCGGATGAAAGACGATTACATGTGGCGGAGATGCGAATGCTGAGATGGATGTGTGGTGTTACGCGGATAGATAGGATTAAAAATGAGTATATTAGGGGAAGTATGAAAGTAGCACCCGTGACAGAAAGGTTGAAAAGCTCCAGGTTATCATGGTTTGGCCATGTTATGCGTAGAAATGAAGACCACATTACCCAAAGAGTTTTAAATATGAATGTTGAAGGATGTTGTGGTAGAGGACGACCAAAAAAAAGTGTGGCTGGATTGTGTGAAAGAAGACATGGATAGGAAAGGAATACACTCAGATTTGACACATGATAGAGACGAATGGAGGAAACGTACATGTTGTACCGACCCCACATAAAGTGGGATAAGGGTAGGCAAATGATGAGGTTTCCTGGAAGACATCGCTTTTAGCGATAAGAGCATTGGTTGTAACACTAGTTTTTATCGTTTTCTTTTCTGTATTATTTTGTTTTGGAATGGACAATAAAGGGTATCTATCTTGTTTTTACTTAAGGTCAATAAATATATTTTTTTATAAATTATTTGTTAGAGTTGCCAATATAATACCATCATTTAGACAACATGAAATCTAGACGTAGACAATTACACAAACAAAAATCTGATAACCTATTAGAAATTACACATATTATTACATATTACATACATAATGTTTATAATGAAAACATATTCGTCTCTGAAGTCATAACATACAAAAAGCACATAAATAGTATAGTTAAAAAGAATGGTACACCTATATACAATACCTTATATCTATAATAGATAAACTGTAATAATTTGAAAGACTACAATCGAGATATTTTCAAAAATTAATACAATAGTGTCTAGTAGTGTGCACACTAATATTATTTGTCAAAGTTTCGTTTTTATATCGGGTTTAAATTTTAATAATGCGTCTTATGTTTTGCTTTACTTTCATTAAAATCTTTATGTAGTTTAATATTTACGTGTCATTATTTTTAACACTGCAATGGCTTCGTTTCCATACTTTTATGTTTTTTTATTGTCAAAAAATGTAAGGTGTGATCTGCATCCCGTATTGATTTTACTTTCTACGTAGCTCCACAAAAGAAGCGCACATTGAGCAAACCGTACGCCCAAAGGGGTATTGAAACCACGTCTATAGATGTATGGCCGCATAAAAGCATTCCAAATAACCTATGGCATCGGGAATACTCGGAATATGCTTCGGCGAGAAATTCTTTAGCTGCATAAAACATTTCCACTTGATTTTAATCTGAATAAGCATTCGAAAAAGATAGCTCGCACTCGAAAAAAAATGACAAATTGTCACTTTGTGTTCTACCAATCTTGGTTTTCAGTTTGTAATTAAAGATATGAAACTTAAGTAGGTATAAGCAAAAGCTTCTCAGCAGGTTTACCGCCTAACTCTCCTTCTTTCTGCTATGTTTTGATTTGTGACGCTATCGGCTAATTTGGTAAGGCAGCTGAAAGCTGACAACCACATCTGCTTTCTGTATGCCGTGGAACGGAATGCAAATTTATAAGTCGTTGTCTGCTTTCATCGGCGTTACCAAAGTGGCCGGTGATATAGGTAGATACACGTTATTGAACACAACAAAAAAATTATAATTTAAACTAGAAACCATTTGCAAACTTAAAGCTAGGGCGACAATTGGTGGCCATATCGCTAACATCGATCTGTTCCAGGCAAGGATCTCTCTTTTAGGGTTGAAAAAGAAAAAAAAGGAATGTTATGAGACAGGGTGTGCAATTGAAATGGAAAATAATTACTTAACAACACAAAAAAATACAATGAATTAACAGATATACTTCAGCATATTTAAAAAAAATACAAATAAATATACACTACTACTTACAATAACTACGATAATACACACAGTAATACATAGATATACAAACCAAATAAATAAAAATATCCACATTGTTAAATACAAAAAATAATAAAGAACAGTAAATTAATTATTAACTCAACAGATATAATGAGGCTACAATTGTGATAAATAGAGCTGTTTGACATGTTTTTTGAAGATTTCCTGTGATGAGGATCGTCTGATAGGCACGGGTAATTCGTTCCACAATACAACCAATCTGAAAGTGAACGAACTACCATATAAGGTTTCAGTTCGGGCAGAAGGGACCATAATGGAGAGGTTGTTTTTAGATCTTAAAGGATTAGATCTTAAATGATATCATAATTCAAAGCATAGCAGACAGCAGGAGAGTTAGAGTTAGAGAGAGTTAGCGGCGGTAGAGCTGCCGTCCATATTTATGTTCATATTACATGTGTTCCTACTGTTGGGACTCGGTGTGTTCTCTCACAAGAAGAGAGTTAAGCTACTTATTTACATACTTTTACCTCTATTGTAAATCTAGATGTATTTCTTGAAACTCGCCAGATTTCTCACAATGTTTGCCTCCACCGTTAAAGCCAGTGGTGACAGCAAACATTGAATGTGGATAGATTGTTACCGTGCTCGGACGTCATAGTGCCAGTTAGTTCTGTTGGTTCATTCTCTCACTCTGTCTATAGGAAGCCCACGCACTCTGACAGCTATGTGCACGCTATGTCACACCAGCACCCACGCCAACTAAAGTCGGTGTCGAGGTCTCTTTTAGTTGGAGCAAACTCCCACTGTGATTCCGAACATTTGAAAGCTGAAATACCGTTCAGAAGGTACTTCGAGTACTGACTATAATCTTACAAAACTAGAAGAAACACAAAATAAGGCAGAAGAGGATAGTGTTGGATGAGGCAGCCGGCTTTTACGAGTATGTCTTACTTCGAGAGCGTTATGGATAAGGTGAGAATGCTGTTAAATGAAGTATTCCTTTAGGACCGTTTATACTTCCCTAACCAATTTGACGAAGCAAATGGAGACGTCAAAATAGGTCATGCTATCAGACTCCCCGTGTGTACAAGTTAAACAGAAGATGTGGTAGATTATATATTGCTTACTTAATTACGAGTACGGTTGAAAAAAATCAGCAGACGTAGAAATAAATTCCTAAACTTTTACTTGGTGCAGTAACTAGTCATTGGATCTAGCTTATCTTTCTACTATCTACTCTTTTCTACCTAACGACGCGACGCGACACAAGGGTAGTTTGAGAAGCCATGAAAATTAATAACGATCGTAATTTCAATCAGGCTAGTTAGCCGTAATAATGCATGATTATTTTGTTTTTTACAACTATTTATTCATTATTTTAATTTAATTTAAGACTAGGAGAAGTAGTAGCACTTCGTGGTTTCAGTTCCCGTAATTTTCACACAATACTTAAAAGTAGAATTTGTGTTATTTCAGAAAAGAATCTATCTCTGAACCAAATTTCATCCAGATTTATGAGTATTTACGTAAAAGAGTAACAAACAATTTACTGCTACAAACTTTATTATTTTAACTTATTTCTAATGTTTGTGATATATATACTTTCAAATCTCTTTTTTTTGTAAAGTTATGATTTTTTTGAAAATATTACTAAATAGAGTAGGAGTAAATTAAACTTAAGCCCTTGGATTATGCATAGGCGACTTTTTCCAAATCAACCATATACAAAGCAATGTTAATTATACTTGTTATGTGACAGGAATATTGCTTGTCATCAGGTCTTGCTCGCATCGTCACTCTGCACTATAAAAATAATCTGACTATTGATTTCAAATGCAATTATTTGAATTTAAAAATAAAGTGAAAAATATTTCGAACAAAATAGTAAACGATAAAGTTTTAAGACTATTTAAAAATGGCAGAAAATGCGAAGTATGATCTGAGTAAGAGTCCAATTATAGTTTACACTTGGCCGTAAATCTTGAAGATTCCGCTAAGATTATTCATAGCACATAAAGGCTGTGGAACCCCAGTAACGAAGTGACCTGGAGCACCTCTGAGGACCCGAGGAGAGGCCATTAAGGCACCCTCCACTGCGCCAATCTTCTTGAGTATCACATCCAATTCTTACAACAGACACTGTCAAAATTCATTTTTTATTTCAAAAAGGACGAATATTTTCAATTTCATTACGAGAAATTCAATAGAACTTGGAAAGGAACGAGGGCGTTTTGTTTTTAGATTGTTTTATATGAATTGTTTTGTTTAGGGCATGAAACATAAAATTAAACACGATATCATTCCTTTGAGGCTAAAAGGGGTGATGAGCTATTTGCTTCATTTACGAAATAGGCAAACATTTACTTCTATTACTCTGTAAAACAAACATATTTTTTTTCTGATAACGATTTACTGACACAAAATGTAAGTTATATTTTTCTTTAAGATCTTTGAAATAGAGGGTGAACCATTTTTCACCAACATGAACATTTTTATTTAGATAAGAGACCGAGATCAAAATACTTGAACACAGATTCCAGCAAATTTGTAGGCAGTTTAACGCTGAAAAACAAGCTGGCTGTGTTATATTTTTGTACAATCAAATACGGTCTTGGATTAGGCGGGGAATGTGCAGATGGCGTCTAGCAAGTAAGTAAAGAGCGCAGTGATAGGGTCCCGATATACGTGTCTGGCGTACTGACGACCGTTTTCACATTTTTGATATTCAGATCGAGCAACCACTGGGAACAAAAACCGAGTTAACTCCGCGATATTGAAAGCTTATGGATTTTCTATGCCACCGGTGGATATGACTCCAGTAATCAGTTGGTTAAGAATATCGACATTCCAGAAATCCGTTGAAATGCTTATGATTCCACAGTTATTTCCAATAGAGCTAAAATGGTACAAGGGTTCTTTACTTAAGATTAGGAATACAAAAGACGTCTCATTTGATTCGTTATTTTCGTATCATATTTTGTTATCAGCGAATAGAGAAAATATAATCACGTAGGACACTAGGAACAAATATAATAAACTGATACGTTATACTCGTATTTTAGTTACCGCAAAGAGCAAAACATGCACTTGATGGCAACAAGCCTGGTCATAGGAGCATAGTGTTACGCACCTATTTGCACATTAAGATTTTTAAATCACTGGCTAGATTTCAGTGCGCTTATCACTTGAAAAATAAGATTATAATTTTTCTCAAAACATTTCCATACAAACATATTAATTATATTGTTTTTAAACTTGCGCGATTTGAACACATAATTTTTGTAATGTAATGCTTAATCACTTCATTTTCAATACTAATTTCTGTACTAAATCTCAGAAATATTTTAACATATTTGCTTTACAGTTGAATAACTGTAAAAAATTATGTAAGTACTTGTTGATACATCAATTGATAATCAATTTAATTGACTTGTCAATTGATCAATTGATTGATACATCAACAAGTACATAACTTGGGTAATACATTACCCAAGTAGATTGGAAAGAGTACTCCGAATTAACCCTTAATCGTTTGTAGTGTCGCAGTCTTCTAATTACATACCATTCTACATGTGCACAGTATTCACGTATGATATATTCAATTTTCCAGCCATTGGGTGTTATTTTAAAAGGATGGTATATATAAACAAAAAACGTCCATCTGTTTTACATGCAGTTTGATTGAAAAAAAAGAACTATGCTAATCTTATTACATGAAATTGAATATTGCATTATTCATGTCAGAGCGCATCAACCGTGTGATCGAAACAATTAAAATGAGGAAATCGACATTTACTCGTACCAAATGGTGAAAATGTCGGTTCGTTTTGGTTGGTGGCCAATTTTAATTGAATGAAAAAATGATCGTCTATGCATTTTTTCGTTTTGGATGATGGGCTAATGGAAATTGGCAGTGGTCTCGGCTGCCACCCGTGCCAACTTTTGCAGAGCCAGCCATCGCTACGCTCCAGTTCTGGCCCACCGGAGAGATATATCGTTTCGATTGAATAATGGTCTCATGGCAATTGCCTTCCTCTGTACCCGAAAACGAATTGATTATTCAAATCCATTAATTCTATATCTGATGATTTAATCCTATAATCAGGTGAATGTTTAGCTATTGTAAAACGCCACAGGATTTCAAAAGGTATCAGAATGATCATATCTCGAATTTGAATGATTTCATTCATCTTTCGAATGGGAAGTCGATCGCATGTGCACCAAATGGACGTATTGGCATGCAAAGCCTTGTGCAGTTTCTATTGAATTGTAAATTTGAGTTCTGAGACTCGAGCACTGGTTCACGATAAAAATAGGTATTATAAATTCCTTTCGGCTTTATTGCTTCTCAATGCTTAAAGCTATATCACTTTATCATTGTGGTCGGATTTACTACTAACTATTACTATTTAAATAACAATAAATTCATCCCATGATTAAAATTTTTGTAGTAGTAAGTTCATTAAAACGGAAAAATAATTGCCTCTGCACCTCGAAGTGTACCCCCGAGTTTGTTATCACTACTGGTTTTTACGGTGAAAGAAAAGATCGTAAACTGATGTGTTTCAAGAAATACATCTTTTGAGAAAACGCATAATTCGCCAACTCGCACTTCTAGCTAAGTGCGTGATGGATTATGACTTTGCATCTCTCCTAGTGAGAGACTGTCCTGTTTATAATGCTATGTAACCTGTGCCCGATATTCCGATGTTTTCATGTTAACATGTAAATTCATAAAAAAAAACTGTATTAAAATATTGCCGATCGTTCCACCAAATCATTACGGTAAATATGCCTTATTTAATATTACTAGTGTAGTGAATAACTTTGATAGCTTACAACAGTATATGGATACACGTTTACAATGGTCTATTCTCAATACATAATTAACAGTAAACCTGCAATTAGGCTCTCTATTTAAATTGATAAAAACAGCGATTATATGTAATCCTAATAAATAAATGAATTTTGTAGGTCACCCTACAAAAACTAGTAAGTAAGTATCAAGATTAATTACATTAGTATTTATAAATACATCAACCCAAAGAATTTACATAAAATATACCACGTATAGAGTTGGCACAAACGCTTTACACCGAAAGCACGGGTAGCATCTTTCTTGCCTGCTCGTTCTTGTGAAAGTGTCATACTTTTGTCGCGGCACATCACTCTGTTGCCATAGAAAGTATGCACGTCATCTGCTTACGATTGATACAAAGGAACCGTGCGGAAAATCTAACTCTGTACGTAAACTCATTGCATCAACCCCATTGACATCGATTTTTTGACGGCTTAACCACGTGGCCAGGTGAACCTGATTGACGGCGGATATGAATTCGCTGTGCTCATCGAACTCTTAAAAACGCAGAAGCGGCAAACGCGCTTCTACTATGGCGATGCAAAATCAGGTGACGTCTCCTGATTTAGTCTCAGTCGCAACAAGGAGTTGTGTACGTTCGCTGACAATTGTGTACGTTCGCTGACAATTCAATTTTCAAATTTTTCAAACAAATTTTCGCCACGTTATGTTATCTTTAGATCATGGCATACCTCATCTTCGTTTCTTTAATTATATCGATGGCTGTGCTAAAAATGTAACTTTAAAATCTGTGCTATATTGTGCGTCGTGCAATATACCATCGGTATTGTATAGAAATTCTTTAGGCAGGTTTTTGTTCAGAAACGTTTTGCGATTAAAAAGTATCGATAATAACCCTACTAATATTATAGATGCGAAAGTTTGTATGTTTAGATGTGTGTTGCTCAATGACATCGGATATTAGAACGTCCTACGGACTGGAATTTGGTACACAGTTGATTATAGTTTGAAATAGCACATAGGCTATTATGCAACATGGGATTATGACGAAAACTGGAACTGCGCAGGTAAAACCGTGGGGCGTTGCTAGCGTTATAATATAGATAATGCATCGATTATCTAAAACCGAAATCATTAACTCTGGGTCATTTCATGTGACCTTTATAATCCTCCTTTATCTATAACTAAGTTCTTCATGTATTCTATCTACATCGGTACAAAAATAGCACGCTATTTTATTAATATAAAATTAATACCACGTCATATATTTATCGCGTCGTGATTGGAGGGTTCTCGCGAGCTCTCCACTCTCGCGGCATGAGATTTAATGAGTGGGAATATTTCATGTATCGTTAGGGCCACCGTCGAAATCAATCACGATATTAACCATGTGTGAAATGAATTGAACGAGCAAATAACTGCTGCCTTCATCAGGGCATCGATCGTTGTAGAGTGTTGAAGTATTATATTTGGTAGGTGGGCGTCTATTTAGTCAAACGATTTTAAACTCTGTTATTTTGCTACCTACTGGTGAAGTTCCTTTGCTAGTTATTCCGCCGCTAAACAATAATGTGCAAATAGTGTTGTTTGAATCCGAAGTGCACGTTTCCAAAAAAAACTAAAGAGTTACGTGAAAAAATTATCTAGTATTTCGTGGTGACGAATACAGCGCAATCCTACATAGTATGAATGAACAATACAGGGAAATATACAAAAAACGGTGTGGCATTAAGTTACTATGGGTAGGTGTATTCTTTATTATCAAGGACATTTATGCTCGTCTTTGTGAGGCATTAAAGAATTTTGTGTCAATTTGAGAATCTTGAGCAGGCTTTATGTATGTCTCATTTTTTTTTTATTATTTCGTAAACAATGAATTTATTTGTGTGAGCATAATGCTTGAAAAATTAGTATCTGTGTTTAACAATTTCCTTTGTAAAATTAGCAAGAAATTGCAAATTAATAATAATATTTTCTCTCAGCTAAGTCAAATAGTACCAGGTGCCTGAAACAGCTTCACTTCGCGTCGTCAAACTGTTTTGCAGATATAAAGCCGTAATAAACCATGGCGGGGTAGAGTTATTTTCACACCTCTCCAAGCGTATCATCTTTAATATTAATTGTAAATAAAAGCAAGTAGTATACAGAAAATTTATAAAAATGTAGACATATGTTATCTTATACCATACCTTATTCGATACAATTCATAAATTGTATATACTATATTTTATGTAGCCTTAAAATAAATTAAAGCGAAGACTTATCCATCATGGCCTGGCTTCGTGGCTTAGTGGGTAACTCTGCCTGCGTAGCCGAGGCTCGTGGGTGCGATTCCCACCCAGTGCAAATATTTGTTTGACGAATTTAAATATTTGTACTGTGTTTGGGTGTTTCTATGTATAATAAGTATGTATTTAAAAATATATAAGTATTATATTAGCTGTCTGGTCGCCATAGTACAAGGTTTGCTTAGTTTGGGGTCAGTTGGTGTTGTGTGTGAATTGTCCACCAATATTTATTTATTATTTGATGAAGTCGAAAATATGGACAGTTCTGAAAACAAAAAGGTGTAGTGTAGTGGGACACCAGGCAGGAACGAAATTTCTTCGGATAATATTTAATATAGAAGCTACATTATTGGCAAAAAAAAAATTATGATCGTACGTTCATTTGAAAAATAAAGTTGGCAACACGGGTCACGAGCAGTTTTTGCGCGTCACATCCGTTATATATTTTTCTTATGGTTTTAGTCTCACATGTTTTCAGTTCAGTCGCGCTGCAAAATCCCTATCTCTTTTAACCCTGTCGTAAGGAACTTCATTATTATTTATCTTCATCAATAAGCTTAGCTTATTATCACACCGGTAGCTTGGGCCTTGCCCCGTTGCTGGCGGCTATCTAGGGTTAAATTTTTATAATGTTTTTATGTTGTTGTTATATATCAATATAAACCCACGACCCTTGGCTTCGTTTGATTTAGTTATAAGTAGATTAAAGTATTAAACCAGCTATCAGGCCCATAAGACAAGCTTTACTCAGTTTATGGCTAGTTTGTGCTGTATGAGGCAAGTCCACCAATATATTTATTACTAGCAGTGCCTCGCTCTTTCACCCGCGTACTTCCCGTTCGCGCTATTTTCCCGGGATAATCTGTGTTCCAAATTTCAACCCATTCCGTTCATGCATTTACGACATGACTGAGCAGCAAATATCCCAACATTGACATTCATAACATTAGCATCATTATTAAAACCATACTTATTGATATACTTACTTGTATGAATGAATATTTTTCCTTAAATAACATAATTTTGAAGCTCAAACAATTATTATGTAATGAATGTTTCAAAATTCAAATCAAGGCATCATGTATAAACATATTGTCTGGATTCAAATTTTGGATATCTTTATTTTTAAATAGAAAAAAAAATAACAGACTTATACATTGACTTCTAAAGGATATGTAAGATTCAAATTCTAACGTACAACCATGTTCCACCCATTCTTTATTTGAAATTACTTCGACATGTCACAAGCATTCGAAAGTCCTATTTTTAAGAGCATGCGCACATGGATACCTATTTTATCACGTATGAAAGTAATATATCTCGTCCACATTCTTTTTTTATTACGTGAATTTTACGACTTCGTCAATTTGTCTACTGGTTTTATGCCTAAGACGAATTGCGAGAGACGTGCTTGCTAATTCAATGGTTACTTTTCATAAATTGATATGGGGATTGCTTTCATAAAAAGTTATTTTCAGTAATAGTAAATCAAGATTTGCATATTTATACGTTAGGATGATAGGTTTTTTTGTGCATTCGCAGTGATTCGCAGTGAGCGCAGTTTTATGCGCGTTATCAGCTATCTAGTAGTGCTGATATAAAAAAGCCAATCAAAATTGGTTCAGTCGTTTCAAAGATTTGCCGGACAGATAGACATTAATTGTACAAAGAATAGTAGATGTACCGTCGTGTGATATTTTGGTATACATTCATATGCGTTTTAAAAAAAGCGGTTATTATAATATTACAAACAGACACATCAATTGTATTTATTTGTATAGGTAACTGACAAAAAGCCGTTCAGATAGAAAAATCACGTAATAATTATTATACTTTAATAATTAATTGTTAAATATTTTTAATTTATACTAGCTGTACCCTGCCACGCTTCGTTGTAGCACATTATGATGCATAAATTAGATAAAAACAATCCTTGGTGCGAATTATATATCATTCTAAAATTTCAGCTCGATCGGTGCAGAACTTTTTGAGTTGTTGAAGCGTACACAAACCAACATAATATTTTTATTATTATAATATTAAGACAAATCCCGTGTTTTATGGATTTTAATAAGAGTTGTTGTCATGAAAACCCATTAATGTAGATTTGCATCGTGATTCCAATCAAAAGAGGATAACACAGACTGAGCTTGTTTCTTTGTTTGCTTTTTATAGATATTTTCGGTACGAAACAAAAGATTCATTCAAAAGTCTATCGTGTGCCAGCTCTCGCAACGATCGTGCTTCTGTCAGGCCCCAACCGCAAACTACGTACAACGGATCGGACGCGAAAACCGGCTTCCATTTCAAACGTCACTTTTTATTCAAATATTCCTCTGCACATGTTTCGCGAAAACAGAACAGAAGGAAACAAATAAGCTAACACAAAATCTCTGACACAAATAATGAAACTGTAAAAAATGTACTGACACAATCACTTATCAAAGTAAAACTGCTACAAATTCCAAACATATGTATTATATAACCTATAGAGAACACTTTAAAGGCTCAACAATAACCGATTGCCCTTTATACGTTTTTCTATTCAAATTAGATGGAACACGTTCTTTTATAAACGAGCACGATGTTAAGAAAAGACGTTTTTCTTACAACAACAATTCCATTTTATTTCAAAAGAAAAACGATCCAATAAAACGCATATTACCTCGTCGCATTGTTAAAGAAAATTTGAAAAGTAAGGGTGTCTACGGAGGTATTACAATTCGATGCCGTTTGCTCCCGCGTTAGCTTTGCTTTCGAGTACGTGCTTGTGTGAGAACTTTTAGGAGACTATAAAGAAATTTCTTTTCGTTGAATTTACGATTTCCCTATCGCGCATAAGCGGCGAATCATGGCGTAAGGATGAAATATTATCGCACGCAGTATCCTGGGCTCCGACCTCCGTCGTCTGATGTTAAGTGTTGTCGGATTTCACGTGTGTCTCTGCTTTTTCTCGAGATGTCGTATTATTGCTAGAGTCTAGTAGAATGCGTTGGAGTAATGTGTGAAATTATTTTATTGTGCTTTGTAAACGACCTACCTATTATTGAACGGACCTCTCATTTATAGTGTAGTTACTATACAACTCAATTACTTTGAGCTACCATTATAAACATAATGTACAATGATGTAATATGTATAGGTATTAGAAAAGTATTAATTAATAATATTACAGACCTGAATCCTGAATCAACCTACACCTACCTACAGACATATAAAAAAACCTGTGTCAGTAGTTAAGTATTCAAAAAATTCTAGCCTACTTAATAAAAAGATGTGATAATATGCATTAATTTCTCAAAATGTATGTCTAGATCTATAAAATTGTGGACTTCTCGCCACTCGACTTTTAAGCAAATGCTAATTGCTAAACTATATTTTTATTTGCAATATGGTTCCCCAAAACATAAAAATATGTTTTGGGGAATCATATTGCAAATCTGTCCTTCGCCATACTTATTTAATTAAAGCAAAGACAACACAGTTTTGAAAACTAGATGTTTCAATTTAAAGTACTAATCAAAACCAAATACCGCTATCACCAAAGACTAGACTGACTACAAGTAAGACCAAACTTAGAGTATCGATATTTCTCTATGAACCTATTTTGTAGCTATCTCTTATTACAGTAACGTAGTAGCTGCCTTGTATTGGCAATATATGGCCAGCAATACCTGGGGAATAGCCAACTCAAGGTACACGTCGAAATACCTAAAGCTAGCCAGAGTGCATTGCTCTGGAAAAGCTACAGCTGCAAGTAAAACTTAAAAATGATATCACTTATGTTTGTGCGAATTACCTAAAAAAAAAATAATGTATTTTTTATTCAACACTACAATACTACTAAATATAGAAAAGAATAGAAAATATTTATTATCATGTAAGTCACATTCACGATAGGTTTAAGTAAATGACTTAAACCTAAACATTTGGAATATTTCTGTACAAACTACTCAATAATTATAAAAACATCATTACATTTTAATATATCGTAGATCGTGGGTAAGTAACCACTAGTTTAGCAATATAATAAAGACTTTAAAATAAGAATTAGGTACAAAAATATTAAGTACGTTTCTAAATTTACTATCATTAATTTAAAATTCTAAAAGTTCAACTGTAAAGGGGGATATTATTAAATACATATTTTTCCGTATATAATTCATCCACCTAATATAGATTACGTAGGTATAACTAGACATTAATCACAGCGTTTTGCAAGACTAAAAACGGAACTAAATTCTGCTTCTTCTAAGGTTAGGTATTGCTTATAAATAAGCAAAACAATTGGTATTTCTGTAAAAATACATTGTACAATATCTTAGGGTCTATGAATTACTGACTGAAATGAACTCTCACCCCATAAACCTCCAAAAATACATGTGTAGTGTGATTGCACCTACCGGTTACCACTTCATTACACACATTTCGCATCAACACTCAAAAACACAAAAGGGCACCATGAATCGACATCGATATGATTTGTGTGCTTGTGTTGTGTTGCTACAAATAAGAATAGAATTATTACAAACAAAAAGCAATGAATCCGGGTCACAAT
This sequence comes from Ectropis grisescens, assembly GCA_017562165.1. Classification (NCBI taxonomy): domain Eukaryota; kingdom Metazoa; phylum Arthropoda; class Insecta; order Lepidoptera; family Geometridae; genus Ectropis; species Ectropis grisescens. The sequence goes on from CM029772.1 coordinate 16,696,375, forward strand.
TTGGACAAGGCGCTTTTAATCTTACGTAAACCTTAATATACTTAAAGAGAACAAAACTTAATCAATGTTGGCATAGATTTACATAAACAAGGAACTCAGTATAAACCCCTAAATAATTACGGGATCGTTATTTATCCGTCAAATTATTCATCAATATCCGACGCCTCACTCTCAACAAAGGCCGAGGGGAGAGCACGAAAATTCATCAAAACTTTATTGAGGCTGAAACAATACATCAAGGCGCTAAAACATCGTAATAGCCCAGAGATTGATCGTTTGAGGTTGCAGCTATCGGATGTATTGTCCGCGCTCGCCGATGTTTCCTTAGAAATTCATGAGGTTCAAGGCAAAACTTCACACAATCAGCGCCGATGTCGACGCTTATTAAGTATTTTTATGGGAACCTCACACGTACACATAGCAAATGCTCGTTGTTGCTCGGCGATAGGCACCGTAAATAGGTTGTTAAGAATGAAGACAACGAATATTTTCCAACACACGTGTTGGCCGGACGGATTTAAATACGTACCTCCTTTTTCAAGTGTTCTATTCTTTGTGATCTATTGATCTGGTTACAATTTAAATTAATATACACTAACAATATAAATAATGTTACTTCTAACACTTATAGAAAACTAGTCCGTTTCAGCTCAGGAAAAGCAAAAATAGGTTAGGCACTAAGCAGGCAGCAGGCATTTGCCCAATATTATCAAGTAATAGGGAAGGATACAGTGCTAGGTATAAGTGGCATTATATTAAACGTGCCTATTTTTAAAATACGCCATAAATAAGTATTAAGATATTTGTCTTAAATATTCCACTAGAATTAAAGTAGAGTCGAAATTAATTTACATTTAAGTGCTCTCAGTCTATATAAGTCAAAGACGAAAGGTATAAAAGAGACAAGACCAAATGTTTCTCAAAAATATCTCGTTTACAACTTTCCTTTTTAAAAATTGATTTTCGTACTTGGCAGGGAATGATTCGCATTTTTTCAAACTTAAATGTATAAGTTTCGGATCGCGATCACAAAATAAAAGTTTGCCGTAGCACTTTGTTTGATTTCTTTTAAATGCTGTAAATCTAAGTTCTTGTGCCATTAATTTTGTGCTCCATCATTCTACTTACTTTGTATTTCTAGAGAGTACGGTCGCTTCAATACTTCTGTATTTTATGGTTGCTTTTGCCAATTCTTAAAAATTGTTAACCATGTTTCATTCCAAATATGTTAACCATCGGTGCTCATGGCTTTAGTTTGAAAACTGACGTGGTTACACAAAATTAATTAATATACACACTTAAGTTACCAGTGAAATAATTAAATAGGTACTCATAGTGTTTTTTAACTGTGTCAGTAATGAAATAGCACATGTTTTTATTTTACTTAAGACTATTATTTCCTTTAATAATATACTACTATATAATATTAGAAATGTCATTGTTTGTTTAAATGTTTGGACGTTTGTTGTTCAATCACGTCGGAACGTCTGAACTGATCGTGCTGAATTTTGAAACTCAGATAGATTATAGTCTAGAGTCTAGAATAACACATAAGACACTTTTTATTATTTTATGAAAAACAGCGGGAACGTCGTGGGTAAAACCGCGGGGCGCTGCTAGTTTTTCATAAGCCTTTTGTTGTTTTAGTTGTTTGATCTACCACATCCGGTATTAAGCTAAGCTTCTTTTAGAATTAAACTGTTTCGTGAATCAGATTTGTATCTCGTATAATCAAGGCTACGTTGTTTTGAAATCCTAAAAACCAATGCAAGTCAGCGCATTTCACAATTTCATTAAAATTGGTCGCAATAATATTAAATATTTAAATATTCCTACAAATCTCATAAATACGACAGTTTCGATGTTTAGTTAGACTAAATAAAAATGTAAATGATCAGTTTGAAATGTAGCGCATAGTTACGTAGTTTATACTTATACCTAATATGGAATAGCAAGTAGGCTTATTTTCATTGCGGAAAAAACGTTGATAAATCACGTATTGCTACACTAGTAAACTTGAAACGACTGACTTTGCGGCTCAGTTGGTAGTTAGTCAACCCACAAAGCTGTAAATCGAGGGTTCAATTCCGTCTCAGAAATAAATTATGAATACGAATATTTTATTTCTTTTGATTCGGAATTTATTTAACTATCATAAATAGATATTTATCATTGAAGTATTTTTCTACTCAATGTTATGTATAAATAGTATAAACGTACTAAAACTTTATATTTGAAAGCATTCATAAAGCATACCTAAAAGCGTTCCGTATACTTACCATCCACATTTAACGTGTTCAACGAGTACTAACACCCACAGAGATGATAAGGTTATATTATTTAGATTTCTGTGACTAACATCTATCTTATAGTACGAAACGAGGAATAGGGCACCTTAAAAGGTAAGATTTTCGCTTGGGCTACCACCAGTTGAAGAATTCTAGGAACCATTGAAACACTTTATCAGAACTTTTGTTTACCTCATGCAAGGTTTCTTTAGATTGGGGCCTGATAGTGATATGTTAGAAATGTCCGTGAATGTGTATTTCCAAAGGAATATTAAAAGTAAAGTAACATAGTAAGTAAATTTAACTCAGGATAAAATAGTCCATTATGGAAGTGTGAGTTGATCGGCAAGTATGTGCCATAACCACAGCGGTTAGAATAGAGCTTCAGCAAACGCCTCACGTTCGCATACCCCATCGCGGACTCCATACGGCGACATCTGCACATTTTCCACGTTATCGACTGTTTTCACCGAACAAATTTAATCTAAGCAGAAGGGATCAGTCTCGAGAGTGCCCCGCACGTGTCTCCGAGACGTGTGCACGGACTAACGATTTCTCAGTGTTATTATGTGTCCGAGGACTTTATCATGTAACTGCGCTACCCGAGCGGACATTTTTTGTTCGACATCTTTATTTGACAGTTTTCCGAGAAAATAATTTGACATACACTATGACAACTTTTCGTTTATTAGGTCAGTAGGAAATATGCTGCTTAACGACGTATGAGTTTGCTGAATAAGCGTCTCTATTTAGTTTTACGTTGAAGAGGGTATTGTAAAGAAACATTTTTTAATCGAACGTGAATACATGCATTCTAGGACAAAGATTGAGATTTAAAAGTTGGTTTAATAATAAAAACAAATACTGATAATTATAACCATATTTAAAGCAAACCATAGCTAGAGCCATCATTAGTACTATATTGGACATTTGTTAAATCCTCACTTTTCTCGATCCCTGGCTTTTGTGAAGTTTGCGTTATAAGTTTTATGAAAATAGCAAATTTTTTCGTTTAGTGCAAACTTTCTGTATTACCTAGTATTTTTAACCCCCGACCAAAAAAGGGGTGTTATAAGTTTGACGTCGATGTATGTCTGTCTGTCTGTCTGTGTGTGTGCGTGTCTGTCTGTGGCACCGTAGAGCTCAAACGGATGGGCCGATTTCGATGCGGTTTTTTTATTTGAAAGTTAATATCCGTGCGGATGTTCTTAGCTTTGTTTGGTTAATATCGATTCAAGATGGCCGCCTCCACAAAATGGCGGACAAAATATTTCTTTACAAACTACCTCAATATGAGTATCAAATGAAAGGGCTTGTCTAGTAGAATACTATACACTATAAAAAAATCTAATCCAAGATGGCCGCCACCACAAAATGGCGAATTATATTATTTTTTCACTACTACTCCAATATGGGTATCAAACGAAAGAGCTTGACTAGTAGAATACATTGCAGTATAAAAAAATTCAAATCCAAGATGGCCGCCTTCACAAAGTGGCGAAATACATTTCTTTTTTTCACAACTCCCTTAATAGGGTCTCAAATGAAAGGGCTTGACTAGTAGAATGTTGTACTGATAACAAATCTAAGGTAGTCGGGGCTAATCAAAATTTTAATTTTGTTCTTGTTAACCGACTTCATGTATCAATATAATCGAGACTCCAGGCTCCAATAAATACAATTTGTGTTAATATTGAGTTGAGTGTAAGTTAATACTCGCCACTCAAAAGGTCATTAAGTTTTTGCAACTCTTCCCGAGGGCTCCACTCGGATGTAGGGTCGCGCAAGGAAAATTTTCTTAGAAAAACAATAAATTTTCTGTGAGCTACGCTCGAGTGAGTTTCAGTGTCGGCTGAGCGAGAGCACGCTCGCCATAATATATTGAATTTGAAACGAACAAACTTTTACGTTCGCCTCTCGCCCGCGTGTAAAAAGATTTTCGCAAAATGTTTACAATGCAATAATTTTTATTCGACATCAAAGAACAACAGCTTTAGATTTTGCCGTTATTCTTGATGTTAATATTGAACTTCGATAAATTCCTCTGTAATATACATGTTAGTTTTGCTCTATAACTTTGTCATTCGCAGTTTTCCTTATCTCACTGGGTATTTATGCCTTTTTCTTACAATACTTTTCTGTTTATTATTATTTTATTACTGTAAATTTATTAATACAAGGTAAAGTTTTGTTGTAGATACAACATTTAACTAAGCAAAGTTTTGATCAAACAAAATCAAAGATACTGGACAGAGCTGATGAACTCAAACACAAATTAATCACCACAAAATAAAATAAATATTCTTTCCGATTGGCCAAACACGGAAATCTCATTTGCACCCGAATCCCTTTTCCGTCCTCAGAACCGTTCTTAATCTATTGCCGACGAGTTGAGACGAAACGTTATATCTGTTATATCTTTCGAGAGGCCTATTGATCGTCGGGAAAACACTTTGTATCATAGCGGTTTACCGGCGGTTAAACCACAAAAAATATTGGCGAAAAGGTGTGAGCTCTTCTGGCTTAATCCCCGACGATTTGCGAAGAAGGAAAAAAGGGTTTGTGGGCTTGAATCCCCCCAATATCCCGCCGATTCCCGCCCTCTGTCGGCGCTTATCGTCCTCGCGCCTATTTTATTTCGTCGAAAAATACTATTAATGGCAATGTTCCAAACAGAAGGGCTTATTAAGTTGATGCAGTCCGTATTGAGGTTATAGAAAAAGAAATAGAAAGAAAATTGCGTTATAGGTGGCGTCGGTGACGAAATTTCCGTTTTCCGAATTGTCTCTTTCTTACAAGCCAACGTGTGGGTTTTTTCGTCGTCTTTTGTGTGACAATCTTTTTAATGATTTAGAGCTGTATTACAAGATGTTTTGTATAACTTCCTACACTAGCAATTATTATACCTAATTGGGCATAAGCATAAATAGACCAATTGTTATACCCACAGGTAGATTTCGAGGTGTTCTTACAAGGAGAGAGTCAAGGTCACCGTGTCTAAATTAGATTTGACTTTGAAAAGGCAGTGGTGCGCGTGGGATTTGAACTAGGGGCTTCGGATAGGCAGTTGCCGCTCTCCGGCTAGACTAGCCATAATTTACTCGTCACGCCTGCACTTCGTAAGTATTTTTCCAAATGCAGATGTACAAGTTTGTCATCATCATAGGCTCTAACGGTGAATGAAACTATTGTGAGGAAGCCAGATTGTTTCAAGAATCTTTCGAAGTCATGAGCCATCAGCCAACTTGCAATAGACCAATAGATAGATAAACTCTTAATTGCACTTAAATAATAAAACAAACTACAGAAACACCTTAAAACAAAGTAACAATGGGCGACCTTATCGCTAAGAGCAATTTCTTCCAGGCAACCGTAGGATGGTATAGAAGATATGAGTAATTGAAGACAAGGGTACAATTAGGAGTACATAGAAGCTTACACTTCTGTATAGTATATTAAACATGGTGGATTATGGTCCTAACTCTCCCCTTACGAGAGAAAGCCCCAAATTCCAGCAGTGGGAACATTTAAAGAGCTGCTTATGCACCATTGGGTCACCAAGGCTTTGACATTATTATAATAGAGACTCAATTCATATTAATACCTTAGTTCATAATATTACTAACATGAAATCTTCGCTGCTCTTGCTGCCTTTACAAAAGGCGCTCGCGTAACAATATCCGTAAGGCCTAATTAATAATAATGAACGTAGGAGCTGTAATGCCAGTCATGCAACATAGTTGGTTCAGTAAGCTCTTTGAGCTATGACGGTACTCTGCTCCAACCGTTACGGCGTATCTATACTTTGCTTGATGAAATCGTAAATTACTATTTAACAGTATGAGAAACAATCCTAAACACGTGCTTCAAAGTAAATTTACTCAATGTTTACTTGTGTTTCATACTAAAAATACTTTTTTCTCGCTAAAAACTTTAAAATCTCGGTAACTATAAATTGGATTATCGGATTAAAACATTGCCTCGGACAGTCCAGCTGATAGAAAATTCTTTAGTTATGGCGGACATGGCGGAGTATGCTGGGCTCTATACCATGGAGCGTTGGTGCATCTACCTACTAAAATCTTTACTGATTTCTCCAGCAGTGGCTTAGCCGCAGAGTCGCAGTACAAAATACAAAAAAATACAAAATGATTTTATTAATACAATATAGGGTAGAACAAGATAAAGTGGAAACCCCTGTCTACTGCTTTAGCGTGAGCTATGTTGCAGCAGACAGTGCCTTCCCCAAACTAAGTACAGTTATAATACATTTTATAAAATAATATTTTTTTTGATTAAAATAAAAACTAAATACAATTTATTAACGTGTATGGTAAAATGGATTTGTTTGAAATATGTGAGTTTGTATGTGCATGCATAGATTTGTGTGCATATAAATATGTGTATGTAAATGTGAATGTGCTTGCATTTTTAGTGATTTAAAATCTGGGTGTGGGTTTGTGTGTGTGTGTGTGCGAGTGAGTGTGCGCGTGTTAGGGTGTGTGTGTGTGTGTGTGTGTGCGTGTAGTGGGTGTGTATTTGTATGTGATTGATTACGTGTAAATCTCTATGTGCGTATTATAAACAACCAAGATCACGAGACATCAGCTTCAACACATTAGTAATGAGTATTTGAGGTTAGAAAAATGTTTTCAAAAGTACCACTATACCATTTAACCGTGACTCTGCTACTGCCACACCACCCTTGCGAGCCTTGAGAGGAACACAGTCTTTGTACATTCCTGATAACCGGTAGAATAACTTGGAACCGTACTTCTCCGGCGGAGTCTACAAATAGTCCTACAAACTCCTTTATATTTGATAAAAGACCGTGAATACATAATTTTAGAACCCCCATCAGGAGCAAATTAGTAAATATTAGTAGTACTGTATCTCGGTTACGGCTAAGTTACGGCTGGTCTAGTCGGGAGAACGGCACCTGCCGATCTGGAGACCCCGGGTTCAAACCCCACACCACTGCCTTTTTGAAGTCATTAGCGTAATGCTGCTAACTTCAAACGGTGAAGGAAACCGACTTGTACCTGGAACCTTTCGAAGTCATGTGTCATCCAGCAACCCGCACTGTGCCAGCGTGGTGGATTATAGCCTCAGCTCTCTCCTTGCGAGAGCAGGTCCTAGTCCCAGCAGCGGAAACATTTAGTGAGATGTTGATGATGATGACTGTATCTCGGTACCTAAAGGACAAATTAATAAAAAATAGGAATTATAAAACTAACATGCAGTTGTAGTTGAATAAAAATATTGTAGAACACATAGTTACATCTTTTCATTGAACTCATATTTTAGCTTGAATTTGTTTTTATTTTTTGTGGTTTCTTGAATGTTAAGGTGTAAAAATTATTAAGCTTGTACACTGCTAACACATTCATTTCTTACATAAATAACTATAATGAATCGATCTCAGTAGTTCTATTAGATCCCCACCGTGATGACGTATTAACATAGAAGGATTAATTATTCAGGCTTATTGGCTCACGCGTCGACTGAGGGTAGGATTTCATGGAGCGGTTTCAAACCGCGCCCGCGCGCGGGCGCGAACCGCGACGGGCGACGATTTTTTTTCAAAACTCACGAGACCGCTGATTGTAGCGGTTCGCGCCCGCGCGCGGGCGCGGTTGGAAACCCGCAACGTTCGCGGGCGAAAACCGCGCGGACGTGCGGTTGGAAGTCAGTAGCATAGCGTAGGGAGGGCGGTAGGGGCGGCCCGCTCGGGGCGGCACTTTTTAAGGGGTGGCAAATTTTAGATTAAATAATAATATATTTAAGGTCAGGTTTTTCTGCCAAGGTAGGCATTTACGCTGCCTCGCGTGCTCTGATGCCCCCGCTTTGTGCGGAATCGGTGCTACAGTGCAGAAATAACTCTAAAATTTTGAATAAATTGAACTAAGTACTAGTTCAAACTTGTTTTTTGTTCAAGATTTGTTTATAATTGTGATGAGAGTTTTGATTCTTTATAAACCAGGAAATATTTCTCTACACTCGTAGGTATACTAAAATTAACCTTTTCTTTTTTGACGCTTTAAGTTGAGACCGGCATTACCAATTCCATTCATTATTTAAAATGTTGCCTTATACTTCATAGATTTGTCCAAAATAAAAAAAAAATGTGCAGAAACTTAATTAACGTTACGGTTGCTTTAATGCCGATGATGGTGGATGAATGATATGGTTTACGACGGCGCTTACTTCTCTAACAGAAACAAATTCACTCTCGACTCGAAAATCCCAAGGTTCGAACCATCACGAAAAACTCACTCTGGCAATGCGTTTCACAGCCTAAGTAGTCCTTCTTATTACAAAGGTGGAGATAAAACTCTTTGTTAGATTCTTTAATCAATGATAAACGATGTTATTTTTTCGAGCAACGAGCAACACGATAGATAACCTTTAATTTAAAAAACCCGACTGCGAAAATTCAACACATAAACAACATTATGTACTATGTGATGATACTTTGGCGATTGACACTAATCTAACAATATCTTAGTTATAAAAAACCATCTAGGCGTTTGGAAGAAACGTGAAAATAAATAAATTTACAAACATACAAGATACACTCGAAAACCATAATTCTTCTTTCAGTCGGGTAAAATGGCAATAAAGGAAATAAATAATATTTATTTATTGCAGCCGCAAATTAAGAAAAGCTTGTGTTATCTGTAATCTGTACATGTATCTTATTCCACAAATTGTTTTAATTTCTTATTCTATGACGATTTCTGAGAAACTTTTTTTTTGACTCCGACGATATTGACCAAGAACTTGTCAGAGTGAATCTCTACTCGTAGAGTCTTGCGGGAGGAGGCCACGAAATGTTTTGCGATGAGGCGTAAGAGAAATGATGGAAGAAGAAGAATCTATTTAAGCTGTGTGGCAAATTGTATAGAAGAGCAATGAGTACAATCAGCCCCTTGACATAGCGTTTGTGGGCTATGAGAAAGCATGACGGATAACTCCGTGAAAGTCCGGTTGGTCATGGAATCCCTACAGCGCTACCAAATTGACTGCCGAGAAGCCGAGATATATCGACGTAATGAGATATTTGTATATCGCCGCAACTATGACTGTTCAAGATCGAAACTCGCTGGATTAGATTGGATGTGACATTTATAATTACGGCAACAGGCGTATCTCACCAAACGATATCGTCGTAATGGCCGAAATGCTGGGGGATCTACAAGAGATACTGATGGGCCTTGTTTACGCCTCCCAACGCATCGGTCTCTAAACGAACCTATATAAAACCGTGCACCAGTTGAAAAGCGTGCTGTGAAACGAGCAATGGTTGATGTTTTTCTGAGTGATCGTATACGAAACGAATTCATCCGTCAGTAGACCAAATTTAGTGACATAGCTCAACGTATTAAAACAAGCGGAAGTTGACTGTGTCCTCGAGGTAAACCATAAAGTTTAGCATGTTTCAGTAAAACTTGACATAACTGATGCGTTGGCAATGAAAAAGTCACTAAAATAAACACAGGTTTTTTACCTTAACCTTAAATCATACAAAAATGTTCCGCCAGACAATAAAAACTCACTAGATCTAGTGACAAAGTCAAATTCATTTAGCCTCATTTTTATATTACATTATTTTTTATAACTAGTTCCCGTTATTTTCATGTGATGAAAAGTAGTCCATATGTAATCTATCAAATCTGCAATAAACTTATATTTTATTGCAGATAATAGATTACAAGCAAGCAAATACTTGATGTATTCGAGAGGTAGAAAAACCCTATCCTATTTTACAGAATAGCCTACAAACACTAAAAAGTACAAAACATAAAATAAAAAAACATAAAAAGTTACGTTTAAAATAACCGACTTCAAAACCAAAAAAAGGCATTCAAAAGCGAAAAGTAAATTAATAAGGGCAGCACTATTTTTGTTTCTCCCGCCCCTCAACCGACTGCCAGAACATTGACTTATATAAAGAAGGACCAGACCAACCGTACGAAAAAAAAAACACCGCATTGGCCCTAAAAACGTTTTTAGGGCCAATGTGACTCAGTTCACAGCGTTCAGTAGGCGGAAGGGAACGAGTATTTGGTGGGCATTAAAATGCATAATTGTGTGCTAAAAGGTTGCAAAACCTACGACACAAAAGAAAGATGGGATATGGTATCATCAGTAAGTATTTAACCTTAATTTTCTTTTGTTGCTGTTTGTTAGATTAATAGGCATACATTTTTAAAGTGATATTATTTTTTCTACGGATTTCCACAAAATAACCGCCATTGAACGCGTGAAGTGGACGAAGTAGCCTTGTGATTTTTGTTGTTGTTTTATTGTTGTCGAATTTAGTGCAAGTGATTTTGGATTTTGGGATTTAACAATAAATCAAAACGTTATCCGTCTTATTCCAAAACACGGACTAATTATAGTACTGGAATTAAGCCAGGTTTAAACCAAGTCTTAGTCTAAGCGTTATTACAAAACGAAGTTTTTCTCTAAGCCGCATACTATCTATGATCCTAAAGATTAACAGTCGAACCGCTAGTTTAACTATGAACTTACTTCGGATCTGTCATTTTAAGGTTAGGACAACACTTGTTTCCTCCATATTTAACAATTTGAACTCTCGCAATAGGGATGTTACACATTAATGTTAATTTTATGATAGTTTGCATTAATAGAATATCGAAAATCACATTATTATAATTTAATATTACGTAGTAAATTTATTATAAATGATTTTAAATCCTATATTTTTAATCTGTTGTCACGTGACTGGCTACACCGATATGAATTATTACGTCACTAGTCGCAAAACAAACTGTCAAAACTGATTAAACTGTTTACATTTCTGCTTTTTTTTATAGTTTGCGATCTTAGCGACAACGATTTTGATTGTTTGTATTCAAGTAATGATAAGAAAACACATAACCTGAACATACAGTCATGAATCGCGACCAGTATTTTGCGACTAGTGACGTCATGTCAGTCGTTAGTGTTTCAAAATTAGTCTAATATTGTATATTTACTCATCGAAAATACTAATATTTTGAAATGAAATGTAATTTTTTACGGTAAACAAGGGTCAATCTTCAAAATAAAAGCAGTTCCAAAAATTGTTAATATTGTTGTATAACGTTGGGCTATCTCAGGCTTAACCTTTATTTATATGATAGTCTGAGTTTTGTAATAGGAACACATTTTAAACCTGGTCCTAAGTTTAATACCGTATCAAACCTGGATTAGTTAGTCCTGGTTTAAATCTGTACTACGAGTATCTTAGTTTTTTGGAATAAGACTGAATAGGTTTAATCTACACTTAGGTTTGAGTATATTACAAAGAGAAAATATTTGTAAATGCTTTCGAATTTTTGTGTTTGCATTGAATAGGATTCGAAACTAATGAACCGATTTGAAAAAAAAATTAATGATACTCGTACATTAATAAAAATAATTTTTTTACTATGTTTATTATTGTATTTAAATGTTTGAGAAACTATTTTGAATACCTATACATATGTAGTTCGTTTAGAGTTTTCACAGAAACTTGAAAGACATTTAACAGCTACATGATGCTTTTTGGCTGTTGGTGTGCACACGTATAGTGAAAATTTTATTCTCATATATTATTCCAATTGCAAATAAAAAAAATATGTATGAAATTACGTTTTTTTTTTTGTACAATGTTATGCCGTCCTTTGGTTGTCAACGCAGCACTCACGTAGTTCGTATGAATTACAGATCTTACTGTTTTTGCTTATATTAAGAAGTTTTCTAAAAAATGTATAAGTAGGGCGCATCCTTCCTTTTGAAATCATTGGCTGCAGATGGCTACCGCGCCGCTGCGCGCGCAACCGCGCGGGTGCCGCGCGGCGCCCGCGTAGCGACCGCGCGGTTGCGCGCGCAGGGGCGCGCTCGCCACGCGGGCGCCGCGCGGCACCCGCGTGGTAGCGCGGGCGTAAACCGCCTCGTGAGTTTTGAATTCAATTTTTACATACAAAACTGCATCCTACAGAAGACGCGGGCCCGCGCCCGCGCGCGGGCGCGGTTTGAAACCGCTCCATGAAATCCTACCCTGAAACATTCCGATAATGTCATACCGAATCTGGTTAATCTAAAGCTTCCCTTAATTAAAGCAACGTCTCTTTGTCTACGCGATTTACCCCCTCAATTAATTATTTTGATAACGATGATCATTCCTAGAAATTCCTCGTATTGAGAAGCCCTCCAGGTATTTGCTTGTAATCCTTCTTGGGAGTATCTGCACATTAATTAATTATTAGGAAGGCAACCTTAGTGAAGGGCTCAGGCGTTTTAACGTGGTCATTAGGGAAGGTTTTGGGTTTACTTCGTTCTGCTGACTCTAGGAATGTTTGTCTTAATATGTTATTTTTTTGTGAGTAGGTGATTAAAGGAATAAATATTTTATACATAAAAATTAATATTTCTAAAAGTTCAAGTTTTTAACAAAAAAAAAATATTTTCTTTGTTACCACGGTAGGTACATTGTAGAGCGCATCGTCGCTTAATATCAGGTAGACGGTCAAAGACAAATTTGTTACGGATTTTAAAAAGTCGTTTAATTAACTAATATGAGAATTAGAAGAAATAAAAGAAAACTGTTAATGCAGTTTATTTTCCGTTTTTTGGTGTATTTTTATCGTGTATTTGAGAATAGGTACAACATCCCCCGTAAGATCTTCATGCACAATTTTTGTTTCACTCTAAATTTCAGTCATACATATAAGCAGCATTAACTCCCTCATTTCGTTTAACATTCGTTTTCTTCATAGTATTAAGTGACGTTGCACATGTTGCCTGATGGTAAGCAACGTGCTTGCCACATAACAACACAGCGACACGCAGCTATTGGAATATGAAGAGTCAAAATCATTACCTAGCACTGAACTGCGCTCGTCACCCAGAGACCTAAGGTATTATATTTCTAAGTCCTGTAATTTCTCTGGTAACTTTGCGCTTCAAACCGGAACACAATGATATTTGCATAGTTCTGCTTGGCGGTAGAACAACTGGCAAAGGTGTGGTACTTCCCCTCTAGGAAGAGTCCTACGACTTAGTTCTCTCTCCTGGAACGGAGTGGCTCAACCCTCAATCTACAGTGTTAGCCAAGTTGACTAGCAAGATTAGTTTTGCCGATGTTTGTCAAGAAGTCTAACAGTCATAATAAAAACACAAAATATTTGAAAATATACTTAGAGACACAGACGAGATTCGAACTTACGACCTCATGCTTGTGAAATTAGGTGGTCTCTCTAATAGGCCACCGTGACCTATTCCATATTAAACAAAATAAACGAAGTGAGTTTTAAGTAGCTTTTCACTTGCTCAATAGAATGTTGATTAACTATAATAAAAATAATGTTAAATCTGTATTAGTGTCTAATTGGCTGGTTTGTATGCCGTACTAATACATAAATAAATGATTTATTTTACGGGGTTTTGTTCCAACACAAGATACCAATTTACAAACCTACGCAAATTGCGTAGGCTGTGACCTAAACTTTCTTGTAACATTAGTAAAAGTTGTTTCGAACTTTGTGGAACTCTTTCAGTAAGCTTGAATTGGTTGTATAGTCTCAATTAACGTTCTATTTTTATTCTTATACATTAATCCCGGAAATATCAAAGCCAACTTAAAAACTCATCATAATTAACATTCATTTAAATTCGTGATTATTCATAACAGAAGACGAAGTTACCGGAGGTATTTAGCGACGCACCTGCCCGGGGCGTCTCGACGTGGTCGAAATTAATGCGACGCAAAGTCGGCAAAAGTCAATTACACTTTATTAAAACCGTCTCCATTTATATCAATTTGACGCAAACTGTTACAAATACTGGTAATGTTGGGTCCTTTCATCCGCGCGAGGCGGGGCTACGCTTGCGCCTGAACTCCGCTAAGCGAGGAACAAAGCGGCGCGATAGCGTGTGCGGACAGTACGCTGCCAGCGGTCGTCTCGCACCGACAGCGCCGCTCCCGCGACCTCGCGCTCTCGCGAACGCCGAACACCCCCGCTCCGATCACCTCCAGATGAATATTTAATCGGCCCGATACCATAGCGGATGAATGATCGAACTTTGTTACCCCACTGACAGTCATGACAACACTCCTCCCAGCGCTCCTGTAATTCTTGAAAAAACTTCCGCCGATTATACGATGTCGTTGGGGTGAAGTAATTTGACATGATGAGCGGCCGAAGATTGGTTCCGTGCGCGGCAGCAGTGACACCTGTTCTGTTTCTTCTCTTAATTAGCGGCTCGGCGGCTTCCACCGACGGTGAGTTACTGCCTTAATAAGGCTTTAATTAACTAAATAAACAAGAGTGTTGTTAATGCGTTAACGTATCTTGCATGTGCTTATTTACTTACGTAAACAAATGTTTATGTGATTCAGATTACGTTGTATTAATACTTGTCTTTGTTTACACGTGCACAGCATGTGTGCTGATAATTTGTCATGTTTATGTTTTGAAACTATAATGTACATAGCATAATATACAGTAGTATTTAGTGTTTTTTTTTCATTTGATAGACTTTACCAACAAATGTAATATCGAATAATGCGGAAAGTGTATAAACGTGCAAACAAAAACTTTCCTACGTTGCGCTCTCAAACTCAATTGGCTTTTTCACAATGCGTTGAAACTTCTACTCGTCGAGTGCGGGTCAGGTTGCTGCATTATTTTCTTTTCAATTTTCTCTTGAAAGGGAAAGCATTGAATGTATTATTGGAAAAGAATTGAAAGCAATGGCTCAAGACATTATTTTGGTACAAACTAAGGACCACATAGCCTAGATCAATAATCAATCGTAACTATCTAAGTAACATATAAAATAGAATGAAGTAACACATTGCGTTACTGTTTATTTTATTTTTTTGGTTTATATGTATGCGTATACCGAATAATACTTTTATTAATAGGACACAAATGTATCTATTAAAGAGATGTCTTCAGCAAAAGTATTGATTTATTAACTTTTCGGCTCCAGTTTTTACTTAAACCGACACAATGGACTCATGAATTTTTATTCCCAAAATACATGCATTCCACAAGCGTTGAATGTATTACATGAGCTCTATAAATCAGCTGTTTCGTAGAAAAGTATCGTTATGACCCCAAAGTGCTCGGTCATTATACATACGAGTATATAAAACAGCCGGATATTTTGTGTAATTGAGACTTTCAGACTCATAGTAAACGATTCCCTAATTTGCATATTCCATTGTTTTCGGTTTAAAACATCACTTCGTGTATTTTGTGACAACAATACTGTCTTGTGACACACTTTTTTGTTTCCTTTTAACTTTTATAGGTTTACACTTAACCGCCTTCTCGCCTGATGGTAAGCGATGCGGTCTACGATGGAACGTGCGTACCTAGAAAAAACGATTCATTCTGGATTTCCGGACACCAAAATTGTGAAGATCGGGAAAACCCCACTTAGTATACGAGTATGGTTAATTAGACATTGACAGAATAACAACACTGCTTTATAGTATTCTATAACCATTCATTTTATATCCGTCTCTGTCTCTTTTTTTTAATTTCTCTCATATGTATATGCACTCCTGTTAATTAGCGGTAGCATTTATTATAATATCATCATCATCATCAGCCCGTGTTCGTCCACTGCTGGACATAGGCCTCTCCTATAATACGCCACTCAGCCCGATCCTCGGTCGGTCTTACGCTTCCAACCGCCACCAGCCGTCTTTCGTATATCGTCACTCCATCTAGTCTCAGGGTGTCCTACACTACGTTTACCGATTTATTATAATATGGAATGTGTAAACTAGTAAGGAGTACAAACAATTTTAAGATGTGGTTTTAAAATAAATATTTGGTAAGTTGTATTTATTTTGGAATGACATAATGCATACAATAGAGGTACAATCTGAAAAGCGATGAAATAAATGTAACAAAGTGTTTGAGCAGATTCCTTTCGCAACATCCCAAAATAATCACAACATCCACTAAGAGGATTACCATTTACATCCTAAGGTTGGCTGGAAGAGATCGCTTTTTAGCAATGAGACCGCCGGTTGCAACACTTGTGTTTATTATATTTTCTTTTCCTTTATAAGTGTATTTCTTAGATACTCTTGATTGTACCCCAAAAAAGGATACAATAAAGAGTATCTTATATATCCATAAGATAGCTTAAATTATATCTATAAAACAAGCATAATGATGTAATGTTTTTTTAACATTTCAACAAATACTGATTGATATATTTTCCATATTTGCTTCTCTTTGCTGTTCTCTTTTTTCTAATATAGTTAAGCAAAAGAAAAATTCTAGACGCCATGAAACAGATCACCTCTTGGATTATGCCCTTGACTCTCTCCTTGCGAGAGAAGGCCGGAGCCTTCCGTATGAGTCCCAGTAGTGGGAACATTTAGTGGGCTGTTTGTGTATGCATGTGTACAACTTAAAAGTGCATAATTATGTCAATTAAACAAAGATAAAATACGAAATAATGTCATCAATGTAATCCAAGTCAATTAAATACACATTGGGAAGTTGTTTTGAGCTGTGCTTCAGAATGCGTATTTAATTCATTGTGGAGAGCAGCTCAAAACAACTTCACATACAGGTAGGTACCAACAACTAGTCTGATTTTGATAAATTTCAAACGGTACCATAACAAGCATAAACTTTTTTTTAACTATAATATGTTCGCACTTGACCACCATCTCACATGATGTTAAACGATGATGCAATCTACGATGGAGCGTGTTTACCTAGAAGAAACCGATTCGCTCTCGATTTGAAGACACCGAGATTGTAACCATCGGGAAAAACCCACTCAGGCAACGAATTCCACAACCTAGACGTTCTTATCACAAACGTGGAGTCAATCTCTTCGTTCAAGTTTTTGGAACATCAACCATGAAACGATGTCGCCTTTTTGTGGAACGAGAAGTCCAATTGAAGAAAGGGCAAGGTGGTATTAGATCATGCGGATCAATTCCACACTCTCCGAAGTGTATCCGATAAAAAACCGATACACTTCGGAGATTTCGGCAATTTTTCGGCGATGATCAAGTCTTTTACGCACAAGAGTGGCATTGCCTATGAGTCTTTTGGGACGTCTCTCATTCGATTCCAGAGTCCCCAGCTGATGCTCAACATAATATGCTTCTTTTGGTTTTTGACCAGTACGAACGTAGAAACGAAGACATTCGAGAGGCCGAGAATCCGAGAGCAGTTCCGTGTTCCCACCATCAGCAGCTGAGTTGAAACTCCATGGAGTTTTAGTAGATAGGGGCACCATATCTATGTGGTATAAAGTGCAACGTAATCCGGCCTTGTCCCCCGGACAGTAGGTAGGGTATTCGTAAATGCATTTCCTCCGAGTACGAAAAAAAGGTAGTCCAACATACCTACTAGGTACTTTAGTACATATATACATCTGCATTTACACGTACAGCTAGTTATATAAAGTTTTCTGGTACCTAAAAACCTATAAATGTGAGAATGGTTGTTATGCAACTTTAAATCGATACAGAGACAATCTTCTTAGCATTCCATGGATTCACCGTGCGGGTGCCGGGTCCATCGTGTGGCAGAGAGAGAAAAACTCGAGTAGTTCCCGAGACTTGTGACTCGGGCGTAGGTTTAAGTGGCCCCTTTCTGACGTACATCAACACTCACCTTCACCACTCGTTTTCTCTCCCTGCCCAGCCAAATCTGATATGAGCCTACTAGTGCAGCTTTAGATACACGTTCTAGTATAGAACTTACTGCACTTCTGGATAAGCCAAGGTCTTTCAGTAGGTTATAGAGAGATTTTGCTGGTATACCTCTCGCTCCCACTTCTACAGCGTATAAACTAACTACATAGCCGTTTTTGTTAATTCGTTTAGGAGGTCGTAATACTTATTTTGTTTCATCGCGTGGTCTTTAGGTATATTAGTTTCCCACGGTACGGTAAGTTCTACAAGGACTATGCGTTTCGTAGCTCTAGAAAAAGGAAAATGTCCGGTCTGGATGACGAAACACCCACATCCTCTGGGATTTTGTAGTGCTTTTCATACGTGTCCATTAAAATAGTCCAATCAGGTGCTGTACCCAGGATTGAGTAAGGCTTGTTCCTGGAGTTTGAAGTTGAGCCTTCTTTACAAAGTTAATTTGTCTGTTGTTTGTCGTCAATCCCTTTTGGGCTCTAGCTAACGAAAGGCTCATGGCTTCACGTATGATTTCAAGTACTCTGTCATGACGCCGTGAGTAATGACCCCCATTAAGGAGCACCTTGCATCCCACCAATATGTGCCTTGCTGTACATATCGCCTCTCCACAAGTATAGCAACATTTTTCAGAGGCTTTTCCCCACCTTACCAAGTTACTCTGGTCAGGAGGGTCATTTGGAATGCATTTAGATAAAATTTTAATAAGGCAGGGGACCAGTCATAGATCAAGGTGCGCCATTTTAGAGCTAATGGGATACAGAACTCACCTATGGTTAACCACTCACTTTGCATTTCTAAATTCATAGCGTGCACTTTGTAACCGTCATTTTCGTCTTGTTGTAGAAAGGTTTTACCATGTCTCGGTCTTCCTTTTCTTTCTCGCACCCAACCCAGCAGTATTTACTTGTGCACCTGCCATAAATTGTTTATGGAATTGAAGTCTAGATTCAGGTCTGAAGCAGTTTTGTCTTTTGAGAGAGATGTAATTAAGTCGTCTTGCGACTTTCCCAAAACATGCGTTTTGTAACTCTTAGGTGTTTGTAAAGTTCAGACGGTTTCTTTAGTTTCAGCCCAAAACTATTGTGATCCCTAAAAGAGTAGAGGATCAGCCGGATGTGCCAATCCTAACCATGACTTCAATATCTTTATGACATTGGCATCTAGCTTTGCCAGGAGAGTTTTACCGATGTCATATACTAGGAAAGGCCAAGTGAGACGTGATGTGAGGTAGTTGTCATATATCCATGCTTTTTGATATTGCTGATAGGCTGCTGGTCTACCTTATTGAGGTTGTTCATGAAATTTTCAACAACCACCTCTAATGATGGTGTACGTCCTTTGTGATCTATCTTTCTACCAAGAAATTTGAAAGGCACTGCCTCTGCAATTGTGGCAACTCCTTGGCCACTTATGGAGAGTCCCGGATCGTAAGACGTATATTTGGTATTTCGTCTACCCAGACAAAGACAATGACATTTAGATGGTTTTGTCCTCATTCCTCCGTCCATGTACAGAACTCATCAACTTCGTTCAACAATTCTTGACACTGTTTAGGATTACGTGTAAGTATTGCAAGGTCGTCCGCAAAGGCCAAGATTGACTCAGTGTACTTATTGTTGATTTTAAACCGGTAGCCCCATTTCTTTTCACGGGATATTATTTTGTCTACTAAAATATTTATAACTATGTTAAATGCTATTGGTGATAAGCAGCACCCTTGGAATAGTCCTACATTGTATTCAAGTGGTTTTGTGTATTCCTTGTTTACTGCTATGACGAATTTTAAGTGGCAATAATAAGAATTAATTATGTCAATAATTTCAGCAGGAAAGTTATACCATTTTAGGGCAAATATCATAAGTTCATGCTGGACAGAACCAAACGCGTTCTCTAGGTCTATCCAGCAGACTGTTATTTGCCTCTCATGTGTTCTGGCATCTTTCAAACTTTCTGCTAGTAATGTATTGTGTTCCAGGCATCCAGAAATACCAGGCAAGAACCCTTTCTGGTGATTGGGCCTGAAATACTTATTGCTAGTCATAAATGTGGTCATTTTTGTTTGCAATATGAAAAAACATCTGATTTTCGCTTTGCTTTTCCTAAACGGTTAGCTAAATCGAAAAACATTGAGAGAAAGCTAAAAATTATTTTAAATACCTTTTCAACGATACCCCTCTTGGCATAGTTTGTTGAAATTCATTTGTTTTTATTTTGACAATATGGCGTCCTTTATCCGCCATATTAAATTTACACTAATGGCATGTCTTTAGTGTCACTCGCCAAACTAAGATAAATCGATTGACGTGTAAATTTAAAAAATCGGGCCAGGCGTTTGGTCTGTATAGCGCTTCAAAGGATCATCATACCTACATCATACATCGACTGATAAGCATTAACACTCCTTTGCGTCGCGCAGTCGGGTAAAAAAAACATACAGCCAATTAGAGGACCTCCTTTTTTGAAGTCGGTTAAAAATACATATTAAAAAGGTTTTCCCCGAAAAAAAAGTTCTAAGGTACACAAAGATAAAAAAACATATTTTCTTATTTTGAAAATATATGGTACTCCTATTATACTCGTATGTTGTTAATAATGATTTCAGAGATCTTGTTAACCTGTGCGCAGGCGCCGATAAGCGTATTTATACAGAGGTGTGCTAAGTCATACGAGCTATGTTGTGTTTGCGATGCGTCTAAGTCATTTGAGCTGTGTTGCGAATACGATGAGAGGTCGAGGTCGAGGACGATGAAAAAAATCTTCGAGAGCAAAGCGAAAATCAGATGTTATAAGAAAGTCCTTTGGTCTGGACGAATTTTAATGTTCAGATTTGTTTTTATTGTCAAGCATCGGTGTGCTCAAAGTTGACACACGGCGACTTAACTGTCACGCGGGCTCGTCTCCCCTTTTGAGTAGCAGTGCGTGTAGTAGTTGGGGAAAGGGACTGGAAGACATAGGAAAGTTACTCGTCTGACACTACTATCATTCAGAAGTTTTCATTTCAAGATATTCATAGGCACAGGCGGGGTTCGAATCTACGACTCAACGCTTATGGAGTCAAAAATGGTCTCCCCACTCAACCTTCTTCTACCCAGTATAACAATGAATAAATTCTTATTTTGAATTATATTTCTCTTCGTAGAGTTATGCTTTGCCACAACAAGGCTCTTGAAATTGTAAAAAGATATAAAATATAAATTTTGATTAAATTTTCAACCCTTTGATGTCAAAATAAACTTGTTACAGGTCGACTTATTTAAAAAGAAACATCTTTGAAACATTCGTGTATTTATTAGCATTTAGATTGTATATAAGCCAAGTTCTGTCTTTTTTGTAAAGTTATCGTAACATCGGTTATCGTGACAGTTTTGATCTTAAAATAACTCAAACTTGTTTTTATAAAATATTCAAAAATAAATACAGGAGCGATTTGAATCTTAAGGACACTTCTACCCCTGTCAAAAGGAGTGTAGTAATAATATATGGTTAGCGGTAGTAGTTATTTGTTGTACAAGAGTGCAAAGTAGATTTTTTTGCTTTCGCGCTAAGCAAATTAAAAAAAAGTAAGTACACCAAAGCAGCAAACGACACCAAAGGAGCAAAAGTACTCTTTCCGAGCTGGTGGGATGAAAATTCAATTTTAGAATCCTTCGCTTGCTCGGTCATCAAAATTGAGCACGCGGTTAAAAATCAACTTTGCACTTGTATAACAAAAAACTATTATGGTTATATGGTTCCCCTACAGACTTAAGGCTTCACGGCATTTTACTTATTCCCAATTTGGACTTACGCGTGACGTTGGCTTTAGACTTGATGGCATGGCTCTTGTCCCATAGAAGTTGGGTTAGCCCAAGGTTTTTTTATAGTACCTATAGAATTTAAAATTTAAAATTTAGACAAGCTGAACATTTGCCTGATGGTAAGCAACATGCCTGCCCGTAACAGCGCACTGACACGCAGCTATTGGAACATGAGTTGTCCAAATCATTACCTAGCACTGCACTGCGCTTGTTACCCAGAGATTTCACTGTCACTGTAATTTTCAATTTCACTGGAAACATTAGCCTTGAAACCGGAACACAGTGATGACATTTTACTTTACAGTTTGACAGTAAAACAACTGGAAAAGGTGTGCTACTTCTCCAAGTGTTCTACCGCTACAAAAAGGGGTAAAGTAAGGAACGCAACTTGAATTGATGCTTCGGCGCCATAACATCTTTCAGAGACACGTAGGGTTGTTGCAATGGTTAATTCTGCTGTTTTAAACGGCGACAATGTGAAAACCTCGGAAGCGGTTACATATTTGAACTGTTTGGTGTTGAGACATTTGAGCTGTGGTAGGCCGGTGCTCATATCATTTACAAAAACTTTTCTGAGCGCTTGGACTACGCGTGCCTGACTGATACGTTGGCGTCTATGTATTTGGGTCAACGTATCTAAGCACTGTATTGCCATAGTAATGCCGCAAGTATGCTGGTCATGTTTTTAACAGTGGGCTTGATTTTATTGATTTACTCTAGACTTTTATTATTTAGTTTTCTTTTAGCTTGTTTAAACTTTTTTTTTATTTCTTACGACAATGTCATTTTTTTAACATACTTTTTCCTTTTTTCTTTTTCAGTGCCATCTACCAAATATAAGAGTATTTTTAAATCTGTCATTGCATGAAGAAGAATACCAATTTTATTTATTTAGGAAAAAATGCTAAAGTTACACGGAATTTATGAATACGAGTATGATAACGGTATTTTTGGTACGATCATATTTTAAAGAAAACATTTTTCCAGCTAAGTTTTGGTATTTTCTTTTGCTTTGTGTTACTAATTCTACAAAGTAGAATATAATAACGGGACGAGACAGTCTGGACGCACACAAACGAGGACATTGCCTCCAAAGTCTACTTAAATAGCGCAACAACAATGCATTTTGCTTGTTTGAACCAACGTAATCCCGGAAATTAGGATTTTATATTTTACCGCAACACTGCTAAGTATTTTCGGTGAACTTTGTTTTAATAATGTATCTTAAGCTAAGACTAGGCGGCTATTTGGGTTGGTCTACGATGCTGAGAAGCACGCGAGAGAACAAGCCACAAAAATGTTAGTTCACATTATTTTCCTTGCTGTGCCCAATACAATAAAGAGTCTCAATACCCCTTGATTACTTTTCCAAGTGCAGGTAAACAAGTTTGTCATTAGGATTGGCTTTAACGGTGAAGAAATACATCTTGAGGAAACCAACAGTTTCAAGACGGATATCTTTCAAGGACAGGCGTTACTCTCCAACCCACACTTGGCCAGCATTATGAATAACTAACAGCGCTCCACGGTGTTACTCGCGTAGTTGCCGTTCCTGTAATTTTGCTGAGTTAAAAAGTAGCTTATGTGTTCCTTCAACCTGTAATCTACCTGTATTCCAAAGTTCAACCCGATCCGTTCGTAAAATATGTTATGACGTGATTGAGCAACTAACATCTATACATTGACATTTAAATAATAGTAGGATCGTTTTGTTTTTTTCTTTCATTCGAACCTAAGCAGTGAGAACACAAAATGGGCTGCTTATACTCGTACTGATTTTGAACATAAAGTAAAATAAGACGATAAATAAATACGAAGTACGAACTTGTCTGAGAAGTGTATGAGGTAGTAAATTATGAATATAACTTCCTACGTATCCTCTACATGTTTTATTATTTAAATGTATGTTTATTTCGTTTTGGCAATAAAATTAGTATATTAAAGTAGTATCTTACTCTTTGGTTTTTAACCCTCATCTACAACTCCTTCTGTATTCTAAGGTTGCCAGTTAGTTGCTAGCATATTTTTAGATGTTATCTTAAAGTTTGCTTTTGTTTTGTTAGTATAGACTCTTTAGTGCACTAACAAAACAAAAGATAGATAGATTCTATTATCTATCTATATGTAATTACCATACTAATGTGTCGTACTCATCGAATACTACATCTCGTACAATGTACAAAGTTTAGTACAAAGGAATCTATAATAACTACTAGCGGCCCGCCCCGGCTTCGCCCGAGGTACATATACATAACCTACAGCGTTCAAGGATTACGCACATATGAAAGAACGGTGAACGATTATTTTAAATCGGTCTAGTAGTTCCCGAGATTAGCGTGTTCAAACTACTTATATATATGCTATAGGCTACTTTTGATCCCCAAATTATCGTGATGTTTACTGGGTCAGAAGTGACACCTGTAGACAACTGGCAGGGATGACTAATTAAATGACGATTGATCAGTTTTCGACCGGAGAGGAAAAATGATTAAATTACTAAAATGGCTATTAAAAAATAAGGGTTGATCGTAGAATGGTAAAAATTGAGCATTGTATGTATTTTTGTATGTTGTATCATAAAATAATAGAAATTAAAAAATTTGTCTAAAAAATAAAAAAAAAAAAATTTAGGGGTGGACTACCCCTAACATTTAGGGGGATGAAAAATAGATGTTGGCCGATTCTCATAGATACCGGATAAGTACAAAAAAATTCATCAAAATCGGTCAAGCCGTTTCGGAGGAGTATGGCAACAAAAACTGTGACACGAGAATTTTATATATTAGATTTCACAGCAGCTTCCATAGTAAAAATGTGCATAATGTTGTAAATCGCAATCCTACTAACTATACCTACTTACTAATGTGTAGTTTAACTGAGTAAACAAAATTACACCCAATGCCACAATCACATTCTAAAATTAAAAAGTATTTTAAAATTACTTAATAGTCTGTTTCATTATAATTTGAAATAACAACAGCGCTCTAAATTAACTTTATAATATTAAATTAAAGCTCAAAAAACATTGTCTAGAGTCAATATCATCAAAGTAAAACATCTATATGATACTCAGTCAAATTCTGTATTTTCTTAGATGTAATACAATAGCTAAACTATTTCAATATTTGAGTTGTGAGCACAATAATTACGTGTTTCTTCGCTCCAAATATGGTAAATATAGGTAAATATCAATTCTAGTAAAACTTTATTTACATAGTTATACAATATAACATACAATTTTTTTTTAATTGGTGATCATTGGTTCTGCAATAAAGGTGAAAACTTTTCGAAATTGTAAGTATTAAACAGTACCTACTAACACCGTGTAAATGTACAGATATGCTGACAATACGCAAATAGGTGATGCGAACTCGCAAGATTTCACTCATGCAAAAAGCAGTTATAGGTCTGCGCCCATTTATATGACTCCGCTCCCACCTGAAAAATAAAACACTCAAAAATGGGCTTTATATCATGACTGTTAAGATATAAATTACATTGCCAACATCATTGCAACGTCTGACTTTAGCATGTCGATGACGCGAATCCATAAGATATTAGTTAGCCACCCAAAAAGTGCGAGTAACGAGGCTAAATATTTTTTCACTTCAAACATTAGGTCTTACAATATTACTGTAAAGTAATAGAAATATGCAATTAAAATAGTCAACAAAGTAATTTACTTTAACTGTGGAACAAAAACATTTTGGACAACTAATGAATTCATAATTATTAACATTACTGTTAATAAGTGGATACTGTTTGATTGCTTATTAACTTTTCTATTTAATCGTTGATCGATACATTTTACGCATAATAGTTGTAACATACATCATATCCTGAACACACTAAAAATCAGAATATTATAAAACTTAAGTATAAGAGCTATTCAACATTGCTTTGGGAACTTTTAACGAAAATAAGCATTATAGTTTGACAATGACATTTGATAACCGACAGCTTTTATGTGCGAAGCATACTGATTACAATTTACAATCGAATCGAATCAAATCGAAAAAACCATGTATTCTTTCATTGATGTATTAAAAATATAGTGCATGTAATATATGCATTATTCAAATGTATTCCAGGCACAATATTCTCATACAAAAAAAGGATTAAAACTACCTTCGTACCAAATTTCATTAAAAATTGATCCATTGAAAATGTAAATAAACGCAAACAGTCACAAACTTTCACCTATTTAATAAAAATGGTACAAAGATCATCGAAATCTGCTGAGGCTTTGCTATTGCTGCCTCTATAATTTGAAGCGAAAAGAAAAGAGAGAGCAATAGCACACCACGGACACTCCACTAAAATTCCATACAAACGCCGGTGCAGACCTACCTACTCTTCACACAACTACGCAGATGTCATTCGTACACACGCGTGAATGTGTGCGTTAGAGCTTTTTTTTTTTTTTTTTTTTTTTTTTATTTAAATTAGCCACTCCACAGACTCCGGGGTCCGTGATCTTTGTCATTACAATTATATATTATTAATTTTACACATATTTTGGATAAGGAGAAGAAGAGGAAAATAGGAGGGAGTTGGGTACATTTAATATCTAATTCTAGTGCTCGTCTGTAGAGCCGATCACTACCGGCTGGGATTCCGCTAGTAATCGACTCGACATCGAGTGTTTGCCTAATTGCCTTTTGCCATTTGCCTAAGCTGCCTCCTCCCGGCCCAGAGCCTCCACAACGGCCGCATTTCTGTCCCTGATGGCCATCTGTAGGTTGAAATCTCGGATGGTCTTTGGTGATGCAGCCCACGCTCGCCGCACGAAACGACCGATGGCGTCGTCGGTGTCGTCAGCGTAGTATGTGAAGGTCCCCGTGTGCCGTGAGATTGCAACAACCGCATGGGGTACGCTCTCGTGCAGCTTCATGTTTGCCTTGGTTTTGATTGCGATTACCGACTCGTATGTTAGTCCCTGAGCTTCATGGATGGTAAGGATGCGTGACCCGGTGCCTGACCCATAACCCTGGTTTGTCAGGGTCTCCTTCTCCTCTTGAGTGTAAACCAAGAAGAGGGTGTTTGGTATGTTGTTGGGTATTTGCGCTCCCTTATATCTTCTCTGCTCTAGGGACTTTATTCGGGGCGCTGAGGAGTACATACCGGAGTATATTTCCCTCAGCGCATATGCGACGTCCATTGGGTTTCGATGTGTGCAGAGCAACTCCTGGCTGATCTTTGTTACCAGGTTCGGGCGATGATACCTCATTTCGAAGAGATTTTCCTGTCGATATAAGGCAACTGATTGACGTCTCCAATGAGGACAATTTCACCAACACCAGACAGCCTTGAAGCCATCACAATGGCTCCAAAATGGTTCATGAGAGCTTCGTCCACCATGAGGCGGCTGAAACTTTCTCTACCGAAACCATTTACCAGAGCAGAAGCCATGGTTCGCACTCTGGTTTTGACCAGGTTTCCGATTCGGTGCGATAGCTTTCTCTTAGATCTTTTGCTGCCTCAGTTGTTGTAGTGATGATGGCGTCCTTGTCCACGTCGAAGTGTCTAATCACCCATGTTGTTTTTCCACATCCTGGAACTCCGTTGACCCACTGTATTCTCGGTACCTCCCAATTTTCCCAACCTGCTTTGACGTTTCCGTTCCCTTAGATGGTCTTGGCCATCTCTAGGATCTTATCGTCCAGCATAATCTTGGTGCATCGGGCAGTAACTACAATTGGGTCGTTTGGTGGTGTCGCATAAACAGGCACTCCCGCGCGCTCTGTCTCTCTCTCGTTCAGTGTCACGAAGCCATTTTCTGCACTGTAAGCTGCCATATACTGTCCTGTCATGGTTCCCTTGATGACCCGGGAAGTGACATTATTGTAAATGGCTGCTTCGGCCTCCTCGAGTTTCGCCTTTAAAAGGCTTTCACTTCCTAGCCTATAGGACTGCATGATGTTTTCGCAGGTCTTGAGGTTGACTTGTCGTGTCGCGCTCAGTGTGGCTATGAATTCGATGAAGGCGTTACGTGCATGGCTCCGCGGCTCCGAAGCCGTGACATAGCGGGCGGTTCCACCTGTCCCATGTCGGCTCTCGTTCGGCTCATTTGTTGCTGTGAAGCTGCTTTGGGGTCTTTGACGTCAAGGGGTGATGAATGGGATGTGATTCGGAGTACGCTCCTTGCTGCTGCGTTGAAGGCAGTCACGAACGCCGTGTTGGTGCCTCGGCTGCCAGTTAGATTGGCTGAGGCTTTTTCCGCGGCTGCCTTCTGCTGTGCTCTTTCGGAGCCGGTTTGGATGGTCGAACTAGGAACAGGATGTCCCCAGCTATCGGTTGCATTTGTTTGGTCGTGCGAAGGGCTCTGAGGAAGCTCAGATTTTCTCCCTGTCTTCGTATACGACAATCTCATGATGTTTAGAGGCCTCAATGCAACCCAGCCGGTCTGCGACTCTTGCTCTTGAATATTCGATTGCCATCGCATCCACGCTTATCACCCGGGGTGCTTCACCTGCATTTCTGCTCAGATGTGCGAGCAGCGCACTTGCCTGTGTGAAAGGCGTCCGACCTTCCGAGTACTCTATTAGTGCAATCGTTTTGTTTTCGATCGCACCAACCGAAATCGGTGGCCGTCTACCTCGCACACCGGCATGGCGTCGTAGGTTTTCCGCTTCATTGTGACTTTGCGGTACTCCCATTGAGCAGGCAAGACAATCCAGGTGACAAACGGGCTCGTTTCCGTTCCCAGGCGAAGCAAAAGCTTATTCGAATCTTTCTTTGTTGCTGTCCATGAAGAGAGCCACTCCGCGGATACGGATCCCTGCTTCTCCTCGGTCTGCGTTCTCCAGTAGTTGTTTGACGGAGATGCTCTTCGAGGAGTTATGTTGGGCGGAAACCGCATGCCACGTGGCGTCTACAGACAGCGGGGCAGGGTGTGGTGGCGATGGAGGCGCGTATTTGAGTTAGTGGAGTTTCTCATGGCCGCTATGCGGAATGAGCTCTCCATGAAGGACAGGAGCCGTGTTCTGTTGTCTGGATCTACTAAGATGTTGTGGAGATCCGAGACAACCAGCCTTCTGTCGATCATAGATTCGAGCTCATGTCTTGCGACCATGAATCGGGGACAATCGACTAGCACGTGCCAGACCGTTTCGGGTTGGTCGGGGTCACACTCGCATGCCGGACTGTTCTTGAGCTTAAATCTGTACAGGTAATCTGCTATTCCTCCGTGTCCCGTCAACGCTTGTACCTGGAAGGAGTCAGTTTCGTGGTTCTCATCACCCGATATGCGTTTGCTATATCGGGGAGGAACGTCTGGGTGACTTTTCCGGTGTCCGAGGTCTCATATCGATCCTGCCATTTCTTGACCGATTCTTCACGGATTTTCCTTTTGACGTAGGACAAGGGATCCCCTCGTAGTCCCTGGGTGACTCCGTGAGTGCCGCCGATTTGGCCAGTTCGTCGGCTCTTTCGTTGCCGACGGTGCCAACATGCGCTCTCACCCAGAAAAGACGAAGAGATCTCCTTCAGCATTTATCTGTCCAATGTTTTCCTTTACGCACTTAACCAAGGGGTGGCTCGTTTTGGGTTACTTAGCAGTTCAGTGAAGATCGGGAGTCACTCAGGACATTGACTTCGGGTCCTTGCTCTTTAACGCCATTTGAGTTGCCCGGTAAAGAGCATAAAGTTCCGATTGAAAGACTGTGCATTCGGGTGGAGCTTGAAGGTCGAGTTCTTGACCTCTCTGCCATTCTCCCACCATGTTAGAGCAGCTCCGACTTTACCTTCAATTTTACTGCCATCAGTATAAATTTGAGGCCCTTGTGGAAGATTGAGGTGTCTTCTAGGAGCTCGTACTCTACGGAAAACTGCGTTGACGGATGAGGTTGGTCCAGGCAGTTAACATTCCGTTCGAGTTCCACTTCTGGTGGGAGGTAGTCTTGGGAGAGGTTTTTTTTACTCTGTACAAATTTGCCGCTTCCTGTATTCTCAGATCCAGGGAAGCAGTCCGGAAAGAGCAAGTGCTGCTTTCAGAGAAACAGTACGGTAAGACTTACAGATTTTTGGGCAAAACCTCTTTGGATAGCGTTCAACTGAGACTTGTTTTCCTCGAAGTCTGCCGCTTGCGCCCATACACTTGAGGCATACATGATGATAGGTTCCACCACAGCGACGTAGATAGTTCTCGTGATTTCGCCATTTAATCCCCAGGTCACCTTCGCTGCACATGCTAGCTGTTTATAAATGTTCGCCACTTTTTACATTGGGCGGTCACATGTGCTTTAAAGTTGAGCCGTCGGTCGATCAGTAGGCCTAGCAGTTTGACTTCCTCGACCAGGTCGAGCCGGACGCCAGACATGACTATGTTTGGAGGTTCGTACTTCAACTTTTTGTGAAAAGCATCGCGTTGGTTTTATGCGCTGCAAAGTTGAGTTTGTTGATTTTACCCCATTCCACTGTCATGCTCAGCGCCCTGCCCGCTTGCTGTTCGATGATGTTCGGACTGCCTGTAAATACGAGAACGACGTCGTCCGCGAATGCTTGACAGTATACTCCCTCAGCTTCTAGCATTCGCAGTAACGAGTCTAGGATCACATTCCAAAAGGTTGGTCCACAGATGGACCCTTGGACGCATCCCTTGGTTGTTTCCTTCTCATAGACTGCTCTTGCATAGTTGACCTTGATTTTACGGCCGCTGAGGTATGAGTTTACCATGTCGTAGAGGTTTGTTGGGCACCTCTTCTTCGCTAATTGATTTTGAGGGCGGGCCACCATGCATTGTCGAAAGCGCCTTCTATATCCAGGGAGATTAGGAGTACGGTGTCTTTACTGTCTACTCCTTTTTTGATGTGCTCTACCAGATCATAGAGGGCGTCCTCGGTGCCTCTTTGGGGCATGAAGCCGTACTGTTTCCTACTGATGGTTGGGAGGAGATGCCATTGGAGTCGGTTTGCCAGAAGCTTTTCCACGATTTTTCCGGGAACGGACAGAAGACCTATGGGGCGGTAAGATTTTGGATGTGTGTAATCTGTCTTACCGGGTTTTCGTAATATGACCACGTGCGCCTCTTTCCATTGCTTGGGAAGTGTTTCAGTGACAAGCATTTGTTTGCTATCGCCAAGAAAACCTCCCATTCGCAACGTATGGCTGCTGCGCAAATATCAGCGGTTAGCCCGTCTGTACCGGGGCTTTTTCGGTTTCAGAGTTCTCAATACTGATTCCAGTTCCGCTGATGTGAATGGTGGATCATTTTCCGGTAAGCCTATAGGCGTTTCCATCGTTTGCTCCCGTAGCTCTGCATGACACGGTTGGTCTGTGCTCTCAGAGTCGTCGGGATAGAAAGTTTTGGCAAGTAGTTCTGCTGATAGTTGCGGGGATAGAGTGTTACCTTCGGTATCTCTTAGGAGTATTTCTTCCTGTCTCGTCGAAGTTTTCTCATCACTCTGTAGATCTTGTCCCACATACTTTCTTTCTCCTGATTCGTGCAGAACTCCTTCCAACTTTCCGTCTGAGCTTGTTTGACTTTTTCCTTGTAGTCTTGCCGAGCAATTTGGTACTCTTCGACTACAAGTTCAACTCTGTCAGGGGCGGCATTCCTGATCCTCTCTTTCTTCTGAGAACTTCTTTCTTCAGATTTTCGAGCGTTTTGGTATACCATGGGGGTTGGATTTCCTTCGGCGAGCTTACTAATGGAATAGTGTGTTCGCAGGCTTCGTGTATACTAGATGTGTAGCTCGTAATCATCGACTCGAGTTCTAGAGGACTTTCACATTTCCCCACTGACTCCGGCGTGATGTTTCTTTCTTTAAGGGAAGATTTTAGTCGTGACATAAAGTTTGGCCACTTTGCCTTCTTGGTGTTGTATTTGCGTGTTGTTATTGGCCTCTGTTGTTCGAGAGCCTTAACTAGACGCAAAGTGAAGGTGATTGCGTTGTGGTCCGATGTTGTGATACTTTTGTCAACCTCCCATCCTCGATTTTCCCAGGAGAGACACGCTGCACGTTGTTACATCTACTACACTTGTGCAGAGTTTGCCTTCCTGACGATCTCAAAGGTTGGTGTATCGCCGGAGTTGAGAATGTACAAGTCCATTTCGTTGAAGAAAGAGCTTACGGCTTCTCTCTCTCATTTTGAGACGTACTTCCCCACCAGTGGGACCATGCATTCACGTCACCAGCAACAATAAGGTCTTTTGTAGCTAGTTTTTCGCTGAATGCTTTGATCCTGCTGAGGTAGGGGTCGACTTTTGGTCTCCTTCTAAGTAGACAGAAATCACTCCCAATTTTAGGCCTGTACCGACCAATAGGACAGCCACTTCCGTTTCGGTAACAATCTGGGGTCATGGATTACCTCCATCATGTCTCCGAAGACTATTATGGCTGCCTTAACTGGTTTTTGCCTATTCAAACTGCACTGAATAATGCGAGTTCCAGGATATTGTTTCATCACGCCTTTGTTTCCCACATAGGGTTCTTGTACAAGGGCAACTGAAACTCCCTTTCTCTCGCGACCTTCAGGAGTTCTGTCGTTGCATTCTGGGAGCGCTGCAGGTTTGCTTGGATGAAACGCAAACCTAGTTTGCCTACTCTTTGGGAGATTGAGCCATGTTCCTCATGAGTGCCCTTAGCAATAAGATATTCGGGACCGCGCTATGCCATCCCATTTTACCCTTTCAGGGCACTCGCGACTAAAAGCGTTGTGAGCGAGTTCTCTGTTGGGGCTGTTTGGATGAGCATTCGCGCAGTTTTTGCATTTGGGTGGCAGATCTTCTTTTCTTGCCTTGCATTGGGTCCAGGAGTGGGGTTTTCCGCAATGACTGCAGCATTCATCCCTTTCCCGGCAGATCGCTTTTGTGTGACCGAAACCTAAGCACTTGGTGGTTTGTGCGTTAGAGCTAGGGCTACTGAATTGTTTTATTGAATAGTTGTGCACCGTGAGTTCACCTGGTGACGTAGTTTATAAACTTGCTATAATGTTGAGTTACATAAATAGAATGGAGCCAAATTATACTATTCTAATTAAAAGGGTGTTTGCACAGATTTGTAAATTGTTTCAGAAATCTGTGGGTGTTTGTATTGCCGCGTAAAATGAAACGAAACCGATGATAGATTAGATCAGGTACCTAGATATCTATTTCTGTTAGTAGGTACACGTTCGCATTTTATTTTACACTTACCCATGAAGGAAACTTTATTCTGTTACTATTATTATTCCTCCAGGCATTATCAATCCGTGCTTGGGCACATAAGTTACTGGCTGTGTAAGTTACGAACTTTGAGTCAAATATGACTTTGTTATTATAAATAAATAAATATTGGTAGGCAATTCACACACAACACCATCTGACCCCAAACTAAGCAAAGCTTGTAATATTATAAAGCAATGTTATTGATAAGTTTCTAATCTTACGTTATTTTATCATTAGGAAATTAAATAAAGCTTTTAATCTTGTCCCGTTTAGTTGACGGACAGCCGTAAACAGCACAACAACCCACCATGATGATATTTCGTTAGGAATTAGATGTTCGATACCAGCCCTTCGTTGAGTGCTCCTAACGTATCCGAAACGGCCTGAGGGGCGAGGAAGCTTGAAATTGGCGGGGGGTGGGGAGTGTCCGTTCTATCTATATTATCTATTCTATGGCAATAGTAAAGCTAAAACAGGTTTAGTTAGGCGGTAGACCCCCCGGATCAGCTAGTATGCTTGTATAGTAGACAGTAGCATAAGTATTAGGGACCACCTTTATGTCCCACTACTGGGACTCGAGGCCTACTCTAACAAGGTCAAGGCCATAATTCACTACGATGGCCAAGTGTGAGTACTAACTAACTCACTAATAAGATAACTCTTATAAAAATGTTTTTCTTAGACCATACCGATTTTCCCGAAATGTTTTCTTGCACCGTTAAAGCTAGTGATAGGAAAAAATTTGTACATACATTTTCACTTGGCAAAATATTCAGAAGCGTAGACAACATACAGGCCTACATGATTGTGAAGTCTGACGTTCTCACCGCTAGGCCACCCGGTTTCTAAGATAACAAAAAACTTCAACTAACTCAACTTATAATACAGATTTTGCTTAAAGCCACAAAATCAGATACAATGCCACATCTGGTACGCTCGTAAAACACCGAAAGCTCGTTGCCAAGCTTAACATTTCAGTTGCGTAATAAATTAAGCACCACCCGTATCGGAACACCCAATCGCCTGACCCTCTCATCTTGACCGCAATCTGTACTGAATTACTATCAGACTATCACTGAAGTTGGATGAACTTCGCGCGTTCCACTGGAGCTGACAACTAACCCACCTTGTGTATGATTATTTGCGAGTTGTCGACGCTCTACGCTTCAATTTGTTAAACTCGGGACGCCTTTGGTAGAAACTTGCTCCAGGACTGGTGCCAATTGCCATATAAACAAGCCCGGCTCGAAATACTGCTACGATACCGAAACTTCTTTGTTCACTCTTCTGAAAATACGAGTATATCATAGTCGTACATTGTTTTGACACTATCGAACGAACACTAACATGACAAACTATATCATGATATTTCGGGGTCATGTTAAATAAAAGTGAACTGTGGATAATCATACGAAAATATAATATTCAATGTCTTGTTTCTGTAGTATCAATGACATCATTACCGTGGACTGATTTTAGTTTAAAATAGCAAATTGGTTACTTTACATTCAAACAATGCACCCCTATCAGTGAATGTATGTCAGTTTCCTATAAGAATACTCCTTCGTTACTCCATAGGAACATAGCCGTATACAGAGCAAAGCAATAATGAGATTTTAGCTTTCTAATATTTGCTGAAATGTTACTGACGCAGTCTGTAATTAGTGTCGTTGCGTTAGAATTTACAATAAATTACCTGAAACTTTAAAAAATATAAATAAAATCAGCATATTTAAAAATAAAATTAAGTCCAAACTCATCGATAAATGTCACTACAGCATACAAGATTTTATGGAAGATAGATGGTATGCCCATTAATGTATAAAAGTGTAAATAGTACTTTTTTAATTCTAGAGCTTCCTTTTCTTTGTTTAACCTCATATAAATTTTATACATTTTCTAATTACACCTCTCGGACGAAACTGTGTTGTCGTCCTGCTTTGCAACACCCTAACAGGGTCTTTGTACACATAGTTAGAGTTATTAGATTAAGATCTATCTAATATATGTATGTACTCTGTGCAAATAAATAAATAAATATATAACTGACGGCGCTGATGGTGGCTGAAAGGATAGCACTGTAAGATTCAATGGAGAACACAACGCGATCAGCATTGTAGCCCTTGATGGCCAAGGTGATACAAGGTTGCGATCGAACGTCTTTAAAGACACCAAGAACCGATATAACTAAATGTGAAGGCCAAGAGCATAGCTAAGACAGATTGAAGGCTCTATAACGTGATCTGCAGGCCAGCTAATATGAACGGGCATAGTATAATGTTTAACTCATTTAATGCGTACACGCATTATTAAAATAATCCTGGCAAATAAATTAGTTTTCGTTTTATTTGTCTCGAAAAATTAAAGAAAGACTGTCGATTTTTTTTCTAATTTAATATTTTACAGCTAAATTCGAATTATATTCCTTTGGGTCTAGTTAGTTTTAAACCATACAATATCACTGGTGTGTTGTCGAAAAGTTTGACAACATGACCCTTAGCAATATGGTTTTAAAATAATTACCTTACAATGAGTAAATGTACGAGTAGGTATTTTATAAATTATTATACCTTTAAAATCCACGCCAAAGTTGTACTGTTTGCAAAAAAGGTTTCAAACTTTAAAACTTTTTCTATTACACTTAATCCAGCTTTTAATTTAACTAACACGTTTTAAATTTCTGGAAATGACGACATAGGAAATTGTACTAGTATTAAAAGTTCTTCATATTGGTTTTAATTTTAGCGACTTGTTGAAACGTTCGATATTTTTTTAACTGTTTCGGAAGGTAGTTGGAAAATTAACTCAGTAGAGTTGAAAGGCATTTTTTTATTTGTAACGGTAAACCTTCAAAAGCTTAGTTTCAAATCTGAATCTGTATTTTTCTGACTGCCTACGTAAAAAGAAGAGGATAATAAATGTAACTAACCCGCCTGAATCATTGATAAACTGTGTGTTTGTCTGCGGTACTTTCTAAACTAATCTATCGATTTGGAAGCTTTGTTGTCGAGTATTTATGAGATCATGATACTATTTAGGAGTATTTAGTGTCTAAGTATAATTTTTTAAATTGTCCCTTTCTATAGATTAGAAACATAGCCCTGCGAAAATATTTGGTCTAAGCCTAAACGGACACTTTGATTTTGTCTTTTATTTTCAATTGTCATTTTACACTGTAGCACCTCACCATTACAAACACATTTGATTGTATGGAACAACACTGAAGTTGCAGAAATTTCCGTTTATTGTGTTTGACCTATAGGTATAGACACTAGAGAAGCACCAAGACCAACAAACGTCAATAATCAAGTTCTCTCGATCCTAGGGTTGACTTCACAGAAAAAAATGTTTATAACTTTGAGCAATACACAACCCTTATCGCTTTTTTATTCGTTTTACGCGTAACCTTTGATTTTAACTTAACTAAAGGAAGTAAACAGAATTTAGAACAAAGTTTCGAAGAACAAAAAAAAGTTGCCTTAGCTTTGCTAAGCTTGTTTTATTGAGATACTGACATTATATTAAATTACAACAATGTAAAGTGTTAATGATGCAGAAAAAGCTAAAGCCACAATAAATGTCTGAGAACTGGGTGGAATACGAACACGCTATCTATGGTTCTATAGACAAAACTACTACCAACTGACCCACGTTGCCAGTCTTAACTATTCCTTACATAACAACTTAATACAAGATCCTAACTAGGAAGTATCCACCAATATTATAAAAGTCAATGTTTGGATGTGTGGATGTATGAATATTTGGATATTTGTTGCTCAATCACGTCGTAACGTATGAACGGATTGGGCTGAAATTTGAAACACAATTAGATTGTGCTGTTATGTGGCAGGCATGTTGCTTACCATCAGGCACATGTCCTTCTCCTCTCGTAACTTTTTATGTAAAAAATAAATATAGTCTGGAAAACACATAGGCTTTTATCCCGGAAAAATAACGGGAACGGGGACTATGCGGGGCGCTGCTGGTACATAATGTAAATATTACGTTAAAGAACTATCCTTACAAACTTCTTTCACGAGTATGCAACAATATCTTTATTTCAGCAATGAAACTTTAATATACAACAGAATTACCAATAAAAACATTTGAAACCGAATTTACCTCTCTAATCCCATCTAATGCATAAACTGTTGCATTTCCTTTCCTCGGATTACCGCTGTCTGGAGCAATCTGTATATATTATGAAATTTGAATACCGTGCTGTGGCATCGTTGGAACGAGAACCATGCATGATACACACGAACTTAATGAACAACAATCCCACTTTACATCTTGAACTGAATAAACTTTTAACAACAAAATTTCAAATTTTAAAGAACCTCCTACAATACTATAGCACAGGGTAGGCGAGGCGAACCTTTATGTATCAATGTGCCTTTTTTTCTAAAAAAAAAATTAACTTTGTCATTACCGTGCCATCAAATAATTTTGACTTTCAGATTATTTTTTCAGATTAGTTCGATCGTCATAAAATACCTACTTAACACATTTTTACACATGATCGGCGACGTGCCTAAAATATTGTGTCGCGTGCCATCAATGGCACGCGTGCCATTGGTTCGCCTACCCTGCTATAGCGTAATCTGCGTAATACCTATCTATTACATAAGCTTTCTGACATAAAAATAGGGTTTAAAAATATTTCCATTTGTTATCAAACTTACAAATTCCCGTTAAATTATTCTGGCTAAAACTGGAAAGAATCATGTATTACGGATTGTGACAATAGAACCCTTTTGTAGTACATATATCTGGACGAGGATCATCTATGTTATTACAGTACCGTAGCATATATAGGTATCAAACTGTACTTTTACGTTTGTAAAACAATGTTTATGTACCTTAATTTTCATTGAGTAGTAAATAGAAATTCCTATAAATTTTATTACGTCTGTGGACATAAGAAAGCAATATGTTAACTTTGTGTATAAAACATCGCTTGTAATAAACATTTTAGTTGGCAATGTGTTCTAATTAGTTACTAGGTTTATTCACGTGTAGTTGGTAAAACTAGACTTAAGTTTCAGCCGCATTCAGAGCTCTCTTTCAAGAGGTTTGTTGAGCGCGACCGCGTCCCGTTCAACACTGCTTGTGACATTTTATTTATTAAAATATATTAAACCACGTTGGTTTTCATAACAAGAATTGTGATTATTATATATGGAAAAAACAACACATATACGTAACTAGTAGTGTCACGTCCCGTTTTGTTATAAAAAGTAGCCTTTGTGCCATTCCGGATTATAATTTACCTCACTGTGTTCCTAATTTCAACGAGATCCGTGTAGTCGTTCCCAGGTGATTGAATAACAAGACCTAACAACATCCTAACTTTCATGTTTTTATATTAGTAGGATTAACGAAATCTTTACAAAATGAAGGGCTGAAATTAGTTAAAATGAAAAATCATTTTTGTTAGCTACAATACCAAGTATTTTAAGTCACCGTGTGTCTCCCGATAGCGCGCCCCCAAGCCTCTATCTAATGAAGCCAATTTTCCGCGCCCACTCCACCTTGCTTTCCTTTTGAATTTTCTCGCGTATTTTCCTTGTCATCCATCTCCTTCCACGTTTCCGCGCAAGCAGATTGCTTTTGATTTCAAATTCCAACAGCATTGATTTAATAAACAACGAGATTTTATTTATTTAGCATTCGAATTAAAGCAACGGAATTCTCGCTAAAGGAGTAAGCCTTACAAGTTGTGTTTGTACAGAAATTAAGGCTATTCGAAGTCGTTGTCGCGCTAGGTAATTTTCTATCACGGATTTATTAACTGAGTTAGAGATTGATTATTTTTTTCATATTTTTTTAAAAAGCAATTTTTTTTTAAAGCTTCAGTAGTTCATATATGTGAGCTTTATGTATATTGGAATTGAACAGAACATTTATTAGCTCTAGTTTTATTGCTACGAGGATTCTTACAGTAAAATAACAATATCAAGTGCTATAATGTCGTTGAATTAAATATAATTTGACATTACTTTGTGAAAAAAGGAAAAAATGCCAATTTCGAAAAAAATATGACAACGACTAATTCTAAAATCCTACGATATTATG
Organism: Ectropis grisescens; assembly: GCA_017562165.1. NCBI lineage: Eukaryota > Metazoa > Arthropoda > Insecta > Lepidoptera > Geometridae > Ectropis > Ectropis grisescens. The sequence goes on from CM029772.1 coordinate 16,735,378, forward strand.
GAATTAGTAATTGTATCAAATTCTATAATAATACGATATTATATAATTTGAAATTGTTACATCACAAGAGTAAATATTAAAATTATATACTCGTGTGTTGTGTACATACGAGTCAAAATAGATGTCATATAATAATATGTACCTACAACGTTTTAACGCTTAGTCCGTTGCAAAGTATTTGCCGCATGTACTCATCGATCGTAGTTTTGGGCAGTTGTTAAATAAATAAAAGCTTTTATGCGTTCTCTACGAAAAAGTTTTGGACAAGTTCAGCAAAATATTTAATGTAGTTTCCGAACAACCATTCAAGACGATGCTGTCTATAAAGTTTGCAATAATTTACGAGCTAGCACGAGACTGACGCTCATTCAATCACAGTTCCGGCAGCGTTTAATACTTGAAAGGCCAGAGCGTTATCGAATATATCAGAAACGCTGAGAAAATAGACGGGATTGAGGTGCAACGAGGAGCTTCAAATAAATTCTCTAGTCGACGTAGCAAACACGTCGATCTCGATAAACGAACGTCTCGACTTTTCAAACTAATTTTTATTAAACTCCTGAGCGGAGTTCGCTGGTTTCACGAACGGTTTTTTAAAATCTCAACGTGTATATGTTTGCCGTGCTCGCTCTTTCAGTCCGACGTAATATTTCAGAGAAAATTTCATCTTACTTCGAGATTATGCTAGTTGCATCCTATTCAGCTGTTCAGTAACTGACATAAAGAGAATATGAAATGCAGACTATTAACTCTTCTTGCAAGATCTTTCGGGATTATTCGTGCGTGTAACTCACTACTACTACTACTGAAATATTGTCATGAAATGTCGTTTATTATATTATTATTAAACATGTCTGTAGTTTAGGTATTTGCCTGTACGAAACGCTAAGTTCCTTCAAAATGTTTGTCTCTTTTCTTTTGTGTTATTCTATTCAAAATACCTATGATACTCGTATGTCATATGTTAGAAGAAAGAAGTTTATGGTCGTTTCAAACAGTCATATTCGCCGAAACTTATTATAATAGTCGTTCTCGGCAATAACGTGAGAAGCGCCGCAGCCAGGTACGGGCCGACACGGCTAAGTCCCATATTTCGTATATGCTGAACGCCTGGGCCATATTTCTCGGCGTCTATGCCGATGCCGGCACCGGTAGCATTTCACGCGACATTTGCCCGTTTTTCGATGTGCGGTTTCCGCGCTACAATGCCGTTTTATTTACGGTTGTGCTGCAGTATAGAGCACGGTCACGAACTAAACATGCGTAAGTGAATCTGACACTGCGTAGCGGCAATGTTCACTTCACGGTGGTTTGCGTAATTTACTGCGAGTACCTTATCTGGAAAAAATATTAATATTGTTCGATACTTTTCACATATCACAATTGAATTCCAAACTTAGCGAATTTTGAACTTTGGGAACCATATTGCTGGTACATTACCAAATATTTTAAACACAGACACACTAAGACACTTATCAAACATTTGTATTTACACAAATGTTTGTCCTGAGTGGGAACCGAACAAAATAATACGAGATTAAAATTTCCATTTCTGCAATAAAAGTGTATATACAGAATTTGTATCAGAAATCTTGTGCCAAAAGTTTTAATCACGTCGTCATTTTATATCTGTTTTCCGCATAATTATGATAACTAGTCGGGTTATGGTCTTGAAACATTTATAATAATAATAGATAGTAATGTTTAACCTACTTTTAGGTAATACTTATTATATGATATACTGATTATATGTATGTATAACTGTACAATTTTAAAGGATTTTATGTTACCTAATAAACCCATAGGAAAAAACATTTGTAAAGTAATTAATCAAAACACAGAACATTTTTGTAAGGCTTCCCCTCTACAGCAAATTTTTGTCATAAGTTTTTTCTATATTTAAGAATATTTGGATGAATAACAAAATATAACCTGGCAGCACTGGGGTGGCTGGCATCCAATGTCCAATGGATATATGAGGTGGAAACCATTGCCAACCACTCGTGTTGCCAGTACGCAACGCTTAAAATACTTTTACAACTTTTTATGTGGCTTTCTGGCGATAGGTTAATAGATTTTTCATAAATTTTTCGACAGTCTCAGAACATTAAAATTTCTAACAGTGTTTTTACACAGTTATTATTGTTTACCGCAATCTAACGAATCAATCTCGAGTGGCGACCACGAACCGGAAGACGCACTGTTGGACGGCTTCCCACTAGATGGACAGATGACCTCACAAAGGTCGCTGGAAACCGCTGGTTGCAGGTTGCGCAGGACCGTACATTGTGGATATCTAGGGGGGAGGCCTATATACAGCAGTGGACGTCTTGCGGCTGATGATGATGATGAACGAATCAATGAATAAGGCCAGGTATTTCTGTCAAAGTAGGCATTAGACGCTGTCTTGTTCTCGCGACCGTTGTGATGCGCGGAATCGGTGCCACAGTGCAGAAATAACATTAAAATATTGGACTATGTAATTTAAACTCATTTTTTGTTCATAATTTGTTTATGCTAGTCTTAGTCTAGTTTTTGGTCACACTATAAGTTGACAACGGCTTTTCCAAATTCATTCATATTTTTAGAATGTTTCCTAATAAATAACAAGTTGGTCAAAAATTAAAAAAAATGTACTGAAACGTAATGAAAGGCCAGTGAAAATAGACGGTTTTTTGGTCAACATTGTACAAAATTTCTAATAAAAAATTTTTTGTATGAGGTAAAGGTCACATACTGAGCATAAAATTACAAAATGCTCACAGACCCAGGTAGAGCTTCAAACGCCAATTGAAAAAAACTGTTTTAGCCGATATTTTGGAAACTATATATTATGACAACAATTTTGTAGAAAATAAAATTTTGCATCTTTTGTTGCCAGTAAACTTTTTTTGCGAACTTACCGATTACGGTTATGTTTTACAAAAGATGGGAAATTTTATTTTCTACAATAACAATAGGCTGTACAACTTTTTCGGCAAATTGGCCAAAAAAGTTTTTTCGAGCTGGCGCTTGAAGCTCCACCTGGATTTGTTATTGTTTTGTGATTTTATGATCAGGAAATGATTCTAAACCTTATATAAAAAAAATACGAATCTAAAATTTAGTGCAGAATTAAATTCTACGAGAAATTTTACTGCCTAGAAGGCTTCTTATCAAATTTGGTCGAGTGTCTAAATTTAATTTTAAATAAGTTTTAAATGAACGAAGTTGGGTTTTTAGAGCTTTGTAGCCAAATTTCAAAATATGGAAATACGTTATGTGTGTCCATCCGTATGTTACAGCCACTTTTCTCCGAAACTATAAGAACTATACTATTAAAACTTGGTAAGTACATGTATTCTATGAACCATATTAACATTTTCATACAAAAACAAATAAAAAAACAATAAATTTTGGTGGTGTCACAAACTTGAAACTGCAACTAAAAAAAATCTATCAAAACCATACGTGTGTCTATGGATAGGTGTCCAAAAATTGCATCGAAGTTTCTAGCATCTTTTGTTTCTAAACTGAACAGTTTGCGCGAGAGTCTCTTCCAAAGTGGTAAAATGTGTATGTGAGGACTTTTCTCCAAGTACTAAGTACCTTACTACCAAAGAATTTACCCAACTGGCATATAAATGCAAGTTAAGTATCATTTATATTAGGGGATTTACGCAGGGGATTTCTCCCCTCTCATTATTTCCTTATCCCGATCTCTGATTTGACAGACGAATATTTGACCAATACTTATCTATTTTCCATTGCATTCGCATTGAATATTTTACTGATGTGGTATCGACGGCAGTTTTTTGAGACTGCCCAATTGGTCTACAATATAAAATAAACAGCGTACTAATTAGTATTAGTGCCTATTTGCTATTCCAATGAAAACGGTACCAAAAATCAAGATCATCGCGTTCTTCACTAGTAATACCTACTGATATTGTTATGTTGTGGCACTATGATCGTAATATTTAAGATTTATCGGTTGTCAAAATTGCAAAATTAAGCACGGGTCCGTCGTCCGCGAGCGCTGAAACGCGACTGATCGGGCCTGCCGAACGGCGCGCTATATATATTGTAGGTTTTTAAACATTGTAAATAACTGATACTTTTTATCAAGTCAAACTCTGCGAATGCATCTATAACTTTGTAGTGGCTTTTGTTGTGTACAAAAATTTAGTTAAAAAATTAATTAGTTTAGTCATAAACTTGAAAAAACTTTTTGAAAAGGGGTAACTTTGGGATTTTTTTCTGTTAAGTTAAATTCATTCAATCGTGTTACTGACTACAAATTTCACTAGATTAAATTCTTAACTAATACATATATTTTTTTCAGAGTTTAATAATACACTATTTTATAGGTCTTAAAGTTGTTTTAAAAATTCAAAATTACGGCCCACCCGCCCTTTGTTTGTTGCTCAATCACGTCAGAACGGTTGAATGGATAGTCAAAGTCAAAGTCAAAGTTTTTTGTTGATAAATATACATTTACAAGTCAGGCATAATAAATTGTATAACAGTAATTATACGGAATATAAATATTGTAAAATAAAATAGTAATAATTAGACAATGTCATAATAAATATTAATCAAATTTAAAATTGAGCAGACAATGTCATAATAAAAAAAATGTCGTAATACAATAATGTCAAATGGGATATAAAATAGTACCAATTCTTTTCAATTAAGTATTTAATTATTATGTTACCGTCGGTCTCTAAAAACTCTTCATAACTGTAAAACGTTTGCTCGATAAGCCAGCGTTTGAGCTTACTCTTGAAGCTGCTCAAGCTGGGTGCTGCTATCACCGCATCTGGTAGTCTGTTGTATACTTCAGGACCCATAACGTAAGTCAGCTTACTAGATTTGGTAAGGGAGTGGGAGACACAATCCAATTTGTTGGCATTGCGTATCTGACACGAATGCCTATCACCGCGCTTACCGTATAGGTCGGGATTCTTCCTCACATACACTGCGACCTGGAAGATCAATATGGCAGGTAGTGTGAGGATACCTAGCTCTTTAAAATGCGGTTTCACGGAGGTGCATCGCGTCACGCCCACAATTGCACGTACTGCCCGTTTTTGAACTCGGAACGCACGCCTCCAGTCACCTGCGCGTGCGTACAACTCTACTGTAGCCTGGATTGCACCGTGGCGAAAAAACAGGAGCGAGACACCTCCGGGGACACCACTCGTGATACCCGCCTGAGGGCGAAACACGCACTGCTTATTCTGCCACAGAGATTGGCAATGTGTAGCTCCCACGTCATACTCCGGTCGATCTCGAAACCCAAGAAAGTGGTGCTTTTCACCTGTTCTATTACAACGTCATTCAGTTTTACATTTAGCGGCCTTGTGGCATGTCCCGACAAACAAAAATGTACAAAGTGTGTCTTTTTTAAGCTTAAGGCCAGACCGTTGTCACTAAACCAGGTATTCAGGCGAGTCACAGTACGATTCAAACTTTCCTCCAACCTGTCTTTGTCTGGTGCCGTTACAATAGCTGCCACATCATCAGCATACATGAAGATTTCGGCACCATTCACAGCTTCAGGCAAATCGTTCAACAGGAGGGAGAACAATATGTTTGAGACCGACGATCCTTGTGCTACACCCATCGTGGCCGAAAGCGGGTCTGATCTTTCACGGCCATCCCCAGCATCTACCACCTGCGAGCGGTCCCACATCATACTCATCAACACTGCATGGGATTTTCCGACTATGCCGTAGTGTCTAAGTTTTAAAGCAAGGGTTTCGTGATCCGCCACATCAAAAGCCTTCGATAAGTCGCAACATAGCACAGCCACCTGCTGTCTGCGCTCACGAGCAGCCATCACGCACCGGATCACCTCCCGGGTTAACGAGGTCGTGGACCGTCCTTGGCGGTAGGCGTACTGACGCGCTGAGAGAGCGTCTGTGTCTGCCAAGTACGTCACGATTCTCGTACTTAAACCGTTCTCAAACACTTTGGCTATAGCCGGTATGATGGATACAGGTCTGTAGCCGTCGATATCATCGCGCTTGCCTTAACCTTTAAATACTGGCGAGACTTTCGAAATGTTTAGCGATGAAGGGTATGACCCCTCCCGCAGACACTTATTTAACAGCTCCGAAAGTACAGAAGCAAGAGGCACTACTGCCAATTTCAATAGCTCCATGGACAGCCCAAATACGTCCTTAGCCTTCTTTGGAGGTATTCGTGTAGTGACAATCCGGAAAACCTCTTCAGCAGAAAAACACATCAATCGGAGAGAGCACTCAGGATGCCGGCGCGCCGCCAGTAGTGTGCGGTGCACCGAAGAAAGATTAGCTTTCGGGGCTCCACAGGCTACCGCTGCTGACAAGAATCTAGCGTTCATTGCCTGAAGGGCTACTTTTGGCGAACTAAACTTAGCTCCGTTGGTATCTCTAATAATATCAGAAAACAATAGTTTGAGGACATTATTTTCACCTCTCTCGGTGTTGACAATATTCCACATCGCCTTTTGCCGGTTATCACTACTTAACATCACGTTTGAGTAATGGTCGGCTTTCGCTTTGCTAATCGAAGAATTGTATTTAATACTAATATCCTCAATAATTGTTAGCAATGTCAATAATTCATTTGGAAATAATAGAAATGGAAATGATAGTCTGGAATAGTACAAAAGCTATTTTTAATCGTCGGGAAGTTACGGCTACGGGAACTATGCAGGCAGAACTAAGGTGCGCTGCTAATGGAACATAATCCTGCAGCACTTTATATACCGTGTCCTGGAAAAACTTACTAGCATTCAAATGAGTAAAAAACTATGACTAGAGCGTTTTCGAGACATTGCATCTAAAATTTAGTACTATATTTATCGCAACTTATCGCTTCATAATATTAGTTATTAAAGGATTTATTTCCCGTCACCCTACCAGTAGTGCCAAGCAGTAGTGTCAAAGGAAATAAACGGATTTAAGTTATATCTTCTATTCTTGTTGCAGTTTTCTAAACTCGATCGAAATCAGCCAAACTATAAAAATGGGAACATCACTTTACTCACACGCCGATTCACACTTAAAGGATTTACGCTCATAACATTTTCTACTATTGTACTTATAGTTTTGCTAATTATCATAGCCTGTGATTGGAATGCCTGGAAAAATTTAAAAAATAGAAACTGAACACTCCCAAACAGGAACAGATTTATATTATGTTTATTATAAACCTCTGTGTGACCTGGTTTCAAAAGCTCGGCTTCCAAACCTTCCGCTTCTAAGATGTAGGTACTTACTATCCAGACAAAATACGTCAACAAACACACAAACAACCTCTTACCCCATAACCTGCCCACATAGTACCTTTTCAGGTAAAATCCTTAGCTAAAAAAATCTCAGGCTAATCATCGTTATTTACATGACAGCTTGTTTTGATCATAAAGTCGTGCAGTGTGGCACTTTGTACGAGTAATTCGGGCAAGTTACGGGTGTCGGGGCACAAAGGCATGTTTATGCATGGAGAGAAGCCGTGGCGGCACGCCGCGCCGCGTCACCGTCGCGACGCCTCGCGCTGTCGCTATCTGATTTATAACTCCAATATACCGCCAACCTGCCCTCCACATATTTTTATAACCTTCATACGGCTGATATTCTTTCCGAGCTATTCTTACGCGACATTTGCTCTTCGATTCCAATGAAAATATGTGTCTTTGTGAACTCCGCTTCGACGACGTTTCTTGAACTTATTGAAAATATCATCCGGCATCGAATTTCAAGTATTTTTAAAGATACAAGGGATGCAAAAAAAATAAATGAATATTGGTGGACAATTCACACACAACACCATGTGACCCCAAACTAAGCATAGCTTTGACTATGGCCATATAGCTGACATAATACTTACATATACTTTATATACCTACTTACATAGTTTTAGGTATATAGAAACACCCAGACACAGTACAAACATTTGAGTTCATCACTCAAATAAGAGTATTTGTACTGGGTGGGAATTGAACCCACGACTGTCGGCTTCGCAAGCAGAGTTACAACCCACTAAGCCACGAGGCCAGTATAAATAAATATTTTTTATAGGTACTTACTTTTAACCTATAAATCTTAATTATGCACACATAATAAATTTACTTAAAATATGTATATTTTATAGCAAGACGTCTCACGACATCAAATTGTTTTTCTTTCGACTTTCGGCGAGTAAAAATCTCAGATACACAGTATTCTGCTATTGTAGCTGCAGTAATATTTTTATTGTACGCTGCTTATATTTCAATGTAGGTATATAAATACAACAGCTGGCTACGGTCATGACTTTATCATAGCCGTAGCAATTAAATTTACTACGACAATATCACGGCGTAGTAAGTAGCCTGCTACGAACGTAGTACATACATAAAACTGGCATTAATTCGTTTAACATTCTACCAGATAGCGGTTATGTTATGTCAGTAATAGCTAACATTTGAGCGCCATCGCATTATCATATGTGTTAATTGGAACAATTCACGCCAAATATTACAATGTAAATTGCCACCAACATAATTATGAATAGCTTGTTACACAATGAACAATTGCGTACTAAATTATTCGGAATTCTATAAATAATTATGCAAAGACGTCTACTTTAGCCAGAGCCCTCAGAATTACTCCTTTCGTCTTTCTAAATAATTTACAATTATTCCAATGAGGGCTTTTATTTCGTGACCTCAATTGAAACAGATTGATAGATAATTAATTTTACCTTTGAGAGGAACAGTCGGCTGGCGTTAATCAAACCAATCAAAGCTTCGTTTATCATTGATCTATTTCAGGGTCGAAATTGCTAAACAAACCCAAATCACATAAGTTGTTTGCTCGTTTGGATTACACAATAGAACCGACAAAATTAGGCAACTGATAATAAACAGACAGAATCGAATCCCTTTCTGAAATTGTGTTTATCAGAGCATTATTACGAGAATTTCCAGTAACAGTGTAATCTAATGAAAGTATGCTTTCACCAGTTTTGTGTAGAATATTAAGGTTGGATACTTTGTGCGCAATATTCTGTAGGAAGTAAAATAACTTATTATTACATTTTTATCATATCAGCGGTATTTTTGTTGGGGTTATCATATTCAGAGGAATACATGTACCAGAATAGATCCAAAGCAACGATATATTTAATTAACTGAATTTCATACAGGGGTATAGTCCAATAAACGTGCACAATAAGCCTACATGTAAGATAACGAAATTTGCGTGAATTTGCCACATTTTCTGGTTCACAATTTCAACTTTTATTTTAAAATTACTAATCTTTTATTTTTAATTGGTGTAAAACTAGATAACATTTAGTGATAGTGATAGTATTATAAATTGACTTATTTTGTACATATATAGCCAGTTATTAAGTTAAAAAAAAAACTTTTTTTAATGTAAGCTCTAAATGTGTATTCCAATTTACAGTTTTATTAATAGGTAGTGTTTTCAACAGATATTTTTTGGAATGTGTGATTAATGGGCTAGTCTCATAGTAAACGAAAGACAAAGTTTGGATATTAATTAAATATTGTTAGACATTCCTTACACTACACCATCTGGCACCAAAATTAGTAAAGCTTGTATGAGTATTAAGGAAGCCAGATAGCTTATACGAAACTTTTGTGATGGCAAGTACATACGTTTGATTGATACATACATAGAGACACCCAGACACTTCTACCAAATATCTAAATTCATCACACAAATTTTTGTGCTGACTGGAAATCAAACCCAACCCTTGCGGCTTTTGCAGGCACATTTACTACCAACTAATCTGCGAGGCCAACAATGGCACACCTTTTTTGCCTCAATAGATGTTTGCGATACCATTCGATACCCTTCACGATATTTTAAATGCCTCTATACCTGCAAATTTCACTGCTTTTATAAGCCCAGTTTCCCATTTGTATAAAATAATTACCTCGTTCGTATATGTGGTACATAGGACACACAGGTACAGGTACTACAGAAGATACCGTACTGCCTCAATTATTATAGTACGGAAAAGCGCTCGCAAGACTCAACCGCTAATTGTGTACCGTGTACAAACACGGCTTCGATTCTCTCGATATTGCCAGATAGGCCGTCCCATTTCCCTTGCGCTGTTGCCAGTTTACATGTCCCGTATGCTGATATAATTGTAGATAGAAAGCCTGCCCAATACGTATCGTATAGTCGACATGTTCAAGTGAATCTTGTTGCATTTTGCATAAAATCGATACTCATGAATACTCACAGCAAAGCCGCCATGAGACGAGCCAACTTGCATTTGCAGCAAACTGGTTTTATTTGGATACAATTCTCTTGTATTGAATTCTTTTCTGTTGTGTATAAGTAGACTGTTTTTTTTTTATATTGTCTATTCCATACGAAAATTTGAATAAAAACCGTATATTTCAATATTAGTTTCAAATACATAAATAAATAACATCAAAAGACATTCAAATTACATTAGTTAAACTATATTTAGATACATTTGTTATATCATTAGTACACGAAACACAGTAAATTTAATAATTTTTAATTACTTAACTTATAATTTCGCTTTACAAAACTCAACCAAAGAATGATTAGAAGTGAAATAAGTGCCTTTTTCTTTATCTAAAATTAGAAAATGTGTTTACATCGAGCATAGCCATCTATTCACATGCGAAACAAAGAGCACGAAAGATTTCACTCGACTAATGAAAAGTTCCAAAAAGACTAATAGCCCAGTGGGTCTTTTACGCGTTTCAATTAGTGAAAAGTAAATTTAGGGTGAAAGAGGTAAGTAAAACGAGCGGCCAATGGCGAGTGGCCGAGTTCTGAACACAAAGCAACAAAATTAACAGTACACCAGTTCTCGCGATTAAAACATCTCTATTGTTTCAGAAAAGTAATAAATGTTTGATTTATTTAATATACTTTGTTGAGGTGCTATCTGATTGCTGTGCAGACATTGTGCTGTTGTAACCGTATAACCGTATATTTAACTTGCTTAAACAATGGTTTAAGCAAGTTAAATAAGTAGGTAAACACATTGTTAATTAAGTAAAATATGGTCTTATATCAAGGTCTCTTCAAAGTTAGTATCTACATCGTCTTCGACCACTCCGCCGCTTATCATCAGGCGAGTTGGTAGTTGGACCTATGTGGGAAGAAAAAATATAGAAATAATGCCGAGTAAATATAAAAATAAAAAAAATTGGCAGTTATATGAACTGCCGATAGAAGTGAAAACTTATTATAACTCAGAATTTGACAGCTAACTTACTACTACGATAACTACGTGGATGCAAACAGAGGACGTGTCCATGACCATGGCCATCTAGAAAGGCGTCAGCATGCGTCAGCATTTCTAGATGGTAAATTCAGAAGTGCTGACGCATTTCTAGATGGCCAATGACCATGGTCCCGAATTTACCCGAAGATTTCTTATCATTCCCGAGCATGGCGCTAGAATTCAATTCACAGCCCACGAAAAATTTGTCTGTGGCGCGCCAAAAGAAGTTTTCACTTCAAAAAAGACAGACATAGGTAAGTAATTCCAGTGGAAGTAACGACTTAGAGTTATAGTATTAAACAGCACTAATGTTGCGTTACGTCATCTGTGTAGCAGATCTAAACATATGCTTCTGCACATGCCAGTAACGCGAATTCACAAGGTTACACCCGTTCAAAAAGCCACTATCATCACATCTCTGCTGTTCCGGCGCTACTCCGAGGCTACGCTGCTATTAGTCCTGTCATTTTAGGCATTTTACGCCTGCGGAGGAAACCATGTAAAAACACGCGCCATGCAATTTATCTCGAAGGCGGTGAGGAAACGAATGCATACTGTCATACTGTCGTTTTCTCAGCGCTCTACTCCGAAAACGGTTAATTTTACAGAAAATTGCATTGGGAATTTTCTGTAGATAATTTCACGACAAACAACTTTTGAATGACCTCAAAGACCTCCAAGTAGTAGATCACGATATATATGTAATAAGCTGATTTTCTCAATACTATAATTTTTTTAGCCGACACGATATCAATGTCAATTTTTCACAAATTTTATATAACGCCGTGATAAAGGTGTATACAAAAATTCAGCTCACTAGAATTTTTTCCGCAGATTAAATCTTAAATTACTATATTATGTCGCTGCCGCCATACGACATTAATATGTAGGCCACGCAAACTCATAACATTTTCCACTATCAAAGAGTGCTCAACGTGGATATAGTAGTCTTTATTGCAAAAATGAACATGCTCATTCATAATTTTCGCCTATCTAATCTGTTACTATTCTGAATAAATCTATTTTATGTTTCCTCTTAAATATCTCTTGTTTTATTTATGCACAATTATTAGCAAACAAAAGCTAGTTTTCCTTATCATGTTTGTATTGATTAGTATTACGTTTCATTCCTTTGTATTGTCGGTGGCAGGTCACGTATGGTTCCTTTGTATTTATGCGGCCGAGGCAACGTTCAATAGATAATGGTACAACCATTGTCTATAAAATGTTGATCGTGGTCCACGCGTTTGTGGGAGAATACGGAATCTAATTTGTCGGACCCGGCGCGTACTTTTGTCAACGTACTGTACCAATTAGGTAAATACGGAGCGAGAGGCCGATCCGGGCCGTTCCGAGTCGGGCACGGGCCGTCACGTGCATCCGTAAACACTTACCTACTGCCTGATGAGCGACCCAACCGTAATCATATTTCAAGTGGCGGGTAATCTCGTTCTCTCATCAATGCTCAGCTGCGTTATTAACACGTCATATTGTTAACGCTTACTTAACTAATTAAACCCTTAAGTAATGGTTAACATCCCTATTTAACAGTTATTTAGTTGCAAATTGGCCAACGTGCTGATAACGACCTGAAGCACGCTCAAACTCTATATCAACCGGTTTAAAGTACACCAATTTCGGAGTCCTTAAAAGCACTGAACAGTTAAGTAGCTGCACATAAATGAGAAATAATGATTATGGTTCTGTTCACGTACAAACTTGGATTTAGTTAAAGATTTTCTTGAACATTAAGACAAGTTACTTTTTGCGGTGACATTAGACAATTCGAAAGTTCGGCAAGAATATTGTTTGTGAATAAAATAAAAAGAAAGTCAGCGATACGGTGGATCTTTATCCCGTACCGAGAACACATTTCACGGGCCATCTATCTTGTGGGGGATATTAGAAACAACATTTTCCGATTGTTTATACGTGCTCGGTAAGCTCTTCTTTCATTAGAGACGGCGACGTCGCTCGCAGGGAGGCCCACACCGCGCCCAAGATTGATGGTCGCGATGGATTTGTTCTATTCGCGTTCCCACTCATCAATCATTTGCGGATATTTTTCCCTGTCTCGGGTTGTTTAGCCTAAATAGATTGTTGCAGGTTTGAAGCATCGACATTATTCGACATGTATCGCATTAGCATTGAGGTTCAAGCGGCTGGGGCGGTGCGTGTTTTCTGAAGTGTTCTTATCTCTATGGAAATTTAGTCATGTAGAGGCGGATCACAAAGGTCCCTGCGGCTGACCTCAGCGTGGCCAAGATAACCTCGCTCGATATCGTGTGGTTTACATACCGCTTCTATGTGTATACATCTTTCACATCACTGTTTGGCGGTAGAATAACTGAAAGTTACGTATCGTAACTTTGATCCTTAAGGAAGTAGGTTACATCATTACCAAAATAGTTATACTGATGTCAATACTACGACGCTGATAACTTTTTAAGTTCATGTCGATAAAATATCAGACTTAATAAATAACAGACATATTTGTTATAGCCAACTTACCTATATCTATTGAAAATGTAACGTCCATTGTTCATATCCTATTTCGAAAAGACGTGAAACCAAGCCGATAAATTGATTCAAGAACATAATAAAATCGATCAATCTACGTTATAGCTCACAAAGTATGAGAAGTAATTCGATTGTCCGCTCGCTGGCTTCATAACACTGACGAACAGAGAGTGAATAAATAACTAACCCTTTCGTACAATAGCACAAATTGTGCCCAATCACTGATCGGTAACGATCAATAAAGTGAGCAAGAAACCTAGGTTTCATTCTATGGACCGCTGGAATTGCCGGATCCGAATTAATTAACACATCTAACCGGTGATGGAATGTTAATGTACGCAATAATAGGCAGAGTTCCTTTCGCTATACAGGCCGGCGCGGCTCTTGAATGAGCGATTCTAAAGTCAATGGCGCGTAGGTGCCAGTAGTTTGGTCGAATGGAGCGTTACACGTTCTCTGCTCAATTACGGGAAATGAAAACGGTATTTCGTATTTGTTGACTTTGATACGTTTATGTTTAACGTTCAAAATTTTACGTAATGGTGCTCATAAAGTTCAATTTCCCTAAACTGTTATAACTTTATAAAGAAGTAATAAATATTGTGTATTGTTACAGAATCTTTATTCCCGCGGTTTGTGGAACCGGTGCCCAACGTTACGGTGACTGTGGGTCGGGATGCGCTGCTCGCCTGCGTCGTCGAAGATTTGCGTGGATACAAGGTACGGAAGCTATAGAGCTTGGATAATTCCGCATCCGCAAACCGAATATTCGAATCCGTCGCCCGGAAAATTGCCTTCTCAGTGGAAAACTCACTGCATAATCGGCCTTAGAAATAAAAAACAAAATTACGTCAACATTTCCTGTGGATCTTCTTCTTGGTTAAAGATTGTTAGATAGCTTTACTTTTTATTTTGTAGTCGATGCGTTCCAGAATTATTCTGGAGTTGTTTTTTTTTATCTTTTACACCTTACATCATCAATAAGAATATTTTTTCTGATATTTACAAATTCAAATAAAAATTGTTTTGATGTCGAATTTTAAAACAACAACTTATGAAATCTGAGTTTTAATCACATTGTGATTCATTTGGTATGTTGATGCAGTACTTATTTCAGTTAAATCACTTTTTCACTACCTATTACGCCTACATAAAGGTCGCTGGAAACCGCTGGTTGCAGGTTGCGCAGGACCATTCGTTGTCGAAATCTAGGGGGGAGACCTATGTTCAGCATTGGACGTCTTGCGGCTGATGATGATGATGATTACGCCTACAATATATACTGCATCTAGGTATATCTATATAATGCATGGAGTCAGGCTTAATTTCAGCTTAGAAACAGTGAGTTATTTTGGCACAAGCTGCCGATTCCACAAAATAATGGGTTTTCCTGCTCCAAAGACTCAAACACAGAGCTTTCTTTTAAAAAAGCAAACCGTAAATAGACAAAACAATTCTTTCTCCCGATTTAGCATGCGCAAAGATTTATCACAGCCGTAATTTTTCATTGTCCACCCGAAAAAGGGTGAGCGTTATCTTCAATTAAGAAAACAAACAACCCGTTTCCTACAAGGCATGGGAATGACGTGTCAAATCCCGTGATGAACGACCAGCGTAATTCTATGAATACGTAGAACAAAACTTTGGAGACACCTGCGCGGCCAAAACAACTACAAAGTACACAATCTTATAACATGACTAGCTAAACTTGCTACGTCACCCGCATAGACAGGTCTTGCGTGTGAAATTCAAACCATTTCGATTAGATAACAATTTCAAGATACTTTAAAAAGACGAAAGAGGATGAGCCTTCTCGTGATTATAGTGATTGTAACGCTGCCGAAACGTTGAGCTAATTAAGTAATAATTTGAATCTTGATTAAGTCCTGAATAGTGTAATTTGCTTTACGACTAAATCCTTAGTTGAGAAATTGGAGGTGTAGAAGCACAAGTAACATCTTATACCTAATCAAAATATTCAACTGATTCTTGCATGGTTCTGTGTCGTACATTCTCCACCCGGCGGTTTTCAGGATTCTTGGAAATACCATTAAAAATAAAAACTTTATGATGCAACAATGAATGACAGATAACAACAAAATGGTATTTCTTGACTGATAAATGAACTGGATTAATAGTTTCGACGTGATACACGACCGTTACACGACCGCAGATACAATCATATATGAATACAGACATATATTAATAAATAAAAATGCCATCGATTATACATATATAGAGCCCTCGAAAAAATAATTTCAAAATTCAATCAACCATCATCGCTCCGCGGTTATACCCGCGTAGTTTGTGTATAAAAAATGATTATATTCATCTTCAGAACATCTAATTGTGTTCTAAATTTCAACCCGATCCGTTTAGCCGTTCCGACATGATTGAGCTACAAACATACATTGTCATTTTTATAATACCTGCTGGTAGATTTGTTTATACTGAAAGTAAGATTTATAATATTAGCAGGATATAATTAATTAGTGTACAAATTTCTCCCGTTCCAATTTTATTATTGTTACATGTGCGGCAAATAACAATTTGATACTGATTTTTTTTAATAGCTGAAGGACCAAACATGGAAACCAAAACAAAAGTATTACAAAGATTGTCGAGTTTCCTGTAGTATTTTGGCCATGTTGTGATCCCAAACTAACCGCAAACTGGCTACATGGCGGTCGCAGTTTGCATTCACGCTAACCGTGCTGGCTTAGCCGAAGCTCTATGCAACTTCATTCGTGCGCGGGGTAAAGTTTTAACAAGCCAACTTAATATCACTTTGCTCAGAATGCACGATTCGCCAGTTATTAATCATGCAGGACGGCTAGTTAGCAAAATTGGAGTGCTGTGTAGCCCAGATTTATACGAGATGACGCAAGCGGATTCCAGAGCCATTAAAGACTAAAGAATTAAAACTTGGTTTTGTGAAGAGAATTGTCTTGTTTTTGAAAACGTTTGAATTTTTAAAGCGCGTAGGCAAGAACTTTTGTTTCAGGCAGATTTTCCCTGTTAATACTCGTATATTAAATCTGAGATGTAATATTCGTTTGTGTTTCGACTCAACTACCGTAATTAATGCGATAAATACAAACACAGCTTCACTGCGGCTAATTAATGCTATGAAAAGCACGTATATGAATTCTTTTAATTTTACTGTGCTATTTTGGGCATAGTAAAATGCACAATCTGATAACAAAGACGTAAGTTAAAGGATGTTTTCAATATCAAGTAAATCGATTTCTGATTTAACTAAGATTTTTAACTACTTGTGATTTAAACTCTCACCAGAAGGTAGTACAGTGAAATATCCTACTTAAAAAAAATGTGGATCTTCTTTTTACAGCATCTAATATCCACTACGGGTTCCGTAGAGTCTTTATTTCGCTGTATTACACCTCTAAAGCGAAATAAAGGCGCTAAGCTGACCTTTAATATGGAACCAGCCCTAAAATCGTGAAAACTATTACCTGATTCACACTTCTTGTAGTTGGGTTCATTAGTCATTTTTCATAGAATAGCTGTATTATTTTTACTATTTCCGAAATGGTATTTTATTGCTTCTGTACTACCTTCTATAATAATCATCTGTTCTCTCCCTACCAGGTAGCATGGGTCCGCGTGGATACTCAAACGATCCTGAGCATCCACCACAACATAATAACGCAGAACCCTCGCATCAGCCTCTCGTACAACGACCACCGCTCCTGGTATCTGCACATCAAGAACGTGCAGGAACTGGACCGCGGCTGGTACATGTGCCAGGTCAACACCGACCCCATGCGCTCCAGGAAGGGGTATCTGCAAGTCGTAGGTAAGAAGACTATAATAGGTATAATACTGACTACAAAACTGGTCATTCTGTCTCGAGAATATTAATCTTTGGTTAGATCGCCCACCATAGACGGTCTACCAGGAGTTACATATCGTAGACTGTCCACCGAACATCCACCGTCATGATCCACTATTCTCAGCCTATCCATCCAATGGCATTCACTCTGAGCAACTCCTTTCGGAATCTTCTTCCGCGGTTCTCTCCCGTCTTACAACCGGTGCCAAAGTCAAAGTGTTCAGATTGTAGTGTGTTTAGTGATGTGACTTTTAAACTTTCAATATTATGTGTCCTTTTCGGGACAATCTGTCCTGAAAATATAATTTTAAGGCAGCGTATGTCCGTCCCCATGGTCCAATTTACCATCATTTTGTAATTCATCATAATCGGTTTATGCGTGACAACGTAACAGCCAGAGACATATGTGATTATCGTATTTATCTTATACCTTTAAACGAGCAATTCTTGTAGATACTGTAGATTCAATAGATAGAGAATCTGAATCTCAGAAACAGCTCGAACGATTGTCATGAAATTATACAGGTGATTTCGGGGACGATAAATCGATCTAGCCAGGTTTTATTTAAAAAAACGCCGTTTTATGCGCGTTTTTGAACAATGAGAAACTGTTACATAAAAATTAAAATGCGACGGTAAATTTCGCGACGGCGCGCCATAGCATATTAGCTCAGTCGGGAAGATGGGCAGTCATAATATGGTAGGTCCGGGTTCGAATCCAACCGGCCGCCTTCCATTATTTTCAAGTGTTTTTTTTTTTGAGAAAATCAGTATGTTCTTAATTAACGGAGCAAAGCAAAGCGGTCACCCAGGTACTAATAATGAAGTTCAAAAGTATTGAAGTATGCAAACAGATTCTATTTTTTAAATTGAAAATATCTCAGACCAGACAAAATATTATTATCCTCCAAAGGAAAACATTAAAATCAATTCTTTTTGACAGTGCCTCCCGTGATAATAGACAACATGACATCAACGGACATGGTGGTTCGTGAAGGTACCAACGTAACCATGGTCTGTCGAGCAACGGGCTACCCTGAGCCCTACGTGATGTGGAGAAGAGAAGATGGTCAAGAGTTCAATTGTAATGGGGAGCAAGGTAAGTTATTCCGTCAAAGAAACCGTAAATTATAAAATTTACTCGTATTGCATGGATTACTTATTTTCATTCTGGTGTCGTGACTCAATTCGTAGCGACTCTGTTTACTGAGGTCGTGAGTTCGATTCTCAACTAGGACAAAGTACTGTGTAGTAAAAAAATATTTATTTCAATCTCAATGCATCATTGGTTTATACAGTTAAGGCACAGTTAACCGCCCGCTACGTATTTTGTCACTCTGTTGTTTTTAACAAAATCGGGATTATTCTTTACTAATATATCGTTTATTCTTTCAATGTATCTATTTGTCTTTGTTGTTTAAAGATTTCTTTTAAAGTAACATCCATCAAATTTACTTTAAAATTGACGATTTCTGCAAGCATGAAGAAATACAGGATGGTTAATTGTGCCTGTGAGTATATTTACAACTATGTAGTATTATGATCTATGATAATAAATAATAATTAATTAAATAATATTTACTTCATAAATTCAAATACCAAAACCTACATTAATATTTGTATAACTAATTCAATTCATAATTCGCATGCGTTACAGTTTATCTGTATACACAATGGTACTAAAATACGAATACTACTAATAATACGGTTCAGCTTTACATATTAATTCTCTTTTGTTTACTTTCTGAAAAAAATAATGCTACATTACATTTGGAGTACTTAAATGTGTTCTAAGGTACTGGAACTAGCTTGTTCTGTAATTTTCTTAGAACTTTTGCCCTTAGAATTGGAATACTGCTTTTACTGCTTTTTAATGCACAATACTGATTTTCGATAGAATAACGAAACGAATAGAAGAAGTAGTAGTTTCCCAGGAGAACTCAGCTAGTAGTCGTGCTAGTACTAAAACTAGCTGCTCTGCATCAAAACTGAAATAGTTACATTGAAGACAAGTACTGTTATTTATTGTTCCTAAATAGTCGCAGTCACTAGCTTATCTGTATTTTAGTACTTACGTTACTGAAAATATCCTTGTATTGTAATTTTTAAGTACTACGAAGGCGTAAAGCCAAATTTTAACGATTCAGAAATAGAAAGTCGTAACCGCTGCTAAATCTGAAATCTTCCAAATATTTACACATCTACCACAGAAAATCTTTGACTTTTATAATATTAGTGTGAAGAATATTGTAAAGAATAAGTTAAGTGCTCCGTGCTCGAAGCACTTAACAGCTTTCTTGTGACGGCAGTGTACCGATTACTTGAAAATACACTTTAGCTCAGCTTCAAACGATATTATATTATTCCGCAAAATATTTCATAATGCGCATCAAATATTTTTCGTCTTCGATAATAATAACAAAGTGTTGTCAAGGAAGTCTCAGTAACGGATTTACTGTTGTGAATATCCAGTCAAAATGTTTTTCCTGATGCTCATTAAGGGTGACTTTACAACAAAGAAACAAAACACTCGAAAGAATTCTCTAGAATACAAAATGGACTCAACTTGAACAGCGTACTCGTACGAATCGATCGTGTGCCGTTCTGAAGTGTTCTGATTTGAGCATCGTTCAGAAGCGCTGAGCAGTGCAAGTTTGAGTTCTATACTCACTGTTGTTTGCACTTTCAATTACTGTCGGTTCCCAGAGATATGCCAAATAGTTTCTAATTAGTTGAACCAATGTACACAGCGCCTTTCTGAGTTAGCAGTAAATGATATTGGTAGTTATACAGAACAATAGTTAGACTCGTTGGACTCAAATAAGATCAGTAATAATTTTGGGGAAATATTAGATAAATTATTACATATTACTGAGAATAAATTGAAATTATTTGGAGAAATAAAATAAATATATCATACAAGTAGCAGCGCTTCGCGGTTTTATGTGCGTAGTTCCCGTTTCCGTAATTTTGTAACCAAAAAAGTTGTTAACGTGCTATTCTGAACTATATTGTGTGTTCCATATTTCAACCTTATCCGTTCAGCTGTGCCAATGTGATTGAGCAATAAACATCTAAACTTTCGTATTGATAATGTTGGTAGGATTACTAGGACGTTTAAGAAATTTATTTATTTGTTCAACATTCAATTAAATGTTGCTAAAATAATACAGACAGTTTAAATTATGTCTGTAACGTTTAGGGGTGTATACTACGAATTACTCGTATGTATGACTTCCAAAAAGGAAGTCTCAATTTCACACCAAGTTAAACCTGTATTGTGAGATATATACAGTACCTTCAACTTTAAGTTGTCGTGAATTTTGTTAAGAAAATGTCTATCTATTTTTGGGCGGATTTAGAGTTGAGGAACACATAGAGCGTGCGCACGCACAAGCACTCATGCACACACAATCACACACACACGTATACGTAAAGCATAATTAAAAAGAAATAGCTTTATTAGTGTACTGATTTAATTCGAGGGAAGCAATCAAAATTTCGAAATGTTTTAATTTAAACTGAGATGACGGGTACAAACTCTTAAGTGCGTAGAATCCTTTATCCATTAGGATAGTAATGTTTATTTCAACTCTCAGCATTAGCTTTCCTGTTGAAATAGAACATGAAATTCTTCGAAATCTAAGGGACTTGCTCACCATGTAATCATAATAATTGATAAAACCTGTGTAGAGTTACTTTTCAATTTTGTAGCACGTTTTTAATCTGTTATTTCAGTAATTCACTACTTAAAAACCATTCTATGTAATTTTAATTTTGCATGCTAGCCACAACATACGATTTCAATTCTCGACATTAAGCAACTATAGGTTTAGGCCTCTCTAGATTAGTTCTGTTGCAAGATTTTGTTTGAATTCTGACTGGTGTCGAGATTGTCACGTTTAAAGAAACAAAAAATGTTTGTGAATTGGCGTAGATTGTTTACAAGTTAAAATAATATCAGGGTAAAACAACTAACGAATAAATCTATATCGAACGAACCGTTCGAATCAAATGACCCGCAAAAGGAATCTTCCGGCGAAACGACATCAAATTTAACGGGATTGTTTCGCACAATACGAGTAAATTGTAATGAAATATTTCGAACAATTGAATAAACAATAGAGAGCACGAGAGCCGGAATGAATTGTTCTCGCTCTTGTAATAATCCTGCGTTTTTTATTAATTTATTGGTCGCGTTTCCGACAGACAATTCATTTCAACCAAAGCATATTACATCTTCATTCAATGAACCTAAATAATTACATTTTATACTCGAGCCATTTTAGAGGAAATTGCGATGCATGTGCCATATATTTTACAATGGAAGCCTTAACTTAATGTCTTCGCTGAACTGTTTCTTTATTAGTCAAGATAAGAGAAGCAATGCCGTATTACGTAAGCATACCACTGGCCAAGTGTGGGTCGGGGAACATCGCATGTTGTTTAAGGATATTTTCGCTGTAACGTGATTTACATTAACACTATGTTTTCCTTCATAGTAAATGCAAGTGCTGATAAAAGATTCCAGTAGTTAGGAAAAAATACACGCATTAAGTGCAGACTGCACGAGGATCGAACCTATTACATCACCTTGGAACTTAGATATTTTCTCGCTGGTATTTAACTATTGCATAAGATAAGTTTAACTATGTTTGAAGAGCATCTTAGTAATGATTAGTATCTTTACAGTTAACGTGGTGGATGGAGAAAACTTAACGATATCGAAAGTATCCCGGCTACACATGGGAGCCTATTTGTGCATCGCGTCCAATGGAGTTCCACCTTCAATCAGCAAGCGAGTTGTACTGATGGTCCAATGTAAGTTGTAGAGATAAAATACATAAATTTTTATATCGTAGATATATAGAAACGTTCGTATGTATATACGACATACATAGTTCGTTGTAGTCAAATGATTAATTATTATTTATTACGAAATATTTTAGTTGTAATAAAATATTTCGCCTCCAAAGTCATCGCCTATTTGCATTCCAAACTCCAAAGTATGTAACAATGTTCATAATTGTTAAATGAAAAAGTTAATGTGGATTCCTCTCAGAATTAGAGTACAGGCTCAGGGAGAATAAGGGTGACTCCCGCTCCGGTGCATTCCTGGAGCAAAAGTTGGCCATTGCCATTCAGCGTGGGAACGCGGCGAGCATCATGGGCACTTTTGCGCCGGGAGCAGTTAGGGGTGGGTTATTCGGAGATATTGATTTTTTTAACTTTTTACCTCTCGTATTTATCACAAAAACATTAATTTATTATAAAAAAATATTTGATCAAATTGTATGTAACATCCATACCTATAGGTAGGTATATGTAATAAATAAATAATAAAATAAATATTGGTGGACAATTCACACACAACACCATCTGACCCCAAACTAAGTAAAGCTTGTGTGATGGCAGCCAGATAGTTGATATAATACTTATGTAGTTTTAAATACATACTTATTATTGATAGAAACACCCAGACACAGTACAAACATTTGAATTCATCACACAAATATTTGCACTGGGTGGGGATCGAACCCACGACCCTCGGCTTCGCAGGCAGAGCCAACCAACTAAGCCACTAGGCCAGTCAACATTTCAACTGCTCAGGGTTTAAAATTCTTATAGAATATACTTTTTCGAGAATTGTTCAAACAAACAGTGGTAAATTATATATCTAATTATATTATCTATCGTCCTTCTAGACGTATTATACCTAATAGTCAACAGGGGACCCCGCTAGAAGTATTTATGCGCAAGAGCTTGGCTCGTAATACCAACTATTATTTCAAAAATTCTATCATTTAGCCCCTTATCGCAAGAACCATTGAAATGCTGTGTAAGTTAAAAAATGCCTAAATACATAAATCACTAACGACCCACCCCGACCTCAAACTCGACTCTCTATCTTCATATTCTTAATTTAGATTTTATATCGTAAAAAAGGATATAAATTTAGTTACACCCCCGCGGTGCAACTCGGGGTTTGGCACTCACTAACTTTAACTGAACAACAAGTAGCCTATGAATTAATCCAAGTGGGAATAAACACTGCTACTTACAAACCCGTAAACTTTGACCCCTAAAATATTAACTAGTAGCAGCCCGCGATTTAGACCGCGTAGTTCCCGATCTCGTTATTGTCCCAGAATACAAATTAGCATCTATGTGTTATTTCAAGCTATTATCTATCTACATACCAAATTTCAACAAGATCCCTTCAGTAGGTTTTGCGTGAAAGAATAACAAACATCCATGTATACTCAAGAACTTTCTTTATAATATAATGGTATGTATAATTAGCGCTCGTAGGATTTTATTACCCACGCAGTCCCCATTCCCGTTATGTTCCTTGAGTTAAAAGTAGCATGTGTGCTATTCCAAACTATATTCTGTGTTCCAAATTTCAAACCGGGGGTCTACCGCCGAACGAAAACTGTCTTAGCTTTGATGATTCTCTCTCTTTTCAAATACAAATACAAAAATCTTTATTGCTGTTTGTAGGTAAGATAAGATGATACAAAACATTTTAAAAGTTGCCCCATACAAACTGGCCTCTGCGAGAGGCATGCAATATGTCTGGCAAGACAATTTGTTGTAGGCTTAATATATAAATGAAAAAAATTAAATAATAGTCAGCTGATTAAAGTCTTCTTCTTCCTCATCTTCAATTCATTTCTGGTTTTTATTTATGTTATCTGATTCTTCATCTTCGATTCATTTCTGGTTTCTATTTGGTTGTGATATATAATTATATGTGTGAGATAATTGCTTGGTGAGCACAATTTCGCCAACGTCTTGTGTTTCATCAGGATATTGTCTTTTTTCTTTATTTATTTCTTTTCGTTTGAAATGAAAGAGATGGGAATAGTAAAGCCAAAGCCGATTTAGTTAGGCGCTAGAAGGCCGAGGGGTCTACCGCCTAACTAAAACTGTCTTAGCGTTGGTATTGCCGCCTCTTCTCTTTTCGCTTGAAATAATAGAGACAACAATAGCAAAGCCATAGCCGATTTACTTAGGCGATAGAAGGGCCGATCTGTCAAGACGTTCTGACGTAATTGAGTAACAGACATTCAAACGTCTAAACAGCTAAACTTTCGCATTTATATTATTAGTAGGATTTGTACGTGATATCTCACTCTAGTTATCCTAGAAAAATATGTCAACTTACCTATTTCGAATAGTTATAAAATTCAGGTGTCGCCGATTGCACCGACACAGTAGGAGGTGTCAGCAAAGGTGTTGTACAACAAGTTCTTAGCAACTTCATTCCACCGCTTATGATCTACGGGCTCTAATAACAACTCGAACGCAGAAAGTAATTTATTATTTCTGACCTCGGAGTTCGGAAACGTGAAAAATAACCGGGTACTATATGAATAGAGTTAATAACTTTTTTCAGGGCATATCCATTGCCAACCCTTTGTTTCCTAATGGGTTTCGTTCTCTGTATCTCTTATTGTCCGGGGTTCCATTAGCCAAATTAGAGTAAGAGCTGATCAAATTTTACCCGATTTAAAAATATCTTATGATAATATTATGTTTCTTCGTTCATGATAGGTAATAAGAAAATAATAAAACTTTTTAGTAGAGTAGGTAGGTACATAGTTTTATAAATCAAATAAGAAAAATAAACGGGGAATTAATTAGAAAATAATTGTAATAATTTTAGTTTTAAAATTATCTATTCAAATATATTATATGAATTAATTTACATGTAAAAAAATGCAAAAAGAAATACTGATATTATAATTGGGGAAGTTTGAATTTCTGTTGCATTATTACATAGAACTGAAGTGATCAAGGTGAAATTTAGAGCTCAAGATTAGACTAAACCTTGGAAAACCCATAAAAAACATCTACATATACATAAGTTACTTTTCGCCCTAAAGTAATATAATTTCTCTAAGAAATACTCACAAATTTTCTAAATTATATGCGTGCAAAGTACGCATGACAAATCAATGGTCAAAGATAACAATTAGTAATTGAAAAGTAAAATATTTTTGTGTGGGGCAAAAATACATTATTAGTTTATTTACGAATCATGTTTATACATATTAGTGCGTAACTATTTTTCTATTAATAAAATATGAATGTATAAAACTACATTTACCTACGCTTATTTCATAAGCGTGTATGTCCGAATATCCGTGGTGTATGTAGTATTCACGTATCTCAAATTTGATTTTGACTGGTTTAAATGATGAGTTTAACTAAAAACTCGGTTGACATTAGTTATCATATTTTGTGTATGTTTGAAGTGACACCCTTAGTAATTTGGAGCTTTAGACGTTGAAAGTTATCTTTTTCTTAATTTGATGTTTATATTACTCAATTGTAAACTATATTTTGTTCACCGATAAATTACATAATTAATCAATTTTTAATGTTGTTTTACGTCTTATCGGAATGGGATTAAAAACACTTTCTGGGAATTAATCCACCAATCACAAAATTGATAAATTACACATCTCTAGAGGTTTGAAACTTTGAGACCTTATTAAATAACAATCTGTTAATGTCGCACCTCCTCCAGTGTCCCGAATAAGACGTATGAAGGGCCAACTTTATCTCAGAAATAAATTATCCAACCGCCCTTTCGTTTACGCTTGTACAACTGTACCTAACTCATAATTTCATTTCGAAAACATGAATTATAAATGTCATAGAACTTTGTGCACGCTCTCCGAAGTCAGTATGTTTTATTTTTATTACAAACATGAGTATTACACTCGAGTAAAAAGTCTTCATCCGTGAAATTAAGTGCCTGACTTAGAAACAACGGGTCGGTAAATAACGGAACGGTAAAAACCACTAATCACAGGCAGTTTGTCGTTTAAGACACCCGCGCAAATTACACTCACACTCGATATCATTTCCTCATCAGGGAGAAAGAAAATGCCGGCACATTTCTCCCGGTCCGTTAACTTGGCCTCAAATTCTTCCTGCGCTAGTACGTGAGCATTTTCACGTCGTTTTCTTTAGTCGGGAGTCAGCGTTGAGAAATATTATTTTTCTCTGGGTGTCGTTAACGAGTATTTACGAGGACGCGGCGTCTCTACCTGACGGGTGCGCCATCCGCCGGATCGACCGTAATTGCACCCAATTAGAGCATTATGCTGACGTGAATACGGTACGGACGCGGTAATGGCGATTCTATCTCTTCCGCCTGACGCTCGCGCCCAACTGCCGCTCTACCAAAACCAATGAGACGTTATTCTCTCGCAGCTAATTCACTTTCAGGATACTAGCACCCGTACTCAAATTTCCCGACATTCGCGTATCCTGTGCTATATTAAACCTTATAAACTTTCTTTTTCCATCGTAAATAATAATTATAGCATAACGGAAACATATCTTTGAGATAATATTATTACTCTCAATCTTTGTCTCCGCAGCCGGTTCCATCCATTTGTAATCTTTTCACTTCCTTCAACGTGCCGAGGAACATGAACGTAGATCCTTATAATATGAACTAGCTACATAATTTAATTTGCTATCTCAAATTCTCCATCTACATGCGAACATTGCCCGGAGAGCTTAATGTGGTTCTTACGTTAGAGTTTGCCTATAGAACTACAATTGTGTGGGCGGTGCTTAGCGTTTAATGTGTGTAGTTATTTTAGCTAGATAATGTAAAAATATGATGCCAGTTACGTAAGTAAGAACTTGTTATTTACGTGCCTAATAAAGGAGCCTGAGGACAAAGTTTTTGTGAATTGGCACATTTTTCATTCTTGCCCGTGCGTGAGTTGAACTACGTGCTTGGGCGTGCATGGTACGGATTTTTACTATTGTTTCTGGGTTTAATAATAGAACAATAAATATGAATATGGATGTTCAAGTAAGTTTATGTATATGTTTGCTTAGTTCCGCCTATGCTGTCGATCCCGAACCAGTTGGAAGCGGCCTATTTGGGCCAAGACGTCACGCTGGAGTGTCACACGGAGGCTTACCCATCTTCGATCAACTACTGGACCACTGATAGAGGAGACATGATTATTTCGGGTAATTTATGTTAAAAAAAAATATTTAAAAAATCAATTATTTTTTCAAATTAATTTGTCTCACTTGAACTATAATGAGCTTGAAATAATTGTTACGCGGTGCAGATCTCTGCAGTTCCGACGACGTTGCACAGATACCATTCAAAGCACCCGTACCTTGCTAGTACTTGTATGTGTCGTCTAGAATGTTCTCGGTCGCTCCTTCCACTTTTCTAAATCATATTATTAATTTATAACAATTTTTTACTGAGACCCACTCTAAATGCGAAGAAATTAGCAAGTGATATGATAGATAAATACACACGAATTTCCGACTAATGAAACCAATAATTTTCTTTAAAGTATGCAATATGTTCAAGAGTTTGTGATTCGAATGCGCATTATAAATTCACAATTATAACTGTGCCTCTAAATTCTTATAAAGCATAGTATTAACCTACAGTTATCTTTTAGGAAAGAAATACATTACATCGTTAAGTGACGAGAGCTACACTAGAAAAATGAAGCTGACTATAAGTAAGGTGTCACCCCGCGACTTTTCATCATACCGGTGCGTCGCCAAGAACTCCCTGGGAGAGACAGATGGGCTTATCCGCCTCGACGGTGAGACTACTAGATTATTCTACCCATATTAAGTAGAAGTTATGTGCCGTGAATGTAATTCTATATATTAGATCTAATAGGAAATATGGCACATTGAGTTTCACGCGTGCTTGGTATTGTGAGTAATATGAAGGAAATATGTAGGGTGATTTTTTTATGGTTACTTTTCTTTTTTCCTTCGTGTATGTTAGATAATAATAGAGCAGCATTGTTTTGCGTTTTGACATCAATTTTTGTACTTTTACGTAGCATTAAAGGTTGATTTAAAATAAAATGACACATTTTTAATACTCATGGGTATTACACACAGCAGTACAACTAATCAGTTGTCCATAATTTTATAATTATAGCACAAACCAAAGCTACACTTTCGGTAATAAAGTAATAATAAAGTTGGCCGTTAAATTACTGGGCAAAGAAATTAAATATCTTATGTCTCCGGGCGATTAATACAATGCAGATCTAGATAATGATCCTATTAAAAAGCCTTTAAAATATTTAATTGTGAACTATGTTGTCTTAGTTAATTCAAAAGAGATCTCTGCCATCACTTTTTGAGTGAATACAGTGTGCTAAATTGATATTTTTATAAATATGTCGCATGTACAATTTTTTAAAATAAACAATATCATTTTATAAGATCCTAGATAAATCTACGCGATCCTATTAGCCTACATATTTTTTTTTACAGACTATATAAAGTTTTTTTTTTGAAATAGAAAAATAACATCGAGGTTACGAAGCGGTGACTGTATTTGTATACAAATTTACTCTACTCTAAATAACATATGCTGAAGCAATAGCCTAATTTTGTGTAATGCGGTCATTAGATGCATTATTTCAAATATATGTATAATAGTCAGTTCAAACGAATAAACTCTTCAACTTTATAATATTTATATAACTTTACGTGGTCCTTCACTGTGGGCCTCATAACGAAGCTCAAAATCACACAGCGAGCTATGGACAGAGCTATGCTCGGAGTCTCTTTGCGCGACAGAATCCGTAATGAGGATATTCGCAAAAGAACGAAAGTGGCCGACATAGCTCAAAGAGTTGGAGTTGGAGTTGTTGGACGGCCTCCCACTAGATGGACAGATGACCTCACAAAGGTCGCTGGAAACCGCTAGTTACAGGTTGCGCAGGACCGTTCGTTGTGGAAATCTAGGGGGGAGGCCTATGTTCAGCAGTGGACGTCTTGCGGCTGATGTGATGATGATGATATAACTTTAGATTTAGATAACTTTCTTTATCCATAGCTTTCTTTCACAACTTTCTATTATAGATAACTTTCTTTTACAGAGATACCAGCACCATCCACCATCAGCACCACAGTCAACTACGTGGCCACATTTCCTTTGAAGAAAAAAGGTAAACAGCTTCTAATTTTGCCGCAATTTTATCGTAATTTATTCACGTATACACTGTTACTTTAATACCCCACTAATTGGCTTCGTTTAAGTGGAACTGACAACAAAATAATTAAAGCGCTAACAGTAGCCAAGTTTGTTTCAAAACTTTTCCGAGCATCCAATTGATAAATTAACTTTTGATGATCGATTCGCTAGAACTCCGAATCCCAAATTTGGGAACTTTTGGCACCTAAGCCTTGATTAGAAATTCAATAGGAAAGGTTGGCTGCCACGTGCCTTTTATCCATCCGCCGTGCGCTCCGTGAGTTCGTAGCGCGGAAAAGGTCGATGGTAGATTTTGTATTTATTGGTTTTGCCGGCACAACCCAATGCTTCCATACAATTGGGTCGTTAGTAATATTATTGTGGGAAAAGCGATTTTGTTTGCGCTTTGACTTCCAATGTACCGCCTTATTGTTATAGATTTGGGCTTTCTTTACGACGTCATATGTTTCGTTCACACTTGAAAGCGCGCATTCACGGGCCCTTAGTAGCGTGTAAGAAAATTTTATGGTACAATCATTTTCCGCATCGTTCTTTGCTTGAGAAATTTTTATCTTATGGGTGTTGTTTTTGTCAGGTAAACATAAAAATCGTTGGAAGGACACTTCAGCCGAGAATAGAGTGATAGGGGATTACGAAGTGGAAGAATGGAAAGACGTCGGTAAGTGGATCAGTTTTGCTTATTCTAACGCAAATTTATGTAAATCAATGTTTGAACGTTTGAAAATATTGACACTAACGCGCTAAAACGTCATCCTATAAAAATTCTCAATACATTTTTTAACTTTGAACGTTATTAACGCAACGTTTTGAAAGCTTTATTAAAAACATTAGTGAATAACCAGCTGTCACTGCTTTGGTATAATATTTCTAGTTTCTAGCAGATATAATGGATATTTTTAAATAAACTATAATTCTTCTAATTCTTTAAATTTGATCAAATGCTGTCTCCCACTCTCCCTCCCACTAGATGGACAGAAGACCTCATAAAGGTCGCTGGAAACCGCTGGTTGCAGGTTGCGCAGGACCATTCGTTGTGTGGAAATCTAGGGGGGAGGCCTATGTTCAGCAATGGACGTCTTGCGGCTGATGATGATGATGATCAAATGTAACCATGTTATACCTATGATAATCAACAATCTAATTTAAGCTAGAGATAGTGAACTACGTTTCGTGTATCACACTAATGTAGCCGTAGCTAACTAGTGATACCCACGGGAATTGATCATGACAATATTGCTCAGATTACGAATCTACTCAATCTTCGGGTTCGGCGACGGCGAGAGGAGTCCTGCTCATCGTTTTGTTAGCTGCTTCCGTCGCCAGCTGACGATCAATCTCCGCGCTACCACTTCTCAGTGCCAATACTAGACAATTGTGCTAAAAGCAAATCATGAAACAGTGAAAAGGAATTATAAAATTAGTTACCTACTTAGATTGTTAACATCGAAAATAATTCTCAATCGCATACGTATTAGGCCTTTTTTACTGTTTATAATTACTAGCGAGTTAAGTTGCATACGTGGATTATTGTCCAGTGAAGCAGAAACCAGATTGCGTACATGTTATGTTTGTTATTGCGTAGAAAGTATTAAAAAAAGGACAAAAAACATCAACTGTTAATATTAAAACAAATTTAACTAATAAAAACAAATTATAGATGAACTTTAAAAGAAAAGTACTCATATATGACGGAAACTGCAAAGCATACAATTTAAAAATGATTTTAGCACGCATTTTTTTTACAAAGTGTTAATTATTAATGCAATCGATCTCTAACGCTGCCATGATAGTAAGTATTAGAGCAAGTCTAAGATCTATATTTTGCACAAACCATCCATATAGGTATAACTGAATTTCTTCTCACTTCTTATTACAGCCAATATTAGCGAAAGTATGTGAATTGTGTGGTCGAATAAGTAATTCTCCCTAAAATGTGTGGAAAGTGATTAGTAAGTGTTTCCTTCTATTTCATGGCAACATCACTTGGTCAATATCAAATACGATTACTTTATTTACAAACTGAACTCGCTACTTGTTATGATCAGCGTAAATGGGTCATAAGTGATGTATATTTTGAAAAATTGTAAATATGATTTCTTATTGAAAGACTGATAGATAAATTTACCATGTATGTGCCATATCTATTCGCATATCTAGGTACTGATAGTTTTAGCAACGGTTGTAAAATTTTGAAATAAGCTTTTGAATAAGTCTACGTAGTTTATATTTCAGGTATTAATTGTTCGAACGAAAAAATCAACCAGTTAAGGCTAAGATCTCATGGAGCAGTTTCCAACCGCGCCCGCGTATGGGTGCGGGCCCGCAGCTTCTGTAGAATGCAGATGTATATTTAAAAAAATAAATCAAAACCCACGAGGCAGTTTACGCCCGCGGTGCGCGCGCCTGCCACGCAGTCGCCCCCTGCCCGTCACACGTCACGTTCGCGGCCAAATATCTCACCCGCGGCGGCTGCAAAGCCGCGAGAATCAGCGGTCTCGTGAGTTTTTTGAAATAAAACCGTCGCCCATCGCGGTTCGCGAGCCCACGCGCATGAAGCGGTTTCAAACCCGCGGGTCGGAAACCGCTCCATGAGTTCTTAGCCTTACTACTTTGTAATAGCACTGATACGGATTCAAAACAATATAGACGGTAACTATGAGATATAAAGTCTGTTTTCGGTACTTTCATGCTCTGTTTATGTTTTGTTAAGCCTAAATACCCACAATACATGGAATTGCTCGTTGTCGAAATGGTTAACTGTATCACAATTAAGGCAAAAGGTACGATCTTAATCTCTCTTTTTGTGGGGCTCTATGAATTTGAAATACTAACTACCTTTGTCATCTAGTGAAATGATCTCATTGTCATATATTTTGCTGAATGCGATGCGGATTTTGTTAAGCGTAAAATGCATTATTTAACATGTTTTAGTGTACAATCCGTTTTACAGACATAAAGTAAAAAAATACTACATTAGCCGGGCCAAAAACATGGTTCTATGCAAATATACATAAAATAAATGATGTTATTTTATCAGTGTTCTCGCTATAGGTCCATTGTCAACACGTATTCTTACCTTAAATATCTAATAATTTATTTTAAGTTAAAATTAAGTATCTTAAATTTGTTAAAACGAATGATCAATATTCTCAGGGAAAGTTTGTCATATGTTTTTAACATATATTACTCTTTTTTTAACAACTATGAACCAGCATATTTTTTGTGTACATACCTACAACCTATGGTTCGTGAAATTAACTTTTTTTCTCACTTTAGTATTCAATTCACTGGAGCAAGACAGACATGTACGTTTAATAATACCAGTTATCGTTTATTTTCATCAAAATTTGAACAAATACGTACGCTGAATAGAATTTGCGTCAACAGATAAGTAGAAACGATTTTGAAGTAATGACTTTTGTAAATAAATGTATCCTTAATAAAGACAATATTAGGATGTGATTTGAATAAGAACCTATCTTATTTTCATCTGAAATGAATATGTGTAATAAAGATTAAAAACTGTGATTACACGGATAATAAATCAAAATCAAAACCTCGGTAGTATTGGTTTATTGTTGCTTAAAAACATACGTAAACACTTTTTATACTGAAAGGTGTTATACTTAATATTATCTGAGTTGTACAAAGTATACAAACTTTAGTTAGATCTAATGATGGGACGTGCTTAGATATCATCAAAATATATTTATGCTATATTTTTACTCTTATATGAAAGAATTCATTTTTTGACTAAAATTATTCATAGAGCAATGTTTTTTCTTTTATATACCGGCAATTTGCAGATTGCTTGATTTTTTAATGCACTGGTATTTGTTACTAAAGCTCATATACTTATATTTTGGCTTTAATTACCGCTGGTTGGTTTTGGAACAATTGGCTTAGCTCAGTTCTTGAAATTAGCCTGTTTAATATGGTCTTACGTAACTAACTAACGTGAAAAGGAAAATAGCCAGAAAGATTGCTACGAGTATTAATGAGTATAAAGTAACAAAAACCGAAGTGTCAATTCTTTCCTCGTGTTTAGGTACGTCACATCGATATTCCAGTGCTATTATTTTCATTTAATAATTTGGTAGTAGATACTTTTCCAAAAAATGGTAGTGTGAGATGTGGAATATACCTATCAAACCACCGTGAATAATTTATCTTATTTTCAATAAACTAATGAGCTAATCATAATAATAAATAATAAACATAATTATAATAGCTACGAAACATTACAAAGTAAACTTAGTTATCTATTTGTTTTTATTTCGTTTGAATGTGCACAATAGATTCAGTTTATTTCAAAAAGAATGTCACAAAATTTAGTTTTAAAAGACTTTGTGAAACAACAAAGGCATCACCTACGTGCGTTGCGTATGTTTTCAAGTAAATCAAACATGTAACAAAGATTCGAATGTCGAAGGCTTTTAAACAGCTTGAGAGTTTTGAATTTAGTATAGACCAGATAGGATACTGAATCAACTGGAAAAAGTGGGTCACACAGACGGATTGATTGCACGATGCCAGTTTTATATTCTACGTACCTACTACGTTCTAGAGAGCGGTTTGCAGTTACATCTGCAGTCACATTAATTATTGAGATCAAAAACGTTAATACTGCTCAGGTAAACGTATAAATAAATATATAAGTGAGTTACATATCTTTGCTTAAGTCTTTACTGTGTAAATAAAGTTTTATCTAAAGTGGCTCACATGAAATACCTATTTCGGTTTCGATTTTACGAACGAAACAACAATAGAACGTTGGTTACCATTCTAGCGAATTGTATAAATTTAGTAGCATCGTTAAAATAGTTGTTTATGTAAACTTAAAAAAATAAAATCCTGTTTCATAATTAAAGTGTGTTTTATTGAAATAAATTTAGAAATGAGGTACATTACTTTCAAGCTACATGCAAGACGTAGGTACGGGGTTATTTAGTGCTTTATTAGGTACTGGTTATGCAAAAATATCTACCTAAATTTTACGTGAGTTCCGTCCCATAACTTTGGTGTGTTTATTGGTATATGGTGTTGTGATATTCTACTAATAATACCTATGATAAATGCGAAAGTTTGTTAGAATGTATATGTACATATACATTTATATGTATTATGAATATATGTGTGATATATATATATGGATTTTTTAATACTGGGTAGAGCCTTTATTAACAAAACTAAAATACAATGAGAACTAGATACACTACACTAAAAAACCTAACTAACTACTTACACTAAGCACACCTGAATTATCCATAGACCCCTGTAGGTCTACAGATAATCAAGATGTTCAAGCCCACTACCAATCGGAAGCGTACCCAGCATTCTGGCGGCATTACCACGCTGAATGGCAATGCTTATGCGTTGGGCCAAATAAACGCCAGCATTTTGGTCACGCGTCGCGTCGACCAAGCGCTCGGATAGGCTTTTGAAGATGAGGTGAGCTCCCGGCCCCACGGTCCCAATGTCTCAACCCCAAAGGTCTCAAATATGTAACCACTTCCGAGGGTTGCATATTTGCGCTCATTTAGTTTGAGTCGCTCAGCTGAATTTGCCGCTGCACCGGCCCTACTATGTGTCTCAGGAAGAAGATCTCTCTCTTAAAGTAAAATTTAAAACAATCCTTATCATCATAATTCGCCACAGTTCGGTGTAATTCATATCTACATCTCTTCCATCATCATCATCACACCATTCATCCTGATGTTCAATTAAGTTACGTAAGCTATTTTCACGATATTAAAACAAAAGTACACAACTTCGCTGTATTTCTTACTTGGATACCGCAATATTTCTTCCTCACAAATTTCTCTCTTCGGTTAAGTTTTCTGGCTGAACGAAAACGTCAAGCCCTTGTTATTATAATAAACAATTTGTCCGCTACAGCTTTGCAGTTCCGAATAAAATTTACTTCTCATTCGACTTTCGCATTGTTATCCTTGCGACACCTGGACTGGTAGCCGAGGACGAGCTACAAAGCCTCATTGTTCACGAAATTATTACACCACTCCCTCTAGAGCTTATTTTGCATAAAATAATAGGCGCGGAAGCGGTACCTGGGTAGTTCGCAGACACTTTAATGCACTTACTGCCAGGAATCATGAATGACGAGCCAGGTTGTAACTTTGCTAGTGTTTTTCAAATAAAGTTTTCGTACTAGTGCTAGGATCTATTCAAAGGTTGTTGGTTAGATGGATGTTCGGTGTTCGCCTGTGGCTCGTTTGCACAGCGTGTTTCAATGTTTGACATTTTTTAAGTGAAAACTCTTTTTGACCCACCATATAATTTTTTTCGTAAGCTGTATGTGAGGCTGATTTATCACGCTGTGGAGGTGAAAGGCTTGAACTTGGGTTTGGCTGAACTCGGGACCGCCGAGTGTGCCCGAACGACAAAGATACAGTCTGCTCTTCACTGCTGCATCAATGTGTTTACTATTTGGACTTGTATAGAATTAAAAACAAATTTAAAAAGTATCTGACTTGTTTTTCATTTCACCTACTAATACAATCCATAATAAACCGAATCGTATACTGCATAATACAAAATTCAGATAATGAAGTGTTTACTTCTGCCGTAAATTCTTAAGTACAAGCATTTATTAAGACGTGACGGAACGAGCGAGACGTATACCTAATGGTTAGTATAAATATAAACAGCCCACTAAATGCATCCACTGCTATGATTCCAAGCCTTAGATAAATAAAATATGTACACTCTTTGTTCTGTTCTGTTGTAAAGCCTTCTCTTGCGAGGAGAGGCTTAATGCCATAATCCACCACGCCGCTGCGCAGCCGCGCCGGCCCAGTGCAGTTTGGTGTATGACGCATGATCTCGAAAGATTCGAGGAATATGTTGGTTTTCTCACTCCGTTTTCCTTCACTGGTCATTGTTTTCTAAAAAAAACAGTAGTGTGCGTGGGATTCGTTAGTTGTCGTTCTTAAGACTACGAGTAGACCAGGTGAAACTTAATAGTTAGCAATCAACAAATACTTATTATCACTATCATTTAAGCGCGGAAATGCGGCAAGCCTGATGGGAACATTTGGTCGCGGAGTTGACGATCGCGGGATTATTTAATCATATGTAAATGTTTTTAATATTTATGTATATATATTTCTTTTTTATTATACTATAATATATATACTTAGGTATCACTCAATATAAAATATTTATTCGATTAACTCATCACTTAACACAAGGAGAGATAGCGGTCAAGTGTAAGTGTAAGTACGATAGCGGTACACTTCGATGAGAGATAGCGTTGTGTGAGGGAAATGTTCAACAGCATTTAATAATTATTTATTTCATCATCATCAACAGCCCACTAAATGTTCCCACTGCTGGGACTCGGGCCTTCTCTCGCAAGGAGAGAGTTAAGGCCGTAATCCACCACGCTGGCCCAGTGCGGGATGGTGGATGACACATGACTTCGAAAGATTCTAGGTACATGTCGGTTTCCTCACGATGTTTTCCTTCACCGTTTTAAGTTAACGGCATTACGCACATGACTTCGAAAAGACAGTGGTGCGTGTGGCGTTTGAACCTGGGGTCTTCGTAACTTATTTCTTTTTTATATTATTTATTTATTTAATTCAAATTATACTTTACCTGAGTTTTGAATCTTTAAGTTATAGTAAGTAAATCTTAAAGTTCTTTAAATATATGTATTTCCAAGTGCCCATTTCTGCGTTTCTCGTCACTACTAACACTAGCTTTAACTATGAAGGAAAATATCGTGAAGAAACTAGTTTCCAGAAAAACATCCTTCACGAATATTTTGCATCCGCCAACCCGCACTTAGCGTGGTGGACTATTCCTTACGAGAAAAGGCCAGCAGTGAGAACATACATGCAGTGGGGTGTGCCATAGTATTACAGAAAAGATATAATAGACAGTTTAAACTAATTTAATAGTAAACTCATTCAAGCAATCGTTTCCAGCGCCGTACCTGTGAAGCTTTATCGATTTTATGCAAAATGCAACTTAGTACCTCGCTGCTCAGTCTGCGCTGTGTGAACCATAACCCGAGTTTATTTCCCTGTTATTATTATATGAGCCGGTAATACCTAGGACGCGATACAATCTGCCAGTAAATTGGGATTGTAAAACTATCTGTACCAGCACATCATTACGTTCGAGCGCACATGAAATGTGTAGTTCCTTTTACACTGCAGCTGAAATATGGTCAAAATATATCATCACAATCGCAGCCCATCCCATTTCGTTTGTGTAGACCTTTTTTGGTTGAACTAATTTATATGTATAGCCTATTGAGTTATTATCGGTTCGAGTCTTACGACACTTGCGATTAATAACAACAATTGATATTTATAATCTAATATTATAATCAGTTCATGTTAGTCATAAATTACTAGCTGTGGCTACCCTGCGCGCGTTGCTTCTATCGATTTGCTATCGCAGTGTACACAGCAACTTTGCTAAATTTTAATATGAAAACTAACGTGGTTATTATAAATTTATTCATTCATTTTAAATATTATATATATTATAAATTGTAAATTTATTCATTCATTCATTTTAAATAAATACACGGGTAACTCACGTTTGATATAGTCAGTCCAGTCCGACTCAAGTTTCGATCGCGTTCGGCGATCTTTTTTAAGGAGAGTGCGCGCGCGTGTTCTCTGCCCGTTTAGCATAATATATCAAACGTGAGGTACCCGTGTATTTATTTAAAATTTTGCTAAAGATCATCATAATTATGATCAAATGCATCGTTTACTATTCTATAATGACATACACACAAATATTCATTTTTATAAATAGATTTTGATCCCAATATATGAGATATATCTCAAGTTGGTTCAAATTACACATAGATACCAACATTCGTGAATGTCAGTCTTAATTTGGTGCTGAATTCACTGAGAATACACATCATGATACTGTATTTAATAATAATTAACTATTTGTATATATATATATATATATATATTTTAACTTTTAAAGGTTTACACTTGGCCGCCATCTCGCCTGATGTTAAGCGACGATGCGGTCTACGATGGAGTGTGTTTACCTAGAAGAACCCGATATATAACATTTATTTGTAATCTATTCCTTGCAACCTGGATAATGCAAACTTAGAATGAACTCTGGTAAGTACGTATTAGAACGTAGCGAAAACAATGTAATAACCACGGATATAACAATTAAATGAAATGCCTTAATAGCTTTATCATATTATCAAACTGTAATATTTATACAAATTGTACTAATCAGTTTTAGTGTAGCTAGTTTTAGAAGTAAATTTAGTCGTCGTAAGCAGCACGGTAATTTTAAACTTTGAACTTACATTGAAAAGATTAAAAGGGACGTAATCGCGATTTAATTTGTTATTGAATTACCTCGACGTTTTGGCAGTGTTACAACGACAGGGGTCACGAGAAGACAAATATTTAATTGAGATCGTGATTAAGCCGTAAAATGTTTTATATCTGCTCTCTATTTCCTCAATGAAGAATTTTGCATAGGTCTTAGAAACTACATGCAAAATTCAAGCTCTTTTTGATATTGTTATTATTACTTAAAAATGGGTTTACTTGCATACTATATTATTCACACATTTTTTACGTTACGTGACGGTAAAAATGTACTTAGCAATTCTTAGTACTTAGAAAATCACACTATAAGCTCTACGACGCGACGTTGTAAACTTTACAGAAGACTCACTCTTTCACACAAGATTGATAACTATTTAAGATTAAATAAAACATTATGAACTAGCTAGCATATTTACTGCTACTGGCTAGTGAATAGTGATACAGTCCAGTTATAGTCTACTCTTAGACTATAACTGGACTGTGTGACTATTAATGAAATATTTCTCTAAAGGACATGTACTAACATTTACGTTTGTCTTTAAAAATATTTTGATAGATTTTGGGTTACACGAGTGGAAAACGCATAAAACACCGTCAAATTTTATTGACCCTTTACCTAATTTTCCCCCTTAGAATGGAACTAACTAGAACTAAACCCAGTACGAATACAGAATATAATTTCAAAATAGGTTCACAATTAATTAATGGGACTTATTAGAAAAACAACATAAAGTTGAATACGTATGTAACCTCCTTGTTTTCAGAAGTCTATAAATAGTAGTAGCCTATAAGCTATTACATGTTATAAACTGAATTATCAAGTTCTTCCATGAAGCATTAGTGACTATGTCTATTAATTCCACCGCAATAAAAGGTTTGTTGGTGTAGTAGGTTATAAGTACCTACTTTTAATTCACTTTTTTTTTTTTACTAGCGACCCGCCCGGGTGCAATGCTGATACTAAATATGAGTTTTTTTTTAATAAAGAGTGACGAGACGAGCAGGACATGTGCCTGATGGTAGATAAGCAACATGCCTGCCACATAACAGCACAGTGACACGCAGCTATTGGAACATGAAGAGTCAAAATCATTACCTAGCTGCACTGCGCTTGTCACCCAGAGATCTAGGATGTTATATCTCTAAGCCCTGTAATTTCATTGGAAGCTTTACCCTTCAAACCGGAATAAAAAGTACTAATATAATGTTTATTGTGGGTTATTTCTAAGAGATAGACATACACTATTACACTCCGCGAGGCATAAGCTGAGCTTTGCATTTATGTGAGTGTACATGGATAGTGTAGGTGTAACAACCGGCCTTAGGCGCGGCGCCATTCTGTCTCGCCGCGCTCCTGCCTGATTGGTGATCACTCACACTAATGCAAAGCTCAGCCTATACCTCGCGGACAAAATTTCAAGCTCCTGCCTGATTGGTGATCACTCACACTAATGCAAAGCTCAGCTTATACCTCGCGGAGTGTACAAACTTTATACAGGCCTTTTGAAGGGGTGCAATTTTGCCATACATTATTTTGATCTAGTTCATAGGGGGTATAGGCCAGCGTTTGCAGTGTAAGCGTAAAAAGTTTATTTATGACATTACATTGGAAACATTTAAAATTATCCATGTTTCTCTGCTACTCTATGCACGTATTGTACATATATACCTTCCTCTTAAATCACTCTATCAATTAAAAAACCCCCGTATCAAAATTTGTTTGGTTTTAAAGATCTAAGTATATATTATAGGGATGGACAGACGCGGGAACTGACTTTGTTTTATATTATGTAGTGATGTATAAAAGAGAATATACTTAGTATTATTTTATGGAAATTAGTTTTACAGTCATACTAGCTGCACCTCACGGCATAACTCGCGACACTTACTTTAATGGTTTTTTTTATGGTAATCCTAGTATATACCCTAGTAAATGTACTTTCCACATAGTTAATTTCATTCATATCCATTAAGGCGTTACGGCGATAAATAAGAACAAACAAACCTACTCAAATCCTATCTATTAAATTATCTTTATTATATTGGTGTGATAAATTTCGTAAAACCAATAAAATCTACTCAATACATAAATCATTTACGTTAACATGGTGTTACAACAATTTAGCAGAAACAGAAATAGGCATTGCTAACATAATAAAAATAAAAAGAACAAATGAACACAAAGGCTCAATAAGGCACGAAACATGTCGGTTTTATAGGCTATACGTCTTCGAATAAATAAAAGGATAAAAATAATATGGAGTTGCGGGAGAAATAAAAAGTAATTGGGCGCGGCTTCAAAGTCGTTGTCCAACGACTCGAATGGGTTTTGGTAAAGCTTTAGGCAAGGACCAAGGACTTGTAATCCAATGGTAATATATTAAAACTGAAAAGAAAAAGTGGTATTTTTTTTCTTTTCGCCGTTTTACACATTATAAATAAATAAATAAATATTGGTGGACAATTCACACACAACACCATCTGACCCCAAACTAAGCAAAGCTTGTACTATGGCGGCCAGATAGCTGGTATAATACATATATAGTTTTAAATACATACTTATTGTTAATAGAAACACCCAGACTCAGTGCAAACATTTGAATTCATCGCACAAATAATTGCACTGGGTGGGAATCGAACCCACGACTCTCGGCTTCGCAGGCAGAGGCACTTAATACTGACTGAGCAACAAAGCCACTCGGTAGAATGAACTACAAAATACCTGTGGGGACCTACTCACCTCCTATTTATTACTAGTGGTCCACCCGGCTTCGCCCGTAGGTCGTAATCGAAGTCTGTAGCACTCATGTACTTATCCAACTGTGAAAGAATTTTGAAATCGGTCCAGTAGTTCTTGGGATTAGCGCGTTCAAATAAAAACCCGCTTTAACTTTATAATTTTAGTGGTTTTAGATTTCAATATTCCTGAAATACCAAAATGTAGCTGTTCCTAGCAAAGATACCTAAGTTTTGGGAGTTCAATAATGAAAGAACGCCTACTAAATGTTATTTCAAGTTTCTAGAGTCCCATAGTAGTATAACTTATAATTATACTTATATATTATTGTTATTTTTCCAGTACAACCGATCTGCGTAACTCTGTCTGGCAAGTAGGTACGTGACAGTCTTACTTCACTCATTCCTCACACTACACTGACTCCAAACTAAGCAAAGATTTAAAGGAGCCAGATTTATGAAGAATATCTTATTTTAACCACCCACCAGACACAGAATAAATATTTATTTGTATTCGTCACACAAATATTTGCCCTGGCGGCAATAGATCCCATGGCCTACTGCTC
This sequence comes from Ectropis grisescens, assembly GCA_017562165.1. Lineage (NCBI taxonomy): Eukaryota > Metazoa > Arthropoda > Insecta > Lepidoptera > Geometridae > Ectropis > Ectropis grisescens. The sequence continues at coordinate 16,777,696 of CM029772.1, forward strand.
TGCTACCAGCTATACTACCAACTAAGCCACATACATGGCCAGTCTCATTTTTTATCGGGAAAAATAAAAACACAGCGAAATGACATGAAAAAAGTATTGTTTTTTTTTACTTTTATAGGTTTACACTTGACCGCCATCTCGCCTGTTGTTAAGCGATAATGTGGTCTACGATGGAACGTGTTTACCTAGAAGAAATTACCAGGATTATACTAGTACTTATCCCCTCAGCTTAGTCAGTGAATAATTCAGATGTACTTAATTTATTGTGAATAGTATTTCTAGTTAAATTAACGTAGTATTTCTTCGATTTGTTAATATGTTAAATATTACTCAATTACCATAATACCATAATAAAACAGAATAAAAAATGGTAAATAGGCTGTTAGCGACAGCGAGACGTTCCGCGAGCGTTCAGTACCTATTTAGCCCATGTTCAAGTAGTAGTCCATGGAAAAGACTTTCTAGTTTTATACTTACAGTGTTGATTTGTTACCCATACATAGTTATAGTGAAATAGTGTTAGTATTTAGGGAATATTCAACACATGTTCTTAAGTTAATACAATTGTGAATGGTAATTGTAAATATAGATAAAAAGAATGTTAGTTGTTAAACAAGGCTTTTAGTTTAAGTTATTTTATGGTCAGGATGCGCCTACGGATATGGCTTTGTCTAATAATGAAACAATATTGAATTGTATGGAGTCGCTTTATCTTTGGTCCGTCCGACCGACAAGATAGAACGAACCCGGCGACCACCTATTGTTTCATTATTAGAAGGTCCGGCCACATGTGCGCATTTGGCCGAACCATGGGAAAAATCCGTAGGCAGCATAAATGTATTATAAGACGGAATATCATCCCTCTTGCCTCACTGTTAAAGTCCACGGTTGAATTAACGTTAATGGAAATAACCGTGGACGCTGGTCATTGTAACATGGGACCAGGAACTACAGTGCAGGCCAGATGGGTGATGTTCTGGGCTTTCGCTCGAGAATTCCCGTGGAAGACGGACGTGGAAACGGTCCGCACCAGTAATTGTAAAGTAGAATAAGTTCATTTGTAATCGTAGTCTTAGTCCATTTGTAAAATACAGTTTGCTTTAAACATCCATCGTTTGTGAAATAATTCCGCTCTCCTGAAGAACTAATCACGATAGATCCCCCAAACTATTAGCGACGCCTACCGCGAATAATATTTATTTAATACAGTCCATTATAGAAAGTCTAAAATCGTCTAGACCGAGGCGTTGCTAATAGTGTTTGGTCCTTCGAGCGCCGGATCACAGTGATTAATCCTTCGGATATTTTGTAAAATCTATGTTATTGTTGTGTTACTAATTTTTCTTTTTGTTAAGCAATGGTTCTAACGCGTAGCCAGGCCGGTCAGGAGAGCACGATGAACACACCAGTCACCGGGCTACGAGACGACCCGGAGGAAGCGCGGCGAACCATCCGCTTCGAACCTGCTCCGAATTCACCATCGAGAGGGCAGCACGAGGTATTACCTACCATTTCTCACCAGCAGGAGGGAGAAGACTCCGTGAACGGAAGGCTAGCAGGACCTTCAGCGGAGGAGAGCGAACGGTACTCTCAGGCAATACCACGTGCGACCGGCCCGCGAGCGTGCGCGGAGCGGAGCCGCGAGCCGTCGCCGGCGTGCTCGGTGGCGTCCGTCCGATCGACGAGCAGCGCCGCCGCGAGAATGAGGCAGGTACGTTTTGAAGCGGAAGAAAAATTATTCATACTACAGGAACAAAAGTTAGAATTGGAGGCAGAGCGGATACGAAGAAAGCTTGCCTTGGACATTGAACTGATAGAGTCCGAGGAGAATGAGCCTGTAATAAACGCGAACCAGATGGAAAGTTGGATAGGAAATACAGCAGCTGTAGATGAGCGATCGGTGCCCGGTGAACAGCGTGCAGCTATAGAGCGACGTCCCCTCTACGAACGACGGGGGGAGCTGACACGCAGCCGGCTCTGTGACGAACGGATGGACACCGGCGAACGGCGTGCGGCCCTAGAACGACGGGCCCTTTCCCTGACCTACGGGGAGCTGACACCCAACCGGTACGATTACGGTGAGTTACCACCCGGCGAACGGCGTGCGGCCCTGGAACGACGGGCCCTTCCTCTGAACTACGGGGAGCTGACACCCAACCGGTACGAATACGGTGACTTACCACCCGGTGATAAGCGTACGGCCCTAGAACGCGGGGCTACCTTCCACGAACAACGGGAAGAGCGAACACGCTACCGGTATGAACGTGAACAACCAGAACTTGGTGAACAGCGTGCGGCCCTTGAACGTGGGACGCTCCCCTACGAACCTCGGGGAGACCAGACACGCAACCAGTCTGGTTGTAATATTCTAAACTTGAATGAACGGCGTGGAGCTCTAGAAAGCAGGGACACTCCTGCGAGTCACGGGAGCAGACACGCAATCAGTGTGGTAAAAACCGACGGCGTTCAAGATCACCGACGCCATCGGGGAGCGCCTCGAGAACGCGAGGCACCGATCAGATGGTAGAGGCTCTAGAAAAATTGGTAATAAATCGACCGCCACCGCGTCAAATTTATGATTTACCAATATTTTCAGGTTCTACAAACGAATGGTTTTCGTTCAAAGCAGCTATGCGAGAGACAACTCGGCTCTACGGCTTTTCCCCCGCGGAGAACATGGCGCGGCTTCGGAACTGCCTGCGTGGAGAAGCCAAGGACACCGTTGCGGCCTTGCTTCATACGGTGAACGATCCAAACATCGTAATGAAGACGCTGGAGCAGTGCTTCGGGCGGCCAGAGGTCATCATAGACAGGACTCTCAGCGAGCTACGCCAGGTGCCACGACCCGGTACATCCGCGAGCGAGCTTAACCTCTTTGCGGTAAAGGTGCAAAACTCGGTGAGTGTGCTTCGAGTTGTTGATAATAAGGGCTATCTGTATAACCCGATGCTATCTCGAGACATACTCGAAAAGCTTAGTCCACACCTGAGATCGAGATGGTGTGACTACGCTGAACATCACGCCGACAGCGCAGATCCAGAGATCGTCGTGCTATCTCGCTTTCTGATGAAGGAAGCAGACTGTGCGCTTAGATATAGCTATACTACACCAGTAACAACGGCTGTAGCTCAAAGGCAACAAGCACCTGCAATGAGTAGGACAAAACAGAAAAACCTGTCCAAGAATGTCTATGCACTTGATGACGGAAATAAAAAAGGTGAATACAGTTGCATAGTGTGTAACGGAAATCATGTTCTTACGAAATGTTCTAAGTTCCAGGGTATGAACGTGAACGAGCGATGGGAACAAGTTAAAAAAGACGGGCTATGCTTCAAATGCATATCTAGTCGCCATCGCCGTGTGAACTGCAAGGCGAAGATGTGTGGGGTCGACGGATGCCGGCTCGCACACCAAGCCATGCTGCACTCCGAACGAGTGCAAGCGTTGAACATTGAAACTACGGAGCCCGCTGATCGAGCAGACGATGTCGAAATGGTCACCGCTACCTCAAGTAACACGCACGAGAGAGAGGTAATACTTAAGATTTGTCCCGTCACAGTAAGCGGACCGCGGGGTCGTATGAAAATCTTCGCACTCCTTGACGAGGGATCGACCGTATCTCTGTTGGATGACGAAGTGGCTCGACAAATCGGAGCAGAGGGGCCAAACAAGCCACTCAGTATCAACGGCGTGAACATGGAAACACGAGACGCGTCAAGTCAACTCGTTAAGTTTAATTTACAGGGTGCCGATAAAAAGACGCATAGCGTACGAGCGAGAACTATGGAGAAATTACAGCTTCGGTCTCAGTCCATCCCCGAACAACTGCTGCGCCTGAATCATCATCTGAAAGACTTAGACCAGGCAAGTATTTGCTATGAGCATGTTAGACCAAAGCTACTTATAGGTGCAGACAACTGGGAATTAATCGTGTCCCGTGAATTACGCTTGGGTAAGAAAAACCAGCCGGTGGCCTCAAGAACTACTATCGGCTGGGTTATTCACGGATTATGGCCACGGACGGCGCTGAGACAGGAGTCGGAGCAAGTACTCCATATTTTCAGCGAGAATGAGGACCGTCTCGAGAATGTCGATAAAAATGATTTTCTATTTCCCTCGAAAGCAAAGGTAAGTAGACCTATAGAACGTACCATGGTCACCTCTCATGGCACGGTTGAGAGCGTCAGCTATGAAACAAGCCAATCTTGGAACAACGAAGGCGAGACAAACCGATCGCCGATAAATAAGGTTGAGCTTGAAGGACAGGTATCAGTACACCAACCAAAAGAGATCACCGAATCGGGAGAGTTCACGGATACCAACTACCAGGTATTGAATGAGGACTCAAACGAACTGCCAGCGAGAACGGGATCACATCCATCATTTGGTTGCAAAGTTCCGAACAAAATATTGGAACAACAATGGAAGACGGCGAGCAACATTGTGAGATGTAATTCGTCGCATAGCCACACGGGAAAAAACTGCATTATGAAATGTCTTTATAATGTGCGATTGGTTTCAGCGCTGCATTTGCCCAGATGCTACGGTCCGGTGGAGGAGACCGTTAGTCGATGGCTTCACATTTTCTGTGTAGCTACCGAATGGTACCGCGACAATGGGTTTGATGTATATCGGTATGTTTCAGATAACGATGATGGGTGGCTCACAGATCGGGGTTCTTCTCAGACTAATGACATGCTTAGTCCGGTTCTTAAGGTCTAAGTTTAAAGTATTAGTAGTTTGAGAAGGTTTTTAATCACACTGCGTTGTGTAAGAATAATCAAGACCTACTAGACATAAAAGGTTCTCAAACTACAACTACTGAAATAGAACAATTGCACTTGTTTTTCTTTATGTTGACAGATGTAAGACCGTAAAAAATTTAGATAAGATCACCTACAACGGGCTGAAGGACAATGGCGGAAAAATGTCAGCGCTTCTGCTTCAGCGAAGAACCACAGTCGTTAAGAAAAAGGAAGAAGCCAGATCCAGATCTGAACGAATCAGCTAGTTAGTGGGTGAACTGGCGCAGCGAGCGTCTCCGTCGATGAAAAGACACGCAAACCACGAACGCGTGGAGAATGACCTCCGGCGACGATAATGAGCCTTATACTACGATTCGCGGCAGCATACGTAGAGTGAGTGTACCTCTGCGGGACTACGAAGTACTCCAAACATTGCTCATCAAGGCGAAGTACTGTGCAAGAACATCACCTGTTGGTCGACCTACGACACCTGGAGACCCTGACGTCGAATGACTTTATTGGGCACGTCAGCGAACCACCCGACCACAAAGCTTCGTGGACCAGGCGACCGGCGCACGTGGCGCGCCTGCTGCAAGCGCCTGCTGACGAATAAAGCGGCGTTGCACAACTGACTACTTCGGTATTGCGCGCGACAAGGAGCGAGCAGAACATACAACTACGGGAAGGTGACCTAGTTAGACTTGTTGACCCCAACTTGCCGAGGAACATGAACACTGAGAGATATTGCAGTAACTTCTTCTTACTAATCTTCCCTGAACCTGATGGCAATGTGTGCAGCGTGAACGCAAACACCAGAAGCGGAGTATTACCGACAATTCAAAAGGCCGACTTCGAGACTCGCCGTGCTACGCGTAGATGGCTCCGCCGAGGCTTCGCCGGGGGGAGACTGTTAGCGACAGCGAGACGTTCCGCGAGCGTTCAGTACCTATTTAGCCCATGTTCAAGTAGTAGTCCATGGAAAAGACTTTCTAGTTTTATACTTACAGTGTTGATTTGTTACCCATACATAGTTATAGTGAAATAGTGTTAGTATTTAGGGAATATTCAACACATGTTCTTAAGTTAATACAATTGTGAATGGTAATTGTAAATATAGATAAAAAGAATGTTAGTTGTTAAACAAGGCTTTTAGTTTAAGTTATTTTATGGTCAGGATGCGCCTACGGATATGGCTTTGTCTAATAATGAAACAATATTGAATTGTATGGAGTCGCTTTATCTTTGGTCCGTCCGACCGACAAGATAGAACGAACCCGGCGACCACCTATTGTTTCATTATTAGAAGGTCCGGCCACATGTGCGCATTTGGCCGAACCATGGAAAAATCCGTAGGCAGCATAAATGTATTATAAGACGGAATATCATCCTCTTGCCTCACTGTTAAAGTCCACGGTTGAATTAACGTTAATGGAAATAACCGTGGACGCTGGTCATTGTAACATGGGACCAGGAACTACAGTGCAGGCCAGATGGGTGATGTTCTGGCTTTCGCTCGAGAATTCCCGTGGAAGACGGACGTGGAAACGGTCCGCACCAGTAATTGTAAAGTAGAATAAGTTCATTTGTAATCGTAGTCTTAGTCCATTTGTAAAATACAGTTTGCTTTAAACATCCATCGTTTGTGAAATAATTCCGCTCTCCTGAAGAACTAATCACGATAGATCCCCCAAACTATTAGCGACGCCTACCGCGAATAATATTTATTTAATACAGTCCATTATAGAAAGTCTAAAATCGTCTAGACCGAGGCGTTGCTAATATAGGCAGAAGAGTCTAGATTTTGAGCCCAAACTTTATCATTACGGTATAAAATTGTTTCCCTGAAAAGGGTATGCGGTCAGTTTGGTCCCGTTTATTTTGTACCCTTCGGATTCCAATCATAAAGTACAATATCCAATGACAGGTACAATTTCGTAAATCAGAATTTATCTTTCACAGCACAGCCAGCATAAAATAAAAACTAGGCCTAAATCCGGAGACTAAAATTGGTGTGTTAAACGTCGATAGTTATTTGATTGCTTCTATTTTTTTTTACTAGAATACTTGCAATAACAGCCGTTTCGATCTTTGTATTCAGCAAAAATGTGACTAAGTTTTTAAATAGAGTTCGACCAAAAAACTAATCAGTTTTGAACTAAGTTAAGGAATGAACACGAAAAAGGTAAAACCACAGAGCAATAAAAAAATTAATAGCACCTTTATCAACAAAACTAATGAAACCATGTTGACCCATTGGGGGTTGGTGGATAACGCATGATCTTGAAAATTCTTGGAACATGCCGGTTTCTCCACAATGCTTTCCTTTACAGATAAATCAAGTGATGATAATAAAGTTGTTCATTTTCACGGGGAAAAACCTCGAGAAGTTTTCGGAAAAGAAGAAGCAGGATTCGAACCTATAACCTCAGGATTGTGAATTGCATGTTCTAGCAGCTTAGTCATCAAGGTTTCCTAATACATACATAGATCCATATTGATATTAATAATTCCAAATATTTACAACAACAAACTAGCAATTCTGAAAAAATACATGTTTGTGACTGACATGATAATAATATTATAAAACTCATATTCAGTTTTTATAATACACGTCCTGCTTATCTTACATTTCGAATAAAAATAATTCTAGTTAAGTGTGGAGCAAAACCTCCATAATCACAGCACAATTGCCACTTACTGAAAGGAAAAGATAGTCGCAGTTACGATTTACAGCTCTCAAATAACGAGCAATTTATAGTATTCTGCAGGTTCTATCAGAAAAGGATAGACTATTGTCCATCACTTTAATGACGAAAAACACCAACATTTTTAAAACATCGCCACCATTAAAATAATAACTTGCTCTCAGTTGTGCATTTTATGGCGAAGTACGGCACAGCTTGCACTTTTGATTTTTCCTTGCATTTGTTTTAGTAAGATACTGTTAAATAAAGAGGTGTCTTCAAAAAAACCTTATATACTCAAAAGTCAAAATAATTACAATTAATAAAAAATGAAAACAAAAGAAAGAGCACACAAATTGTGCACATTTTCAAAGTTTGAAATTACCATTTCACTGTAATAACATCACACATGTTAAATATCGTACAGAAAACTGTCAAGCATTATACGAGTACCTATAATATGTTATTATACAATTTATACTGACCCGTTTTCATTTTTTTTTACATTTTTATTGGAACTTTGCCATCACTCTCTATATGTAACATCGGCTGTGCGTTACTACTTCACTTGTATTTTTTTTGCGCGTTGTCTATTATTTCTAAAACCATGGTACACACATGATTGTCACTTAACGCTTTCCATGAGCTAAATATATAGTGTATACACTTACATTAATTAATGAAATGACATGGGTGAATGATAGTGTAGTTAATGATATGAAAAAAACTGCAGTCATAGGAACTGCCGATAGAAATAAAAACTTATAACTCAGAATTTGATAGTTCACTTTAGAAACTACGCGGGTGAAAACGCAGGGCGTGGTCGTGACGTCCCGTTGATCATGGTCAACTCTTATACCTATAACTTGTATACCTCTTCTTATCCATTATTCCGCAACGCCGTACAAAAATCATGCGACAAGTAGAAATGATCGAGAATTGCAACCCCCTATCTTCACTTGCACTTTGTTGGACAGGTTTCAAGTGACGGCATAGTGCTCAATCTTTTTATTTTATACTCTTCTATCATCCTACATAGGTCTCCTGGTGGTTCATATGACCCATCAATTTTGTTCACGGGCCTGTAGTCTATAATACACATACCACGTCACGTACAAAGTCTTAAACTAAAATAACCCGTCCCGAACCGTTCCTGGTGCAAATGTCCCCAAAACGCTGGCTGTGTCACCTCACTGGAAAGTGATGGCTATCCTCTGCCTCAGAAACGAGCCAAAGTGGGAACCACATCTTCGTTTCGTAAACGACGCTCAATCTCGCGAACTAAATCCTTAGGGAAATATACTCAGGTATGTACTCCTCAGCACCCCGTATAAAGTCCCTAGAGCAAATAAGGTATAAAGGAGCACAAATACCCAGCACCCAACCCAACACCTTCTTCTTTGTGCAAACTCAAGAGGAGAAGGAGACCCTGACAAACCAGGGTTACAGATCGGGCACCGGGTCACGCATCCTTACCATCCATGAAGCTCAGGGATTAACATACGAGTCGGTCATCGTAATAAATACTAAGGCAAACATGAAGCTGCTCGAGAGCGTGCCCCATGCTCACATACTACGCTGACGACACTGATGACGCCATCGGTCGGTTTGTACGGCGAGCGTTAGCTGCATCACCGAAGACCATCCGAGAATTCAACTTACAGATGGCCATCAAGGACAGAAATGCGGCCGTGGTGGAGGCTCTGGGCCGAGTGGAGGCGGCTTAGGCAAAAGACGATGTGGAATCGATTACTATCGAAATCCCAACCGGTAGTGATCGGCTCAACAGACGAAATTCGACTGACTAGACTGGGCTTAGGTTCAAAAGGTTCAGAACACCCCCCTGTTTTCCCCTTCGTCTTCTAATCCAAGAAATATGTAAAAATATTGTAATTGTAATGACGAAGGTAACGGACCCCGAAGTGGCTAAAATTAATTTTTTAAAAAACTAAATCCTTGGCATCGAACACAGGAACGGAACACAGGACACAAGGAACGTTTGCCGAAATAAACGCTTTGCTAACTGTTTAACTACGCAGCGACGACAACCCAGCACGTGGTGACCATCAGCTTGAACCATGGCACCGCAAGTGCATATATGGGGTTCACACATTTTGCAGCCTAAGTCGCCAATACCCGTAAGGAGTCGTTGTCCAATAAAGTGCCCAGACTGGAGGTGAATGTAGTATGCTATGCTTTTTCAACCGTGTTATTCGTCTAGCGTAGATTAAGATAGATGCAGCAACAAATAAAAAAACGACTATTATGATATTTATTTTAGAGATAGATAGATTTATTTTATAAATACGTAACATTAACCATCTATAGTATTTGCGAAAGTCTTGTTCACCTAAAATAAGTTGAGGTGGAGGAGGTTTTATATTTCCGTTACATTTTCTGTACGGTTTAGTGCACAGTAGCCGAACTGGAGCTGGTAAGCCGTGGCGCAAAGCTATTTGATATCTTCTACAATTGAACTGGGAACGAGTTTTCTATTCCTTTCGCGTTTTTTTAATATTTAGCTGTTTTGAACTTTGAACCCAGGAGAGCGTTTTTTCCAGTAAATACTCATTAAAAAAGGTATATAATTTCGGAAGCTTACTAATGTTTAAAATGTAAGGTGAACTACTTCGATAACCTAAGATAGAAGCTACAGATTGGAATCAGCTCGAAAATTACGTTTATGTCTAAATAAGCAGGGTATATCTACATATAAAGTAATAAAAATCAGGTGGAATAAAGTAAGCAAGTCTGAACTAATAAAGTAAAGATATAGACTGAAAAACACATTGATAGGTTTACAAAATTTAGTTTAAAACTAGTGTGAACTAAAATTACAGGCTGGAAACACACTGACAGATATATAGAGCTGAAATTGGCAGGTACAAAATTAAAGGTAACAACTAGTGTGAGCTAAAGATACAAACTTGAATCCGTTGGCAAGCACGAAAGTGTGGATTAACAATCAAGATAAACCAGGATCTGTTTCTGCCAAGCGTAGTACCAGCTATACTAGCAGGTTCAACAGCTCGGAAGGCAGTGGCTTCTTTTGCAAACTTATCATTTCACAAAAGGAAGCTGTTCACTCTTCAATTCACCCTTGCAGCGTAAGGCAGAAAGGTATGCCTTGCTCTCTTGCGTCGGATTTTGTGGGTCAAGATCATCTCGAAATACATTCTTGTAATAGTAGTAAGAAGAGCAAAGATACAAATGAACCTTATTATTACATTTATGGAAGTTACACGTACCCAAAAAATCAGTCAAGAATCCATGAAGTACCAAAATAAAGCGCAAGATACAACTAGTCTGTAATGAGAACACATACTTACTACAAGACACTACCATTGCAAACAAAATTAATTTAGACAAAAAATCAAAATAATAACAAACGTTAATAGACCATAATTAATACTCGCAAAGAAACATAAAAGGAATCACTTCCAACATTCCGGAAAAATTATGTATACCACTAATGCCCTAGACTCTTCCGTACGACGCGACGGTGCAATTACATGGAAACCACTTAATTGCCGAGCAGGCTTAAGTAAAAACTATAAATTAGCATCTAGGGATATACCTATGCACTCGCTTTTCGGACATTTGCACCTGAAATTTGGCCAGTACTTGTGGTTTGGTGTAACATTGACAATGCGAAATGAGTATGAGTGTAAAAAATCTTTGTGACAGAAATCTAGAGAATCTGTTCAAATACAACGTTACTTAGAACTTAAACCTAAGGCAATAAGAGCGCATTGTGCCCATCATTATATAGATATACGGTCTTATTCATAAAAAATGCTTATGGAAGACTTAAAACACAAGGAGTGTTAAAACGCTCGATAAGCTTGTAAATTCCGTATTCATAAACGCTTTATAAGCCTTCTTTAACTAAAGCATTACTAATATCAGTTTTAGGATCAAAATGTTGCCATTATAATGAAATCGATCGATTTTATAGACAAACTGACAGAAACGTCCACAGATAAAACGAGTTTGATGGTGGAGCCATAGACAATGCTACAGAATAAAAAAATATTACATACACTGTGAAGTTATGAAGCGTGGAAATTTAAAATTATATAACTAAAACGTAGTGGTGTTCGTTCGTTCATTAATTTATTTTATTTTATAAGAAAAATTGCTAAAGAAATAAATTAGAAATAAATTCCGAAAGTAAAAGGATCACTCCTACTTATATACACCTTTCGTCGATGTGGATTACTTTCATGTCAAAATGTTTTATTCTTTCAACATCAACACCTAACATTACATTGGTTTTTATACACTACATAATATAATATATACTCACTAAATTCACATACATTCAAACGTTTGGAATATTTGAAGCAAGAATCCTGGTACCTCGATTTCACGTGTTTTCCGACAATCAAGCTCATAATTCTCAGAAGCTATGAAGAAGATTGAAGACTGAGCACCTCAATTTAGAATATAATATAACAAAGATACTCCCAACGCTCAAACGCTGGACATTGGCGAAATTACGGTGACATTACCGAATGGAAACCAACCAAAAAAAAAGTTGAAGTTGAATATGTCACAAAGCCATTTTGACACTAATCAGCTGTTAAGAGTCGGCCAATTTTGCCTTAAAACGCCGCTAAAGTAGGGTTCTCGGCTCTATAACTTTATAGAAGGCTTATAGCACGTTTTAGCACTAAAATAATTCTAATTTATTTCTTTAGCAATTTTTCTTATAAAATAAAAGAAATTAATGAGAGAACGAACGAACACCACTACGTTTTAGTAATATACGTTTTTGTAGTGGTAGGACTCTTGGCAGAGTCCGCCTGGGGAAGTACCACACCTTTGCCAGTTATTCTACCGCCAAGCAGTAATGTGCAAACATTACTGTGTTCCGGTTGGAAGGGCAATGTTTCCAGAGAAATTACAGGGCTTAGAGATATAAGATCTTAGATCTCTGGGTGACGAGCGCAGTGCAGTGCTAGGTAATGATTTGGACTCTTCATGTTCCAATAGCTGCGTGTCACTGTGCTGTTATGTGTCAGGCATGTTGCTTACCATCAGGCACATGTCCTGGTCGTCTCGTCACTCTTTATTTAAAAAAAAAAAAAAAAATATATAATTTTAAATTTCTCCGCTTCATAACTTCACAGTGTTTGTAATTTTTTTTAATTCTGTAACATTGTCTATGGTTCCACCATCAAACTCGTTTTATCTGTGGACGATTCTGTCAGTTTGTCTATAAAATCGATCGATTTCATTTTAATGGCAACATTTTGATCCTAAAACTGATGTTAGTAATGCTTTAGTTATAGAAGGCTTATAGAGCGTTTATGAATACGGAATTTTATAGTTAACTAATGAGTGTTTTAAGTCTTCTATAAGAATTTTTTATGATTTTTTTAAGACCGCAAGTCTTTAGACATGCTATAACTTTTTATGAATAAGGCCGATAGAATATAGCCTAGTTAATTCGAACATGCAAGAGTACAACAACTCCCATAGATTTAAAAATTGATATGTTATTTACATTTAGTTACATTTTTGTTAAGTATTATTAGGTGTATGAAATGTTTTAAAAAATCCCTGCTTAAAATGATACGATGTAACCCCAAGAAAAATTTAACAGGGTCGGAAACTATGCGAGTGAAATCGCGGGATGCTATTGGTTATAAAATTTTCTCAATACTTTTTGCCTAATACCTTTTGTATGTTTTTACTTCTAAACATAAAAATGTATTGTAAAGTTCGATAATACGTTATATTTTGATATTTTGCAATATTAGAAATATTGCAAAATGTCGAACATTTCAATTTCATTACAATCCTTAAGTAAATTTTAGAACTAATATGTCACTCGAGAGTTTTGAAAACATAAACATAGCAAAGTAATCAATCAAAAAAATACTGAAACAAACTCTGAGAAAAGTTAAATTGTAAATATATTTATGAGTATACTTAGGTACGTCGTGTGTACTCAACCTTATTGTAAAACCAGAACAAAAACATGAGGTTTAATAATTTTATATGTATTTTTAATCAATACACTTACTCCTAAAAGTGACAAGATGTGTCGGCTCCTGTCCAAAACAGCACAGTGCCACGGAGCTATTGGAACAAGATGAGTCCAAATCATTGCCTAGCACAACGCTGCGCTCTTACACCCAGATATATCAAATGCTTAATCTCTACGCCATGTCACTTTTCGGAAATATTACGTTTGTTGTTAGCTCTGGTTCGTAAAAATACTTGCCGCCAATGGAAAAAATTGCGTTCCTTTTTTTTTCATCTTATAAAATCTAATACAAGACTTAGCTATTAATATATTCACATGGTTCTAATAAAACTCTACTTCAACACAAGAATGTTATCACAAAACACGTATTCCCTTTTTAAAGAAATACGACCCGAAGAGGCATCATTATTTTTCTTATGATAAATCGATACCCAACCTGCGGAGGCTCGGCTGTTAACAGTGTCATAAACTAGAAATGTTTTTTTCTGGCGTCTCTTACATCGGTGTTTTAATAAAAGCGGATCACGGCTTCTCGCCTGAATATTGTCGCGGATATTTCAATATTGGTGGGATTAGCAGCCTATTTAAACACCACTCTGAATGCTGCGCTGCGTCATATTGAAATACAATTTCATTCAAAGCAACCTTTCAAAATATTTACTGAACGTTTTTAATTTGGAGCTACGTGTCCTCTGCAGTGGGGCGTTCGGGGCTTTGCGAGGTGTCCAAACAAACATGTTTTCGAAGCTTGCGACTCAAAGTTTCTATGTCTTTGATTTAACTCGTCCAATCGTAGAGGTAAGAGAACTTTAGAGTTGTAACTTCTATTAGAACTTTATAGCTAGTGTGAATGCTACTTATCTGTGTGAAAAGGCTACCATGAAAGTTTAAACTTCTAGCTTCATTTTTAAAAAATATTTTAGTACAGCGCCATGATTTCTCGTTAATTAATGGGCCTGATTATAGTTCGTTAAGCAAAATATAGTGACTTAATGTAAAAATCTACTACTATTACTATAGCCACTATAACTGATATTTACACCAAGCTCGTTGTAAAATATTTGTAAATTCATTATTTTCTAAAACTAAATACAAAAATATTAATTAGCAGTACCTACCTATTTCTAGTGCTAGTATCTACCTAATTAACCGCACTTAAATTTTTTTTTTTTTCAATTTTCATTAATAACCGTAATTGCTTGGTAAATATTATGCCATCGTGAAATTGTTTATACCGTGAGATTTTAATCTAACTTAGGCTAAGTTTCGTTTACTTTGCAATCTTTGTTTTACACGATATATATTGTACAACTGTAACATGATGCGATTTCTAACCTTACCATCAATAAAGTACACAGGTTTGCTACAAGTCGTCTTTTCAATTTTACTTCTTCACCTACGAACGTCTCACCCTAAGCTACACAACTACAATATTATTTCTACGACACACACAAACAACAGAAACACAAAATCATTTTCCTCACACAACAAATCAATCATAAGTTTGATATGATATATTTATAAGGCACGGTGTCCCTGCTGATGACGGGTTTGCATAAATTCTAGTCCGTCCACCGACGCGGCCGAACAGTCATTTATCAAGGGGCCCGTTGTTTCATAAACTGTCTAATGCTGTCCATAGCATTGTTATCGCGTGACATTTATTGCTACTGTATACGGCGCGAATTAAACAATCTACAGCCAAATTTCTACAGATGTCTTGATTAACGAATTTACCTAGTGAAGTACCAAGTTTTTTAAAGTTATTTTTTTAAGCTCGCAAAAATCATAATATAACTAACGTCATTGTCACCGAACGTTTCCCAAAAGCCATTACTATAATATAATTACTATGATATATATACAGTGTGTACAAGTACAAGTGAGTGTGTACAGAATCCGTAATGAGGATATTCGCAAAAGAACGAAAGTGGCCGACATAGCTCAAAGAGTAAGCAAGCTGAAGTGGCAATGGGCAGGCCACATCGCTCGCAGAACTGACAACCGATGGGGAAGAAAGGTTCTCGAGTGGCGACCACGAACCGGAAGACGCAGTGTTGGACGGCCTCCCACTAGATGGACCGATGACCTCACAAAGGTCGCTGGAAAACGCTGGTTGCAGGTTGCGCAGGACCGTTCGTTGTGGAAATCTAGGGGAAGGCCTATGTTCAGCAGTGGACGTCTTGCGGCTGATGATGATGATGTGTACAAGTACTGTAAAAAGTTATAAGTTTTCACTCCTGGTGGCAGTCCCTATAATTGCCATTTTTTTAATTGGATAGAGTGAAGCAATAAGCAAGCAAGCAAGACATACCCCTGATAGTAAGCATCAGGCTTGTCCAGTAATTCTGCAAAGAGTCCATCCACTAACCGCATAACAACTAAAAAGTAGGTTTCTGCTACGCTCGTTATTATTAGTCCACAATCAACCTTAGACAGTTACGTAAAATATTCATATTTAACATCAAAATTACGTAACAAGGACAACTTTTGTGTTGCAATATTCTGACTGAACAAACTAATAACTTGTCATTGTAATCAATATAAATATGACCTGTTTTCTATTTTTTGTACGTAATGATCTAATGATGTTAACTCTATCCTGTATTCACCTAAAGGGCGTGTGGGCCGTAATTTTGAATTTTTAAAACAACTTTAAGACCTTTAAAATTGTGTATTAAACTCTGAAAAAAATATATGTAATAGTTAAGGATCTAATCTAGTGCAATTCGCAGTCAGTAACACGATTTAATGAATTTTACTTGATAGAAAAAAAATCCAAAATTTACCCCTTTTCAAAAAGTTTTTTCAAGTTTATGACTATACTAATGAATTTTTTTACTAAATTTTTGTACTCAACGAAAGCCACTAAAAAGTTATAGATGCATTCGCAGAGTTTGACTTGATAAAAAGTATCAGTTATTCACTATGTTTTAATATCTACCATATATATAGCGCGCCGTTCGGCAGGCCTGATCAGTCGCGTTTCGGCGCTCACGGACGACGGGCCTGTGCTTGATTTTGCAATTTTGACAACAGATACATTTTAAATATTACGATCATAGTGCCACAGTATAACAATATCAGTAGGTATTACTAGTGAAGCACGCTATGATCTTGATTTTTGATACCGTTTTCATTGGAATTGCAAATAGACGCTGATACTAATTAGCACGCTGTTTACTTTATGTTGTAGACCAAAAGTCCCCTTTTGGTCTCAAAAAACTGACGTCGATAGCACATCAGTAAAAAATTCAATGCGAATGCAATGGAAAATAGATAAGTATCGGTAAAATATTCGTCCGTTAAATCAGAGATCGGGATAAGGAAATAATGAGAGGGGATAAATCCCCTGCGTAAATCCCCTAATATGAATGCAAGTTAGGTATCATTTATGATGCTTTTATATGCTATTTAAAAAAATCCTTCGTAGTTGGTTGCCATTTTAAATTCTTTGGTAGTAAGGTACTTAGTACTTGGAAGAAAAGTCCTCACATACAGATTTTACACCTTTGGAAGAGACTTTCGCATCTTTTCCCATCTTTTGTTGCCAGTAAACTTTTTTTTCGAACTTACCGATTACGATTTATTATGTCAAATTTGTTGATAACAATGTAAAAATAATAAGATGTGAATTCTGTTCCCAGTAGCATAAACATGTTCCTTTTTACCGGAATAAATAAGTAAATAAATAAATAAATATTGGTGGACAATTCACACACAACACCATCTGACCCCAAACTAAGCAAAGCTTGTGTGATGGCAGCCAGATAGCTGATATAATACTTTTATAGATTTAAATACATACTTATTATCTATAGAAACACCCAGACACAGTGCAAACATTTGAATTCATCACACAAATATTTGCACTGGGTGGGGATCGAACCCACGACCCTCGGCTTCGCAGGCAGAGCTACTACCAACTAAGCCACTAGCACAATGGAAGAAGGGTTATGTTTTTCGCGCGTATCTTTTATGTTTGTAAATCTTTTATTTCCACAAATCTTCCAAACGGCTGGATGGATTTTGGTAACAAAGATATTCTAAGACTAGTCTGACTCGCCAAAGTGTCCTTAGATAGTAGGTAATATTTTTTTACGTGTAGATTTTTTTGTAGTCGGGGTTTTCAAATTAAAGTTATTCTATCATATTGATCGTTGCTCGAATAAACAGCACCGTTCATCATCATGATTGAAGAGTTGAACGAAGAATTTGGTCTCCACTTTTGTAATAAGAACAACTAAGCTGTGAAACGCATTGCCAGAGTGGGTTTTTGTCGAAGGTTCGAACCTTGGGGTTACGAGGTACACTGTGCTTGTTTCTATTAGAGAAACAAGTGCCATCGTAGACCACATTATTTACATCCACTATTATCGGCATCATCGCAATCGTATCATTAAATGGGTTATAAATCGTAAACGGTAAGTTTTACAAAAAAAGTTTACTAGCAACAAAAGATGCAAAATTTTATTTTCTACAATTATTGTCAAAATATATAGTTTCCAAAATATCGGCTAAAACAGTTTTTTGCAATTGGCGTTTGAAGCTCTACCTGGATCTGTGAGCATTTTGTAATTTTATGCTCAGTAAGTGATATTTACCTCATAGAAAAAATTGGATTAGAAATTTAGTGCAAAGTTGACAAAAAAACTTTCTATTTTTACTGGCCTTTCATTACGTTTCAGCACATTTTTTTTAATTTTTAACGGACTTGTGAATTATTAGGAAACATTGTAAAAAGATGCATGAAATTGGAAAAGCCGTTCTCAACTTATAGTGTGACCAAAAAGAAAAGGTTGAGTTTTGTATATATATAAATGTAATATTTCTTCGTTTCACTTCACAATTCACAAAATTGTTATCACTAGTATCAACAAATCTTGAACAAAAAATTAGTTTAAATTACATAGTCCAATATTTTATTGTTATTTCTGCACTGTGGCACCGATTCCGCGGTCGGTGACGGTCGCGAGAACAAGACAGCGTTAAATACCTCATTTGACAGAGCTACCTGGCCTTAAATTGAAATTCTTTGAAAACCTTTCGAGGAACAAACTTCTGCGAGTTTTAATAGTGCTGTTTAGTTACCACATTAATTGTAATTTAAGAATAGAAATAAAATAAAAATACCTCATCGTTTTTGAATAGCCTGTAGCGAGCTAAGAGACTTCAAACGCAATTCAGTATTTATACAATAAGATAAGCGCGTCGGCGTAGGATTTGATTTTATCTTGAAATTAGTCAGTTTGTCAATCCTCGGGTGGAAACTCGAAAGTGATGTTAAACCTGATTTTCTGTAGCCGTCTTTGTATATAATTAGACAAACTCGTTATGGAAACTTTATGCTCTGAAAATCGTTAATCCTGTAATGATAACACAAAAAGTTTTATAAACACCTATTGTAGTATTATGTGAGTAACTAAAACGCATTGTCTTAAATAGATAACGCGCTGAGTAAACGACACAATACAAAGATTTCAAACTTAGGTAAACGCGTAATATAAACTGAGAAATAATAAATATATTTACCTAACGATCTCTAAAAACGAAATTCTACAAAAGTGGAACTTTATAATTGGCCTTTTAGGCCTGTCATGTTATAATTTTTTGTATCTAGCTGTAAGATTCCCTAACTTAATAAAATAAAATAAATAAAATTTCAATAATCGATTATCAAAACTGTTCATTAGACTGAGTAGTGCTGTGTTGTAACAAGTAATCGTTTTTCTTAGAATAAGCATTATTTATTTCAAACTTGAGACTAGGGGCATACTCTTACAAGAAGAGTGAGCCAAAACCACTACTTTGACTCATGTCCTAGAAACACATCTTTCGTGGAACATCGATTTTTCCTTCACTTCTAAAGCCAGTAGTAATATCAAAGTACATCGAGTGTTTGTAGGCTATTTTCCTTGATGCTGGATACCTGGAAGAGATTGCTCTCAGCAAAAAGGCCGCTATATGTGGTGCTAGTTCATAAGTGTTTTTTTCTGTAATAGGTACTTGTGTCACAATAAAGAGTTTCTATCTATCTACATCTACACTTCGAAAAGTACTGATCGGTACGGACGGGATTCGAAACAACGACCTCACATAACGTAACGCCACCATGGCTTCTCTTTTGAGCAGCTTTTTGTAAAATACAATTCTGTAAAATACAAGTCTCCAAAATCAGAGGAACAGTTTGTTTTTAACACGAGAACAAGACACTATAGCCATTCTCCAGAATGAATAAACAAGTGAGATCCGAGCCCCACTCTAAGCCCATTAATCACCGGCGAGGCCCATTTCATAAAGTGACATTTTCATTGTTCTCGCCCGAAGTTCCTATTTACTCATTTATGTTCATAACACGAGATGAACCGAAGCTAAGTCCAAGCGCCGTACCACGAAGGCTTATTGCAAAAATGCAGCCGGTTCCTTTCCCAGAGGATGTAAGTGGAACCCAGGTATTACGCTTTTTTTAGTCTGTTTACTTAATATTTTTATAGCTCGTCTTGTCTCTTGTTCTGTAACCAACAATTACTTCAATAATGTATGACCCTTAGATAAAGTATATGTATACCTACATATGTAAACTCTTTGGTTATGGCCCTATAAGTTTTCTAAGAACAATTAACAAACGAAAGCAACTAAAGAAGTACAACCACATTTTTCGTACAGAAATCTCGGGATGCGGACGCAATTTGCACTTAGATTGATTAGAATTCAGATGACACTCAATATGTCGTGTAACTTTGTATAATATTCGATGCCTGTGAGCCGTATTAGTATGTACATAATATATTCCTTCAATTCTTCAAAGTTAAATAAATAAATAAATATTGGTGGACAATTAACACACAACACCATCTGACCCCAAACTAAGCAAAGCTTGTAATATGGTGGCCAGATAGCTGATATAATACTTATATAGTTGTAAATACATACTTATTATACATAGAAACACCCAGACACAGTGCAAATATTTGAATTCATCACATTTGCACTGGGTGGGAGTCGAACCCCACGACCCTCGGCTTCGCAGGCAGAGTTACTACCCACTAAGCTACGAGGCCAGTCAGTTTTTCAGGTATACTTCAAGTATGCTCACTATTTACAGGTATGCTTCTAGTATGATTTATGTATGTTCTACGTATATAAACGGTTGGTAAGATTAAGTCCTGCACCTTCTGCGCCTAGACCAAAATTCGGTAGCAGGTAGTTTTCGTGTGTGGCCCAAACCGATCGGTTCATTTGTAACAAAAGAAAATTGTTAATTCATCTAAGCATGCTCCATATAAAATGAGAATTGAATCGAAACATGATCGCATTAAGATACCACGGTTCGGGCCCTAGTCTAATAACAGAACCGCAAATCTACCGTTTTCAGCAGCACGTCTAAATTATTCATGTCATTTAATCCGAACACACGACAAAGAGCCAACCACGTTTTTTGTTCCATATTAAAGATAAGGGATAATTAAAAGACGAGATAATTGAAAGGAGTTATATATTTTTTAAGCTTACTTCTGTTTCCAATCTAAAATAGATTTTCATTTTCGTTCTGCATAATATTAGGTTTTTCCGGGTAGTTTTTAGTGCAGGGCTGCCGTTGTTCCGAGTTTTCTCAAATTTGTTTTAATGTGAGTGGGTTCATCAGTGGCGCCATTGATATAGGAAAAATCATCTGTCTTGTAATAACATTATTATTCATGGCGTATGCAGGAAAATGCAGGTTTTGTAGCTAATCCATGACAGTGCAAATGTTGAGACTACTACTTGTTACATGTTAACCCTTTCAAGTCTTTGTCATGAGTACAGGTCCATAATCAACAAATCGCCGAAGGCTGGTAAACAAGGTTTCTAAAAAAAACGATCGCTAAGGGGACGACGATGATGATACTTTTAATTTTATAGCAAAAAGTGATGGGGACGAGCAGGACATGTCCTTGGACAGTACGGGTCTTAATCACGAAAAATTCATTGTTTAAATACCTCGACGTTTCGGCAGCGTTACAACCGCCGTGGTCACGAGAAGAACACATACATAAACATTATGGGTTCAAATCTCGAAAGTTTAAAAACAATGAATTATCTCTATGCCCCATAATCTGGAAATATTTCCTTTTAAACGGGAACACAGTGATGTTTGTGCATTAATGCTTGGCGGTAGAATAATTGGCCAAAGGTGTGGTACTTCCCCCAGGCGGACTCTATAAAGAGTCCTACTAAGGACTACAAAAATACTTTTAACTTAGCTAACCTCTAAATGTGAAATCTGAATCATTTATTTTATTTGTATCTGTGTCTTAATTGGGATCCGCAAATTGACTATAAAATTTAATTACGGAGCAACGTACCTAAACAATTCGCCCCACACATGTTATGAAGCGGTTATTGAGGCTTCAATCAGTATGCCATACACCCGAACCTATGCATCTACGCCATTATTAGCGAAAGTAAGCCCTGCCAACATCCTACTACGATAATGAATGTGAAAATTGGATGTAATAACAGGTACAAAAACAGGTAATAAAAGGTAACAACTAATTAGATAGGGATAGCTTGGAATAGCGCATAAGCTACTTATCCCGCAACAAAAATAGATGTTAATCTAGTAATAGCAGCGAGCAACACGGAAGAGAGTAGGCATACACAGCATTTCCCCTCTATCCAAGTACAAGTCCGCGTGGACCATGGAGTTTGATAATATAATGTGGCGTGAGGGCGGGGCTAGATTTGTGAATGGTGCTTTATTTTTTATGTGTAATGGATTGGTACAGGTATGTTTTGTATGTAATAGTGCGGCTTTGCGCTAGTGTGCAACTTCCCCCTCCCTCAAGAAATGACAGAAAGATTTGAACAATATTTTTTAGCTAAGGCCCTTCCGTGCTTGCGCGGAAGATCGAGTTGCTCGATGTGTAATAGTGAATTAAAATTTTAAGCGGAAAATGTCGTGGGCAAATGCTATCTATATACCTCTAAAGCTATTTACTTTCAAGTTTTATTACGTTTCATTTAAGATAATTCTCGATAAACAAGACAAGAGCATTTTGACTAAAACCAGCTCTTTATATTTATGCGAAGTAACAATTTGTAAGTACTGCTCAGAGATGAAAGAATTGTGTTGAGTGAGGTACCAAGACAAGTGTGAACTAACGTGGGCTGCTGACGATGAAACTTCGACACTAACAATGAATTATATGGCTGTATTTTATTCCCGTATTTTGAGACGTAATAGCCTCCCAGTTTAGTAAAGCGCGGTTGTAAAATCGATAAAATATAGAGGACAAAATTCGAAGCCGTTATTGACTTTTATTGCTGGTAACAAATTGGCTGTCAAAACTATAAAAACAGCCTAACCAAATTGCCGCCAGCTGGACTTTAGAGGATTCATTACAGAAAATAAATTTTAATACAATTCTGATGCAATCAAACTTGCGGTAATTTCTCGATACGTACAACAATTCTCAGTATTTCGATATTCGATATCGATGTACATATTTCAGTGAGTGATACACAATTTACTTTTTTTCTACGTAACGCTACTTGTATATTTTTCATCGACCCATTTTCCGGGGACACCGATCACTGTTTACTTTTCCTAAACCAACTTAGATGGAATAAGAAAAAACGATAAAAAATCATCATAGAAGCCGATTATAAAAAGAGCCACAGCAATTCATAATGTATCCCATGTTGAGACGGAGTTCCGACAATAAGTAAGAGCAGCTCGCGTGAATACATCAATATGGGCGATGTCGGAAACCTTCAATGCCTTTATTTATGCCTCACAAGTGACGGCGACGAGAATGCGGCCCGTGATTGATGTTACACCGAAAACAAGGATACATCAAATCTTTTTGTATATCCGAAATTGCGTATTTCGTATTCAGCCATCCATCGCGAGGAGGATAAGCTAGGTGGAAATTCTCTTGTTTGCAGGAGCAAACTTAATCAAGTTTCGATAGGAAAAGGTGTGAGGTACTTGCGCTTGTTAATAATTTTTTTCTCGTAGTAATAGTTGAACGTCATCTTTATTGAAGTAAAAAAATAATGATATAGCCATATAACAATTAGATTTCTATTATAAACTTGGGTAAGTTTCGATTTTAAGATACTCCACTGCGTACTCTAAAACATAGTTCAGTAGTTAGTAGTAATTTTCAGTATTTGAATAATTTTGACGTCAGAAACCTCGAGGATTATTTTTTTATTGTTTCAAAAGTTAGACAGCTATTTGATTCAGGAGGCTTACATTAAATATTCAAACACTCACGTAGCGCCTTGTTAAATAAGCAGCCTCGATTCCAGTTTTACTTTTTCGTAATTTACAAAATAAGGGTGGTTAAAACACAAATGAAAAATCCATACTTAAAACGATCAAGTTAAATCAACTATCTATTCACTTTAACGAGTAAAAAAGTATGACATCATTACAAAGCTGGCATGAATACACAACTTTAGTGCAACTAGAAAACAATGAACATAAAAATACCTCCGAAACCGTTTCATTTGCAGCCCAAGGCTCAGGAAGCAAAATGCACCATTCCATTTTCTCGACGTAACTACGTTGCACGTTCCGAACAATGAAATGCTTTTAAAACATGAAACAACCTGATTCGAATATATAAAAGTAATTTATGCTTAGAGCTGTAGAATTAAAAAAGGTACGTTTGAGTGGATTACGAAACATCTTTCTGGTAATACGTTATAGTCCAGTCACTTTGAGAGTCCCAAAGACTCAAGCAAAGAGGTTTGACATTGCTTTCGTAATATAAACGTTTAGGTTATTGAATGCGTTGCTCGAGTGCGCTTTTCTTGACTGATACGACCTTGATGTTTTCAAATCGAAAGTGAATTGGGATCTTATAGGGCGTTCCATTGTAGACCGCATCATCGCTTAACATCAGGCGGGATGGCGATTAATTGCAAACCTATTACCGACAAAAAAAGTAAATTGCTTACGAATTTCATCATCCTTTTAAGTAGTGGTAGGACTCTTTACAGAGCCAGCCTGGAAAAGTGTCTTTGCCAATTATTCTACCGCAAAGCAGTAATGCACAACATCACTATGTTCCGGTTTGAACGGTAATTTTTCTAGATAAATAAAGTGCATAGGGATAAATCATCTTATATCTGACGCGATGCAGTGCTAGGTATTGGTTTGAACTATTGATAATCCAATAACTATGTGACACAGTGGTGTTAACAGCAGGCGTGTTGCTTACCATCAGGCAAATATTTCACTCGTCCTGTCACTTCTTACTAAAAGAAAGAGTTATGAATACTTATGGGTTCTAGCAGCACCTAATCCTTTTTATTTAAGCATCAAAATTTTAAAAAAGAAACTAATCAAATAGTTATGTTACGAGTGTACAACCTCGCCTTACCAGAAGTTTCGTTGTTCCGCAGCCCTAGGCAGCGGCTACGTGGCATCTGTTCCGCTGATGTTTATAACCGAATTTTTAAGTTTTATTATGTAATTCCAAAAATAAATGCTATGGTTTTAAGTGTTATTATAGTAAACTTAAAAAAATATCCTGTTGTTAACTTTCTCGTATCTCTGGGTAATGAGCGCAGTGCAGTGCTATGTAACTTTAATACATTTAGGCTCTTCATGTTCCAATAGCTGCGTGAGACTATGCTACTGTAGACAGGCGTATTGCTTATTATCATATGAATTTCCTGAGCGTGCAGATATTCTAAAGCTACTAAAAAAATGAGAAAATAACTGAATGGTAATAAAAATACTTTTAAATAGTTTTAATAGACTGAAGCGCTTAAAACTTATTTACAAAGTATTGTAAATAAGTATTGTGAATACAAGTATATTCTACGTTATATAGTTATTTTCTCAAGCATTGATTAATCGATAAACGATAAACAAGATTCAACAGAGTTTCACGTGTCAAAGGCTCAAATGAAATGGCAAATTTATATGCAAAGCAAAAAGTTAGTCTGAACTAACAGAAGCATCAGCTAAAAGCTAGCATATTTAAAATAAGTATGTATTTAAAACTATACATGTATTGTATCAGCTATTTGGCCGCCATATTACAAGCTTTGCTTAGTTTGGGGTCAGATGGTGTTGTGTGTGAATTGTCCACCAATATTTATTTATTTATATAGCATTGGGACACTTAATTAATTTTATAAAAACAGCCGTATTCGTTAACTTCATGTTGATTTTATTCAGTGTAATAGTTTCTTTGAGGTACATACAAGTACATAGCTGGGCTTGATTACGCATTAAATTCTATTGCCAAAAAGAGGCATGAAAGGTCAACTCCAATTGCCATAGATTTTAACGAAAAACATACATTAAATCTCCGGGAAGTGATATTTGTATACTTTGACTTGATTTGAATACATGGCGCATATTAAAGAAGTAACGCCACATAAGCTTCATGGTTTGTGTAATTTCTATAGTATACTAGCGATACTTTCCAGCTTTGCCTAAAAGTAATTTAAATATCGTCCGTTCATCATAACCTGTCAACAATATAACCTATGTCATTCAGTAGTGATGTAGGATTCTAATTGTGAAAATTTATTTTTAATTGATTCGGAAGTGTTTGAGGATATTTGTTACAAACGTTAAAAAATACAAATAAATAGTTCCTAAATGTAATATTAGTATATATATAGGTGACTAAGTTGGATTTTAAGGAGTACATTATTCCGTAAATAAAGATCATTAATACTCACTTCGTTAATAGCCAATTACTCGTAAATGTTGCTCAAAATAGATATGTTTATGAGAAATATAGAACGATGAAAATAATACAACGAAACGTCTCAAATAAAATACCCAAAAAAAACACTTTTTATAGGGTAGTCGTTTTAATGAAGAGCGCGTGTAAAAAGACCTCTATATAAATAATGTATCTTTTCAGTCTTTCTAAAACCAGAAGTGATATTATTAGAAACTCTATTGATTGCTCCCACAAACTTGGTTTTTTACGTGGGAGTTGAGCAATATATTTTAATATTTCTTAAGGAAACTTTTATATTATTATCAAAGGTTCAGCATGTAGCCGCTTCTTAAGGTAAAAAAATATTACTTGATCTGTCTCATTTTAGCATGTTTTTGTTGCTACTTAATGTTTTAAATGTTGAACGGCTAAATTAAACACACGGTACAATATTCAAGCAATTGTATTATCCTTGCAAATTTTCGAACCAGACAAATATTTGCTTCCAGGATCCTAAACAAAGCGTAGATTACGCGCACATTTTTCTCGTAGCTTTCCCATGGTAATTCATTCCGGCGTATATGGCTTCTGATTTCATTCGCTATTTCTCCGAATTCGCTCGTCACTCCCGAATTTTCGTACAACCCTACCCTTTCAAGAGCCGGGTTAATTGGACCTCATAATTTTTTCGGCAAATATTTTTATTATCGTTTATATGGGTTATTTTACTGCCGCTACCGGTGTTAACTTACTTTTAATCGTTTACGCAAAATAGCCAGCCACATGATTGCGGTTGCTATATTGCTGGATAAATGTTTGTATTTGTAATTTTGTAGCGAATTAAGTGACATCGTGAGGTTATATTTTCTAATTAGCTTTTTAGCAACGATAACAAAATATGATTATCAAAATATGATTCAAAAAGTAGTGCAATTGTTGCTAACACTCCCCAATTCCTCAAAGGATATAAAATACCCAACTGAAGAATTTACATTTATCTAAGCACCTTAATAATAAGTAAATCGCTATAATAAGAAAAGGAGTAAAAAGAGTGTCAAACTTTTGCAGAAAGCTTATGCCATCCATCCATCAAAACCTTGTAAAACTTTGGAGCATAGTCAAATTAGTCTATAAAATGTTCACGTTAATGAAATCAATCGATTCAAAGAAAAAATAATAACTACAGTGTGTTTTAAAATTTCATAATTATGGAGATACAATATGAATTGAAATAAATTCTGAGACCATAACTAACCGAGCTTTTATTTTTCGTATAAACCATTCTCGAGATATGTATCATATACCACATTTGGCCGCAACTTTGTCGATATCGTAGACCCTCAGAGTAAAACCACCAACAATGTCGACCGACGTTGTAGACGTAAAATCTGCAAAATATTTTTACAACACTTCTGAACCCGTTCCCGATAGAGGCTTGGAGAAATTTGTTTTTATGCTTAGCATCAATAACCTGTTAGTGTACAATGGACGTTCAACGAGGGTCAAGTGGTCACGAGGGTGAAATTTAATTTACCGACGGATCCCTTGTCGGAGTTCGCCGCTTTCGACTTAATTATTTTCGCATCTATGAATTATAATAAGGTTTATTGTCGTCCATGAGCTTACATTACATGTTTATGGAACTTGTGGCGGCTTTATCTTGTCAATGACGGCGCCGGCGGTTCGTTACGGTTACAATGATTATTTACGGGCAATTTTAATTTTGTTGTAAATTTACAACTGCGTGAATTATTCTGTTCGCCCGTCGACATCTACAATGCATCGACAGTTTGAGAATTTACAACATTACTGATAAGTTCTGCAAATAAAATGGTTTACAATTTTTAATCATGAACCCCAAAGACATAAAAGAGTTATTGAGTTTTAAATGTTTGTTGTCTCATATATGCCCTTTTGCTTTAAAATATTCATTAATCTTCCAAATATATCACAAGAAATCCACATATGGGTTCATCCAGGTAATCTACTTCCTGGACTGTGTGGCTCGGGAACCTCCACGTGGTGCTCCCGGGGCATTACACAACAACTTAGCTAGGTCGGCGCCATCTTGTTGTGTGATTGTGAATGCCGATCGACGCTGGTAGCTTCTAAACGCACTCCTCCCCCCCTTTGAGCAGTGAGTGTAGAGATTGGGGAAAGGGACTGGAGGACTTGGGAAGGCTACTCAGCTGATATATCGGCCAAGTAAAATTCCTTATTTTTCCATATGAGGGTCCTCCACGACCACTCTGATTAGCAGCGTACTCAGTGGAAGGACAAGGGCCGCGATGCGGTCATAGAAGCGGAACCGTGGTTATCCCTAGCCACGGTGGTGAGGGCGGTCCTCTCCCTGCCGACCATCTTTGCTGTGATGCTCGACAGTGAGAGGACATGTGAGCTAGAGGAGCGAGCAGAGGGTGCCTTCGAGGAAGTGACGCCGCCGCTGACTTCCCGCGCATCAGTAGAGCCAAATGCGGGGGTACAGACGACGCCACGAGGTGTGTTCGCAAGAGCAGTCGCAAGCGGGTCAGGGTCCATAACAGGAGTGCGAAAAGTGACCCTCCGACCCTGACCCCTAGCCATACAGTAGAAATCTGTGGGGGTTTTATCGGATCGGGTTTGGGGGTCGGTAGGGGCACCATGTCCACCACTATGGTGTCGATCCCGACATACCATGTCTCTACATAGTGGGGATACATAAATGTATTGCCCCCACATAAAAAAGGTAATTTACGTAAAAAAAACATAAAAAAGGACTGCAAATAGTATAGTTAAAAAGTAAAGCACTCCGAAAATACGCAGAATACGAATAGAACTTAAAATTGTATTCGAACATCTTCAAAGCTTTCTCCGTTTCGAATACAACAAACTTTGTAGAGATAGATATTTATCAAATAGTCTTTCTGTTTTGTCCAAGCCCAGTGCAATTTTTCGAGGTCCGTTTTAACAGTGAATATTATTCTTACACGAATGTTAAATGTATTAAAAAATTTAAGGCTGCAAGAAAACAGCTTTCTTGTTCTCATGATTTAGCGTTTTGACGTGACAACGTCTTATAAATTGGTTTGCCGGGTGACACTTCAAGAAACTGCGTTACGCTCCGCTCACGTTATGCGCTCACAACGAGAGCGAGTGAGAGGCACGCGTCCCTTCCACTCGGGCATGGTTAGCCCGCCTAAGAGCGAGAGAGACAGACATAAAAAGTGAAAGGCACGCGTCCCTTCCGTAAAATTATTTTACCACTCAAAGTCGTTGTCACGTAAAACTTTCGACCGTATACCGACTTTACAGGCAACTAATTTTTTAATAATAAAAGTTAATAAACTGCATAAGGACGATGATGCATAAGGAGGATGAAAAAATTGAAGATCATATTTGCCACTTCAATTAAACATTATTTGTAATGAGCCAAAACATTAAACAAAGAGTTAAAAAATTATGCAAAAAATATGTTGCTTTTTCTGGGCTCTTGTAACATTAACAAAATTTTGGCTTGTGTTTTAATTTCGTTGCTCAGCAAAAATTTTAAAAACACTAAACAGAGACGATCTTCTTAGCATTCCATGGATTCACCGTGCGGGTGCCGGGTCCATCGTGTGGCAGAGAGAGAAAAACTCGAGTAGTTCCCGAGACTTGTGACTCGGGCGTAGGTTTAAGGGGCCCCTTTCTGACGTACATCAACACTCACCTTCACCACTCGTTTTTCTCTCCCTGCCCAGCCAAATCTGATAGGAGCCTACTAGTGCAGCTTTAGATACACGTTCTAGTATAGAACTTACTGCACTTCTGGATAAGCCTAGGTCTTTCAGTAGGTTATAGAGAGAGTTTGCTGGTATACCTCTCGCTCCCACTTCTACAGCGTATAAACTAACTACATAGCCGTTTTTTGTTAATTCGTTTAGGAGGTCGTAATACTTATTTTGTTTCATCGCGTGGTCTTTAGGTATATTAGTTTCCCACGGTACGGTAAGTTCTACAAGGACTATGCGTTTCGTAGCTCTAGAAAAAAGGAAAATGTCCGGTCTGGATGACGAAACACCCACATCCTCTGGGATTTTGTAGTGCTTTTCATACGTGTCCATTAAAATAGTCCAATCAGGTGCTGTACCCAGGATTGAGTAAGGCTTGTTCCTGGAGTTTGAAGTTGAGCCTGCTTTTACAAAGTTTTTTTTTTTTTTTACCTTTTATAGGCTCACACTTGACCGCCATCTCGCCTGATGTTAAGCGACGATGCGGTCTACGATGGAGCGTGTTTACCTAGAAGAAACCGATTCACTCTCGATTTGAAGACACAAAGATTGTAACCATCGGGGAAAACCCACTCAGGCAAGTTGATTTGTCTTTTGTTTGTCGTCAATCCCTTTTGGGCTCTAGCTACTGAAAGGCTCATGGCTTCACGTATGATTTCAAGTACTCTGTTATGACGCCGTGAATAATGACCCCCATTAAGGAGCACCTTGCATCCCACCAATATGTGCCTTGCTGTACATATCGCCTCTCCACAAGTATAGCAACATTTTTCAGAGGCTTTTCCCCACCTTACCAAGTTACTCTGGTCAGGGAGGGTCATTTGGAATGCATTTAGATAAAATTTTAATAAGGCAGGAGACCAGTCATAGATCAAGGTGCGCCACTTTAGAGCTAATGGGATACAGAACTCACCTATGGTTAACCACTCACTTTGCATTTCTAAATTCATAGCGTGCACTTTGTAACCGTTATTTTCGTCTTGTTGTAGAAAGGTTTTTACCATGTCTCGGTCTTCCCCTTTTCCTTCTCGCACCCAACCCAGCAGTATTTACTTGTGCACCTGCCATAAATTGTTTATGGAATTGAAGTCTAGATTCCAGGTCTGAAGCAGTTTTGTCTTCAAGTCGTCTAGAACTTCAATATCTATACGTATAATTTTGGTAAAGAAATAATTTAAGATTAGTGTAAAGAAAAAAACAGTTTTACAAGATGAACTTGTAAAATATATAACAAGACTTGTAAAATAGAAAGTTGAGTCGGTCGTTTAGGTACTAGAACGATCAGACAAGGTATTATAAAGACGAAATGCATCTATTTTCCGAGAAAAGTTTTCGAATCATTGGTGCCATAAAATGGAAAATGATATTTGAATCTAGAACCAAACATAACATAAATAAACATTTTTACCTGAAATGTAGTTTAGACTTGTTGTTTTCATGGCTTGTTTTGATCCTTCACAAATTTATTTATATCATAATATTGAAATATTATGATTTTCACAGATTCACAAAGACATTTTTTCTGCGCCGAAAAGCTCGCGTTCTACTCGTCACAACTTCCCTTATGCGAAAATCCTGAAAAAAAGTTGTTCCTTAAAAAAGTCCACTTTGATGTCTTTAGAAAGGTTTTTTTGCAATATCAAATTTGATTTTACATTAAAATTAATCGTAATAATGAGTAGAATTTATCTACCAGTACATGTGTTCTGTAACACAATAAATGTTAAACATCACAGCGCAGCGTCACGAATAATTTAGAACTTCAATCACTCACTGCCTTTCTCTGCATCGTATTTGTTACCAGATATAATATACATTTTATTTAATTGCCTTGTAATTTTCTCTAGAATCAGTCTTCTTTTCTACTTTTATTTTAAATGAAATATATGAATGGTGTAATACACAAGCATATTAAACACAACTTGTGTAAAAAAATTGCTAGTTTATTAACGGATATACGTGCAACTGATCGCATGATCTAATACCTCTTTGCATTTTTTTCTATCACACTACTCTTATCTCGAAGTAACATCGTAACACGGTTGAAGTTCCAAAGACACGAACGAAGAGTTAGTAACTCTACTTTTGTGATAAGAACGTCTAGGCTATATATGGAATAAGTGGCCTGGGTGGGTTTTTCTCGATGATTACAATCTTGGTGTCTTCAAATAGAGAGTGAATCAATTTCTTCTAGGTAAGTACTCTTTTACACCGCATCGTCGTTTACCATCAGGCGAGACGGCAGTCAAGTGTAAACCTACAACAGTTAAAAAAACTTGTGCAAACATATATAATTATAACCCGGAAACTTCAGTATCTCAAAATGTGGCAGAGAGAGAAAACTCGAGTAGATCCCAAGACTTGTGACTCGGGCGTTGGTTTAAGGGGCCCCTTTCTGACGTACATCAACACTCACCTTCACTACTCGTTTTTCTCTCCCTGCCCAGCCAAATCTGATATGAGCCTACTAGTGCAGCTTTAGGTACTCGTTCTAGTATAGAACTTACTGCACTTCTGGATAAGCCAAGGTCTTTCCGCAGGTTATAGAGAGATTTTGCAATGAGATTTTGTAAACGTAACGTAAACGTAACGTAAACGTAACGTAAACGTAACGTAAACGTAACGTAAACGTAACGTAAACGTAACGTAAACGTAACGTAAACGTAACGTAAACGTAACGTAAACGTAACGTAAACGTAACGTAAACGTAACGTAACGTAAACGTAAAACGTAACGTAAACGTAACGTAAACGTAACGTAAACGTAACGTAAACGTAACGTAAACGTAACGTAAAACGTAAACGTAACGTAAACGTAAACGTAACGTAACGTAACGTAAACGTAACGTAAACGTAACGTAAACGTAACGTAAACGTAACGTAAACGTAACGTAAACGTAACGTAAACGTAACGTAAACGTAACGTAAACGTAACGTAAACGTAACGTAAACGTAACGTAAACGTAACGTAAACGTAACGTAAACGTAACGTAAACGTAACGTAAAAACGTAACGTAACGTAACGTAACGTAAAAACGTAACGTAACGTAAACGCAAACGTAACGTAACGTAACGCAAACGTAACGCAAACGTAACGCAAACGTAACGCAAACGTAACGCAAACGTAACGCAAACGTAACGCAAACGTAACGCAAACGTAACGCAAACGTAACGCAAACGTAACGCAAACGTAACGCAAACGTAACGTAAACGTAACGTAAACGTAACGTAAAAACGTAAACGTAACGTAAACGTAACGTAACGTAACGCAAACGTAAACGTAACGTAACGTAACGTAAACGTAACGTAACGCAAACGTAACGCAAACGTAACGCAAACGTAACGCAAACGTACGCGGGCGCAAACGTAACGCAAACGTAACGCAAACGTAACGTAAGGCGCAAACGTAACGCAAACGTAACGCAAACGTAACGCAAACGTAACGCATGGGCGTAACGCAAACGTGGCGTGGCGCGGGCGTAACGCAGGCGTGACGCAAACGTAACGCAAACGTAACGCAAACGTAACGCAAACGTAACGCAAGGCGTGACGCAGGGCGTGGCGCGTAACGCGGGCGTGACGCGGGCGTGACATGGCGTGGCGCGGGCGTACGCGGGCGTAACGCAGGCGTAAAAACGTAACGCAAACGTAACGCAAACGTAACGTAAAAACGTAACGCAACGTAAACGCAAACGTAACGCAAACGTAACGCAAACGTAACGCAAACGTAACGCAAACGTAACGCAAACGTAACGCAAACGTAACGCAAACGTAACGCAAACGTAACGCAAACGTAACGCAAACGTAACGCAACGTGTAACGCAAATGTAACGCAAACGTAACGCAAACGTAACGCAAACGTAAAAACGTAACGCAAACGTAACGCAAACGTAACGCAAACGTAACGCAAACGTAACGCAAACGTAACGCAAACGTAACGCAAACGTAACGCAAACGTAACGCAAACGTAACGCAAACGTAACGCAAACGTAACGCAAACGTAACGTAAAACGCGTAAAACGTAACGCAAACGTAACGCAAACGTAACGCAAACGTAACGCAAACGTAACGCAAACGTAACGCAAACGTAACGCAAACGTAACGCAAACGTAACGCAAACGTAACGCAAACGTAACGCAAACGTAACGCAAAAACGCAAACGTAACGCAAACGTAACGCAAACGTAACGCAACGTAACGCAAACGTAACGCAAACGTAACGCACGCAACGTAACGCAACGTAACGCAAACGTAACGCAAACGTAACGCAAACGTAACGCAAACGTAACGCAACGTAACGCAAACGTAACGCAAACGTAACGCAAACGTAACGCAAACGTAACGCAAACGTAACGCAAACGCAAACGTAACGCAAACGTAACGCAAACGTAACGCAAACGTAACGCAAACGCAAACGTAACGCAAACGTAACGCAAACGTAACGCAAACGTAACGCGCAAACGTAACGCAAACGTAACAAACGTAACGCAAACTATAATATTATTAGTAGGATAGGATTTCAGACTAAGAACTATTTGTGTTTCAAATTGCAACAAAATCTAATAAGGCGTTCCGATCTTACATTTATTTATACTTGATCCTTTAGGAACTGTGTATGTTTTCGGGATAGTAAATAGTCGGTTTTATTTTGATGTCTGAATCTGTGTTTCGAATCGCAACAAAATCTAGTTAGGCGTTCCGACCTTACATTTATTTATACTTGATCCCTAAGAAACCGTGCATGATTTCGGGACAAAATGTAGCCTATGTGTTATTCCAGACCATAAGTTATCTGTGTACTAAGTTTCAGCTCGATCTGTTGAGCCGTTTGGGCGTGACTGAGCAACAAACATCCAAACATTCATACATTGAGATTTATAATATGAGTAGGAAGTAGGATTTCATGCAAATATGTCCAAGGAATAAAAAGTTTCATGCAATCCCCTAATTCATCGCTTTAGGGGTTGAATTTAGAGAAATCTACCCTTAGTGGCTACGTACGCTATAAAAATAATATATGTGTGAAATTTAAAGTGTGTCCTAAGGTTTCGTCCTGTGCGTTAATATAAAACTTTCATCCCTTGTCTAACACTCTTAGGGGACGAATTTTGAGAAAAAGTACTACATAGCTCATTAATTTGGCCGTACTAAGTACCTAAGAAATTTAAAGTAAATATGTCCAAGGAATAAAAAGTTTCCATACAAACTTTCATCCCTTATTTCATCCCTTGGAGGGTTGAATTCTGTCAAACTCTCATTATTTTGGCAGTACTAAGTACCTAAGAAATTTCATGCCAATATGTCCAAGGAATAAAAAGTTTCTATACAAACTTTCATCCCTTATTTCATCCCTTGGAGGGTTGAATTTTGTCAAACGCTGTAATACGTGTCTCATGATTTTAGCTAAACTCAATTTTTATGAAATTTCATGCCAATATATCTAAGGAATAAAAAGTTTCGTACAATCATTCATCCCCTATTTCACCCCCTTGGGGGTAGAATTTATCAAAATCCTTTCTTAGCGGATGCCTACGTCATAACATCTACTTGTGTGCCAAATTTCAGCCTGATCCCTCCAGTGGTTTGGGCTGTGCGTTGATAGATCACTATGTCAGTCAGTCAGTCAGTCAGTCAGTCACCTTTGAGTTTTATATATATAGTATACTAGCTTTAACCCGCGGCTTCGCTCGCGTACAGTAAGTTTTTTATTGTAGATTCTTACTTGGATAGCATGAGCTATCCAAGCTTACTTGGATAGCTCATGCTATCCAAGTAAGCTAAAAGGAATCTAGTCAAATAATAACATAACTAATGCTCGTCTATAATAGGCCTAAAGGTAGTTTATGCGTTATTATGTATTTTAATTCCCCTATTTTACCATCTTAGGGGTTGAATTTTGGAAAACTAATACGCTCATTATTTTTAATGTTCATGCAAATAAATGTTTCAACTGCTATAGGTTTACTCTTGACCGCAATGTCGACTAAAGTTAAGTGATGATGTGGTCTACGGTAGAGCTTGCTATCCTAGAAGAAACCGATTCAGTCTCAATTTGGATACACCAGCGTTGTAATCATCATGAAAAATCCATTCAGGCAACGTCTTAGAGTATCTCTCCACTTAGTCTGTGAACGCCTTTCACAGCCTAGGCGTTATTGTAACAAAAGTAGTCCGTCAAAGCTCTTCGTTACAGTCTTTATACAACATGTCCAAGGGGTAAAAAGTTCGTACAAAATTTTATCCACTATTACGTACCTAGTATGAATTTGAAAAATATCCTTCTTTCTTGTTTGCTTCATAAAATATATATATACTCACATTTTCACACATGTATTTCATCATCATCATCATCAGCCACAAGACGTCCACTGCTGAACATAGGCCTCCCCCCTAGATTTCCATAACGAACGGTCCTGCGCAACCTGCAACCAGCGGTTTCCAGCGACCTTTGTGAGGTCATCTGTCCATCTAGTGGGAGGCCGTCCAACACTGCGTCTCCCGGTTCGTGGTCGCCACTCAAGAACCTTTTTTCCCCATCGGTTGTCAGTTCTGCGAGCGATGTGGCCTGCCCATTGCCACTTCAGCTTGCTTACTCTTTGAGCTATGTCGGCCACTTTCGTTCTTTTGCGAATATCCTCATTACGGATTCTGTCGCGCAAAAAGAGACTCGAGCATAGCTCTCTCCATAGCTCGCTGTGTGACTTTGAGCTTCGTTATGAGACCAACAGTGAAGGACCACGTCTCAGTTCCATAAGTCATCACTGGCAACACACGCACTGGTTAAAGACTTTCGTCTTTAGGCATTGGGGTATTTTGGACTCAAAGATGTGCCGAAGTTTCCCGAACGCTGCCCATCCGAGTTGGATCCTTCGCTGGACCTCTTTGTCGAAGTTGGATCTACCTAATTGGATCTTTTGACCCAGGTAGACGTATTCGTCAACAACTTCGAGTGTGGTATTCCCAACAATAACCGGTACAGGTGAGACATGAACATTTGACATGACCTTCGTCTTGTCCATATTCATCCTCAAACCTACCTGTTGGGATACTCTACTAAGGTCCCTGAGCATAGCACCGAGGTCCTCCATCGACTCCGCCACAATGACTATGTCGTCGGCAAACCGAAGGTGAGTGATGCATTCGCCGTTGATATTGATGCCATATCCGTTCCAGTCCAGTAGCTTGAAAACATCTTCCAGCGCGGCAGTGAACAGTTTCGGAGATATAACATCTCCCTGTCTCACGCCTTTCTGTAGCTGGATATGTTTTGTGCACTGGTCCTGTAATCGGACAGACATTGTGGCTTTGCTGTAAATACACTTCAACACTTCGATATAGCGATAGTCGATGCGGCATCGCTGGAGAGACTGAAGCACTGCCCAGGTCTCGATGGAATCGAAGGCTTTCTCATAGTCCACATACGCTATACATAGTGGCCGATTATACTCCTCGGTTTTCTGTATAATCTGCCGAAGCGCATGAATGTGGTCTATGGTACTATAGCCTTTTCGGAAACCGGCTTGTTCGGGTGGCTGGAAGTCGTCAAACCTGCGTGCGAGACGATTCGTGATTACCCTCGAAAACAACTTATAAACGTGGCTCAGAAGTGAGATGGGTCTGTAGTTCTTCAACAAGGTGTTGTCACCTTTTTGAAGAAGAGCACCACCACACTTCTGCTCCACGCTTCTGGCGTACTACCGTCAAGTATGACGGAATCGAACAGCTTCTGGAGAACTTTAAGTACCGGTTTTCCACCCGCTCTCAGAAGCTCATCGTAATTCCGTCGTCGCCAGGTGCTTTGTTGTTTTAAGTTGTTTGAGGGCCATCCTAATCTCATACAGGCTGACTTCTGGGATATCTTCGGTAAAGTGTCGGGTCAGCTTGGCTCTGGGGTCTTTGCCATGCTAACGACAGGTTGTGCTTGCGTAGAGGTGTATAACTGTTCATAGAACCTCTCAATCTCCTCCAAAATCTCAGGCTTCGACGAGACAACGTTACCACTATCGGTCTTCAGTTTGGCCAGCTGACTTTGCCCAAGAGACAGATTTCTTGCGAACACTTTTGAGCCTTTGTTCTGCTTGATCGCCTCTTCAATACTCGAAGTATTGAAGCAGCAGCGTATGTCGCGTCGCACACAAGTAGAGATCTGTCTATTGAGCCGTCTGTATACCGTCATGTCGACCGAAGACTGTAACCGCATATCTCGTCTGACCGCCATAAGATCTAGAGTTTGATCGGAGAGCTTTTGGGTTCTGTTTTGGCGTCGGCTCTTATAAAATTTTCTGCCAACAGCATGAACAGTTTCCACTAGCCTGTCGTTTATTTCGTCCGCCGTTACGCACTCATCTAAGGATTCGAAGCGATTTTGAAGTTCGAGTTGAAAGTTATCGGGATCTTCGATCTGAGCATAATTTGGTCGGAGCGTGGACTTCATTAGACGTGATCTTTCGAGCTTAATGTTTAGATTCAGCGTGCCTCTTACAATACGGTGATCGCTGCCGGTCTTAACCCTGCTGATCACAGAGACATCGCTGAATATTTGCCGTTTAGTCGTCATAATGAAGTCGATCTCATTTTTTGTGGAACCGTCAGGGCTAATCCAGGTCCACTTTCTTTGTGGTTGTTTCTTGAAAAAGGAGTTCATCATAAAGAGGCTCTCCTTTCCAAGAAATCCGCTAGACGTTGCCCTCTTGGGTTCCGCTGCCCATATCCGAAATTCCCCACTCTCAACTCATCACCGCTACGTTTGCCCAGTTTCGCGTTGAAGTCTCCCATCACAACTGTGAAATGTGTTGGCGAGACATGTATGGCTTTGGAGATGTCCTCATACATGGCCTCAACCTCTTCGTCGGGATGTGTCGAGGTCGGTGCGTATACTTGTATGACCTTCAATGAATACCGGTCGCTAATTTTAAGTACAAGGTATACCACCCTGTTCGACACACTCTCGATCATTATCACGTTGTTGACGAGAGACTTGCGGACGATAAACCCGACACCCCTTGGGATTGTTGATCTCCTCCCGGTAGTAGAACAAGTTGCCGGATTCGAGGGTTATCCTGTCCTCGCCCTGTCTACGGACTTCGGATAACCCCATGATATCCCATCGCAACTTGTCCACTTCTTCTTCCAGCTCCACAATCTTTTCGTCAGCCCTCAGCGTCCGTGCGTTATATGTTGCCAGGTCGAGTCGTTGGGTTTGGTGGCGGGGCGTCTGCCGGAGATTCTTCGCACCCCATGCTCCGCCGGAACCAAGGCTGCCACCAGCGCCTGGAATAGCGGAGCCGCCGGGGACCAGGGGCCGTTTTCTGGTTGTGACTTTCATAGGGGGGGTGTTTGCCATAGTCACCACGCTTGGCAAGCGGGTTGGTGACCGCGGAGCCAGTCCTTTGCACCGATGACGCCGCTGCCCGTCATCGGCCTGGTCCATTTAGGACTGGCTTTTAAATGGATATACCGCCATTGGTTCGGTCGTCAGAGCCTCGTTAGTTGGCAGCAGGGTGTACCACGCGCAGGAGAGGTTGACATTTGGGGAAGCTAGATGTTAAGCGCTTCCCCCTTACACCCCACACATGTATTTACATGTGTGAACACATGTATTTACATGTGTGAAAATGTAAGTATCTCCTGTGCGTAATATTATTTATAAAATATAAAATTTTCATACCCTCTTTTCATACACTTTCTTTGGGATTAAATTTAGGAAAACTCTGTTTTACATAGCTCATTATTTTTTCCGTACAAAGTTTTAAGCAAATATGTCGCAAGAAATAAAAATGTTCACACAAACTTTCTTCTCTTATTTTACTACATTAGACGCTGTATTTTGAAAAAAAAACCACTGAAACACATAACTCATTACACATATTACTACTCAATTTATACGAAATTTCATTCAAATATGTCCAAGGAATAAAAAGTTTCATAATACACACTTTCATACATATTTTCTTTAGGCGTTGAATTTTGAGAAATCCGTCCTTAGTGAATATGTCTACGTCATAAATTTTAAGTATGTCTTAAGGGTACATCCTGTGCGTTATCATAAAACTTTCATCCCCTACTTTAAGCCTAGGGTCTGAATTGAAAAAAAATTTACTACGTAAGTCATTATTATGGCCGTACTCAACTCTTACAAAATTTGATGCTAATATGTCCAAGGAATAAAAAGTTTCATACAAACTGTCAAACCTTATTTCACCCCTTTCACGGTTGAATTTCAAGAAACGCTGTAATATGTATCTCATGATTTTAACTGAACTCACCTTATATGAAATGTCATGCAAATATGCCCAAGAAATAAAAAGTTTCTATACAAACTTTCATCCCTTATTTCACCCCCTTTGAGGGTTGAATTTTGATAAACGCTTTAATACTTACCTCATGATTTTAGCCAAACTCTATTTATATGAAATTTCATGCAAATATGCCCAAGGAATAAAACATTCCGATACAAACTTTCATCCCTTATTTCACCCCTTTGAGGGTTGAATTTCGATTAACGCTGTAATGCGTACCCCATGATTTTAGCCGAACTCAATTTATATGAAAGTTCATGCAAATATGCCAAAGGAATAAAAAGTTTCATACAATCTTTCATCCCCTATTTCACCCCCTTGGGGGTAGAATTTATCAAAATGCTTTCTTAGCGGATGCCTACGTCATAACATCTACTTGTGTGGTAAATTTCAGCCTGATCCCTCCAGTGGTTTGGGCTGTGTGTTGATAGATCACTATGTCAGTCAGTCAGTCAGTCAGTCAGTCAGTCACCTTTGAGTTTTATATATATAGATATATAGTTTTAATGTAAATATGTCCAAGGAATAAAAAGTTTCCATACAAACTTTCATCCCTTATTTCATCCCTTGGAGGGTTGAATTCTGTCAAACTCTCATTATTTTGGCAGTACTAAGTACCTAAGAAATTTCATGCCAATATGTCCAAGGAATAAAAAAGTTTCTATACAAACTTTCATCCCTTATTTCATCCCTTGGAGGGTTGAATTTTGTCAAACGCTGTAATACGTGTCTCATGATTTTAGCTAAACTCAATTTTTATGAAATTTCATGCCAATATATCTAAGGAATAAAAAGTTTCATACAATCATTCATCCCCTATTTCACCCCCTTGGGGGTAGAATTTATCAAAATCCTTTCTTAGCGGATGCCTACGTCATAACATCTACTTGTGTGCCAAATTTCAGCCTGATCCCTCCAGTGGTTTGGGCTGTGCGTTGATAGATCACTATGTCAGTCAGTCAGTCAGTCAGTCAGTCAGTCACCTTTGAGTTTTATATATATAGATAGAAGATAGATAGATAGATATAATTTTGTTTATTGTGCCTGGTCAAATTGAAATTAGATTAATATTACTTTATGGTTTATGGAATTCCTACTACTTGTCGACCACAAGTAGTAAATATTCTACTAGGTAATATTGTGAATGCGAAAGTTTGTAAAAATGTATGTTAGTTACCCTTCCATGCATAAACTACTTGGGCAAAATAGATAATGGTCTGGAATAAAACAAATGTTATTATCTATCTATATATATAAAACTCAAAGGTGACTGACTGACTGACTGACTGACTGACTGACATAGTGATCTATCAACACACAGCCCAAACCACTGGAGGGATCAGGCTGAAATTTGCCACACAAGTAGATGTTATGACGTAGGCATCCGCTAAGAAAGCATTTTGATAAATTCTACCCCCAAGGGGGTGAAATAGGGGATGAAAGATTGTATGAAACTTTTTATTCCTTTGGCATATTTGCATGAACTTTCATATAAATTGAGTTCGGCTAAAATCATGGGGTACGCATTACAGCGTTAATCGAAATTCAACCCTCAAAGGGGTGAAATAAGGGATGAAAGTTTGTATCGGAATGTTTTATTCCTTGGGCATATTTGCATGAAATTTCATATAAATAGAGTTTGGCTAAAATCATGAGGTAAGTATTAAAGCGTTTATCAAAATTCAACCCTCAAAGGGGTGAAATAAGGGATGAAAGTTTGTATAGAAACTTTTTATTTCTTGGGCATATTTGCATGACATTTCATATAAGGTGAGTTCAGTTAAAATCATGAGATACATATTACAGCGTTTCTTGCAATTCAACCGTGAAAGGGGTGAAATAAGGTTTGACAGTTTGTATGAAACTTTTTATTCCTTGGACATATTAGCATCAAATTTTGTAAGAGTTGAGTACGGCCATAATAATGACTTACGTAGTAAATTTTTTTTCAATTCAGACCCTAGGCTTAAAGTAGGGGATGAAAGTTTTATGATAACGCACAGGATGTACCCTTAAGACATACTTAAAATTTATGACGTAGACATATTCACTAAGGACGGATTTCTCAAAATTCAACGCCTAAAGAAAATATGTATGAAAGTGTGTATTATGAAACTTTTTATTCCTTGGACATATTTGAATGAAATTTCGTATAAATTGAGTAGTAATATGTGTAATGAGTTATGTGTTTCAGTGGTTTTTTTTTTCAAAATACAGCGTCTAATGTAGTAAAATAAGAGAAGAAAGTTTGTGTGAACATTTTTATTTCTTGCGACATATTTGCTTAAAACTTTGTACGGAAAAATAATGAGCTATGTAAAACAGAGTTTTCCTAAATTTAATCCCAAAGAAAGTGTATGAAAAGAGGGTATGAAAATTTTATATTTTATAAATAATATTACGCACAGGAGATACTTACATTTTCA
This sequence comes from Ectropis grisescens, assembly GCA_017562165.1. Classification (NCBI taxonomy): domain Eukaryota; kingdom Metazoa; phylum Arthropoda; class Insecta; order Lepidoptera; family Geometridae; genus Ectropis; species Ectropis grisescens. The sequence continues at coordinate 16,820,277 of CM029772.1, forward strand.
CACATGTAAATACATGTGTGAAAATGTGAGTATATATATATTTTATGAAGCAAACAAGAAAGAAGGATATTTTCAAATTCATACTAGGTACGTAATAGTGGATAAAATTTTGTACGAACTTTTACCCTTGGACATGTTGTATAAAGACTGTAACGAAGAGCTTTGACGGACTACTTTTGTTACAATAACGCCTAGGCTGTGAAAGGCGTTCACAGACTAAGTGGAGAGATACTCTAAGACGTTGCCTGAATGGATTTTTCATGATGATTACAACGCTGGTGTATCCAAATTGAGACTGAATCGGTTTCTTCTAGGATAGCAAGCTCTACCGTAGACCACATCATCACTTAACTTTAGTCGACATTGCGGTCAAGAGTAAACCTATAGCAGTTGAAACATTTATTTGCATGAACATTAAAAATAATGAGCGTATTAGTTTTCCAAAATTCAACCCCTAAGATGGTAAAATAGGGAATTAAAATACATAATAACGCATAAACTACCTTTAGGCCTATTATAGACGAGCATTAGTTATGTTATTATTTGACTAGATTCCTTTTAGCTTACTTGGATAGCATGAGCTATCCAAGTAAGCTTGGATAGCTCATGCTATCCAAGTAAGAATCTACAATAAAAAACTTACTGTACGCGAGCGAAGCCGCGGGTTAAAGCTAGTTTAAATATAAAATAGCTATATTGGGAACTACGAGAGTGAAACTGCGAAGCGCTGTTAGTTATTGGATAAATTTAGCGGGGTTATAATAGTAGATATATGTCAGCATAAATCATTTCGCCTTATCATTATGGCCATGAGAGAATTATCACATTACTATATTGATAGGGAATGCTCCGTAACTGCGCCTTTGAGTTATGCGTAGCTAAGTACGTACAAGCAGGTTAATGTGCCAGGGATTAATGTAGACAAACTGAATAAATAATTACCAATACTATGTCACTGTATTTACCGTAATAATCTATGATTACAGAGCTAACAATGACGTCACTATGTGAACTTCCGTATGGTTGACACAACCACAGAGAAAAGATTTTTTTCAATCCGTATTTGTTAATTTTGTAGCTGCTTATTATCTAAACAATGTGTTGCAAGAACATGGACACGGACACGATGCTAACGCGATGGAAAACTCATAATACGAGTATCATAACGTGTCATTTCAGAAATACAAATTCAAATTACGTTCTTCCGTTTCGTTTACTCGACTACATCAAACCAATTCAATACTCCACAACCATAAAGCCACGGTACACAAAAGGAGGGATTCTACTATCTATTTATACACTAGAGCTTCTCAGAAGAACGTTTATTCATTTAGCAAAATTAGAAATCGTAACCCCCCGAATTCCATACCTTGACCCGATTTACGTACTGTTGAATTATCCGCAAGCTTGAATAATTTACGATCGTCTGTGTAACAAGGACCCATTTTAAAAAGGAAATGCGCTACTTTATTATGATAATTGGTCGACCTGAAATTCGGTTTCCGATCGGCCTCTAAGAATCATGTCGAGAACCTTGAATTCGGAGTGGATCGCTAATGATCTCATAAATAACTAGCGACCTTTGTCATTTGTCCGATATTGTGATTTATTATTTAATTTCAGTAAAGAAACGTAAATACAAATATTTTGATTTCTTATTTCGGGGATGTAATTTTCAACGTTATGGCTTTCATGCAATTACTTTATTGAGGAACTTGGTTCATCTTTTGCTTTATGGCTTATTACGAGTGTAATTAATTACAAATTATAAATGTTGACATTGACATTTCAGTATTTATCGCGACGCGACTCTATCGTGGAAGAATCACATAGATGTAACTTCACGAAAAATGGCAAAAGGCGTATACGCTCTCAAGCAACTGAAAGATGTTACATCTCCAGATCATTTGAAGGACATCTATTATTCCTATGTACATTCGATAATGACCCACGGCATTATCTTTTGGGGTTGCTCTACAGACTACCAGAGAATTTTAAAAATGCAAAAGAGAGCCATAAGGGTATTAGCCAATGCTAAATTTAGGGAAACATGTAGAGACCATTTTAAAAAATTTAGTATCCTGACATCAGTCGCATTTTATATATTGGAAGTAATTAAATATACTAGGAATAACTTAGAAAAAATTGATAGAGGCGAGACACATGATAGAAGGTCAGGTCTAAAAAAGACTGTTCTGCTACCAATACCATGCAGACTAGCTGTATCAAGAAAGTCGCCCTTACAGATGGGACGTATTTTATTTAATAAACTGCCGGAGAGTTTCAAAGCCATCACTAATTAAACATATTTTATTAATAAAGTAAAAAAAACTTCTATTAGAGAGAACACTGTACAGCACAAAAGAGTATATGAATATTAATTACGATTCATATGACATCCAAATTTGATATTTTAAAATGACTATGCCGCTAGTAATAATTTTGTTAATTATTTATCCATTCATTTATTATTTTCGAATGCATTAATGGTATTGCCCCTCTACAGCACTCTTGAGATATTAATTTATTTTATTGTAATAGTTTTTTTTTTTTTTATGACGAAACATATTTTAAGCGCTATTACTCATTGTTTAACAATATTGGAGTGAATAATGTTAATAGATTGTTTAAATAATTATGTTAATAAAAATATTCTATTCTATCAGAAATGACATAAGAGGGAGTCATGAGTGCAAAAGTAAAAATAATATAAAGAAGCTGGACCCAATACTTCATTGCCAGATATTACGGGCATAAAACAGATTAAGTATTTCTGATAGAGCTATTCTTTAACCTCCGAATTGTCACATCAAAAGAAAAACACATCAAAAGAAAAACAATAAAAACTAATGTTACGACATCAGGAAAAAAAAAAAAAATCTCAGCGTTCCCAGCATTTGATATCTACTTACTATATCTATTTATATTCAACTCCAAATTCTCATTTTAATTTAAACAAAATATTCTACTCAAAGTTGAAATAATAACAAGAACAAAATTAAAAATTTTGGTTAACCCCCGACTCCCTCGGATTTGTTATCTGTACAACATTCTATTAGTCAAGCCCTTCCGTTTGATACCCATATTGAGGTAGTAGAGAAAAAAAAAATATAATTCGCTATTTTGTGGTGGCGGCCATCTTGGATATTAATTTTTTATAATGTATATAATATTCTACTAGTCAAGCCCTTTTATTTGATACCCATATTGATACCTCAATATGGGTATCAAATAAAAGGGCTTGTGAAGAAATATTTTGTTCGCCATTTTGTGGAGGCGGCCATCTTGAATCGATATCATAACAAACCAAACATAGCTAAGAACATCCGTACGGATATTAACCTTCAAATAAAAAAAACGCATCGAAATCGGTCCATCCGTTTGAGCTCTACGGTGCCACAGACAGACAGACATCGACGTCAAACTTATAACACCCCTTTTTTTGGTCGGGGGTTAAAAAATTGGCATGTGGTGACGTTCTATTTATTCCGCACCCGGAATAATAGAAAAAGTTGTTGATGGCACAATAAGATTAAAAAGCTCTATGAAATGTTATTACTTACGTTAAATAAATATAATTTACGAGTGGTAGCACAGCTCCTAAGTTGTAGTTTTATTTAACCTTCTAAAAATATGTATCTTACATTTTACATTATACTTATGTGAAAAAGATAACCCTTTTATAAATTTTACAAAAACGTGGTGCTCAAGCCAAACTAATGATGTAAAGGGGGTTGTGTGTTCTATTAAGTTCTATTTTTGTTCCCACGTATCGATGTATCGGCTGAACGGATTAACTATTTTCAATTACGTCAAAGATATCGAAGTTTGGCTGTGGGTTAGCTGTAGGACACTGGTAGCTGTTTCTAAAAAAAATATAGAATACAGCATTAGCACCCTACTATATGTTCACACTGCTGAGACTCGGAGCTTTCTCTCGTAAGGAAAGAGTCAAGGTCATAATCCACCACGCTAGTCCAGTGCGAGTTGTTAGATGACACACCGAATATTCGTGATGACACATGACCTCGATAGATTCCAAATGCATGTCAAAGTTTAGGATAGCGATAGCGACATATACTTTATACATATATTAGCGACATATACGCTTAAACTTCGAAAAGTCAGTGGTACGCGCGGGATTTGAACCTGGGGGCTCCGGAGTGGCAGTTGCCGTTCTTCCGACTAGACCAGCTGTAACTTACTACAAGAACAAAATTAAAAATTTCAATTAGCCCTCGACTACCTCGGATCTTGGATTATCTGTATAACGTTCTACTAGCCGTGCCCTTTCATTTGATACTCATATTAAGGGAGTTGTGAAAAAATTAATCTATTTCGCCATTTTGTGGTAGCGGCCATCTTGGATTAAAATTTGTCATAGTGCAAAATATTCATCCCTTCAAGTCAAAGTAGTCAAGCCCTTTCATTTGATAAACATATTGAGGTAGTAGTGAAAAAAAAATATGATTCGGCATTTTGTGGTGGCGGCCATCTTGGATTTGAAATTTGTCATAGTGTATAGTATTCTACTAGTCAAGTCCTTATTTTTGCCATTAATTAATAAGCCATTTGATATCCATATTGAGGTAGGTTGTAAAGAAATATTTTGTCCGCCATTTTGTGGAGGCGGCCATCTTGAATCGATATTAACCAAATATAGCTAAAAAAATCCGCACGGATATTAACCTTCAAATAAAAACGCATCGAAATAGTCTCATTCGTTTGAGCTCAACGGTGCCACAGACAGACACACACACAGACATACAGACAGAAATCGACGTCAAACTTATAACACCTCTTTTTTGGTCGGGGGTTAAAAATGTAGGTACCTACCTGCTAACTTACGAACTAAAAATTATATTTCAGTGTAAAGCAAATTAACATTTACAAGTTTCAAACATCGCCGCAAAGTGACATGTTTATAGGGTTTTATCGTACTATGAAAGCCAGTTGACAGATTTAGTACAATTTAAGTCATTGAAAAAACTTTCTGGCGACTCGTGTGGACGAAGTCGCGACACAGACCCAACTAAGCTTGTACTATGGAAGCCAGTTAGCTGATTTAATACAAAATAATTATATAAACTTACTAGCTGAACCCGCTACTTCGTTCGCGTTAGCAGATGTAACTGACTTATACATTAATTGGAAGTATCGTACGTCAAATATTTGGATAAGTAGTCATTGAAAAACCTTTGAGTTTGAGTGAATTTGTTTTTCCACACAAAAATTTATTTAATTTTATCATCTTTATTTTCTTTTTTAAACAAAATCAAACATACTTAGTAAGGTTTCGTAGTATCGAACATAGCCGCAAGTGTTAAGTTTGTAGGATTTTTATAGGATACATTATGAAAAGTCTGAAGCTAATGTGCATGATCTGATACCTATTTTTTTTACCTATTTCTTTTTATCCGCAAGCTGTTTTCTAGCTGTTCCCCGCGACTTCGCCGGCGTAAAATTTTGAACGAAGCCTGTGTGGAATCAAAATAATTAAAATTTTGAGTTTTAATGATATTCAAGCAAGTTGAACCCGTAAATGTAAGCCAAGTCCTAGTGAAATGTTAATGTATGAATTTAATTGTAGGTAACACAGAAAAAAATCAAGAACGAAAGAATCCAAATTTGGCATCATAATCCTTTTAGCAGCAAAAACTTATTAGTACAATTTAGAATACCAGTAACGCCACCTAGTGATGAAAGAAAAAATACATACCACAATAGCAAAACATCGATTTAAATGGCCTTTAGTGCTTTTAGATTTAAACTGGCATTAGCGCCGTCTAATGAGAATATTATGTTGCTTGTTATTTTGATTGTGAACGCAAATCACCTATATTATCTACGCCAAAACGGGTGCATTTATTTTTCATTTTTGGCTTTTACCTTACCATCACATCAAGTTCCTGACGAAAATATAAATACGCTTATATTAATATGGAGTTAAATGAAAATGTAGACTTATTAGCCCATGTGAAATTTTAGACTCTAAACTATCTGTGTTTCGTATGGCAACCCATATCGTTGTGACGTTTTGACGTGATAGTTAAAATTTGTTTCCTTAGGGCCCATGCTTCTTTTCAGGTTGATAGGTAATAAATACATAAATGTGGTATTTCAGACTATGAGTTATTTCTGTTTCAATTTTCTACCAAATTTGCTTAGTCTTTCCTACGTCACAGTAACCTATAAGTAACCGATTTGTTATTTCTGAGTTCAAACTACGTGTGTTTCGAATTCCATCAAAATATGTTCAGCCGTTCCAACGTTGTCCTGTAAATATATATGTATTATGAATGTCACTGTTTGGATGTTTGTTACGTAATACATAGAGTACTTATACATAGGCAATGTTTAGCCTATGTGTTCTTCCAGACTGTAATCTAATTATATTTCAAATTTCAACCTGATCACCTGATACGTTCCGCCATGATTAAAGCGGCAATAGAAATACATCATCTGCGAAAATTTCAACTGTCTAGCTATCACCGTTCTTGAGATACAGCCTGGTAACAGACAGACGGACGGACGGACGGATAGCGAAGTCTCAGTAATAGGGTCCCGTTTTTACCCTTTGTGTACGGAACCCTAACAACGGTCTGCTTCGGTCACCGAAGCTTGTTGAACACTACCTTTAAATTTTAAACAGTATTTGGATTGAAATAATACGTTTTCTAATAAGTTACGGCCGGTCTAGTACGTTACAGCTGACCTAGTCGGGAGAACGGCGACTGTCGATCCGGAGACTCAGGGTTCAAAACCACGCGCACCACTATCTTTTCATAGTCATGTTCGTAATGCCGGTAATTAAAACGGTGAAGGAAAACACCGCGAAGAAACCGAAATCTACCTATAATCTAAGTTCTAAGTCATATGTCATCCACCAACCGACACTGGGCCAGCGTGGTGGATTATAGCCTTGTCTCTCTCCTTGCGAGAGAAGGCCCCGACGCCCAGCAGTGGGAACATTTAAAGGGTTGTTTATGCTGCTACTTATTATGCTGATATGTTTTCTCCAAAATACAAAAATCTACTTCAATGACAGGTAATTTAATTCTGTCATTCGACTAAGGGGGTGCGGGGCTAGGTAACCTCCACGCGGTGCACCCTGGGGATCAGTCAACAACTTCTCTCAGTGGGATTTTGTTGACTGATTGCTAATACCTAGTCGGGAGGATGCTTCCGCGTACGCTTCTTCAACGGTGCAGATTGAGGGAGCGTGCATGGAGGTATCTTGAGGGCTCTCTGCGTGTCCCTCTGAAGAGCAGAAGGCACAGTGGATGAGTGTGATTAGGCGGAGTCTGCGGGTACTCTGAATGGCAGAGTGCCCAACAGATGCACAAAAGTCGAGTGTAACGAACGGAGATGCTGTGCGTGGCGACATCTGACGACTAGCGTGTCCTCATCTGTCGCAATGCACAGTAAACCACTTCTCAAGGTTCGGGGGTCGCCGAGGGGAGTGTCTGGGCTGGCAGTTTGAAACTGGGCAACATTTTGGGTGCAGTTTCATGCTGGCATGCTCAGGCATGGCCGACAGGAGGTCGGTCGCGAGACCCCACCGGGTAGCTAAACCCCAAATTAGCACAACCAACTATGGACACAAGCAATTTAAAAATATTACCCAGGAGGGTCTCCGCAAGGAGAATCCTCCACGCCTCGCAAGAGGCGTGCAGCCCCACGTATTCTGGGGGGGGCGAAAATTGCTCTAAATCACAAAACGACACTGGCAAATTGTTACTGGACACCGATTTTACCAAACGCAAAAGGACGGGCTTAAGAGGACGCGGGCGGAGAGCACGAGCTGTGCTCTCCCGATATGAGGACGAGGTGACTCGGACACCTCAATATGTCATTGGTAACGGTGTCCGACTCATCAGAAAAAATCTCTCGAAAGAGGACCTTGGAGCCCACTCGGGGAGTTGGCAGATGCCGTTCCCGATCCGGCTCCAACGGATCTTTGGAGGGTCCTGCTACTAAAGTTGCCGCTACTCGGAGAGGAGGGTAGAACAAAACTCAACAGTTCTTCAAGTATTTGGGTGGAAGACCTACGCCTCGAGGTGGAGCATCCGTTGGCCGATGAGCAACAACAGAAGAAGGATAGAGCTGACAAATACTGTAGAAAAGAGCCTCAAGGAAACGGAGACCTCAACGTGGCCGAACTTGAAGGTCAGGTGGAGGACTCCCTGGACGCCATTACAATGGTAGCAACGAAGTCCAAAACCCTAAAAGACACCTGCGCGACTACTTTGAGGGACGCCGTGCAAGTGATCAAGGACTCCTTCAAGGCGATGCGCGACCGCTCTATGCCCGAAGAAGTAGCTCTATTGGTAGAAGCCAACCGGAAGCTTACAGCGGAACTGAAAGATATTCGTTGCGAGATAAATGAGATGAGAGCCGCACGGGCGAACCCACCATTGGCCTCTTCTCCGGGCATGGAAGAAATGATGAGAACTATCATAGAGCGAGTCGGCACCATGATAAATGCCCGCTTTGCTGGGCTGGAGGAGCGATTGCTCCCTGAAAAGCGCCACAGGCCGCGTTTAGCGGCGGATAAGCGAAGGGAGCAAATAAGCATTGCCAGCACATCTGCGTCTGTGGCAGAAAATCGTCCTAGCAACACTTCAGCTTTTCCTTCCCTTAGCGCTCCGAAAGTTAAAGGCCCAGGAAAGGCTAAGGACGATACCCAGACGTTAACGACGAGCAGCCAAATGGTAGTAGACCCTAAGGCTACGGCCATACCCTTGCCACGAACACAGACCTCAGCTCCCAACAGCTGGGTGGAGGTGATCGGAAACAAGGGAAGAAAGTCTCAGAAGCGGCCAAAACAGCTGCACCAGGTGCAATCTGGAGCCAAGAACATGAAAGAGGCACCAAAGCCTAGGATCCGTGTCCCACGTACCTCGGCTGTCATTTTGACCATGCCACCCGAAGCGGCAGAAAGAGGAGTATCGTACGCGGAGGCTTTGGCTGAGGCAAAACGAAGAGTGGACCTGAGTCAGATCGGGATCACTAGTCTACACTTACGCAGGTCGGCAACCGGAGGAAGAATACTAGAAGTACCGGGAGTAACAAGCGCAGAAAAAGCGGATGCGCTTGCAGATAAATTGAGGGCTATCTTTAAACCTGAAGATATAAGAGTCTCTAGGCCAATTAAATGCGTCGAGTTACGTATCACTGGTCTGGACGATTCAGTAAATACGGATGAAGTGGCGTCCGCTATTGCTCGAGAGGGAGGCTGCCAAAGCTGGACTGGTAAAGGTTGGTGACATACGCTGCAATTCTGCCGGCGTCAGGACAACTTTGTTCGTTGCCCTGCATTGGCGGCAAAGAAGGTTACTGCAGGCGGTCGGATACTTGTTGGCTGGATTTCAGCTCAAGTAAGACTGTTGGAGCAGAGACCCATGCGCTGCTACCGGTGCCTCGAAGTGGGGCACGTCCGGGAGCAATGTAAATCAACAACCGATCGGGTAGCCAATGCTACCGCTGTGGTCAGAGTGGGCACAAGTCTCGCAATTGTTCAGCCGAGCCATGCTGTACAATATGTGCAGCAGCAGGCCAGCCAGCTGGACATCGCCTGGGAAGCAAAGCCTGTGCAACACCCTACAACGAAAAGGCAGGAAGACAACTGCTGAGGCCAAGTCCCAGCTGCAGTCGTCCCTCCCTCAAAACGAGGCCGCGGTGTCAGTTATGGATGCCCAGTAATGGACGTCAAAATATTACAAGTTAATATCAACCACTGTGCCAGAGCTCAGGACCTTATGGTGCAGAGTATGGCGGAGTGGTTGATAGACATAGCTATAGTTGCGGAACCGTACGCAATACCCGCAGGAGCAATTGGTTTGGGGACGAAGATGGGCTGGTTGCCATTATCACCCAACAACGTCTCCCGCCAGTTGAGAAAGCTATTAGGGGCAGAGGTTGCATTGCTGTCGTGTCCGGGGCATTGCCTATATAGGCGTTTATTTCTCCCCGAACAGACATATTGCGGAGTTTGAACTCTGGCTGACAGAAGTAGAGGCGCTTATTCACCAGTGCCGCCCAAACCACGCAGTCGTCGCCGGAGATTTCAACGCAAAGTCTGTCGGTGGGGATCCCCACGCACAGACGTCCGAGGCAGATTGGTTGAGGTGGGCAGTAGCCACAGGGCTGCAGTTGATCAACCGAGGAACGGTGCATACGTGCGTGCGACAGCAGGGAAGTTCTATAGTGGATCTAACGTTCGCAGTCCCCGCTCTCGCAAGCCGTATTAAGGACTGGGAGGTACTGGAGAGAACGGGTCACTGTCGGATCACCGATACATTCGATTCGACTTGTCCCTCCAGGATCCCCGAGCGGTCCAAGCCACAACACGGGTGAGGAGAGTCCACGCTGGGCTATTAAACTTTTGGACCGTGAACTCCTGCTGGAAGCAGCTATTGTTGAAGCATGGCACTCTCCACCTATCGGGGTCTCGGATGCAAATAGCGAGGCCGAGCGTATCCGTGAATCCATGACGAGAATATGCGATGCTGCGATGCCCCGAACAAAATGCCGGCCGCAACGCCGAAGCGTTTATTGGTGGACGGACGAGCTCGCTCATCTCCGCGAGAAATGTGTGGCAGAGCGACGTTTGTACACAAGGCAACGTAGGCGGCGGCATCGTAATGACAATCGGGAAGCAGAATTGTATGCCTCGTACAGACTGGCCGTGACTAGTCTCCAAAGAGCGATAGCGAGAGCTAAAGAAAAAGCTAGGGTCGAGATGCTGGAGGCCTTAGATCGCGACCCATGGGGTAGGCCTTACAAGGTGGTCCAGAATAAGTTCCGTGCTTGGGCACCGCCACTCACGGAAATCTTAGAGCCACAGTTCGTCCAAGATGTTGTGGCCACTTTATTTCCCAACAACAGAAACCATGTGATCCCAATGGTAAGCTGTGCTACCTTTGGCGGTGCTCAGGAAATGGAAGTTATACCTAAGGTATCAGAAACGGAACTTGCTACAGCGGTTCGTGTACTTAAGGGCAAACACAAAGCTCCAGGACCTGACGGTATTCACGGGCACGTCTTGGCGCTGGCGTTGGAAGTTTTAGAGCCTTCATTCAGGAACTTGCTAGATAGGTGTCTGGAACAAGGTAATTTTCCTAAGAGGTGGAAGACAGGAAAATTAGTATTACTGCGGAAGAACGACAAACCTGCTGACTCTCCTTCAGCATATCGGCCGATTGTCTTGTTGGATGAGGCAGGCAAACTATTCGAGCGCATCATCGTCTCGCGTCTGACAAGACACTTAAATTTAATTGGCCCAAATCTGGACGATTGTCAGTTTGGCTTCCGAAAAGGTAGGTCCACACTTGACGCAATAGAGCGCGTGAGGGTCCTAGCAGAAGAAGCAGTATCCAAAGGAGATTTCGTCTTGGCAGTGTCTTTAGACATTGCTAATGCCTTTAATACTCTCCCCTGGAATGCCATAAAGGACGCACTACGGTACCATCAAGTGCCTCCCTACCTATTCCGAATCCTGGAGGACTACCTCTCAGAAAGAGAGATAATCTTCCGGGACGGAATGGATGGAGACGATGGACTATGTCATGCGGTGTTCCACAGGGATCTGTCCTTGGACCGTGCCTGTGGAACATCGGATATGACTGGGTCCTGAGAGGGGCCAATCTGCCGGGAGTTCATTTGACCTGTTATGCCGATGACACCCTGGTAACGGCTAGAGGTCGGACCTATAGCGAAGCAGCGGCCCTAGCCACTGATGCGGTGGGGCAAACAGTGGACCGTATAGAAAGCCTGGGCCTCAGCGTTAATATGCAGAAGTCGGAGGCTTTGTGTTTTCATAAAGCTCGATGTCGACCGCCAGTCGGATCAGTGATTGTTGTTGGAAGTGTTTCGATCGCTGTCGAGTCGACGATGAAGTACTTAGGACTCGTCCTCGACAGTCGATGGAACTTCAGAGAGCACTTCCGGCAACTATCGTCAAGACTGATGAAGACGGCATCGGCCCTTGGGAGCTTGTTGCCAAATATTGGCGGAGCGGGGGTCGCCTGTCGCCGCCTCTACACAGGTGTCGTGCGGTCAATGGCTCTATACGGGGCCCCTATCTGGGTGGGTGCCTTGAATAGATATAATACAGCAGCATTACGGAGACCACAGAGATCAATGGCTATCAGGGCAATCAGAGGATACCGTACCGTGTCTTTTGAGGCGGCGAGTTTGCTAGCAGGGACCACGCCGTGGGACATTGATGCCCGGATGTTGGCTCGCCTGTACGAACAACTTTCAACTGCACGGTCTGGGGTGAACAACCTACCCCTGTTGTGATAAGGCAGTGGCACAAGACGGGCCGGCAAGAGGCGTTATTGAGATGGGAGCGCAGGCTTGAGGAGCCAAGCGCGGGGCACTTCACCGTGGAAGCATTCCGACCCATACTAAGAAACTGGCTAAAACGGGAGCACGGACAGCTCTCTTTCAGGCTCACACAAATTTTGACAGGTCATGGCTGCTTTGGTCGATACCTGTTCAGGATAGCCAAGAGAGAGCCAACACCTGAGTGTCACGAGTGTGGTGGTGCAGAGGACACAGCTCAGCACACCATCGAAATGTGCCCAGCGTGGGCAGAACAACGGGCGCAACTTGTCACTGTGGTGGGAGCCGATCTCTCTCTGCTCGCCATTGCATCGGTGATGACCAGCAGCGAGACAGCCTGGCATGCGGTCCGCGACTTCTGCGAGGAAGTCGTCGGACATAAAGAGAGGGCAGAGCGTGACAGGGAGCTTGATCCGCTGAGTCACCCTATGCGCAGGCGCAGAAATAGAAGGCGGCTAGCTCACGAGCGCCGGCTGCCGCCATAATATAGGGCTCTGGGCGACAGGCTCGGGGGGATCAGTCGCCCGATAAGAGAGTCCCCAGAGCATGGATGGACAATGTCCCACACACATTCCCACAGCGAAAGGGCTCGGGCAGGAATTGCCCCACAAGAGGGGGTCTAAATAAGGCCAGCGTAGTCGGGGCCGCGGAGGAGTGCGGAAGCGTGCCCGTAGTCCCGATCACTTTGCGCGCTGGTATGATAGCCCAGGGTTTTTAGTGGGTAGGCCGTCACTTAAGTGACGGAGAGCCCCACATAACCACTGGCTCCCTCCCCAGGGGGCTAGTGGTATCTGTAATTGATTTTCCTGGAAAAAAAAAAAAAAAAAAAAAAAGGTAATTTAATTCTGTCATTCGACTAAATTTTATAAGAAGGTATAACTATGTCGTACAGATAAATCTAAGCTGATTTTAGTTTTTTGTTGATATTTGAAAAACTACCTCCCTGTTTTCGATATCTAAGATCACCTCTGACGTATTTTCTACCAAACAAAAAAGGAATTATCAAAATCAACTAACAATTAGCGGAGTTATCGCGTAAAATAAAACCAAATGCAAAACATGCAACCCGATTGAGAACATCCTCTTTGTTTGAAGTCGATTATAACCGAATGATGTTTGTTTTTCCACACAAAAATATATTTTTGACAATTATTTTGTCATCCAAGACGAAGCGACGCGATCACGTGGGCACTTTCTAGAATCTAGAATCTAGATATTCTGTGGATCGTCTGTGATACACAGAATACTTAGAAGTTAGTATGTACCGAACGCGCCGCGCGTGTCGTTATTATTTAATGTTTGTATAATTTCCGAACCAACAGACCGATATTGTTCAAATTTTGACGGGACACTATAAAAAATGTGTTCTTTCTAACAAAAAAAGAGTTAATGAAATTAAACAACGCAAACATGAGTTACAACCAAATACACATTCTGACTTTCACCCCCTCCCGCAAGAAAACCGATAAGAATTTGGGGGTCAAAAGTAGCCTACAGCAATGTCCTTAGTATAAACTAAAATCATGCCAAGTTTCAGCTGAATTGAATCAGTAGTTTCGGCGTGATGCGTGATCCCTATACAGAAAGACAGACAGACAGACAGACAGACATGAAAGAAAAAAAATGCAGTTTCGCCATCAGTAGCGACTATGGAGTGCCCCAAAAAAATTTTTTTCAAAATATCTTCAATGTACAGAATTCGACCCGTTACAGTTTTATTATAAGTATAGATGATACATAAAAACACCCTTACAACAAATAATTTTAGTTATTACACAATGCTCTGTGGGCAGATACAGTAGATACCAATAAAGCTAACGATCAAGTCAAATCAATAAAGCTTAAAAATCATTTAAATCACTTGCACTGATAGATACTCGTAGGAGGACGATAGCCATCTTTTTAGAACTAAAATTGTACAACAACATTCTACATAAGTAGGTATTTCAGATACTTCCAATTAATATGAATCGAGATTAAATAAAACTCGTAGGTACAGGTAAGTAGAAGTAAGTTTCGTATCTGAACTGAAATCTGTCAGGTAAAACGAATTGGAATAAAATAATCGGGTTATGGTAAATTATTCAAAAGGCGCCTCAATAACGTTAATTGAACGTTTCCATTAAAATTATCTGTTGATGATGGTCTCATGGGGGCCGAGGAAGCCTTGTGGCACGGCCCATTCTTTCGACGTAGAATATTAAAATGAGCTCGAATTTTCCTATAAGTTTATTGAAATATTTTTTCGTTTCAAAATGCAAATTGGCTTAGATATACTCTCTCTCCGTAAGAGCATTTTTGCAAAGAAATTAGTTACCTAGCAACACTTAAATATATTTCATTGCTAATCCCATATTCAAAATGAAAATCATAGTAATTGATCTGGTCTAATGTAGCAAAAAAAATCGAAATCTATGTCTAGTCAATAGCCATTGACGTGGCTTTGCAGCAAATTTCGTGGGTAAATAGTATTGGATATTAAAAACTAATTTAACACAAGTATCGAAATTTCTCAAGAATCCTCGTTTCTTAAGGTTATTTCTATCACATTTTTCCATTGCCCCAACATCGCTTTTCGGCTCAAATATCATCGACAAAGGTCTTTTGCTGTTCATCCCAGCAAAAGAGTCCTGTAAAGGATATCCTTGGTAAAGTTGGCCGTGTCACCGCATCACTTTGGCAAATAATGTTTACACGCCGGTGACGCGAGGCAAATCTGAAACTCACTCAGCCATAGAGTATCTAGTAAAAGCAGAAGGAAAACTATTTAGGTCTTGTAAATTTTTATAATATCTTACCCAGCTATACGTATGAGCCAGTGATCGGAATAAAATTAATAGATAGGTATATCTCTATATATAAAAATGTTATGTTGGTTTGTGTACGCTTCAAAATCTCAAAAAGTTCTGCATCGATCGAGCTGAAATTTTACAATGATATATAATCCGCATCAAGGATTGTTTTTATCTAATTTTTGTATCACAAAGTACCACAGTGAAGCGTGGCAGGGTTCAGCTAGTAGTACATAATAGACATCTTATTGACACACCTGTTAAAATTGTACACAAAAAATGGATCGTACAATTTAAAGCTAGTGTGATCTTTATCACAAAAAGTAATAATATTAATGTTTGTTTTCATAACGGGAGAAGAAGAAAAATTTTAAAAGTCCGCGGTAGCCAGTAAAAACTATCTGAATACTAAAAACGTAAGAAGTCCATAGGATTTTAATATTTCGTCTAAAAGTAAAATTGAAACATTCTAGTTCAATCCATTAATTAACTTGGCCGTAAAATATAATACAAACTTATTAAGTAAAACGTATAGGCGTCTAGGATACACTATCATTATGAGTATTACGTCGGCTCTCTGCTCTTCGGCGATTTACGTAATAAAGCTATGAACTAAATTTATAGGATAAATTAGCTCAATGGATTGATCTGTCTAAATCTCTAGATCTATTGACTGTTTTAGTACATTTACGTTACAGAATCACAAACAATTCAAACAAAAGTCTAATGAAAAAGTATCAACTTATCAGAAATCCGATAGTAAATAGGTGGAACCATTGTTACTAATATCAAGGATAAATAACGCATTCGGAAAGATAACATTCAACATAATATGTCAGTCTTATCGGTTGCATCAAAATACGAGTAGATTGTCTTACTGCTAATACTGGTGTAGGGCGTCAACTTCCTATATAATCCATTTGGGCGAACAACTAGAGTCATGTCAGGTTGATTGATGTAGGTACAAGGTGATCCGTGTGGTGACTTTATCTACGCCTCTTTGACAGCGACCCCTAAAACTTGAGCTGCTAATGCTCACACAATATTACAGTGTCCTGTAGGCATATATATCTGATTTTCTTAATGTATCGGTTTATAGATATATATCCAACGGGGTTGTTTAGAGCTATGGAATATTTCACGGACGCTGTAATAAACATAAGAGCTCTGTTTTCGATAATACTATGGCTATGTTTAAGTAAAGAAGTATATGAAGAAATCTCCAGTCTTTTGTTTTTAGAAGTGTAAACATATTTTGATACGTTGGACACTTCTGTTCTAAGATTATTGTGCTTCTATCGACACAACGGGAGTGCCAATTTTTTTCTTATTAAATGTACAATGTGCTTTGATTAATCACTCGAGTTACATCCGCAGATTGATTTATATATTTGAGGGAGTACCGATGCATTGATTATTTTCAAAAGCGTGACGCCACCATTGCTGACGTCACCAATGGGTCACCAAACACCATTAGGGTGGCCACTCATACTCGCGGAGTAGAATAACAAACTTTCTTATTGACTGTATATAACTCTGTTTATACTGTTTTTGTTGTCCGTTGTTTTGTTGATTGGTTCTATCACGTTGATGACCATGTGTAGATTGTACTTCTAAATCTTTTTGAATGACACAGCCATCACAAGTTGTCCAAACCGACTAATGGCATCCCTATCGTCGTCAGCGTAATTACCTGAAAGTGCCGGTGTGGCGCGAAACCACAACAACCGCGTGCGAAACGGTTTCGTACAGCTCCATCTTACTTTTGGTCTTGATGACGATCACTGACCTGTCAATCCTTGAGCTTTATCAATAGTAAGGATGCGCAACCCTGTGCTTACACCATAACCTTTTTCCCACCTATTCTACTTCCAACTAATATAATAAATGACAAACTTTGGATTTTTTTCAATCGCGTCGTAATGAATTGGGCTGACATTTGGAACACAGTTAGATTGTAGTCTGGAAGAACACATAGGCTACTTTTATCCCGGGAAAATACCAGGAACCGGGAGCTACGGGAGCGCCTGAAACCGCGAGGCGCTGCTAGTTATTGGATAAATTTCGTGGGCAGTGCTAGTAGTATTATAAATGTCAACGCTTGGATGTTTGTTGCTCAATCACGTCGAAATACCTATACATATCGATTTGAAATTGGGAGCACAGTTAGATTATAACCTATAGTAACATAGTACTTGGATGACCGAGCTTTGCTCGGTTTAAGCACTGAGTATAACTTAAATAAAAAGCACCTAAATAGTAATAGATATTCTAAAAAAAAAGATGAACTCGAAAAAAAGAGATGACTCAAATGTTTGACCGGCTAACTTTCCGCCTGCGCTATTATACTGTCGCGTAACATTGCGAAATTTACCGTCGCATCATAATGTTAATGTAACAGTTTTTACAGTTTGAGATTCAGATTCTATGTATAGGTATGTACAAGAATTGCTTCTTAAAGATGAAAATATTTCTCGTTTAAAGGTATAAGATAACAAAAGCTACTTTTCATAGCGGAAAATTATGGGAATAGGAGCTACGCGGGTTAGACCGAAGGGCTCTGCTAGTCTACAGATAAAGGGAGGCGACATTTTTTTCTAAACAACAACATCAAACATTTTCACCTCTCGAACTCAATGACCTACAATAAGGTAGACAACTCTTTTGTTGAAGCTCTTGAAATAGGTTTTTATAAACAAGTAACTATCTGGTTTAAAACAGTATTACGACAGTAGCGCCATGGATAAATTGACGTGGGATAGCTAGTCGTGAGTGGAATAAAATATAGCAGGGGTATTATTAGTATTGTCATTGATTTTCATTTAAAATACACAGTAATTACATCTTAGGTATTAACAGCTTGTTATTACAATTATTACAATCAGCTGTTATTAAACTTCATTTTGTGGTAATAACGACCATTATTTTGAAAAAAAATCCCATTATTTTAAATACTACTAACACAAAACATCCACTTAACTAGTAATTATACGTGTGAACGGTAGAAAACTATTAAGTTTAAAAGTGATTTATAATACGTAACAAATGTATATTATATAGTATAGTGCTGAGCGGATTCACTCTTTTTATTCAACATTTTTGGGTAGGATTTCTCGAGATAAAAAATGGATGAAAATTAGAATGTTTCTAAACATAACAACAGAAAAACACGAACGTTACCAAAAAATAAAAAAATCGGTTGAGGTGTTAAAATGTAAAATAATTACATTACAAACACACAATGTTTTGAAAGTTCCAAAGTTTTCGAATAAGTTTAACAGTCATTCATAAAGCAAGTAATTGATTTTAAATAAAATAGATTGATTTTTTTAAACGTAGTTGACCTGACACTTGCCAGCCAAGTCACCACGTTGGCGTGCGTCCATAATGAGGTCTACAACGGAGCGCGCTTAGGTAACTAGAAAAAACGAATTTGTCGTTAAAATCAAGAAGCTGTCACTTCCATACAGTTCTGAAATTGGATGTTGTACAAACACAAGCATCGAGTCTATTTCAACTGCACGAGTTCGAGTTGTTGAAACAAACTGTAAATTACACAAACTAGGGGCAGATCGGTTAGTACGAGCCTCTCAGTGCCCGGCTCATTGGAGCGAGAGGCGACAGCTCAAGTGCTGCGCCGCGCCTAAATCTCCTATCTAAGTGTTATTTACTTTTATACTTCCCTCTAAGGCTTACTGATTTTATGCTTCTCTTTATAGCGCATCCGGTACAGCCCATAAAAATAGTATCCCAACTGATTGCCATCGCTCGAATCGAACACTCAGAATAAATAACCATTAAAACGTGTGATTTATAACTGAACTAGAGCATTCATTTCATACTTGCGCTGGAGAATGTTCGTAAAATGTCTATCGTTAAATTATTGCCAGGCTTTAGTGCAAGGAAGGTGGTGCCTATTAAACTAATGGTGCCGTGAATTATGCTTTCCACCATTAAACGGTGGCTTTAGATAAAATTACTCGGCAGAGTCATTATGGCTCGCTGCCGTCATCGCTGCAGTGTGGCCAGCTTTGTAGATGGTTGTAAGTTTGAAAAGGCAAAACCTACTTTCAAAGTTTTTAGAACCTTCTCTTTATGACACGGTTGAATGACGTATTATTTTATCAATTCTTTATACCGTGAAGAATAAGGCAGAAATGAAATATCAGATTTTTTGTCATATTATAGAGTGACGAGACGAGTAGGACATGTGCCGGTAATCAACATTATCTGCCCATAACAGCACAGTGATACGCAGCTATTGGAACACGAAGAGTTCAAATCAATACCTATAATCACACAGAGGTAGATGTTTTATCACTATGCTTTGTAATTTCACTGGAAACATTGCCCTTCAAACCGTAACACAGTAATGTTGGCACATTACTGCTCGGCGGCAGAGTAACTGGTAAAGATATTTCCCCAGGTGGGCTCTGCAAACCTCCTCCTACCACTCTTACCACTAGGAAAATCTATACTAATGTTGAAAAGTTTATTTGTTTGTTCGCACTAATCTCAGGAACAGCTGGATCAATTTAAAAAATATTTAACCGATGGATATGTACGTGATCTCCAATGGCTATTAGACTACAGGCCCGTAAACAAATTTTATGTTCCCGTGAACATTTTTGTTGTTTTTTTTGTATTATATATTATACATATGATACACCAGGAGACCTATGTAGGATGATAAAAGGGTACAAAATAATGAGAATCAGCACTATGCCGGCATTTGTAAGTGCAAGTTGAAGAGGTGGGGTTGCAACCTTCGCTCTTTCCTTCTTGTTGCGGGATTTTTGTACGGCATTGCGGAATAATGGAATAGAAGAATAGAATCCAAAAACCTTTCGAAATCATGTGTACCCAACAACCCCCTCTGGGCCAGCGTGGGGGTTAATGTCCCAACAGAGGTAGGGTTGACTTTCTCCTTGCGAGACAAGGCCTCGAGTCCCAGCTGTGGGAACATTTAGTGAGATGTTTGAGCATTCTTGTTTACTTTCAAAATATGAAATAGTTATTCCTGGGGGCTTGAACGAGAATAAATCAATACTACCTATCAAAGTACCGTTAAGAGAACAGCGTCGTTTTTAAATTTAATAGCTCTCTGCTGGGCCCGGTAATTTAGCAAAAAGCAATACTCAACCAGATCACAGCAATGTTTACACAATGCTACTTCACTGTAAAATAAATGGTAAAATATTAATATTGTAAATGCGAAAGTTTGGATATATTTATGTAGCTCAGTTACGTCGTAACGTCTTAAACGGATCGGATTGAAAAATTGGCCCTAGTGTGCAGTGCTAGTGTATAATGTGTCCAAATACAGCATAAGCAAAAAGAGCCTTTACTAAAAGCATGTTACAATTTTCCAAGTATGCCTTTTTCGGCAAACGCAATGTAGAATCCGGAATTTGTGCCAGTTCCAGCACACACGATCTTTGTGAAAGTAGAACACGGAGTAGGGATGGGTGATTCTTACTGCGCCACTTCAGTAACAAGCTTTGTAATGAGCCGTTTTTGGCATCACTCGTAATAAAGGACTTACTGTTACGGGCGCTTGGAAGAATTTATTTTCTTGCACCTCGAGTAATAAGTTAAAGTTAGAATCACTATCAGTTATTTATTGTATCAACTATCCATAGTATCAGTTTTCTATAGTATCAGCTATCTATTGCTATCTTATTATTAACTATCTATATCAAGGGCTATCCATGATGATATTGTAGAACGTTATTGTCTTATTATAACTGAAAACATCGATGAAGGAAAACATCGTAAGTAAACCAACATGTACCTAGAATCCTTCGAGGTCATGTATCATCCATCAACCCACACTGGGCCATCGTGGTTGATTATGGCTTTGATTATCTCCTTACGAGAAAAGCCTTGAGTCCCAGAAGTGACTTTTAGTGGGACGCTTGTGCTTTATGCTAATTTTATTATTCAAAGACTCATAGACTACTAGCGCAAAGCATTTAAAAATAGTTTTTTGTCGTCAATTTACCATGTACAGGATCTTCGTGTTAAACGGTATTTTATGTAAAAATAACTGCATAGTACACAACAGAATCATGTAGTATGGTAATTTTTTATGTCAAACGAAATAATAAAAAGTTTTGAGGTCACAACTTACTAAAGGCCTTAGTTTAAAAATAAATTAATACTATATTAGTTAAATTAGTATTTAACTTATGTGGTATTGCAGACTATAACATTTCCGAGAACCAAATTTATTTCAGTTGGAATTTCAGTAGTTACTTAATAATTACTACAGAAACATAAATAACTCTGTAAATCTCAACAAGATGTTTCTAAGATAAACAAGATATTTACGTTCTTAAAACGTTGTGATTGAGTTCCCTAATCTTCTATAATATAAAAATGAATCGCAAAATGTGTTGGTAAGCGCATAACTCAACAACGCCTGGACCGATCTGGCCAATTTTTTTTTAAATGTTCGTTGAAGTGCAATGATGGTTTCGAATGAAAAAAATCGAAAAATTGCCGGGAATAACAATGTACCACGGATGAAGCCGGGGCCGGCCGCTAGTATTAATATATAAGTATAGTCCGGTCAATTTAGACATTCGAACGTACATAAATTAATAGCAAGCTGTAAGTGCGTGTACTTCTTTAAAACATAGTTTAAAACAAAGTAATATATACATTTATAGTAGCTAGGTAGTTAATATATAAATTTCAGATTAATGATATTAGTAGAATCTATTCTATGGCAGAGTGGATCACAATGGCCAGCTTTACCGTAACATAGTGTGTCTTCAGACACCCATACCGGTCCGATTGGGGAACTCTGACGCAACAAAGCCAGCAAATCTTAGTTTGTCTCTGTATTAAATATAAATAGGTAGATTAACTCTAAGGCCAAATAAAGTACCAATTGGCGATTTTATCACTAAAAGCGATCTCTTCCAAGCAACCGCAAAGATTGCTCAACGCGGGCGATCGATCAGGGTGTGCTGCATGGAATTATCATAAGCGTCCTATCTTGACTGACCTCTCGGCTTAGTTGGTAGTAAGTCTGCCTGCAAAGCCAATGACCGTGGGTTCGATTCCCACGCAGGGTAAATATTTGTGTGATGAATTTAAACAATAGTTCTCTGTCTGAGTACTTCTATGTATCCACTGCCTTTTCTATCCCACTGCTGGGCTGGACTGTATAGGCCTCTCTGTTCCCCTGCCATCTTCCTCGTTCCTAATTCTACTAATCCTACTTTTATTATACTAGATGTCCCGTACATATGTAGATGTGATCCCGTACATATCCAACGGTAAAAAAATGACTGAAATCGGTTCAGTCATTATTGAGAATATCGCTTTCAAACAAAAAACCTCTACAGCTACCTGCTACACCACCTATCGGAAATTGGTCGTACCAACTCAGATTTAGAAACAAATTTTATTAGCAAAGGGTTACATTCAATGACGCAATCTTAGACACATGCTGTCATGTCAAAGCACGATATGAAAACTCTCAAAAAAAGAATATTTTTTCCCGTTTTTGTTACATTCTTGATTCATGCTCCGATTATATTGATAGTAGCGTTATATTCTATAGCATTTCTCGATAAATGGACTATCCAATAGAAAAATAATCTTTCAATTCGGACCAGTACTTCCCGAGACCCTAGCGTTCAAACAAACAAACTCTTCAGCTCTATAATATTAGTATAGAAACGTCAATGTATGGATGTTTGGATGTTAATTGCTCAATCACGTCGTAACATATAAACGCGTAAGGCTAAAATTTGGAATTCAGGTAAATTATAGTATGGAAGAACATATACTACTTTTTATCCCGACGTAATAACGAGAATTACATGGGCTACACCGCGGGGCACTGCTAGTAAGTTTAACATTTACTACTTTATAAGAATAGTCTGTTATCTGGCCGCCATAGTACAAGCTTTGCTTAGTTTGGGGTCAGATGGTGTTATGTGGGAAATGTCCACCAATATGTATTTATTATCCTCCTGTAACACATATAATACGTTGTCACACAACGAAGTAACATAGCTGTGAAGCGAATCCCACCTTCCCTTTAAAGCATCTGCCAAATGGAACTTCCATTTCGGTTGTGTCCATTTTTTTATCCGTCTCGCGCACCGCTTACCGACTAAGCACTGGATCCTACGTCCATAAGCACGGCTTACGTATGTATGGAGGGACGAAAGGCTCAGAGTATCGGTGCGAATTCGGCCAAACTACTATCATTCGTGCTGTTTCCAACGTAACAGAAACATGAGGGTTATTTTCTAACCTGTATAGATTTTAGTATGTAAACCAACATATGAAACTTGAGTCGGACTGGACTTACTATATCGAACGTGAGTTACCCTTGTATTTATTTAAAATTCATGTACTTATAGAATACCTATTATAGAACTTATGGGGGTAAGTACTAGATATAAATTTGATACACCACTAAATTCATTGAACAAGGTTGTTTAATTTATAATCGTTTTCTTAGAGTTTTCTTTGACAAAAAATTAAATAGTTAGTAGTAAATTGTCTTTCCATTTAAAGCTTACAAATAACACACAATACCTACAATAGCAAGTCTATAGTCGTATATCTTAGTGCATTTAAAAATATTATGTACCTGTAGGAGCAGAAAATCGAAAATCTCACTAAAAATTAAGTTAGTATTCATCAATCATCGCTACTTGTTATTTTTTCGAATTTAAGTAATGACGTATATCGATTAATTCGCGTCAAAGAACTATTTGACGACTCAAATGTGACGACTCATGTCGCCCCAGGAGAATTTCCAGGCATCATGAAACTGATCGAACACTGTGAAAAGATTTTTGAGTTATAAACGAGCCTAGTGACACGAAACTAAGAAGAACACCTAGCTCGTAAGCGTTCAAATCAATCACGCTCAAAAAGTAAAAGCTGGAAAAATATTTTACTATAAAATGTCTTTACAAAAGATTGATAGCTAAAAAACTTTTCAAGATGATGCTTTGAAATTTTTATAGGATGTTTTTGGACAATTTTATTTCATCTCAGTTTGACAACATCGCAGTCTACATATATATACCTTTGCATATATTTGTTTGCCTCTAAAATTATCGTAGATAATCTTACCTTTGGATACAAAATTTAAAATAATACATAACATACAATGCATAAGCTTAAAACTTTCTCTTTTAGAGATATTATTTAAAGTGTTTAAGAAGCTGAATCGAGGGATATTTTAGATAGATTTAGTGTTGTGGTCATCAATAACCTAAGTAAAGGTTAAGATTGATATTAAGTTTATCATAAAAAAATGCCAGAGCGTTAGTAAGGTAGAATTGAAGGTTCTGTAGCAGTGTGGGTACTGTTAGTGGCGTCACCTGATGTGAATGGTATGAATCAAAAGTGTGGCGAGTCAGAGGCTTCACCCTCCCGACGCCGACGTCTGAAGTTTTGGCCTCGTTCGTTGAGGCAACGCCACGGAAGGTGCTTCGCCCCGTACGACACTCGCTGGAAACAATGTTGGTATCGTCCGATAAGAACATTGTTTTCTATATTTGTTAGCTTCATAAGCGTAAGGTTTGTTCCAAATTTAAATTCTATTTAATACCTTTATTTTTAATTTTTTTTAATACTTTTAGCGAGCAATTGTTGTAAAGCTACACCATTTATAACTCAAGCACAGCTGAACAATCTTTTATATTTTGCTGTTTTTTTCATTTGTATTCGCCCGGAATATGACAGTAAGCTTTGACATATGATTATTAATTCATCATTAAAAAAAACAGTCAAAACTATACCAACATCAAAATCTTAAATTTACTCATTTATTGCCTCTTAGGCGGAACGAAGTTTGCCAAGTCAGCTAGTATGTATTTATACGAGTGTAATCTGAATCTGGAAAATTATTCCAACGATTTACCATACTTACAAAATAAACGCTGTTTAAAATAAAAAAATATTTTATTAATGAGAAAAAGCTGACAGATTATTTCTTGCGATATACCTTACAATTTTTTTTAAACATCTTACCTCTCAGATAAATCTTGAAAGCCCCTAACTTGATATTGGTGATGGTACACCTAAGAAATATGGTGCACTTAGACAAGGGTCTATCATTAAAATTTGACTTCCGGTGGGTTCCCGCCAGAAGCTCAAAGGAACTCAGGACCTCCCTTGAGCTTGTGGCTCCCGCATTTTTTATATACACTCTAGGGTTAGTAGCGACAAGACTAGGTGGAGTCGGGGTGCTCCGAGTCAGATCTGGGTCCTATGTAACCTACCCGATCCGATTTAGTCTTAACGTGGTGGACAGTGAAAACTAAATACTTTCCAAGTAACACCCAGGTGGACAAAGGTGGGCCGTCTCAAAAGATAAGAAGAAGACGGTGGTACACCACCCCAATAATTTTGGAATAAAATTAGAATTCCGCCGAACACCAGAATCCACAATTACCTTAGCAATTTAGCAACATACGTACTGTTTTCAACGTCATAGTTGTTGTTATCTCAGGTAGCGCCATGAGTGTTAAGAATTGGAACTAAAAATTAATATCTCGCTTTATTACATTACGGCTAGCCGTGTTGAATGACGTATGGCTTCGAATACATTTCGGCTGTTTTTTAATCAGCCGCATTCAATCCGGCTAATCGTTAAACCGCTGCTTTACAAACCGGCCCTGTTTTTAAAACGGCTAGCCGTAATGTAATACGGCGAATTATACAATCCGGCTGCGACATATCCACTAGAGTTCTCCAATCACTATTATTAATGCATAAAATACAATAAAAAAATGATTCGAAATCGTTTATGGACACTTAAATTGTTTGTGTAACATATAACTACATTTATAATATGAATTCACGCTCATATCCATCCATTTCCCACAATGTTGCCATAGACAACAACCATAGGCTTTTTTTGGCTCAACAAACAAATCGTGTTTAATGTTTAATATTTTCTGTAATATCTGCAAAGATTTTAATCAGTAGTAACGTCCAACCCGCACTGGGCCAGCGCGGTGGATGGCCTTAACTCTCTCTTTGCGAGAGAAGGCAAGGCCAGTCCCAGCAGTAGGAACATTTAGTGGGTTGTTGATAATGAACGTCAAATTCGTAAATTTTAAACATTTGGGCTATATTTTTATACTACCACGGAACAACGACACATACTTACAGGCTATAAACATTACCCAACATACCCCGGATAAATATGAGCTATGTCCATATTCACTTTGACTAAAATTCTTTGAATTGCGACACGAGTACAAGAAGAAATAATTAACAAATGCACAATTTTTCTTGGTCACAATGTTGCGATACAAGAAGAAATAACAAACAAATGCACAATTTTTCTCGGTCATAATGTTAATGTAATGATTCGTTCCATTTAGAATCCGCTGAAATTTTTATCCACCGCCATTTTATTGCACTATGTAAAACGTAAAGCAGAACTGCTAACAATTGAGTTTCTCAGTTTATGTACATAGTCATTATTAATCGCAGGCAGCAGGTTTATTCGAAGCGGACGCTTGTCCTGCTTTCAAGGCAGGTATTGTAAAAAAGAAATGTAAACTTTTAAAGTCCGCAATGTAAACAAAAAAACTTATACTTCGTATTTGCATACAGTTGAATTTAATTTGTTATAGCTCGTTCACGTAGTTTCGCAAAAGTTCGCTTCACAACCATTTCAAAAGTCTTCCGGCTGAGTTGGCTGATCTCCTGAACTATTTAGTTCGAAGCGTCGGATTCCATTTGCATAAGTTACACGTTTCATTTCCGTAATTACCATTCGATGGTAACCATTAATCTTGCGACGCGATCCCACAGGAACGTCAATCGCTTCACTCTAATCACGGGATTTGGTTTAAACGCCCCCGTTCGTGCCAGCCTCTTAGCGAATCCTTTTTTAGAGAAAAAGTTGTTAAAAAACGGCACAAAAACAAAAGGAAATAGTCGGGGCGGTCCTCGGGGAGTCGTTGTTAGCCCTGGGACGGTACTTAAATCAAATGTTCACCATTCAAGGAAATTATAAGAACAGGGCACGGATTCCCGTACCCTTCGTGAGAATCCCCTTGGATAAAAAGGCTTACTACGGAACAATGTTGTGAATAGTTTCATTGTTCTTCTTCAATATTTTCCTGTGTGTACACCGGTGCTCGCTGCTGCCTATACCTATATTGATGGTGAGGTAGAGGAGATGTCTGTTATGTTTGAAAGGCGGGCGTGTTATGCTGTGGGTATAACTACTTAGTTGCAAACTTGCTCTACAAAACTTAACGAATGCAGTTTCTGAAGTTTTCAAGTTGATAATTCATTACGAGACGACTCAAAAAATATTTCTTCCTGGCACCCTCTATCTGGAGTATATTTATCGTTTCATTAGGTACATTGTGCATTATGTATTATATTTACATCATCTCATAGATATCATATATCATAGATGTATTATATTTACTTGGTGTAACTAATATTATTAGCATGTAAATTTGTTTAAACTTGTTTGAACACAGCTTTGTAGATAGGTTATTATTTAATGTAATCGTTTTGGATATCTAACATATTTTGATCTACATGCTGTACAAGTATGTCAATATTAGCATCCATCTAATCTAAATGTTTTTAAAAGCCTCATGAATTATTTATAGTTACATCGAAATATATAAAATAAATAATCATCAGACCACAAAGAGGAAAGGAACATTGAGAGAAACTTAATCAGGGTATCAGACAACCGTTTAATATGCGGGACTGCACATTAAGGATTTTCTTTTTGTTGTCTTCAAGAATATTACTTTACCTCGCAACAAACTTAAGGGGCCTAATCCGCTTTTCAACTTTAGCTTTTACTTGCCTTATGACAGCGAGCGCCGGGCTCCGGAGGATGGCATCGAAACTTTTTAATCTTTACACACACCAAACATCCGTCCCTATTGATATATTGTCCCAGCTCATCTTGAAATATTGAAGTAAGATACCTATCGATATTTGTATTTCCGATAACAGAAAAAAGAAACAGGAAGGAATAAAATCGCTTATGTCTACTCAGCGTTTGTCCATATGTCACATACTTTGAAGCGGTCCCCTCGCTCGAATATGAATAAAATTTTCTTATACAAATTGAGAGTTCGCGAAAACGTGTCGATTTCTTTATTTATTCAATACTTTCGCCTTTGAAACGTTTCTCCTTGGATTCGTCCGCGCTTATCTTATATTTATGAATTCTTTTGGATTTCACCGCTGTAAACCACTTCCTTATTTTGACCTTATTGACAAGTTGCCTATTGAACTTTTCCAAGATTGTAAGACTTTGTTGAATGTGCTTACACAGGAAATTACTTGAACAGATTGATAAGTTACGAGTGTTAAAAACCTACGTAATAAAATACAAAACTTGAAGATCTTTACTTAATACCATACAGCTTAAACATTTAAAATAAATACGTATCTACACCACATTGAAGAAAAAAATGTAGTTAAATGAAACGAAATGGTAGTAATGTTTTGCGATACTAACGACAGATGTTCGGACTACTTACTGGAATGGAATTTAAAAATTGTTTGATGTGCTTTGCAGCACAATTCAATTTTTTAATGGATGTAATATGTTCATGTTGTAATCTTAGTAAGAGAATTTATTGTAATTTAATTGAGAATAATAAATATTCTTAAACGACAACTAAACAATGAAAGAAAATTAGACAAAAATAGCACAGCATAATCAGCCAACACTATGTTCCCACTCTTAGAACTTGGAGTTCTTTGTCACAATAAAAAAGAAAGAGTCCATGCGATAATCCGCCACGCTGGTCAAGGCACAACATATTTACATAATGTTCACATAGGTACCCCAAAAGTACCAATTATTCACAATAAATTAAAAATATTTGTACAATTTGTCCTGCACCTGAAGTGCTTTAAAGTTTATATCATGATTTTACCACATACAAGGAATCTTACACCTACAATTCCAAAATAAAATTACCTTCATAAAGATGACAATAGGACACCAACATGTCTTTCGAATGAGTAGACCATTTCTCCGTAATCCTGTAAACTTTAAAATAACTTTCCTTACATCTGAATTTCTAAAATAAACCTACCTATCAACTAATTAAGACTTTAAATCGTCTAAATTGTATCGTTATCGAGAACACTACTCGCGAGTGTTGCTCCAGGCGTCCGTTGTTATTTATTACTGGAAGAGATATCCGGTAGCCGGTTGAAAAATGCCGGCGGTACATCGTGCACGCCGATATCTCTTCGGAACAGCATAAAAACGCTCCCACAGCACATCAGAGACTAACAGTACCTTAGGTCGTAAGAGAGCGTTGTAAAAGTCTTCGAAATGGTGAATTTATGGCTAGGTGAACGTGTGTTTGTAATGGCTAGCACCATTGCAGCAATAAAGTGACATCAAGTGTTTTTTACACTGACTGCAATAATTCATAACTTTATCATAACCCTAGTGCATTAGTGAAAAGAGTTTTTCACGGAAACTGAAAAATACCTTTGGTAATTACTCCAGCGACAAACAAACAGGCGTTGTTTACTTTGGAATTTGGTTTGTACTGTAGCTTTTCCTGAAAACTTTGTTAAGAACACAGCACAGAACAGACCATGCTACTAAACGTTTTTAACGACTCCTCACACTTCATTTATAAAAAACATATTATATACGGTCGAATCGAGAAACCTCCTTTTTTGAAGTCGGTTAAGAAAATAAAATAAAAGTTTACCTATTCATAATAGTGCCAAAATTACAGTTCCTTCTTGCTACGTACAAATTATAAGCTAAATTCCTTTAGTAAATAGTTGAAATATTTTTTAAGTAACGCAAAACATTTACGTTCAGCGTCTTTGAGGATTTAACCATAGTTTGTCTGACTTCACCGAAGAAGCCAACTTACTGGTTGTCACTACAGTCTCGGTAAGTTTGGCTTTTCAAACCTTCGTTTTTTACACCCAAAGGGATTTGTGTACGGCACTTTACGTAACGTAAACCGGAAGGTTTTGCGTAAATTCCTGCATGTTGACTAATGTTCCCTCAGCGTGAACTAATGTCTCTTCAATTGACGGCTTTACTGCAAACGAGCTTTGAAGTTTTAAACTGTGACTTTTACCTTTAAATATTTGATGGCTGCGCCGTGTCTTGGAAAACTCATGTTACCTACTTGCAAGCAAATTAGTTCCAGAAACTCAATTAGTTTACGAAAATGAAAGCCATTGTATATATGTGTTCTTAAGTGAAGTGCACCCTTCGTGTTGACTGATTTTTGTATTTTTTGGTGAACAGATCCATTATTAACAAAACAAAATTATAAAATCTTAAGTGTCTGTTCGTAATTCCAAATTACCAGCAACTCACTTAATTTTTAAAGTAAATACCTAATTATTACTTTTATAGTTTATAGTAACGAGACGAACAGGACATGTGCCTGATGGTAAGCAACATGCCTGCTACATAACAGCACAGTGACAAGCAGCGATTGGAACATGAAGAGTCCAGATCATTACCTAGCACTGCACTGCGCTCGTCACCCAGACATCTAAGAAATTATATATCTCTAAGCCTTGTAATTTCTCTGGAAACATTGGCCTTCAAACCGGAACAAAGTAATGTTTACGTTACTGCTTGGCGCTAGAATAACTAGCAGATGTGTGATACTTCCCTAGGCGGACTCTGCCAAGAGTCCTACCACTACAAATCCTCTCTCCGACTCCCTTACGCGTGTGGTATGGATAAGCGTGACGCATCTTCAGCAAACTACTTTACGCCACGCTGTGTTGATTTTACAGTTTTTAAAATGCTAGCTGCACTATTATCATATTTTTAACGATATTTTTACAGCAGAAAACATTTTGAAAAATTGTGTACACTAAGCTGACTTTTACTTAAAATAATGAAACATAATTTATCTTCCAAGTTTCTCTCAACACCTTAAATTACACAACACTCTAGAAATATTTATAAAATCCTCCGAAAAGGTGCCATCTCGCAAGCAATTTCTTAACACTTGTTTTTATTCTGAAGTCTCAACCAACCCAGATACAGTTTCAAGAAGTAACTACTTCAATCCAAGATATCTGCTAAGGTAGGGTGAGGAAACAAACTTTTTTAAAAAGATTAAAGCTACCCATCCACAACTTTACCGGGGCTTAAAACACGTAAAAATACTATACTATATATACTATACAAGATAAAAATTAATGAATTAACTAATATAATTGAATTAAAAGTAATCTACATATATCGGTCGAAATAACAATGATAAGATAAATACGAGACGGAGAAAGAAGCATGAAAAGAAAGAGGCATTTACTCAGCAGTGGGATAGAGAAGGATATAAAGGAACCCGAGGTGAGGCCGCTCATGTAGGCTCCAAGCGGAAGACAATGCGGGCATGAAGGTTGCGTGTTGTATGGATACAGAAGGAACCATTGGGCTTCGATGTTGCTGTGTACGTATCGCAGCTGCGGGATGAAAGTCGCCATAGAAGAGGAACAACGGTATTGTGGTGGACGTTCCTACCCGCCCAATTAGCCACTCCACCACGGACTCTGAGTTCCATGACCTTTGTCATTTGAGTTCTTTTTTTTCATATGCCTCGGAATATGAGAAGAAAAGTTAAATAGAGGGGAGCAGGAAACATTTATTTTTTGTTAAATATTTTTTTGATAACGAAGACACTAGATACATTAAAATTAACCAAAGTAACCAACAGGCAAGCCAACCATAATACACTTAATGAGAAACGAAATAATACACAAATTAGATCTTAACCCTAACTGTAGTGATTAATTATGTCCTATTAGCGTTTTTATAATAGTATCCATAAAAAAGAATAGGTACAATATATGTAGGTTTAGGTATTTTTGTTGAAATATCCATGCAATGAGTTCAAACATTGTCAAATATAGACTTGTAAAGTTCGTCCATAATCTGAAATCAGGTGGAATCTCTTCAACTTAATGAAACTCTATTTGGAACGGCACTTGAAGCAATAAAAATAAAGAAATCTAAAGTCACATCTGCGGTAACTTAATCAGGCACGTAGAATCAAAAAAGTCGTTTCCCTTTTTGCGGAGCGTTCTCTCAAATTGGCTCCAGATCCATTCCTGTTGACAACTTTATCGAGCGGTTTTCGATAACACGCGGCGAGGGAAAACTAAATAAATCCGAGAGGGACTTTAGATAAGGTAATGGCTTCAGTAATGTCTAGCGACTGCCGTCCGCGACGCCATAATGCAATCGGAAATCCACCGAACCGCGCGTTTTACACACAATCCCTTTAAAACCTACCGAACTGTTGAATTTTACGCAGATCTTTAATTTGGGTTAAGAATTTGGCGTGCAATTTACAAACGTCATTGAATTTCAAATAGGCTCTCTTTATTAAGTGGATATCCTTACAGGAACAATATTTTCTCTTCCTTTCTTCTTCGCCTTTTTAAAATATTTTAACCAAATATTATATTATATCTACGTTCAAACAGCATAGATTTTTTTATTTATGAATTCAAACTCAACTCTTGATTAATGGCTTTATTGAGGTTTACCCTCACACCGCCAAATTTGTAAAATTACATTCAATGTTTAGTGACACATCAAATACTATTTTGACTTTTGATATGACTTCAATCAGATAATAAAGATAATCAGATGACATAAATAAAAACCAGAAATTAATAGAAGATGAGGAAGAAGAAGACTTTAATCAGCTGACTATTATTTAATTATTTTTTTATTTATAAATTACTAACAAATTGTCTTGCCAGACATATTGCATGCCTCTCGCAGAGGCCAGTTTGTATGGG
The DNA here is from genome assembly GCA_017562165.1 of Ectropis grisescens. Taxonomy (NCBI): domain Eukaryota; kingdom Metazoa; phylum Arthropoda; class Insecta; order Lepidoptera; family Geometridae; genus Ectropis; species Ectropis grisescens. The sequence goes on from CM029772.1 coordinate 16,853,219, forward strand.
GCAACTTTTAAAATGTTTTGTATCATCTTATCTCACCTACAAACAGCAATAAAGATTTTTGTATTTGTACTTGTATTTGTATTCAAGATACGAGTAATAAGCTACAATATTAGGATTTTACTCATATTAGGATTTTTAGACATACGGTACGTATGTTATTCGCTTTTTAACGCTGTTTTTTGTATTTGAAAGCAAAATCCGAACGCGGAGCTACAATAACCGAAAAATAATGTGCCTGCGTAATATATTTCACTAGTGAAACATAAAAAAAAGTATAAGTACATACCAAACTTCCGTATTTTAAGTGGAAACTAACCTATTTAGCAAAAATTAAGTCTGAAAAATGGTATAATTATGCAGGTCAGCGTGCTGCAAACTCTTGTCTGAAAACTCCAGTTTTTCTGTAAAATCGCCTGAGAAGTGCAATTAGCGCGCCAAAATCTTTAAAATACAATCCCTAAAACAATTAAGTCTATTTAGCGCGAAGATTACCCTTTCTACCTTTTTGCTTTTATACGTAGGTAGGTAAAGCTTTATTTTGCATTTAAAATGTCTTTGTTGAGAACTTTTTTCATTAAAATCTGGTCGGTTATGAGACTGCCACGATGCATAAAAGATGCTTGAGCAGTTTCTTCACTTTTTTAATGTGATATTTTAGTGTTTCAATTAAAGGTGATTTATGAGTTCGAACAAAATTAAATTTTAGCAAAACGCAACACAATCAAAGCCTATTGAAATAATGACATATGAGTTGTGTAATATTTTTCAGAATGATTTATAGCAGAACAGTTAAATCTTAAAAATAAATGTCTGCATTTATCCAAATAATATTATTATTGCACAAATCTCAGACATTAATTTCATCGGTAAAGCGATGTATATAAACAGAGAAATTATGCAATAAATATGTATATAAAAGTATTGTTTATAAGAAACTTACATAAATAAATCAATTTTTAGATAGTTTTCTCTGTATGTTTGTCTGTTTGTTCCTGGTCCCTGAAACTCTTGAACCAATTTTGAAGGAACTTTCACTGGCAGTTAGCTCATGTATGAAAAAGTAGCTATTTTAGAAAAAATCGTTCCGCAAAAATCAAATAAATAAATATTATAACATTTAATTGTTTAGGCGCTCGTTTAGCTACTTTCTCATAGAACAATAAATCGCAAATATTCTGCTCAATTCTTATATGACTAAACTATAACTTGAATAACATTTATAGTGGTGACAAAGTTATCGATTTAAAATGAAAAGCCGATGGACAAAATACTAGTTGAGACTGAATAATAGATAGGTACCTCTACTTGTTATTACTGTCAGATAATAGGAGTAGCTGCATGAACTACACAGGAAAACGTAAACACAAATAAAGGTGTAAACTTTGTAATAGCATGTAAGTAGCTACTAAGTTGTTAATTCAAGTTGCGAACTTAGTTAAACTGTTTGCTATACGTAGGCGAACGCTTCACTCAGATATTAGAATTAGAATTACTCTACATACTCGCATGACAATCCCCTATACCTTCTGAAAAGTTTTAATTGGGAGTAATAAGGGGACGTTTGAAGCTTATTGTTGGAACCATCAAAGTTTAACGCGAGTTTTTTAATTAAAATTATCTACAAAAACTGTGTACTTAACTAGAAAATTGTCATTTTCATTTCGTTTGTTTGTCTTACTCCTTTCTCCGAGTTTGTTTAACCAAAATGTATTACTAAACCTGATATAAACATGTTTAATAAAATTTGATTAATGGTCATATTTAATCCTATGTAATTAAATATTATTTTGTTTTTGGAATCGCATCAAACTTTACATAACTAGAGAACTACTTAAAGAAAATTAAACCCATTAATGTGCTATTTTTAACAGACTTCTTTTCGGGTATGCTTCCCGAATGGTCCCATATAAATCTTATCGAAATATGTCAAGTGGTTTTTGAAATATGAACCAAAATCTAACATTTCTATACAATTTTCTGGATGACGTAATTGTTAATTTCACAAAAGTTATAAACTCGAACCTGTCACTACGAAATTGGGTTAATAATAGGTGTTAGTAGGTATAGACTTAGGTGTGAATAGGTGTTAATAAAAACTAGTTTCACAATAAAAAGGGAAAAATAAACTATTTTCGTACAAAAATTTACCGACTTCAAAACCACAAATATGCACTCTATCACTACACTGTTTTATTATTGAAAATATGAATCTGGTAATGCGTCATAAATAATTCAAGAATTTTAAGATCGTTTTGCAAAACTTTTCTATTGCTCTGCAAACATTACAAACGCATTCAAAGATACTGAATGGCATCTAAAAAGCATTAGCCCTAAAATAAGACAATAACATTTTGTTGTTTTCTTTGAAAGTGGTATTAAGATTTGCATTTGGAGATCTGTAGCTGTGCCAGCATTTTAACCATCAACTCAATAAATTTCTGCTTCAAAGTTTGAATAGTTTAATCGAGGTACACGCATATCGAAGTCACAGGACAAACTCATTGTCTCCGCACAAACATCCATGCAAGTTCTGAATGGAGAGCCGTAGAAAGATAAAGTTCGAGATTCGGCTCATACTTGTGAAAGTTCCTGTGAACACTCGACTGAGAGAATCACCTGTAAACCCTGCGCGGTTGCAGCCCTCAAAAACAACGGCTTGGCCGAAAACTTTGGACAACTCTCCACCGAGTTTCGGGTGGTCGTCAACTAAGTTCGCCCCTTCTAAGAATACGAACCTCTGATTGAACGAATAGTTGTGCCAAATAAGGATAATTGTATTGTGTTGGTAAACTTAGATTAAATTAGTGTAAAGTTGATAAATAACATGATGTCTAATAGAGAAAATTAAATTAGATTATTATTCAAGAAGCGAGATGTGTTTTGTTATTTTAGGCTCTTATGCGTCTACTAGGGTATTATGCGCATTGTCTATCTAAAATTCAAGACCCTGCGCTTGGCAACCTTAGCGGAATATTGTCAAGAAATCGTTTCTTAGAGGATGACTAAACTAAACACAGAAAAATTCATAAAATTTTGTAGAGTAGCGTTTATATTGAGTGTTGTCGGTAATATCGGTGATAGTACCTCTAGATTAATATACTTATTATTGTTTTGAAGTTTTAATAGAGCATAGCATAGCATAATAGAGCATCTTCTAAATATATTACTGTTTATAAAAATGTGTTGGTACTAAATGTTGATGCTCCGAAAAATAGATATAGTGAAGGGAGGTATATTGGTGATTTAGGTAAGTAGGTGATATTATTTTGAACGGAATACCACACAGTTCCCTATGCGGGGAAATTTGAAGAGACAGCGCTATTGCCTCTTCTCACACTCATATCAACTCGATAGCGCTGTCTCTTGAAATTTCCTTGCATAGGGAACTGTGTGGTAGTCCGTTTAAAATGTATCACCTACTTACCTAAATCACCAATATACCTCCCTTCACCTACATCGATTTCCCAAAAATTACGCATAACTTGTCACGTTTTTTTAGATCGCAACAATACATAGACGGTCCCAACAATGAATGACTAACTCCACCGCAACGCTTAAAGTAAACTAATTCACCGGCATTGCAGGCAGATTGCCCGGATGAAGGTATAGTCCGTGGCAAGCCGGATTAAACTTGTTTTTAAGTTTATCGCGGCTTTAATATTGTTCGCGACTTAAAAGCTACGTATAAACCTTAGTCGAGGAAAGTTAGGTACGGTACCGCACACGTACTATGGTTCATTTGGCGAGTCGTTCAATAGGTGAGCTCTACTGAAAACTCGTCCGCCGATACTGTTCCCAACATTTTGATGGCTGTGCTAACTTTTATATTTAAAATTTTGAACCATTTTACACGACCGAAAGCTTAACGGGTCCGTGCTAACAAAGTTAGTACGGCCAGTTGTCCACTCCCAAAGTCGGGTCGACATTTTTCCCTTCATACAGTGAACTTCGCACATTATAATTGAGTTCGGTTCACGACATTTTCCAAAATGAACATATCTGCGTAATTACTAAGCCGAACGTGATTGCTTACTGTCCCTCTTCTGTCGTTTTCTTTTATACATTTGTAATATAATTATTTATCCCACTAAATATTATGGCAAAGTTTGGATGTTTTTTTTTTGTTATTGAAATTAGCCACTCCACAGATTCCGCGGTCCATGATCTTTGTAATTACAATTGTTTTTTTGAACACATTTCTTGGATAAGAAGAAGAAAAATAGGGGGGAGTTGGGTTCATTTAAAATCTAATTCTAGTGCTCGTCTGTAGATCCGATCACTACCGGTTTGGATTCCGGTAGTAATCGACTCGGCATCGAGTGTTTGCCTAATTGTAAATTAGCCTAAATTTAAGTCAATATATTTTTTTTTAATTTAATTTAATTAAATTTGCCTAATTGTTAAATTAGGCTAACACTCGTTTGGATGTTTAGATATTTGTTCCTAAATCACGTCGTAACCTATTAACAGATTTGGCTGAAATTAGGAATACAGTTAGATTATAGTCTGGAAAACATCATAGTCTACTTTTTATCTTGGGAAAATAACGGACACAGAAACTGCGCAGGTAAAACCGCAAAGCGCTGCTAGTACATAAATGTACATAAATTCCACTTAGTAAGCACATAATTTAAGAAATGAGTTTTATCCTTCAATTATAGACAACATTCGGTTACAAAACTCTTCCAATATTCCGCGAATCAAATTTCCAAGGCAAAGTACCCGTACCTAGCAGAATTTTATTCGTCGAATTTTCCCAAATTGCATTTAAATCTACTTTCCACTCGGCTTACATTTCCGCGCATCAAGTCCTGGGAATGTTCAAAAACATGAACCGTAATTTGCTAAGACGAATAACGTTTGATTTAATCCGGCACGTAGCGCGCCCGGCCCGACGGCCGTCGATTTACTTTTATTGCTATTTCGTTTTATTTCGCCCGGGCCGATGGTGTCTGATGTGGCCCTGTTTTCGGGGTCGTTAACGGCAAATGTGCTAATCTTTTTTACACGGCCGTAGCGTAACAATAAGGGCCTCGATGGTCTCGACCTATGGACGCCGTTGCTCACGCTAATGCCCTACGATTAAGGATTTAAATTTCCAGATGGCCAGATCTAATTTAAAAATCTCCGTACCCTTTTTGTTTGGACGATACGCATCGACGGTAATGGACCCGCCATGCCCCGTCCCTCGTGTGTAATAAGACGTAATCTCATCCTGGCACCGACATTATTCTTTTAATGCCTGAGAATTAATCTCTTCCGGGTTCTGAAATCAAAAAATAAATCGAGCTAAGTTTATCTGCGCGCAATAAAGTGGGAAGAGTTACTCAGTTAACCGTGCCTAACTTCGCCTCGAGGGAAGTCAATTACAACGACTTTAAAATACGACACCTCAAGACATTAAAAGACAAAGTTAAACAAGCCAATAAACGCTCCAAGAAAATGTTTAGACCCAAACCTACAGCTTAACACCAAGAAAAGTTTAGTTCAGACTTTGGATAATTTAAAGTCAAGTTTTGTTACATAACGAATTAGGAAGTAAAAACAAGTTGTTTACACTTTCATACTCTTCACTGCACGAACAGCAATATAATCAGAGTTTGAAGAAGGTATTCCCCTAGTGATGTGAAAAGTCAAAATTTAAGCCGTGTCGTGTATATAACACCTCAGGAAACAGCTACCTAATAAATGCCACGACCTAAACACGTACGAACGTACGCATCTGTCGTAAAAAGGATCACGAAACACACACAGTACGTTTTCAATAAAGGTGTCGTTACAAGGAACCCCGCAAAATCGACAAAGCGACTGTTTCATTTCGAAGGTGAAAGCAATTCCTCCTCTTTTGTGAGATCGAATTGCCTTTTAGTAGGCGGGGCTTCGATGTAAAGTGCTCAGAATAAGAAATATCCTTTTAGAACCACATGCAAAATACGAATACCCAATGAAGGTGTTACCGAGAAACCTTTATTGATGCGAGGAAAATACCCAAATCGATTTTCATGTAAAAAAATCAAATCTAAATATTAATACCTACGTGAAGAAAAAACTTTATATCTCGTTTTTTACGAAATTTGTATGGATGAGTATGAAATTTCCCACACTTTTAGTTTGTGTAGATGATATTCAGAACGTTTTTTTTTATCTACTTAAAAACTACATTAAATTAATAACAAAAACTTAACACACACCACCATTTAATCGACACTCACATGCTCATAAAGGTATAATACGTTTTTGTTTATTTAAATTATGGTCGACTTTCAACGACCAATAGTAAGTTTAATTAGATCATTACATCACAGGGCATGAGTTATTACGATAATAGTGATATAAATAATATAGAAGCGGTAGGTACATGTGCGCTCTACGTACGTACGCCTATCAAATTAAACATGTACGTGTGAAATATTAGGCAATCAGTTGACACCACATTCGGATTCAAACTAACGTGAATAAAGTGGAAGTGCGGTCCGATTGAATCAGTGCAGCACAATAGGCCTCATCACTGTCCGAGTGACGGCACAGTACCCGGTTTCCAGTTTATGCGATACGAATTTATATTAATTTCCTGTGTCAGTCCGCTGGGATCCAGTTGGATACAGTCGAGGCGGCCAGAGCAAACTGCGGTCGGCCGCCTGTCCTGACCTATTCCGATCGGTGCAATGGACATGCCCGCATAAACTCACGCTAATTTTACCCCAACCCCCAAATTTCTATTCACACCGACCGACATTTCACCAGTGCGGCATTAAACAGAAATAGTTTATAAACTCACAAGGGTTAATTGATGAAATTGATTGATGTTCAATTGGTACCATTCAAAGTCACAAATGCGACCACTTTTCGTGTAACGTATCGTGACATTTAGAATAAACTGATCTGATAAATGGATCCAGTTGGCGTAATCGGTATAAGATTTACAGAATACAAATAAATCAGTTTCGAATACCATTCTAAGACTAGATAGGCAAATGGAAATCTCGCAACAGAAATGAAATAAACTTGGTTGTTTACTTTACCCGATCTAATTTATTTCAACTTCTTGTGCTTCGTACCTCAATCCCGATTAAAGCTTTTTTCGGCAATCGTAAATCTTGAAGAGAAGAAAGAGGAAAGTAAAATTTTTAGCGTCTGTGCTTGATCACCGTCCTTTTGCACACAATATAGAACCTGAACAGTACTTGATCTTGCCTGAAAATAGGTCTGATACAATAACAGTCGCATTTCACATTTTTATAGTCAAGTCTTAGGTGAAGCAAAATGATGGCTAATATTTGAGTAAAGTCAAATAGATGCAAAATTGTCCATTGTTTCTAACGTTTATCGATAAAAGACACGGATTTAAATTAAATAAGTTTGAAGTACTATACAAAGTAATAGAAATATCGTCATTGACTTTAACCATACGTTTAAACACCTTTTAGGCTAAGAACTCATGGAGCGGTTTCCAACCGTGACGGTCGATGGTTTTATTTCAAAACTCACGAGACCGCTGACTTTCGTGGTTTCGCAGCCGCCGCGAGTGAGATTTTGGCCCACGAACGAACGTGGTGGGTGACGGACGGGCGGCGACCGCGCTGGAGCCGCGTGGCAGCCGGTCGCGCCGCGGGCGTAAGCCGCCTCGTGAGATTTTAATTTTATATACATATCTACATTCTACAGAAGCTGCGGGCGATTTAACGGTAGCCGGTAGCGGTTTGAAACTGCTCCATGAGCCTTACTGAATTGTCAATCAAATTTTAACACGTAGTTTTCTTGTCCCTCTTTTTGAGCATTGAAAAACACACGACAATATATAAAAAATCATGACAAAGCATCGTTTAGGGTCTACTGTTTTCCTATGGGAAGAAATTTTAATGTAACTCCCTATGTCTCCTGAGTAAGGGATGGAAACCATTTCTAACCGTATTCTAACACGGTGATCTGATTTTGAATAATTCTGTTGTGGTATTGTTATCATGTTTTTGTGCTGAACAATTTTTGTTAAATATTTTTCGAGCAATAATGATGACTCAGTGAATTATACAAAACAGATAAAACTGTTCATATAAATAAAACTACGAATCATTACTTTCTTGCCCTTTCCCATTAGGTGGCATCGGCATTGTACGTGTTTCTCTTTCACTTGAATCTTACCTCATCTGATCACTCTTTTAGCATGCGTATCGTCTATTCTGTTACAGAATTCATTCACCCATATCCTTTCAAAGAAAACATTACATAAATGTAACAAAGATGAAGTTCAATCACTGGTATACATTTCTGCTTTTGTATTTCATGATCTGATAAGCAAGCGGGAGCGGCGCGCGCGCTCCTAACTCCGTTTAATGCTGAGCATAAACAAACTAACAAACAAGTTTTATCTCCGTAGAAGTTGGCGTCGCACCTTCATCCTTCACGTGCTGATCTCCAAACAACAATAAAGTAACGCTAAACCGGGCTACAAGGGATTACGCTTACAACGCCACTCATCGATACATCTTCATGTGCAACGCTCAACTTGCCAACTAAAGCTGAACTTGGGATGTACAATATTTATAAGCGAACAGTGGTGTACTTACTTTGCGTCATTCAAAAATTTAATACCAACATCTCTCTAAACTTTTTGCTGTAACTCACTTATAAAACAGAAATTTGGCCGGTACTTGTATGTAGGTTAATTTCTTTTATGTTGGTTGCCTGGAGAGGGTTACTCTCAGAATTAACTTGACACTTATAATAGGTGCTTGTTCTGAAGTGTTTTATTACTATTCCTATTTATTTGTATCACATTAAAAATATTCCTTTAAATGATGTTTGGTATTTGTGTTTTATTTGATTATCTTGATTTAACTTCTTGACGTAAATAATAGCATAATAGTCGCTCAGTGAAAACAATGAAAAATATTACATAACTACCCGATAGACGTCGTCCTGCTGATTTTAGAATAAATATACATTTTCTAGACCCCCACTTGAATGCAAAACATACTAAGAAAACATTTGAAGGCCAAAATAAGACGTTTAATAAATAAAGCGCATCATCACGAAAAGGTTATGTGATTTTTAGATCGGATAGTGACGAAATTACTTGGTAGACGTAAACGCCACGGAGCATCTACGGAATACAGTAATTACCTCGGTTCACAGAGGCTCCGTTTTCATAGGTCGTAAAGCGCGATGACTACAACAGTGGACCCCCATCGCACTATAAAGTGTCGGATAATAGGGATTACTACTCGCCTGCGCTAGATTTAACTTTGATAACGTTTCCGAACGCCCGATACGAGATATTTAAATGACAAAGGTGAGGTTATAACGTAAAACTACATACCCATAGAATCCTGCCTACCATTTCCAATCAAAAACCCTTGCTATGCAAATTAGAGAAAAAACAGGAAACAATACAGAAAAAAGAAAATAATTAAGATAAATAACGTCTTTTATAACAAAACAATCGACAAAATTTGCTCCATAAATGAGGGTTTTTCGCTTAGCCGCAATTTCTTTCAGGTGACTTATTACGCCCTATTAACGATGCTTATCACTAAAAATGTTAGTCAGTGTCTGTAAAATAAATTAAGGAATTGGTTAATTTCAAAATATGTTACCGGCTCTCCGCGGATATACCCGTATAGTTCTCGTTCCCATTGGTTTCCTGGGATAAAAAGTACCCTGTTTGTTATTCCAAACAATAAAATCTAACTGTGTCCAAATTTCAAACCGATCAGTTGAGGTTTTTGTTTGAACGCGCTAAGCTCAGGAACTACTGGACCGATATCAAAAATTTTTTTCATTGTAAATATTTTACGCACTTGATCCTTAAAATCTACAGGTTACAAGCGCAGTGTAGTCCTAGCCAGTTGTAGTCGTATATAGCTGCGTGGCATCGTGCACTTATGGGCAGTCTTATTGCTTACTATCTATGCGTTGCAGATGTTTTGCTCGTCTCTTCACTCTATGTCTAAAAAAATCCGTATACGAACCTTAAAACCTATTTCAACTTAACATAATAATAATTGAACTTGGCGAAAAGCGAAAAGTCTCGACCAATATCTCAAGAGACTTTCGCTAAACGGTTGGGTTAAGGGCCAGATACAGAAGGCAGTCATCCTTGACGCAGCGCGCATCGTCAGGAGTGAGGAGGTTTCTCAGTCTGCAGCCCTACCCACTGGTAACTTAAGCCCTAACCACTGGTAGCTTGAGCCCTAACCACTGGTAGCTTGGGCCCTGCCCCGCTGCTGGCGGCAAACTATGTTTAGGTTTTTATAATGTTTTTATGTTGTTTTTAAATACAAATAATTTAAATAAAAATGTAAACCTAAGAAAATTAATAAATGATTGAACTTGCATGGTCATTCAAATTCAATTTAAATAAAAGTTGTCATAAAAAAATATGAGAAGGTTGGCGTGAAAAACGGCTTCATACATTGAAAGCATTCCTATAGTGAATTATTAAACATTCACGTGTGTGGGGGACTGTTAAACAAAGAAGGACAAACGAGATCCTAACGCGCTCTTCTATCCGTACTTAAGTTTTATGAAACTCGAATCAAAAGCAAATAACACCTTCCACACAACCCTTGTTGCAATTTTCTTTCCGGCTCATTTCACACGCATTTAATCGAATGACTTTCACATCTTCATACTGCCGTTCGGACTGTTTCGGGACCCGTTCGTGTGGTAATTGATTTCGCTTGTATTTTTCGAGACTTTTGCAACAGTCACTTGTTTCCATCAGAATATTTTATTTAATACGTATTTTTTTTCAAAACATTTCGAATTTGAATATTTTTGTGAATATAATTATTCAAATAATAATAACGGATTTAAAACCGGTGTCTATTCTGACACCCGACTAAACGTAACTTATTAGACAAGATTTAACATGTTGTTGAATTAGTCTGCAATATTTATAATAACCGAGAGGAAACCGACATGTACCTAGAACCTTTTGAAATCATGTGTCATCCACCAATCTGCACTAGACCAGCGTGGTGGATTATGGCCTTAACACTCTCTCCTTGCGAGAGAAGGCCCGAGTCCCAGCAGTGGGAACATTTAGTGGGTTGTTGATGATGATGATGAATTATAATAATGATAGGCCAAGTAAATTAGTTATGTTAAGTTTGGTTTAGTTAGTGGTGCGCCATAATCCCGATATCACAATAAACAATACCAATGTATGATATTAAAACTGTTCGGTTCTGACCTAGGAGCTTTTGGTGGTTAAAAAAATACTTTCTTTGCGGGTTCTTGGTCTTGACTACACATTGACATGTTCAATCAGCGTTGTTATGCCGTCAGGAAAGTTAGGTATCAGTGGTTGACCTCAGTATTGCGATTACCTCTAGATCTTTACGATTGTTCTATGGGTAATTCAATTGTTTTTAAGTGGATAGTTAAGGTACGTCCCCCAGCAAAACGAGTTTTTTGACCAGTTTTCAGAGCTATCTACTCATTAGTCAAAACAATAAATATCAACTCGTAAAAATTCGTTAAATTTCTACAATTTCTTGGCATCGAAATGGTAGTTTCTTTTTTTTTTTTTTGTTAATGAATTTATTGTTTAAATAATCTTCTGACAACGAAACCATAAAAAATATAAATAATTGTAATTATCATGCATCTACTCGAAATACCGCCATTATTTGGATTTTGTACTTACACAAACGGATAGGCAATTCCATTACGAACATTTTGGTAGAAATATTTTTTTTCAGAAGACCATAATCTGATTTTATACATAGTTTATTCTAAAAGTCGAGCGTAAAACAGCGACAAATTCTACTGTTTCTCTCTTGCTCTTCCTTGCGGTGTACGATGAGGTAAGAAATATTCAAGGCTCATTTGCTCGGGCTACGGCCTTAAATAATTAATTGTTGTTGTGCCCTACACAAAACTGAATCTCCGAACTAAGTAAAAGGTTATGGAAATCAGATCAGATAGCTGATGTAAGACTGAATGATTGCAAATAAATACTAAGGATACATATAAATATTACAAAAATATTGGTATTCGTCACATAAATACTTATCTTAAATGGAAATCAAAACCCTGCTCTATAGGTAAACTTACTATTAAGTAAACCATGAGATCAGCCGTCAAAATAGGTTCAATGGTTGGTTTAAGTAGAGATAATTTAGTTTGTTTAGTTGTCGTTGAAATATTTTTTCAGATGCGGACATCACGTATATACTACTGATGTAAAAGTTATTTCGTGGACTAACACAGGCATTTAAGCAAACACCAAATCATTAGTTTAAATATAATAAAAGAATCAGTAGAGACATCGAAATGTTTCATATCGCGTACTCGTGTACAAATTAACAGCCCATGTTCAACTTGGTTGAATAAACCATCACTGACGTCATAAATCAGTTTCAATTGTCAGGCAGAGGAGTGTGGACTACTTGATAAGCTTGTGCCTAACTAGACAGAGGAGACGAATCGCCACTGAGCTACCAGTTAAACTAAGACTACCAGTTTACTGTACTGTACTGTAGCACCGTTAAGCGATTTCAATAAGTGGTTGATCAGCGAGTTTCTTATCTGGATTGATATCCATGCTTAAAAAACTAAATGTATGTACTTTGGTGAAGTTTTTTGTTCATATTACAAAATCCGCCACATATATCGAAATCGATCGATAAAATGTGGTACCTCTAAATTATTTTCCATCAATCAATAAAAGGATCATTAAAATAAATTGAATCACAATTAGCTATCGGGTATCAAACATATAAAAAACGTATAATGTAATTGAGAGCCTCCTCCTTTTTTAAAGTCTGTTAAAAAGGGCATTATTTGATGAGTTTATAAATATACCCAGATTTATATTATATCGCTTTTTACTATTCCAGAAAAAATAATTATTTTTGTTTATGGCACCATTAGATCACTTTTTCTATTAAAATTCACAAGTTTTCGTTTGAAATTTTGGTAGTTTCAACTTTTTTTTATTGGACTTCAGAGGTGATACAATTTTCGTTGGTTGTAGTCAGTCGTTGAACGTTTATAGACAACTAGATGTACTCTACCACGCTTTGCTGAGACACGTTGTGATGCAAAAATTTGATAAAAACAATCCTTGATGCGGATTATATATCATTCTAAAATTTTAGCTCGATCGGTGCAGAACTTTTTGAGTTTTTGAAGCGTACACAAACCAACATAACGTTTTTATATATAGAGATTAGAAAATGAATTCAATGTAGGTGGCAGTTGGGAAAGAAAAACTAAGTATCGGGCTAAGTGGCAGGCCTAAGTCCAACAACGGACGGTAGTATGATGAAACAATTATCCATTTGTAATATTATTACACAGATGTTGATCTATCTGTTGATACAGATCTACAATATAATTCAAAGCCTATAATCAATTCTGGATAGATATCCAATATTGGCAAACTCCGCAAAGTTAATCGTCAGCATAATGCATGTTTAATACCGGAACTACGTAACGTATGAGTATTTGCGCTTTGAAATTGGCTATCGCAGTTAAATAATACCGATGAAATTCGGTGTTGGCTTTGGGACATGGCCCGTCAACCTATCAGTCCCGTAAGTACCTATTCTATCGTATGCGTAAAACAGCTTAATATTATTTAATGATTCATAACGATCATACGAGCAGGAATCAAATAGTTAGTAGATTTTGACGGATTAAGTCTTAAACCACGTATTCGGATGTTCTAGTCTCGTCGTTGTCATTCGTAGCTTTAGTTTTGTCATCGTCAGTAAGTCAGGCTGAGACTGCAGAGTTAAAGCACTTCACTATTCCTTATTTTATACAAATTTAGGGTAATATTTTGGTCATACAATTTATAACACAAAATGAAAGTAAGTAATTAAAACTTAACAATACTATAAGAAACAACTTTCACAATTATTAAGTACCGTTACTTCGAAAACAATCCAAAACACTAAAAAAACAATAGCCAAACATCAACAGAGTCCTTGTGTCATCAGCGCATCCTGACAGTGACGAAGATTGCACATGAATCTGTGCTGCGTCAAACGCAGCTCGGATCAAATGCAGACTAGATTGTTCTCATAAAGGGGGCAGTTTATTAGGATACCATTACACCATATACACGTAGTCGGAATACTAATAGTGACTACAGTGGTGTTGGTATTTGTCACATTGTCTGTGTTGAAAGAAACAGCAATCGTTAAAATACTACTTTAGTTTTAGGATGCTTTCATATTGCATTTACAAATTATAAGTCAAAGTTAATAGAATTTTACGTGGATGTTAACGTAGGGACCTATATGATTTGATGATATATGATTTGATGCAGAGTCTGCCTGTCTGTCTTTGCCTGTTATTCTACTTTCCAAGTAGTAATGTGAAAACATCACTGTGTTCCAGTTTAGATGGCAAAGTTTCCAGTGAAAGTATATCTCTGGGTTACGAGCGCAGTGGTAATGATTTGGACTCTTAATGTTCCAATAGCTGCGTGTCACTCTGCTTTTATGGGTAGGCATGTTGCTTACCATCAGGTACATGTCCTGCTAGTCTCATGACTCTCGGAGGACTCTCATCTCATGTCGATTTTTCTACAAAATTTCAATACTTACCTCTTCTAATCTATTATTATTCCGCAACGCCGTACAAAAATCATGCGGCAAGAAGAAATGATCGAGGTTTAGAACCCCCCTTTTTCATTGCATTCAGTTGGACAGCTTACAAGTAACGACATAGTGCTGAATCTTATCTTTATACCCTTCTATCATCCTATATAGGTCGCCTGGTGGTACATTTGACCCATAAATTTTGTTCATGTAACTCGTAAGTGAATACGAGTATTTTTATACCTAGTATTTTTTGAGGAAATAAATATCTTAAACCATATGTCATAAGAGTACGTGTGAGGTGACCTGCCCACTTCCAATTTTAATGCGGAACTCAAAGTTCACCACAAGTTATATACCAAAATTATTAACTATGTATAGTATCAAAAAAATTATAATGATAAAATAAAAGACATTTTGACGTTTGTTATCGTGATGTAACTATTGTAACCTAAACTAAATGTAATGATGTAACCGTAAGCTATGTAAAATAGTTCGTCTATTAATTATCATCTAGTAATTATAATTTTATTTTTCTTTCAGTTACATTCTACTATCTTTTTCATACATCAAAACGGATCTTTTGTTTTGACAACTAAAATTAGCGCAGACAATTTATTACAGTTAAATGCTCTAAGATAAAAATACATCTAAAAATAATGATAATTCGTAGCTGTTACTAAAGTGTTACATAATAATCTGAACTTTTTAATAAACATTTTCATAGTTCATCAGCGATACTTATTACGAACAATGAGGCTAAATAAAACGCTGTACACAATATTGTGCAACATTGTGGCTGGTAGCTTATCTATGTTGTGGCTGGCAGCTGGATTAAATGCACTAAACACACTCTGTACGTGGACAGACTTTACTTTGAAATGAGAGTTACAAGCATGTTGCGATGGTTGCTCGAGGAATGCTAGTGTTTAATTTAGATCTAGGTTGCAATGTAAGTGAAATATCATATTATAAATAAATATAGTTTGGGCATTCCTCAAAGAACACTAGCTAAATCGAAACTAAGCTTGTATTTTAAAAGGTAGATAGCTGACGCAATTCTATTAATTTTATAAATGAGAAAGTTTGCATATTTGGATATTTCTTGCTCAATCGCATCGTAAAACGGTAGGGACCAAGCTGAAATTTGGATCTCAACCAAGGAGAGTCTGAAATAACACATAGCCTACTTCTCATCCCGAAAAATTTATTGTTCCTTAGGCAATAATCATTTTCTAAATTCTACGCGGATGAGTTCGCAGAGAGATACTGGCACTATAATTGTATACTGCTTCATCATCATCATCAGCAGCATGTATACGTCCACTGCTCGACAAAATCTAAAGCCTCTTCTATAATACGCCACTCAGCCTGATCCTTGGTCTATGTAATGTCGGTCTAATTATAATGCTGGCGTACTTATAAAACTGTATTTAATAGTGGTAGGGCTCTTTGCAGAGTCCGCTTGGGGAAGTACCATACCTTTGCCAGTTATTTTGCCGCCAAGTAAGACTGTCTAAACACTTCTGTGTTCCGGTTTGAAGGGCAATGTTTCCAGAGAATTTACTGGGCTAAGAGATAAAACAACTTATATCCCCTGGTGGTAGCGCAGTGCGGTGCTAGGTAATGATTTGTATTCTAGGTGTTCCAATAGCTACGTGTCACTGTGCTATTATGGTCAGGCTTGTTGCTTATCGTCAGACACATGGCCTGCTCGTCTTGTTATACTATAAAAACAGGAAAGTGGCTTTTGACAAAAAAATATTTAAAATCACGACTACGTATTTTACATCAAAAACGACATTACATTAAATACGACATGTCCTTAAGAGATAAGATGATGACGTGAAAAAAAATTGAAAATCACAAACAAGTTCCATACATTTTTTTGAGCTCAAAGTACTGCACTTCGGCGTAGAACATTTGCTTATTCGCTAACTCAAAGTAGGCACCTACACTTCGGCGTAGAACATTTGTTTTTTCGCTAACTCAAAGTAGGCACCTACACTTCGGCGTAGAACATTTGTTTTTTCGCTAACTCAAAGTAGGCACCTACACTTCGGCGTAGAACATTTGTTTTTTCGCTAACTCAAAGTAGGCACCTACACTTCGGCGTAGAACATTTGTTTTTTCGCTAACTCAAAGTAGGCACCTACACTTCGGCGTAGAACATTTGTTTTTTCGCTAACTCAAAGTAGGCACCTACACTTCGGCGTAGAACATTTGTTTTTTCGCTAACTCAAAGTAGGCAGGCACCTACACTTCGGCGTAGAACATTTGTTTTTTCGCTAATGTAAGGTCCGATAGAAAAAATACTCATCGTGGCGTGCTTTGAATAATGCCTGTACTTTTCCGAGTGAACTACAAAATATTTTTATTAAACTACCGAGTTTATCAAACTGCAAAATAAAGTTTAATAGGATCACAAAAACGTAAATCCATCAAAATTATTTACGTTGAAAACATAAGGTTTTACCTTAAGCAAAACTCACTCTCGATTCAAGAAAAAATAACATTACTTATAAAAAAAACAAGCGAAAAGCTTTTGTAGCGTGATAATCTGTATTAAACTTTTTGGGTACAAATTCTCAGAGGAATGTCGTAGAATCGTATTTCTGCTTCCTTCAAATCTTATTGTGAGAAAAAGGCGCCTATTTAGGTAAGTGGGCATTACGAAGACTGTAAAATTATTTGGGGATATCAAAAGATTTTTGAAACAA
Organism: Ectropis grisescens; assembly: GCA_017562165.1. Taxonomy (NCBI): domain Eukaryota; kingdom Metazoa; phylum Arthropoda; class Insecta; order Lepidoptera; family Geometridae; genus Ectropis; species Ectropis grisescens. Next base: position 16,870,497 of record CM029772.1, read on the forward strand.
AGACCCAGACAAAGATTTTATTGTGAAAGCGTAATTTTTATTAGGAGTTACGTAAGTCGTGGGCTTGCTGTCTTTTAGAGGGTTTTAGAGCATTGTACGCAGCCAAATCTTAGGCATTTTCGGAAAAGCTACTGGGTAGGTTTTTTTTCTTTTGTGTTAAAAAAATCGCTCATAGCACCGTCGCTTACCATCAGGCGTGTTGGTGGTCAAACACGGACCTATGCGCGTTAAAAAAATTGGGGCACGTATATCGGGGTCGATACCCCGAGATTGGTGTCCCTGCCTACTAAAACTCGCTTAGGTTTCTTCAGCCATAGCTAGGCTACAGAGTTGCGGGACCGCTTTCACATACGACCGCGAAAAGTTCGTTGTATATAACGTACATTATTTTATGCTTAATGTTATTTTAATATAAATTCCGGTTAAACAATAAACCGTTTTAAACAAAATAATCTGTTTTTAATTATTAATTAATATATTTTTCCAAAAATTCTCAAAATTTGCTCTTTTCTTCTATGTTATTTAAAGTGTACTTTTCCTTTGTACTCACCGAAATAATTTATGTAAAATATTTAATAAGTGCTTAATTACTACTATGCTACTAATATTTAACGTATTTTTTTAAATGTGTAGTGCTCAATTACGTCAAAACAACTAAACGGATCGGGTTGAAATTTGGAAACACAGTAGGTTACAGTCTTACAGTTTTATAGGCTACTTTTATAATACTTTTATAAAATTACGGTAACAGAACGGAAAACTACGTAGGTAGGTAACATCTTGGGACTTTAATTTCACAACCGTAAAACCAGGTTAAAATCTCACCTGCTCTAAATATTAAATATTTATCCAACAACTGCATTGTATGAGTCTGTCATCACTGGTATTAACGATGTAGGAAACAACGTGAAGTAACTAGCGTGTTCCAAGAAAGACCGGGTAGACAAGTATCATCCGCCAACCCTCACTTGGCCAGCATGGTGAATTCTGACCTTTTTCTATTTCTATATGAAATAAAGCCTAGCAGTGAGAACATACATTAAACCACTTATGCTTGGAAGCTTTGAGTAAATAACAAATGACGAATAGTAAATTAACATTGAGTGATGACATCCATCAAATAAATTGGTGGCTAAGCGTAAAAATATCGTTGATAAAAAAGCTTTTATTTTCAAATTATTGAAGAGTGATTGTACAGAACACGACGCAATGGACTCAATATAACAGCGGAGCTATAAACCAACACCGCCGGACATGCACTGAGGATAAATCACGCACATTTGTACCATCCACGATACGAATGTATGTCATTGTTCAGAAGGCCGCGATGTGTTTTGTCACGAATATTTATGCTCCGAGCTTAAAATAAAATCTATAATTTTAATCATCTTAGAAGAAGGAAGACTTGTTTTTGGGCCGTGAATGAGCAAACGTAGTGCAGGACACATTGAAGTTAGATAAAGTGACGATATGCAGAAGAGAAGTCAGTGGATGGAAACTTAAAGCTGAAGCTTGGGGTGAGTGAGGGGCCACGGGAGAGGCCTATGTCCAGCAGTAGATTCATCAGATAGGCTGCAGTTGATGATGATGAGAAGGAGGTCAGAAGCGATGAATAATCAAAAACAGCCAAAGACCAAAAAATAAAAACTATACATAAATATAATCTAATATAAAAACTATACATGATATAATCGTAGTAGTAGTAGTGGAAATGTAGAGGGGAGGCCTATGTTCAGCAGTGGACGTTTTGCGGCTGATGATGATGATGATATAAATAGTACAAACTTCCATAAAAAACGTAACATTAACTTTAAAAACTATTGCAATAAATAGATACATACCATATACTCAGGCTAATCACATTGCTTGAATCAATATCTACATCTTTTCCAGGTGATCTTCTTTGGATCTCCCTTTTTGGAGAATGTGATATTAGATGTAATCTCATTTAAACAAGGGTTTCTAGGTACATCTCGGTTTCCTCACGATGTTTTCTTGTTTTCCTTCACCGTTTTAAGGTAGTGGCATTACGCACATGACTTCGAAAAGACAGTGGTGCATGTGGGGTTTGAGCCCGGGGTCTCCGGATCGCCAGGCGCCGTTCTCCTGACTAGACCAGCCATAACTTAATAAATAGCGTACTCTACAATAATAGGCTAACTTACTACATTCCCTCTTTTGTCAAAATTTGCTACCCTGAGAGGTTTGCAATAACAGATTACAGGAAGTGAAAATTTACTGCGATATCACAAATGTTTAAGTTCAATTTTGTTTCTTCTTCTTTAGGTTTGACGTCACAAACATCGATTTTTTTTTACCCAATTCACTAATTTCATTCTGTTATTAAAAAAATTACAAGCTGTTAGTTTGTGTCAACCTAAAAAAAATGGGATAATACAGTGGAACATTTTTTTAAAAAGTATAGTATTAAGTGGTTTAAATAAAATAAATATCTAGCTATAATAATAATTGAACGAATACGAGTGACCCGCGATACCACCATCTTCTGTACTAACATAACGCGTGACAAGAGACAGAGCTGGCAATCCGATGTTTTCATTGTTCGTGCTGTGAGTATCACACCATGATTTGTTAATACACAAACTAGCAGAATAGTTACCATATTCTACGCTTTCAGCTATAATTAGACTAGAGTTATGAATGAAACATGATTTTGAAAGCAACTCCTATTTGTACGTAGGTACCTATTTCATACTTAAAAGTGGACACAACACTAAATATAGTAGGTCCTTTTGAACCATACTTTTTTTTAAATCTCAGGGTAAAAATATCAATATCAGAGAAAAGATATTTTAGATAATGTCAATCAGTTAGGAACTTCATACAAAACTATTTACCGCCTTTTTTCATCAGAAGAGAGTAACTCCCCTACTTAGTATGTGATTAGTAGACATCCAAGACATTCACGCTACATATTTCACAACTTCGCTACATATATACTACGAAACACAGAATCTTCTTTACTTCACTTCTCATAAACCACAAGGTTGTAAATAACACGACCATTTAACACATAACGGAAACAAAGTTTGAATTCTCTACGTCCCAGACAGATATCTATGGCACATCGGTTGCATTTACGGGCGTCCCGAACACATTACAAAAGCCATTTTCTTATCTAATGTTCGCCCTGGATTTATTTAACTTTTCCACGCCTCCACATCTTGAAAATCGTTCGATAAAGATGTCAACAAGAAAAGGTCGCCACGGCCGCAGGGACACAAAACACAAACTCGTGTTTTTTTACTGTCAAGTGGTGCTTGCTATTCACACATGAGGATTTCGTTATCGATATGGGCCGGAGAAACTTGATCCGGTTTTCTATGTAGTCGGCACTAAAATATAATATAGTTTCCTTATATAGGTTGGTGTGTATGCCGTGTTTGGCTTATGCGAAATTATAACGAAACAAGAACAAAATTAAAAATTTTGATTAACCCCCGACTACCTTGGATTTGTTATCTGTACAACATTCTACAAGTCAAGCCCTTTCATTTGATACCCATATTGAGGTAGGTTGTGAAGAAATATTTGGTCCGCCATTTTGTGGCGGCGGCCATCTTGAATCGATATTAACCAAACATAGCTAAGAACATCCGCACGGATATTAACTTTCAAATTAAAAAAAACGCATCGTAATCGGTTCATCCGTTTGAGCTCTACGGTGCCACAGACAGACACACACACACAGACAGACAGACAGACAGACAGACAGACAGACAGACATCGACGTCAAACTTATAACACCCCTTTTTTTGATCGGGGGTTAAAAAGGTTGTAGGACTTTTTTTTCTCCGGTCAAAATTCACCGAATTAGGAAAGATTTTAAGATTATACCTACGGGTTTATCCGTCAAATTAAAAAATAAATAAGTTTGTATCATTAGTAACTAGTTGAGATACAGACATTGTTAAGATAAAAAAAAAAACAATATACTAACACGTAAGTTATGACCTATGGTGCTAAAACGTGGACACTGACACTCAAAAAGGTATCTCTTTAATTAGAAACTAGAAATAACGTGTCAAAATAAATTTAACAAACAATTCGTTAAAACCCATCAAATTTCCCAACATAGTTAAGCTGATAGTAGGAGTCAATTTAGATGGAGTGGCGTACAATGAAATGGTCAATGCGGTCGATCCCAGCTCAGCTGCTAGCCGTCAGAAGCAGCTTCGGAACTCGTAATAAGATTATGTTAAATTCACGCGACTATAGCGTGTCATCGATTAACCATTGCTGCGGAATCCGAAACCAGACGACAATAATTTCTTTAATCCATGTAATGTTAGTAGGTTAAAATTGGATTTTGTCGAATATGTTTTACAACCATAACATTGAAATTAAATAAATAAACATTTTAATTTTTTTTTGTGAGAAGACGAATAAATGCGCCTGATGGTAAGCAACACGCCGACTCATGAGCCCTATCGTTACAAAAATTAATCATTGTTGTTCTCTATCACCCCATTGCTGTACTCGTAGGCCTTTTTCATACTTTTCCGTACACGAAATTAAGAATCTCGCGACTTTTCATTCGAAATTTGGGATTTATTTTCGCTGACCACCAAAGAACACAAACGGTTTCGTTTATGTTAGCATACTCAAAAGCAAATAAGTTATTCATATTAAAATTTCTAGCTAACCATTATCTATTTCATAATTTATTCGGAATCTTCTCATCGCATTTTAAAAAATTGTTAGTAAGTTTGATAGATTTTTTTCATTTTTTGTCCTCCAAATATAAGGTCTCATGGTTTCACGCTACTTTTTGAAACATTAACTAGCCTATGACACTCGCGGCACACATTCTAATTCATTTTTCGATATAAGTCAGTGACCGTGTTTAATACTTCAAGCGTTTTTTTTTCTTCATAAAAAAACGTTCGTATCCCTACTAAATAATGTAAAATATTACGGGATTTCTGTTTTCTACGGGATACTGACTTACCACGAGAGAAAATCTGGTAGATCCGGTGTGGTGGATTGAAGGAGGTTGTTATTCTCGCCGACGAGGCTGCTGTTGATGCTCGATGACTGTATCAAAAAAGGTTTTATATACAACAAGCAGTGTCCCGCATCTTTAACCGCGTAGATCCCGTTTCTTTTTTCGGGATAAAAAGTAGCCTATGTCCATTATTTCAGCAAATTTCATATTCCATATATATTATTTCAGCCCGATCTGTTCAATAGTTTTTACGTGAAAGAGTAACAAACATCCATCTTTATACAACTTTATATTATAAAGCTGAAGAGTTTTTTTGTTTGTTTGAACGCTAGGATCTTGAAATGGAACTACTGGTCTTATTGAAAGACTCTTTTCTAATGGATAGTAGATTTTCGACGAAGGGTATAGGCTATATAACATAACGCTACTATCAATAGAAGCGGAACATGAATGAAGAATGTAACAAAAATGAAAAAATATTCCTTTTAATAAGATCTCAGTTTCGTACCGTTCGTTGACGTGACAGCATGTGTCTAAGATTGCGTCATTATTTGTAAACCTTTGCTAATCAAATTCGTTTCTAAGTTGGTTGGTTGGTTTGCAGGTAGCTGAAGAGTTTTTTTGTTTAAACGGAATATTCTCAGGAATTACAACCGATTTCAAATATTGTTTCACCGTTGAATATGTACGGTATCCCTGAGTGCTATAGCCTATATATGTACCTACCACGGGCGAAGCCGGGGCGGACATCTAGTGTTACATATATTCTATACAAGTTAGTTACCTCGCTTCAGTCTGTCCAGGACAACAAATAAGGAGTCACTTGGTACCAGAGAATTTTAATTAATCTTTATCTTTTTACCCTTTAGGAGGCAGCTTTGTTTGCTAAGCGACGGATTTAAAGAGCCGACTTGATTAACTCGAGGAAAAATGGACAATTGAGCAGTTCAAGAAAGAATACAAATTTGTTGAGCCATAAAATAAGAGGGCCTGGAGGCCACTGTGTGGAAACAGAGTCAAAATTCCTTTCAAGCGACAAGTCTTAGGCTAAGATCTCATGGAACGATTTTCATCTGCGCCCGTCGCGGTTCCGCAACGCGGCGGGTGCCTATTTTATTTCAAAAGTGATGAGACCGCTGATTTTCGCGGATTCGTATAACGCGCCGTGAGTTGTGCTTTAAATTTTTACATTATATCTTCATTCTACAGAAGTTGAGGGCCCGCAACCGCAGAGGGCGTGCCTAAAAATCGTTCCATGAGTTCTTACCTTTTCTGATTCACACAGCCCAACTGTTTAGGCCAATTTACAAAGGGCGTACAAATAACCATCCTAATACAGGCAATAAAAGTGGGCAAGTGCGAATCGGTCTCGCTCATGAAGGCTTCCGTAGCAGCATCTAACATAATATAAAAGTTCTTGTAGTTCGTTGTTACTTTAATCAGTATTTTAACAATAGTGAATTTATGACGTATTAAAATAAAACTACTTACTAGATCTCACTCAAACCAATTTTCGTTGATGGTGATGTACACCACATACTTTTTTTTTATTTTTGTCATTCTCTTACTTTAGAAGTTACAGGGGGGGAGGAGGACACATATTTTACCACTTTGAAAGAGTCTCTCGCGCAAACTATTCAGTTTAGCAAAAAAAATATGTTAGTAACCTCAATAACATTTTTGAACACCTATCCACACCTATAATTTTGATGGATTTTTTTTTTCAGTTCTAAGTATGGGACACCCCCATAATTTATTGTTTTTTTCTATTTTTTGTATGAAAATCTTAATGCGGTTCACAGAATACATCTACTTACCAAGTTTCAATAGTATATATAGCTCTTATAGTTTCGTAGAAAAGTGGCTGTGACATACGGACGGACAGACAAACAGACATACATGACGAATCTATAAGGGTCCCGTATTTTGCCATTTGGCTACGGAACCCTAAAAACGAATGCTAAGAATAGAAACATATAATTTAACTAACTTCAAACAGAAGGAGGTTCTTAATTGGGCTGTATGTTTTTTATGTTTGTTACGTGATGGCTCCGTCAATTTGAAATCGATTTTGATGTTGTTTTTTTTCCTTTTATTGATAACTAACAGTGCTCCGCTGAGTTAGCCGCGGTGTTCCCGTTCCCGTTATTTTGGCAGAATAAAAAGTAGCCTAGATGTATTCTTCCAGACTATAATCTGCATTCAAAATTTCAGCCTGATCCGTTCATACGTTACGACGTGGTTGACCAACAAACATTGACATTTATAATATTAGTAGGATACTTCAGAGGTAGACCCATATCAAATTTATTGAAATCAGTTAAACAGTTTTTGAAAAATGTACTCAAAAAATACACCGATCAAATCTACATCTACTTTTTAACTTCGAAACTAAAGTTTAATAAACTCAGAACTCTGCCTTTATTTTTAGTTGAGTGCCTGACTTTATTTTTTTAAGTGAAATCGGTTTATTTTCTCAGAAAAATAATTGTTTTATTAGTGCGAATTTGACAAAAACAGCAACATGGTAATTTGAATCCAAGAACGCAAACCAAACGCAAATTCTGTACAGGCACTCTACATAGTGTTGAGTGTTGAATACAAATACAAAATGAACGATTAATCAAGGTTCGCGTTACCAATCGATCAATAGTTCTTATAATCGTAAATATTTAATCCCATTGCCGTTTGATAACACCTGGCAACTGATTATTTATTAGCATAAATAATTAAACTAGAAAGCTTTAAAACTTTTGCTCGCTTTCCCCAGTTCTTAAGTCACTAGAGAATACTAAAGTCATAAGACAAACAACTTTCGATTCGATCCGTCCTGCCTACCAACAATTTTTTTTTTTTTTGTTTTATGTTAGTTTTAGGCGTTAGTTTAAAAGTGTTCGGCCAAGATTGCTTTAAAGCTCAGACATTTTAAAGGTCAAAGTCAATAGATACATTCTAAGTCTGCGACCTTAATCTTAACTTTTCTTGTATTCTGACAACAAGGCCTTTATTGGGTTCCCTATTGATTCGCAAAGTATATATAGCCCTAAAGTTGAATGTCATAAAAATTGCCTCCTAATATTAGTTACTTAACTGCTAATCATCATTACACATAATATTACTGCCCCTAATATCACTTGGCATAATGTAAGTACTTTTAAATATTAGTAATAACTTAGCATTTGTTAAAGGCACACATTGAGAAAAGCAAACGGTACACCTAAGAAATATGGTTCACATTTTGACTTCGGGTGGGCTCCCGCCAGAAGCTCTGGGGTCAGCCCTGAATGTCGCTTCTCCATACTTGCCCTGCGTACGAGGTTGCCGGCTCGCTTTGCTCGCAACCTCCTCCCGGTCCCCCCTTCGCTACGCTGACCTCCACCTAGGACCTCCCTTGAACTTCTGGCTCCCGCATTTTCTATGTGCGCTCTAGGGGTAGAAGCGTCAAGACTAGGTAGAGTCGGGGTGCTCTGAGTCGGATCTGGGTCCTATGTGACTTGGGTCTATATTTAGTAGTATAACAAGTAAATAAAAAATACCTAATTTCACAATTGTGTGGACAATTGTGAACAAGGTTACTACACTTTTCAAGTCAAACTTAAACAGAGTATACTTATACACATCAGGAGTGAAATTCGAACCTTGTTCCTCGTCGTTGAGTTATAGTTAAAACTGGCCATCAAGTCTTAGGTTGTGGGTTCAATTCCTATCCGTGATAAACATTTATCTGATAAACATGGATGTTTATTCCATGTCTGGGTGTTTCTATGCATAATAAGTATGATAAATGTTTAGTATCAACTATCTGGCATTCATACCGCAAGCTCTACGTAGTTTGGGGCTAGATCGTGTTATGTAAAAAAATGCATACCAATATATTATTGACTAGCAGCGTTCTCAAGTGCATTCGTTCATATTCCAGTGATAAAAATAGTTATTCCAAACTATAATCTAACTACTTATATTCCAAATTGCAACCCGATCCATTCAGTAGTTCTGACGTAATTGTACATAAAACGGTTCATTCGCACTAGTTCCATTGCTTTGTTCCATGATGGAACTACTGCGAATACTCAAATTAGGGTACAATCGCACTAGTTTCATTGCTTTGTTCCATGATGGAACTACTGCGAATGTTTTTTCGTGTTAGTTTAGGTATGCATAAAGATGAAATGATGGAACTACTGCGAATGCTCAAATTAGAATTCTCATTTGTACCATTGTGTAAATTATATATCATCATCATCAGCTCATCTACATATCCAAACATGCGCTTTTATAATAGGACGAGACATTTTTGCATTATATTTACTCCTTATTTGCACGCACCCGTTTTACTTACTCTTTTACCAACCTATAGTAATCTATAGACCTACAGCACAGTAAACATTATGTATTTACTGTGCCTACAGTCTGTAAAAGATCGATAGTCAACAAATGCTAATTTATTTTTAGCTTTTTCTTCATTTTTGTTTTTATTATTAAAGTGTCAATAAAGAGTTTATCTTATTATATATTATTTAAGTAACGACAACGTGTGATGCCAGGATACTGGCAGTGTAACTATTGCGTCGAGGCGAGCCTCGCAATCTGCATTAGCAGACGCACTTCTCTCCGACGATTAAATGAAATTTCACGGTCGGTTGCCTACGGGAACTGGCTGGACAAAGGTCCCGGATATTTAAATTGAATGCTTTTAATCCAACTAACCCTCCCACATTTTTCTTCAGATACGATTTTTCCGGCGGTGCGCAGTCTTTTAGTTTGATTGCCTTTTTCTAACATTTCGCTTTCCTTTTAGAAAGGATTGTGAATTTTCGTAGTACTGTCAGCTTAAATTATGAGGAGATTTAGAAAATTGCAAGATTCCTTATTGGACGAGAAAATTTCGTGTTACTTAATCCGAAGCACTCATTTACAGTTTATCAAGATGAAACATCGAAAACATTTTGATGTGGCTATTTCATGTAACGACTACTTACTTACCTAAGAATTAACAAATTTATGGCAGAATCCACTTCATACAACTCTTTGTAAGATAAATGGTACGGAACGATGCATACCTAAACTATTTTTTTGGATTGGATTTTCTAGTGGTAGGATTCTGTGCAAAGTGCCTCCAGGCCACGTGGTTCGACAGCGTAGTTCGATCAATCGGACCACGTGAACTTTTTTTTCCTCTTGGTTCGATCAGTCGAACCATGTGCTTTTGAGATTCCTGATAGTTCGATCAATCGAACCACGTGAACTTTTTTTTCCAGCTGGTTCGATCAATAGAACCATGTGTTTTTAAGACTTCTGATAGTTCGATTTATCTGACTATGTGGACTTTTTTCAATAGGTTTGGTTAATCGAACTTAGTCAACCCTTGTAAAATTGCTGAACTTAGATGAATACAACAACACAATAAGCATATTTTAATCTTCATTTAGCTATGTTACATTTTTACTTTACTTCGTAACGTTTCCAAGGATATTATAACTTTATATTCAGTAACTAACATTAATAAACTCTTTTTGTCCAAAAAATTAAAACCGTCTTCAAAACCACAAACAGGCACATACTTAATCCCAAGTTTTCTTAGTCCGAGTTAATTGTGCCTGTGAGTATACTTCGATGAATCGAACCAGATGAACTTGTCATAGTGGTTCGACAATGGAGTCGAATCACGAGGTCCCAAGAATTAGTAGTTCACGTGGTTCGATTCTAAAATCGAACCAAGAGGAAAAAAAAGTTCACGTGGTCCGATTGATCGAACTACGCTGTCGAACCACGTGGCCTGGAGGGCAAAGTGTACCTTGGGAAGTATTATGCCTTGCCGGTTATTTTACCGCTGAATAGTGGTGTGTAAACATTAAGCACTGTGTTCCGGTTTGCTTTGCAATGTTTCCAGGAAAATCGCAGGGCAAATAGCTAAAACATCATATGTATACCTAACTCTAACTGACAAACGCTTTATAGAATAAGATCCCAAGGCCACCAGAAGTCTTTTCTGATGAACGAAATGTGGGCGATTGAGTAGTTAGTACGTACTAAAAACACATGCTTACCTGTTAACCTGCTTAGACGGCCAATTTTGGGATATGGGGGTAGATAATGAAGGTACACAAAAATATTACTTACTTCGCGTATTTTCTAATAACTGATTTTCACGTATGTTATAGGCAATATCCTTAAAAATAAGGCCCCAATACTCCCAGACACTTTCCGTCGGCCGTTTTGCTTAACAGACGCTTTAAAGCTAAGCCCTAAATAATGACTTACCTAACTGCACTTAAATTCTCATAATCCATTTGTATTTCTGTTCGTCAGACATCTATTTTAAAGTTTTTTCCAAAAAGACAGACCGACCTAAGGGGTCAATCATCCCCTAAACTCGATGTACGAATGTGAATAGAAGCTCGTGTTTGTATTTGAGCCTTAAATAGCTGAAAATGATGATAATGACACCCATTTGGCCCAAAAATGTATGACTCATTCTTGTCATAGAAATTGACTTAGGTGTAGAGAAACACCTAGCATCTTATTCGGTTTATTCGTTCTTTTTGCGTAACTCTGTATTTATTTCAATGGACTTTTTAAAGAAAATTTATATCCCTATTTCTTTTCCGCAAAAGATGAGAATAAGAAGGCTGTGTCACACTGATGGACTTTAATAATTAAGGAGTGCTCCAATACCCGCACAGCACTTAGGGGTTCTCCCTTTCTGGATTTTTTAATTCATTAGTCAACTGTGCTTTGAATTTAATGTAAAATGATACTGAAAATATTAGAACAGACTAACTCATATTAACATAGAGAAATATTTTTAAACTAAACCTGAAATGAATATTTTTAAGTTGAGAAGAGAGAATGAAACGCAGATTCATCAAATATTAGTCATTTTTAGTATAGGTATCATAAAAAAGCATAAACATAGCCCACAAAATTTTACCATTGCGACCTTCTCTCGCAAGGAGATAATACAAGCCATAGTCCACCTGGCAGTCCACGCTGGCGTATGGCGAACACACCAGTGTCCTCATGATGTTTTTCTTCCGTTTTTACGTCAGTGGCACTACGCTCATATCTTCAAAAAGACAGTGGTGCGATTTGGTTTCGAACCAGAGCACTAGGGCGTATGGCGAACACACCAGAGCTCGGCACTTTCCATTCTCCCGACTAAATCAGCCGTAACTTAAAAGAAAAAGGGCAAGGTGATATAATTTCTGAAAAGTATAAAAAAACCGATGAACTTGCAATTTGGCAGTGATGTTCCAGATTGTGAATTGTTTTTGTCGTGATAAAATAGAACAGTAGTGTAAAACAATTAGAATTTTGTGCATAGAAGTTATTCTGAAAATATTTTTTTCTAGGGTGCACTGTACGGATCATCGCCGACCCACATAAGATGGTACCTTTAAACTACAAGCATACTTACTACTTATTAATAGAAACAAAGTAAAGAAAATTGATTCCTAATCAGAATGGATATATATTCGTCCTAGAATTGCAATCATGCAGACAGGCAAAATTATGCAATGCTGCTACCTAGGTAGCAACCACGCTTAAAATAACGGCTCAATAAGTATAATATGTATACTATATACTATGCAAATATAGTATACATATACTATATTTGCATAGTATGTGTATATATAGTCTACATAAATATCTATCACAGAACAGATATGTTCTGTGATATCTATCAACTAATTATACTATTTACAATGCTGCTTTCTAATTCATTTCAATAGGAGTGAATTCTTAATTTTACATTCGGGTGTAAACCTAAGCCAATAAGGTTACGGCTCCAACTAGTTAAACAAAAGTATGTGGAAATAAATGTATAAAGCAGCGTTGCAAAGAAATTGCTTTCAACGTTAGGTAAATTTTAATAAACTTTCTCAGTTCTAAGACCTTAACGGTTAACTAAATAAGTAACAACACCAATATGCACCCTTTTTGCTGCGATCGCATTCGAAGCTTCGAGAAACTGGCAGGTATCTTCTTCCACACTAATCGAGCAATTTCTCCCATGTTATTAAAGGAAAATGGGAATGTTCTCAGGCCGTTGCGTTCGCAAAACGAGTTTCTTATAGACGGTATTGAATTTTTAAACAAATTTTTCGACCCACAACCCCCGCCTAAGGAATCCACTTTATGCTTTAGGATTAGAACGTTATTACGCCATTAAACCCTTCGTGAATTATTCCCGTTTTATAGTGTGATTATCTGCATTTTATTTTATGTTGTTGTTTTAATATCTATAAAGCCTAAATTACCGCATCTGATCTCAGGTGCGCCGGTAACCGACATTGAAAACAATAGGTACTTACCAGAGAGGATATTGTTTCTTATAATTACAAGACAGAGATTTGGACTGACTCGCATAGATTGTACGAACATTCTACGAATCTACCTTTGTCAATAGAAGTGCAACAACATTACCATATGGCTTATATGCAAATCTAGTTTTTTAAAAGTTCACGAGCTTTATTTTTGACGCTAGTAATCATTAACATCAGATACCTACAATAGATCCCTGAAGTAGTTGATCATTATGCAACAGAAAAGCAACGAAGCGTAAGCTAATTAATAGTTTAATCAAGAGAGACTGATAAGACCCGCCACAAATACGATGGATAAGCGGCGTTAGAGACATTTAAAAATACTACAAAACACGAGAGATATTTCCCTAGGGCAGCGTTAATGTTACGGTGCTGGCGTGGGCCATTCGACCGAATCTCTGGAAATTAAGCCTGGGAAAAAAGTCAATAAATCCAAGAACCAAGCTGGAGCAGATAAAGAATGTCTCGGGGTGGCGTTGTAAAGATCCTACTGGCCCGCGCGTTAATGTGACACTGAGCCCTTTCGCAATCGGTATCGAGGAAACGGAATAAAAACTTCAACAATTTATTTTCTTTGGCTTTAAAGATATACCTATACCTACCTTCTGATATACTGTCTGTATAATTCAGCCACTGGGGCAGTCCGGCGAAGTTGTTATTGGATTACGGTTGTAACTTCGCGGTTTGTTTGCGCGAGTTTTCGATCCGCTAATATTTTAATCACTCAGGAATTACGACGGAAACGCTTCGGTCTACGTTAATTTTACATGCTGATAAGTTCGGCGGGTACTTAGTGTAAGGTTCATGAGCTAATTACTGTATTTTAATATTACTTTATAGTATATTTAATCTGTGTGATGTTCATTTGAGTGCGTCTATGCGTCTTGATATTTAGCAATGGCAACATCGTATCAGACTGTTATATTATCTATGCAAATGAACATCACCTACTTTTTAATTGGACACTGAACTTATGACAACTGATTATATAAAATCCCATTAAAGCCATTATAAATCAGAGTAAAGGCTTTTCATTTTCTGAGATAAGGACCTGACCCTTCATCTCAGAAGTGGGATAGAGCTTCCAAGCCCACTATTTGTTGGATTTGTACACTGTAACAAGAGTGCCCGACATTATCATGGACAATGGACAAAGAGTATTTCTGGAGAAAAACATCGACTTCAACGTCATAAACGAGCACGGCATAAAACCAAGAGTACTTCGAATGAAAAGATCAGACATCACCGCTGAAGGCACCCACACCGGAGCAGTCATAGTCACGAGCGCAGTCTTAGTCCAAGCGGAGACTCAGCTGAGACCGGAGATACTAATTTACTAATTTTTTATTTATTTATTTTTGAGATGCAGCCAAGACCGGAGATGCAGTCATGACCGGAGATGCCAGCCAGGACCGGAGATGCAGCCAGGATCGGAGATGCAGCCAGGACCGGAGATGCAGCCAGGACCGGAGATGCAGCCAGGACTGGCGACGCAGCGAGGACCGGAGATGCAGCCAGGACTGGCGACGCAGCGAGGACCCGAGATGCAGCCAGGACCGGAGATGCAGCCAGGACCGGCGACGCAGCCAGGACCGGATTAGAAGCCAGAAAGGGAGCTGCCGCGTGATCGAGTTCCAGCTGTGAGCGGAGAGCGGAGTGGCGGTGGAGTAAGACGGAGCCTGCGGCGCCGGAGTGAGGAGCGTCAGGACGCAAGGTGCCGTGCAGGTACAGGACATCAGGAAGATACAGGTAATCTTAACAAACAGTACAGTACATATTTTTCCTGACCTGACCTGAAGGAAATAAATTTACGATGTTGTTTCGGATTGCGACATATGGTCAAAAGTCTAGCCATACAAATCTAGTTGAGTAAAGTAGGCGAATGTGGAAACTATACCTATAATTGGAGTGATACTTATATCATACTTACCTACGCGCTGTCAAAACTAACAGGGTTTGTTCAGAGCATGTTAACAGGCATTAGCGTTTATTTCCATCCTTTATTTTTATTTTGGAACGTGTTGAAAATTAAGCTGTCTACAATAATGCATTCAAATAATAAAACGACAACTATACTGATTAAGTTTATGAAGGCAAGTCTGGACAAACTAACAAACACTAACAACCCCCGCATTTTCCAAACTGGTTCATAATGTGGATAACTTTAAGTAAACTACTGTTGTGTCGGGGAAATGTTATTATTGCAAGGAGGTTGGACATCACAGCTTTTACAAATATATATAAGTATATTCAAATGCAACGTATGCAAACTAGGTCACACGAGTATTCATTGTGCAAGATTACTTACTGATTATAAAAATAACATAAATACCATTTTAGGAAAATTTGTATGTAATTTGTATTACACGACACCTAAAATATAAACAAAGTGACATTTCAAATAAGACGATTTATACGGTTCAGTGATTAATAGTTGATTAAGTCAATGAAGCAAAGAGCCATTCATAAAAAAAAAAAAAAAGTCAATGAAGCGAAAAGATTACGTTAAATTTGGCCCAGTAATAATAATAAATTACCAGTACAAAAAAATACATGGTAGGTAATTATGCTTCTGGGTAAAGGCAAAGGTAGATACAAAAATGCAAGATATACGTAGTTGAGGATATAGAAATCTTTAGTGTTGAAGATATACACTGTATTGGTTGGTATAACACAGTTTCAAAGAAAGCCTGACATTGTTGTAATAAAAAATAAATATATAATTTAAAAATAAATAGGTAAGTATAAATTCACAAAAACTTTTTTTGTGAGACTTTAACTAGTTTTTGAATATGATATTTTAGTCCTTACGCGATCACTAACTGTAATGCTCTTTGCTTGTAGTAGCAGCTACTCTGATTCTTTCCACTAGAGTCTCTCTGAGAGGAATACAAACATAGGCAATGAATTTTATTTATTGGCAGCTGACTACTTTGAAAATGATTAAAGCGCAATATTATTACAAAATATAGTACAAACGCCTAATTTTGTAACGCACCCAATAGCAATAAGTAAAAGGTTGACTGATTTACGTGATTTTCATAAAGATTGTAAAGAATCAGATTTAAATGTTAGATCAGAGTTAACAAACAAACACGATCAGACACAATTGAAAGCACTACAAAAACCGTGTGAGGTACGTATGTTGTTTTTAAATGGTTTAAAAGAAATAGATTTTCTGGGATTCTATGTCAGTGGTAATGGAATAGGTAACAGGAAAACGACTGTTATACTTAATTTTCAAAAATGTTCAGATGTTAGGCGATTCATTGGTCTTGCAAGATTTTTTTTAAAAGTTTGTTAATATTTTGCTCCTATAGCAAGACTCCTGATATATTGAGTACTACATTTAAATGGCTAACAAAGATAGTGAAATGTTTGATAATTTACAATAACTGCTTACCCAATAATCTGTATTAGTTTTGTGTGAACCTGAGCCAACAAAGGACAAAGAACGCTGATGGTACAAAGCTAGGTATAGCGAGTATTTTGATGCAACATGATGTTGATGGTTTGCTGATTTGAATGATGAACAGTAGTTAATTTTTTTGTCAAATTAGAGGCTTTAGCTGTAATAGTTTCCTTGAGTTGTTTTTAAGATTATTTACTGGGTTTAAAATTTAAAATCCAGCAACCAACTGTAATGAACTACTGTCCACAATAACGAAATGAGATCTCGTTCCACGAATCTAACCATGGTGGGTACAACATTTCGGGAGTACAACTGCACCATTGAATACACGTATGACACACGTTAATGCCTTATATTGAACCTACTTGACAAAATAAGTATTATTGACTTACTGAATATTATGAACGTGAAGGATTGGATCGTGTCTGTACAAGAAATTGATGAAAATGAACATGAATGATGAAATTAACTAATCTTGTAGTGAGATTAAGAATAATTACCAACTTAAGGCTTTATATGTTTTCCAGTAAATGGAAATGTAAGGTGCCATTTGTAAAAGTGAATCATGAAAACGTCCATCATTCCGGATTTGAAAAAATCTTAAACAGTTTACAATCTACTTATTTTCCTAAAATACACCACGTTAGGAAGAAATATTTAGCTACGTTTACAAAGTACTTACATCAACATTCATTCAGTGCGTGGTACAAAAATCATAAATGTTGTTAAGATTCCTAAATAATAATGCACCTATTTCGGGGTATCATCACGATTGATTACAGATCGCGGCTCATGTTTTCTTAGTACGAGTACAAAGTTAAGGGCTTCACCGTTAAACTAAATATTAACTAAATCATAAAACTCTTCTAAAAATAATCTGGATAAATGGATAACGAAAGACAATATCGTTTTAACAATTACCTATAATTTTGTTATTTCAACACTGAGATATAGGTAGGCATATCAGCTAATGCTGATCGCATATTATTTATTAAATTAATTAATTAAACACGTAATGAACGTCGTAGCTGGCAGGCAGAAAGGCAGGTAGAGTGATTTGATTAGACCATTTCAGAAGCGATGTCAACAAAGTGCCGTATAAAAAAAAACTTGGCACTAGGTAAACTCGAGATATTCACATTGAGTCGAATAATATTGGCAGGTAAAAGTCTATCCGTATTATTATTGAGATGCAGGTTAGTTAGCCCTACCGATAACGTGATTGGTGACACAGTTACTGGAACATTTGTAGTGGTCACGATAATAACAGTGAAGGTGATCTAGTACGAATGGAACGGACCATTGTGACAAATATCACGCAGACTGAGCTTACAAGTATTTGCCAAATACGATCCTTACAGTATTAATAGGATCAGAGATCATCTTACTGAATCATAGATTTCTTGTTGAAGATAGTTTTCGTAGAAAAGGCAACAAACGGTATGAAGATATCTTTGCATTGGATAAATCTACCCTTGACTTAATTTTAAACAATGTAATGGTAAAGACAGTGAAAGCGATACAGATGACGAAAGTTCTGACACAATTAAACGTTAGTTAGCTTATTATGACAATAATATGGAAGCTTAGTAACATTACTTAGTTACGATTGAATTGGATTTATTTGTGACAAAACTACAATATTTATTATGTTAATTGATCGAGAACATGAACACGATAATGATGGTTATGCTTAACACACTATATTTGTACTTTAACCAACGAAGTATTATTAATAGGTCATTGACTTTAACAGATTACATTTAATGCATTTGTACAATGATCCCACACTAGGCTCTGGGCCCGTGACCTGGGCACCTTATCAGACTATGGTTGGTAACATTATGAAAAGATTCATCATCATCATCCACAATCTTCTTTAACTATCTGATGGATAAAGACCTCCTTTTATCATACCATATTCCTCGTTTCTCTGTCGAGTCCAGGTTCGAAACGTGATGAAGACGATGACAAAGATAATTGTTTTTACTAATAAAGCTTGTTTGAGGTTCTTGGATTTTGATAGAATCAAGCATAGGCTATGAGCGATCAGTGCAGAAAGCGAAAGGTATTGGGTAACTAATGTCACACAGATGATCGCAGATCATAGCAGACTATGCAAGATAATATAAACTAGATAAGAGATGTGAATGATTCGGTCAATTATTATTAATCAAGTTTTATTTCAGATTCTTAGATTATAATTTTGATGCGAGCATAGGCTATGAGCGATCAGTGCAGAAATCGAAAGGTATTGGGTAACTAATGCCGCACAGATGGTCGCAGATCATAGCAGACTATGCAAGATAATATGAACTAGATAAGAGATGTGAATGATACGGTTAATTATTATTAATCAAGTTTTATTTCAGATTCTTAGATTATAATTTTGATGCGAGCATAGGCTATGAGCGATCAGTGCAGAAATTGAAAGGTATTGGGTAACTAATGCCGCACAGATGATCGCAGATCATAGCAGACTATGCAAGATAATATGAACTAGATAATAGATGTGAATGATACGGTTAATTCTTATTAATCAAGTTGGTTTCAGATTCTTAGATTATAATTGAGGCGAGCATAGGCTATGAGCGATCAGTGCAGAAATCGAAAGGTATTGGGTAACTAATGCCGCACAGATGATCGCAGATCATAGCAGACTATGCAGGATTGAGATTACGAATATGATTAGATTTTAGATATTTTTAATTAGATTAGAGATATGAATTTGAACATCTAGGCAAGAGATCTGATTAATGTTTGTTGAATACCTTGTTTGCTCTTGCCTTTTTCTGATGATTGTATGCAGTTTAACTATTATTGTATAGTCATTACTTAAGTTCACATAAAACAGTATTGTATGTAAATTACCTTCTTTTTTTTTTTGAGTTTTTCGTTTGTCATTTATGTTGTTATAACTTTTCAAGTTTTGAATCATTCAAATTGTGAGAGGACTCACCTTAAGAGGATGGCCGAACTGTAAGGTTCATGAGCTAATTACTGTATTTTAATATTACTTTATAGTATATTTAATCTGTGTGATGTTCATTTGAGTGCGTCTATGCGTCTTGATATTTAGCAATGGCAACATCGTATCAGACTGTTATATTATCTATGCAAATGAACATCACCTACTTTTTAATTGGACACTGAACTTATGACAACTGATTATATAAAATCCCATTAAAGCCATTATAAATCAGAGTAAAGGCTTTTCATTTTCTGAGATAAGGACCTGACCCTTCATTAGACACTGTGAGAGATACCTTGAAATTAAGTTATGGTCTTGATTTGTACGCATATTTTATGTAGGATAGGAGTGCGTTTCTGATCTTCATACAGAGTAGCCGCGTTACACGTCGTTTAAAATTTTTGCCCAACACTGTGCGAGATTGCGGCCCTAATTTACTATCGCGTTAAGTGCTACAGTTGTGTACAGCTTTGCGGCAACAATCACCGCCACACAGTCCCAGCCGGTGCTGAGGTAAGCCTCACCACATTCCGGGTGAACGAGACGGGCTCTGTTTCGATAATAATTGGTCCTGCTCGCGCATCTACCTGAGCGGATCGGGCGCAGTGCTATAGCTCAGGCCTACATCAATCTACGGCGTGCTGCGACCGTCGCCCCTTGCTTCGCCGCGCTTGTGCGTACATTTAGATATAACTACCGCACATTTTATAATGTCTAGCGTGAAACCGGTATGCTGTGCGGCATGCACGAAAACAGTTCGAGCTCCACAACAGATGAAATGTTCTAAATGTAGCACTATATTTCATGCCGTCTGCGTTAATATAGTGGACCTGCGAAATCTCTCCGAAGAAACTAAATCTACCTGGCGTTGCCCAGTGTGTGCAAGTAAGCTACCGAAATCCGACAACACGCCAATCCGTTCGACTGCTGCAGCGTCCACCGAGCT
The DNA here is from genome assembly GCA_017562165.1 of Ectropis grisescens. Classification (NCBI taxonomy): domain Eukaryota; kingdom Metazoa; phylum Arthropoda; class Insecta; order Lepidoptera; family Geometridae; genus Ectropis; species Ectropis grisescens. The sequence goes on from CM029772.1 coordinate 16,891,122, forward strand.
GCGTGTCCCAATAAGGAGTGCGACCACAAGCGCCTGTAGTAGCAAAGTAAACACGCCGGCCTGTTCGCCCGCCTTGACCCCCGAACCGGATCATTTAGAGACGTTGGTCGTGGAGATGAGACTTTTTGCGTAATGAGATAGGAGATTTAAAAAAACAATTTTTGTTTCTATCCGAACACGTTACCGCTAGATTAGACGAATATTCCACCAAATGCAAGCGCCTTGAGGAACGCGATAGCCAGCGTGAACTCGAAGTGGTTTCACTGAGAGCAACCGTCTCAGATCTCCAAAGTCGCTTGAACTTTAAGGCGCAGTTGGACTTATTAAATGAAGTTGAAATATCGGGAGTCCCGGAAGCTAAGGGTGAAAACCCTATTCACGTAGCTCAACTGACAGCGAGGAAAATTGGGGTCAACATTGATGACACCAACCTGGTTTTTGCAATGCGTGCGGGGCCTCGTCATTCAAAAAACAGCAAAAACGCGACGCCTCGACTACCACGGCCCTTAGTGATTCGTTTCGTTAGACGGCAAACAAGGGATGAATTTTTGAAGGCTGGTAAAAGTCGACGAAATTTGACGAGCGACGATATCGGGATTGAAGGGGCTAGTACTGAAATTTACTTCAACGAACGCCTCACTCAGGAAAACCGACATTTATTTCGAGCTGTCAAGAAGAAGGCAAGCGAAAATGGCTATAAATACTGCTGGATTAGAAATGGATCTATTCTCGTCAGGTGGAGGGAAGGTACTCAAGCTATTCACATCAGAACACAGGAAGATCTCGAATGTTCACTGGGTTCCCGAGATACCAGTCCGAGCTTATCTGGATAACTTAAAAACCTTCATTGAAAACTTAGATCCTATATTTTTTTCGTTTTTTACCAATATTTTCCTTAAAAAACTTAATATTTACGGTCTTAAAGCCGAACATATTTCATATATTATTTTTATGCCATATATTACGAATATTATCGCTTACATTTACCGGACTTACCATTTCACACCGCTGGATTTTTCAACATACTTTTGTGAACACATTGTTTCGACCGCACATGTCGCGTGATTTTTTGCCAAGAGTCTCTATACGCAAGACTGAAAGGATTACAATATTGAACAAAACAATAACCCAATTTATTAACGTTAGAGATGGGTTTATTTAATAATATAGATGACATAGACGACGTAATCTCTATTGCATGTCATACACACGAATCGATAGAATCTTGTAAATCATTTTTGGCTCAGGCCCCTATTTACCATTTTAAGATTATTGCATTGAATATTAGGAGTTATAACTGTAATTTTGATGACTTTGCCGTATCTCTATGCCGTTTTAATACTGATTTTGATATAATTGTTCTAACCGAGTGTTGGCTCACGGAAGGTATCATTATTCAACCTTTACCAGGCTACAATCATTACCGAACTGAAAGGCAACTCAATAAAAACGGTGGAATAGTTATATACGCAAAGTCTAAGTATCGGATAACATCATTTGAACCTAATATTGTAGACGCGGATTCCCTCGTGATTCAAGTCGACGAACAGGCTGCAATACTGGGTGTCTACCGCTCCCCATCTATTAACAACATCAGTCCTTTCCTAGACTCCCTGAATTTAGCGTTAGATAATCTACAAAGTTTTCCTTTATTGGTTACCGCGGGTGATTTCAATATAAATATTTGCGACCCCGCAGACAAACAGGTATCCTCGTATCTGTGTCTGATGGCATCGCAGGGCTTCTCCAGCAATAACATGTCCCACACGAATTCGATCCTGCTTGGACCACATTTTATCAAAACTCACTATAAGGCTTTTGGTACAATTTGTTTGTCTTCAGTCACGGATCACTCGATTACAGTAGCTGGTATATCTAGACGCGCACAGAAACATAGTGTTCATCTCAGACACCAAACAAAACTTAATCTGGATGACGCAGTCGTGGAACTAAGAGATACGGATTGGTCATCTGTTATTTCCAGTCAAGATGTTGACTCTGCAGTCGAAGCTTTTAACCATATTATAGAAAAAACTAAATACACACAAAATAAGAAACTGGGTAGGCATGTTACACCTCTGAAGCCGTGGGTAACACCGGGTCTAATAAGGTGCATGCGCCATAGAGACAAGCTCCATAGTGAATCCAAAATCACCCGAACGACGCACTTCGCAAAAACATTTATGTCAGGTATAGGAACTTTTGTAGTAAGCTTCTGCGTAACGTCAAAGCTCGACACAACAGCTCGCTTCTAGAACAAAATAAAGGAGATCCTAAACGCCTCCGGAAGACTATTAAGAACATTTGCTATATATCCAAACATAATAAAATCTCGACTGACTTACTTAAATATGACGCAACTGATAACCCCCTTAATCACTGTAATCAATATTTTGTCTCCGTTGGCCGGAATCTTGCTAATGCCATCCTTAGTAAGCTCAACGAATCAGAGGAATCACTGATTAAGTCTCATAAACTCAGTTCTTTAAGTCCGCACTCGTTGTTTTTATTCCAACCGACCCCAGGAAATTGCTAAAGCAGTTGCGAGCCTTTAAAACGACAGTGCACCAGGTCCCGACGCAATACCATCTCAACTTATTAAAAATCCCTTGACTCTCTTATTATTCCTTTAACATTTATTTTCAACATGAGTTTAGAGACTGGTACTTTCCCGAACTGCTGGAAAGTGGCAGCCGTGTCTCCCATTCATAAAAGTGGTTCAAAAGTGTTCCTGATAACTACAGGCCGATCGCGCTTCTCAGTATAGTCTCTAAGATACTAGAGAAACTGGTGAACTCTAGACTAATTAGTTATTTAGAAAACACAAACTTCTGTCCGACAGGCAGTTTGGTTTTCGACGTGGCAAATCAACATCAGACGCCGTCTCTTTTTCTAATCTAGTGTCCTCCTATGTTGACAACGGCAAAGATGTCTCTGTATTCCTCGATATGGCAAAGGCTTTCGACTCACTTTCAGTTGGCTTGCTACTGAAAAAGCTTAGCGCTATTGGTGTCAGAGGTGTAGCTCTCAGTTGGTTTGAGAGTTATCTGTCAAATCGCAAACAATATGTAAAATCTAATATCTCTAACGTACCGAGCGATATCTTACACATCGAGTATGGCGCGCCACAAGGTAGTATTTTGGCTCCAACTCTATTTATTTTGTATATTAATGATATCCTTAACATTAAACTAGAGAATGCCGATATCATTGCGTATGCAGACGATACAGCCATCATATTTAACGGAAAAACTTGGAAACAAGTATATGACTCTGCCAGAGATGGATTATCGATCGTTGCGAAAAGTCTAGACAGAAACCTTCTCACATTAAACACAAAGAAAACAAATTTTATTGCCTTTTCAAAACCTGTGTGTCTCTTCCTCCTACTAGTTTTGACCTAAAATCCACTATTGCAGCTCTGTTTTCACATCCCGCGTATCTCTTGCTCGTGTAAGTCTATTGATCGTGTTGATCACATAAAGTATCTGGGGGTAATTGTTGACGAAAACCTATCATTTAAACAACATGTACTTCACGTAGCAGGACGGACGCGGAAACTCATACATGTTATGAAAAATCTCCGAGATTGTGCCTCAGTACCACTCTTGAGACAAGTTTATTTTGCGCTGTGTCAATCAATAATACAGTACTGTATTGTTGTTTGGGGCAGCGCCGGGCAGACTCATATTTATGACGGCAGAGAGAGCACAGAGAGCTCTTATTAAAGTCATACTCCGTAAACCCTTCCGATTTTCAACGGACTTACTTTATAAAGAGTTTAAATTGCTCCGTGTTCGACAACTCTTTCTGTATTATGCTGCCTTGAATACTCACAGAAGTTTGAGGTCTCGTCCGGACTACAGCGTAATAAAGGACAAGCGTGCTCTCTCTTGTAGGATCCCAGTGCCTCGGGTTGGCTCTCTGATTGCAAAACGTTGCCCACTGTACTCTTTCCCATGTGTTTACAGTAGTATCTGTAGAAAACTAAAGAAAGACCAACACGACCTTCCTCTGTACTCATTTAAAACTAACGTTAGGGACTTGCTCCTAAAATTGTCTTACCATGAAACTGAAGGTTTCTTCCACGGTATTTACAGCGACAAGTGGACACGGTACTGAGTGAAGCGGTAATAACTTTTTTTACGTTTTGGTCCTTCAGACAAAAACGATAATTCTTAGCTTTTTGTTAGATTTTAAATTATTTTATTACAAGTACCTAGTAATATAACTATTTATGTTAGTGTTACGGTTTTATATGTTGTATGTAATAAGTTAATGGTATTTAATAGTTTAATAACTTTTCCAATCGTACACAGAAAAATATTTGTTTTTATGCACTCGGGTCTCAAGATACAAGCTATGTGCTTAGTTTGCGGCCCACTGATCATACTTGTACCCACACATACGGACCGTATAAGCATTGTAATGTTGGACTTGAAAAAACTACTTATGTATGTGTTTTGTTAGTCTGTGTGTTAATAAAAATTTTCTTTCTTCTTTCTATAAAATTACAAGATGAATGGGTTGGGTGCCTCGTTATATACACGCTTAATACCTCTAGTACTGCACCATACAATTATTTGAGCACAAACCGCTAAAATCACTATCTAGCACTGCACTGCACTCGTTATCTATATATAAGGATGTGATCAATGTAAAGGTTAGTACAAAAATACCTGGAAGGACCTCCTTAATCAACAATTCGTACCAACGACATACAAAGGTGAGAGCAACTTTGCTCTAGATTTGTTTTCAAGTCATTGCCTGCGGAAATCGTATATTTGGACGAGGTGCGGTGGCCGCCTCCGTTAGATAAATGCTGCACTTAATATCCTTTTCATGGGTTAAACTGACGTTATTTTAACCATTTTATCCGCTATTTGGAGCACATTTTGCCAAAGTTTGCAATCTATATTGGTTTTTAGTTACTGGACTTAATTTCAGCTGCTAATATACTGAAACGGATCAAAAACTTTGAATAGGAGATTAACTTTATAAGTTTAATTTAGTTCCTGAATAATCAAGAGCAATTTTTATTAGGGATGCCTACTGGTGTTTCAATATCTTAGAAATTATCTATAAGGTTGACTGATATATACTTACTCACTGCTTAGTATTTAACATAGTAATTACATTACCTAAGTACATTATCTGGATTAACATACAAACTACTTTTTATCTTGTCTAGTTCCTACTCCCGTTAGGTACTTAAAAAAAAGGACCGTGAAAAACTGTTAAGCTGCGGGTCGCAGAGCGAGGCGCTTATTGTGAATCCTACTACCTAATATTTTAAATTGGAATATTTGGATGTTTGTTGCTAAATTATGTTGGAACGGATTAGGTTTAAATTGGGAATATCAACAGTCTGGAATAGTGCATTAGCTAAAAAGATTGTTAAAAGAACGGGAACTACTTTGGGTAAAACCGCTGGGCACTAATAGGACCAAATTATATAGGTCCTAATAGAGGCCAGCGGCGGCATAATGTGTCCTATAGATTTAGTTGAATCATATTTTGGAGTATTTTCTACAACATATTTCTATTCTAGACCACAATTAAAATAATTCAAATGACGGGTACGTGTAAGTTTAGTACCTACTTAGGTCGCGTAAGCCAAAGTGTAAAAAAAGTATGTACCTACATTTTTAATTTTAATTCTGTGTGAATTTATAAAACTTTTAATGAATAATTAGTGAATGATATTTATTCCTCAAATCAAAGCAACATCAACAAGGACACAAAGTCGAAGTATTCCGATGTCCGGGACTAGATTCCTGACACACCCGATCATTTCACTGCGGAAAGTTGGTCAACTAATCCAAGTTTTCCTTTACTGGATAATGAGACGAGTTTGATTCGAATTCTTGCGGAGTTGCCATGTTGGCTGCATTAAACTATCGTCATAAGACTACTACTTCTAGGTACAGTCGCTCACGCGGTCTGTAGGTAGCTGTGAAGAATAATACTTACACGATCGGCACTGTACTCACCATTTTAAACATCTACACTACTCGTGGTATGATAGTTCAGAAGCAGGATAGTAGACTGAATTCAGAGCAAGTTAGAAGCAAGCGATCCTCGGCTTTGAATGTAGTTAGTTGCTAGTTTGCTGAGTGCTATGCTATTTACACTTCATTGAATTCAGTAGCGACTAAATTAAAACGACTAAATTTAGTTAGTTGCTAGTTTGCCGAGTGCTATGCTATTTACACTTCATTAAATTCAGTAGCGACTAAATTAAAACGACTAAATTTAGTTAGTTGCTAGTTTGCCGAGTGCTATGCTATTTACACTTCATTAAATTCAGTAGCGACTAAATTAAAACGACTAAATTTAGTTAGTTGCTAGTTTGTCGAGTGCTATGCCATTTACACTTTATTGAATTCAGTAGCGACTAAATTAAAACGACTAAATTTAGTTCGTTGCTAGTTTGCTGAGTGCTATGCTATTTACACTTCATTAAATTCAGTAGAGACTAAATTAAAACGACTAAATTTAGTTAGTTGCTACTTTGCTGAGTGCTATGTTATTTACACTTCATTGAATTCAGTAGCGACTAAATTAAAACGACCAAATTTAGCTCAGCTTTTTAAGAGGAAGTCCTCGATAACTCGATGCGGTTTCGTGCACTATGTTCAAGAATAAATCTCGTAACTAAAACTAAAATTAACATAGACGTTACCTACTTAATTTTATCTTCAATTTCATTTTAACTCTGAATGCGCATACAAAATTAAGTTCTGTATTTTTCCTAGGCAGAGCTTTATTTACGAAACTTAATTTCTATGAAAACTAAACTACACTAAGCACTTTCTTTGGCAAAAGTAGGCGCGCTCCATCATGGATCAAATCGTCGCTTTACATAAGACGAGATGGCGGTCCAGAACATACATGCCCTTGGTAAATTAAAAAATATGTTTGTCTTCAAAACAAGCTAACCTTACATTAGTATAATTCCTAAATATATACTGTCAAATAAAAAGATAATTTTATATTTTTAACTGACTTCCAAAAAGGAGGAGGTTATCAATTTGACCACAATGTTTTAGGTTAGACTTTAAAATAAAATGAGTAGGTAAGTCAACAATGATGTTGAAGTCAACCAATTACGCATTATTGATACTTAGTAACTAAAAATCGATTAATTTGATCTTGATGGCATAGTCATTGTGGCGGAGTCGCTGGAGGACCTCGGTGCTATGCTCAGGGACCTCAGTAGAGTATCCCAACAGATAGGTTTGAGGATGAATATGGACAAGACGAAAGTCATGTCAAATGTTCATATCTCACCTGTACCGGTTATTGTTGGGAATACCACACTCGAAGTTGTTGACGAATACGTCTACCTGGGTCAAAAGATCCAATTAGGTAGATCCAACTTCGACAAAGAGGTCCAGCGAAGAATCCAACTCGGATGGGCAGCGTTCGGGAAACTTCGGCACATCTTTGAGTCCAGAATACCCCAATGCCTAAAGACGAAAGTCTTTAACCAGTGCGTGTTGCCAGTGATGGCCTATGGAACTGAGACGTGTTCCTTAACTGTGGGCCTCATAACGAAGCTCAAAGTCACACAGCGAGCTATGGAGAGGGCTATGCTCGGAGTCTCTTTGCGCGACAGAATCCGTAATGAGGATATTCGCAAAAGAACGAAAGTGGCCGACATAGCTCAAAGAGTAAGCAAGCTGAAGTGGCAATGGGCAGGCCACATCGCTCGCAGAACCGACAACCGATGGGGAAGAAAGGTTCTCGAGTGGCGACCACGTACCGGAAGACGCAGTGTTGGACGGCCTCCCACTAGATGGACAGATGACCTCATAAAGGTCGCTGGAAACCGCTGGTTGCAGGTTGCGCAGGACTGTTCGTTGTGGAAATCTAGGGGGCAGGCCTATGTTCAGCAGTGGACGTCTTGCGGCTGATGATGATGATGATGATGATGAAATTCTAATAAGGCTACAAGAGAAGCCTCGTCTTTTAAATAAAAAAGAATCTACAACATTGGTTTAGGTATCTAAGAATATGTTTGAGATACAACTAAAACTACTTAATCGAAGTGAGAACCTCATTCTTTTTGAAGTTGGTAAAAAATCAGCTACCCGGCTACCCCATACAAAAATTCAATTCATTGACAAAAAGTGTGTATCATTTGTGTGTTCTCATAATAAAATTTGTTTGTAGTGTTGCCTAGCGTGATTTTTTAGTTTAGTACATTCATTTTACATAGCTTAACATTTGTAAAAATATTAAATAATCTTGAAAGATGAAGTTCATAACTACTCGAGCTATTGAAATGTAAAAGTTCTTCGATGAGAGTTCAAAAAGTATTTACTAGTTCTGTGAGGTTGTTAACTTTGTCGCAGACTGTACAATAGGTAATTCTTAACTTAGTTAAAACAAAGACGGTTGTCATCACGTTCTCACTGTCACTCGTTCCTGGCCCAAAATAGTAACAGTAGTTTGTACCACTCGCCATCACTGAACATAAGAAACTCATGTTTAGAAAGATAATAATTACCTCTGTTTCTAAGTTTTTCGCAACACAGTGGAATTTAGTTTAATACTTATTTAATTTTACCTTGTTTATTTACTGAGTACCAACCTTTTCTGGGTTCTATTTGACCGGGATTTTAATTGCAGACATCTAATTATTTTAAATATAAAAGAATATTTTCGTGCCCTACATTTACACCTGCTTTTGATGTTGTTTTCTTAGGCTAATTACAGAGCATCCTCATCGAAACTCAAGTTTATTCAAATTACAAAGAAGCACATTTTTTGCTCAATAATCTCTGAAAAAAACATCATTAAAATCTCCTCTGTAACTCGACGCAAAACGGAGGCAAAAACATAGCTATTATACGCTGGCTACCTGACGCTTCCGGATTTACTTCTTGGCATAGATTTCCGATTTATGTTTACTAAATAGTTTACGTTTTTCGTGGCGCAAAAATGTTTATTGAAAATAGAATTTTCTGAAAATTGTTTTTTTTTTTCTAAAATTACGCAAATTGTAGAAAGTTTAGTTAATAACTTTATCTTGAGATTGCTCTAAGCAATAAGGCCACCATTTATGGTGCTAACCATTTGTGATAAGTGTACGCAATATTTCTGTTTTTGTGTCACAATAAAAAGTTATCTATCTATTATGGAGTTAACATGAACTGTTTTTTTTATAAGTTTTGCTTCACGATGATACAATCTAGGATACATATTTAGAAAAACTGACGGAGTCGGTTCTAACCTAACATAGGAAAGTTCATTAATAAATAATTAATAAAAGAGAGCTCCGACATCCTAACAACGAAGATGTAGAACTCTCTGCCAGTAGCAGTGTTTCCTGATTTCTAACACCTGGGTAGGTACCTTAAAACGAAGACTCGATACGAGTAGTTCTTCTAATCAAGTGTGTTTGATCTTGTCTGCAACTTCGTTCTTAAGACGAACGTTAAACATTAACCCATTTAGTTTTTCCGGTGTTTTTAACCGACTTCAAAAAAGGAGGTTTCTCAATTCGACCGTACCCTATATATTTTTGTTCCCATAGTTGCCACATTGCGCAGCTCAACTTAATTTCATAAATATTTGTTGCAATGTCACCTATTAAATAAGTCATGCGGCTATAAGGCTCATTATACGTTGGATCGAAATCGTAGTGTTAATTATAACAATCCGTGGTCCTGTAATATCTAAAATTATCTTGTACTCCTATCTAAGGTTTTCCAAGAGAATTATGTTTTAAGTTCTTCAAAGGGTGGCCGTTTCAGTATTTATATTAATAAATAATTTCGTCAAGGGGTACGATAGACTTGCTCGAAACCTTATATGAATAACAAAACATAAAAAAATATTGATTTTGAGTCGACAACATATGTCCACAAAATTCGGATTACGGAGAATTTCGTTAAATTCTGATGGCACTGACAAACAAACCGCTGTCGCCATCTTTGGTGTGAAGCACGTTTCGTTCCATCAATCAACACATTGCGTGCGTCCGTCGCGCTAAAAAAGTATACATTACAAAAAACTGTGACTTATGTGACTACATAAAACGAAACGTCTTTCCGCCGGACCGGAATTTTATTAGTAGGTACTTACTATTTAGTATCAGCATTGCACCCGTGCGAGGCCGGGGCGGGTCGCTAGTATATTTATAATCCGAAAAAGTAATTACGTGTCGACCTCACTTTATTTAAAAATATATGTATTGGGTCATCTGATGAGTTGCGAAGTTAAAAAGCCAAGAAACCGAGACAAAATTACTTTGACATTCGTAATATTAGTAGAGAGAGAAGCGAGAAGAGATTTCCTTAGATGAAACAGAGATTCCCGCCGGTCTTATTGGCCCGCTCGTGTATAAACAAAGCGTCTGGGCTTCGTAATGGAAATTACATACCCCCGAGGTCGGAAATCAAATTGACAGAAGAGGTTAAACAAACGACGCGGTCAGGAGAGAGACCGGACTCCCTCGAATATTAATCGCTCGGTAAATGCGCTTTTATTTGTTTTTCCTACGGTGTTGGAGTTCGAGAGACAACTTTCGCTCAATGGATAGAGGTCTCTTGAAGATCGTGGCGATATGAAGAGCTTGTGGTTAAATTAGTGACTTAAAATATTGGAATAAGCTTTCAAAATTTCATTTTAATAAATTTTCATGAATGTAGTTTTTCAAGGAATGAAAGTTATAAGAATCAATACTCATTCGACTTGATGCGTCATATACCTATGTACTTAGAAACACAATCTATGTACGATCTATCTAGCTGTCTTCTACCGACGAAACCAGGTTTTTAATTGATATCTTGAAGGGTCGTTATGAACTGTCTATTTGTACTCGTAGTTTCATTGAATAATGTATTTTTTTTTATTAGCCAAGCTGAAATGAGACAGGATACGCTACGTAGATATAAACAGAATATAATACACTCTGATTGATGGATAAGTTTCACATGCCAAGGGTCGCGAATCGACGAGACAAACTTTATGATAGATTGGTCGTCACAAACTTTGAAGTAGAAGCGATCGAAGAAACCTCTTTTCAGCAATGGTATATAATAGTTACAAATAAAATATTTAAAGTATCTGCAATGAACACTGACAGCAATAACTGCACTTTACCTATGACTTTATAATACAACAGCATTTGACGATTACTATTAAATTACTTTTTCTGTTTTTCATATTCTATAATATAGAGAGACGGGACGAGCTGGAGATGTGCCTGATGGCAAGCAACACGCCTGCCCAAAACAGCAGTGTTACGCTGCTATGGCAGCATAAAGAGTCGCAATCAGTGTCTAGCACTACTTAGATTGCATTCGTCACTCAGAGATACAAGACGATTTATATCTATGCCCTGTATTTTTTCTGGCAACATTTCCCTTCAAAACGGGATACAACGATATTTGCACATTATTGCGTGGTGGTTGAATAACTGGCATAGGTGTTGTATTCCCCCAGGCGGACTCTGCAAAGACTCCTCACTATTATTACCTACTGAGTAAGTGACTGACAAAGAGTGACATCATTTAAGGAGTACACTTATGCAAGTAGATATTGGATTTCGCATTAAAACTCAAAATAATAACATAATCTCAATCATATTATATACATCTCAATATCATATTTACTTGATAGACAGACAAGACAAGTAAGAAGACAGCACAATGCAAACTATAAAAACAATCAAAATAGACTCAAATGATTAATAGGTAATAGCAACACTAATAATGCAGTGTAGCGTGAAGCAAATACAAACACGATGCTCTAACTTGGATTATTACCACTGCGAAGATACACAGCTAGTTTTAGAAGCAAATTATACCGACAAATGTTTGTGTTCTGATTAATGACCAACGGAGATACCTACGGGCTCCATCAAAATTGGACACCTAAACATGATACGTGATGGCAGGTCTATAAATTTTTGTCACAATTTGCCTTCATAACTGTTCAAAATAAATTCACCTCATATTACCAATGTCTGATAGAATCAAGTTGTAAGTTTTCCGCGTTTGGACTGTGCATCTGTATTTTTTGTCCTGTATTGGATTGTCTATCTGTATTAGATACAGATGGATCAAAACACCCTACATTGATTGACGTGTCAGAATGCTGGTATCTGACGCTGGTATAAAAGCTTGGTTTATTACGTTGTCCTCCAAAAAACGCTTGCAGTATGGATACAGCTGAAACATTAACGTAAGTTTAGTCAAAAAGTAAGTCAAACATAACCAAAGCAGACCCAACTATGTAGATAAACTAGAGGTTGCCCTGTGGTCGAACTCTACCATAATTTAAATAAACACAAAATTAATATGCGTGTACATGACACATGACCTCGAAAGATTCTAGGTAGGTACATGTCAGTTTCCCCACAATGTTTTCTTTCACTGGATCACTCTATCCTTGCGAGAGAAGGCGAGAGGGCTCGGGGTCCCAGCAGTGGGAACAAATAGTGGGCTGTTTATATTATATATGCGTAAGTATGTCAGATACGTGCTAGTGGCCATAGTGCTTTTTTTTAAATAAATGTAAATATATTTTTATATTAGCATTTTTCATCCTTCTCGCTGGAAGGTGGGTCATACTCCTAGGTCTGCAAAATTTTCGTAAAAAAAGGGTACCTACGAAGTTTTTGCGTTGCATATTAATATTTATATACCTATTAGATACCTACAATTAATATCGGTCAAAATGTTACCCTTTAGGGTAATCCATATTTTAATCATGAGTCCTACTCTGTTGACTGCACCAACATTTAGCCAAAGTTTACTGAAGTGAAAAATCTGTAAAATTTGTGAGTTTTGTCGCATTTATGACGTAAAGATATTTTAAAGTCGCTGCCAGTTTAATAACTTGATATTTTCGTACTTTCGCTTTGAGCTCTTTCACAGTTCTGTTAATCCTTTTTTATTTCCTGCTGCAAATGAAAGCAATTTTTGAAACGTGTATCCACGTTCCAAGTATCTCCAGAAAATATTAATGGTAGAACATAGGCGAAATCTGAAAACAAAATACACGCAATAAAACATGTGATTTTTGTCCAACACAAAATTGATTACAGAACATACATTGAATAACAACACCGGCAGGCTTATGAAAAGTTCGTGTATGATAGAGATATTTCGGAGATATTTACACAAGGAAAGAAAATCGCACGAAACAATCACCGGTAAAATTTAAAGATTTAAATTTTGAAAGTGTAGTACAAAATTATCAACCTTAGGATTAAAACGAAAACAAGGGAAGGGCTTGTTTCTTCAAAGTTTCTGTTAGAATCTTCAAGACCTCTCGCTGTTGTTACTTATTATCTTATCTTATACCTTTAAACGACCAATTCTTGTAAGTATATATATATATAGAATCTGAATCTCGGAAACGGCTCGAACGATTTTCATGAAATTATGTATACAGGGGGTTTCAGGAACGATAAATCGATCTAGCCAAGTTTAATTTTTAAAAAACGCCGTTTTATGCGCGTTTTTTAGACAATGAAAAACTGCTACATAAAGATTAGAATGCGACGGTAAATTTCGCGGCGGCGCGCGACAGAATATTAGCTCAGTCGGGAAGATGGTCGGTTATAATATGGTAGGTCCGGGTTCGAATCCAACCTGCCGCTTTTTGTTTTTTCAAGTTCATTTTTTTTTTTTTGAGAAAATCTTTATGTATCTTAGTAGATAACCGAGCTTTGCTCGGTCACCCAGGTACTATTACAAATATTTCATAGCCGGAAGTAGAGTGAAGTAGTTAGAATAGTTATCTTACCTTTGATAGTACTTAAGGATCCGTCGCTGATAACACCAAGGCTAGCAAACACCTTCATATCTTTTGAAGCGTTACCGGAACGTGTCTTCCAAACTGTACTCAAGGTTTTAGCAAATTCTGCTGCACGGTATATATTTCCGTACGGATTTTTAGACATTGTGAGTTGTACCTAGAAAATGTGAGTCTAATTCATCAATTTTAAGGATTTCATCAGCTTTATCTGGCTCTGGCTTCAATAACAAACATGGATAGCCACTAAATGGATAGATATACGATACTCTAAATTGTACACACCAAAAACTGCAGATTTTAGATACAAAAAATACAATAAATAGTGTTACAATCAGTAGTCATCGTTGGAAGGAATTTCTTCCAGGCAACCAACATTTTTAAACTAATAGTTTCTTTAGCCACGTTCAGCACTTTTTCGTAAGAGAAAATCTTATGAGTTTCCATCACCGACATGTCACTCATATGTATAATAGCAGTATATCTATAGGTTTTGTAGCATTAGTCTTACTCTGTTGACTACACCAACTTTTAGCATTAGTCTTACTCTGTTGACTACACCAACTTTTAGCATTTAGTCAAGGTTTACTGAAGTGAAAAATTTGTGAGTTTGGTCTAAATTATAAATGTTCACTTATCGGTAGTCTATGTATCGGTATGACTGCCAATTTTTTTATAGTTAGTAAGATTAGGTTACTAAGACCCTTCTGCGCTAACCCAAATTTTAGTTGGCAGGAGAAGACACTTAAGGCCAAGCTAATCCTATGGCATCTGCCATAGGACCCTCGGTGTGAGAATCCGACTCACACTTGACCAGTTTTTTTATAGTTGAAACTAGCTGGTTTGATCACAACTCGGCGGATGGAGAACGATAATTTGGATGTGGATGTGAATAGAGCTCTCCTATCTATTTACTATATTGAAGAAATCTGATTGTATTTTTCGTAAAACATCGAAACTGGGAGAGTATTTCATTTTTTGCGGTACTCACCAAAAAAGCATTATAAAAGCGTTGAACGCGGAGCTTACTACATTTTTCAACGTAGGGTGAAATTCTTCGAGTCCTGCGTCGAAAATTAGAGATGAGGAATATACAAAAAAATTGCAAGTACCTTTTCTTTGAACTCTTTCCTGAGCCAAGATTCATTGAACTGTGAACTATCTAATCCAGCTCTTCGTACCATTTCTTTACCGATAATTTCCGAGTCACAATGCATCTCTACGTTGACTTCATTGTGTACGATAACAGGTTTGGCCACTTCAAAGTGGAATACTTCGTCATTGGCGCCCCAAGCTAGAATGTCGTTGATGTCGCTTGCTGGTACCTAAAAATAGTTTACTATTTTTGAAGTGAAATCTTATGGCCCAGCACATACAGGTTTTTTACGTAGAGCCTGAATGATGCTAATTGTCACGCTGCCACTGTGAAGTGGAAGGTTCGTTCGGATGAACTCAGGACTGCCGAGTGTACCCACGAGCCAGATAGATACAGTTATGTCCATCACCTCTCACTGTCGTGTTGCTGTGATGTCGTGACCTACAATATTAAATTTGTGTATGATCATTTTTATTTTTGATTATTAAAATTATTCAATAGTTTTCAATATTGTATTTTTTTTTTTTATTTTTACTTATGCCGTCTGGTCTTAAGCGCAATATTTTTTTTTATTTTCATCTGAAATAATATTACAAACAAATGCGTCAAAGGTGCAAAAGTACTTCAAATCTGACTAATTGCTGACGTTCAGATTGGATCTTGTATGGAGTACTGTTCACACTTTTGGATGAATCGGCTAAGTACCAGCTGGAAGCTCTGGAATCGATCGAGAGACATTCCAAAAGGCTAATAAGCAACGACATCCTTGTGAGAAAAAGACTTCAAAATCTCGAACTGCCCCGCAAAATTGCTTGCGTATGGGTTTTTTTATCGGATACATTTCGGAGAGCGTGCAACTGATCTGTATGATCTAATACTACCTTGCCCTTTTTTATATCGGCCTGCCCGTAGCCCTAAAAAAACATCGTTTCGTGGTTGACGTTCGAAAGACTCCAACGAAGAGGTTTGACTCTAATTTTGTGATAAGGATGTCTAGGCTGTGGAATGCGTTGTCTGAGTGGGTTTTTCCCGATGGTTATAATTTTGGTGTCTTCAAATCAAGCGTGAATTGGTTTATTCTAGATAAGCACGATCCATCGTAGACCGCATCGTTGCTTAACATTAGGCGCGATGGCGGTCACATGTAAACCTATTATTATTATATAAAAGAAAAAGTCTGGGAGGTGGTAGAGGTGATCTGGGGGATCTACTGAACCGATTTTGAAAATTCTATTACCAATAGAAATCCACATTCTTTGTACCATCCTTAGGCTATAATACTAATGTTAGAAGTTACTAATATTTTAAATTGGTTTAATCACGACGAAACAACTGAATGGATCGGATTGATATTCGGGATAATACTCTGGAATAGCACATATTTTTCCGTGTTGATAAATAAAATAACAGATATCTACATATTTCGTGCGTGTATTTGTAACTTAACAAATTTTAAATACGGTCTTTGAAGCAACTTGGTATGCAATTTTTCCATAAGGGTGCGTTTTTTTTTGCAAGGCAAGCAAGCAATGGAGTAAAGCGAGGTTAGTTGTTTTTTTATCTGATGTGTTTTGTCAAACACATAAAAAACAATTAAAACACAGTGAGACCATGATCATTTTCACATGCTATCGAGCATTTAGGATTTGTCATAGAATAATAACATCTAGAAACCGGTTCCGCGCAAGAAAAGTTAATGAAAAAAATCATAGCCATATTGGCTCAGTCTGTTCGAAGGTCCAGTGCTAGTGCATGCGACTCCGATAATTAAAAACATTCAGATGCTATGTGAGATTACTGGACATACTCCACAACATTAAAATTTTGGTTTGACGAACTTCAGAACAGTATGTACTGAAGTGAAGCTTACGCCGAAATCAATCTGCGTTACTTAAGATGAATCGTTTGTTTGAAGATTATTGATCTAGGCTTTATTAATCTATGGTATTCGTAATCTAAATATATGTAAATTACGCGTCACGTTGTTTGTCCGTGATGGACTCCTAAACTACTTAACCGATTTTAATCAAATTTTCACACCGTGTGCAATTTGATCCATTTTGAAAGATAGGATTGTTTTATTTCGATTAATAGTCTTTGTATGACAATGTCCGAGCAAAGCCCGAAAGGTACGTTAGTAAATAATAATTCTTAATATACCTTTAAGTGTTCCCCTAGCATAGCTTTAATGGTGGCCGGTAATGGTGAAGGACAAAATAATACGTCACTGGGTAAGCTTTCACGAGTCAAATATCTCAAAATATTCATGGTGACCACACCATCAGTCATGATTATCGGCTTACGAGGCTTCGTTTCCTCTTTATCAATCCTTTGTTTGGAAATATTTTGTTCTATTTCTTCTTTTTTAGGTTCTGCACTAGTCTTAGCAAGACTGTTGGCTATTTTGATGATCAAGTATAAAACATCAAATTCATCATTGTCTATATTATCGAAATCTACAAAATTTGGATTTTGAAAAAATGTGATGAAACAAAATACATCTGCGTCTTCAAGGCTGTAATTTAAAAAAATATTTACTAGTTATGTCTAGGTATATCTTGGTGGAGATGATATTAGCGCATTAAATAGACTGTGATATTAGTAAGTCAATGTAACAAATAGATAGTACAGTCATTAACCTAAATGCAATTGACAGCGAGGGTAAACGTCACGAGGAAACCTACTTACCTACCTATAGGAGAATTAATAACAAAACTCCTTCAGGACGAAGGGAAATCTTCAACAACGGTTGGCCAGTATAGCGTATAAGTACCAAGTATATATATATTTTTTTTAATAAAGAGTGACGAGACGATCAGGACATGTGCCTGATGGTAAGCAACATGCCTGACACATAACAGCACAGTGACACGCAGCTATTGGAACATGAAGAGTCCAAATCATTACCTAGCACTGCACTGCGCTCGACACCCAGAGATCTAATATCTTATATCTCTAAGCCCTGTAATAATAATTCGCAGCACCCTGCGTGTTCATCCGTGTAGTTCAATCAATCCTATTATTTTCCTAAGATACAAAATTGTCCATGTGTTAATCCAGACCATTGTCTAGGTATGTAATAATAATAATAAGCCCCCTAAAGACCAACCACACGTCCTGATCGACCATCTGATCACGTGGGGGGCGGACACGCAACAAAATGTTACTGATGCGGCTAACGTGGCTCTGGGACGTAGGAGAAGAGCATAGAATAGGTTGAAGTAAGTTGGTATCGACCATTTCACAGGCATGTAAGAACAGAAGCCAATAGGAAGAAGAGTGATAGAAGGACACATTATATTATAGTAGGAAAAATAAGCTGCCTCAAGGCTCTGAGAAAATATTTCTCTTCGAGGCTTAGGTAGAACAGCTGATATTAGTGCAGGATAGCAGCTAAGGGCGGTGGCGGAGGAATATCCAGCATATCAACGGCAACGCCCACAGACTCAGTTAGGAAGTCTACTGTGCACTTACATGGTCTGGACAAGCTGTGTAGGTTTATGTATGTCTACATTAAAATATGAAGATGAAAAAAATGCCCCATCCCCAAGTGCCCGGCGGCTCCATGAGGGACCACGATGATGGTAAGTGTGCAACTCAGGGGGCCAGGGGAGTTAATAATCTCCGGGCGAGGGTCTCAAACCATCAAACGACACTAGCGACGCAATCGGACTCCGAAAACGAAAACGAATCCTACCCGAGCTTAGTACACAGCCGGAACACAAGATATAACTTGCGAACAAAAATAACTAACAGAGTAATTCCAAACCGAAGGGCTTCTAAAACGTCCATACACAGTAACGGTACACTCTCAGAACAAACAGTAGCACCAACATCTCCAATTTCAAGCGTTAGTCTTTTTGAATCTCCGTGCTCAACTCCAAATCTGTTCTCGAAACAAAACAGCATTAATTCTTCACCTACAACAAGTCTTAGTTTATTAGGGCCTGAGGACGTTGTACAGGAGGCAATTGCTAACATTACTGTACCCGCGTCAGGCTGTACCCGTGCGCGAAAAAAATGGACAACAGATATGAATGAATTCATATGGCGCACCTATTTAACAATAACCCATAACGAAACAAAAACAAGAACCTATCTAGAAGAACTTCACAAATTATTCACTAACAAATTTCCACACATGGATGTCTCGCGACAACGAATAGGTGACCAACGCAGGGCAATACTTAGAAATAAATTATTAAATGACGAACTATTACAGAATATTCGAAAAGAAGTCGAAACAAATCTTAACCAACACACATACAGCAATGATAATAACAACAACACCAATAACCACTTTGAAACTTTACCTCTTCAAACTACACAAACTAGACTAAGATGGACAGACGACATTAACGAAGCCATAGTAAAGACATACTACAAAATCACACTTTTGGAACAAAACACAACAGGCTATCGAAAACAATTACATACCACTATAGTAGAACAATTTCCTCAGATTTCACATGTGTCGGAACAAAGAATAGCCGATCAAAGAAGGGTGATCATCCACAATAAACTACTCACAAACCAAAAACTTCAAGAAATCAGAGATGAAGTTCGACGGGAACTACTCAACTCTGATATGCCATTAGCCCCCACCAATACAGATACGATTAACAATGAACTGAATGAGATATTGTCTGATGATAGGACACCAACGTTATCTTTAACTAATAATACACTGTATGAAACTAATTCAAACGAGGCATTGACTAGGGATACGAATACACTTGAAATACAATACACAGATGAAAAACTAAATTTACAAATCAATTTAACTTTTAAAAACAGTTTTGACGAGTTCAGCTATACAAATCCCACTACACGACCTTTCATCCCAAAACAAAACAGCTCTAGAAAACTATCCTATATAACTAACTACTTAAACTCAGTAACACTCCCAAAATATTTCAATCAAAACTCTGACTTCATCACTATCCAGACTCTTATTTACTCCGCAGCCTATACAACTGCAATATGCAATGGGAGTAAAATTAAGAATTCCTCTCATACTACACAAACACAAGAACACACAAGCGCACAAGTAAAACAAAACACAAATCGACCGTGGCAAAGACGGCTCCAAACTAAAATAACTAATCTCAGGCAAAGCATAGGTAGAATGACACAGTACATTACAGGTACAAGGACTCCCAATCTAATTGTACAGGTGGATCATATCAAATTTAAATACCGAATTCACTCGCGCCATGAAGAACCAAATTTGACTAATGAACAGGTACTGGATAGTCTAAAACAAAAACTTAACGCAACCTGTGCTCGATTAAAAAAGATACACAAACTGCACTCTAAGAATACAACAAAACAACCAGTTTTACTCTAATGAGAAAAAATTCTACAGAAATATTACAACACAAACACAAAATGCTACAAATACATCAAACACTAACCCACCAACAGCTGATGACATGCACAGGTTCTGGTCCAATATTTGGGGTAATCCAGTAGAACACAATCGTAATGCCGACTGGGTAAGAACGGATTTTCAAAACAACAATTACACAGAAATGCGGTACGAGCTGATACCTGTACACTTATTCAAAGAAATTATCAAAAAGACAAATAACTGGAAATCACCCGGGACCGACAATATTCAAAACTACTGGTATAAAAAATTTACTTGTTTCCATCCTCTTCTGCATAACCATATTAATCAATTCATAGAATCACCACAAACCATGCCCCCATATTTAACAGAAGGTATAACTTACATGCTTCCCAAAGACAATAATCATCAAGACCCGGCAAATTATCGTCCTATAACTTGCCTGCAAACTATTTATAAAATTATCACAGCTTGCATATCTGAACTAATAAATAAACATGTCACAGATAATAATATTTTAGCAGAAGAACAAAAAGGATGTCGCAAAAAACAGCCAAGGTTGCAAAGAGCAACTTATAATAGATACAATTGCAATGAAACAAGCAGTTAAAAATAAGAAAAACTTAATGACAATGTACATAGACTACCGTAAAGCATTTGATTCTGTTCCGCACAGTTGGCTCGTTCACGTCTTACAGTGCTACAAAATTCATCCAATATTAAAATCCTTTCTAGAAACCACGATGACACTTTGGACCACGAAACTCACAGTTAAAATAGGCAATAAATCTATGGTAACTGACAAAATAAAGATCAAAAGGGGAATATTCCAAGGAGATGCCATAAGCTCCCTATGGTTTTGTTTATCGCTAAACCCTCTATCTAATATGCTCAACAAATCAGGACATGGACTAAAGCTTTCTCATAACAACAATAGTTACACACTTAGCCACCTTATGTATATGGACGACATTAAACTTTACAGCAATAGCGTTGAATCATTACACCATTTAGCAAACATTACACAAACTTTCTCTGATGATATTAAAATGCAGTTTGGCATCGAAAATGCAAAACATTTTCCATGGAACAGCAAACAATTACAGACCACTCATTTACACTAAACACTGGTGAACAAATAAACTCAATGGAACCTAATAGTTTCTATAAATACTTAGGATACCATCAAAATCATCAAATTCCACAACAAAAAACGAAAACAGATATTACACGAAAATTTCGTCACAGGTTAAATATACTACTTAAATCACAGTTAAATGGTCGAAACCTAGTTAAGGCCGTCAACACATTTGCCATTTCAGTGTTAACTTATACGTTCGGTATAGTCAATTGGTCTCAATCAGATCTCGTTAAACTACAACGTATTATCAACACGTCTATGACTACACACCGCAAGCACCACCCACGTTCCTGTTTACAAAGACTCACATTACCAAGAAAAGAAGGAGGACGAGGAATAATAGACATTACAAACATGCACAATAGACAAATAAAAACTCTCAGAAATTTCTTTTTCGAACGTGCACAGTCATCATTACTGCACAATCTAATAACAACATCGGATAAACGATACACACCGTTGAATCTATCCAATAAAAATACACAAAATAATGAAAAAATTACAGATGCTAAGGGAAAAATGCCGCATGGGAAAGAAAGTCTCTACATGGAAGACACTATCATGATCTGCTGCAACCACATGTCGATAAAGAGGCGTCGAACGCGTGGTTGCGAGATGGTGTGCTTTTCCCGGAGACTGAATCTTTCATGCTATCAATTCAAGATCAAGTCATAGATACTAGGAATTACCAAAAATATATTATACGAAGACCTAACACTAACGACACCTGTAGACGCTGCAATAGTAACTCAGAAACCATACAACACATAACCGGTGCTTGCAAAGCTATAGTACAAACCGATTATAAGCATCGACATGACCAGGTTGCTTCAATTATTCACCAACTCCTGGCATTTAAATATAAACTTATTACACAAAAATTACCCTATACTACAAATATAAACCAGAATCCGTACTCGAAAACCACTACTATAAACTGTACTGGGACAGAACGATAATTACCGACAAAACGATACACAGCAATAGACCGGACATTACTGTACTAGACAAAACTAAAAAAAACAGCCTTCTTAATTGACATAGCAATTTGTAATACCCATAATCTACAGACAACTCACACCGAAAAAATTGCAAAATATACTGATTTATCCATAGAAATCAAAACACAATGGCAAATAAATAGCACCAGAACAATACCCATCATCCTCTCTACTACCGGTGTAGTACCAAAAACTCTGTTTACAAGCCTGGACACTCTTGATATACACACATCCGCATACAAACAACTTCAGAAAGCTGTAATTCTGAACACATGTCGAATTGTGAGAAAATTTTTAACTTTGTAAAAGCACTTGGCCTCGGCCCGTGCCAAAATTACCTCCAATTTGGAGAGATCACGAAAGTGTAAAAGAAAAATAATAATAATAAACTCTTTATTAAAAACCACAGAAACACAAGAAAAATAAACTATAAACTTAGACACTATCGGGTGAGGCTCTTAATGGGCGGCCTTATTGCTAAAAGCAATCTCTTCCAGGCAACCTTGCACGGAAAAGGACCAAATTACCAAATTACATACAAATCCCTTCAGTAGTTTTTGCGTGAAAGAATAACAAACATACATTCATACAAACTTTTGTTTCTTTCTTCTATTTATTAATACTTATTAGTAGGATTTATGAATAAAAATGATTATGATTATACCTACTTTACATCAGAATACTAGATCCATTTACAAAGACACACTAATTAAATACAGTCATTATAAAAACAAAAACACACAATAGAACTCCGTACCACAGTTTAAGACAGTCTTAAAATGTTTATTCAAAATTAAATAAGTACCTACTTACATGAAAAACAACTTGTAAAAAATTACATTTTAGGCACTTACCTATATTATAATGAAGAATTAATATTAATTATGACCTAAGCCCAGCGGAAAAACTGGCTCAATTGAAAGCATAAAGGGTCGATATGACATAATTCTATCTGTGAAAGACATTACTGTTTACTTACAGTGGTACATCTGTTGAGACAGTTATAGTATTCATACAGCCAAAACTGCAACCATATAGTTCCGACTTTAAATCTTCAGCGGCTTGTCGCTCGTTAGAATACACCAGAAGAATGAGATCAATGAGTTGGTCTGGTGCAAAAACCAACCCAGACATTATTTTAGTAATTACCAACTGGCCTGTATCGGACAGTGGATTGGTAACAAGAACTCTTATGGGTGAAAAAACTGGATTGGTTTGAAAATTCATAATTCTCACAATGAATAG
The DNA here is from genome assembly GCA_017562165.1 of Ectropis grisescens. Classification (NCBI taxonomy): domain Eukaryota; kingdom Metazoa; phylum Arthropoda; class Insecta; order Lepidoptera; family Geometridae; genus Ectropis; species Ectropis grisescens. Next base: position 16,914,734 of record CM029772.1, read on the forward strand.
GTACCTATTTGATCAAGAAAGCACAGAATCGCACAGAATATGAGAATATTGTAATTTAATTTAAAACTGTCGATCACAGACTGGTCGATACACAATATCAAAGAGAATGTAAATTACTCCGTATTCCTTGGTCAATTAGTGGCTCTCACCAAAGAGTATGCAAGGACTAAGTAAGAACTAGGGACATTTTCCTTGGTAGGGGGATATTCTGGTGGCTGTGCCAATGTCACGGTCGTAACACAATTAAAGTATTAAATACGAGTATTTAAAAAACTAGCGGCCAGTTCCGGCTTCGCTCGGATATTGTGATATAAAGACTATTAATCGAAATAAAAACTATCCTATCTTTCAAATTGGCTCAAACTGTACACGGTGTGCAAATTTGATTAAAATCGGTTTAGTAGTTTAGGAATCCATCGCGGACAAACATCGTGATAGGAGATTTATATATTAAGAAGATTGGCAGTCATAGGAACTGCCGATAGAAGTGAAAACTTATAGCTCAGAATTTGATAGCTTACTTTGGAAACTACGCGGTTAAAACTGGAGGGCGTGGTCATGATCATGATCAACAAGAGGTGATGACGCATTTGTAGATGACCAATGGCCATGATCCCGAGTTTACCTGAAAGTTTCTTATCTTTCCCGAGCGTGACGCTAGAATTCAATTGACAGCTCACGAAAAATCTGTCTGAGACGCGCCAAAAGAATTTTTCACTACAATAAATAAATACTTATTGGCGGACAATTCACACACAACACCATCTGACCTCAAATTAAGTAAAGCTTGTACTATGGCGGCCAGATGGCTAGTATAAAACTTATATAAGTACCTATTTTTAACCCCCGACCAAAAAAAGGGGTGTTATAAGTTTGACGTCGATGTCTGTCTGTCTGTCTGTCTGTCTGTCTATCTGTCTGTCTGTCTGTCTGTCTGTCTGTCTGTCTGTCTGTCTGTCTGTCTGTCTGTCTGTCTGTCTGTCTGTCTGTCTGTCTGTCTGTCTGTGTGTGTGTCTGTCTGTGGCACCGTAGAGCTCAAACGGATGGACCGATTTCGATGCGGTTTTTTTTATTTGAAAGTTAATATCCGTGCGGGTGTTCTTAGCTATGTTTGGTCAATATCGATTCAAAATGGCCGCCTCCACAAAATGGCGGACAAAATATTTCTTCACAACCTACCTCAATATAGGTATCAAATGAAAGGGCTTGACTAGCAGAGTACTATCCGCTATAACAAATTTCAAATCCAAGATGGCCGCCACCACAAAATGGCGAATTATATATTTTTTTTCCCTACTACCCCAAATATGGGTATTAAGCTTGACTAGTAGAATGTTGTACAGATAACAAATCTAAGGTATTCGGGGGTTAATCAAAATTTTTTATTTTGTTCTTGTAAATACATAGGTACTTATCACATATGAAAAACACCCAGGCACGGCACAAATATTTATATTCATCATACAAATATTTGCACTGGTAGAGGATCGAACCCATGACACACAGCTTCGGATATTATAATAATAATAAATTTATTTCAAAAGTAAAGTAAAGTAAACTACAAGATGACTGAGACTGTAGAAGGTGTACGTCTATATAATTTACGTTAACGATACATAATCCATGACTCTGAATACCTACCATAGATTTCGAATTTCCCCGCTCCGCAAATATAAATAACATAAATAGAAATATAAATTAATATTATTGCTTAAAACCGTGTACAATGATGGTGTTATAAAAGTTTAGTATCAACAGTGTGTCCTAACGGACGTGCAACGTATAATAGTTGTAGGTACCTTGTAATTAAGAAGATGATAGTTAGGTAGATAATATTAATTAATAGTTAAGTGAGTACATAGGTACCTACTTTTCTTATTATCTATTAAACACCTTCATAAAACAAATTATTAAACTCAGGCATAGTGACTAAAGCTTTGCTGAATCTATCTACATAAATAATAAAAATCAATGCCACTTTTCGTTGTAAGTGAACTCCTTCTATATAAAAAGCTCGACCGATTTGAATATTTTTTTTTTTTTGTATACGCTTGGGTAAGGCCCTGGAAGGTTTAGATTCACAAATCAGCCCGGCAGATGGCACTCCAGTTGGTATCTTGGTTACTATCCGAGCGAAGCCGGGACGGGCCGCTAGTACTGAATATAAATGTTGTTTCATCCTTATACCTACTTACTTGTTTATACTTATTTGAAGACCTTAACTTGTAGTTTGGTTCATGGCAATTTATTAGTATTGGCTTATTTAAATATAGGTCCATGACCCATGAGGAAATTATTCCCAAAACATGACAAAAAAAGTTTTTTTTATTTATTGAAATATGGCAAAATATATTGTAAGAAATGGTTCATTGTGTAAAAAAAAATTACGTAACAACAAAATTGTCCTCTAATGTCGTTGTCAAAACTGCCATTCAACATTAACGGAGTGAAAATGTTGTCAGATCTGTAAAAAGTATTGGTAGATCAACGTATTAGTAAGTTTTATATGTTTAAAACGAAAAGCAAACGTTACTAACAAATCTATTTGAAAAATTAGTATGTTTAATGCTTACACTATTAAAGGGCTAAATCAAGCGCTAAATTTAATTAACAGATTGAAATTAATTTTTGATAATTGAATGTTAACTGACTATACATTTTTCAAATGTTTCACGCAGCAATTTTAAATGACATAAATAAAAAAACAACATTTAAAAGATAAGTGTTAAATGAAAAATCTTTTTAACTTTACTAGTACGTTTATTATAATAAAAAGAACAGTAAAAGCACTGTATTAAACGAATTTATTGGCACCCCATAATTATGAAACCTACTTTTTATATGATAATTAAGGGTTATTTCTCTGGTTTCTGTTTAATAATAATAATTAGTGACTGTTGGTTTGCGCCAGCTTCACCTGTGGTGGCTTCACTTCCTATATCCTAATATAAATATATAAATTACGCAACACGTTGTTTATCCACTGTATGAATAGCATAAAAAGGTTATAATGAGGCAGCCCTTGTACTCCGGTGTTCTTCGCAAAATTAAGATAACGCTACAATTCATGTCTGACTGACTTTGACTGATAATTCTGTAAATGCGGTATAGCAGACAGCATCACCGATCAGATCTTTTTAACCCCCGACCAAAAAAGGGGTGTTATAAGTTTGATGTCAATGTCTGTCTGTCCGTCTGGTTGTGTGTCTGTCTGTGTGTGTCTGCCTGTCTGTTTCACCATAGAGCTCAAACGGATGGATAGATTTCGACGCGGTTACTTCTTCAATCTCCTCACTCTTGTATTTTCTTCATTTGTACATGTCCTAAGTATGTATAAAGTAGGTTCTATAAGTCAACCTTGTACTCATGCGCGGTCACAGGGGACGTGACCCCCAAAAAATAGTATACGTTTAACCAAAATTCTAAGAAAATTAAAAATGTCTAATAATACATAGACTATTTTTTAACGCGGAAAAACAACTAGAACGGGAACACTACGCGGGTAAAGTTGTGAGGCGCTACTAGTAAAGTATTTATTTTATTTAAAGTATTATTTGTATTATTTCTACGGCAAAAATCTGAAGCTGCGTACTGCTGACCCCCTCCAAAATTCGAGGCTGGGACCGCGCCTGCTTGTACTAGTATATTTAATCACATCAAAAAAGCTTTCGATATTGTAAAACTGTTAGTTCATAAACTACGTCAAAATATTTTTTTTTAAACGGGCAGAGCCTGTATTATCAAAACCATACGATAAGAACTACATCATAATCACGCTTGATACTTAATTACGTACACTAAGCACATTTGAATTATCCATGGACAAAGGGAGATCTAAAGATTATCAAGATGCTCAATTTCACTACCAGTTGGAAGCGTGCCCAGCTCCCCAGCATGCTGGCAGTATTACCGCACTGAATAAGAATAAGTTGGGCGAAATAAACGTACCCATTTTGGTCAAGCGTCGCGTCAATCAGGGGCTCGGAAAGGTGTTTGAATATGAGAGCTCCCCTAGTCCCCACGGGTCTAATGTCTCAACGACAAACGGCTCAAATATGTACTTATAGTTGCATATTTCCGTTGTTTGAGACGCTCAGCTGAAAATATTTATAAATATGAAATATATCAGCGGCATGGCGATGAACGTTAGTAAGGACACGCTAGGCGTGTCGACGGCATTGAATAAGTAAATGTAGCAATTGTTTTCCCTTTAAGAAATTTAATGAGACACTAATGAATTTCAAGAATATTGTAATTTTAATCTGGCAGCCCAAAAGCAAAACGGTAGTCTGTGTGTGTGTAGCGGCCTAGCGGCCAGCGTGCAAGGATTTTTGTTGTGTTGATGTGTTGTGGCTTGTGGCCGTTGTGGTAAAGTTGTAAATAAATGTGTAAAATATGGCTAGTTCGAGTGAAAAAGACGGAGAAGTGTCTTCGGCAGCATCGACTACTTCTGTGAGGTCTTATTTAATGGAGAGATCACCGTCCGTTACATCAAATAGAGAAGACAGATGGCCAGAACTTTTGATTTCCAGACCTTACAAATCGTACTATTACAGCTCTAAAAGTGAGTAGTTAACATTGTTATAACATTATCCATCACTTATTTTTTCTGACTAGATTTTAAAATTTTCATTTGTAGTTTTACTTGATACAACCCGTCATGTTATTAATTTGGCAAATCTTATGCTAATGTCTTATCTCCTTCTACGTAGGATGCATATAACAGAATCATTCAAACTGATGTAGTTACCTACCTACCTACTGTCTTATTCATAGCAAGTAATATAATTTGCTTGTTATATGTTATACCTACCTACTTGACTTGTTTAGTTGTTTTTACTTACTGTCTGTAGAAATAAGGCAAATGATATTTTGAGTAAATAATTGTTATTTAATGCTGTTTCCATTAGGTATAGTAAATTTTCAACAGAAATGTTGTGGAATAGAAAATTTTACCTTCGGGACAAATAAATGTGTACTTTAAAAATGTACTGTGTAGAAAATGGGTATGTATTTCAATGTCAAAAATTAAAAAACCTCAAGTTAAAACATCTCCATTCAAAATACCCAATGTTTTAAAATACCTAAGCAATTAACACCTACATAAAAATACCTAAGTTCAAAATACTGATCGGACTATATATCTAATATTTAAAATGTCTGTAGCTATAACACCAAAGTTAGATTCACACATATTTTAAATATCAAGATTGTAATTTTTGAATTTCTAAGTAACCAAATCGGACCGGTTAGGTTATTAAGGACGCAGATCTGACTTAGAGTACAACGACTCCACCTAGTCTTGTCGCTACTACCCCTAGAGTGTATATAAAAACACAGGAGCCAGAAGATCAATGGGTCAATTCCCCTCTCCCTTCCCTCCCGCCGCCACCCTCTCCACCCCCCTAAATTCAGGCGGCTCGATTGAAGACTATACCTGGGGAGGTGGCAGACGAAGCAAGCTGGCAACCTCCATAGTGAAGCACAGGCCGAGTATGAGGAAGCGACACTCAGAGCTGACCTCAGAGCTTCTGGATGGGAGCCTGGGAGCCTGCTTGGAATGAAATCTCAGTGATAGACTGGTTGTCAAAAGTTAATGATGGAATGATGGAACCAAATCAGAATTGATAGTTTTATTTGTTATGTTCCAAATTTCATTTTGGTTATCTCTGTAACCTGATGATCTTGATAAGGAAACATATACCAAGTTGTCCATATGAAAAACAGTCTTGGCAAGAATCAATTCCTAGGTGTTTAGATATTAGCCCCCGTGCTTCAATAATTGTAACAGCAAACAACACCTTAGCGGAAAATTGTACGATTTTGAAATTAAAAGGCAAATGGCACCATTTTGTGTCGAGGACTAGATGCATTAACATTCCCTTTCCGCTTGAAAGGAATGGCCGATTTGTGTCATTCGACACTATGAGTGGTGCCTCTTCTACCGAATAAAACCTCCACAGTGATTCACCTTTGCCACATATGGCGCGAACTCGGGAACGCTCTCGCACTCTTCTGCGAACATACCACGGGACAATGCACCCAGTGATCACCTCGGCGATCAACCATGGGTGCCAGCCCTCAAGTAGTCCCTGTTCTCCTGCGGCTGCCCAAATGCTCGGCCTTATCACCTACCACCATCCGCATGAAGAGGTCTGGGACAGCAGCTCACCGATATACTGGTACTCTTCTTCCACTTCCACTGTCCTAACACCTAGCATCTCGGTACGTCTCAGTAGCGCCGGCGCCGTACGCCGCGCAACTCCCTCCTGTCCCCATCGCATTACATTTCACTTACATTACACTTACATTACACTTAAAGAGACGATCTTCTTAGCATTCCATGGATTCACCGTGCGGGTGCCGGGTCCATCGTGTAGCAGAAGAGAGAAAACTCGAGTAGATCCGAGACTTGTGACTCGGGCGTAGGTTTAAGGGCCCCTTTCTGACGTACATCAACACTCACCTTCACTACTCGTTTTTTCTCTCCTGCCCAGCCAAATCTGATATGAGCCTATTAGTGCAGCTTTAGATACTCGTTCTGGTATAGAACTTACTGCACTTCTGGATAAGCCAAGGTCTTTCAGGTTATAGAGAGATTTTGCTGGTATAACTCTCGCTCCCACTTCTACAGCGTATAAACTAACTACATAGCCGTTTTTGTTAATTCGTTTAGGAGGTCGTAATACTTATTTTGTTTCATCGCGTGGTCTTTAGGTATATTAGTTTCCCACGATACGGTAAGTTCTACAAGAACTATGCGTTTCGTAGCTCTAGAAAAAAGGAAAATGTCCAGTCTGGATGACGAAACACCCACATCCTCTGGGATCCTGTAGTGCCTTTCATACGTGTCCATTAAAATAGTCCAATCAGGTGCTGTACCCAGGATTGAGTAAGGCTTGTGCCTGGAGTTTGAAGTTGAGCCTTCTTTTACAAAGTTAATTTGTCTTTTGTTTGTCGTCAATCCCTTTTGGGCTCTAGCTACTGAAAGGCTCATGGCTTCACGTATGATTTCAAGTACTCTGTCATGGCGCCGTGAGTAATGACCCCAATTAAGGAGCACCTTGCATCCCACCAATATGTTCCTTGCTGTACATATCGCCTCTCCACAAGTATAGCAACATTTTTTAGAGGCTTTTCCCCACCTTACCAAGTTACTCTGGTCAGGGAGGGTCATTTGGAATGCATTTAGATAAAATTTTAATAAGGCAGGAGACCAGTCATAGATCAAGGTGGCGCCACTTTAGAGCTAATGGGATACAGAACTCACCTATGGTTAACCACTCACTTTGCATTTCTAAATTCATAGCGTGCACTTTGTAACCGTCATTTTCGTCTTGTTGTAGAAAGATTTTTACCATGTCTCGGTCTTCCCCTTTTCTTTCTCGCACCCAACCCAGCAGTATATACTTGTGCACCTGCCATAAATTGTTTATGGAATTGAAGTCTAGATTCCAGGTCTGAAGCAGTTTTGTCTTTTGGGAGAGATGTAATTAATTCGTCTTGCGACTTTCCCAAAACATGCGTTTTTGTAACTCTTAGGTGTTTGTAAAGTTCAGACGGTTTCTTTAGTTTCAGCCCAAAACTATTATGATCCCTAAAAAGAGTAGAGGGATCAGCCGGATGTGCCAATCCGAACCATGACTTCAATATCTTTATGACATTGGCATCTAGCTTTGCCAGGAGAGTTTTACCGATGTCATATACTAGGAAAGGCCAAGTGAGACGTGATGTGAGGTAGTTGTCATATATCCATGCTTTTTGATATTGCTGATAGGCTGCTGGTCTACCTTATTGAGGTTGTTCATGAAATTTTCAACAACCACCTCTAATGATGGTGTACGTCCTTTGTGATCTATCTTTCTACCAAGAAATTTGAAAGGCACTGCCTCTGCAATTGTGGCAACTCCTTGGCCACTTATGGAGAGTCCCGGATCGTAAGACGTATATTTGGTATTTCTTCTACCCAGACAAAGACAATGACATTTAGATGGTTTTGTCCTCATTCCTCCGTCCATGTACAGAACTCATCGACTTCGTTCAACAATTCTTGACACTGTTTGGGATTACGTGTAAGTATTGCAAGGTCGTCCGCAAAGGCCAAGATTGACTCAGTGTACTTATTGTTGATTTTAAACCGGTAGCCCCATTTCTTTTCACGGGATATTAATTTGTCTACTAAAATATTATAACTATATTAAATGCTATTGGTGATAAGCAGCACCCTTGGAAAAGTCCTACATTGTATTCAAGTGGTTTTGTGTATTCCTTGTTTACTGCTATGACGAATTTTAAGTGGCAATAATAAGAATTAATTATGTCAATAATTTCAGCAGGAAAGTTATACCATTTTAGGGCAAATATCATAAGTTCATGCTGGACAGAACCAAACGCGTTCTCTAGGTCTATCCAGCAGACTGTAATTTGCCTCTCATGTGTTCTGGCATCTTTCAAACTTTCTGCTTGTAATGTATTGTGTTCCAGGCATCCAGAAATACCAGGCAAGAACCCTTTCTGGTGATTGGGCCTGAAATACCTATTGCTAGTCATAAATGACTAGCATATATTCAAGATATGTTTACGAACTGATGGACACTTTTTATACACTATGTAAGGAATGCCATCGGGGCCAGGAGCTGATTTAGTAGTTTTCTTTTTAATTTGATAGTTTACTTCCTCTTCACTAGGTGGGGTGCTTTGAAAGTTTGTCAGAGGATCATTAGGTCTTTGGATGTTTGGTTAATGAATGAATAATTTTAAAAAGATACGTAAAATTAAAGTATTTTGATAATTACTATACACTTGTTATAAAGTTTGAATGATTCGTCCGATTTGGATAATTCAACATCTAATTTGCAGGCACATATATGTAGTATAAATAACCTTGAATAAAAAGTAATTTATGTACAATAAAAACTACTAAACTAGATAAAGATACATACCGAGTTACGAAGAAAGACGTCTAAATTGAAATGGCGTTGCGATTCCATATTTTTAACCGACTTCAAAAAAGGAGGTTTCTCAATTCGACCGTATATATATATATATATATTTTATGTGTGTTCGCGGATAACTTAGTCGTTTATGAACCGATTTTGATGAATCTTTTTTTGTTGTAAAGGCGATACCCCCAGGGTGGTACCATGATAAGGAAACCAGGATCTGATGATGGGATCCTAGAGCAATGGAGGATAACTTTCGAAAATTGTAAAGATGACTAGCACGTTAGTAAAAATTTTCCTTGACCATTTTAAAGCAGTATAATTTAAAGAAGGTCTGGAGTCGATCTGATGAGGGAGTCGAAAGACGGTCGAGGGAACTCCTTTAGGAGGGAGGTCGAGGCACATAGTAGTTACCTTGTGTTTGGGCTCGATGAATTTGTATTGATGAGTACTTTTTACATAGATGGTTTGTGACTGTTATTCCCCTAATCCTATCTGATGCTGAAGACAAAGGACAGTCAAGGGAATTTCTGAACAGCTTACAGGAACTACCGAGTGTTTGGGCTTAATTCATGTATCGACAACTTTCAGCGGTGGGAGACGTATATGTCCAGCAGTGGACTAAGAGAGGTTGATGATGATGATGCTGGATAGTGATAAAAACTTTGCACCCTTTGGGTTTTGAATGTTATTACAGGTCTGTGTACACTGACCATCTTGGATCGTCAAGTTCTTTCTTTTGGTACCATTATTGAGGGAGTTTTGAAAAAAACACATAATTTATCACTTTGTGGTGGCAGCCATCTTGGATTTAAAACATATCACATTCTGAAGTATTGTACTTGTAAGCCCGTTCCTTTGTATGCCCGTGCCTGTACCCGCAAAGAGACAAACTGAAACCCAGTCAGAGAGAAAAGAGACAGAGAAACAGAGGGTCAGGGAGACGAGATAGAGGGACATAGAGACACAGAAACACTTAGAGACAAGAATACAGAGTAACTGAGGCTGGGACCCAGACCGACACACGGCGATACACAGACACGTCAAGTTTGAAGTGTCTGTGCCTCAAATACCCCGCCGTTTTTGCATCAAAGTTCAAAAACAATCCCAAAGTAACATTAAAATTTTACACAGGACAACCACGTTGTGACGATGCGTCAATTTGGCACTGCGTTAAAGTATCCTAATCGCGTTGTTTCTTTCGTCCGTCGTGTAGGCTATTCACCCTATTCAATATTTAGTTTCTCCTTATTCAAGAAGTGTTCTTGTTAGATCTACCCATCACTTAAAATCGTAAAATAATATAATATTAACAAAAAAAAAGAACCGACTTCAAACAGAAAACTAAAAAGTGAAAAATAAATTTATTTAACACAAAGATATACGTATTTTGTATTTTATTTAAACAGAAATTATTGAAGAATTATTTTACAATTCTGAAGTCGGTGCCAAGTAAATGTTACAGCAACGGTTTACGGCAATTACGGTTTTGGAAAAATATATGAATAGTTATCGAATTACTATCAAAGTAACTATTTAGACTATATTAAGTTATTAAGCATTGCCTTACAAGCTATTAGTCAATGATAATAAATTGTAAGAAAAAACACTGAAAATGTCTTGCATATATATTTTATAAAAGGTACCTACATAAATAAAACGAATGTTCTCAAGATACAAATGTCAAAAAATACCTACTAATATTAGCTTCAGCTCTAATCGTTTTACTTGGCACCGACCTCAGAATTGTAAAATATTTGTTCAATCATTTCTGTTTAAGGGCGGGTGGGCCGTAATATTGAATTTTTAAAACAATTTTGAGACCTATAAAATAGTGTATTAAAATCAAAAAATCCCAAAGTTACCCCTTTTCACAAAGTTTATCAAGATTGTGACTAAACTAAAGATTTTTTAAACTACATTTTTGTACTCAACGATAGCCACTAAAAAGTGATAGATGCATTCGCAAATTTTGACTTGATAAAAAGTATCAGTTATTTACTATGTTTAAATACCAACAATATATATAGCGCGCCGTTCAGCAGCCCCGATCAGTCGCGTATCGGCGCTCGCGAACGACAGACCTGTGCTTGATTTTGCAATTTTGACAACCGATAAATCTATCTAATATATAAAATTCTCGTGTCACAGTTTTCGTTGCCATACTCCTCCGAAACGGCTTGACCGATTTGGATGAAATTTTTTGTGCTTATCCGGTATCTATGAGAATCGGTCAACATCTATTTTTCATCCCCCTAAATGTTAGGGGTAGTCCACCCCTAAATTATTTTTTTATTTTTTAGACAAAATTTTTAATTTCTATTTTTTTTATGATACAACATACAAAATACATACAATCCTTAATTTTCACCCTTCTACGATCACCCCTTATTTTTTAATAGCCATTTTAGTAATTTAATCATTTTTCATCCCCGGTCGTTAACTGACCAATCGTCATTTAATTAGTTATCCCCGCCAGTTGTCTACAGGTGTCACTTCTGACCCAGTAAACAGCACGATAATTTGGGGATCAAAAGTAGCCTATAGCATATTTATAGTTTGAACACGCTAATCTCGGGAACTTCTGGACCGATTTAAAAAAATCATTCACCGTTCTTTCGTAATCCTTAAATGCTATAGGTTATATATATGTACCACGGGCGAAGCCGGGGCGGGCCGCTAGTATATGTATATAAAAGCGAAAGGTCACTCATCAAGGAGGTCCCTATTAGCACGTAGGCACTCGCTAAGACGGGTTTTTGTGAAATTCATCCCCTAAGGGGGTGAACGGTTGTATGAAAATTGGTCCTATTTGAAGCATGAAATTTCGTCTTCACGTTTTTGGTTAATGAGAAATAAAATTGTGTATCATGATATTTGGAAATCCACCCTCCCTGAAGGTAAAATAAGGGTTGAAGTTTTACGTGAAGTCCTTCCGTCCGTTCGTAGAAGCTTGAAAAGTTCAATTCACGATCTTAGTCAACAGATAAAAAATATCATGGTTTCTGGAAGTCTATTGAGGAGCACCTACGTCTCCGAAATGGCTGAGCTGATTTTAATGTGACTTTCACAGCAGAAATGTTATTAGAATTAATTCACGTACGTAGGTAGTAGGTACGTTTTGAAACGGTTGATCCAAATGTATTGCTATCTTAATACAAACAAAATGCGAAGAAACCATTTTATTCACAGACTTATTATTTCAATAGCACGACGGCCGCTATGGCGCTATGCCGCAATAATATCTGAAGTCAGCTGCACTCGAAGCGCGGGGTGAGAGGGACGGCACATGGTTAGGTATAGCTACCCGAACGGGCAGTCACGTGAGGGCAGGCGTCATTGTCGCACGTGTCGAGTGTACTGTTTGAATTTCTCTGCTCAATGCTACTTTATTGATTGATGTTCGCTTTTTCAGATTATTTTAGTTCTTTGCATTAATATACCAACTCATTTGAACTTACAATTCTTTTAGTATTTAGGTAATATAAAAATAAGTTTCAAAGTTTCATATCACACAAGTACTTAATATAGTGTTTTTTAATTGAACTTGCTTTTGTTTGAATAATGGACGGTGAAATTATAACTGTCGTCGTCGAAGGATTACAAATCGAATGCAGAGTGGTAGAAATGCCTGGCGATGGGGCATGTTTATTTTCATCTTTGTCTTATTTGCTTTATGGCAATATTTGGCTGGTCAAGTTCGAGCCATCGAGATCAAATATGTTTTATAAACTGTTGTGGGTTGTTTACACTTGACCGCCATCTCGCCTATGTTAAGCAACGATGCGGTCTACGATGGAGCGTGTTTACATTTCATCATCCTTTCTACACAATTTTTTTTTACATATACAATAAATTTCCTACACAATTCATCCTCCTGATGTAGATAGTTAATGTATTATCCGATGATTCAAATTACGATTGCTGTAATAACATAACGTTTCACGCGTACTAAGTCGCGGGTAACAGCTAGTCTTTAATATTACGATCATAGAGCTACAGCATAACAATATCAGTAGGTATTACGTATTATATATACGTGAAATGTCAATAAGAACGTTGTCCCCAGAAGATGACAAGGAAAACAATGTAGTCCCAGTCCCACCAACCAGCACTTGAACCACAAATAGGAAATTTTAATTCTATACCATCTATAGCTTTATTATATCCTGGCTTACAACGGAATTCACAACCGACGACCCGAAAAATAAATTTCGCTGATTTTTAAAGCAACATACTATTTTATTTTAATTTTGCATTGCGTACCTATTTTAATATATATTTATTTCTGGGTTCATATATATTATATCAACACTGTTGTAAACAAAACTTGTAAAAAAATGTAATCTTAGGAATATCCTACTTTCATTATTTCTGCACTGTGGAGGTGTGGAGGTATTTATTTTGCGCGGCCGATAAACACCTACTTTGGCAGAAATACCCGGCCTTAAATAAATCAAAATACGTATATCTTTGTGCTAAATAAATTTATTTTTTACTTTTTAACCCCCGACCAAAAAAGGGGAGTTATAAGTTTGACGTCGATGTATGTCTGTCTGTCTGTGGCACCGTAGAGCTCAAACGGATGGTCCAATTTCAATGCGTTTTTTTTATTTGAAGTTTAATATCCGTGCGGATGTTCTATGCTATGTTTGGTTAATATCGATTCAAGATGGCCGCCCCCACAAAATGGCGGACAAAATATTTCTTCACAACCTACCTCAATATGGGTATCAAATGAAAGGGCTTGACTAGTAGAATACTTTGCACTATAACAAATTTCAAATCCAAAATGGCCGCTTCCACAAAATGGCGAACTACATTTCTTTTTTCACAACTCCCTTAATATGGGTATCAAATGAAAGGGCTGGACTAGTAGAATGCTGTACAGATAACAAATCTAAGGTAGTCGGGAGTTAATCAAAATTTTTAATTTTGTTCTTGTTAGTTTTCTGTTTGAAGTCGGGTTTTTTTTGTTGTTAAAATTATATTATTACCTAATAAAGTAGATACTGTGACATAACTATTGTAGCTATAGAGTAAGATGTAAGATCCGAGGGCCGCCAGACGTTACATATTTTCTGATGAACGAAATGTGGACGTTTGAGTAGTGGTAGTATGTCCTAAGAACGTATCCATACTCGCTACCTTGCTTAGACGGCCTATTATGAGTTATGAGATATCATGTAATGAAGGTACCTACATAAAAATACTTCATCATCATCAGCCGCAAGACGTCAATTTCTGAACATAAGCCTCCCCCCTAAATTTCCACAACGAACGGTCCTGCGCAACCTACAACCAGCGGTTTCCAGCGGCCTTTGTGAGGTCGTCTGTCCATCTAGTGGGTGGCCGCCCAACACTGCGTCTTCCGGTTCGTGGTCGCCACTCAAGAACCTTTTTTCCCCATCGGTTGTCAGTTCTGCGAGCATTGTGGCCTGCCCATTGCCACTTCAGCTTGCTTATTCTATGACACTATGTACGAATGTGCGGATTCTGTCGCGCAAAGAGACTCCGAAAATAGCTGTCTCCATAGCTCGCTGTGCGACTTTGAGCTTCGTTATGAGGCCCACAGTTAAGGACTACGTTTCAGTTCCATAAGCCATCACTGGCAACACACACTGATTAAAGACTTTCGTCTTTGGACATTGGGGTATTTTGGACTCAAAGATGTCCCAAAAAATTACTTATTTCACGTAAATTCTCCTAACTGATTTACTGGCGGCCATATCTAAAAATTCAGCATCAGAATTTATGTAAAGTTAAGTCTTTATTCTGGGAGTTTTAAAGCGTCTGCTAAGCAAAACGGAACACGGAATGTGTCTGGGAATATTGGTGACATATTTTTGAGGATGTGGTAATATACGTGAAAATCAGTTAGGAGAATTTACGTGAAGGAAGTATTTTTTTGATCCACCTTAATTATCTAATATCTCAAAAATGACCGTCTACGCAAGGTAGCGAGTATGCATGCTTTTCTTAGTACTTACATACTAACACTACTCAATCGTACACATTTCGTTCATCAGAAAATACTTGACGTCTAGCGGATCTGGGATCTTGGACTATTAGACATAAAATATCCTATCGGGAGCTTTTTTGTAGATATGTTCTATAAAACTGTAGTAAGTATATGTATCACATTTCTCTGTTGTCAATAGCTCCCGCAGCGTACGCAATATAGTTTGTTTCCACCGTGGGTTCCGTTATCAAAGTTTTCATGCGGATCCCTAACTTTTTAGAAAAAAATATATAGTCTGTGTTCATCCCAGATAATGTCGGATTATAACGGTGAAAAGAATGTCATATTGGTGCAGTAGTTTCTGAGCACATTATAACAAACAATCAAATCTTTCCTTTTTATAATATTAGTGTAGATTTTTTGATAAAAAAAACTGTCAATGCATTGAGTCAAGGTATGTGTTATCCACGACTTCGCCCGCGTAGAGTGCTACATGCAGTCCATGTGGTAACAACTTTTTCTATTTTTGAGAGCTTTTGATGTTTCGACATAAAAAGCCCTTTTTGACTAAACTATAAAATATTACGAGCTGTGTCCTTCGGTTTTACCGCTGTAGTTCTCGTTCCCATTATTCTCTGCAAGAAAAAGTAGCCCATGTGTTAATCCAGTCCTGTTCCATATTTCAACCCGATCTGCTCAGCTGTTTCGATGTGATTAAGCAACAAACATCCTGAGTTTGGCATATCTGTTTGATGGCTGTAGGGGGGGTTATCTCTGGTTCTACAGTATTTTTGTACCAAGTTGTTTTTACCAATATATACCACGTTATTTGTGAATGTCATAGGCTATATATGAGAAAGTGAGTTAAAGGATAAAAAACCTTAACCATAAATAACAATGCACTAATTACGAAATACCAAGTTTATTTTAATAATAATTAAGTGAACTAAATTACTTGTTTTTTATGCTTTAATGATGTAAACATTACTTACTTACTTTTAATCTAAGTTACTGTGTGTGAGCTGTTTGGTTTGCCATTTCTTCTTCAGCTTGGCACACTACTTCCAAAACTGCCTTTTTTACTCTGTTTTGTAAATAAACAGGCAAAGTTTTAGTAGTCCCAGCCATACTTTCAAAAAATGTATCTAATGCATTATTTTCCCGGTTTGAACAATTTTTATCTGTGTCGTTGGTAAAATCGTTGGTTGACTTTCTTTTATGTGCCATTATTTCCATTTGCACGTTAGTTTTTGATTCTTCCTCTTCATTGTTATCTTGTTCTGCTTCATTGACGTATGATTGTAAGTACATTGTAGCTGGTGAGTGTTCGTATTCATCGGTGTCCTCGTCGACATAGTCAGGGTTATCGTAATATTTGTCACGAGTTTTCATGTAGGGCACCAAGAATTCCATTTTTTTTGCAAATCTCCATCTATTATTGGGATTTGATTTCATTTTTGTTCGTTTAATGCTATCTCTGTGATTATCTCGTAACTTCTTCCACTCGACTTTTGCGGATCTGACTGAAACAAAAATAGAGAAGTATTTAATTACAAATAGCACTACAGATTTTGTGATAAATTTTGCCAAATACTTTTTGTTCAAGTAAATCCGACACTAAATTTGCTTGTTCATGAAGTTTGACTGATAGCATTACATCAGCGTCTCTTCAGAATGCCACTATTGCCACTTTAAAGTTGAGGTGATGTCACGCTCAACATTGATACAGTTTGAAATAACGATTACTGTGTAATCAAATCAAATTATTTATTTGTCAGTTTGTAATTTACTCGTTATCACGTAATATTTATAATACTACCTAGTATATGGGGCATTAAGGTTACTATGCATTTAAAAATTATATTTTTTAGCACCAGTTTAAATAATAAACAACTGATATCTTTTAAAAAGTTGCTATGCTTTTGATATTAAATTTTTCGAGCACTGCAATTAACAATTAACGAGTGATGTTATTTAACGACGTTTGATACAGGTTTGAGAATTAAGTCTTGCTGCATTTAAAATGTTAAAAAAAATCAATTTCTATTTTAAAAAAACATGGATCCAGGAGGCCGTTAAGATAAACTAAATAATAATAAAAAACATTAAAAAGCCGTCTTTGGTGCAATGAGCGGATTTCAGAAGAAGAAATAAAACAATTTTGAAATGTTCTAGATAACGGTGGTAGGTTTTTATTAGTACTCTACATTATCACTGCCAAAATGTACTAATTTACGTAAATTTCACGTGAACTATCTGGATTGTTTCATGACTTTGAAAACTAAAACCAAAAAGTTCAATTTGAAAGCACACAGTTCTACAATGGCAATACTAACATCTATCCCAGGGCTTCCCAAACTGTGTGTCTTTTTCCGGAGCGTCCCAAAGCGATACACTCTTAATGACGTCTATAAACGACGCGTACTTTTTGACTTGGGCTGTTTCCAATAACAATCAAAACCCACTCCAGTTCACTAGGAAGATCCCGTGGTTTTCCCCATAGCCGTGGAACCACGATCAATAACCAAAACTCGCAAAAAAAAAAAAGGTATTACGCGGTACATATAAGACCTTGTTCCAAATGAAGATGTACAAGATTGGCATTATTGGATTTTAAAGTAAAGGAAAACAATGTAAAGAAACCAGCATGTTTGTAGGAGTAGAGGTCGATAGATAATGGCAAAGTTTAGGAAGTACTGATCTAATCCATCCAACTAGGTACTGTAGTGTCAATCTCTCTGCTCTCACACAGCCAGGCGTACTCGTAGGCAGGTACAGGATTGGCACGCAATTACTATCACGGAGAGGGACGCATTTAGACGAGGTATACCCCGAGCGCACCTGGAGAGCAATCATGTCATGCAATTGATTGCATCGGATTGATTTAGACGTGGAGTTGACGTTTATCTGTAAACTTGTCATCAGCTTGGTAATAAGTATGTAATCTAATAATCTGTAAGCGTGTAAGTGGTTACATCCTCTACAGCCACTGCAACCATGAAGAAGGTTTCACTGCGACAGATTGTGATTGTTAAATATCGGTGTTTACAATATTGGGGTGACAAATACGTTATAACACCAAAAAAAGAGCAAAAAAACTGTTATAAAATGGAATACCTCGTCTAACAGGATGAATATAATAATTTCTTTAAAAAAAATATGTGAATGTGTTATATTGTATCCTACCATAGATATTAAAAGGGTAATAAAATTAATCGTCATCCGAAACTCTTTCCGTTGAGTACTTCTCGCATACTTGCCTCGACGTGACTGGTGAGCAATTCCTATTGGCGGAGTGTCAGGAGTAGCCATGCCTCTATATCTGTTCGATACGTTGCTTGCCGTCTAAGTACATGTTTTGCTAAACCACTGAATAATTCGGGAAGAGAAAAATGTTTTTTTTTTAATAAAGAGTGACGAGACGATCAGGACATGTGCCTGATGGTAAGCAACATGCCTGACACATAACAGCACAGTGACACGCAGCTATTGGAACATGAAGAGTCCAAATCATTACCTAGCACTGCACTGCGCTCGTCACCTAGAGATCTAAGATCTTATATCTCTAAGCCCTGTAATTTCTCTGGAAACATTGCCCTTCAAACCGGAACACAGTAATGTTTGCACATTACTGCTTGGCGGTAGAATAACTGGCAAAGGTGTGGTACTTCCCCAGGCGGACTCTGCCAAGAGTCCTACCACTACAAAATGTTTTTAAAAAGTAATACTCGCGGACTTAACAAACTTTGTTAAATTTGTAAAACCAAATAATATCGGTAGGCCAACAAAACAGACTCCAATGAGACTACAAAGTTTCAGAGTAAACGAAAATATTATCACTATTTATTAGAATTTTGATTTTTGTACATTTTTTTTTAACTTTTAAAGTCCTACACTTGACCGCCATCTCGCCTGTTAAGCGAAGACGCGGTCCACAAAAGGGTGCGCGTTTACCTAGAAGAACCCGATTCACTCTCGATTTGAAGACACAAAGATTGTAGCCATCGGGAAAACCCCACTCAGGCAACGTATTCCATAGCCTAAACGTTCTTATCACAAAAGTAGAGTCAAATCTTTTCGTTCGTCTCTTTGAAACATCAACCATGAAACGATGTCACTTTTTCGAGCTACGACCATTCCGATAGAAAAAAGGGCAAGGTGGTATTAGATCATGCAAATCAGTCGCACACTCTCCAAAGTATATCCAATACAAGAACAAAATTAAAAATTTTGACTAACCCCCGACTACCTCAGATTTGTTATCCGTACAACATTCTTCTAGTCAAGCCCTTTCATTTGATACCCATATTAAGGGAGTTGTGAAAAAAGGAATGTATTTCGCCACTTTGTGGAAGCGGCCATCTTGGATTTGAAATTCGTCATAGTGCAATGTATTCTACTAGTCAAGCCCTTTCGTTTGATACCCATATTGAGGTAGTAGTGAAAAAAAAAATATAATTCGCCATTTTGTGGTAGCGGCCATCTTGGATTTGATTTTTTATTGTGTATAGTATTCTACTAGTCAAGCCCTTTTATTTGATACCCATATTGAGGTAGGTCGTGAAGAAATATTTTGTCCGCCATTTTGTGGCGGCGGCCATCTTAAATTTATATTAACCAAACATAGCTAAAAACATCCGCACGGATATTAACTTTCAAGTAAAAAAAACCGCATCGAAATCGGCCTATCCGTTTGAGCTCTACGGTGCCACAGACAGACACACACACAGACAGACAGACAGACAGATAGACAGACAGATAGACAGACAGGCAGACAGACAGACATCGACGTCAAACTTATAACACCCCTTTTTTTGGTCGGGGGTTAAAAAACCGATAGGCTAGCAATTTTTCGGCGATGTTCAAGACTTTGAAGTCATTTTCACACATGAGTGTCGTTGTTTCAGTCACTGTTCGACCGATTTCGATAAAAAAAATATTATGGGATCACCTAGGAAGGCCCTTTAAAACAAAAACGACTCCTAAAAACCACCTTTTTCGTGTCAATTAAAAAGGCGGTAAATTGACAAACATTAAGTACGCGGCATCTATCAAAATTCTTACAAAAGTTTGTCTCAATGATGTATTCAATTCCTTTACCCATTCTGCTTAACCCTAAAAATATTTTATTTCTAGTTTTACCGTCCGGAGCGTTAAATGTACCTACTACAAATAACAAAGCAATATCACTTTATGTAGTGTTCACGTTGCTAATATAAATCGAGTAGGCTGTTAACACTTACTGTTGTTGAGTCCTCTAAGACCTAGATTTAGATTAACTATTGCTTGCCATGCTTTATCCTTCTTATCAGAGTCGCGATAATCTGCATGCGATGTATTCCACAAGCACGGATGCCTTTTGACGGCTTCAATCAATTGATCCATTGCGTGTAAAACTATTTTACCACTCGTACATGCGTTTAAAGTAACGCACCCGACAACTGCTTAACTCTTGAAACCGTTATTCTAATCTTTATTGCGATATGCAACTCAAACAAAGAGTAATTGAACAGAAATAAAATACAATTTTAACACATTATTGAACAAGCGGTGTGAGCGAAGCGCAAACGGGAACTGCGCGAGGGAAACGGACCATAACCGAGTCCGTTATACTCGCTCTCGAGTGAGCGAGATAGTTTATAACCGGAGGAGCGATCGAATATCATGCGTGGCTGGGCCGTACGGACTCCGCTCTGCTCTATGACTCACTATGGCGGATGGCGGCCACCTTCGAGCGAGGGAATAAGGCTCAGAATGGCTGCTCATTTCTGTCATAGATTACTAGCACCACAAAAAATGTCTACAGAAAACTCTTTACTTGGCGCGCATTGTTGTGTTTTTGTTTTTAATTTAGTTACCTAATATTCTGGTGTCACATTTTGTACGTTTTATTATTTTATTTAATCACTCCAATGTTTTTCGTGAAATGTCCCTATTTTGTTGCATCAAGCAAGGAAGTTACCATCACTGAAGTTGCATCAAATACGACATACCTACATAGTTGTGGGCAATGGAGAGTCTGCATGACGACGCCATGCATGTCAACTCTATAGATATGTGGACGTCGTGGGCGAGTTGTAGATTTTTCTGAGCACAATTCATTTATTTAACATTGGTCACATACACCTGAAAATAAACTATAATTGTATTATTGTCGGTTGCTTCATTAGAAATAAGACATTTCACAAGTGTATTTCCCAAAGCCTACAACTTTACTAGAACTTAACTCGTACTATATATTCACAAGTTTTCGTTCCGTTTCGCATTTCAATTCGTAATATCAGAATTTCACACAAACTTTCATATGTTGTGCGACTTCCACAACATAAATAAACGTCCTGAAACGTTTCGTGAAAAGTCCGCCAGATGGTAGCACTAGGCTTAACCGTATTGATTTTCCACCCCTCTGCACCGCCACAGACACCGGGTAATCAATATTTCCTGAACTTGCTGGAAAAGCCATTGTATTCGCGTCATCGTGCATTCCCAAACACGGATCGCGCCGCTGCTACGCAGTTTCAGCAACCCTATTCACCAGTTCTCATATCAAAGTGAAACTTGATACCGAATCACTCAAATACCATCGTTTGACCTTTAACTTCGCGTATATTACGATGCATATCGAGGAGTGATCACGATTCACCGAAGTGGATATCGTTTTTCGCTTGAAAGTTTATTTGCTATTATATTATTATGCGTTCGCTTACCGCGGTACATGGGGTGGATCCCTTGCCCGAACTAGGCATTCCATCGGGAATCCAACACCAGGGTGACAACCCGGACGTCGACATGGCTGGCGCGCAGGATACCATCTATCTCTGCAATTTCCGCGTCTCTGTTGACGGCGAGTGGTTGTGTTTAAAGGAACTGCATGACATGGACATGCAAGATTCCTATATTCGGCCGTCGGACAACGGGGCTATCACCTCGCCTGACGATCCTATGCATTCCTTGATGGGTAATTTCATTGCTTTCTCGTCGTAAGTTGTGTTATGTAGACAGAACATGTATATTGTGTTTGTTTTAGCCCGAGACCCTGTGGTGATTGAGCGCAGCAATCTAGTGAATATCTCTAAGCTGATTGTGAAGGAGCTGATTGAACAATCTTTGCGCTTCGGCCGTATGCTCGACAGTGACCATCTGCCGTTACATCACTTCTTTATCGTCCTCGAGCATGTTATGCGTCATGGGCTTAAACCTAAGAAGGTAAGCTCTCTATTTGTACTTGGAATTACATGTAGTATGTTGAAATTCTAAATCTATCTTCGTAAGAAACTAACCGATCTGTTATCGAAATCGCGTGGCTGATTTTAGAAGATTTTATCAATATAGAGCAATCATTTTTAAGACACACCTACTTAGTTATAAGTACAACATTGCACACATCAATTTGACAGTCATTATGTTTGTTTGTTATTGTTTACTAATAAGTTGTAAGTAAATTGTACCCTTATATCTTAAATATTCGGGATGTCTACCCAGTATATATCGTATTCATATCATGATCCTACATCTTTTCATCCACTATTATGGGCAATAGATGTGCGAGTAAAATTTGACATTGACGGCGAAATTAAAATAACTTTTTGATTCTCAAATCTACCCTACAAATTGACCTGTATTTATACTCGTAGTAAACAATTCGAAAGCATAATAACCGCTAACGCAACACTACGCATTTGCACATTAGCTTCATTATGCTACCATTTGTAACGCGTATCGTATTTCAGGGCCTTCTCGGACCCAAAAAGGAGTTGTGGGACATTTTACAAATGGTGGAAAAGTACTCACCAGAAGCGGCCGACATCACCGCAAGTGTCAGAGACCTTCCAACTGTCAAGTAAGTACCGTTGACTATAGACTAAAGAGGTAGGTTTTGCAGTACCTGTAAAGGTAGATTCTTAAGCGGCGTCACAAAGAAACGTTGTAGTTGCGATTTGGGAACTTCGTTAGAAAATGTTTGATGTTTGTTGTATGAAAGTAAAGGTTGCTGTAAGTTACGATGTTTTAGAACCAGGGACAAGTTAGGAATAACAGAACAGTTAGGAAAAGAAAATGGAACGGAGACCTTTCATAAAATAAGATTGTAATATGATCGATTAATTTAAATTAGCCTCCCTATCTTCCGCGCAATTCAAGATTATGACCAAATAATTAATTAAAAGCAAAATACGAGTACGATACTAACGACGAGAAAAACAAAAAAGGTAAGTTTATAAATAACTAGTAGCCCGCCCCGGCTTCGCACGGGTGTTATGGAAAATAAGCATAAAACAAAATTATTAGACTTACAAATTTTAACACACTCTTGGCAGAATTGCCATGCTTAGGACATAACACAAAACAAACAATCCCAATCATCTGTTTACCATTTAAAACGCATGCTTTTTTGCCTATTTTACTTTTATAAAAAAATGGGAGCCAGAAGCTCAAGGGAGGTCCTGAGAGGAGCGAGCCAAGCGAGGTCGTCGCCGTAGCGAGAGGTTACACTCAAGGACATAGAGCTTCTGGCTCCAGGAGCTCACCCGGAGTCGTACCTCAGTGATAGACCATAATAGGACCAATTGTTATGTTTAGGTATTGTTATGCTTCTCTCAATATGTGCCTTTAAACATTATGCTAAGTTATGTTTATGCTATATACGGTAGCAAAAATTATGCGAAAACTGTTATGCGTTAGTTGTTATGGTATATTATCATTAGTCCTAAAAACTTTAGGCGTGTCTGGCGTCGTTGTTATTCCCCTTTTACTTTTACGCATCAAATCAAAAATTAAATCAGTAAATATTTAATTGTTGTAATTTAGTGTTAAAATCTGCTAATGCCACCTACGACGTAGTTTATGGTTGTGCAATGTTTTATGTAGGTACTAAAGTCTATGAGTTCTAAATACGTACTAAATAGTTACGGCTGGTCTAGTCGGGAGAACGGCGGCGGCCGATCTGGAGCCCCGGTTTTTAATCCCACGTGCAACAGACACCACTGTCTTTTCGGAGTAATATGCGTAATACCGCTAACTTAAAACGGTGAAGAAAAACATCGTGAAGAAATCGCCATGTACCTACTTAGAATCTTTTGAGGTCATGTGTCATCCACCAACCCGCACTGGGCCAGCGTGGTGGATTATAGACTTGACTCTCTCCTTGCGAGAGAGGGCCCCGAGTCCCAGTAGTAGGAATATTTAGTGGGCTGCTTATTGAATCTATTGACACAGCTAGATTTCTGATCGTCTCATCATCGTAGTCCTTAATGCTCCGTTTTATTCTACTTTAGTAGGTAGAATAAAGGGGACCTTTGGGGATGACCTATATCGTATCCTATCCCCCAGCTCAAATTACACGCGCATCACTATTTTTTCGAAGGCATGTCCGTAATGCCTCCAATTTAAAACGGTAAAATAAAACATCGTGAGGAAACCGAAATGGAATAAATTTAATGTAATACTGTGTAGAAAGTGCGAGAAAACTTGAACAATAACAGTAAAGGTAGAATAAACTTATACAAAAGTAGTTCTGAAAAGAACATTTTGATAGGAACATAAAAAAGTGTTACGAAAAATGTTTAATATTTAATATCATTTGCGTCCACTACCTACGTAGCGAGGCGACCACGCGAATTAGTAGACGCGCGCGCGGCTACTCGTACTTACCTATTTCATAGCGAACACCTCTCCCCCGTGCCTCTGTGTCCCCTCTATCGGTGTTGCGCCGCGCGGCGCCGCATTTTGATAGGATTGATATTTTAATTTCGTTAAATATTTTGAATGGAATGTCCGACTTCAATAATTCAAAAAGTAATCAATAGGTATTAAAAGAGTCTTGAATAAGAAATAATTTATTTGGATAAGAATTAATACAAATGTGTTGATAACATGGTCTGAATTTGATAGGCATTTTACTTACTTTTAAAATGTAAAAAAGTAGTTGTTGCGAGGTAATTACTGAAGTTAGACATATGGTCTCGCGAGGTTTTTTGTAGATTTTAATACGCTCTATAATATTGTAGAACATTGTTTTGGTCTATCATTAGTACTTTCCGCAGCGTATGCGATGAAAGCCATTTTATGACTGTTTTTTTTATACCTTGCGTTGGTTTTAGTAAAAATTTACGTAGATATCTCATTTTTTTTCGTGATAAACATAGCCTATGTTACTCAGTGATAATGTAGCTTTCTATTGGCAAAAGAATTTTTGAAATCGGTCCAGTAGTTTTTGAGTTTATTCGTGCCATACAAAAATACATAAATACAAATCTTTCCTCTTTATAATATTAGTATAGATGACCAAATAGAGGTTGCAAAATGAACAAAGCTGATTAGTACTTGGACCTAATATAAAAAAAAAGATTGTATGATACTTCGTTCTGAAGCTTTTAAACAAATGTGTAGCATTTGTTTGAAACCTACCCAGTCTGCTAAGACGTACAAGATAAATCCGCAAAATGTTCCTGTGAGCAATATCCAATTAAAACGCCGCCTTACCCTTACTTTTCATTGAGGTCGACAATGCACTCAGTGATGCGTGACGGATGTCGTCATGACGCAATTTCCTGCACGTTCAAGAGGTACCAAATTAGACGACCTAAATTGGACTATCTTTTGGTACTCGATTCATATAATTTACTGGTATTCTCAACTGGTACTGTTAACTAAGCAGCGGAAATGACAAATTACAACCAATTTCTTATGTTTTTTATGCAATGTTTCAAATACACCAACCCTGTAAACGACATTTAGTAAACAAAATGTAGACATTAGTAGTGGTAGTACTTTTTGCCGAGTCCGCCTGGGGAAGTACCATACCTTTGCCAGTTATTCAACCGCCAAGTAGTAATGTGCTAACATCACTGTCCCAGTTTGAAGGGCAATGTTTCCAGAGGAATCACAGGGTATAGAGATAAATCACCTTATATCTCTGGGTGTCGAGCGCAGTGCTAGGTAATGTTTTGACTCTTCATATTCTAATAGCTGCGTGACACTGTGTTGTTATGAGCAGGCTGCGCCCTGTTGCTTACCATTTGATACTATGAAAAGAAAAGAAAAAAGATACAACTTCTAAAAAAAATCTAAATTTCAAATTTTGAGAATTTAATCATATTTTGTTTGTCTTCCGGCAAAAATCCAGATCCCGATTCATTAAAATAATTCGCACTCCAAAGTGCGGTTATTATCGTAACGCAAAAAAAAATCTACTACCTAAACAAACAATGACTCGAATGAATGCTATCTGTCTAAATGTTCGTCTATTTTAGGACTGCCATGGGTCGCGCTCGCGCCTGGCTAAGATTAGCCCTGATGCAAAAACGACTCGCCGACTATATGAGGATCCTTTTGGAACACCGAGAGGATACGCTGGAGGAATACTTCGAACCCCACGCGCTGATGCTTAACGAAGAGGCTGTTATCATTACCGGCTTGCTTGTTGGTCTCAACGTTGTCGATTGCAATTTATGTGTGAAGGTAAGTCATACGATCAAATCCATCAAAACTTTACTAGATGAACAATAACGTAGAAGTAAATAGCGTTTGGTAAAGTGCAGGAGAGGAGCTTCATTTGTTTATTTTGACTGGCCTAATGGCTTAGTTGGTAGTAAGTCTGCCTGCGAAGTCAGTTCCCGCCCAGTGCAAATATTTGTTTCAGGAAAGCAAATATTTGTTGCCTTCTTTTTTTACTATTATAGGTTTACTTTTGACCGACATTTCGCCTGATGTGACGCCGTCGCGACGATACGGTCTACGACGGAGGGTGTTTAGGAAATGATTCGATTTGAAGACACCAAGATTTTAACTATCGGGAAAAATCCACTCAGGCAACGCATTCCATATAACATATAACAAATGTAGAGTCAACCCTCTTCTTTGTATGACGGAACACACTTTAGAGACACACTTTAGACATATTGTGATCCTCAATAAAATGTTACAATTGTAAACTGTGATGGCAGTGCGCACGCAAGTATTGATTCAGTCATATTATACGCCAAGAGGAAAGACCATTGTTAATTTTAACGAGTTTTTCCTTAGTTTCCTCTTATTCCTACCAAATTGTGGCTTGGTCTTCTGGTTATGACTTTCTGCTTCGTTTCATTTCTTTGCGTGCTTTCTGATGACGTATTATAAATTCGTCTGAATAAATGACTCAGTGCAGTTTGCAAAGTTTTAGGATAATTGTTGATTTTTCCTTGGGAATGTTTGTCTGTAAAGGTGATATTTACTTATAAATGTGCGTAAAAAATCAATACATTTTTTGCAATCAGTAAATATTATCACGAAAGTGAATTTCAGGTTTTTTTTTAATAATTGGTTTGCATTTGACCGCTATCTCGCCTGATGTTAAGCGACTATGCAGTTTGTAATGGAGCGGGCTTACCTAGAAAAAATCGAGTCAGTCTCGACTTGACGACACCAAGATTGGAACTATCGGGA
The DNA here is from genome assembly GCA_017562165.1 of Ectropis grisescens. NCBI lineage: Eukaryota > Metazoa > Arthropoda > Insecta > Lepidoptera > Geometridae > Ectropis > Ectropis grisescens. The sequence continues at coordinate 16,942,061 of CM029772.1, forward strand.
AATACCCACTAAGGCAAAGCATTCCACAGTCTAGACGGTATACTACGGTCTAATTTTATCATTTCCTATACAGAAAACTTCAATCCAATATAATTTTCCATCATCTGATTTTCGATCGTACTTAGTCCTATACTTGATCAATTTTCTCATTGCACCATACTGGTAATGTTCTTAGGAAGAAGATCTGGACAGCCAACAAGGTGTTATAGATTTCTCCCTTTACCTGCGAGGTAGCAACTCTTCCAACGACCTGGCCGGTAATGGAAGCAACGCTAATACGGAGCCGAAGCAACGCCACATCAACACTATGCTGGATCAGAAAAACTATATCGAAGAGCTGAACAGACATCTCAAGTAAGTTTTTTTTTTATATAATACTAGCAGCGCCCGGCGACTTAACCCGCGTAGTACCCATTCCCGTTAGTTTCATAGGAGAAAAATGGCAATGTGTCAAATCAATACTCCCAGGCTATAATATATTTGTGTTCCAAATTTCAGCCCAATCCGTTCGTACGTTACGACATGTTTGAGCAACAAACATCCAAATATTCAAACATTACTTTTATAATATTAATACCATTGCTTTACTATTGAGTGTCTAAGCCTTTTGTTTTGTTATGATGCTATCTGTATTAAAATTAAAGCGCGCTTGGTAATCATTAAAGTTTATATCTAAAAGTATACATGTTGATAAAAGCTCATATTTACTTACATAAATTAATCTCTATATCTAAAACTAGATGCCCGCCCGGCTTCGCCCGTGGTACATATATAGCACTCAGCGGGATCCCGTACATATCCAACGTGAAAGAATGACTGAAATCGGTTCAGTCATTCCTGAGAATATCGCTTTCAAACAAAAAACTCTTCAGCTACCTGCTACGCCACCTGTCGGAAATTGGTCGTACCAACTCAGATTTAGAAACAAATTTGATTAGCAAAAGTTTAAATTCAATGACGCCTTCTTAGACACATGATCAGTACTTCCCGAGATCCTAGCGTTCAAACAAACAAACAAACTCTTCAGCTTTATAATATTAGTATAGATGCCTCCCAGCTCCCAGTCACAGTATGTCGTACAAGATAACAATTTCAAGGACCTTATAAATAGATTTTTAGTACCTTATTCATAAGTGTGCCATGTCTCTCTCTCTCCTCTCTCTCTCTCTCTCTCTCTTAATTTTTTTTCCACTTCGGCCTTTCTCTGACAGCGTCACCGGAGATCTACCGCCGAGCGAAAAATGTCTTAGCTTTGACATTTCTCTCTCTTTTCTTTCCGCTTGAAATGATAGAGACCGCAATAGCAAAACGAAAGCCGATTTAGTTAGGCGATAGTAGGGCTGTTAACTCGCATCATAGAATAGGTAACTCGCACTCCCTCTTGTTTTGGGTCGACCTCTGGATATTTGACGATGGTGAAAAGATTCAGCGCCAAAATCCATAAATTTAATCATTTAACCATGTTTAAGTGTAAACTTAATATTTTTCAATGCAAATAAAATAATTTAAAATTAAATTTCTAATTTTATATTTCAAAAACAATAAGAGCTTAAAAGTACATAATCATAGGTACTGTAACCACATTCAAAATCGGCGAGCTTAATCATCCTACTAAGAGTAATATTATAATTATAAATACTAATGTATTGATGTATGTTCCTCAATCACGTCGAAACGCCTAAACGGATCAGGTTGACATTTGGAGCACAGATAGGTTGTCTGGAATAGCATATATATTTATGCGAACATGAAATGTTTTTAATCCGATTTTGTTTTTATCGCGAGAAAATTACGGGACTGAGAAATACGCGGGTGACACCGCGTGACGCTACTAGTTCCTTCATAAACTTTAGTCAAGGAAACTGTCAAGGAACCAGCTGGTGGAACAGTTCGGTAACCTTATCATCAATCACACGTTACAACTTTTATAAAACGGTTCTGCCAACGCTCGAAAAGAAAATAAGTACCTACTCGTATATTGTTGACAAATTGTAAAAAAAATATTATTTGTAGAAATAATTGCGAAGTACGGATGATTGAACAGACTTCTAACCATAACGATAGCCTGGTTAAGGTCAATGTTAATGTCAAGGTCTTGTACTGGTTTTCGTGAGACATCAAAAATATAGCGTTGAAATAATGTCAGGGATATTATAATGTATCTAGACTTTGATTTGCACAGTCTGATCGAATGAGATTCAAAAAGGACTCAAAGTTTGTAAAAATCTTGTTTTTTTTTTATAATAATTAATCCGCTCGACCTATCACTATTATTACTTAACCCTATTATCACTATTTTAGTGAGAAATTATTGGTAATAATTTTACGTACGTTAATACTGGTTTTATCTTATTAACTAGATTTGCGTGGTAGGACTCTTTGTAGAGTCCGCCTGGGGAAATACCACACCTTTGCCAGTTACATTTTTTAATAGTATAGTGAGACGAGACGAGCTGGACATGTGTCTGATGGTAAGCAAAATCATCTTGTATCTTTATATGACGAACGCCGTGCAGTGCTAGGTAATGATGTGTCACTGTGCTGTAATTTGGCAGGCATGTTGCTTACCATCAGGTACAAGATACTGTGTTCTGGTTTAAAGGGCAATGTTTCCAGAGAAATTACAGTGGTTGGAGATATAATATCTTAGATCTCTGGGTGACGAGCGCAGTGCAGTGCTAGGTAATGATTTGGACTATTCATGTTCCAATAGCTACGTGTCACTGTGCTGTAATATGGCAGGCATGTTGCTTACCAAGTACTTGTTGTATTAATAAATTAATATGAATATGCATATAGTAATATGTTGCCAATCCATATCTTAACGTGGATAAAGCCCATATTTGAATTATATTTTATCTGTCGGGCAGAGTCGTATAGACTACAACCTTAAGTCTGCTTGCAGTGCCTTAGGTCGTGGGTTCGATTCCCACCCAAATACAAGTATTTGTTATGTGGCTGGGCGTTTCTCTGTACAAATAAGTATTTATTTACAATTATATAGTACTTGCAGTGCCCTGCGGAAACTCGATCCCGTTATTTTTCCGGGATAAAAAGTAGGTACACCCATGTAACGTGTGTAACTCTGTATACCGCAAATCAAACTCACTTTTTTATGGATCAACATTTTTTTAGCTACTTACGTAATTAGCGAGTCAGTAAAAGTCTCTGAATAGTCTGAATCGACAGTTATTAAAATGAAACACAATTATTAAATCTAGCAGAATAGTTGTGTAATACTTAAATGACTAAATGTATTCATATATCTTTGTATTACAAGCCACTTTCGACGGTTCATTTGAATTTCTACTCGATCAATTTAATGGTAAAGAAACAACTAGGCACTGGAAAAAAGTCACACGGCTGCAACTGATATCGTATAGGAATTGTTTTACTCGTTTTGTTCTTGAAATTAGCTACGTTTTGCGATTTCACCCTCGTAATAAATTCCGCGGGAACGATAATCGTCTCAGGAAGAGTAACTCTTTGTCTCTCCAGTGGTACTCTTTATAGAAAAAAGTTTGTGGTTGCGTATAGGTATTTGAAATGTTCTTCAACGAACTCCTAGGCAGTTTAAGACCTCTCGTCTTATAGTTTCGCAATATATACAATAAATGGTGATAGAAACCGTCGTGAGGAAACCGCATGATCCTGTAATCATCCGAAGTCATGCGTCATCTACCAACATACACTGGACCAGCGCGCGGTGGATAATAGCTTTGACTCTCTCGATAGATAGAGTCAAAGCTATTATCCGATAGCCTCGAGTCCCAGAAGTGGGACCATTTAGTGGACTGCTTATGCTTATGATAAGCTATAGGAAAATAGTATCTTAACTGGCTTAGTATAATGTTACTCATGTAAAGAATTCCTTTACAGTGCTACTGTTGCCAACTTACAAGCCAAAGTGGAAAGTTTGACAACTACAAACGCACTAATGAAAGAAGATCTCGCCATCGCCAAGAATACCATGATTACTCTGGTCGAGGAAAATAATCAGCTGAAACATGCCCTCGGTAAGCCTTATCGGTGTCATAATTTTGTAGGCTATGTCTCTTATCGTTGTTGTGACTGACTCATTTTAGATATTTTGAATTATTTATCATTTTCCGGAATTTGAATGAAAATGTTTATACGCATATTTTATTAATTTGAAATTTGTGATTGAAATCATTTGTTAATTTTAAAAATACAGTGATCGCTGAAACCCAAGAAATACTCGTATCGAATGAAGTTACTGGTATGGAGCCAATCCACGGTAGTTGATAGAATTTTTTCACACCACTGTCAGTAAATCTAGAATAAACACACATCAATCATTATCAGTATGCACTGAAATAGAAAGTATCGATTTGTATGTAAGTAAAGTTTATAACTGCGATAAAAATTCGTCTGCCTCTCACCAGACTATTTTCGTATCGGTCAAAGACGCGTCGGCTTTCATAACTCACACCTGCAGATCTAGTAGACGGATTAGTTAAATCACGGTATAGCAGTTAATAATAATAACATTTATTCGAATAGATAAGACACCTTCCATTTGTGAGTCACTACCATACCTACCGTTTAGTTTGCATTGACATGCCGGCGGCGTCGCACGTCCGTTTACGTTCCATGTGTATCATTTAGTCGTAAATAATATCGAGTCCACCGTTATGCACTATAAATTTATCATGGGCAATACAACAGCGAAATCTAATAGGAAACAGCCGAACTGGTTCAAGTCGTGTGAGTTATTTTCACCGGTTTAAATATATCTTCCGTGTCTTGTGTTTATGTGAGTGTCGTTTGAACCGTGTGTTTTTGTGCAGGTCAGGATATCACCAAAGATACAAGGATGAAGATTACGGAACTGCAGTCGGATGAAGAGGTATAGACATAATTATTTATCTGAAATATATATATTAAAAAAAGTGAGGGAAAGGAAAGTTGTGAAAGCTCTGGTTTCTCACGTTTCTAAGATTTTGCTGAGAAGATTTTCATGATACGTTTGTAGGATGTTTTTGATTGATTAGTTAATGTTATGTATAATACTGAATGATACAAAGCTAATATAGGTAGCCAAAAGTGAATTATTGCCATCAGTTTTTTTTTTAATAAATTAATGACGGAACGAGCTAGACCTGTAACTGATGGTAAGGAACGCGCCTACCCATAAGAACACAGTGCCACACACAATTTGAACATGAAGAGTCCAGATCATTGCATAGCACTGCGCTCGTAACCTAGGGAAAAAAGATAATTTTTGTATTTTCCTTGTAAGTTATATGGAAATATTGCCCTACATTTGCTCGTCTAATATTTTAAAATAATTTCTCTTGAAGAATCACTAAATTTTCTTTGAAAAATAAAATGAAAAGTTACGCTTTTGGAGCATAAAAAGTAAACAACAATCACTCACGCTTTTTCCGGTATAGAGTTTGACTGATTAAATATAAGCTGCATTTTCCAGTTCTTGTTCAAAATAGCATTTTCTCTTTTTTAACTTTCAAAATAACACATCCATGTTGTCAGTGTCTTATTAATAACGACTAAATAATTGTTTATGTTGGTGACTAACCAGTTTATTAAGTAATCAGCATGTAATTAACTATTAGGGACAGTCATCAAGTAAACAATGTCTTCATTATGCAAATGTACAAATAATTCGCTGTTTCCAATGAATTGTGTGTGTTGAATATAATGAACCATTGATGACAATGAAATACTCAAATAATGTCTTCAATGCACTTTCCAGGAAAAGCGAAGTGTTAAAAGTACAACGTCCGATAAATCCAAGGACAAGGACAGCGAATCGGGTAAATGGTTGGAGGAGGAGAGAAAGAAAAATTTAGAACTTCAAAAAGAGTTAGATTTACAGGTATGTACTTTAATCTGACGCGTTTATCTAGAGTTTATTAGACTGTAAAATGTTGCACAACATTAGACCTTGTAATATCTTTTGTGTTTGGTACTATAATGAACCATTAGAAGACTCATTATATTATTCATACTTTGTTAGTTTATACATTCATTATGTTAATTTATTTCTAACTAATTTAATAAAACTAATAAGGTTGAAATTTGGTACTCTAATAAGTCTAATCGATTTTATTCTGAATCACAAATTTCTATCTCAAAAAGGAAAGAATTGCTCAAGGATGAACCTCTTTCTAACTTGTACCGAACGAACTTGAAGGTAAATATGTACTTTTAGATTAGACTTATTAGAGTACCAAATTTCAACCTGATTCAAACATCCTATATGCATAAATAACGTAATGCAGTTGACCTCAGATGCTCCCTACCAGTACTCTACCGAACTTTAAGCTAGCCCATTTGCATATAAACTAGCCTTATTTATCTTGTGCGTAGCCATGTTTGACTATGCTTCATTGAAAACGAATAAAATCAATGATCGTAAATAGTATTAATTTCGCCGCATGCGTCCTATTTTATTATACAAAATTATGGTAGTGTAATATTAAATTCTATAATTCCAGATTTCGCTAAAAGCAGAAATGGAAGTAGCAATGAAATTGCTCGAAAAAGACATTCACGATAAACAAGATACGATTATATCTCTTAGGAGGCAGCTAGACGACATAAAATTGATTAACTTAGAGATGTACAAAAAGTTGCAGGTGAGCCGATAACATCAATTATTTCCACTTTATTTACAACTTTCTACTCTAAATGTCGTCTCTTGGCGCTTTTTGCATTAGTAACTGAAGTGATGCTATTATTTCTGTACTATAACTTCTTGATCTTTACTAACCATCTTAGATGACTTAAGATGATACATTAGGGTAATGCTATACTATAATAGTGCTTATATAAATAAATCCATGCCCATATATAACATGCATATTGTTCATATATTCTTGCATTGTGATTCGTGACCTACATTTTCTTACAATTTTGCGTCGATTGAGCCATTTCAAGTCTTGTCCTAATGCTTTATAGCTTGATAACTCAATTTTAATTATAACGTTTCTCTAAGACGAGGAGTCGCAGCTCCGATATTGTCCGCGTATCCCAAGTATGAATCCAAGTTCACACGGCTTTTTGTATCTATACTATTGTCAAGGAGAAACAAAGGCGATGCCCCGCGAAGGTCGCTCAACGAGCGTGGGTAGTCTCCGACGCCAGTTTCACGCCCATACACCTCGGATTAATTAACTAACATTTACGCATCCTTGCCTTGATCAAACTGCTTCATAAATATAAATGCTTATCGTATTTATGTATATACTAAAACTGTAATATTTATGTACGCACTTTACTAACCCAATGCTGTATTCACAATTGCCGCGCCTCCGTCCGGAAGGAATGCGAAATGGAGCTGACCCAGAAAGGAGAGATGGTGTCGAGGCTTCAAGGGAAAGCCGAGCAAATTGGCAAAATACTTCAGAACCTCGAGAAATTTAACCACTTTCTAGGACCCGACCATGAGCTAGTCAAAGCTCTGAGATCCCCCACTACTAACGAGAATAATTTAGGCGAAAAATTAGACAAAATCCGGGCACAAAGTGCGCAAAAGGGCTCAAAGTCAAAGGACGACGGTCCGCCACATAAGAAACTGAATCTCCAGGAAATACCACCGTTCCGCAAACATAACATTGATAAAACTTTAGGTCAATTACGAGAATGATTTTTAGTATAAATTATTTATTAAACTTCATAGTTCAAAGTTGGATTGTTACTCCGTTCGAGGTGGTGTTTCCTCTTATTATATCTTAATACTAACATCTATATATTGATAGGTAATTGTAATATTGTATAGCTATGCCGAGGATAATATAATGGTTATGAAGATCTCATTAAATAGTTATTTCATTGCAGAACCACTGTATTAGCCTCTTTGTCATGTGACGGAACAACTTCCGAGCTTTTCAATAACAGCATATACTCGCTTAGCCCTAACAATTTTTGTATTTACTCAGAGTTGTCATTTTATTCAGCTAAAATGTATTGGCCTTGTTTTAGGAATGTGAAAGTTCCTTGAAACATAAAACAGAGCTAATAGCCAAATTGGAAGCAAAGACTGAATCGATGGGCAGCACCATACATCAGATCGATGAGAAGTAGGTTTAATTTTTTACTATGACGTCACAACCGGCGGCCAAAGAGCCATTATGAATAGAGAGTGCTTAGATATAAACAATCAGGGTCTGCGCAAACTCTACTTATTTATAAACAAATGGGCTGTGAAGTTTGCATAGGCCCGTAACTATTGTCGTTGCTGAGCGAATTTCTCACGATTGTGCTTAGAGGCCAAAAATACTTGTTATACTATTTCCAACCGTTTGGTTATATAAATACAGTTGAACGTAGCTTGTCTGAGAAATTCGCTGAGTGACAACAAAGTAGGTGTGCTCCTACCGCTGTTATTTGTGACTATGCGCTTGACATATCAGTACCCTATTCGCACTTAGGTGTGTGCAATGCACAGCTTGCGATAACAGTACTCTATCCATTCGCTCGATATTGGCAAACCGTCACAATGAACTTAGTAATTGTAAAAAAAAAAGTATTTTGATATTTTATTAAAAGTAACCGCGGATAGCGAACAATTGTTAGACATGCGCTAATGTTGCTTACGCTTTCTCGTTGCTGTCGACGTTAAAGGCTAAAAATGTTGTTATAATCTGAATCGTTAAGTTTTCCTTAGTTCGCTTAGGTTGTCCATTGTTGAACACAAATTAAGACATTAGATTAAGTGTAACAGTTATAGCACAGTGTGCAAGCAGTGCAGAAGAATATAAATTATGCATCAAATGCAAACATTCATATATTGTAGTTTTATTGTCCCAGTCGTTGGAAAAAAGATATAAACCCATGAACAGTTGTAGTTCGATGTCGCTTCAAGCTCAAAATAAGTTATTAATATTAAACTCTTTCGAAAATAAACTTACTTATAAGCATACATTAGTAAGGCTCTGCGACTTCTGCATTAGCCCAGAGTCCGGTACGCAGAAGAGACTATCTGAGATGTAACTGCCAAATGTTCCACTCATAAAAACTATACATTGTAAATACCTACATGCAAAATACGAAAGTAATGTATGTAGATACTTTTTACTTAAAATGTTTTAAAATGACATCTCCGTTACACAAATAAATTTAGTAATAGAGTTAGTGTGATTCGTTAAAAGACGAATAGAAACTTATGAAATATGAAGACTGCCTTGTATCAGGTTCCGCAAAATATTAAATAACTTTTGAGACAGCGCTTCCGCGACCTTGTCTCGCTTATGATAAAACTGTGTTATATCTACATTGACATAAGTTTCATATTTGAACGTCACTCTTCATGCTATTCCAATGAATTATATGACCGTAAAATCAAGATATTTTAAATGAATTTATGTGTGATACTGAATTTAATAAGATCAATAATTCTTCTCTGCTTGTTACACTGTGATTTCACTTCACCTGTTTAGTTTTATTACCAAATAACTTTTCCATAAGGCCGAGTAATACCTTAATTTGTAAATTATATTATTACTTCCCTAGTGATATTTAAACTATTAAAGACTGTAACATGTATTACTTCAAAACCATATTGATCTCGTTCGAGTGATTTGCGATTTTGTAATGATAATTATTTATTGTAAAATTGATAACTACTTATTTGGTAGCATCGAATGTAAGGAATCTTATATTTTCAAATAGTTTTGTGATTCGAGGCGGTAGCTATGTAAAAGCCTTATTTACAATAAAGTATATTCAGTCGCATTATGTATTTTATTGAATTTCCATTTTTTTGTACTTTTTTAGTTTGTTTATTGTGCAGGTTTGCCATTATCAACACATTTATATCGTTGTGTTTGCATGCTACCTATAATTACCTACTAATTATAATACCTACACATAGGTATATATAAATCAGTTACACAAGTAGGTTTATGCCTATAATGAGTCTGCCAATCGTTAGAAATAATCTTAACTATTGTTCAAACATATACAAAAAAAAGATACAAAATTGAACATTGTAGGTGAAAACTGTAGAGTAGCTGATTTTTTTACGATTTTTCCTGTTTTCCCCATTGCAAGTGTTGATATTGTTGACTGTTTTAACACGTTCCTTACTACTTAGAAAAGGCATTCTGCGTTACACGAAAAGGGTACTAATCCGAAAGAGCATCGCTATTCTTACCGTTACCATTCATTTTTACTGTGGGACCTAAATTGCAAATTTTAGCAAAAGCCTTCTCATACATTTTGTCACTTACATATTTTTATTACAACAATAGGGCGTTGCCAGAAATAGTTGTCATAGCCGTTAATAGTAGTTTATCCCACGCATTGGTGCAATTATAATATGTACTGAAGTTTTTTATTTTTAATGTTGAGCTGATTGAGATGTCGATGTTGAATTTCATTGTTACAGCTGTTTTTTTTTTAGTCGTTAATGTTTCATTTTGTTAGACTACTTTGATGAATATATGTTAATGTTTCCAATTTGACATGCTGTTCACCCATATCAGTAATTTTAAAAACAAGTCATATGTTTTTTATAATATCAGAATTGGCACCAAATTGATATTTAAAAAACTTTACACTTTGAAGCCGCATCATGGTGTAAAGTGCAAAATGATTAGTCCAATGTCTCTTTTGGCATAGTACCCTTACTGTAAACTCCTGTGTTGTTGATCAGCGATGGCTTATTATTGAATACGTGATAGAATTATCGTTGTAACAGTAAGTACGGTAATTATTATGGGAGTGGGTGTAATTGTTAGACTCACTTGTCGCATCTTATACTTCGAGGGCTTGTACATGATATGATATATGTGGAGTTATTGATGAAGTTAGATGGTGGTTTGATGACGTCACTGAAGTCTCATGACTGAAATAGACTTACACTATAGGTAATATTAACTTAACGAACGCCCTAAACACTTAAACAAGTTGAAATTATGTTCCTTCTAAATCACAACACAAATATTACAGTGTTCCGGTTTGAGCGTAATGTTTCCAGAAAAAATATAGAGTAAAGAGAATTCAACTTAAATAGGTATTTGGGCTATGAATGCAGTGCAGTGCTAGCCAGTAATTTGGGCTTCCTGTTCGAATAGATGCGTGGTGTGTTGCTTTCCATCAGCTCCATGCATTGCTCGTACCGTCAGTCTGTTATTAAAAATACTTATTTAAAAGTAAAGGATTATAAAAGAGACTTTACAATTCTACTACTATTATAAATGTCAATGTTTGTATGTTTGTTGCTTAATCACGTCGTAACATCCGAACGGATATGGTTGAAATTTGGAACACAGTCTGGAAGAACACATAGTCTACTTTTTATACCGAGAAAGTAACTGGAATAGTGTAACTGGAACTAGTGTAAACGTAAAAGAATGATAAGAAAAAAATAAAATTTCACGTATTGTGGAATCAACGTGTTAAATCACTGAAAATAGCTACAAAAGAATATCATATTAGTCATCGCAGATAATAGACCAATGGATAATTAATTACTTGCATAGTCAGTTGCGCAAGTTATACATTAAGTAGATGCTCATTCCTATTTACCGACAATCTCATTATCATATTTCCTTGTAGTTGTTATAGACACAAAAGTGCACACTAGGTACAAGTAACCTACAACTCTACTTTGAAAAATTCACACAGACACAGTACACTTTATTATGCATACCAGAAAAGTTGAAACAGTTACAAACATGTAGATTTATAGTACTATAAATGGCGGCCTTATGCCTAATAGTGATTACTGCCTGCTAATCTTAATTTTATAATGATGAACTTAATATTATAATGATGAAAGTTTGTGCGTATGTTTGTTCCTACGTATCTCTGTAACGGCTGAATGGATTTGAATGAAATAATTTACATAATCATAATAACCTCTATTAATACAGATTACGTTTTATTTTATTGAAGTGATTCCTGTGGGATGCTTAATAAAATTATTTGGGTTATTCGAATTTGGCAAAAATAAATTATCGTGAGGAATTGTTAACAATGAATAACAAAAAAAATGGTTTATAGTGAGAAAGTTTTGTAAACTTAGGTAGGTACTGCCGTATTACAAACCCTGACTAGCTCAATTTTGTCACTTGTTCATTTAACGTCGACCATAGAGCTCAGTAAAAATAAAATTTAACATTGCACTAAATTTCGGATCAAATTCTTTATTTTATAAGGTATAATTATGTTCACTCTGCCAGGTTTATGACTTTTGTCCTTAAGTAGGTACATACCTGGTTGCCGAGATATCGGCCACACACATTTTTAAAAGATGGCGCTTGAAGCTCCACCTGGGACTATCAGCATTTTGTGATTTTATGCTCAGTAATTAATCCTAACCCTTATAACAAGAACAAAATTAAAAATTTTGATTAACCCCCGACTACCTCGGATTTGTTATCTGTACAACATTCTACTAGTCAAGCCCTTTTATTTGATACCCATATTAAGGAAGTTGTGAAAAAAGAAATGTACCTATTTCGCCATTTTGTGGTAGCGGCCATCTCGGATTTAAAATTTGTCAATTTGTCATAGCGCATAGTATTCTACTAGTTAATCCCTTTCGTTTGATACCCATATTGAGGAAGAAGTAAAAAAAAATTCGACATTTTGTGGTGGCAGCCATCTTGGATTAGATTTTTTTATAGTGCATAGTATTCTACTAATCAAGCCCTTTCATTTGATACCCATTTGAGGTAGGTTGTGAAAAAATATTTTGTCCGCCATTTTGTGGAGGCGGCCATCTTGAATCGATATTAACCAAACATAGCTAAGAACATCCGCACAGATATTAACTTTCAAATAAAAAAACCGCATCGAAATCGGCCCATCCGTTTGAGCTCTACGGTGCCACAGACAGACACACACACAGACAGACAGACATCGACGTCAAACTTATAACACCCCTTTTTTTGGTCGGGGGTTAAAAAAACTGGTTCGTAAATATAGTAAAAAGTTAACAGAAAAAAAACTATTTTTACTGGCCTAATTTCAATATCGATAGGTATGGCTGCACTGTGCATTCAGAAATTTGACAGATGTTTCGCTCGATTAAGCCTTGAGCAAATATTTACAATATGGCGGTTAACGTTTATCACAACTCACATACTCCGGTAAATAGCAGTCTTGAGACTGCTATTTAATTCTAAACATTTTTTTTGTTTTTTTTTTTTTAAATAAATCAAAGAACATATCCGGTCTCACAGTGACCACGACGTACGTTTATCAGTGTCAAACTAGGAATACGAAACCGTAACGTGTTGGTGTGATTCTCTAACTATATTGTAATAGAGTCTCCGTATAGCAGTTGTTGTTGACGTAGGTTACAGGAAGATAAGTTAGCAAGGAAGAGCCTGGAAGAGGGAGCTCGGTCGCTCGGACAGAAAGCGGCCGCCGCCGAGACGAGGGCCGCCGCGGCGGAGGGCGATCTTAGGATAGAACGGGAATGGCGGATATCGCTACAGGTAAGATTTTTATATAACGAGATATATTCTATGTTGTGGACAAAATAGCAATACCAGAGGTACTACCTAAGCATAAACAGCTCACTAAATGTTCCCACTGCTGGGACTCGGGGCCTCGCAAGGAGAGAGTCAAGGCATAATCGGCCCCCAGTGCAAGTAAGGTCAGGGTAGGGTAGGGACCCTACCCTGACCTTACTCGCTCTGGGAGATGACTTAGCAAGATTCTAGGTCCATATCAGTTTCCTTACGATGTTTTCCTTCGCCGTTTTAGTTTCTTAGTTTCTTTTAGTTAATGGCAGTACGCACATGACTTCGGAAAGATAGTGGTGCGCGTGGGATTCGAGTCAGGGGCTCAGAATCAGCAGACGCCGTTCTCCCAACTAGCCAGCTAGTTACCAGTAATACTTTCAGTCAGCTGAATGAAGTAGCTCTGACGTGAACGGGAATACATTCTGGACTTAACATTTTACTATCAATTAAATACATACTTAATGTGAATTTGTATGCGACTAGAAATATTCTCTATAGGATCTAGGATCACATCCTACAATTTACTCCTTTTATCCACAAATTTATAAGTTTTCCTGTTTATATGTTAAAGTATTAGGTATTTATTTACCTATTAAAAATAATTTTATTTCAATTTCAGGAGTCAATGATACGGGATCGAGATAAGATATCGATGCTGACACAAGAGGTTGAATCACTCAAATCAATAGGACAGGTAAAACTGTTTGTTACTTATTATCTCTGATGTCACTGCATTAAAATAAATACGCAAAAACGATTAACGAAAGTTTAGGTAGTTGGATACATCTACTTAGGTATATTTATGGAATATTATCGCTTTACGTCCTGGCATTTATGTCGAAAATAAATCGGAACTGGGTCAACGGAAATACCTAGGCGAATATATGATTTTTTCTGAAATCATTTTAAATTTCCCCAGTCGTATAATTTTATCTAAAGCAGCGGCTTGCTGTATTACCCGCGTAGTTCCCGTTTCCGTTATTTTCCATACATAAAAATTAGAGTAAGTCTGATTCTAACATACATAATATATTCTATGTTCCTAATTTTAAACCGTTCAGCCCTTAAGACGTGAACGAGCAACAAACTGCCTAACTTTCTCGTTTATCATACGAGTATTATAGTATTAGTACGAATAAAATTAACACGACGTTAAGGGTCCGTACACACAGACCGGCTCAGAGAGTATCGGCGCGCATTTATATTTTAACACTGACCGGATCGTATGCGCGTAGAGTTGATCGGACTAACTATTTCAGCCAACTATTTCTTCACATTATACTGGCTGGAAGCGAGCGAACCAGAAAGAGCATGCAATCGGACGAAAAAAAGTACGCGATCAGATCCGATCAGCTCCTCTTATTATTGCACACCAGGCGCGTTCAACCATTCTTAATGACAGAAGCACATGCAAAATGCACATGCACATGCAAAAATAAACCTTACTACAAATACTAAAAACTCCGTTATCAACGTGATAAGAATCTGCTCGTCTCTTTTCGAGCCGGTCTGTGTGAACGGACCCTAAAAGATTTAAAAAATATTTTGAAGGGTTTTGTCTCCGAGTAACTTCATCGGTCTACCATTAAATAGCTCATGACTCTCAGTTCTCGTTAACTATTAGGTAATTGTAATGGCCAATTGTTACGTCAAAAGTGGCGACGGAAGGTCATGCCCAGTGGCCGTGACCACGGCTTGTTCAAACAGGGTCATGGATTGACGTTGACCGCTCGGACATTTCACAATATTCATGGTATTTTGTGTTATACTAATAGCAACGGTCCGCGGGTTTACCCGCGTAGATTATTCTGCCTCTGCTGATTTGAAACATGTTACTAATTCTAATACGAACATATCGTTATTGCAGAAATACCTCTCCCTAAAAGAAGAGCAACACGTCCTACAAACACAGTACAGCGAAGCTCAGAAAACGTTAGAAGAGGTCGGAGCCACACTTAGCGAGAACAAGCTACAGTTAGCAGAGTTGTTAGAGAAAGAGGCGCAAGCGCAGGCGACAACGACAGAAGAGACGCCCAATTGGACGAGCGATAAGGACGCTCTAGCTTGCACCGCATGTGCCAAGGAGTTCACGATAGCTAGGCGGAAGGTGGGTTCAAACACTGATTCAACACAAATAGGATGCTTTTGGCACGGGCGGATGAAGGAGGATACAGGATGCATGGGGTCATGACCCCTCCTTGGGCTGGGTCCGGTTACTAGGTGGAGCACTAATTAAAAAGCTTGCATGTACTTATCGCACAGTTTTGTGACTTGACCATGACTACCTGACCAGATCTGGTCAGCCAAAGTTGGATCCGCCCTTGGCTTTTGGACGTACGACGACATGGTATTTAGAAATAAGAGTATTGTGAGTTTTTGTCAAACGCGGTAAGCATCCCACTAAATGTTCTACCTCCTGGATTTTGAAGTCTTCCCACGCAAGGAGAGAGCTAAGGCCATAATCCACCACACTCAACCTCAAGCATCACGCTCGGGAATGAAAGAAATCTTCGGATAAACTCGGGACCATGACTATTGACCATTTAGAAATGCGTTAGCATAGCATTATTAACATAGCCACATAACATAACATTATAATTAGCATAGCCTAGATGGCCACGCCCTCCGGTTTCACCCGCGTAGTTTCCAAAGTAAGTTATCAAATTCTGAGTTGTAAGTCTTCACTTCTACTACTACTAATTTTAAATTTCATCATTAAATTAATTATAATTACCAAATTAATGCCTTTTTTCTACCATTCCAGCACCATTGCCGCCGGTGTGGCCATATATTCTGCAGCTCCTGTAGCGAGAAAGCGGTCGCGCTAGCTGGCAACACCAAGCCGGTCCGAGTGTGTGACGCTTGTTACGCGGAAGTTAGACTGACGTAGTATAAATAGCTCATGTTTTAGGAAGAATTTTGAAGTCACTAAGTGACGAAAATAATAATCGTTGATATTAAGTATCAGATGCACGTTATAACTGTGAATGTATTTTATTTTCGACTTTATTCCGATGGATTAAGATTTTTATAAGCTCAAAAATAAATTCGGGAACTATGCAAAGTGCAAGGGTATAAAATTAAAACAATTGAATTTTAGTGTAATTGCTTTTTGAAATAAAGTCGAAAATAATATAAGTGCAATCTGTGCATGTCATTTGATACCTATGTTATTATTATATACATGGTAGCCAATTTTTTAAATATTCCAAAATTATTGATAGTTATAATGTTAGTACATTATGAGAACAAAATATAAGTTCATTAGTGAGCAAGGGCTGCTATATAACGGAAATTGTTGAACCAATGTTGGTCATGTATATAAGGTTATGCAAAAATACGCAAAATGTTTGTAATAAATCGAAAGGGGTGTAATATACTCGTCAATATAAACAACATTTAGCGTAGGAACAATCTTCAGTCTTCGTAATTTCCGAGAGAAAAAAAACTGCTATTCCACAGATACTGTTGATTTCAAAGGACTTTGTGAAATGGAACAGCTTATTTCAGAGCCAATCGCATTCTTATTTTTATTTATACTGATTTACGTTTGAGGTTGCCTAACCAAGTAACAGAGAGTATATGTAATATATAAGGTCTAACGTATAGCACACTAGCAATAGAAGATACCTACCTATTCACCCTTCATTTTAAATTGGGGTAAATCATGTGTCTGTTCAAAAAACGTTAATTATACATTTTATTAGACTATCGTCTCATTACATCGGGCGAACTAGCGGTCACGCGTAAGCCTATGATATATATCAATTATGAAAAAGACTTAATAAATTAACCATAGATTTCTTTACTTTTACAATTTTTAATGCTAACGTTTTAAAGCAGCTATCAATTTAATGAGTGGGTGGAAGTTTTTTTATATGATGTTGGCCGATGTAAAATAACAAACTGAATAGAAATTTAATCTGTAGGGCAGCTCTAGATGTCTGAAGACTGCTTAAAACTCTGTTAACATTCATTTTTAATTCGTTTCAAACACAATTATGGAAGTTGCAATAGTCGTTTAATTTTCCAGTAATTGAATTGTTTTTTTTTTTATTAACATACCTCTAACAATTTATTTCATCCTTATGTCTTAATGTCTATAACTATTGATATTACTTCGGTGTCTAAAAATAAATACTTACTACTACCATACCATTAAATCGCAACATTATTATTAATCAATTTTTAGCTTATGATTAATCATTGGCAAATTAATCGATTTCCTCTTGCCATCACGTGACTTTTTTTCAAAGCAACCTCAATGGTCCGTCTACTTGGCAAAAGTCTTTCGCGAGTTCCTGAGTTTGTCATATCGCTCCATTCCTAGTTTCGTGTGTTACGCGTTCATAAATTATACAGACTAGAGAACAGATTATCTCTGCTAGAATAATATAATAAAAGAGGTCATAAGAGTAAAGCCGCCACTATTTGATGCCTAATTGTTAAATTATGCTTTATTGATATAATTATATTTTACACCACAATAAAATACAATTAAACTATGGTGTTTCAAACTTACCTAGCCCGCTGTTGGCGTCGCCACCATCGTATCTAGTTTTACCTACATTTCAAGAGTGAAATTAAGATACTTACTTTTTACCTACTGGGCCAGATAAGTTTGTGACTCTGTATAAATCACCTGCTCCACATTTATTTCCATTGTTTATTGTGATTATATAATATATGCGTATAATAAATTTTATGTGGTGCTTGGATTGTAATTATGCAAAAATGTATTTCTTATTGAATTTAATTGTAAATATGTTATTATGTATATCAATCAAGTGACCGAAACAAAATATAAAGGAAATTTACATTATTTCAACTTTTCTTTCAATACCAATACGTTAACGTCAATACCTTATTACTTACATTGCCAAGAATAAATAATAAAAGTGGTCAAGTGCGAGTCGGACTCGCCCATGAAAGCTTCCGTAGCAGCATATAGCATAATGTAAAAGTTCTTGTCATTCGTTGTTAGTACGGACAGATAGACATGACGAATTTATAAGGGTTCCGTATTTTGCCATTTGGGTACGGAACCCTAAAAATGATCTTGGATTCATCTAATGGTTTGGGTTACGGTTACGGAGTGCCCTCCCAAAAAAAACAAATTAAGCTTTCCAGCCTGGAGTTTATTTGGCTCAACAGCATTACCATTCAGCGTGATAATTTTGCCAACATGCTCGGCACGCTTTCAACTAGTTCCGGGCTTGGTTATTATCTGAAGATTTTCATCGCTTTTTGGTCGATATAGAAGTGTTTAGTTAGTGTAACATAGCATTAATTTTTTAATGATACACAATGTTACACTTTTATTATAAGTACAAATGAACATTTGAATATAACAGCCTGCCAAGTGGCGTCGCCGTAAGAAGAAGTAATAAATAATAACCTACCTACATATTATCATTATATACTAAAAAATATTTACCTACATACTTAACTAAACTGCAAATGCTGACTGTGCATTTTTATTCATTGTTTCACCGCCCCTTTTCTGTCTCTATTGGCCATATGCAGGTTGAATAGTACGGTTTCAACATTAAACTCTTACCGAATTGTAAACATTCACAATACACTCTTAAATTCGGATCCCCTAAAGAAATCGAAACTATTATAAAAATACATTTGTACAATTAACTATAAATAAACGACATTTGGACTCATACTCCGATAGATTATGCTAGCTAGGTAGTACCTAAGCCCATACAAGACGTGAATAAATTGACAAGGCCAAAATGAAAAAATGAATACATACCTAAACCACTTTTTCTGTAGATATACCTTACGCAGTACCTACACCTGTATGCAAATAAAAATTTGAATCAAATAATATCCTTACATTGTACAAAAATTAACGTAAATCTAACTAAAAGCAATCAAAATAATAATTATTACAATAAAATTGAATTTAACAATAGTATGTGAACTTATAAATTGTTGCCCTGAAAAGTACACATTTTCGCCATGTGAACGCCTTTCACAAGATATTTGCAGCTAATATTTTGCAAAAAATCAATTTTCATTTTAATGGCAAAATTACATATTATCTACCATCGAAAATTTACATATACTACAGTTACAATGATAAGTTGTATTAAGTTTTATGCTAACTGCTAAGGTTCCAATATACCTGATGCAGACATGATTGGCCTCGTGACTTAGTGGGTAGTAACTCTGCCTGCGAAGCAGAGGGTCGTGGGTTCGATTCCCAGCCAGTGCAAATATTTGCGTGATAAATTCAAATATTTTTACTGTATCTGGGTGTATCTATGTATAATAAGTATGTATTTAGAACTATATATCAGCTATCTGGCCACCGTATTACCAGCTTTGCTTAGTTTGGGGTCTGATGGTGTTGTGTGTGAACTGTCCACCAATATTTATTATTTATTTATCTTGAGAGAAAAAATCAACACTGTTAAAATCTATCGTAATAAACCACACACTATTTAAATAGGTACCTACTCTAGTAACTGAGAAATCAACTTAATATTAGGAGAGCTGTAATTAATGTACTGGTACACTGGGTATAACCTTATCCTATTATAGTATTTTTTATTAATCCCGCCTAAAAAGGGTAGGTACCTAATAAAAAAGACGCATTCGGACGTATTAAGCTTTGATTAGGTAGGTATATGAAATGATTTGAACATGGTGATTATAGAGGTAGGAGGTATCCCCTACCTACCTATATACTCGTAACTTGTTGCGTCCTTTTCTATGTTGGGAACCTGCGCTTCATATTCCATCCGCTATTTTTTTGTAATAGTTTAAGTGAAGTCTAGAAATCTAAATGAATAGTCGGGCTATTCTGTAACAGCAAAAGACAACGAAAACATGATGTAAATGGCCCAGTGCTTGTTATAACTTTGAGCAACCATAGGTCTATGGTCTACACAATCTCTCGATTTTCGCATGAAATTAAAAGCAAGATCAAAACTATATCCGCTTTAGTTAGGCGATTGAAGGTCAGATTGTGTCTTACAGCCCCGGATCGCCCTGGGGGAAGAGGGGGCTGCGGGGTGCATCTACGGGTTATGTCCCTCTGGCTTCTTTTCCCCTCGAGTATCTAGCTCCCCTAACTTCCCCCACATGCGGAAGGAAGAATTCATGATGATATTACGACGATGACATGAAATAAGTGATGAGTCGCTCAATTTGGCGCCCCCAGAGGCGTGCCGCCCGAGGCACGGGCCCCGGCTTGCCCTCCCCTAGATCCGGGCTGGTGTCTTATTTTGAGTTTGTTATTATGGGTAGAATCCAAGGATCATGTAACAAAACTTCTTATGTTAGTCATGTTCTTACGAAGAAGACCTTAGTATGAAGAGAGAGTACGTACCTACGTAGGTACTGGACCTTCAGCTAGCCATAGTTATAAAAAGTTTACTCTTAGGTAATATCGGTAGTACGAATAATTGTACTTTGAGAAATTTGTAGTTTTTGTTAAAAACGATTTTTTTTTGTACTGGACTAAAAATATCGATAACATATTGTTTTTGTTACGAACTGACATTTTATGAGACCACTGTTTCATTGCTAAGAAAATATTTTCCCAGAAGACAGTGGACTTGTGTGAAAATTAGAAAAACAACTCATATTTGTACTAAGATTTCCCTTCTTTACAAAACTTTTGATATATTGTCGTATTTTGTTCCTTTAAAAAGTCACATGTGACAATAAAACCATCTTGGTTTTCATGCTTTAAACTTTTTTGCTCTTCAGAGAGCAAGTATCGTAGAATGTGGTCCATCGCTTCCGGATTGTCTTCGGGTACCTGATAAGGAAAGAAAAAATACACAGTCTATATAATTAATTATTATATACTAATACTCCTTAGTGAAAAAATATGTATATAACCGTAGGGACCCAGTGCCTATATTATCCGATTTCGCAATCAAGAAGCCTTAGATCCGAGTCTCACGGTTCATTCGCACTAGTTCCATTGCTTTGTTCCATGATGGAACTACTGCGAATTTTTATTCGCATTAGTTCCATTTATTTATAAAGTTGAAATGATGGAACTACTGCGAATACTCAAATTAGGGTTCATTCGCACTAGTTCCATTGCTTTGTTCCATGATGGAACTAGGTACTGCGAATGTTTTTTCGTGTTAGTTCCATTTAGGTCCTATGTATAAAGATGAAATGATGGAACTACTGCGAAGGTACTCAAATAAGAATTCTCATTTGTACCATTATGTAAATTATACATGGATAGGTTAAGAGAAGCATTCAACTTCTGAAATACCTCAGCATGTTTGGTTACTAATTTAATTTAGGTCAACATTATTAATAACATAATCTACCACAATTATTAACACAACAGCATAGCCAACATTACGGTTATTTAACAATAAAACTTACGAAGTACTGGGTGAAAATCTGACCTACGGCCCCAGGAGTATAGGTCATATTAGTTAATGCATATTAGGAGTAGTTGAGCAAAAAAACAAAACATTGGCTCAAATTAAACATACTTTGTGATACGGCCGCCATAATCAATAACGTAAAATACCTACCTACATAATTATGTTATAGAGTAAAATAATACTGGGTGACAGAGCATTGCTTAGTTTAAACACTGAGTACCTATACTTAGATACAGATAAAGGGGGTTGCGGTCTATTTGGACTGAATGTTATATTGTACTAAAACCGTAATGAACAAATCTTAAAATGACCTTTTCCCATAATGACTGATTTTCGAAATGTCTTTGATGTGTAATGTCCGATAATCATTATGTCTGACGGGACATGTACAATCAGGTGCAACATCAGTACTTCATGCTGGAGTATGTTATACTCTGGTCAATACACTGACAATAAAAATATCCTTGTTTCATCAAAGTTCCATCACCAAAAATGTCCTACTCGTGTTCTCAACATATTTTCTACCAGTTAGTGTCGCAGTATCTTCTCTTCTTCGCCATATTATTTCTGATCTTAGATCTTTTGAGTGACGACTGCACTGGAGTTCTAGGTACGAGTAATGATTACAATTATTAGTATTAGACTGGTTTAGTGGCTTAGTTGGTAGTAGCTCTGCCTGCGAAGCCGAGGGTCGTGGGTTAGATCCCCACCTGAGTATTTTTACAAGGGCAGATTTAGAAATTTGTCATCATCTTTAGCTTTCCCAGAATCTTTCGAGGGCATCAACTGCTAACCCGCAATTGGCCAACGTAGTGGACTATGGTCTTGTGTCATTGTTTAAAAAGGCCACGAGTCTCAAGAGCATAAAGTTCAAGAATCCTCTTTAGTGGAGATAGAGGTCTTTACTTTAA
This sequence comes from Ectropis grisescens, assembly GCA_017562165.1. Lineage (NCBI taxonomy): Eukaryota > Metazoa > Arthropoda > Insecta > Lepidoptera > Geometridae > Ectropis > Ectropis grisescens. The sequence continues at coordinate 16,964,816 of CM029772.1, forward strand.
TTAACCGACTTCCAAAAAAGAGGAGGTTATCAATTCGACCCCTATATTTTTTTATGTATGTTACCTGATTTCTCGAAAACCCCTACACCGATTTTAAAATTTCTTTTTGTGTTCGGATGGGTATGTTTCCCGAATGGTCCCATATAAATCTTATCGAAATCGGTCGGGTAGTTTTTGAAATATGAACCATAAACTAAAATTTTGCGTACAATTTTCTGGATGACGTAGTTGTAGATTTCACAAAAGTTATGAAACTCGAGCCTGTCAATACGAAATTGTGGAAATTGATTAATAAAAACTTGTTTTGCACTAAAAAGGTAAAATAAACTATTTTCGTACAAAAAATTAAACCGACTTCAAAACCACAAATAGGCACTCAAAAGCGAAAAATAAACTAAAATCATTATTATAAGCGCTACTCACTCATCTATTTGAAGTCGGTGCCATTCAGGTCAAAAAGTTAATAGATAGATGCCATGTGGGCACATGGTAAGTAGGCACAGGTACCTAAGTAGTATCTATCTACTACCTGTTAGATTTTACTGGCACCGACTTCAAATAGATGAGTGAGTAGCGCTTATAATAATGATTTTAGTTTATTTTTCGCTTTTGAGTGCCTATTTGTGGTTTTGAAGTCGGTTTAATTTTTGGTACGAAAATAGTTTATTTACTTAACACACTCAATTTGATACGACTGAAACATTGCCACTTCAGGTTGCTAATACGCCGAAATGTATCGGTTACTTCTTTCTGTGATATACAAGTATACCTCTAAAAACTACTAAGTAGGTACTAAAACTTGGGAGAAAGCTCTTTGAAAACAGCCTACATCTATATATCTTATCTTTACAGTTGCAGACGTCTTCAAATGCCAGTGTACACGTATTGGCGTTGTAGAAGATGGATAAATCTATATACCATATTATAAGTGCTCTCGCAAAATAGCGTGCGACTGGATGAGAAGGCCTGCCTACCAAGTACTTAGTGACCTACGTCCAGCAAAGAACAGTCGTGGGCTGATGACGATGACTATGATGGGTAAATTACTTAGGTTAGGTTACTCAGATGTTACAGGTAACGAGGCTCGTGAAACAATTTAAAAATACCAGGTTTTTTCCAAGAATAACTTATGTGTGGTGTAAATATAGCAGTCTGCTTAGTATTTCCAATGACTATTATACCTACCTACTGTTGAAGTGTGAGACGATGACGACGATATTAACTATTAGTTTAGAATAATTACGTTTAAATATGAAAATCTTACCCAGTGTCCAGCGCCGAAAACCCACCAGAAGCTTAAATTATCCCATTCTTTGTAATATCCATTTCTGACTCCATCGATAGCGGTTCTTTCTGCATTTGAGAAATTTGCAGCTCCGTGCCATCTCAATTTGTGAACCCAGTTTGATGCTCCTAAAAATAGAATTGTTAAGGGTTATGTAATGTATATTGAACATCCTACGTATATTATTACAAAGGTAAAAGTTTGTATGTTTGTTACTCAATCACGTCTGAACGGATTAGGATAAAATTTGAAATAGGTACAGTTAGATTATCAAGGTCTGCAATTTTCAAAATTCAATTTTTTTATTTTTAAAATGATTAACACATAGTAAAACACATAAACAATCGTGATGTCGTTGCTTATAAATAAATATTTTTCCAAGTAGGTACAGATTTACAAATGTGTACATCATCACCACTGGCTGAAAACATCGCCAGGACACGGGCCTGATTTTAGAATCTTTCGAGGTCATGTGAAGCGAAGGCCTGGAGTCCCAGCAGTGGGAACATAGTGGGCTACAACTCATACTAAGTTGGTACATTATTTTGTGATTTTAAGCTAGTCGTAGCTGAGCTGGGATAGGTAAACCACGTGACACAGCTAGTATGAAAATAATTTACCTGCTATAGGTGCAACGACATCCAAATTTCCGTTATAAACTACAACTTTCAGGTTCGTGTTGTTCAAAATGTTCTCGACTGCAAAAATAGAAGAATTAATTTGACACAATCATTATAAATCTAAAAATGTAACTATTATTTCTGAAGTACAATTTTTGTGATAAAAACTTACGAAATGTATATGAAGGCATTACAAAGTTACTCTGTAAACGATAGTAAGCTTTTTCACTAATATAATTCCAGTGAATCGTTTGATTCACATTGCGAAACGTAGGCTTAACATAAGTATTTATTTTGTGATTCAACATTTCAAGATCCGGGAAAGGCATCTTTTTATTATAATTATTGAAATTATAATGCTCTCTTTCGTTTAGAAATCTATACATTTTTGTGTCTAATTCAAGTGCTTCGCTATATGCTGCGTTGTCGATAGCACGAGCAAGTTTTTGAGCGAACCTTTTTGCTTTTAAATAATTATTTCTATCAAGCGCACCCTGAAACAAAACAATAAAATATTGTTAGTTCAAATCATTACATTTGTAATTAAATAGTCCGTAAAATTATCGGGGTACTGTAGGTTTTTCTCAAAAACCTTGACTCTCCTGGTCTTGACACTGTCCTTGTGAGAGAAGGCCTCGACTCGCTGTAGTGGGAAAATCTGTAGTGGGCCGTTTATTCTTTTCAAAAAAAGAAATGAATTAAACTGTCCTTTACGGTGATGTGGTTTTTTTGAGTTTAAATAATAACGTTGGAAGAAAGTTTTACCAAAGTTGGCTTTTTATTCATAATTTATATGTCGATAGTGGGTCGGCGCACTGAGATAGATACGAGATAGATAGATAGATAAACTCTTTATTGCACTTAAATTATAAAGAAAAATAACAATAACACAGAACAAAAAACTGAGTTGTAGGTTGTGGTTTTGGTTCCAACCCAGGACAGACCTATTCAAGTGGGATTTTTCCGTGTGAATTTCTGTGAATTTTATTCATGTTTTTAAAATTGAGTAAACGCTTACTATATTTTGGGACTAAATGGCGTTATGTATAAATATGACTTTTTAGTACGGCGATCGTACATATACTTACTATTTGGTACATAAAGTCGGGTTGCACTAAAGAGCTCTCTTTAGGATTAACCCATCCACCGCCGATGCCAATTCCTTTAAAATTCATCTTGAGATACTTTTTCTTAATTGCCTGTAAAAATACATAGCAATAAATTTTAGTATGAAAACTAACGTGGTTATTACACATTTTACATAAATACACGGGTAACTCACGTATAATGTAGTCAGTCCAGTCCGACTCAAGTTTCGATCGCGTCCGGCGATCTTTTTCAAGGAGAGTGCGCGCGCGGGTTCGCAGCTCGTTAAGCACAAGATACAATTGTAAGGATTTTTAAAACTTAGGTCAGTAGTGTGATATGTTCAGGCCTTTTTAGGGTTCCGTAGCCAAATGTTAAAATACGGGACCCTTATAGATTCGTCATATCTGTCTGTCCGTCCGTATGTCACAGCCACATTTCGCCGAAACTATAAGAACTATAGGTACTATTGAAACTTTGGTAAGTATGTATTCTGTGAACTGCATTAAGATTTTCATACAAAATAAAGAAAAAAACTATACATAGGGGGGGGAAAAAAACTATACATATATTTAGGGGGTGTCCCATACTTAGAAATAAAACTCAAAAAAAAAATTCCATCAAAACCACACGGGTTATCTATGGATAGGTTTTCAATAATGATATTGAGGTGTCTGACATTTATTTTTTTCCAAACTGAATAGTTTGCGCTTGAGTTTCTTCCAAACTGGTAAAAACTTAAACGTTCAATATTTCATAGTAGGTATAGTATTTGTTGTCAGCGAACCGCGGTTTTACGCGCATAGTTCTCGTTCCCTTTATTTTACCGGGATAAAAAGTAGCATATAGAGGTATGTTCTTCCAGACTAATATTGTTTTTTCTATAAAGAGTGACGATACGAGCAGGACACGTGCCTGATGGTAAGCCTGCCACATAACAGCACAGTGACACGCAGCTATTGAAACATGAAGAGTCCAAATCATTACCTAGCACTGCACTGCGCTCGTCACCCAGAGATCTAAGATGTTATATCTCTAAGCCCTGTAATTTCTCTGGAAACATTGCCCTTGAAACCGGAACACAATAATGTTTGCACATTACAGCTTGGCGGTAGAATAACTGGCAAAGGTGTGGTACTTTCCCAGGCGGAATCTGCCAAGATTCCTATCACTACAGAATAATGTCTGTGTTCTTAATTTCATCCAAACATTGACATTTATAATTTACTTGCACTGCCCCAAGGTATTACCCACGCCTTCCCCTAGTTCCCACTAGTTCCCCTTCCCGTTATTTTCTGGGATGAAAAGAAGCCTATGTGTTCTTTCAGACTAAAATCTTACTGTGTTCCAAATTTCAACCAGATCCGTTCTAACGTTACGACGTGATTGAGCAATAAAACAAACCAATAGCAACTGTGTTGCCAGACATATTGCATGCCTCTAGAAGAAGACGCCCGTTTGCATGGCCCAACTTTTAAAATGTTTTGTATCACCTTATATTATCTGCAAACAGCAATAAACATTTTTGTATGTGTAGTTTATACCAAATAGGTATCCAAACATCCAAACATTTATCATTTTTGACATTTATAATAATAACTGGAAGTCCGCCCCGGCTTCGCCCGTGGTATATTATATAACACTCATCGGGATCCCGTACATATCCAACAGTGAAAGAATGACTGAAATCGGTTCAGCCATTCCTGAGAATATCGCTTTCTAACAAAAAACCTCTTCAGCTACCTGCTACGCCACCTGTCGGAAATTGGTCGTACCAACTCAGATATAGAAACAAATTTGATTAGCAAAGGTATTTTCCAACTTCTTTAGCAAAGGTTTATATTCAATGACGCAATCTTACACATGCTGTCATGTCAAAGCACGCTACGAAAACTCTCAAAAAGGAATATTTTTTCCCCGTTTTTGTTACATTCTTGATTCATGCTGCGCTTCTATTGATAGTAGCGTTATGTTCTATAGCCTAAAGCCGTCCTTGATAAATGGACTATCCAATAGAAAAAGAATCTTTCAATTCGGACCAGTACTTTCCGAGATCCTAGCGTTTAAACAAACAAACTCTTTAGCTATACAATATTAGTATAGATAGGATAATATAAGTAGGATAAAAAACCGTTTAAAAACGTACCGTGTGTAAAAGTAACGCCAGTCTCGGAGTTATTTTTCCACCGTAGCTCTGCCCGATGATGTAGGTGGGAGTTTTGCGAAACTCTTTGCGTCTTCTTAAAAATTGCCTTATAGCTCTCGATAAGTCAATAGCTGGAAACGATCAACCTCGATATTACTTATTTTTCTTTTAGATTAGGTACGTGGCCATATCGCGTGCTTTTGAGTCATAAAAAATTTTGAAGTTTAAGAATTGAGATTTGGGTTATTTCGCAATATGTGATGTGTATACTATTAAGAAGTGGGATATAATAAAATTGTAGTGAGCTGTTGTGATATCTACCCTGACTAGGACAACCTGAGACTAGATGGAGTAACGATATACGAGAGACTGAGGGCTGAGTGGTATAGTATAGGAGAGGCCTATGTCCAACATTGGACGAACACACGCTGATGATGATCACGATTGTGAAACTAAAAACAGTACCTATGTAAGTAAGTATTTGAAGTTATTTTTTCGGGTCAAGATGTGCCACTTACAGGCGTAAATGAATCCCGCGGTATAACCCACTCTACTCCTTAATTTTCCTCAATCAGAATGTTATTTTTTAATATTTCAATATGCTTAATGCCACCGTTTAGCAATTTGTTGTTGTTTTAATTGTCTTACACATTTATATTTACTTTTTATATTACGTCCGCTAGGGGTGCCGATCTAAATTTTCATAAAGTTCCTAGTATTAAAGCCACATCACCGGAGATGAAAGTAGTAATATTAGAAGTCGTAGTTCACCTTTAATATTAATATTAGGTATTAGGTCGTAGAATAAATCAAACATACACATTCTGATATTTTATGGTAGAAGCAAAAGGACGTTTTCCCTTTTTATTGTAATCAAGTAATAAAGTACAGCGTTTTCTTAATTTAAATGTACCTAATATGTTATTTTAAATAATTTTTTTTGAATGCGACTTCCTATAATACGTCATTATAAAATATGCCGAGTGGTGGCCCACCCCCCTCTTGTCCCACCGGCGGTAACTACAGACAGACCTTAGGTACAGTTTGGTGTTTTATCTGTAGTTGTTTCAACTGTGCCTTTTCGTAGTCAATAAATAAAACTGCCAGACGGAACTAGATACGTTACCGGAAAATAACAAGAATCGTTAGTTGATCAATTCACTAGATAGTTGATCAACTTTCAGAAAATAACAAACGGCGGTTGAAATGTTTTTATTATTTAACGCAATGAATTTACGTTGGTTGGTCAACTAACGATGCCTAGCCGTCATTTAATACATAAATACGTTACGTGCAAATTACGTTTTTGCCGCAAGTAAAATCATCCACAAATGGGCCAAACGTTGCACAGCGTACTATTTAACGGTACACTGTTATCCGTCAATCAATGCACTGTTCTCTGATTGGTCGTTGACATTGATTATAAGCATTTGGCAAGTGTTTATTCAGAGTCCGTACCTACCGTCTACCCTCTGAGACCACCTGGGTGAACCGTGAGAAGTTTTTTTTACAACGGCGCATCTGTCAGATAAAATTTGAAAGCCCCTAACTTGATATTCGTGCACTTTTTGACACCGGGCACCCGTCAGAACCTTATTGGTCAGGCCCGCGTATCCGTAAACGGTCCGATTTAGTAATTTAACAACGCGGACGTATATATTATATTTCCCAAGGCTTTGACAGGTAAGCCGTTGTAAAAAAACTTCTCACGGTTCACCCGGCTAGTGGCCGGCGTAAAACACGTGTGTCGTTAAACCAATCAGCGCACACCTCGCCTTCGTCGAATTATTTAACGCCAAGACGCCGTAAATTGATCAATTTACTAAAAGACGTACATATGTTAAAAAATAAGTTTCAACTGCTATTTGTTGTTATTAGAAAGTTGATCAACTACCTAGTGATTTGATCAACTAACGATTATTGTTATTTCCGTTTACATATACATATTAAGTAGTTTTTTGTGTGTCTGTAGGTACTCTAAATTTATGATTTTTCTAGATTTTTGATTTCAAAATATATGTAGTTAGGTTAGGTTTTTTAAATCTGAACACTCCGTGAGCCCCGAACTGTTTTCATTAAAATTCGAATGATCGAGGATCTACTGTACCTAATAATAACATTTTATAATAATAATTGACATACCCATTTCACGATCTGAATTCACCAACAAAGAATCGTCAGTGGCATAACTAAATCCAGTACCCACTGGGTGGTCTATGAGTAATAGATTTCCTTTCCGTACCTGAAAAATTACAATTTTCTATGACACTTTACGGTTCATCATTTGCTTCGCAATGTGTATTCAGGATTAGCTCTACATACGGGCTCCGAGTCAGCACTGCCAGATCCGTTACACTCGCATCGAGCATCCCCAAAATTGGAAGAACTATCTGTGGCCTTTACAATAATTACTATTATATAGGTAATATTCTCATTTATAAGTATTACTCTCGTACAAAGGAAGCACATTTCGTAGGGGCATGCAACATGCTTTCCAATGTGCATTTACGATTAGCTCTACATCGCGTCCACAAACCGCTAAGGCAGTTCGGTAACCCCCTTCGGGCAGACCAAGGCGATCTTTGTGTGTCCCTACCGGCAGCCTAATCTGAAGTTGTATCGTCTGAGGTGCCCTTGCGTTAGTCGTCGTACGAAATGCAGTATTAGTCGCTGAATTCCATAAGTACCTATATAGAATGCTTTCAGGTAGGCATATCCTACGTACGAGTAGGTACATAAATGTAGTTAAGGAGTTTAGGCTAGTGGAGCCCTGCGCCTTCTGCGTTAAAGGCCAAAGTTCGGTAGACTAAGGCTAACTAACATAATTATGTATTTTCATTTGTAAAAAAATATGTTTTTTACGTTTACTTTAGACAATTCTTACGTGCGTATGATGGCAAGCCAGTATACGTCAGTAAACTCTCTTCATTGATCAAAAGGCCTCATTGTAAGCAGTGCGTACGAACGTAGGTATGACTGCGTGCACGACGCGTCACATGTTTTGAATCAAACTAGTAGGTAACTTAAATAAATATTATTTTGTTGTAATGTTTCCAGGTTTCGGTTTAGTATTAGTTCAAAAATTATTAAAATACCTTACCCATGTATGATTCCTAGGTTCAAAATCCATAGTCAAGGGACCAATTTCAGCAAAATTCCCGATACCACTAGCCGCATAACCCGGCCCGCCTTGTATCCAAATTAAAAGAGGTTTAGTGTGAGCGTCAGTCTTATTTCCATTTGCGTAGTATAGTTGATAGAACAGAAAGACCCCAGGTCTTACTTGGAGATAGCCGTGGGCTCTCTGCTTCATAAATGGTGAGCGCTTTACGGCATCAACGTAAGGGTTTTGTGTACTGGTTACTGTGAAAAGCAAAACGTGTTTTAACTGAGTATCTGCCATTCTCATTCTTTATGGATTTAGCCGACTAAGTATAATAATATTACCAGGTCTCACTCTGGCATAGACTGGATGACAAAACCGGCGCTAATGCCTGAGCGACACGAGGCTAGTTTTTTAAGGTAGGATGGCAAGCTAGTGTTATTAAGTTAGCAAACTAGTATTTACTTCTAGCTTCGTGTAGACATAACTAACGTTGCATAGCGTTGTCTACACGAAGCTAAAAATACTAACTTGCTAGCTTGCTTAGACTAGCTTGTTATCCTAGCTTGAAAAACTAGCCTCGAGTCGCTCAGGCATTACCAAACGCTATTTAGATGATTTAACTTTCTTAGCATGTCTTAAATAGCTTAGGTAGTCGTTTGTCGTTGAGGAATGAATCCTTCAAAGGGTCTACTTTAATTGCGTTTAAATAAATCTTCACTAGTTTATAATAGTTTAAATTCAATCATATCTTTAGACGCGAAGTACAAATACCTACGTCTCCGATCACGTAATGTAACAATGTTCTCGATTGTAAAGCGGAACGTATTCTCTATACAAACATGTGCTAATGTTACGAGACACTATCCCTTCAGTTTGCTTAATGCATAAACTAGCTTACCCAACTTTCTTCTAATTTTATGTTTAGATAAATCTTAAACAGTTTCAGCAAGTTATGTTCAGTGCAGTGCTCCAATATTATTGTACTTAGCTAGGTAAATTAGCCATAAATGTATTTATATCCACGTAGTTTCCGTTCCCGTTATTTTACCGCGATGAAAAACCTATGTATATTCCAGACTATAATCAATAATATTTATTCCAAATTTCAACTGAGGTTCCGATGTGATTGAGCAACAAACATCAAAACATCTACACTATCGCATTTGTAATACCTAGTGTTGCAAAGTAGTCAAAATTCGGCTAAACCGATTTTAATCTATTATCTATTTGACCACAGACTATAACAATAAACAAATGAGTTTTATGCATGTGTGTCAAATAGGTACATGGTAGTGTGAGTAATGTTTTTTAATGAATTAAAGTATATTTTCAAGTAATTAAAAAAAACATTAGCATTCCGCACGCCTACTCTACCTCTATATAAATTATAAGTGTGCGAAATATCATATTTGTAAATGGAAGACTACAAAGTTTTGTTTCACGTATCAATGTATAAGATTTTTTTTAATTAAACCTGCAAACGTTGGGCATCGAAGCACTAACTCATTGAAGACGGACGATTTCTTGCTGTTATAATCTGCATAGGTACCTACTTATTTTATTTTGTTTATATTATGCTTGTAGCAGATAAATAAGTTCAAGACTTTGGGCCTTACCCTGAGATATTAGACAACAAATCTCTGTAAGTACAATAATCTTATCTTACTTGACACTGACCTTCAACCTAGAGCATCGCACTCTAAAACGTTTAGCGGAGGAGTAATTGATGTTAAGCATCTCCTTTGCCAAACTGTCACTTTTAATATATATATATATAATTTGAATGCAGATAATTTAAAGAAAATTTAAAGAACTTACCAAGTATAGACTCAAAACAAGTAACACTTAAAAGTGTTGCCATCCACAATAGGAAAATTTTCATTTTTGTAAAATTTCACACACTTCTTCACGACACTAGCGCTCCAGAGGAATACTTCAAATCGTTTAACACTGGGTAAAGTTGACACATGTGATGATATCACTACTACAATACCTACCTAATACTCGAATTGGATTAATTAAGTAAATTAACACAATACCGGGATACCATAGCTAATTATGTCACGAGGTTTTCATTAAATTTTTAAAACTTCAATTGGATTACGTGAAATGATCCAGATAACGAATTAAATTAGTTCCATTCCATAATTAAGTAACATTTTTTAAATAATTATGTTAGATTAAAAGACTTGAGAAGTAATAGTTACGCAGTGGCGTTACTAGAAGATATCAGTACACTGAGCTGGCTTTGTTCTCACTTCGCTACTTACGCAAGGATCTGACAAAATAGCAATGATAAAAGGTTGCATATTGGTATTTTAAAACTATGACGACACGAACAATGGAAGGTAATACCATAATATACTCTCAACCTGTAAATTACAAGGAAATTATTATTACTGAGTCTAGGTGTGTCACTCGCAGTACGCGATGCCATTTAGAATTAAATGTAATTTTTTTCCGTTTTTTTTGTTTCAGGTCATTTGCCGCAGTATTTCAGACCTTACAAAAGCCAAAAGCCTATTTTTTTAAGCAAGGTTAAAATTATTATTATTTATTATATGACGTCAAATGTGCTCAATGAGGACAAGTTCTGTACAATCTGAACAGTAATTAACACATTCGTATCTCACGGAACTAATTCAGATTAAAATAAAACATTTTTGCGCATTGTTATATTTTTATTTAAATAGCAAGTCAACGAATGATCCGATTATGTTGTTGCGAGCTCTTGGGTTTCTGGAGGGGATTGTTAGGTGTGTTAGGTCTGCGGCGGTCGTAGAAAGTCCTCGCAGTTGTCGATTCATCTGCTACGGTGGGTATAATGGGCGAGACCCCGACCACGTGGCCAAGAGGCCCACCGACCACATTTGGTCGATACGTCATTTGCCCGTCCTCCGAATATTCGTGTATGGGCTTGATGTTATCTGCAACATTTATTACCATAAGCTTTTTATAATCAGTTATCTCGTCTGCATAATATTAGGCAAATATAGTAAATTATGAGTAATGTAGTTTTGATAAATCTTCCATACTTTTAATAGAAATTACCGTTTGCATGACATATGGTAACTTGAGATAGTGTAGTGTAGTTTTTTTATTGCGATTGCGATTATTGTTTTTAATTTTTTAGAATAATTACCAAAAGAAACTATCAAAAATAATTATCTATTTTTTATAGTACCTACTTATATAGTGTGACAAGATAAAACAGGGCATGTGCCTGATGGTAAGCAACATGCCTGCCCATAACAGCACAGCACACGCAGATATTGGAACACGACGAGTATATATCTTTACCTAGCACCCGCACTGTACTCGACACCCGGAGATATAAGGTGTCTTTTTCTCTTAGCCCAGTAATTTCTCTTCAAACATGCCCTTCAAACCGGAACACAGTAATGTTTGCCCACTAATGCTGGACGGCAGAATAACTGCCAAAGGTGTGGTACTTCTCCACAGAGACACTGCAAAGAGTATTCATCCAAGAAACTTATTTATTCGGTCGATTCACACAGTTGATTCTGCAAAAGTAAAGTCGACGCTGAGGTTGATGACAATATCGTGCCTGTTATTGCTTGATCGAAGATTTATGACGAGTCTCCGATTATCGGAGGTCATTTTAATTTGGATAGATCGTTGTATTTAACAAATGTTCTTAGATGTGTAAGTGTTTATTCTCTTATTCATCATCATATCTCATGCATAAATTTTTGGAGTCATTAATTTATTTATCAAGTGGCGCTCAATTCCCGTGCCTTTTCTCGGAATAAAATGTAGCGTATGTGCATATCAAGGCAATATTCTAATTGTGCTCTAAATTTGGACATTATGATCCATTTAACCGTTCCGACTGAGATTTGGCATTTAGAATATTAGCAGGATTACGAGAATACCTATTATCCTAGAATACCTATTATAGTTTTGTGCGTCATAATATAGGGTTTTCTTTTAATACTGCTTAATTACTTATCTAGACTAGTAATTATAATGAATCGGTAACTAGTCCTAGGATCAAGTTAAAATAAAGACGAGTGATCGACCTGGGTGCTGATTCACAACGGAGTTGGAATGATTCCGGCACGGGCTAATGATCCTAGTCTACGGTATTCTAAACAGAGAAGACCAAGACTCAGAGATTTGATTCCGTGTCGAGATCAATCCGATTGCGTTGTGATCAGGGTACTGATGTCGAGATACTCTTACAGAATAGGCTGCATGCCCAGTACGGAACCGTGACGGTTTTATATTCCTTAAAAGGACGAGAGTTGTGTCGTATCAACTCTTGTCCCATCTTGGACAGCGGTGGTTATGTCACCAATTAGCACGTTCTCAAAGTAATTTCCAACGCGGTTTGCGACCGATTAAATCAAAATTCAAACTAACCAGCTGATTTTTTAAAAAAATATTATGATTGTCGTCTGTAACATTGGGAAATCATTTTAAATAAAAAATGGCAGTATTTTTTTTATTAATTTAGCCACTCCACAGACTCCGGGGTCCGTGACCTTTGTCATTACAAGTATAAATTTTGTTTTACATATATCTTGGATAAGGAGAAGAAGAGGAAAATAGGGGGGTGTTGTTAACATTTTAAACCTAGCTAAATTTACCTTTTTAATTCTAGTACTAGCCGCCTCCTCCCGGCTCAGAGCCTAAAAATGTCAGTCTTAAAACTTATAACATATTATTTAAGTATTAAACAGCAGCACTAATGTTGTACAGAATTCGTCACCTGGATTGCTACAGATAAGTGTATCTGTACTCATACGTAATAGCAGTGGCTATTAAGCATGTTGCTGACAAAAACTCACAAGATTTTACCCATCCAAAAAAAAAGTCGGTTTACGAACGATAGTTTAACGCAATAACAAAACATTGATGAAATGATTGCATACAATACAATCGAGTAGAAGAGATATAGATGCGGCTTAAACCTACAATGAGCGTAACGGTACAATGAGCGTAACGGGACACTTTTTCGTGGATGCAGCCGGTGTTCATCGACTTATTAGACGTTGTCACGACAAAAGCGACTAACCTTCCTTCTTCGCCACTCTAACGCTACGCCACTACATTACCATGTCGGTGTAGCAAGCGTATAAGATTTTCCACTACTACAAAATTGTTGGTCTGTAAAGTTGGTTTATGGACGATAGTTTAACGTGACAACATCATAACGAAAATTTGGTTTCTGAGCGTAACGGGACAATTAGCGTTACGGGACAATGTGTCATCCTTTTTCGTACATGCAGCCAGCGTTCATCGATTTGTCACGTCAAAAAGTTATGAACGCGGCTACAGAAACTTTCACTACAAACATATTTTATCAAGTTGGACAGTAAATGATGGAGGAAACAAATAAAAATAATACCTACAACCGATTTAAAAACCTCTAACCTAGCCTACACGTTAACGGACGTTTGTTGAAAATTTGGGTAAAATCATAACAAATTACATAACTCAGTTATTACAGATTGAAGTAAAATTAGGGAAATCAGTATTTACCTGAAGGATACTGATGCTGTGGTGGCCTGTACTCGTTTGAGCCGAAGAATCCACCGGACCAATACGGCGGCCTTGTTGCCGGATAGGAAGGCTTCTGTGGCCGATTTATAGTTGGTGGCCTAGTAGGTCTCTGTGGATAATTAGGCGGCCTTTGAGGTGGCGGAGGTGGCGGCCTTTGGGGTCTATTTGGCGGTATCGATGGACCATATGGTGGTCTATCGGGGCGATTTGGCGGTCTATCAGGAAAATTTGGAGGTTGGTTTGGGTAACCGTCAAATCCGAAGAATGAACGGATATTGAAGCCTCTGTTGGCCAGGCTGCCTTGCCGTCTGTTTCCTTGAGGTGTAACTGAAAGAAAATAAAAATAATATTTATTTAGCAAAGTAACACATAAGTACAAAAAAATCATTAATAGGCATGATGACTAAAAAGACAAATTAGTCAAACAATTAGATTCTTAAAAAATATTGTACACATTTTTTTTTGTTCATAAACAAAAAATGACGAAGATACTGTGCTTAGAACTTTGGAAGGACGTCACATCATGTTACGATTTTTACGAAGACGTGACGTTACAAGGAACAACCCCCCATTCCGGTAGTTTGTTGATCTATGTACATCTTTGTCGATATTTTATTAATTGATAAAACAAAAAATATGTGCCCCATATTTTTCCATGTACCTGACGTATCTACTAATTAGAATACTATTTTTTTGATCCAGTCATCATCCTAATTGAAGCTTCCCCACAAGGCTAGCCTGTATCGCGGAACAAGATACGATTGTCCTGTATGAATTTGGTGAACTATAATAACATGAATTTGAGGTAAATAGGGTTTTATAATGAATATAAGAGGTAACAAAATACCTAAAATATTATAATATTCAAATTCGTGTAACGTTTTCAAGTTGGGCATTTGTTAGATTTTATTTTTAATTTTAAGAATTTTAAATTATTATAGAATCTGTGAGCTCTTTTCAGAGTCCACCTAGGGAAATAGTTTATAGAATCATATTACTTTTTTATTATTTTCACATAACTTTTCAGTAATTTTATTATTTGCCAATAAGATAGATTTATATATCCGGTTGGAGCGTACGGTGCTAGACACTGATTGGAATTCTTCATGTTCAAGCATGCTGATTATTAGCGTCAGAAGTTATCAGCTACGCATTGTTTCACTTTTACTCTATCTTATAAAAAACCTACACATATACTTTGGATTCTATTTTCTAAAGAATATGTAGGTACCAAATAGTACCTAGAATTCATTACTCATTATTTTGGAATTCTGATTCTGAATTCCGATTTTTTTTACATAAACCGATATTATATTTCTGTAAGGAAGGAAATGGCCATATAAGGAAACATGTAGGGAATGCATAGTTTACGCAAGCAACTATCTATACTTTTAACCTACACGTTTAACACCTACCTACCGGAAAAAAAGGAAAACAAACATCAAATTGTTAATTAATTATTGCATATAATAGTTGTCAGAGTCCATTTAAACACACACAAAAAAAAACATTAAAATCAGTCCAGCCGTTTAGCAGGAGTTTAACCTTCTGCGTGTGTGTTACAAACACATAAAGTTTACACCTTTTTTATCTGGTGTGTGTTACAAACATATAAAGATATTGCAGTTTACGCCTTTTTATCTGGTGTGTATCTTTACACAAACGTATTCAACGTTTACATAAATAATGAGCCGCAGTAGTAAAACAATGATAATGCAAGGGCAGCAGAAAATGTTTAAACAGGGTTACACAAAACGAGTACCTACATATCATAAGTTGAAAGAGGCATGATATTCTTACCATTTTGAACAACTTTTATGTGTATTGTGGGATCATACTTTTTTTAGTTATAACAAACAATTCCGCTGTTTCTAAAATATGGTCTTTTTTAGGATATTTATATTTATTGTCTTTTACTCTCTCGATTTGGACTCGATTTAAAGTAAGGAAATGCCAGATTTTTCGAGATTTTATGGCCTGGGAACATTACTCGGCTGATATTTTTATCGAGCTAAGTAACAGTCTTACGATTTTCCAGAAAGAATCTGAGATGGAACTGCTCGTCTAGGTTTGCCCCGAAGCATTAATTAATTACGTGAGATGTTCAAGGGGGGAAGGGGGTCGAGTCAAATCTCACGTGGGGTAGGGGGTGATCTCGGCAAAGGTCACGTCATTTTTTTTTCGAAAAAAAAATGTGTTAATTCTCTGAGAAAACTGTGAGAAATTGAGTAAAAAATGTGTAAAATTCTCACGTGAGGGGGGGTGGGTAGGGTAGAACAAAATCTTACCTAGAGGGGAGGGGGTATCGAAAAATCGACAAAATTAGCTCACGTAATTTATGCATACCCCCTAACGGCGATACGACTAAGAGGGAGTGACGTGCGTACGTATACTTGGCGATGGGCATCGCGGCAGTGGAGTATAGACTATATGAATTGCTAAATGTATGTGCTTGCAGAATATTCAAAGAACTGCACCGAATTGGATAACTTGGGTTTCAGAATAACGTTCGTAACGTAGTTATTCTGAAACCCAAGTTATAAGTTAAGGATTTTGTATTTTTCAATCTAACAATTTTTTATTTAACAATTCTCAGATAGGAATAGTCAGTCACTAAATGAGACATAAATACTGTCAGAGATCTTCAATACACTGATTGATAATAATGATTGTTCAGCAGACAGTTAAACGGGTTAATCGCTGTGACCAAAAAAAGGTGACTTTGCTAACCGGTGAACTTACTACCGAGTTAGTTCACCCAAAGTTAAAGCTAGTTTTAAATAATTTAAAGCGATGGGACAAGCAAAATACAAATATGTTATGATGTGTTATAATCAAAGAGTTTACATATACATATTACGTATAGAGTTGGCACAAACGCTTTACACCGAAATCACGGGTAGCATCTTTCTTGCCATGTCGCTCTTGTGGAAGTGTCATACTTCTGTCGCGGCACATCACTCTGTTGCCATAGAAAGTATGCACGTCATCTGCTTACGATTGACACAAAGGAACCGTTCGGAAAATCTAACTCTATACGTAGGTAGTATATGTAAACTTTTTGGTTATAACATGATTTCTTCTTAACCTACTTAGTTTTACTAATTAATATGGGCAAAGAATAGCTCTACAATCTGAACAACCTGATACATCTTTAGTTATCAAATATAATAAAAACCAAGTACGCAAATAAAATATTTACAATATGCTTAACTACAGATGTACATAAATTTTATTTAGAGAATAGACTGCAACGTATTCAGGAATTTTCCTTTATAATGCATTTAAGTGTCTATCTACTGAACTGGATAATTCCTGGGTTTCTTTGCGTATTAATATGATTCATTTTAAAACTGAGTACTATTGTAAGCTTGTTACGACGGTTTTTAAATTATGTAGAATACGGTACCTAACGTAGTGTAGGACGCCCTGAGGCTAGATGGAGTGACGATTTACGAAATCCAGTCGGTGGCGGTTGGAAACGTATATTCGAGGATCTTGCTCAGTGTCGTATTATCGGAGAGGCCTATGCCTAGCAGTGAACGAGCGTAGGCTGATTATGATGATGATCATGATATAGTGGAATATAGTTTTAATAGTGTTTTTTTTGTGAATAAAGTTTGTATACAAGAATCTGCAAGCCTGCCAGGACAGCCTGGAACTCGGTAGAGTAGCGATAAACATATTCCATCAAACAGTGAGTGTAAATAATTGAGAATACCTATGAGAATTGCACTGAAAAGCGAGTCCTGGGAAAGAACTCCTTTTGTAGTGGTAGGACTCTTTCCAGTTTGAAGAGCAATGTTTCCAGTGTAATTACAGGGTATAGAACACATAAAACATCTTATATCTCTAGGTAAGTTACGGCTGGTCTAGTCGAAAGAACAGCGACTGCCGATCCGGAGCCCCCGGTTTCAAATCCCACGCGCACCAATTGTTTTCGAAGTTTTACGCGTATTGCTGCTAACTTAAAACGATGAAGGAAAACATCTCGAATCAAATAATAGTGTGCTGGTTAAAGTCTTCTTCTTCTTCTTCGTCTTTTATTCGGTTGTGTTATTTATTCTTCTCCAATTCTTCATCTTCTATTTATTTCTTGCTTCTATTTGGTTGTGCTATGTATGTGACACATTTTGTAGTTTGGTATCTAAGCACAATCACGCCAACGTCTTGTGTTTCAGGATGTTCTTTTGTTTTTTTTGTCTTACGATGTTTTCCTTCACGGTCAAAGCCAGTGGTGATGACAAAATTGAACATCTGCTGAAACAATGCTCAGAGGTGCAGGGGGATTCGAACCTACTACCTCACGATTGTGAATTGCACCTTCTAACCACCACGGCATTACCTATTTGAGCCTTATGGCTGTTAATAATAATCACGTTTTCGATATAACACGCAATTTCAACTGAAAAAAATATTCCGCGGTTATAATTTTCGTATTTCTGGATTAATCGTATAGTGTCATTTTTTCATAATTAGAATACCATGTATCCCTTTCATCTGCATATACACAAGCATCATCCGTAACTCTGTAAGTATAATTAGCAGTAACCTGTATGACCGAGCTTTACTCGGTTTCCTTTCCTGAAAATACAGATAACGTTTCGCTAATGATAAAAAATGATAATTTATTACCCCCGAAACCCCCTGCATATTAAATTTCATGCAAATCATTGAAGCCGTTTCCGGAAATCAGATTCCATATACATTTATATACACATAGGCATTCAAGAATTGCTCGTTTAAAGGTGTTAGATATAGAAGTATTTGTTGCAGTTAATTTAAAACAAATAATTACTCTTACTTGAACTCAAATCATTCTCATCATAGTCTTCTATTTCGCCACAATCATTAGGGTCATCTTCCTGCGGCTGTTCCTGAAGATCGTTCTGGATTGGAGGGTCATACGAAGGATTGCCACCAGGCGCCAACAAATCGTAGAATGCCCCGAACGTGCGCCCAGTACCATACTGCCAGTTTGCTATGCGCTTGTGGGGCGCTATTTTATTCGTGGGGCATAGTGAAGGATTCACAGAGATTGCTGCTAATGGTACTACGCAGAAAAGCGCCTGTAAAAATTAAGTAGTTGTATATTTCTGCATATTAAGGTTTTAACTACGACGGGGACCATAAAAATATATCTATCTAATCAAAAACCAGAAGGCTGCTGCTATGCTGAAATAGGACTGAGCAGGTCACCTCTATCATACGGCAAAACCACTACTTATGAGTACCATACCACCACTGACTGTGTCCCGGATGGCAAACGGACACCAGGTGCCGACCTGGTGTCCATTCCAGAAATAAATAAATAAATATTGGTAGACAATTCACACACAACACCATCTGAACCCAAACTAAGCAAAGCTTGTACTTTATAGAAAAGTTCCAGAAAGAGGTGGAAAGATGGGTTAGAACCCATCATGTAAGCCAATTCTTGTTGTGGACGTTAGCTCTCCATCAGTTAGACCATTAAAGAGAAGTATATGGAAAGCCTTTGCTCAGTATTGAAACAAGATAGGCTAACAAATATCATCTAAAAATGTATACCTAGCTATATCTTTTAGGCAATTAATCATTTTTAGAATCCGATGAACACCTTCGATACTCGATTGACAAAAACAATAAGTTATCACTAATCATATCATATCACACGTAAGTTATCCGTTCACAAATTAAAATAACTTTAATTTAAAACCGGCGACTGCAAAATACCAACAATAAAAAACAATTAAAAACTATTTAAGAACACTTGGGTGATTGAGAGAAATCTGACGATATCTTAATTGTCAAAATCCATCCAGACCTTTGGAAGATATGTGGGAATAAATATTATAGGGAGATGTGGAATAAAGAAAGTTACAAACATACAAGATACGCGCGAAAAACATAACCCTTCTTTCAGTCGGGTAAAAAGACAGAAAATCGTTACAAAATTAAAAATGTATGGGGAGAGATGTTTGATCGTATTGAATTATTTAATTTTAAGGTTCGCTCGTTGTTTTACTAGCACACTAGGTGATTTAGATACATTAAGGGATAAAAAATACCTTTATAACTTACCACTAAAAATCTGATCTCGTAAAGTTTTCCCATCCGCGTCATCGTGTTCGAAGATAGGTCACTCAGCAACGAATCGCCACAATATACCGTTCGAATTGAAGCACAATTGTTGTCTGCCGAAAAAAACTAACGAAATATTACGATTATGGAGCACCCACGCAAACATTATGTCCCAAGATATCATCAGCTCTTGGGCAATGCCCGAACCTTATACGTCGAATCATAAATTACCACCAAAATTAGCAAAATTGCAAATACGTAATAAGGTTAGTAGGACAATGAAATATCAACAACCACTGATAAATTAATTTCTTCTAAATAAAGCTAATGACATTAATTTCGGACAATAATCGTGTTTTGATATGATAGTTTATTCCAGTATAAATGTTTAGCTACCATAATAGGGTTTACATATTCAATTAATATGTGTCTACGTTTAACTAGATAAATGTTCACATCTCATTATCACCAAACAGGTGGTAAATCATTTATCTCTGGCTATGGCTTAGACATTGCGACATTTTTTTTTATAGTCCCTAGGTATAGAATTTCAAGACATGAGCCTGATGGTAAGCAACATGCCTGCCCATAACAGCACGACACGTAACTATAGGAACACGAAAAGTCATTTCCTAGCACTGCACTGCGCTCGTCATCCTGAGATATAAGGTTGTATTATCTCTATGCTCTGTAATTTCACTGGAAACATTACAACCGGAACACAATTTTTTTCACACTACTGCTTGGAGGCCTATTAAAATAATTATTAACTAGAACGTTCGATTTCACAATCCAGAGGTCGTAGGTTAGAGTCCCATCTGCACCTATGAGTAAATTTCCAAGTGCAGGTGTACGACTTTTTACCACCACTGAGTTTAACGGTGAACGAAAACATCGCGAGGAAACCGGTTCCAAAGAGACATATTTTCAGGATATCTGCCAACCTGGACTTAGCACATTGTAGTTTATGACCTCGATTCTCTTTATTTGTGAGAGAAGACCCTAAGTCCAGTAGTAGTGGTAGGACTCTTTGCAGAGTCCGTCTCGGGAAGTACCACAACATTGCTAGTTATTCTACCGTTAAGCAGTAGTGTCCAAACATGACTGTGTTCCAGTTTGAAGAGCAATATTTCCAGTGAGATGAATCTTATAGCTCTGAATGACGAGCGCAGTTCAGTACTAGGTAATGATTAGGACTCTTCATGTTCAAATAGCTGCGCGTCACTGTGGTGTTATGTGGCAGGCATGTTGCTTACCATCAGGCACATGTCCTACTCGTCTCGTCACTCTATGCTATTGTAGGAGCACGTATGTGTACGTGCCAGATGTAGTATATAAGTGGATGGCAGTGGGGAGCGAGTAGTCTCTCGCCCCGCGTCACTTATCACAGTACAGTAACATCAATATAATCAGCAGTTTATACAGTGACGTGGTTTCATTTCCATCTCCAGTACCAGTAACACCTACACTATTAAAAAAAGATTATTCCTTTATTTGTAGTTCATAGCATAATCAAAACTGTCTCAATGTATGTTCCCACAACGCTTCCTTGTGTACTTGTTCCCGGTTTAAGTTTTTCATGAAACTATTTATTAATACTTACTACGTATTTAATTTCATTATAGGTATGTAAGCTTACAAACTACAAACTTACTTTATAATATTAGTGTGATTAATAAAAAAGTTCAGTCAAGTAAGTACAGATATTTATTAATCATAATAATTTAATTTATTAAACAAGTTCATGGACCGGAAAACAGGTAAATGATACTTAGTATCTAATTACAACAGTAAAACCCTAGAAATAGTAAAATCACAGCAATACATACTACATTATTATTGCAGGTTTATGACACCACACGAGGAAGAATAATCAAATAAATAACAATATCGAGTGTTCGAGAAGATGAATGGTAATCAGGAGAAATGTAATTTTCTATTGGATTGCTCGTAGCTCGAAAAAGCGACATCGTTTCATGGTTGACGTTCCAAAGACTCGACCGATGCGGTTTTACTCTAATTTTGTTGGAATGCGTTGTCCGAGTGGGATTTTCTTTTGACGTGACAACGTCTTATAAATTGGTTTGCCGGGTGACACTTCAAGAAACTGCGTTACGCTCCGCTCACGTTATGCGCTCACAACGAGAGCGAGTGAGAGGCACGCGTCCCTTCCACTCGGGCATGGTTAGCCCGCCTAAGAGCGAGAGAGACAGACATAAAAAGTGAAAGGCACGCGTCCCTTCCGTAAAATTATTTTACCACTCAAAGTCGTTGTCACGTAAAACTTTCGCCCGTATACCGACTTTACAGGCAACCAATTTTTTTTTTATAGTACAATCTTGTAGGCATTTTGACGAAAGAGAGTGAATCGGTTTCTTTTAGGTAAGCACGCTCTATCGGAGATCACATCGTCGCTGACATCAGTCGAAATAGGGGTCAAGTGTAATACAATACAATAGTTAAAAAGAAGTAAAACCAGCTAACGTTGACGCATCATCGACAGTTTCTGTTTAGGATTTTGGTGTTGGATAATCGACCTTGCCATTTTATCCTTAAAACATCGAAGACAACGCAAGTGAATGGTTAACTGATTATAATACATATCTCTGCTAACTTTGCTAACTTTTTTAAACATTGATAGACTTAAGATTTCACCATCTCGTATGTATAGGTATTGTTTTTAACCTTTCGTGATTTGTACACATTATGTAAACACTTAATGAACTTAATGACGATCAAACTACCATTTTTACCTTCTCGTCTGATGTTAAGCGACCGTACGGTCTACGTTAGAGCATATTATATAACCTAAAAAAAAAAAAAGGCAAGGTGGAGTTAGAACATCTCTCCAGCCTCTCGTCTCTATTCTCCACATACTCTCAGAAATAAATGTAACCTGTCATAAGCATAATTTAACGCCAATAAATTATATGACATATTTAGATACTTTTCATTTCACCTTTTCGAACACTTATTGTGATTTGTCTCTGCAATGGTCAACTGATTAATCAGTTCCAGTGCCATTTTATTAGAATGTATTCAAAATTATAGCGTTATTTCTGAAGCCGCGTCACGCTAAGACAGCATAGCATAAATATCTTGACTGTAGGTATTTTCATTGTACAAACTATTATTATTTATTGCTACTTGGTAGAATTACATGATTTTTTTAACAACAAGAAAAACAATTAAATGGCATGGTAAAAAAGAAAAGTGTTTTTATAAAATACATTTCATAGACAATCATAGACATAGATAATAGCAAACATCAAACTGATCCTACAGCACGGCATTATCCTTATAGTTAATGTTTAATTTATTTCATTCGACAACTGAATGTAATAAATTTTTCATTTCAAACCATTTTTCCAAAACCTTTTTCGGTCACGCGTCAGTCACCTCGAAATGCGTTTATTTGGTATTGCCATTCAGTGTGATACTGCTGCCAGCATGGTCAAGAATATAATTAAGATGTGCTTAGTTATAAGTAGTTAAGTACGTTTTAATTGTAATTTAGTTGCGTTGATAAAGATATTGCCTTTAAAAAAATAAAATAAGGTGCAGAAAAATATTAAGAATAATATACGATTCATCCAGCAAGGTGCTGAAATTTATTATGGTAGCAGTGACATCGTAGATACATAACAAACTAATTATTCATAGGTTAATGAACTAATATAAGCAGGTAGGTACATGAGAGTTTTGTTCGATACACGACTACATTGAAATTGATTTATACATTTTGCCACTCGTTCAGATCTCCATTGTATTACGAAATTTGTGGTGAGTCGGACGGATTGACCAAGTCGAATTGGTTTTACAACATTCTGCGTCATAGGAGCACGCAACACTGCTTCTGGAAATGCCATGATGCGAATTCGGCATTACAAATGTCATGATATTTTGTCAGTTATTTGTTTTAAAGTTATTCACTACATTTATATGATTAATTACGGAATATGTGTCGCTGTTGTATGGTGGAGCGAGTCTCTGATATTTCAATTGATAGTATAAATAATTATATTGTAATAATTATATTGGCTCTTGGTGTATAAACACCAAGAGCCAAGAGCCCATTAATCGAAACAAAAAAAAACAAAGTCAATTCCCGCGCCTGTCCGTCCCTATATATCCTTATATCTTTAAAACCACCAAACATATTTTGATGCGGAAGGTTTTTGCATGTTCGACGACATTTTCAATATTGTTTTGAATGAAATTGTTTAAAAATTTTACTTTATATTAGGACAAAAGTGAAGTAAAATGTATATGCCTCTCCTACCTGTTAACTGCCAAAACCTTATGTATGGGAACGTTATTACTTCTGGTGGCACATAGAAAAACTTATATATTTTATAACATAACGGAAGTCTGGCAGTCGTGGGATCTTGGACTATATTTCTTGTAAACATCGTCCACCCCACACAACCACAACCATAAACATCCCTTATTTTTTAACATTAGTGTCAGTTTTTTCTTAATACATATATTGAATTAGTACTAATAATTTTAATAATCTCTTCTGCATCATTATGGAATGATGAAATTGCCACAACGTTTGTTGTTTGATCAATAAAGTGTTTGTTCATCTAGAATATGTTGTTAAGTATAGCGGAATTTGCACGGTATTTTTAACGATATTAAATTGCACAAAAAAAGTTTACTACTTTTGTACCGAAAAAGGGACGCGTTATATTCGCCAACACATACAACTATGTTATTTCATTCTAATATTGCAGAAGAACTAAAAAAGAGAGTTGATCAATGATTACTTTTAAGACATAAATACTATCTATACGTTAGCATTCAGATAGAAAGCCTTTATTGTGACACAAATAAACATAGATAATACTACAGTAAAACATTTATGAAACAGAGCCCTTAGTGACCTTATTGCTGACAGTAACACACAGTCTACCACACAGTCGGCATTTGTTTTGAAGTGTCACTTTTTTCCATCGCCTATTTTGTTTCGACAATCTATAGCATGTCGCCTTAAAGATACTGCGCGTGACATCACTGTGCCGTGACGTTACAAAGTCTCGCTTCCGTCGTGGTTGCATAAAATCACATTATACATTTTTTTCGAGATACCTGTATTTGTGGCGTAAGGAAAGTTGTACACCACAATTTTAGGTGACATACACATATCGCATTCGACCTAAAATAAGCTGCTTTATTTGGGAAGGTACATTCGAAGTTTTCCTTATAGAGATTAAAATCTTATCACTACAAATGTAGATTTTTAGTCATACTCTAGTAACTTTAGTTAGGTTTTATTGGACTACGCGATCACTACTAAAATGCTAAAATGACTAGACGTTGCGTTGGAACGCTTAGGGGCTATCCGATTAAGATGGTAAACGCTACATGTATTTCATTATAATAGTGTAGTGCTACTTTGCCCTTAATTTCACTCTACATAAGTCACAATTTTAACTATATTAGAAGAGCGTAGCTCGTTATTAAAGTATGAGTGTGAATTGACCTTTAATAGTTAATGGGCATTAATGTTATTTTCTAAATGGCAGTTAACTTTTGGACATTCTAATCTATTCATTTCCAAATGCAGTTACTAAAATATTAATTCAATACCATTCTCAATATCCAAAATTGGTACTTTCAGTTCTTTACAATTTTAAATTCTTCTCCATTTTCGTGCTTATGATTATGAAAGGACTCATTTTCACATGCGAACGGTCGCCGCATAGATACTTTGGTCTTTGAAATATCCTCTGTATTATTAAAAGTAATTACGCGACGTATTGACATATATTTTCACAAAGCTATGTTTTAGATCCTGCCTTTACTTTTACTCATTATCAGACTTTCAATCAGTAAAGTCATGAATTTGTTGTAAGTACACCAGAATGTATGTCTTTTCATATGAAATGATATAAGCAAATATTCGTGGTGGCAATGTAGAAATAACTAATACACTAGGGAAGCCAAGAACTACATTGTTGAATGAAAAGTAACAACCAATACTTAGTCTCGGCCTATATTTAGTATATTTTACAAGCAGAAACTGTTCGTATATGAAAATAGTCAAAATACTTCTAAATCTGTATGTTTATTTGCATAACGTACACAATTATTTAAAATCTAGTTTACATGACGTAATTTGGAAGAAGCGAAATTACAGTATAGTCAATTTTACACTTTAACAATATTTGCCACATTGTAAAATCTACAAATAGAATTTAAACACTTGGTTTATGTGGTATTAATATAAACATGTGGCTCTTTAAATAACAACAGAGGAAAAGTGCCAATTTTTTTATTTGTTTAACGATGTATTATACCTTTTCGGTGTAATAAGAATTATTTTTTGATTGAACATAGTAACTTGGCTTGGAATTGGCTTATGGTTAAATCATCACGGCTAGGAAACCCAAAATAATATCAGAAAAAAACAAAAATGCTAGTCAATAAATTAAACATAAAGACTTATGATAAAACTTAAATTACAAATTACGTGTAAATCTATCGGAATGCGAATGATTTCTACCTCAAATGCATATTAGACATATTGGACACAAACATTACCGATCTTTAAATCGTAATAATATGAGAATTTCAAATTACTATTTATGTTTGCCACAGTGAAAAGTGAAATAGATATACTATGACATAACATTAATCTTAATAACAATTATTTTCAACAATAAATTGGAATATTGCTATAATCACGTAACAAGAGAGACAAATTACACAAAGTTACATTCCTAAAAATAATAAATATATGATATATATAATTATGTATTCATAAATCGTAATTTCTAACAAATCATTGAAAGTATATTAGCATCAAATTAAAACTACGAGTAAGTATTAGATATTCAGAGAATATTTCTATTAGATATAACAATAAAAAAAAACATCAACACATGGTAATATAAGAAAACAGCCTAATCAAAATAAACATTCACCCTCGCACAAATTCCAAAAAAAATGGAAAGTTACGTGATCATCTGGGATATCTTAGTAATAAAATTGTTAAGTTTCCATCGAACCATTGTGTGCAAAAACGTTGAATGTTACAACAAGGTATAAATTGGTAAAAATAATGGCGATTAAACTTTCATAAAACTAATCAAATTTGAAATTTATTTATTCAGTTTAAAAACATTACTTAAAACAATATAGCTTAGGTACTCAAATAATATGTTCAGAAAAAGTATCTAATCATGTGTACACTGGTACCCACACTAGGGCAACCTGTGTCGTGGGTACCAGGCATATCCATTACAGAAATACAAAAACTAATAAAACTATGAGAAATACAAATCTGACTATAGGTATATGAAAAGGGAAAAGAGGTGTATTTAATACAAATCACACAATTAGATCTATCACTTAAAGAAACTAATTAATACTAATAATTATAACTACAAAAAATGTAATTAAAACCTACAGCTAATGATTATATTGATGATACATATAACTATAAATCCATATATGTTATAAATATATATATTATGATGGTAGTAGATACATATATTGCTATGTTAAATAAGGGATGTGGATGTGTTTGTATGGTTTATGTAATGGTTTATCTAAAAAATACAACATATAATTTTTTACGATCTTTTACCACGAATTAATTGCTTTGCATACATTGTATAATATGTTTCATAATTTCAATTTAATGGTTTCCCTAACACTCATGTAAACAAGTTCCTTTGAAATTTTTGCAAGGGTAACACTATTTTCTTTGCTAACTTGACCAAAGTAAAATTGTTTATTATCTGGAGTTGAATTATCCAAAAGGTAACAAATTTTTTCCGTGAGAAAAAGGTTTTATTTATCTTGTGTTCTATACCAAAACTGTCAAATGATTTCCTTTCTAAGCTTCAATAAAACAGTTTTTATACCTCATATCTTTATACATATAATAAATATGTGTTAAGAAACTTATCTAACTGTAGGTAAGTAAGTACAGTAAATGTTTAAGCTACAATTAACATCAGACAATGTAACATTCAAAGAAAAAAAATCAAAGAAAACATGCAAGTCGCGTTGATAAACATAATATCTCACTCTTTAGTATATAGTCTTATAGGTATGGAAAAGGGTGTTTTGACTACCTACAATATTTGACTTTGTCTTTCCAAATAAGAGACGAGACGAAATTACTCTTCTACAGTAATAGTTCTTGTTATTAAGCAACAGATTGCTAGATTTAACAAATATATGATTAAACTTATACAAAAATCGCAAAAAAATAAATTATAAATAGGCATGATGATTAAAGAAAACGAATTACTCCGTCAGTTACATTATTGAATATATTGTACACGTAGTTTTTATTTTATTTTACAAACAAAATATATGACGAAGACACAGTGATTAGAAGTTTCGAGTAACGTCATTATACGAAGACGTGACGTCACAACTACCCACTCCAAGAAGTTTGATGATCTACGTATATCTCTGTCAATATCAAAATCAGAGTCCGCCTCGGGCAGGTACCACACCTTTGCCCAGCTATTCTACCGCCAAGCAGTAATGTGCAAACATTACTGTGTTCCGGTTTGAAGGGCAATGTTTCCAGAGAAATCACAGGGCTTAGAGATACAGTGTCTTAGATCACTGGGTGACGAGCGCAATGCAGTGCTAGATAATTATTTTGACTCGTCATGTTCCAATAGCTGCGTGTCACTGTGCTGTTAAGTGGCACGCACGTTGCTTACCAACAGGCACATGTTCTGCTCGTCTCGTCACTCTTTATTTAAATAAAATATATCTAATAATTAAACAAAACAAAAAATACGTGTTTCATATTTTTCCAAAATCAACCTACGGCGGACTATTAGAATGGTATATTATCGACTCAGTCATCGTTCTAATCGTGTTTTGTTTAGCTCCACAATCCTCGATTCATTTTACATGACCTCTGGTTGAAAGATGACAGTTTCCTTCACGAGCGTATCGGTGGATTGCCAGCAGCTCTGAGCGCAAGTGAAGACGAGTACAGACAAGAAATGCAGGTGAGACAGTGGTATGTTCTGAGGCATTACCCGGAGGCCTTGCGTGAACTCTGGGAGTAGTTGGAGCTCGCAGATCAGGTGAGAGCCGCAACGGGCGCAGGCGGGAGGGAGGAGTGGGTTCTCTGGCGTGCTCGCAGCGCTTGGTAAGGGAGCGCCGAGTATTGGAGACTCCTCTCGAGAGTACCTGCAAAAATAAATTACAATAATTATTTTAGACGTTTTCATCACAACAGTTGCAATGGTTACAATGTTGGTGTTCAAATCGAGAGTGATACACGATTTTTGAATTGAAAACTTCTTTTGGCGCGCCTAGACAGATTTTTCGTGGGCTGTGAATTGAATTCTAGAGTCACGCTCCGGTACTATAAGAAATTTTCGAGTGAACTCGGGATGCTAGAGCGAGAAAGAAAATTTAGTGGATAAGAACGCCAGAGAGAGGTAGATAATATAGTCAACTGCTCTTCGCTGTTCTGTCCCTGTTGTTGTTTAGTATATTTATTCATGTTTTTTTATCGCGACATTAACTTCTAGGTTCTTACCTACTACTTACCACATTAATTGAACCTGTCACGAAATATTACATTTGCATTTCACATCCATTGCAAAAAAGTTTTGGTTGTTTAATATATTACTTACACTATGAAAACACACAAAATAAATACCTATTTTTATCACAGTGTATGTGTACATACACTATAACACAATATATTATGCATTTTTAGCAAAATACCTGTAAATAAATAAATAGTAAATACTAAAAAAATGTGAGTCAAACGCTATTTCCGACCCGCATAAAAAAATGTTTTTAATTAATTCTTGGCCGTGGATACTAGTCATTCAGGCGCATGTTATTCTCGTGTCATCTTAATAGGTATATTCAATTTCGATTTATAAATCGTTTTTATTTTTAATTATTAAAATTATTTTGTAGTCTTTAAATAGTTAAGTAGGTAGTTCTTATTTTAGTTTTCACTTCTGCCGTGCGGTCTTAAGCGCACACATTTTTTTTTCTATGTAATCACGCTCCATCGTAGACCTCACATTATCGCTTAAAGCCGGGCCACACAGATGCGGGAGCCGCGAGAAAGCGATCCGATAGCGATCGAGTGCAAAGCGATAGCGGTCCGTATCATGTCACACAGAGCTACTGCCCGCAGCCCGCGGCGGGCAGATGGCGAGAACACAGCCGGTGTGACACCAAAAGCGATCAAATTGCTCACGACCTTACGTTGTAAAAAAATACAACTCGTGAGATCGGATCGCGATCGCTACGCGAACGCTCTGTCCTGTGTGACAGCTTGTACTGACTACCGTAGAATACAGCGCCTTGCCGGCCGTCCGTCGCGCGTCCTTCCCGCGAAGCATGGCGAAGCGATCTCTTGTTTGTCGTCACGATCTTGTCGCGCGGGAAATCGCATCGCGCCGGATCGCTCCCGCGCGATCCGATGCTATGTGTCAGGTTGCATACAAATTCGAATATTACAAAAATTCCCGTCCCGGATCGCGATCGCTTTCTCGCGGCTCCCGCCTCTGTGTGGCCCGGCTTTTAACATCAAGCAAGATCGTGGTCAAGTGTAAACCTTTAATAGTGAAAAAAAATGGAGAAATCTCTTCGTTCAGTCTTTTGAATGTCAACCATGAAACGACATCGCCTTTTCGTGCTACGAGCAGTCACAATCATGCAGTTCAATTGTACACTCTGAAATGTATCCAGTAAAAACCCGACAACCAAACCTATCTACTGTGACCTGCATGCTACATAAAAATCTGTTTGTCAAAGTAGTTTTGTAAAAATAGTTAATCCTGGATTAGCCTATAAGCTATTTAGCGATTGTTTAGGACATTCCGTCTAAGGACCAGAGACGGCCGAAAAAAACTAGCAAACGAAAGTTAAATCAGTTTCAAATGATTGGAAAAGACAGTGGGGCGGAATTTGAGCCCGGAGGGAGTCTACAGCCTAACTAAAACTGTCTTAGCTTTGATATTGCTGTCTCTTTTCTTTTTGCTTGAAATGATAGAGACAGCAAAAGCAAAGCCATCCGATTTCGTTAGGCGGTAGAGAGGCCGGGCTCCGGATCGGGAGTCACCGTTCTCCCGACTAGACCAGTCGGAACTTTTCCATTAGAACTGTGAATAGTGAGGTAATTTCAATATTCACCTGAGTATCTGTCCCGGGTTATTCTGTAGACGCGTGATGAACGCGTGGAAAAGTCTGTCTCCATGTAGCGGAGCCGCCTCTTCGTATACCTCGTCTTCTCCGCCACCTGCGCCGCCCGCACGACCCTCGCGCTCCACTTGATCCATATCTGGCAAATGAGACATTGAACCATTTGAGCCAATAAAGTCGTGCTAAGGGCGCTTTTATATGACACGGAATCTCACTGTGTTGCGGCCGCGCGGCGGCTGACCGCGCAGTCGCCGCACGTTTATACGACAGCGCAGTCGCAGCGCTGTTGGGCGTGTTGCGAAGAATTGAACATTATAGCTTAGTCAATAGAGTTTACATTAGTTTTGAATGAACACAACCGCGCAGGCCATCTTACGCGGGGTCTAACCGCAGCCTAAGAAGTCTTACTATGAGTATACGAGGGTCAAACTGAAAGTTCTTAGAACTGGCCACTTATAAACAATATAATAAAAAAATAATTCTATAATTTGAAAATAGAACTCTTTGCCAATATTACTGAGTATATACTTCATTCATTTGTCATTTGTTTTACGATTTGGCGGCAAATTGAAAATTGTCTGTGTCACGTCAACATGAATTTAACACGAGAAAATTTTCGTGCAATGATTTTTTATGACTTTCGATGTCATTTAAGTCAACAAGAAAGTTATGATAGACTACGATTGGCCTTTCACGATGAAGCCCCATCTCGTGCGACTGTTTACAACTGGTTTAATGAGTTTAAACGTGGTCGCACTAATCTCACTGATGATTTACGTGAGGGACGGCCTTCTACGGCGACGACTGAAGATAACATCTGTGTTGTGCGGCGTATGATAGAGACTGACAAAAGAGTGACCTATCAGCAGATTCAGACAAGCTTAGGCATCTGTATGAGTCAAGTGCACAAAATCCTACACGAACATTTAGCGGTCAGGAAGCTTTGCGCCCGGTGGATACCTCATAATTTGACTGAGGCTCAAAACTCCATCGTGTGGATTGGTGCCGTAAAATGATTGAAAGATTTAACGGAGGTGACTCAAATGCTGTGTTCGACATACTAACAGGTGACGAAAGCTGGATTTACTGTTATGATCCTGAAACCAAAAGACAATCTGCTCAGTGGGTGTTTCCTTTCGAGGAGTTGCCAACTAAAGTGAAGAGAGATCGAAGTGCGGGGAAAAAATGGTGGCCTCGTTCTTTGGAAGGATAGGTCATTTCGCAACAATTGTGTTAGAGGATCAAAAAACAGTTTCTGCAGAATGGTACACTACCAATTGTTTGCCACTTGTCTTGGAAAAAGTTCGAGAGAAACGACCTCGCAGTAGGATCCTCCTTCACCACGACAACGCCTCATCGCACACCGCCAAGCGAACGATCGACTATTTGGCGACATCAAACGTTGAATTACTGGGTCACCCGCCTTATAGCCCCGACCTCGCGCCTTGTGATTTTATTTATTTTCAAAATTAAAGAAAACTTAAAGGAAAGCGGTTTATGAATGCTGAAGAAGCGGTGGCTGCGTATCGCGATGCCATTGAAGAGACCCCTAAGGACGAGTGGGCAAAGTGCTTTTCCCAGTGGTTCCATCGCATGCAGCGGTGTATTGACGTGAATGGACAATATTTTGAAAAGATATAATAAAACGAATAACTGGCTAATGTAATCAGTTTTTGATTTTCTAAGAACTTTCAGTTTGACCCTCGTAGAATAGATGTCTACAACGCAAAAGTATTTTTACAAAAGTACCCGAAGTTTTTTCAATATTTACTAAAACTGTTGACAGCGAAAAAAATACAAATTTGACATTGGCAAAACGTATTTTCGTCGTAATTTTGAATTGCAATTTATTTTATTTGACATTATGAGCTTGTTAGCAGACTTATTTGACGATTTAATATTCAGAAGTGTACCTGTTTACCAATTTTGAACAATTAATGTAATTGCTTTTTCTATTTTAATTGCTGTAGTTTGCGGAATATACGCTACGTAAGTTAAGATACGAAAAAGTCAATAGCAAATTGAATTTGAAGTAGACGTTATTTTGGCTCGTTAGAGAATAACGATGAGAGAAAAATTTTACGCACACCGTCACAAAAAACCAACAACTTGAAGTTAGTTAACTTATAATTGCAATAAAAAAATATCGCGTCTATAAATTGAGCTACATACTATTCTGTCTCTCAAGTTGTATCAAATTGCATAAAATGTGCAAAATATGAATAAAATCGATTCAGTAGTTAAGTTCATCGCAGACAAATAATGTAATACAACATTTTATAAGCATCCATCTGTTGGAGACTTATGATCAATAACAACAGTTTATTGTAAATATAATTATAAATTAATGTGACCATTCATCGAAATAAAAAAATGGTCATATCTCTCATGTTATTATATTATATCGAAATTACACATACAACCATAAATACCAACTTTCGTAAACATCAGTTGACTTGGTGCAGAATTCACTGAAAACATAATTATAAATCATGACACTGGATTTTTCTATATTAAGACACAAATTCTAGTATAAATTATTCATCATTTTACTTTTTCTTCATCTATACATTTTTTGTACTTAGTACCTTAGTACCAGTCCCAAAACCAGTCAGGGTCCCAAACTTCAGGCGCACGGAATAATGTTATTGTTGGGAAGAGTAAGCTCACTCTTTTCGTTCTAGTCGGTTGTAGGAAGCGGTAAACGTCGGACGTTTATACCTATCACTATTCGTTGTCACCAACTAAAATAAGTAGAACCGCGACATACCTCGTCGCTAGCGATTCTAGGGGTCAAGTAGATTGGCAGTTGTAAACCACTCACGCTATACACAAAGACTTAGATTGTTAACAGTTTCAAGTTGCTCAGGGCACATCTTTTGATTTATATTGATGCCTATAGTGTAATAAGAAAGAATAAAAGCATTTTATTACAATATCTTAATATCTTCTAAACATATATAAATCATGCGTCACGTTCTTTATCCGCGATGGATTCTTAATCTACTTTACGGATTTTAATCAAATTTGCACACCGTGTGCAGTTTGATCCAACTTCAAAAATAGGATAGTTTATCTATTGATTAATCATATTGTCTTCTCATATTGTCTTTATATGACAATATGAGAAGCCAGAACGGGCCACTAGTATATTATAAGATATCTTACCATTTTCCCTCTTGTATTTATTCAACAGCTCAACTACTTTCTCATCACTGTTGCTTGTCTTCTTCCACTCCTCTTCAACGTAGATGAATTTGGAAACAAATTGCAGTGGTCCCACCATGAGACATCTCCTCATGTCTACTGGCAACTCTGCAGTCTTTAACAAGAAAATATTTATCCTTACTTTTATAATAAGCCCCACAGGCATCAACCAGAGTACATGCCTAGGGCGGACGCGACGGCGGGCGCGAAATTTCAAACATACTAAACGCGCCTTTGCGTCCAGACTGCAGCGAGCCTAGCGCGGCGGGCTTGAGCGCCACAGCGCGCGGAGTTGTCAAACGTTCATTCGTCCGCGCTAGACGTGGGTAAAAATCACGGAGCTAATACAAAGAGGAGCTGCCCTAAGCAACTGTGCACTGTGATTTTCAACTAGGTCTACGTTAGTATGCTATCAGCGTTCGTCAGGTGCACATGTGAGGAGACTCGCATTAAGGCCGTCGCAGACGTAGCCATAATAAGTATATATTTTCATATTTTCGTGACGTCAGCAAAATATACCGTAATATTTTCATATTATGGCATATTAACATAGCAAGACATATTTTGAGTGTACAGCATGTTTCAACACTGACTGAGCGCACGTCACGAGTCTTTTGATCTTTTTAACCCCCGACGCAATAACGACGGGGTGTTAAAAGTTTTACATAACTGTACGTGTTTGTAGCATCGTAACTCTCAAACGGATAAACCAATTTTGTTTTATGTGTTAGGTACACACCAACCGATTTTGTTTTGTTTTTGGGTTGGGTAAACTCGATGGGGTAATGTCGTTAAATTACCAAGTTCATATGGCCATCTTCCAGTTTCATTATCAGGCTCTGATTACCATCAAGCACCAAAGTACTTGTCAAGGCGAATAAAACGAGCTCAATCTCGATGGTGTTATGTCGTTTAGTTACTATTTCAATTATTTAATGTATGTACAAATCGTCGCCCATAGTTTGCGACACCTGACGTACGTCGCGCGCTCGCGGATCACTGTGGCCACCGAACGCCTCCGCGACCGCGCCCGCGCTAGGCTCCCGCCACCGACCATGCAGTGTGGACGAGCACATAAACTAAATTACAAAAATATCATACGTATTTTATACAGATTGACATGATTATTATCTGTGTCTTCTCGTGACCACGGCGGTTGTAGCGCTGGCGAAACGTCGAGGTAATTAAATAATAATTTTAGTTCGTGATTAAGTACCTTAAAATATTAATAATGTGTTCAAATCGCGAAAGTTTATAAACAATAAAAATATTATAAGCGTGAAAGTTTGGGATTATTATGTATGGATTTTTGTAGATGACTATAGTCCGTTCCACGAAGAGGTGTAGAAAATGTAAACAAAGGTGCTACCATAACATAAAAATCGTTTAACCTCAGTATTTTTCTAAAACTGTCTTAAAATATTTTTCACAAATATGATTCGACTTTACTGTGATCTTAAATACAACATACTTGGATTTGTATTGATCAAATAACGATTTATTAACTTATCTTGGAAGTTATAAATAGTAATAGTAGAATGTGGTAGATACTGTTTTAAACAGTGGCAATTTGATCTATGTTTCTCAAACTGCGATTCCCATCAAAACATAAATGTGAAGTGAAAGACAAGTTCAATATTATGATATTAAAACCAGCCAAGTTAGACTGCTTTTAATAATTATCATTAATTATAAAAACAAATTATATTTTAAGTATTTAAAACTAGTATATGTTATTATAAATAGATTTTAGAACTGACCATTTAAGACCATTTAGATCTCTATTCTTTAGTCGTTGAAGTCAACAAACAAGGCATATAATATCATAATACTGAACTTTGATCTCACTTCACTTAAGTATACGCATGTTTCTGATATATCATACCATTACTTTTTGCACGTAAATTATAAGACGTTCACCTAATGAACCACTAAATAATGTATATTTATTCGCAAGAAAATCTACTAATCCTTATTATAAGTGCAAAAGTTTAGATGTACGTTGCTCTATCAAGATGGAACAGCTAAACGGCTCAGGTTTAAACGCGGAACACGGTTAGATTATGATCTGGAAAGCATAGGTATAAGTTTATTTTTATGGAGGGAAAATTACGGAAAAGGGATCTAAGCGGGTAAATTTGCGGGATGCTGCTCACATAAGCGACCCACTAAAAGTTCTTTGCTGGGGCTATAATTCTTCCTTGTTGGTGGTGGATGACAAACCTCTCTGACCTCGAAAATTTTTAGGAGCATGCCAGTTTGCTTAAGGTGTTTTCTTTCATGGGCGTAATGCTGCTAAAGCATTACGCTCATGAATTCGAAAAAGCAGAGGTGCGCGTGAGATTAGAACCAGGCACTGCATCTGCGTATTGGCGTGACAAAACCACCTAAGCCGAGCAATAACTTAATGTTTAAATAATAAATGTAAAAAAACTTAATGTAAAAACAGAACGCTCATTAACAAATTTGTTTGGATGTAAAAATCTTATATTAGGATAGATGAAAGCACTACTCAGTATTCGATACGTTTTAAAATTAATTGCAACAGCATCTAACGCAGTAGAAATTGATTGCATTTTTGAATGAATTACACCTACCACTCTTATTAAAAAAATACCCAATGGGGCACTTAAATATTAAAATTATTTGAATCTTCTCAGAACGGGTAGAAATAGTGCCACCAATATATTTTGGGTGCCACCATTTGTTTTGTCATTTTACTTACCTTATTTGTTTGTTACAGAATCAAGTTTAAGGGCCACGTTAGCTATACGAGCAGACTTGATTGCTTTTTTAGTTCAAATATAAAACGTAGATCAATAATTATAGCAAGGAATAGTATATAGGTTACCACTTATATAGGTACACTACTTTTTATTAAGACAAAATAATAGCAATGGTAGCTACACAGGTAGTAAGAACTACACTAGTGATGTGCTGTATTGTGAAAAAAGTACATCCACGGATACGGATCTGAATGTGGATATATATACGAGTATCTAAAGCTGCGCTAGTAGGTTTATATCAGATTTGGCTGGGCAGGGAGAGAAAAACGAGTAGTGAAGGTGAGTGTTGATGTACGTCAGAAAGGGCCCCTTAAACGTACGCCCGAGTCACAAGTCTCGGGATCTACTCGGGATTTCTCTCTCTCTGCCGCACGATGGACCCGGCACCCGCACGGTGAATCCATGAAATGCTAAGAAGATCGTCTCATATATATATATATATATATAAGTATATATTTACATCCCACCCCTTATGTAAATATATATTAAATTTAAGTTTACTAAAAAGTCAGTCATTTCACATACATAATGAAAAAGGAATTTAAGTGCTACATAACAAAACAAAGCTGTACTTAATAATTAATATTAATAAAAACTGTTTATATGTTACTATTGTGTTCCATGAACCAACCACCCAAGTTATTTTTGTATTAATGTTTTAAACTTATGCGCACCATATATTTAATAAACGTATAATTATAAAATACTAGAAATAAGACAAAAGGTTGGAAACAGACTTATTGGAATATATTTAACCTTGTTATGTGACGAAAATCTAAAAGGGCAAACAGAGACGCTTACAACGAACTATCTTCTAAAACAAAGGTTGAGAAATGCTGGTCTGTCATATTGAGAGTGACATTGATTTGTTTACATTTTCTTCACCTCTTCGTGGAACGGACTATAGTGAAGGAATTGGGATGAAGTTAGGTTTATAGAGAGATAAAAATCCGGCTTTACCACAAACATAAAATAACTTTCCTGCTGAAATTATTGACATAATTAATTCTTATTATTGCCACTTAAAATTCGTCATAGCAGTAAACAAGGAATACACAAAACCACTTGAATACAATGTAGGACTATTCCAAGGGTGCTGCTTATCACCAATAGCATTTAATATAGTTATAAATATTTTAGTAGACAAAATAATATCCCGTGAAAAGAAATGGGGCTACCGGTTTAAAATCAACAATAAGTACACTGAGTCAATCTTGGCCTTTGCGGACGACCTTGCAATACTTACACGTAATCCTAAACAGTGTCAAGAATTGTTGAACGAAGTCGATGAGTTCTGTACATGGACGGAGGGAATGAGGACAAAACCATCAAAATGTCATTGTCTTTGTCTGGGTAGACGAAATACCAAATATACGTCTTACGATCCGGGACTCTCCATAAGTGGCCAAGGAGTTGCCACAATTGCAGAGGCAGTGCCTTTCAAATTTCTTGGTAGAAAGATAGATCACAAAGGACGTACACCATCATTAGAGGTGGTTGTTGAAAATTTCATGAACAACCTCAATAAGGTAGACCAGCAGCCTATCAGCAATATCAAAAAGCATGGATATATGACAACTACCTCACATCACGTCTCACTTGGCCTTTCCTAGTATATGACATCGGTAAAACTCTCCTGGCAAAGCTAGATGCCAATGTCATAAAGATATTGAAGTCATGGTTAGGATTGGCACATCCGGCTGATCCTCTACTCTTTTAGGGATCAAAATAGTTTTGGGCTGAAACTAAAGAAACCGTCTGAACTTTACAAACACCTAAGAGTTACAAAAACGCATGTTTTGGGAAAGTCGCAAGACGACTTAATTACATCTCTCCCAAAAGACAAAACTGCTTCAGACCTGGAATCTAGACTTCAATTCCATAAACAATTTATGGCAGGTGCACAAGTAAATACTGCTGGGTTGGGTGCGAGAAGGAAAAGGAAGACCGAGACATGGTAAAAACCTTTCTACAACAAGACGAAAATAACGGTTACAAAGTGCACGCTATGAATTTAGAAATGCAAAGTGAGTGGTTAACCATAGGTGAGTTCTGTATCCCATTAGCTCTAAAATGGCGCACCTTGATCTATGACTGGTCTCCTGCCTTATTAAAATTTTATCTAAATGCATTCCAAATGACCCTCCTGACCAGAGTAACTTGGTAAGGTGGGGAAAAGCCTCTGAAAAAAAATGTTGCTATACTTGTGGAGAGGCGATATGTACAGCAAGGCACATATTGGTGGGATGCAAGGTGCTCCTTGATGGGGGTCATTACTCACGGCGTCATGACAGAGTACTTGAAATCATACGTGAAGCCATGAGCCTTTCAGTAGCTAGAGCTCAAAAGGATTGACGACAAACAAAAGACAAATTAACTTTGTAAAAGCAGGCTCAACTTCAAACTCCAGGAACAAGCCTTACTCAATCCTGGGTACAGCACCTGATTGGACTATTTTAATGGACACGTATGAAAAGCACTACAAAATCCCAGAGGATGTGGGTGTTTCGTCATCCAGACCGGACATTTTCCTTTTTCTAGAGCTACGAAACGCATAGTCCTTGTAGAACTTACCGTACCGTGGGAAACTAATATACCTAAAGACCACGCGATGAAACAAAATAAGTATTACGACCTCCTAAACGAATTAACAAAAACGGCTATGTAGTTAGTTTATACGCTGTAGAAGTGGGAGCGAGAGGTATACCAGCAAAATCTCTCTATAACCTACTGAAAGACCTTGGCTTATCCAGAAGTGCAGTAAGTTCTATACTAGAACGAGTATCTAAAGCTGCACTAGTAGGCTCATATCAGATTTGGCTGGGCAGGGAGAGAAAAACGAGTGGTGAAGGTGAGTGTTGATGTACGTCAGAAAGGGGCCCCTTAAACCTACGCCCGAGTCACAAGTCTCGGGAACTACTCGAGTTTTTCTCTCTCTGCCACACGATGGACCCGGCACCCGCACGGTGAATCCATGGAATGCTAAGAAGATCGTCTCAAACACAGACTTTAGGCATTACACTTTTTCCCCGGGAAAATAGCGGACCAGGAACTACGTGGGCGAAAACGTGGGGCGTTGCCAGTATTTCTATATTTATCCTACTAATATTATAAACGCTAAAGTTTGTAATAAAGTATGGATTTATATTTGTTACTCTTTCATGCAAAAAGTACTGAAATGATTTTAATTAAATTTGGTATTGGGTAGATTGGAATTTTGCTTACCCTTAATTGGAAATATAGAAATGAACATTAGCACATGCATATATGATATGCATTGTGTAAATGAAATGTGGTGTTCGCTTAAGAGAAAGGACTGAGGTTCAGAGAAGAGGTCATTGGGGTCATCCCCGCCCCCCTGTGCTGGGTTCAGAACCTAGGTGAACCCCTAATAAAAATTACAGTTATCTAATTATCTTGTGACTGACCATGTTGACTGACAAATCGATGGCTAACGGCCGAAATGGGATAAGCGCCACTGGTTGAATTTTAGAGGAGAGTGATTTAAAGTTCAAATAAAATTAAAAAAAATCATAAAACTTAAAGTATAGCTTCCGAAAGTCTAGAAATTTGTATACATGATATTTAAGACACTAGCTATTGAATGGCATTATTATGTTTTTAATATTTAGCCTGTAAACACTATTTTCTGTCGCTTATCCTAAAATGACTTCTAATTGCAAACAGCCAAAATGTCGTAAATGAAATTGCAATATGAATCC
Source organism: Ectropis grisescens (assembly GCA_017562165.1). Classification (NCBI taxonomy): domain Eukaryota; kingdom Metazoa; phylum Arthropoda; class Insecta; order Lepidoptera; family Geometridae; genus Ectropis; species Ectropis grisescens. Next base: position 17,005,526 of record CM029772.1, read on the forward strand.
GTTCCAGTTAAAATGATATAACTACATCTTTTACTCTATTTAAGCTGAAGCAAAATAGCATTAGTATGAGTTTTTGGGAAATAAAATTAGGGAAATATGGTATAACCGGCTGTCGAATGAAAATTGACTGAATGGAAAATTGTATCAAGTTCAAATTTGACAATATCGCGCCTATTCGTTTGATTATTTTTATGATGTATTTTGATGTGTTAATACTTTGAACATTAGGTTGATATCTAGACAGAATGAGAGAAGATTTTGGGCTTGGCCTAGAGTTCTAAGTAAGGAAAAAATAATACTTTTAAGAATCAAATCTGTTTTTAACAGCCATAAAAATTAAAACAGTTATTTAAACACAGTAGCTACAGTACTTATTAATAACAGTTGCTCGTATTAACAACAATAATAACAGTTTTAGTATAAAGTATCTAAGATCAAGTTAACTTAAAAATAATATAGAGGTCTATGAGGCTAAGCTTACAAACACAAAAAGGACAACACTTAAAACAATCAAAGATTATAAAATAACAAGTACACTAGCCATGTCAAAAAGTTCTCAAGTCTTTGACTTATGCAATAAACATATCGCAGTATGTGAAGTAACATAAACCTTCTCTCTTACTCATATTCGATATCCGACTCAGGGAGTGTGTCCTTCACATTGTTAGAGCTTATAAGGCTGTTTCATTCATTTTGAAGGAAATGAGGAATCACGTTATCTCTACAAAGTTTAAGTAAATCATCATGTTTTACCTTTGATAAAGGAATTTGAGACTTATAACATGCTGGTGGAGTCATCTTAATTTTTGGTTGAACTTCCACGCAAAAGGATTCGGCATCGTCATTCATCGAGTTTTTAACAAAAATTACGTCATCTCTCTTTTTCTGATATATGTAACAACGCGCATCTTACTTATTTTACCAGTTAGATTCCCTTTGAAATATTTTTCGCTGATTGAATCCCATCTACTAAAGTCTTTAAACTGTAAAAAATCCACTTTATACGGTTCTGGATCTTGTATTGCTTTTGTAAATATTGTGTACCTACTATTGTGAAGGTGCGTAAATGATGCTATTTTTTATGTTTCTTTCTATAACGGCATGTACAGAATCAACAGGCATGTATGTATGACCTGTCAGTAAGAAGTTGATCTGTATAGTTTCAATGTTATTGCATGTTTGCAATGTTGAATGTAGCATTGCCATGACTATCCTATTTCTATTTTGGCGAGGGCAACAATCGGAGTAAAGCAACAAATATTTTACTAAGCCACGTTCATCAACTATGCGTATGTATTTATCAAGTATTGTTGAAATTTCGTTAGCACCTCTCTTACCATTAGATTCATTCCAACAGTAGCAATTCATGTTTATTGCTACTACGAGTACCATTTTGGTACACACAAAAAATTATACACAGCTAATTTACGGGAATAAAATAATAGCATACCTCACATCACGTCTCACTTGGCCTTTCCTAGTATATGACATCGGTAAAACTCTCCTGGCAAAGCTAGATGCCAATGTCATAAAGATATTGAAGTCATGGTTCGGATTGGCACATCCGGCTGATCCCTCTACTCTTTTTTAGGGATCACAATAGTTTTGGGCTGAAACTAAAGAAACCGTCTGAACTTTACAAACACCTAAGAGTTACAAAAACGCAGGTTTTGGGAAAGTCGCAAGACGAATTAATTACATCTCTCCCAAAAGACAAAACTGCTTCAGACCTGGAATCTAGACTTCAATTCCATAAACAATTTATGGCAGGTGCACAAGTAAATACTGCTGGGTTGGGTGCGAGAAAAAAAAGGGAAGACCGAGACATGGTAAAAACCTTTCTACAACAAGACGAAAATGACAGTTACAAAGTGCACGCTATGAATTTAGAAATGCAAAGTGAGTGGTTAACCATAGGTGAGTTCTGTATCCCATTAGCTCTAAAATGGCGCACCTTGATCTATGACTGGTCCCCTGCCTTATTAAAATTTTATCTAAATGCATTCCAAATGACCCTCCCTGACCAGAGTAACTTGGTAAGGTGGGAAAAGCCTCTGAAAAATGTTGCTATACTTGTGGAGAGGCGATATGTACAGCAAGGCACATATTGGTGGGATGCAAGGTGCTCCTTAATGGGGTCATTACTCACGGCGTCATGACAGAGTACTTGAAATCATACGTGAAGCCATGAGCCTTTCGGTAGCTAGAGCCCAAAAGGGATTGACGACAAACAACAGACAAATTAACTTTGTAAAGAAGGCTCAACTTCAAACTCCAGGAACAAGCCTTACTCAATCCTGGGTACAGCACCTGATTGGACTATTTTAATGGACACGTATGAAAAGCACTACAAAATCCCAGAGGATGTGGGTGTTTCGTCATCCAGACCGGACATTTTCCTTTTTCTAGAGCTACGAAACGCATAGTCCTTGTAGAACTTACCGTACCGTGGGAAACTAATATACCTAAAGACCACGCGATGAAACAAAATAAGTATTACGACCTCCTAAACGAATTAACAAAAACGGCTATGTAGTTAGTTTATACGCTGTAGAAGTGGGAGCGAGAGGTATACCAGCAAAATCTCTCTATAACCTACTGAAAGACCTTGGCTTATCCAGAAGTGCTGTAAGTTCTATACTAGAACGTGTATCTAAAGCTGCACTAGTAGGCTCATATCAGATTTGGCTGGGCAGGGGAGAAAAACGAGTGGTGAAGGTGAGTGTTGATGTACGTCAGAAAGGGGCCCTTAAACCTACGCCCGAGTCACAAGTCTCGGGAACTACTCGAGTTTTTTTCTCTCTGCCACACGATGGACCCGGCACCCGCACGGTGAATCCATGGAATGCTAAGAAGATCGTCTCAAACAAAAATGACAGCCCGGAGAGACGGGATGACGCTGGAAAGACAGATGGCTGGTGGAAAAGACATCTGACGGATGGAAAGACATCTGACTGTTGGAAAGACAGCCGAGGGTGAAGGCCTAGCAAGCCAAGCCCGGGAATTAAATCGCTAAAAGTCCAAATAAGAATAATACCCTGGGACAGTCCGAGAGGCGGGGCGGAAGATCTGTCCACCGTGTGATAGTAATGACGACCCTGGCGCGAATACGGACTTGAGATGCCCTGTGTGGGAAAATTTACAAGAGACGAGCCTGGTACCAAAAGCATTTAAAGACACATGATGGTGTTGAAGCACGACAGCCGTCGGTCAGTACTTCGACAAACACTATGGATAGAGTTGACCCTCATATATCCCAAGGTGAACCATCGAGTGAAAACTACCAGGAGTCCATTGTCATCAGGACACGTCTTGGCATTCCCAGTTTAAAAACTCTATCTGGAAAGTTCATGACGAAAACTTGGCGATCTTATTAGAACATCCTGGGCCAAAACAAGACCTAAACAGCCAAGTAGAAACTTTCCAGGACACCATATATACATACTTCTCGGAACATTACCCACCATCAACTTGTTATGCTCAAAATAGCAAGGAAAATATGTTCAAAATGAAATTGCGGAGGAAGAAAAGAGAGTTAATAAAACGTCTTCGTGTAGCTAAAACCATGGGCGATAACCATCTAAGTCACCAACTGTCCAGGGCTCTAAGATCAATCCTTAAATTAATACAAGGAATATCGCTTCAAATTAGTAAAAATCGTGATAATTTTAACAGAGCTAAACACGAAGTAGACTTTGATAAAAACCCTTTTCAATACTCCAAAAATATTTTCAGGAGCAAAATGGAAAGCTTATCTTGACTAACGCGCAAATTTACGATCACTTTAAAAGCACATACGAAGTGCCTAAACGCGGGAGCTCGTACGTAGAACCAAACATCCAAAGACCTAATGATCCTCTGACAGGCTTTCAAGGCACCCCACCTAGTGAAGAGGAAGTAAACTATCAAATTAAAAGAAAACTACTAAATCAGCTCCTGGCCCAGATGGCATTCCTTACATAGTGTATAAAAAGTGTCCATCAGTTCGTAAACATATCTTGAATATATTCATTAAGATCTGGTCAAGAAAGCAAGTCCCAGTAGCATTTGGAAGAGCAATTTTGTCCTCATCCCTAAAAAGCAGGTAGTAACTCATCCCAAAGACACCAGACCGATAGCCCTAACCAATACAATTTCTAAAATCTTTTCAGTATTTTGCAAACAAAATGACCACATTTATGACTAGCAATAGGTATTTCAGGCCCAATCACCAGAAAGGGTTCTTGCCTGGTATTTCTGGATGCCTGGAACACAATACATTACTAGCAGAAAGTTTGAAAGATGCCAGAACACATGAGAGGCAAATTACAGTCTGCTGGATAGACCTAGAGAACGCGTTTGGTTCTGTCCAGCATGAACTTATGATATTTGCCCTAAAATGGTATAACTTTCCTGCTGAAATTATTGACATAATTAATTCTTATTATTGCCACTTAAAATTCGTCATAGCAGTAAACAAGGAATACACAAAACCACTTGAATACAATGTAGGACTATTCCAAGGGTGCTGCTTATCACCAATAGCATTTAATATAGTTATAAATATTTTAGTAGACAAATTAATATCCCGTGAAAAGAAATGGGGATACCGGTTTAAAATCAACAATAAGTACACTGAGTCAATCTTGGCCTTTGCGGACGACCTTGCAATACTTACACGTAATCCCAAACAGTGTCAAGAATTGTTGAACGAAGTCGATGAGTTCTGTACATGGACGGAGGAATGAGGACAAAACCATCTAAATGTCATTGTCTTTGTCTGGGTAGAAGAAATACCAAATATACGTCTTACGATCCGGGACTCTCCATAAGTGGCCAAGGAGTTGCCACAATTGCAGAAGCAGTGCCTTTCAAATTTCTTGGTAGAAAGATAGATCACAAAGGACGTACACCATCATTAGAGGTGGTTGTTGAAAATTTCATGAACAACCTCAATAAGGTAGACCAGCAGCCTATCAGCAATATCAAAAAGCATGGATATATGACAACTACCTCACATCACGTCTCACTTGGCCTTTCCTAGTATATGACATCGGTAAAACTCTCCTGGCAAAGCTAGATGCCAATGTCATAAAGATATTGAAGTCATGGTTCGGATTGGCACATCCGGCTGATCCTCTACTCTTTTAGGGATCACAATAGTTTTGGGCTGAAACTAAAGAAACCGTCTGAACTTTACAAACACCTAAGAGTTACAAAAACGCAGGTTTTGGGAAAGTCGCAAGACGAATTAATTACATCTCTCCCAAAAGACAAAACTGCTTCAGACCTGGAATCTAGACTTCAATTCCATAAACAATTTATGGCAGGTGCACAAGTAAATACTGCTGGGTTGGGTGCGAGAAAAAAAAAGGAAGACCGAGACATGGTAAAAACCTTTCTACAACAAGACGAAAATGACAGTTACAAAGTGCACGCTATGAATTTAGAAATGCAAAGTGAGTGGTTAACCATAGGTGAGTTCTGTATCCCATTAGCTCTAAAATGGCGCACCTTGATCTATGACTGGTCCCCTGCCTTATTAAAATTTTATCTAAATGCATTCAAATGACCCTCCTGACCAGAGTAACTTGGTAAGGTGGGGAAAAGCCTCTGAAAAATGTTGCTATACTTGTGGAGAGGCGATATGTACAGCAAGGCACATATTGGTGGGATGCAAGGTGCTCTTAATGGGGTCATTACTCACGGCGTCAGGACAGAGTACTTGAAATCATACGTGAAGCCATGAGCCTTTCGGTAGCTAGAGCCCAAAAGGATTGACGACAAACAACAGACAAATTAACTTTGTAAAAGAAGGCTCAACTTCAAACTCCAGGAACAAGCCTTACTCAATCCTGGGTACAGCACCTGATTGGACTATTTTAATGGACACGTATGAAAAGCACTACAAAATCCCAGAGGATGTGGGTGTTTCGTCATCCAGACCGGACATTTTCCTTTTTCTAGAGCTACGAAACGCATAGTCCTTGTAGAACTTACCGTACCGTGGGAAACTAATATACCTAAAGACCACGCGATGAAACAAAATAAGTATTACGACCTCCTAAACGAATTAACAAAAACGGCTATGTAGTTAGTTTATACGCTGTAGAAGTGGGAGCGAGAGGTATACCAGCAAAATCTCTCTATAACCTACTGAAAGACCTTGGCTTATCCAGAAGTGCTGTAAGTTCTATACTAGAACGTGTATCTAAAGCTGCACTAGTAGGCTCATATCAGATTTGGCTGGGCAGGGAGAGAAAACGAGTGGTGAAGGTGAGTGTTGATGTACGTCAGAAAGGGGCCCCTTAAACCTACGCCCGAGTCACAAGTCTCGGGAACTACTCGAGTTTTTCTCTCTGCCACACGATGGACCCGGCACCCGCACGGTGAATCCATGGAATGCTAAGAAGATCGTCTCAAACAAAAATGACAGCCCGGAGAGACGGAATGACGCTGGAAAGACAGATGGCTGGTGGAAAAGACATCTGACGGATGGAAAGACATCTGACTGTTGGAAAGACAGCCGAGGGTGAAGGCCTAGCAAGCCAAGCCGGGAATTAAATCGCTAAAAGTCCAAATAAGAATAATACCCTGGGACAGTCCGAGAGGCGGGCGGAAGATCTGTCCACCGTGTGATAGTAATGACGACCCTGGCGCGAATACGGACTTGAGATGCCCTGTGTGCGGGAAAATTTACAAGAGACGAGCCTGGTACCAAAAGCATTTAAAGACACATGATGGTGTTGAAGCACGACAGCCGTCGGTCAGTACTTCGACAAACACTATGGATAGAGTTGACCTCATATATCCCAAGGTGAACCATCGAGTGAAAACTACCAGGAGTCCATTGTCATCAGGACACGTCTTGGCATTCCCAGTTTAAAAACTCTACCTGGAAAGTTCATGACGAAAACTTGGCGATCTTATTAGAACATCCTGGGCCAAAACAAGACCTAAACAGCCAAGTAGAAACTTTCCAGGACACCATATATACATACTTCTCGGAACATTACCCACCATCAACTTGTTATGCTCAAAATAGCAAGGAAAATATGTTCAAAATGAAATTGCGGAGGAAGAAAAGAGAGTTAATAAAACGTCTTCGTGTAGCTAAAACCATGGGCGATAACCATCTAAGTCACCAACTGTCCAGGGCTCTAAGATCAATCCTTAAATTAATACAAGGAATATCGCTTCAAATTAGTAAAAATCGTGATAATTTTAACAGAGCTAAACACGAAGTAGACTTTGATAAAAACCCTTTTCAATACTCCAAAAATATTTTCAGGGAGCAAAATGGAAAGCTTATCTTGACTAACGCGCAAATTTACGATCACTTTAAAAGCACATACGAAGTGCCTAAACGCGGGAGCTCGTACGTAGAACCAAACATCCAAAGACCTAATGATCCTCTGACAGGCTTTCAAGGCACCCCACCTAGTGAAGAGGAAGTAAACTATCAAATTAAAAAGAAAACTACTAAATCAGCTCCTGGCCCAGATGGCATTCCTTACATAGTGTATAAAAGTGTCCATCAGTTCGTAAACATATCTTGAATATATTCATTAAGATCTGGTCAAGAAAGCAAGTCCCAGTAGCATTTGGAAGAGCAATTTTTGTCCTCATCCCTAAAAAGCAGGTAGTAACTCATCCCAAAGACACCAGACCGATAGCCCTAACCAATACAATTTCTAAAATCTTTTCAGTATTTTGCAAACAAAATGACCACATTTATGACTAGCAATAGGTATTTCAGGCCCAATCACCAGAAAGGGTTCTTGCCTGGTATTTCTGGATGCCTGGAACACAATACATTACTAGCAGAAAGTTTGAAAGATGCCAGAACACATGAGAGGCAAATTACAGTCTGCTGGATAGACCTAGAGAACGCGTTTGGTTCTGTCCAGCATGAACTTATGATATTTGCCCTAAAAATGGTATAACTTTCCTGCTGAAATTATTGACATAATTAATTCTTATTATTGCCACTTAAAATTCGTCATAGCAGTAAACAAGGAATACACAAAACCACTTGAATACAATGTAGGACTATTCCAAGGGTGCTGCTTATCACCAATAGCATTTAATATAGTTATAAATATTTTAGTAGACAAATTAATATCCCGTGAAAAGAAATGGGATACCGGTTTAAAATCAACAATAAGTACACTGAGTCAATCTTGGCCTTTGCGGACGACCTTGCAATACTTACACGTAATCCCAAACAGTGTCAAGAATTGTTGAACGAAGTCGATGAGTTCTGTACATGGACGGAGGGAATGAGGACAAAACCATCTAAATGTCATTGTCTTTGTCTGGGTAGAAGAAATACCAAATATACGTCTTACGATCCGGGACTCTCCATAAGTGGCCAAGGAGTTGCCACAATTGCAGAGGCAGTGCCTTTCAAATTTCTTGGTAGAAAGATAGATCACAAAGGACGTACACCATCATTAGAGGTGGTTGTTGAAAATTTCATGAACAACCTCAATAAGGTAGACCAGCAGCCTATCAGCAATATCAAAAAGCATGGATATATGACAACTACCTCACATCACGTCTCACTTGGCCTTTCCTAGTATATGACATCGGTAAAACTCTCCTGGCAAAGCTAGATGCCAATGTCATAAAGATATTGAAGTCATGGTTCGGATTGGCACATCCGGCTGATCCTCTACTCTTTTAGGGATCACAATAGTTTTGGGCTGAAACTAAAGAAACCGTCTGAACTTTACAAACACCTAAGAGTTACAAAAACGCAGGTTTTGGGAAAGTCGCAAGACGAATTAATTACATCTCTCCCAAAAGACAAAACTGCTTCAGACCTGGAATCTAGACTTCAATTCCATAAACAATTTATGGCAGGTGCACAAGTAAATACTGCTGGGTTGGGTGCGAGAAAAAAAGGAAGACCGAGACATGGTAAAACCTTTCTACAACAAGACGAAAATGACAGTTACAAAGTGCACGCTATGAATTTAGAAATGCAAAGTGAGTGGTTAACCATAGGTGAGTTCTGTATCCCATTAGCTCTAAAATGGCGCACCTTGATCTATGACTGGTCCCCTGCCTTATTAAAATTTTATCTAAATGCATTCCAAATGACCCTCCTGACCAGAGTAACTTGGTAAGGTGGGGAAAAGCCTCTGAAAAATGTTGCTATACTTGTGGAGAGGCGATATGTACAGCAAGGCACATATTGGTGGGATGCAAGGTGCTCCTTAATGGGGGTCATTACTCACGGCGTCATGACAGAGTACTTGAAATCATACGTGAAGCCATGAGCCTTTCGGTAGCTAGAGCCCAAAAGGGATTGACGACAAACAACAGACAAATTAACTTTGTAAAAGAAGGCTCAACTTCAAACTCCAGGAACAAGCCTTACTCAATCCTGGGTACAGCACCTGATTGGACTATTTTAATGGACACGTATGAAAAGCACTACAAAATCCCAGAGGATGTGGGTGTTTCGTCATCCAGACCGGACATTTTCCTTTTTTCTAGAGCTACGAAACGCATAGTCCTTGTAGAACTTACCGTACCGTGGGAAACTAATATACCTAAAGACCACGCGATGAAACAAAATAAGTATTACGACCTCCTAAACGAATTAACAAAAAACGGCTATGTAGTTAGTTTATACGCTGTAGAAGTGGGAGCGAGAGGTATACCAGCAAAATCTCTCTATAACCTACTGAAAGACCTTGGCTTATCCAGAAGTGCTGTAAGTTCTATACTAGAACGTGTATCTAAAGCTGCACTAGTAGGCTCATATCAGATTTGGCTGGGCAGGGAGAGAAAAACGAGTGGTGAAGGTGAGTGTTGATGTACGTCAGAAAGGGGCCCCTTAAACCTACGCCCGAGTCACAAGTCTCGGGAACTACTCGAGTTTTTCTCTCTCTGCCACACGATGGACCCGGCACCCGCACGGTGAATCCATGGAATGCTAAGAAGATCGTCTCTCTCCACATGGAGTATTCAATACCTTTTGGAGAACAAAACTAGCACATAAAGTGCTAGGGTCATTTCTATGAATGTTTTGGCGAGCTTTAAAAAATGGTTATTGCATTCAGTTTTTTTGTTGTGTTTTGTTTGTGTTCATGCTACTGAAGCTCGGCGTGTTGGCGTTTGAACCGACCGAACCGACGTTTTCAACTCTTTTTGATTACGTAAACGACATTTTCACTTAAAATCAATTGTTATAAGGATAACTTTTCATTTTGCTTTTTATCTAAGCACCAGAACTGTTTTAAGTATCGGTAGCAAAAAAAGACTAAGCGACAATACATTACTAAGTTTTCAAAGGGGGCAAAATGTAGTAACCGCCATTTTGCTATCTAGTTATCAACAACGAAATAAATATTAAACTCCAAAATAAAATCTAATTAATGTGGCCTAACTATATAACCGACAAATATGGTTAATAAAATAATAGGCATAAAAGACTAAATGGAATTCTACAAATAATTCTTTATGGCCTATTTACTTAAACGCATATTTCTAAATATTTCTTTCCAGCTAAAAAAGGTTAACGTTTAAATAACAAAAGTTTACAGCAGGGACAAAAAGCTTAAGTCCAATATTTTAAAATATTTATCGATCAACAACCAAAATTAAAATTCTCAAAAAAAATGTGTTGCTTATAACAAAAAAAAGTGGCTTCGTCTCCTGTTTTTACTACTGCCTAAACGACAAAAAGTTTCACTTAGAAGCATGTAACCCAGACCAAACGACGCAGAAAAAAACGGCGATTCTAACCATATATATAAGTCCATACCTCAAAAAATGGCGCTTATCCCATTTCGGCCGTTAGCCATCGAAATGTTGTGACTGACCATGATGTATGGGGACCGACATCGTGTTAAATTAGCTTCTAGTAACTAATACTGAGATTTAAGATTTAATACCTGGTTCAACAGTTCTTCAATTGCTTTAGAAGGTGCTGTAGGAGTGTCCACTGACACCAGGCCTGGTTCGTCTCCGCCCTCAAGCTCGGCTGCTGCTATTGGTGCATGGATTGCTCCCACAGCCCCTAAAAATTCCAACGGATACAAATATTAGTACTATGTATTTTATAATGAAAAAAAAATTACTTACTACCTGTTGTATAACATACTCGTCTCATCACTCTTTGAATAAGAAACGATTTACAAGATGGGTTGTACTATCTAATTTAGGTAGGGAATAGTTTTCAAAGGGGCATACCTCTTCATGGGGGTGGACATCTCATCATGGGGGTGGAGCAATCTCTGCCGACCATCTTAGGAGCTCCACTTTCAGTGGTGTTGAATCCAATACACCATAGAGAGTAGAAACATTTCCCCCACACAAAAAAATAAAGTGGGGAATAGTTTGTAAGTAGATTTTTAAGTCTTAGGTTCGTAGAAAAATCTATCAAAGAGAGAGACTATCTGCTTAGCATTCCATGGATTCACTGTGCGGGTGCTGGGTCCATCGTGTGGCAGAGAGAGAAAACTCGAGTAGATCCCGAGACTTGTGACTCGGGCGTAGGTTTAAGGGGCCCCTTTCCCCTTTACATCAACACTCACCTTCACTACTCGTTTTTCTGTCCCTGCCCAGCCAAATCTGATATGAGCCTACTAGTGCAGCTTTAGATACTCGTTCTAGTATAGAACTTACTGCACTTCTGGATAAACCAAGGTCTTTCAGCAGGTTATAGAGAGATTTTGCTGGTATACCTCTCGCTCCCACTTCTACAGCATATAAACTAACTACATAGCCATATCTTCATATTTTTAGCCATTATGTAGTAGTTATTATTCAGTGAGGCACTGTTATTAATCTGAATTGAGTTCACATAAGAGATTTTATGAATGTACCTACCTTGTACAGGAGACATGTTTGCATTATGAGCATCAAACACTTGCAGATTCCCAAGAGCCTGTTCCATAGAATCTATTTCATATGAATTGCTTTCTTCGTCTTCATCAGAGTTCCTGAAAATTAAGTCCACAGAAATGTAGTAAAGAATGTTTACTATAATTTTACCTTACCTAAACAAAGAATTAAAATCACAAAATCAGTACAAATTCTTGGAGGTTTTTTGTAACAACCATGATTTGATTTGTGTGGCCTAGTGGTGGTTTAAAGGCAATGCTCACACCAGTTGACCCAGTATTTTGACCATCTAGTACAGTTCTTTTTAGAGTAATTGTAACGTGATTTTTGCTTACCTGTGCATAGCATTGTGAGGACTTGGGGCATTATCAACATTCATAATATTTCCATTGGCTGTATCATTGTTTTCATTTTCATCCCACTCATCAGCGCCGGTGCACCATGCCAGGTTTGTGTCTGGGCTGGGAATAGCCACAATTGATGCAGCTTCCAAAGCTGATGTGTCTTGGTACTGACTTCTCACACACAACCAGCTGAAAAATGCAAGTAATACAATTATCACACTATACAATACATAACAAAACTTAGACAGAAACTTTCTTTTAGAGTAGATTAGTTACATTCTTAAGTATTCTTATTTTTCTAAACTTTATATGGAACATGAAGAATTAGCTTTAGAAATAAAGTTAAATATGAACAGATTTTTTTTATCTTGTGGATCTTCCACAAGCCAGGTACCTCATAATTATTTATTATTATGTTGGTTTTTTACCATTGTTGGGCAAAGGGTTCATTTGTTACCAAGTAATATCAAGTTAATACATAATTAAAATAAAAACCCCAATAAAAACATTACTTTTTGATGATATATGTAGTGTTTTACTATTTGATGATGACATCAAAGGTAATTAAGACCTGAATCCGATAAACGACGATCTTTATCGAGCCTACCTTTCTGATTGAGTCCAGCAATTTGGGTTGATACACGCGAAGACATACAATGTCCTGTGATACACTGAGTTTTCCAGAGGAGCATAACATTGTATCGCGAGTAACCTGTGTAGTCCGCATAGAGGACATTTTGTAGATAATTGTAAATTATCTAGCGGCGGCCAATTCTGAATTAAAGAAACAAATACAAGTAAGTGAATAATTAAATTAAGCAATTTAACACAAAATATTTCAAACGTTAATAATGTGCCCACCGGCAGTCCACCTATTTTATTCACTGTAAAATTTACAAGGCTAAGATTCCTTTCAGTTATTGACTCATCTTCGTAGCCCAGGTAAACTTTACCCCCTTTTCTAGCCATTTTTATTTCATTTCCCTGAAAAAGAAAATTATTTTCGACTTCACGAATTTCAACTTTTCCTGTTACTGACACACTGACAGTGACAGCTGACTACTAAATAAGTAGATAAATGACAGCTGAGACATGAGACATTGCGTAATTGACATTGATAGAAAATTGACGTGACGGTTACATGGAATTTACAGTGGATAGTTCTATTTTTACTCGTCCAACACACTCGCGCGGCTCACTAGCTCGTCTATCGCCTTCTTAAATATAAGCTTTTAGTGTCTATGGTGAATGAATTTAACGAATTACTACTAGAAAAGACGGAAGCCGGAAACCGTAGTTTTATCTGTGGTCGTTTCCAAATGAATTCAATGAATTGTGCGGCGAGACAGCTCAATTGAGAAGCAAAGTTCGTGAAAATCGGTAATTTATCATCAAGTAGTCTAGAAAATTCGTTCAAGAATACATATTTTATCGGACTGTACCTTTTCAAGTGTAATCCCCCGCCTTTTAGAATCACTCATCATGGCCAACGAAACCCCAGTACCTCCTCCCGTTCTATGGGCTCAACGCAAGGAAGACCTATTCCTCACGTTTAGCATCGAGTCTAAAGACCCAACCATCAAAATAGAAAAGGAATCTGTATACTTCAAAGGTGTCAACGCTCAAGATAACAGGGTTCACGAAGTAACCATACCTTTATATGAAGCCGTAGTGCCTGAATCCAGCGGCTTTGTAAATAAAGGTAGATGTATAGAAATGTTGCTGAAGAAGGAAAAGAAAGACGCTCCGTACTGGCCTAATCTGACCAAGGATAAAAAGAAACCGCACTACCTTAAGATAGATTTCAATAAATGGAGAGATGAAGATGATGAGGAAGAAGCCGGTGGTGGAATGAACAATGCCTACGATTTGGAAGAGATGCTCCGTTCCATGGGTGGTGGAGGGGGAGCAGCTGGTGACAAAGCTGAAAAACCTTCCTTTGATGACTTGGAAAGTGATTCAGATGATGACAATTTACCGGATCTGGAGTAGTGCTTGTAGTTTTACATAATATAATTGGATATGGCAGTACATTATGTATAAGGTTTTTACAGTTACAATAAAATCATTAACAAAATGAGAAAAAATATTGTACAGTTTCATTTATGATATTCCTTCGGGGTACTGCTGACATCAAAATTATCACACATACCAACATTTCATGCAGACTCCATCCCTTATCCTTAATAGTAATCTGTTAATTGATAGCTATTTTAATATAAGCTATCACACTATTATAACATCATTAGTAATCTGAACATGTGGTATTTTTAATGATGAGTTTTGATAGTACATTTCTGTGGTTTGTTGCAACGTAATATCTGTTGTATTTTTTTTACATTTGATGTATTTACGTCTAATATGTTGATTTTGAATTATAGGTACATTTTATAAATTACTATTCATAACATTGAAATGTACGTTCAAAAGGTAAACTAAACCAAGAACTAGATACTTTAAAAACTATTAGTTTCACCTAGTAGCATTTCGTGATGAGTTGATGAAACTACAAAGGAGTTTAAAGAAAGAGTTATCAGGCACTCATTTGAAAGCTTCTATAAATAAAAGTATCTCTCTGTCTCTCTCTCTCTCTCTCTCTCTCTCTCTCTCTCTGTCCTTTCAGAGCATGCCAATATTTATAGTGTACCTACACTAGTTTTATTCAGGTTGGTGCCCCTGTGAAGAAACCCCCCCCCCCCCCCTTCAGATCGCGCCTGCTTAGAACATTGTCCATTAATTTTTGTATTGTCTACTGTCTCTTGACCCAGGTTGATTTATATAACTTTTGATAGACAAGCGACATAAGCAGATATTATACCCATCATATAGTGTTGACTATTACTTATTATTATAGGACTTCTAGATAGTAAATTATCAGATATAATCACAGAAATAATAATCTAAATAATAATATTACTTAGATTTCTGTGGATGTAATAGATGACAAGTACCTAATAGTTTACAAATTAAATCATCAAAACTATGTAGTTTTTTGAAACCTCAAAATATCCTAGGTACCTACAATGCCATTGGTTGTGGGTTTGATACCCACCCGATGTGTTTAGGGTTGCGTAGCCAAATAGCAAAATACGGGACCCTTACAGATTCGTCATGTTTTTTTTTAATAAATAGTGACGAGACGAGCTGGACATTTGCCTGATGATAAGCAACATGCCTGCCACAGAACACCACAGTGACACGCAGCTATTGGAACATGAAAAGTCCAAATCATTACCTAGTACTGCACTGCGCTCGTCACCCAGAGATCTAAGATGTTATCGTCTCTAAGCCCTGTAATTTCTCTGGAAACATTGCCCTTCAAACCGGAACACACTGCGGTGCGGCAGTGAACGCTGTCGGAGTTGACCCGTTTGACTGTGATACTTATTTTTTGGGCGAAGCGTGAGATCCCCTAAGTCGAGAACCAACCCCCTTCGTCAGTTGTTTTGCAAAACTTTTCATGTCGAATCATCACGGACCCATAGTCTACACTACAGCCAACGCAAAAAATCATAATTTGCACTGATCTGAGAGTAGGTATTTCCTGTGTTTAAGGATGCCTGGTCGGCCGCAGCTCCGACGGTTTGAGCAGAACTACCGACATGAAACGGTGCCAGAGTATCCCAGACTAATGGTCTGCCAAGACATGGCAGGTACTAGTGTGGTACCCTCAGGCTGCTTTCCATCTGTCGACATTCCGGTAGGTTCTAGTATTGCAGGTATTGACGCTGTAAAGACAGGCCGTTTCACTAAGCCATTTATTGGCCAGTGTCTGAAGTCTGAAAGAGCTACCGACACATGCGCGGTCCGAGGGGGGGGGGTCACGGGGGACATGACCCCCCCCCAAAATCGTATACGTCGAACAAAAATCTAAGAAAATAAAAATATCTAATAGTACATAGACTATTTTTAACGCGGGAAAACAACTAGAACGGGAACTACGAGGGTAAAACCTTGGGGGACTACTAGTAAAGTATTTTTTTGCTCGATTTATTGTATGTCTACTTGTGACCCCCCCCAAAACCTGAGGCTGCGTACTGGTGACCCCCTCCAAAATTCGAGGCTGGGACCGCGCCTGTACCGACAACGCCGTTCTCCCGGCTACACCTGCCGTAAATTAACTTTGCTTAGATAAACTTATTTTATTTTTTCTTCTTTTTATTAGGACTGAGATAGATACAGGTAGACAGAATTGAAACAACAATTTCGAAGATTGTGGGAATGTATTCAATTTTCTGCATACAACATTTGAAAGAACTATGTAACAAATTGATTATCATTTTAGTATTAATATCCAGAAGTTAAATATACATCACTTTTACATAATTATCACCATACATTTGCTGCAATGACACTTATTGCTACTTGCAAACATTTACAAATTCTATAGCATCTACAAATACTACAGTTAGAACTGGGGAACACATTAATCATGACAATTATGCCTGGAATAAGGCCTGAGTGACAGAAAATAAATAAAACATTTGAACTCTTAACAATTAACAACTAATTCAACGCTATATTACATTATTTCTCCCAGTAAGAGATTTTAGACTTGACTCTGACCATAGTTATTTTCAGAGGTCCAGAGTTTTAATACTTTGGTTAGAACTTGTATGACGTGGTTTAAGTTCTAAGACTACCCTTCGGGTATATTTAGTTATCCTTCTTCATTCTGGTGCTCGTCATGCGGTAGATGATGGAATCTCTGCCAGGGTCCATGTCGATCAGGGCATAAACGATGGCGATCAGAGTGAATACAAAGACAACACCGAACCACAGCAAAATGTTGAAAATGGCGGCGTAGTCTTCAGAATACGTGGACCTTACGGAGCGGACTTGGCCATCCTGAAATTAAAATTATCTATGAAATTATGTCTAAATAAGACACATTACTAATTCCGATTTTTCACTTACAATAACAGTACAAGTAATCAAGTAACATTAAGCTATTAGTATTTCAATATTTAGTTAGGTATATGTGAATTGAGAACCTTCTCCTTTTTGAAGTTGGCTAATGAAACTTTTGATCTGTTAGTTCATGTATTCCAAACAAAATGTACTCTCAGTACTGACATCATCATCATCATCAGCCTGTATTCGTCCACTGCTGGACATAGGCCTCCCCTATGATACGCCACTCAGCCCGGTCCTTGGTCTTACTTCTGCAACCAGTACTGACATAACTACGTATAATAAAAATATAGATCGGATCGGACACACCAGTCGTAGTAATAAGGTACCGTCTTATAAGATATTATATTCTAAGAACGATTGTGACGTAAAGTCTATGATGGCGACCTAGAGCCTCTCATCTGCATTGAAGAAGCTGCGTAGGTTAGACCTGGCCGAAAAGCATGAAACAATACAAGTCACGTCACAGCAAGGCTCGTCACTCCATCGCCTCATGCCGAATAAAGATAGTAAGATTAAAAAGGAAGAAAATAACTTACCGAAACAGCTCGAGCACGACGGGAGTGGGTAACGTCGGTGGTGACAACGGTAAAGAGTACGGAACCGTAGTATGCCTTCACGAAAGCATTGTTCAGTCTTTCCAACTCCTCGCCTGAAAGAACAATGTAGTTAAAAATTTACTAAAGATGGTATCTGGTAGAAGTTGGAACAGAAAAGCCGAAGATCGAGGGAAGATCGTCCAGCAGAGAATTGATATAGATTGAATGTGAAGAAATGCAATGAGCAAAAAAACAAGACAACAAGAACAAAATTATAAATTTTGACTAACCCCCGACAAATCTTAGGTAGTCACCTAAGATTTGTTATCTGTACAACATTCTACTAGTCAAGCCCTTTCATTTGATACCCATATTAAGGGAGTTGTGAAAAAAAAAAATTTCGGCATTTTGTGGTAGCGGCCATCTTGGATTTGAAATTTGTTATAGTGTATAGTATTCTACTGGTCAAGCCCTTTCATTTGATACCCATATTGAGGTAGTAGTGAAAAAAAATTATATAATTCGCCATTTTGCGGTGTCGGCCATCTTGGACTTGAAATTTGTTATAGCGTATAGTACTCTACTGGTTAAGCCCTTTCATTTGATACCCATATTGAGGTAGGTTGTGAAGAAATATTTTATCCGCCATTTTGTGGAGGCGGCCATTTTGAATCGATATTAACCAAACATAGCTAAGAACACCCGCACGGTAATTAACTTTCAAATAAAAAAAACCGCATTGAAATCGGCCCATCCGTTTGAACTCTACGGTGCCACAGCCAGACACACACACAGACAGACAGATAGACAGACAGACAGACATCGACGTCAAACTTATAACACCCCTTTTTTTGGTCGGGGGTGTTAAAAAAAATGAGTCTTCGCAATTTAATCGTGTTTCTTTACTTTCCCGATTAATATTGTTTACGTCTTTTGGATTTGGTTTTTTACCAAAAATGTTAAGTACATAAACGCATCAAAATATAGAATGGTTGCTGCACAGTATGTGTGCCTAATTTCCAAGAGCTTATGAAATTTTGCACTGTCTGTACTACAAAATTACACTAATAATAATAGCCTTGAGGACAAGTTAATGCATATCAACCACTTCTTCAAAAACATACATACGGTCGAATTGAGAAACCTCCTTTTTTAAAGTCGGTTAAATAAAGAAAGATTTAAACAAAAATAGCATACTTTGGATATGACTGTGATATCTTGGTTACTGGATATTTTTTGTGGGAGTAAGTTTGTTATCAGGGACTGTGTAAACTGATTCAATATTGTCCACCAATATATTCTTTTGATGTCCTGACATAAGAGTATGTTTTGAGAATAAAACCCCACATGTCAATCTAGCCCCGTGGAATAAACTCCATATTGAATTATAACGCAAACAACAATAGTTCTTATGATACATTGAAAAGATAAATTTTGATTAAGTAAAGCACAAAAACACCTTGGACAACACAACACAAAGGGTTTATACTGAACCTTGAAACTTTATGTTAACGTGAAATTTAAAAATTACTCAACATAATAGTACTAACAAAACAATACACAGGGTTATAGACTACAGGCCCGTGAATAAAATGTATGGGTCATATGACACACCAGGAGAGCTATGAAGGATGATAGAAGGGTATAAAATAATAAGATTGAGCACTATGCCAGCATTTACAAGCTGTCCCACTGAGTCCAAGCCTCCAGCTTGCAGATGTGTATATCAATCTTATGCAGACATGTATATCAATCTTATGCAGACGTGTATATCAATCTTATTAGTCATCATATCAGCCGAAGGACGTCCACTGCTTGACGAAGGCCTCTCCCAAAGATCTCCATAAAGACCGGTCTTGCGCCACCCGCATCGACCGGCGACCTTCACCAGATCGTCGGTCCATCTTGTGGGAGGCCTGCCAACGCTTCGTTTTCCGGTGCGTGATCGCCATTCAAGAACCTTGCCGCCCCAACGGCTGCCAGTTCTCCACCCATCTCCTGCTGTGTGCCCCGCCCACTTAAGTTTGGCAACTAGATGAGCTATGTTGGTTACTTTGATACTCCTACGGATTTACTAATTTCTGATTCTATCATGCAGGGATTGTCTTATTAGAGTAGAGTGTATAAAAATACTAAAAAAATACCTAAAAGCTTCTTTGCTTCTTTGACCTTCAATGAGTTGGGTCCGTAGTAGTCAGAAAGGAAATGGAGAGAACCGAAATGCAAGTAGTAGAAATCGATGACACTGTCTGGAGTGATGGCACCAGCCTTCACCTGCAAAACAAATTATGATGTAACATCATCCGGACCCAATTTTCAGAAATGTAATGTAATTGAAACTAACATCAATTTTACCTCTGCCACTGTAAGAAATAAATACAATTTGGGACTGTTTCCTAATAAATAAATACAGTTTGAAAATTTTCAAAGCTCAACCAAACAATAGTTTTCACTAATCTTAAAAATGTTGTAATTGACAATCTTATTTAGACCTAGCTGGTATAGATCCTTGAAATTACATGTCAGCTCTAAGACACAAATACATGTTTGACAAAAAAATATATTTGCAAAACGATTTGATTTCACTGGGTGTAAGACATTTAATGTCAAGAAACACCTCTCACCTCTTAGGCTTATAGCTTAAGCAGCCCACAATATGTTCCACTGCTGGGACTCGGACCCTTCTCTTGGCAGGAGACAGTTAAAGCTATAATCCACCAAGCTGGCCCAGTCTAGTCATTATTAACTTGACTGTCTTGTCTAAGATCCACAAATGTGCAATACATACTTTATCAGTCAATCCCCTTCAAAGCTGCAAGCTCCATAAGGAACTTAAGGTCCTCCTCAGTTTCGGGTTTCAAGTGTTCATAGGTCTGTTTCTGCAGTTTCGGGATTGTGACATCACCAAAAACATTGGAATGAGATGTGAGCTGTGAAAAATTAAATAGTTTAGTAATAAAAATTAATTTGATTTACATACTTCTGGATATTGAGATTTTTAAACAAATAATATTTAGATGTGCTTACTTTGAGTATGTAGTATAAGTTTTCATTGTAATTTAGATTCATAAAAAAATATTATTGCAATATTCAAAACTAGTTGTAGTATTACTGTGAATCATTTTCTATTACTATTTCTATTGGTAAGTGGTTAGAGTACAGTTTCCTGATGGATCATACAAATACAAAAATCTTTATTGCTGTTTGCAGGTAAGATAAGGTGATATAAAACATTTTAAAAGTTCACCCATTCCAACTGACCTCTTGTTCTAGAGGCATGCAATGTCTGGCAATACAGTTTCTATTGGTCTGAATTTATACAATGATAATAATAGTAGCTGATAGTCTTCTCCTTTTTTCATTTTTAGCTTTTAATTGGTTATATCATACAGAATTGCAATGTTTGTCTTGTCCCAATGTTGAGCAAAGGCCTCCCCTCCCTACCCTCTAACTTTTGATCTTAGATAACTTTATTGCTCTTGCTAGGTGAATTAGACCGTGTGTGATGAATGGCGGGAGTGAAGCCCACTTCCCCACACGCAAAACAGGCGCACCAAGACGTCGAGTTGCGGAAACAGCCCGCCCACAAAGCCTGAGCGGAGCGCTACTACTATGACTACTAGGTGAATTAGAATGTATGAATACAATTTCTTTAAATAGCTATTCATTATATACTTTAAATTCTTTTCCATCCCATGGTTGCCATGGTAGCGATCTGGAAGAGATCGCTATTAGCGATAAGGTCGCTATTTGCTACTATATTTTAAGATTGTTTGTTTTGTTAAGTGTGATAAAGAGTTTATCTATCTATATCAACTTTACTGTATTCTAAGATTCAAAATTAAATATATAGATTCATATATGTGCCAATTAAAACACTTATTTAATGGAGACATACCTCATCCAAGTTAGATAGCTTAATGCTAACAAGGTTGTTGCTACCGCCAACAAATCTTTGTTGTATGCGATGTTTCATTGCTTCAAATGTGTCGGGTTCATACTCATCAACTTCCAATTGGTACTTGACTCCTTTTAGATGCGCCTGAAAATAATTTAAAACAATGTAACTCTTATTTATCTCCATTTCAATTATTTTATCATGATGGTTCAGAAATAAATCAAATTTTATACAAACAATGATGATATTTAAAAAAAAAATATGTTTCCATATCTTAAGGTTTTGTCCAGACTCATCTAACTTCAGTTATATTACAAAAGCATATTTATTATACAACTGGACCAAATTAATAACTAATCAAACTACATTTCAAGTCTCACCTGAGAAGTAACTCATCACTTCCCAGTTAAAACTCAAATGGAAACATTTATGCTGTGGAAAAATAGAAAATGAATAAACAGTGAAAATGTTAATGCTAAAAATATATTTCCAGTATTGTAGGAAAAAAACAAAATATCATTTCTTGCAATGTTTTCAATGATAGTTCTTTTATTATATTTTATGGCATTCCACGCCAGGATATCCCTAACAGTAAGATAATTAATCTTACTCTATTCTGCAGCAAAGGAGTACCAAATAGAAATACTTTCTTCAACTTTTTCTTTTGGCTTTCATTCGGTAATGTCACAGTAATTTCGCCAATGTCCAGAAATACAGTCAGTACTCTCATAATGATTGGCGCTGTTGGGCCGATTCTAAAGGTCTACAATCATTCAGAAGTATGTAATTGTGGGAATAGACCAAAAACACCTTTTTTAACAGGTATATTGACTTATGACACAATAGACACGATAGCAACAAACCTCAAACCTGATGATTTTTCTAGTTCAAGGTGAATTTAGCATTAGATACTCACAGCTTCTAGGCTGGACACACCATCAATAACTACATCAACCACAGCCTCTGGAGATTTGAATGGATCCTTTATTGCCAAACCATCCCATTCTGAGTTCTGTAAAAACAATCTTTATTACATTGATGCTATAAGTAATTTGATGTTGATACCTACGAATTTATTTATCAGTAAGATGTCTACTGTCAGTAGCCTTCCTTTCACATAACACTCATTAAAAAAATGATTGTAATTATGTAAATTTCAAGATAATAAAAACTACTGATTTCTAAATAGAAAATATTTTAAGAACCGATATAATATGGTGGTTCTTATTGGGAAAAGACCTCAATTTTAACATTATTTGACAAACTTTAATTAGTTCTTACCTCCTGTACAGAAAGACCCAAAGAAGCGGAAAACACCTCTTTCAGAGCACTTTCAACAGGCTGATTGCTAGTGCTTGAAAACTGTAAGGATTCAGGGGAGTGAAGGATGACGAGCTCTCCCGAAGCATTGGACCCTGAAAAATTGTACACATTGAATATTAGGTTCACAACATAGTTTCTAGACTTACCGTTAACTTCAACGTATGAAATAACATGCTCACCGATCACTGATATAACTAGGGAAACCCAAAATAGGACCGTAGTCACAGCCATTTTGTTCGAAAATAATTTTCGCAAATTTTTCGTGATCGAATGTCTGTCATATGACTAAAGGTGTTGCAAGAAGAATAATTATGTTTAAAAGGTGTCTTGTCTATGACTGACATGAATTTATTCTATGAAAAATGTTTTATAAACGTCATTACATCGCCGTCACGACGCATAAAATACGAATTTATTAGAAATGAAATCAATATTACCACCATTTCATTAATTTAAGACCAAGACTTTAAATTTGTGTCTGATTTTGTCACTTGTTCTAATAAGAATAAACAAAAGTTAAATTTAATTTCTTGTATCCATGTCAATCAATTTCAAATTATACTACGTGATCAGAAAAATAAAGCTGTACTTTGTGATTAGTCCCAGTGTTGCAAACCGTACGATTTAAATTGTGTTTATACGACTTTTTGCCTCATGTACAATACACGATAGGCTAGATACAATCACAGACTAAGTAGTACACTGATACAATACAATTTACAGATACAATTTAGGCCAGATAGACATCCCCGTGGGGGCTCGAGCGTCCCCGCAGTCTCCAGACTAGTTTCCCATAGATGTATTCGTGTTGTGTGTTGTGGCCGTTAGTCAGCAGTGTGTAGCCTCGTTCTACTTCTGTTTTCCCATCGTAATTCACCCTCAAATAAACAGAGATGTGATTTATTTGAAATACTTCTATTTAAAATGCAAATACAAAATACCTATTTGTATGTTGCATTTAAATACCTTTTAGGAAAAAGCATTTTGTATTTTATTTGAAATACCTTTTGAGACGTATTTTGCATTTTAATATTCATTTCAAAATACAAAGTACTTTGTCATTAAGTTTAGTCAAAAAAATATGAAACGAACGGATTACGATAACGGATATCACCAAATTTGTCCGATAGAGGCGCCTGCTGCTATGAGCGCTTTTTTTAAGCCCCGACCAAAAATAGGGATGTTATAACTTTGACGTCGATGCCTGTCTGTCTGTGGCACCGTAGAGCTCAAACGGATGGTCCGATTTCCGATATATCCGATAGTTACCATTAAAACTTGGTAAGAAAAAAACATTAAATTTTGGGGGTGTCCCATACTTAGAACTGAAACTCAAAAATGTTTTTTCCATCAAAACCATACGTGTGGGTTATCTATGGATAGGTCTTTAAAAATGCTATTGAGTTTTCTAACATATATTTTTTCTAAACTGTTTAGTTTGCGCGAGAGACTCTTCCATAGTGGTAAAATGTCCTCTCCCCCTGTAACTTCTAAAATAAGAGAATGACAAAAATAAAAAAGAGCAAAATGTACATTACCATGTAAACTATCAACGAAAATTGGTTTGAATGAGATCTAGTACCTATGTAGTTTTATTTTAATACGACATAAATTCACTATTGTTAAAACACTGAAGTAACAACGAACTACAAGAAATTTATAGTATGTTTACTTGCTGCTACGGAAACCTTCATGGGCGAGTCCGACTCGCACTTGACCACTTTTAATTTTCTTTGGTCAGAGTGAGCGCCTTATGTCTGACTAGTGTCAGACAATGTCAATGTAGACAAGCCAGGGTCCAGTTGTTATTGAGAAAAGTGTAATAATAATAAAATAAGTTACACAACCAACCGAAATAAATGGCAACACAATTCACAAAATGGAGACATAGCTCTCTTTTCGTTAGTCTAGTTTTCTGGACTCGGTGTGTAGAAAGACTCGGAGACTACCTAGATGTAGAAAAATAATTTATTAAGTTATCAATAATAACTATATTTTATCTCATTCTCACTACTTTTTGATCCCTCCATGACCAAAGTGTCATGCATAAGATGCCATGTTATTAGTTTTTGTTCGGTTCGGCATTGTGTCTCTATTTCTCATCATAAATACCTAAAATAAAAATAAATATCTCAGTTTTGGTCAAAAGGTATTTTATTTTGAAAAGGTATTTTGAAAATACCTATTTTGCATTTAGCATTTGAAATACAAAACTCAAAACTATTTTGTATTTTGCATTTGAAATAATAAATCTGAAAAGTATTTTGCATTTTGTATTTAAAGGCTTTTTTAAAACCATTTTGTACATTTCTGCAAATAACTATGAACAAAGTCAAACACAGAAACAAAGTTAATACGCGGCTGCACTCCTTGATCCTTAAAGTACATCTCGAGAACATCCGAGGTCTGCACTCAAATATCACAGCAGTCCACCACCACCTGGAGACTGAGCAGCCATCGCTGTTGTTTCTTACGGAGACGCAGATAGGACGTCCGTCAGACGGTGCGTACCTAACATATCCTGGATACACGTTGGAGCACAACTTTAAGCCACGTGCTGGAGTGTGCCTGTACGCCCGTGCCGATATCTGCTGTAGGCGTCGCCGTAATCTTGAGGATACCAGATTCTTTGTTGTTTGGGCGCTGATAGACACAGGCATAGACAAAATTGTCTATGCCTGTGTCTATCGGTCGCACAGTGGGGATCTGGAGACAACTAGGCTCATGGAATATTTAAGTGAGGCGGCGGATGCGGCTCAGCAAAAGTACCCAACAGCCCAACTAGTGTTTCTGGGGGATTTTAACTGCCATCACAAGGATTGGCTGTGCCCATACCGGGACACTGACCACGCTGGGCTGGAAACGAGAAAGCTAGTTTTATCGTTATTTTTTTTTTAACTAGAATAGGTTCGCACTTGACCACCATCTCGCCTGATCTTAAGCGATGATGCGATCTACGATAGAGCGTGCTTACCTAGAAGAAACCGATTCACTCTCGATTTCAAGACACCAAGATTGTAACCATCGGGGAAAACCCACTCAGGCAACGGATTCCACAACCTAGGCGTTCTTATCACAAACGTGGAGTCAAATCGCTTACGCACGGCACGGATACGCCTCGAAAAGTAGGAGCCAGTTGGAACGGAGTCCTTTTAGCGGAGAACAAACACGCCTGTGTCTTTCCTTCGTTGAACCTGGCCAAATTGGCATCGCCCCATTTAGAGACTGCCTGAAGGGCCAAGTTCAAACGCTCGATCATATTCTCTCTCAGTAGCTGAGTTTGTCGCCCACTGGCTCTTGCGCTAGATATATAACTCTCTACGACGGTGCTATCATCTGCGTACCCAAAAATACCGGGCTTCAACAGATCGTTGATATGTAGCAGGAAGAGCGCCGCAGAGAGTACCGACCCCTGAGGAACTCCGGCATTGATAGCCATTTGATCCGACGAACAGCCATCAATGACGACTCGTATGGATTGATCCCTCAAGAAGTCCGATTTCCACGCAATAAACCCAGGAGACAAACCATAGCCAGAAAGCTTGCTTATAAGGCCATCATGCCAAACCCTGTCGAAAGCCTTCGAGATATCCAGGGAGACTGCAAGTGCTTCCCCGTGTTTCTCGATGGCTTCACTCAGATGGGTGACATACGCTAGAATATCCCCGGTGGACCGGTTCCGGCGAAACCCGTATTGCCGGTCACTGAGGAGGTCGTTCGATTCTAGGTATGTCAGGAGCCTGTGGTTTAAGACACGTTCCATAGTCTTGCAGAGTATGGACGTGACTGAGATGGGCCTGTAGTTGACAGGGTCAGCACGACTACCTTTTTTGGGCACAGGCAAGCTTCCACGACTTCGGCACTTGCCCAGTTTGGAGAGAAAGTCTAAACAGGCGCGTTAGTACTGGAGACAGCTCGGGTGCACAAACCCTCAGTACTATGGCAGGAATTCCGTCCGGGCCACTGGCTTTATTCACATCCAGATTGCGTAGCGCTTTAGTAACCTCCTTTTGGCGAATATGTATTTCAGACATTACAGTCGGACTGCCAGGTGGAGTAGGAGGTATCACACAACCAGCATCTAGACGTGAAGATTCCGCAAACTGAGATGCAAACAAGTTTGCCTTCTCCGTTGCGGTGTGAGCCAACGTCGCATCAGGTTTTAGCATTGGAGGTAATGGGGGCGACAGAAGTTCGATTCGACCGATTTAGCTAGGGACCAAAACGCTTTGCTACCCGCAGGGTATGAAGCTAGTTTGTTCCCTATTCGACTAATATGGTCGAAACGAGCACTCTGTAAAACCTTTTTGCATGCCTTAGCAGCCTTGTTAAACGCTGTCCTCTTCTGGTGTGTGTCCTTTGCCTTACGTTGTCGAGCATCATCCCAAGCTAGGTAGGAAGCCCCATTCTTACATGCCTCAGCATTTTTTACACTGCGGGCCAAACTAAGGGCGAGCTTTGCTGGATACTGGGACGTTAGAGTACGGTATAAAATATTCCATAGACGTTTGTATCACTTCAGTCACAGCATCCGCACAAGTTGCTAGCTTATCGGTATTTTATCGGATACACTTCGGAGAGTGTGCAACTGATCTGCATGATCTAATTCCACCTTGCCCTTTCTTCTATCGGACTTCTCGTTCCACAAAAGGGCGGCATCGTTTCATAGTTGATGTTCCAAAAACGCGAACGAAGAGATTTGACTCCACGTTTGTGATAAGAACGTCTAGGTTGTGGAATGCGTTGCCTGAGTGGGTTTTCCCTGATGGTTACAATCTTGGTGTCTTTAAATCGAGAGTGAATCGGTTTTTTCTAGGTAAGCACGCTCCATCGTAGATCTCATCATCGCTTAACATCAGGCGAGATGGTGGTGGTGGTGAATGGCATCTTACGCAATGAGAAATCACCCTAAAAGCATTTTTTTGTGAAAAAAACAAAACTTGTTAAAGAGTTGATCCCACTCAACTTTTTATTGAAGTGAAAACATATTTTGGCGCGGCACATAAAGATTTTTCGTGCGCTCTGAATTGAATTCTAGCATCACGCTTGTCAATGATAAGTGGACTCGAGACCATAGTCATCTAGAAATGCGTAAGCATTTCCCATTGGTCGTCTCCATGCTCATAGCCACGCTCTCCGGTTTCCGCCAATAAGCTATCAAATACTGAGTTTGAAAGTTTTCATTTCTATCGGCAGTTCCTATGCCTGCCAATTTTGAAGTGAAAACTTCTTTAGGCGCGTTGAGACAAAATTTTCGTGGGCTGTGAAATGAATTTTACTGTCACGCTCGGGTATGTTAATAATTTCCGGATGAACTCGGGATGCTAGAGCGAGAAACAAAATACAGTGAACAAGCGCGTCAGAGCGAGAAAAATAATATACTCCCTGTGAACCTATGTTTATTATATTTATATCTTTTTATACCGACATTAACTTCTAGGTACTTACACTCCGCGAGGTATAAGCTGAGCTTTGCATTTGAGTGAGTGTACATGGATAGTGTAGGTGTGACCACCGGCCTTAGGCGCGGCGCCATTTTCCCCCCGGTAAAAACCGGTTTAAACTGATTTTGGGTAACCGGCCTGAGGCGCGGCGCCATTCTGTCTCGCCGCGCTCCTGCCGCACTTCACCTCTTGTACAGACTGCAGCGTGACGTGTTTAATATTATTTTGTTTTTGTTTGATATAAGTGTTAGTAAAATGGATGCCAACACAAATAAGCGCAAAATACGGAAACCATTAAATAACCAACTAAAAGAAATTTTGTGTAATTTAAATAGCTATTTTAAAGACATGAACGATAAACACATGTCAAGTGTGACTACATCAGCCCAATTGGTATCGACATCGACAGGAATTCCACTGTCAACTGTTAAAAGAGTCTTATTGGAAGGTAAACGTGTTTTGAAAGATGGAACCAAATTCAAATCTCCGAAAAAGACCAGATGCAGGGAAAATATAATAATCATTGATGATTTTGATAAAGCAGTAATCCGTAGAACAATTCATAATTTTCACATTACTGACAAAGAGGCGCCAACAATGAAAAGAATTCATGAAAAATTAAAGGCTGACATTAACTATCCAAGATCAATTTGGTCATTGCGAAAAGAAGTATCTCTTTTAGGATTCAAATGGTCAAGGACAGAGAATAACAGATAATTTTTAATGGAAAAGCATGAGATCCGTCACCTACGTATAACTTATTTACTTAAAATTTCCGAATACCTTATTCAGGGCAGGCCTATCGTTTATACCGATGAAACATAATATATTGACACCACTCACACTTCATCAAAATCATATTCAGATGGCAGCACTTCTGGTTTGAAGAAACCTATTTCTAAAGGAAATCGATTGATAATCGTTCATGCCGGCGGCGAGGACGGTTTCATACCAAATGCGCTGCTGATGTTTAAAGCTAATCAAAAAAGTTGTGATTATCATAACAATATGAATACAGAAAACTATACAAAATGGTTACAAACGCAATTAATTCCCAATTTGAAGCCCAATAGCGTTATTGTAGTTGACAACGCATCTTACCACAATTCGTTAAAAATCCGCTCCCAACTCAAATAGTCGCAAACAAGATATGATTGACTGGCTCAAGTTACGCAATATCGATCACTCAATATCCATGCTTAAACCACAACTTTATCAATTGATACTGCATAATAAACAACGATTTATTGGATATAAAATTGACACCTTATTAAGAGAACATGGTCACAGCGTCCTTCGTCTACCACCCTATCACCCAGATTTCAATCCGATTGAAAATATATGGGCAATGAAAAAAGGATACGTCGCGAAAAAAAACGTGTCAATGAATATGGATACAATAATGAGGTTAGCAAATGAAAAAATTTAAAATATCACTGTACAGGAATGGAAAAATGTTTGTGACCATGCAATAAAAGAAGAAAAAAAGTTTCATGGATGCGACGCCGTTATTGACAATATGACGGAAAGATTCATTATTAAAACAAACGACACATCAGACGAGAGTGAAAATGATAACGAGAGTGATAAAGAAAGTGACTATTGTGCAATGTCTGGTGTAGAAGATGTGTAGTTATTTTGTCTTTCAAATTGAATTTTTAGTAATAATCACACAATAATATGTAGGTACTCATCAGTCAAATACACAGCTGGAGTTTATTTTATCAATTTAGTTTTATTTTATTTTAATATCTGACTCTGACTGTACTTTTGGTGATCACTCACACTAATGCAAAGCTCAGCTTATACCTCGCGGACTGTACCACACTAATGTCATTAATTGAACTTGTCACGAAATATTAAATTTGCATTTCACATCCATTGCAAAAAAGATTTTGTTGTAATATACTCGTATTACTGTTTTATCACAGCACTTACACATACACTTCGAACCTTGCGACTCGATTATGATTCGATTACGACATGTATATATCTATATATATATGTATATTATGTATATAAGGATATACAAGTTGACAAAGTAACAGAATCCAAATTTTTAGGCGTTACGATAGATTCAAACTTAAAATGGCATATAATCCATAAAATTATCTTATGAAATAAATCAGGGGTTAGAAATATCTCGAATAGTTATAATAAGAATTTCTTAATTAATCAGGAAAACCAGTATTAAAGTTATGCAGTTTTTCAAGTATTAATATTCGTACACGTGTAATAACTAACACTATAAATAAAACAACACATTATTTTATCATAAATTGGTAGTCACGATGTAAAATCTGAAAATTTCTTCTTAGTAATAATTCCCTTAGATGTCCCATGCAATACCTAGTGGAAGTTCAATTGGTAACTTAATTGACCCTTTATAAAAACTGTAAAATGATCTCTCACGAGTAATTCTCAATTTTTCGTGGACTGAGTTATTCTGTATAGGTTCAAGATTCATAGGTATTTATTTAAAGAATCTTCCCTGTTAATGGAAACAAAGAATGTGACTAATATTAATAAATCAACATCATATCAAAATACCCAATATAGGTATAACTTTCATAGGTAAGATTTTGTAACGATTATAGTGGAAATTCAACGGTAAATTAAATTGGTCATTTTATAACACTTGTAGGAAAAAGAATACACAATCCTGAAATATCCTAACGGTCATCACGTCATTAGCCATGGACAAAATAAACGTTTCACTTTTAAAATTTACTTTAACCCCATTGACTCATACGTCCATGGATAATGATAATTTCTTTGGAAACATTGGCCTTGAAACATTGGCCTTCAAACCGGAACACGGTGTTAATTGACGACAAAAAATATTGATTGAAAATTATAATTCAAGTACATTTTTCAATTGATTTACGTTAGTTTATTGAGATTCCAGTGCATACATTTTTTCTCTTGAATTCTTGAGAAAATACGATCATCATATTAAGCTTGTGATACAATTTTCTGAAAAATTGTGCTGGTAACACTGACTAGCGACCTGACTCCTGACATCTGACCATCTGAGCATCTGACAATCTGACAAAAGACATAAAACTGATTTTCGCAAAGCAGCTCTTCTTTGATTTTTTGAAATTGATTTAAAGAAACTAAATATTTGTCGTGTAAATTTATATTTCATAGACATTACAGTTCATATTTAAAAAACAGTATTTACTATTAAGTATAATATATTATACCTTTGTGTATCGTGTGATTTATCAAACAATAAAGTCAGTTAGACAACGAAATCGTCTGCACAATTGCTAACACAAATTAGTCGATAAAACAAAATTGCTATTTCTTATATGAAAAGTTTAACAGTTTCCAATACGTTTAATCCTGAGACTTGAAGAAATATCTACCTGTATTGTTAAAATGTCTCATCGCAAGTCAAGTGGTCAAACAAATGATTTGTTCCCTAGGGAAATAGATATCGAAGTTTGTTTGAAAACACTAAAAATCTTTCAAAAAATCGAGGGAGATGTAAATTGTGTTGTGTGGGATGCCTCTTTGGTTTTAGCTAAGTATTTGGAGACAATATGTTTTCAGAAATCTGATTTTCTCAGTGGAGTTAGAGTTTTGGAGTTGGGCTCTGGATTGGGAGTGGTTGGCCTAACTGCTGCTACACTCGGGTTAGTATTTTCAGACATTGTAAAAGTAATACTGTGTACAAATTTTCTATACCGTTCCGCATTAGAGTTAGACTATTATAACAAATAGCCTGTTGTTGCCAAGTTCAAGGAAGAATTATATATACTTATATTTAACAGAATATTAAAAACATAAAAATTACAAATATTTCCACAGAGCACAAGTAACACTAACAGATTTACCAGAAGCACTATCTCTTCTTCGTTTGAATGTCAAGGAGAACAAACAAACAATTGGCAGTATGGGTGGATATGCTACTGTTGAGGCTTTAGAATGGGGTGATAGCAGTTCTCAACTTGTCAAAGAGACATTTGATATTATTGTCTTAGCAGATTGTGTTTATTATGAGGAGGTAACTAAATGTTTTGATAGTATTCTGGCTTTGTACATATTAGCTGTTAAAGCATGCAGTAATATTTGTGCATCTTGGATTTTTATGTTAGATATTATATTATTATTGTTTATGGGAATATTTTACTGAACTTGCTATTAAAGTATTCCTAATTAATTAATACTAGAGCAGGAGTACAATTTTGCTAAGAGTTGATATATATGGCTCTTAGTTTGGCATGCCTTTATTTTACAATTCTAAACTCTGCAGTTAAAGACATTGATAGCACTATTATAACTAAAAACATTAATGTTGACTGACAGTATGTAACTTAGCCTGCCAGTGATAAATTCTGTTAGTATTATTCTCATATCAACATTTCAAATGTATGACACTTCATATAAAAAATAAAAAAATACAGCTGTAATCATGTTTCAGGCGCTTGAACCCCTATTGGAAACTCTAAAATATCTTACTAACTCACCTAATAAAAATCCAACTGTGTACCTGACCCAAGAACTGAGAGATTCTGATATTCAAAAACAATTATGGAAAACATTTTATGAGAAATTAACCGATCTTTACCAAGTTGAAAAGATACCTGAGGAACAACAGCACACAAATTACAGAAGTTCTGATATACTATTGTTAAGAATAATGAAGAAATGAATATAAAGGATGTCAGTATGCTTAGCATACCATTTACTCCACATTAGTTGTTTATGACTGTTATTTCTTTCTGAAGTTTTATTTTATCCTGAATTAATACCTGGTCAGCTAAATTCTCTTACATGTGTTCAAAAGCTATTTTAATTTATTTTGTTTTATCATAGGTCTGCTTTTAACCACCAACTTGCCTGATGGTAAGCGACGGTGTCGGTCGGATGATCGAAGATGAACACAGTCCTAGAAAGTACCTATTCACTCTGATCTTGAAAAGTTTGAAATTTATTTTTGTGGGGTATAAATAAATAACAAAGGCAACTCTAAAAGTACCTACCCTTTTTAGATCTGCAAAAATGGACCTGGACATAATTCTAGTAATATGTTACAAGACTATTATTTCTTTATCTACTAGTCAAAAAAATTTTGCTGTTACCATATACCCAGCCATAAAGGTGATGTTTTCATTGTAAATTATGATTTCCTGAAATAGTATTAATTCAATAACATGTTATAGAATTCTAGACCACCAGAAATCTAAGTGCTTGTTTTATTCTTGTCAGTTTTTATAGTAGGGGAGATCTGCCCAAAACGGGTAAGCAGTTTAAATTTCGCGCTTATGGATTTAGTTCGAATGTGTGCATGAGATATGATGGTCCCATGGTAATTTAGCATCAAAGATTTTAACTGTTTTTGCTAAAATTTATGAAGTTTACTATTTGCTGTTTAGTCGATTCTAGTTTCTTGAGCGTTTTTGTTAGTCAGATTATATTAATCTCTTATGTTTTGACTTTCGTTTTAGAGTACCTAGTGTTTTGTTATATGTTGCTTTGGTTTCGAGGCTATTAATGATCAAAGAAAAAGTATGTCTTTGGGCAAATCAGGTAGGGGTAAAACAGGTTACCTGTCTTGCCCATATCCGATTTGCCCTGTTTCAAAGGATCTTGAGGAAAAGTGGACTATCAAAGCACTATGTCTCCGTGTATTTTAGAAAATTGGATCTCTGAAACACGAGAGCCAACTGAAAGTAAGCGAATAATTCAAAATTATAAAATCAAATGACATGGATAAAATGTGATGATTATGAGTGGTGGGCCCATGAAATATGCACTTGTTATGTAAGCATAGGTTCATACTGTGGTGATATGTGCCAGGAATGGTTTATCATTTCAATTTGATTCCAATTACGTTACATTAATTTGAGTTTTGTATTATAGAATGATTAAAAGTGTTATATGCCCGGGTATAAGACTAAGTACCTGGTTGACCGAGCTTTGCTCGATTTTTTTTAATGATATTTAGGCAGGTACGAATTACGTAGTGATGACTTACTAATTAAATGCGTTTATAAAAGGCTCTAAGTATAAGATTTTCTCAGAAAAAAAACCAAAAGAAAAAACCCCGGGTGTGACCATCAGAATTCGAACCGGGGCCTGTTGAATCCGAGGGCGAGCATATTCCGTCCGAGCCATTTAGACGTAAAGAACAGTGGCGAAATAAGTTATCGTATTCTAATGACATTGTAGGAGTTTTTCATTGTCTGAAAACGCGCATAAAATGATGTTTTTAAAAATAAAACCTAGCTAGATCGATTTATCGTCTCCGAAACCCCCCTGTATACATAATTTCATGAAAATCGTTCGAGCCGTTTCCGAGATTCAAATTATATAATATATATATATATACCTACAA
Organism: Ectropis grisescens; assembly: GCA_017562165.1. NCBI lineage: Eukaryota > Metazoa > Arthropoda > Insecta > Lepidoptera > Geometridae > Ectropis > Ectropis grisescens. The sequence continues at coordinate 17,040,178 of CM029772.1, forward strand.
GATTAGCTCGTTTAAAGGTATAAGATAATTAAGTCAATTTTAGATGTTTTATATCAGTTTTGCAATCACTACCCGTTTTGCCCAAAAGCCTTACCGGCTTTAGGCACCCCCTCTGAGCAAAACGGGTTTTTTGAGAGGTTAAGTTTTTTAGATTTTTTGTCAAGTAAAGAAGACATTTCTTTCTATTTGAGACTGATTTGTTAAAGTTTAATAAAGAAAAATAAGATGTAACTAAAATGAAAGCCCCTAAAATGACAAAAAACTAGTTTTTACCTACCTAATTTTTAGCTTACCCGTTTTGGGCCAACCTCCCCTATGTAAGTAAGTACGTAGTTTGGTTCACATTTTATGCAGTCGTGCTTTTTGAGTTTTTAAATTATATTTATTTAATAGCTGACCCGGCAAAACGTTGTTTTACTATATCAATAATTTCCTAATAAAATAAGGGTTGATCGTAGAAGGGTGCAAATTGAGGATTGTATGTATTTTTGTATGTTGTATCATTAAAAAAAAAGAAATTAAAATTTTTGTGTAAAACAAAAATTTAGGGGTGGACTACTCCTAACATTTAGGGGGATGAAAAAAAGATGTTGGCCGATTCTCATAGATACCGGATAAGCACAAAAAATTTCATCAAAATCGGTCAAGCCGTTTCGGAGGAGTATGGCAACGAAAACTGTGACACGAGAATTTTATATAAGTATTAGATTTGCTCGGGGGTTAAAAATAAAAACAAAATGGTATTAGATCATGCAGATCAGTTGCACACTCTCCGAAGTGTATCCGAGGAAAACCCTATAAGCTAGCAATTTTGCGGCGATGTTCAAGACTTTGAAGGCCTTTTCGAACAATGGTGTCGTTTGTAGTTACCTGTAAAGGTACAAGTTCGCGCGGAGACCGCGACAGGAGACCGAGACCGGAGACCGCGACAGGCACTTGACACTATAGAATTGTATGGACGCCAGTTCGCGCCGAGACCGCGACACATGTCTCGGTGTCCTGTCGCGGTCTCCGGACGAACCGCTACCTTTAGACTTAGCTGATCCATCCGAAAGGTGCGTACAGCGTACAGTACTACTCCATACAATTTATGCTTGGTACTGCATTAACAACTGTAGTACCTTCGCACCGTTGCCCTAGTTTTTTGGCACTTAATTTGGCTTTGGATGTATGAAAGAACCAAATTTAAGTGTAGTTTGAATGTGAAAGAAACACCAAAATGGTCGAAATATTCATTAACCGGCACGTATACGCCCAGGCTCGGTCGAAAGGGGGCGAGGTCACAGGAGTCATAACCCTCCCCCATATTAAATTGAATAATTTACAAAATATCGAATAGTAGGTACATATGTACAACAGTAAGAATAAGACTTTTTATGGAGAACAGACACCATGCGCGGTCCGAAGGGGGTTACAGGGGACATGCCCCCCCCCCCTAAATCGTAAACGTTAAACTAAAAATCTAAGAAAATTAAAATTTTCTAATAGTACATAGACTATTAGAAATGAAAACAACTAGAACGGGAGCTACGCGGGTTAAAGCGTGGGGCGCTACTAGTAAAGTATTTATTTGATTTTAAAGTATTATTTCTACTGGTGACCCCCCAAATCTGAGGCTGCGTACTAGTGACCCCCTTCAAAATTCGAGGCTGGGACCGCGCCTGACAGACACGCCTGCGTCTTTCTCGTTAAACTCGCCACATGCAAATACTGCCCTAAAGCACACCCCGGACACTCCACTAAAATTTCATACAAACGCCGCTGTGGAGCTACCTACTCTTCACACAACTACGCAGATGTCGTTCGTACACACGCGTGAATGTGTGCGTTAGAGCTAGGGCTAGTGATTTTTTTATTGAATAGTTGTGCCCCTTGAGTTCACCTGGTAACGTAGTCTATAAACTTGCTATAATGTTGAGTTACATAAATAGAATGGAGCCAAATTATACTATTCTAATTAAAAGGGTGTTTGCACAGATTTTTAAATTGTTTCAGATATCTGTGGATGTTTGTATTGCCGCGTAAAATGAAACGAAACCGATGATAGATTAGATCAGGTACCTAGATATCTATTTATGTTAGTAGGTACACATTCGCATTTTATTTTACACTTACCCATGAAGGAAACATTATTCTGTCTCTATAATTATTCCCCCAGGCATTATCAATCCGTGCTTGGGCACATAAGTTACTGGCTGTGTAAGTTACGAACTTTGAGTTAAAAATGACTTCGTTATTATAAATAAATGAATATTAGTAGACAATTCACACACAACACCATCTGACCCCAAACTAAGCAAAGCTTGTAATATTATGAAGCAACGATATTGAAAACTTTCTAATCTTACGTTATTTTATCATTAGGAAATTAAATAAAGCTTTTAATCTTGTCGCGTTTAGTTGACGGACAGCCGTAAACAGCACAACAACCCACCATGATGATATTTCATTAGAAATTAGATGTTCGATACCAGCCCTTCGTTGAGTGCTCCTAGCGTATCCGAAACGACCTGAGGGGTGAGGAAGCTTGAAATTGGTGGGGGGTGGGGAGTGTCCGTTCTATCTATATTATCTATTATATGCCTAAGTGCCTAACCCCAGTGCCTAAGTTAGTTGTTCACTTTTTGCTCTCGCGCTAGCTAGCTCTCTACAACGGTGCTACGAGGGTCAAACTGAAAGTTCTTAGAACTGGCCACTTATAAACAATATAATAAAAAAATATTCTATAATTTGAAATAGAACTCTTTGCCAATATTACTGAGTATATACTTCATTCATTTGTCATTTGTTTTACAATTTGGCGGCAAATTGAAAATTGTCTGTGTCACGTCAACATGAATTTAACACGAGAAAATTTTCGTGCAATGATTTTTTATGACTTTCGATGTCATTTAAGTCAACAAGAAAGTTATGATAGACTACGATTGGCCTTTGACGATGAAGCCCCATCTCGTGCGACTGTTAACAACTGGTTTAATGAGTTTAAACGTGGTCGCACCAATCTCACTGATGATTTACGTGAGGGACGGCCTTCTACGGCGACGACTGAAGATAACATCTGTGTTGTGCGGCGTATGATAGAGACTGACAAAAAGTGACCTATCAGCAGATTCGGACAAGCTTAGGCATCGGTATGAGTCAAGTGCACAAAATCCTACACGAACATTTAGCGGTCAGGAAGCTTTGCGCCCGGTGGATACCTCATAATTTGACTGAGGCTCAAAAACTCCATCGTGTGGATTGGTGCCGTAAAATGATTGAAAGATTTAACGGAGGTGACTCAAATGCTGTGTTCGACATACTAACAGGTGACGAAAGCTGGATTTACTGTTATGATCCTGAAACCAAAAGACAATCTGCTCAGTGGGTGTTTCCTTTCGAGGAGTTGCCAACTAAAGTGAAGAGAGATCGAAGTGCGGGGAAAAAATGGTGGCCTCGTTCTTTGGAAGGATAGGTCATTTCGCAACAATTGTGTTAGAGGATCAAAAACAGTTTCTGCAGAATGGTACACTACCAATTGTTTGCCACTTGTCTTGGAAAAGTTCGAGAGAAACGACCTCGCAGTAGGATCCTCCTTCACCACGACAACGCCTCATCGCACACCGCCAAGCGAACGATCGACTATTTGGCGACATCAAACGTTGAATTACTGGGTCACCCGCCGTATAGCCCCGACCTCGCGCCTTGTGATTTTTATTTATTTTCAAAAATTAAAGAAAAACTTAAAGGAAAGCGATTTATGAATGCTGAAGAAGCGGTGGCTACGTATCGCGATGCCATTGAAGAGACCCCTAAGGACGAGTGAGCAAAGTGCTTTTCCCAGTGGTTCCATCGCATGCAGCGGTGTATTGACGTGAATGGACAATATTTTGAAAAGATATAATAAAACTAATACTTACCTGGCTAATGTAATCAGTTTTGATTTTCTAAGAACTTTCAGTTTGACCCTCGTATCATCTGCGTGCGCAAAGATTTAAAGGACTTACTGTTTCATGCACGGAGCTAATACAAAGAGGAGCTGCTCTAAGCAACTGTGCATTGTGATTTTCAACTAGGTCCTGACGTCATCATAGGGGGCGGGGCCTAAGTTAGTATGCTATCAGCGTGCGTCAGGTGCACATGTGAGGAGACTCGCATTAAGGCCGTCGCAGACGTAGCTATAATAAATATATATTTTCATATTTTCGTGACGTCAGCAAAATATACCGTAATCTATTCATATTATGGCATATTAACATAGCAAGACATATTTTGAGTGTACAGCATGTTTCAACACTGTCTGCGCGCACGTCACGAGTTTTTTGATATTTTTAACCCCCGACGCAATAACGACGGGGTGTTATAAGTTTGACATAACTGTACGTACTACGATGCTACGTGTTTGTAGCATCGTAGCTCCCAAACGGATAAACCAATTTTGTTTTTTGTGTTAGGTACACACCAACTGATTTTGTTTTGTTTTTGGGTTGGGTAAACTTGATGGGATAATGTCGTTAAATTACCAAGTTCATATGGCCATCTTCTAGTTTCATTATCAGGCTCTGATTACCATCAAGCACCAAAATACTTGTCAAGGCGAATAAAACGAGCTCAATCTCGATGGTGTTATGTCGTTTAGTTAGGTACAAGATTCCTATGATTATTTTTCAGCTTCATCATCAGACCATGGCTTCCATCTAGCACCAAGACAGCTAAAACGATCCCAGATTTGATGGGGTTTCGTCGTTTCATTACAGAGTACCTATGACCCACTTCCAGATCCATCATCAGACCTTAACAAAGATGAACAATGATGAACAATGGTGAAACACGCTGTACATTCAAAATATGTCTTGCTATACCATAATTAGTGTCCGACCGAAACTGATTTTCCGGCCGAAACCGAAACCGAAACCGAATGTTCGGCCGTGGCTTCAGTTTCGGCCGAAACCGAAACCGAAACCGAAACTCACGTGGTCAAGTATATAATTTATTAAAATACTGAAATTTGGTGCATTTACCTATTATTTTGCCTTAATTAGGACATGAAATGGAAACACAATATATATCATAATAGGATAGATAAGAAATCAGTAAGAAGTCTTGTTAGTTGGTTGCTACAGAACTATCCGAATGGCACACGATAATTCCCGAAAAGGGCCGACAGCGTCCGTCAAAGCGTTGCCGCGGAAAACAAAGTTAGGCGATCGTGAACTTGCTTGAACTTGTTAAGTTTCGGTTTCGGCAAAAGTTTCGGCCGATTTTGGCCGAAACCGAAACTGTGGCCGAAACTTGATTTTTGGCCGAAACTCGGCCGAAACCGAAACCGAAACCGAACTTTCGGTCGGACACTAACCATAATTTATATGAATATGTCTTAATATATATTACGGTATATTTTGGTGACGTAACAAAAATATATGTTATAGCTGCGTGTGTTGACACTCGAGGATCTGTATAGAAAATATACGGAAATATTTACAGCTATGAAATATGAAAATATATATTTTAGCTACGTCTGCGACGGCCTTTATATATTATATTATCTCATTAAAACTTTAGACATCTAGTGTAAGGTAGCTGAACTATGTAGTAACATCAACGTCAACCTAAGCTAGTAGTTTTGGTATTAGCCGATAGATGGAATATTGAGAAGTGGGCGGGGCTTAATACCCCCTCAGTGCCCCCTCATCCCGCAAACTATCATGCGTCATTTCATATGGAAATGTAATTACTACACCTCCTCTTTGTATTCGCTCCGTGGTTTCATGCTTACCTACTTTCTTTTACTATCACTGACTTGTGAAATTCGTGTTTCGCTGTTACTCGCCCGCTTGCTGGTGTGTAGGTAAGTAGGTACCTAAAGACTTTGCAAGTGCCTCATATCTAGGGTTGCCCGGACGCCGCGCCGTCTAAACTAGGACAAATCCGGGGAAACCCGGACGGATGGCAACCTTACTCATTTCGAGTTCTAGCGCAAGAGCGCAACTGTTTTATATCTCCCAGCAGTTAATCTATTTTAAGTTAATGATTTCTTGTGAAGTGATAGTATAAATAAACATCTTATTACATCTATATCAGTGGAACGGCTGAACATACGAGGTCAAACTGAAAGTTCTTAGAACTGGCCACTTATAAACAATATAATAAAAAATAATTCTATAATTTGAAAATAGAACTCTTTGCCAATATTACTGAGTATATACTTCATTCATTTGTCATTTGTTTTACGATTTGGCGGCAAATTGAAAATTGTCTGTGTCACGTCAACATGAATTTAACACGAGAAAATTTTCGTGCAATGATTTTTTATGACTTTCGATGTCATTTAAGTCAACAAGAAAGTTATGATAGACTACGATTGGCCTTTCACGATGAAGCCCCATCTCGTGCGACTGTTTACAACTGGTTTAATGAGTTTAAACGTGGTCGCACTAATCTCACTGATGATTTACGTGAGGAACGGCCTTCTACGGCGACGACTGAAGATAACACATCTGTGTTGTGCGGCGTATGATAGAGACTGACAAAGAGTGACCTATCAGCAGATTCGGACAAGCTTAGGCATCGGTATGAGTCAAGTGCACAAAATCCTACACGAATATTTAGCGGTCAGGAAGCTTTGCGCCCGGTGGATACCTCATAATTTGACTGAGGCTCAAAAACTCCATCGTGTGGATTGGTGCCGTAAAATGATTGAAAGATTTAACGGAGGTGACTCAAATGCTGTGTTCGACATACTAACAGGTGACGAAAGCTGGATTTACTGTTATGATCCTGAAACCAAAAGACAATCTGCTCAGTGGGTGTTTCCTTTCGAGGAGTTGCCAACTAAAGTGAAGAGAGATCGAAGTGCGGGGAAAAAATGGTGGCCTCGTTCTTTGGAAGGATAGGTCATTTCGCAACAATTGTGTTAGAGGATCAAAAACAGTTTCTGCAGAATGGTACACTACCAATTGTTTGCCACTTGTCTTGGAAAAAGTTCGAGAGAAACGACCTCGCAGTAGGATCCTCCTTCACCACGACAACGCCTCATCGCACACCGCCAAGCGAACGATCGACTATTTGGCGACATCAAACGTTGAATTACTGGGTCACCCGCCGTATAGCCCCGACCTCGCGCCTTGTGATTTTTATTTATTTTCAAAAATTAAAGAAAAACTTAAAGGAAAGCGATTTATGAATGCTGAAGAAGCGGTGGCTACGTATCGCGATGCCATTGAAGAGACCCCTAAGGACGAGTGAGCAAAGTGCTTTTCCCAGTGGTTCCATCGCATGCAGCGGTGTATTGACGTGAATGGACAATATTTTGAAAAGATATAATAAAACTAATACTTACCTGGCTAATGTAATCAGTTTTTGATTTTCTAAGAACTTTCAGTTTGACCCTCGTATCATCTGCGTGCGCAAAGATTTAAAGGACTTACTGTTTCATGCACGGAGCTAATACAAAGAGGAGCTGCTCTAAGCAACTGTGCATTGTGATTTTCAACTAGGTCCTGACGTCATCATAGGGGGGCGGGGCCTAAGTTAGTATGCTATCAGCGTGCGTCAGGTGCACATGTGAGGAGACTCGCATTAAGGCCGTCGCAGACGTAGCTATAATAAATATATATTTTCATATTTTCGTGACGTCAGCAAAATATACCGTAATCTATTCATATTATGGCATATTAACATAGCAAGACATATTTTGAGTGTACAGCATGTTTCAACACTGTCTGCGCGCACGTCACGAGTTTTTTGATATTTTTAACCCCCGACGCAATAACGACGGGGTGTTATAAGTTTGACATAACTGTACGTACTACGATGCTACGTGTTTGTAGCATCGTAGCTCCCCAAACGGATAAACCAATTTTGTTTTTTGTGTTAGGTACACACCAACTGATTTTGTTTTGTTTTTGGGTTGGGTAAACTTGATGGGATAATGTCGTTAAATTACCAAGTTCATATGGCCATCTTCTAGTTTCATTATCAGGCTCTGATTACCATCAAGCACCAAAATACTTGTCAAGGCGAATAAAACGAGCTCAATCTCGATGGTGTTATGTCGTTTAGTTAGGTACAAGATTCCTATGATTATTTTTCAGCTTCATCATCAGACCATGGCTTCCATCTAGCACCAAGACAGCTAAAACGATCCCAGATTTGATGGGGTTTCGTCGTTTCATTACAGAGTACCTATGACCCACTTCCAGATCCATCATCAGACCTTAACAAAGATGAACAATGATGAACAATGGTGAAACACGCTGTACATTCAAAATATGTCTTGCTATACCATAATTAGTGTCCGACCGAAACTGATTTTCCGGCCGAAACCGAAACCGAAACCGAATGTTCGGCCGTGGCTTCAGTTTCGGCCGAAACCGAAACCGAAACCGAAACTCACGTGGTCAAGTATATAATTTATTAAAATACTGAAATTTGGTGCATTTTACCTATTATTTTGCCTTAATTAGGACATGAAATGGAAACACAATATATATCATAATAGGATAGATAAGAAATCAGTAAGAAGTCTTGTTAGTTGGTTGCTACAGAACTATCCGAATGGCACACGATAATTCCCGAAAAGGGCCGACAGCGTCCGTCAAAGCGTTGCCGCGGAAAACAAAGTTAAGCGATCGTGAACTTGCTTGAACTTGTTAAGTTTCGGTTTCGGCAAAAGTTTCGGCCGATTTTGGCCGAAACCGAAACTGTGGCCGAAACTTGATTTTTGGCCGAAACTCGGCCGAAACCGAAACCGAAACCGAACTTTCGGTCGGACACTAACCATAATTTATATGAATATGTCTTAATATATATTACGGTATATTTTGGTGACGTAACAAAAATATATGTTATAGCTGCGTGTGTTGACACTCGAGGATCTGTATAGAAAATATACGGAAATATTTACAGCTATGAAATATGAAAATATATATTTTAGCTACGTCTGCGACGGCCTTTATATATTATATTATCTCATTAAAACTTTAGACATCTAGTGTAAGGTAGCTGAACTATGTAGTAACATCAACGTCAACCTAAGCTAGTAGTTTTGGTATTAGCCGATAGATGGAATATTGAGAAGTGGGCGGGGCTTAATACCCCCCTCAGTGCCCCCTCATCCCGCAAACTATCATGCGTCATTTCATATGGAAATGTAATTACTACACCTCCTCTTTGTATTCGCTCCGTGGTTTCATGCTTACCTACTTTCTTTTACTATCACTGACTTGTGAAATTCGTGTTTCGCTGTTACTCGCCCGCTTGCTGGTGTGTAGGTAAGTAGGTACCTAAAGACTTGCAAGTGCCTCATATCTAGGGTTGCCCGGACGCCGCGCCGTCTAAACTAGGACAAATCCGGGGAAACCCGGACGGATGGCAACCTTACTCATTTCGAGTTCTAGCGCAAGAGCGCAACTGTTTTATATCTCCCAGCAGTTAATCTATTTTAAGTTAATGATTTCTTGTGAAGTGATAGTATAAATAAACATCTTATTACATCTATATCAGTGGAACGGCTGAACATACGAGGGTCAAACTGAAAGTTCTTAGAACTGGCCACTTATAAACAATATAATAAAAAAATAATTCTATAATTTGAAAATAGAACTCTTTGCCAATATTACTGAGTATATACTTCATTCATTTGTCATTTGTTTTACGATTTGGCGGCAAATTGAAAATTGTCTGTGTCACGTCAACATGAATTTAACACGAGAAAATTTTCGTGCAATGATTTTTTTATGACTTTCGATGTCATTTAAGTCAACAAGAAAGTTATGATAGACTACGATTGGCCTTTCACGATGAAGCCCCATCTCGTGCGACTGTTTACAACTGGTTTAATGAGTTTAAACGTGGTCGCACTAATCTCACTGATGATTTACGTGAGGAACGGCCTTCTACGGCGACGACTGAAGATAACATCTGTGTTGTGCGGCGTATGATAGAGACTGACAAAAGAGTGACCTATCAGCAGATTCGGACAAGCTTAGGCATCGGTATGAGTCAAGTGCACAAAATCCTACACGAATATTTAGCGGTCAGGAAGCTTTGCGCCCGGTGGATACCTCATAATTTGACTGAGGCTCAAAACTCCATCGTGTGGATTGGTGCCGTAAAATGATTGAAAGATTTAACGGAGGTGACTCAAATGCTGTGTTCGACATACTAACAGGTGACGAAAGCTGGATTTACTGTTATGATCCTGAAACCAAAAGACAATCTGCTCAGTGGGTGTTACCTTTCGAGGAGTTGCCAACTAAAGTGAAGAGAGATCGAAGTGCGGGGAAAAAAATGGTGGCCTCGTTCTTTGGAAGGATAGGTCATTTCGCAACAATTGTGTTAGAGGATCAAAAACAGTTTCTGCAGAATGGTACACTACCAATTGTTTGCCACTTGTCTTGGAAAAAGTTCGAGAGAAACGACCTCGCAGTAGGATCCTCCTTCACCACGACAACGCCTCATCGCACACCGCCATACGAACGATCGACTATTTGGCGACATCAAACGTTGAATTGCTGGGTCACCCGCCGTATAGCCCCGACCTCGCGCCTTGTGATTTTTATTTATTTTCAAAAATTAAAGAAAAACTTAAAGGAAAGCGGTTTATGAATGCTGAAGAAGCGGTGGCTGCGTATCGCGATGCCATTGAAGATGCCCTAAGGACGAGTGGGCAAAGTGCTTTTCCCAGTGGTTCCATCGCATGCAGCGGTGTATTGACGTGAATGGACAATATTTTGAAAAGATATAATAAAACTAATAACTGGCTAATGTAATCAGTTTTTGATTTTCTAAGAACTTTCAGTTTGACCCTCGTATTTGGAATAACAGACATTTGACAGAAATAGCAAATCGGTTAGTTATATGTTACTGTGACGTCGGAAAGACTAAGCAAATGTGGTAGAAAATTGAAACAGAGATAACTTATAGTCTGAAATACCACATAGGTATATGTATGTACTACCTATCTACCTGAAAAGAAGCATGGTCCCTAAGGAAACAAATATTAACTATCGCGTCAAAACGGCACAACGAATTGGGTTGACATACGAAACACAGATAGATAGATAGAAACACTTTATTGTTCACAACACAAAAACAAAAAATGAATAAACAAAAAGATAAATTCTTAAATCTAGTGAAACAAATGGCGGCCTTATCGCTAAGAGCGATCTCTTCCAGGCAACCGGAGGATGGAGAGAAAATTTTAAAAAGCAAAAGACGGGGTAAGTGTCAATGTGCCGTAAGGTATAAAGTACACATACATATTAAGGAATATATATCCTAATACTTAAAATACTTATATTACAATTTGTAGGCAAGTATAATATATGTAGTAATAAACTAATACATAACATATACATACATTAAAGATATTAGCAAGACAATAAGAAAAAGAGTAGAATCCACGTAGAATCAGTGAGGTGACAGCTGTGACACGTATAAAGCCTTAACTTGGTTTTTAAAAACAGGCAGTGATGGAGCATGTCTGATAGCCACGGGCAAGGCATAGAAGGACTGCCTGGAACGCGAAAGATTTGCCATAAAAGGTTTCGGAACGTGCTGATGGAGCATTCAACGATAAATTGTACTTCGATCTTAAAGGACGTGGATGAACATTGCTCCAAAGACGAAATTTTCTTTTAAGTACTGGGGGGGTTGAAGGGTTAAACAAAATATTATAAAGAAGAGAGAGGATATGAGCATTCCGGCGAAAACCGATAGGGAGCCACTTGAGCTTATTAAGAAATTCGGATATGTGATCATATTTGCGCAAGCCAAATATAAATCTAATACAGTAATTTTGGAGACGCTCAAGTTTATCTAGCTGGGCCTCGGTTAGATCAAGATAGCAGACATCTGCATAATCAAAAATGGGAAGAAGTAGAGACTGAGCAAGCGTAACTTTGGTGGCAGTGGGTAGAAAATTACGGAGTCTGTTTAAAGATCTACCAGAGGCAAATAATTTGCAGCTTATGGATTCCAAGTGCGCGTCCCAACTTAAAGTTCCATCTAAAATCACACCGAGATTTCTCACCGATTTGCTATAAGGGATAGTTACCCCATCAAAAACAATTTGTGGTACTGTGACCCAATTTATTCTAGATATCATATAAGAACTACCTACGATAATTACCTGTGTTTTTGTCGGATTTGCGTTCAAACCGAAATTTTTACTACAATTTAAAATTTGGCGGAGATCAGCGTTGACAGTGTCAATTGCAATATGTAGGTTGGCGAGTGAAGCTTGAGAATAAATTTGCAGGTCGTCCGCATAAAGGTGGTAGGAAGAAATGAGATGTAGAGAAATACAATTTATGAAAATTGCAAAAAGGAGTGGTGGTAGCACGCCGCCTTGAGGGACGCCAGTTCTAGTACTGCACCAAGACGAAAAACTATCGTCTAGGCGAATACGTTGCCGGCGTCCGTATAAATAGCTACGAAACCAATCGATCACCGATGGAGATATGTTAAGGGAGCGCAAGATTGTCAATAGGATGTCAAAATCAACGGCATTAAAGGCATTACTGAAGTCTAACAGAGCTAGAACAGTAAGGTCAGGCACCGGGTCACGCATCCTTACAATCCATGAAGCTCAGAGACTAACATACGAGTCGGTAATCGTAATCAAAACCAAGGCAAACATGAAGCTGCACGAGAGCGTGCCCCATGCGGTAGTTGCAATCTCACGGCACACGGGTACCTTCACATACTACGCTGACGACACCGACGACGCCATCGGTCGGTTCGTGCGGCGAGCGTGGGCTGCATCACCGAAGACTATCCGCGATTTTAACCTACAGATGGCCATCAGGGACAGAAATGCGGCCGTTGTGGAGGCTCTGGGCCGGAAGGAGGCAAAAGGCAATTAGGCAAACACTCGATGTCGAGTCGATTACTAGCGGAATCCCAACCGGTAGTGATCGGCTCTACAGATGAGCACTAGAATTAGATTTTAAATGTACCCAACTCCCTCCTATATTCCTCTTCTTCTCCTTATCCAAGAAATGTGTAAAAAAAAAGATAATTACGAGTATAATGACAAAGATCACGAACTCCGGAGTCTGAGGAGTGGCTAATTTAAATACAAAAAATATATATATTAGGTTTTCAGGTCCTGCGTCTTCAGCGTTAACCCAAACAAACGGTCTAACGGTATTTTGGGTACCCACCGCCAGCTACTTCAGCTAGAAAAAATTGGTTGCCTGTAAAGTCGGTATACAGGCGAAAGTTTTACGTGACAACGACTTTGAGTGGTAAAATAATTTTACGGAAGGGACGCGTGCCTTTCACTTTTTATGTCTGTCTCTCTCGCTCTTAGGCGGGCTAACCATGCCCGAGTGGAAGGGACGCGTGCCTCTCACTCGCTCTCGTTGTGAGCGCATAACGTGAGCGGAGCGTAACGCAGTTTCTTGAAGTGTCACCCGGCAAACCAATTTATAAGACGTTGTCACGTCAAAAACTGCTTCTGGCTTTAGTATGCTATCTTATAGAATGCTATTACGCTTCACTAAATTCAGTAGCGACTAAATTTAGCCCACTGTACATTACATTCATAAGCGCGGATCCAGGGGGCATGCGTGGTCCAAGGGGGGGGGGGCACACGGGACATGACCCCCCCAAAGATAGTATACGTTAAACTAAAAATCTAAGGAAATTAAAAACATCTAATAGTACATAGACCATTTTTTTAACGCGGGAAAATCACTAGAACGGGAACTACGCGGGTAAAATCGTGGGGCGCTACTAGTCAAGTGTTTTTTACTCGACCCCAAATCTGAAGCTGCGAGGCTGGGACTGCGCCTGCCAAGGGGGTCATGACCGTGTGCGTTCGCCCAGCAAAAAACTTCAAAAAAGTACCGCCTTTCAAAAATTTAATGATGTAAATAATTAGTGCCTTATCTCGTGTAAATGTGCCCCTAATTTTGAATTTGTGCCTCTAACGGTTTATTTCAGATTCAGATTTATTTAAGAAAAAGAAATTCTGCTGCACGAACGCTCGCCCAGCAATTATTTTTTTAAAAGCTTATATGCGGGTATAAATGTGCCGTGAAAGCCAAATTTGTGCCTCTTCAGAGATTTCAGAGATATTCCGTTTTTTGCTGGGCGAACGTTTTGGAGATCGCTATAAGTACTTAAGGTAACTGTACCGGTGATGGACAGTATAAGCTTTACAAATCTAGTTAAACATTTACTAAAAAAAAAGTTGCTGTCCTAATGTAATTAGGATTACTGATAATGAGTGTTCAGAAAATTGAGCATTAGTAGTGAAATATACTGAATTAAAAAAAAGACTTTCTCTGAACAAAAGTCACGAAAGAAAAGAGGCTCTAAATTTTCTAGTAATGGACAGGTCATATACCAGTGATGGCAACCCAGTTATGGACAGTGTTTCAATATTGGACACCTGGTAATTGACACTTCAAAAAAGAAAACACTGTATGGTTATGATGGTTGTAAACAACTTTAATTCAAAATTATAATCAAAAACAGCATTACAAGAATAATAGACATTTACACCTATAAAATACTCAAGATTATTAATTAAGTCCCTTGCTTTTATTTTAGTTTAAATAGCTTCTTTTATATCAATTGCGTGGGGGAATACAAAATAATTATTTTGTTTTGCAGGACTAGGCAAATATGCCAAAATATCAGACTCTTCAATAATGGACACGTCATTTTCAATGATTTTAAATTTTTCTTTCGACTTACAGCTTCGCAGCCCTTGTACTACTAACTTCTCTTCAGAAACTTCTTGTATCGTACATACGTATCTGTAAGTCTTTTCATATTTTTGCCATGAAATTTGACAAGAACATGCTTTCCTACTTTAGGCCCATCTGATTTACGTTTTTTGCAGAAATTAAATGTTCCAGTTTTATGGTCGAGTATCATTTGCACCTCAACATTGTCTAGTAGTTTTATTGTGTGTTCTGGCGATATTTTTTTGTCTACAACATTTTGTTTTTCTGCTGCTGTGCTTTTGTTGATCTCATTGTTCTCTTTATCATTGTCTTCTATTGGTTTATGCTCAGTCGTTTCTACAATTTCTTCTGCAAAATATATCTGTTTATTAGTATTTTCCATATTAATACTTTCATTTTCCGAATCTCTTTCAAGCTCAATATAGCTTTCTCCTGATTCTGCGTATGTAACATTGCTGTCTTCAGAGTCACTTGAAGTAACTGATAGCTTTCGACGTTTTTTACATTTTGTGTTGTTTTCATTTTGTTTTTTAATTTTTATTTGTTCATCTTTTTTAGCCTTCTTATCAATTCGTTCCTGTTTTCTTTTTTCTTTTTCTTCTTCCTTTGTTTTTTTCTAATTTCTTTTTCTGGTGGAATTCTTTCCAAGCTTTGCTAGTGATTGCCGATGGTAACTTTTCTTTAGGCATTCTTCCTTTCTTTTTATAGTGGGCTCCGGCCAGAAAAGAGCTTTTTGAATGGGAAGGCACTATAATATTTTTTCTTTTAACATGACTTCTGCAAAACTACTCGGTGGTGGGTTTTATTCGGAGTATTATGGGAAGGTTGATCAATTCCTGGTTTTGTGTATATCAATAGTATCAACATTTACAGTTGACTTATTTTCATTCTGTGGTAAATCATTGAAGGCATCAAATTTTTGTCCGTGAATGTTGCTGCACATGATGTCGACGGCACATCTTCGAGAGATGTGTTAGTGACTATGAGGGTGTTATTTTGATGCGTTATATATGTTTCTACAGGACGAGTGTCATAATCTGGCCTCTTACTTTGTTCTTGTAATGTTGCAGCTTCTTGATTTTTATGTTCTTCAATTTTGTTTTTCTTTGCATGGCACAACTGTTTGTATTTGGCCCAAATCACATACATGGTTAAGTCTTCGGGAGGCAACATGTCATTTAAATCAGTTCTTGAGGTATAAAACATCTTTCATACAGATCCAGTTTTGATTGAGTAAACGCATTTACTATCTCCTGTTCCAGTTTAAAGAAAAATCTGAGTCTTGTTTTGTCAAATCTTTATCTGCGGTTGTTGATCTTCGGTTATGAGCATGCATTTTGAAAAGTCTACATATTCTGGGCCAAACGGGAACAAACCACCAGCTCGAAATCCATTTTTTATAGTTTCAGGTGAGAGTTCGTCCAGAGCACATTTTAAAATCATTGCGAATTTGTCCTTTTGGACTTGTTGACCCAAGTTCTCGGTCTTCCATTTTCGAACATGTTTTCGCTTAAAATGATTTCAATGGACGGAATACTGCTATATCCATTGGCTGTATGATGTGAGTACTGTTAGGATACAGCGCAATGATTTCAATTTGCTTATCAGAACAAAAGTCCGATAAATGTTTCGTGACGTGTGACGCGTGGCCATCGAGGAAAAAAACTACCGGGAGTTTTATTTTGTTTTCAATTATCCATGGGTAGAATACATTCGTGACGAACTCATAAAATGTGCTGCTGCACATCCAGCCGCTTTCTGATTTGCCTATGGCCCATGACTCCGGAATACCATCTGCAACATGTTTTGGTATTCGTTCATAGGCAAATACAACCATTGGTGGGGCTATTTGTCCTGCTGCATTGGCTGTAACAAGGACAGTTAAATTTTCTTTCTCATTTCCCGAAACGCTATATACGTTTTTGTCGCCTTTTCTCACCAAAACATGCCCAGGGCTAGGATTGAGGAAGAAGGCGCTTTCATCTGTATTAAATACTCTTGTAGGATCTTTCATAACTTCACCAAGGCCATTTTTTACTACATAATCATTAACTTCGGAAAACCAGTTAGTGATTTGATTTTCATTTACAGTTTCTCTTGATGTAGTCAAGTTTTGTGCTAGTCTTTCGGACACTTCGGGGTGTCGTGCAAGGAACGCCTGATACCATTTTCGCCCTGGCCTTCCATCAGTAAATGGCGTTTCTTTATTATGCGATTTTACAATAGCTTGGACACTATCAAGGAGCTGTTCTTTCGCCACTGGACAGTGCCTTGCTGACATAGCAAACAACCATTGAACCAAAATATACTCTTCGTCCTTTGTCAAAACTGACGATGGGCCCATGGAGAGCACTCTGCTGGACTTTTACCAGTGCTTTTTATACAAAGTTATTCTAGGTACCCCATATGTTTTGGCTGCGGAGCTTACACTCTGTCCTTTCCTTACTGCCTCCAGAGCACGGCCCATCTGCTCTGGGGTATAGTTTTTCACCGGTGCCATGGCTGTAACAATATTTTCGTGTAGCATGCATGCATAGTAATAGAAAGGACCAATGTTGGACAACCAATTATAAACACCCTTGTCCATGACTGGTAAAACCTTTTAAAAAGTCACAGTAAATAATCAGTTTATTTCTCTAGCTATGTAATATAAGAGTATGGTACTATCTTCAGAATTATGAATTATACCAGTTATGAACAGAGTGTCCATAACTAGTTCATGCAATGATCGAATGCACCGGTAATGGACATGACGCAAAAAAATGTAACATACACTAGTATTCAGTATTCCTGTACAAAATTAACTAAAGAAGAGTCTTTTAATAACATGCATAATGTAGTTCATTGCAATTCTTTCACTGGTTCACAAAAAAATTACTGCAAACTTACCTTGTCGTTATCAAGTTTACGATGAAAATTGAGCAAACAGACACACGTATTGTTTCATTGACCACCATCTTGAAACTAAGGAATCACTAAACGTCAACTGTCATTATTTTGACAGTTAAATATCTGTAGTCTATGGAAAAAGAATTGCCATAACAAAAAAAGCGGTAAAACGCTTATTTTTTAAGGGAAAAAAGGTACTGTCCATCAATGGGTCACCGTTCATAACTGGTACAGGTACCTTATATCGGAAACGGTTGGATGCATAGTCCTGATTTTTTAATACAAATACAGCATGGACGTATGAAAAACATACGCCCATGATATACAGTATATTTGTGCCAGAATTTTCATTAACTTGACTAGCATAGTTCAAGAGTAATTAATTTATTTCCTAGGAAATGGAAAAAAGCTCTGGATCTCAAACGAACAAGACCAAGGACTTCGTGTTAGTGCCGACTGGTAAGTACCCATCATATTATATTTTCACACGATCCTGTAAAGTTTTGCCGATTGGCGAGTTATTAACGATTTTGTCTATTTTTTTGAGGTTATTTTGTATGAAATTACCACAGATTTCTCTGTGGAAATTAGGTACTTAGAATACGAAAACACTACTTTTGATGTGAGCTGGCTAATTACAAGCTTCAATAATAATTAGTGCGCAATTTTTAACCCCCGACAAAAAAAAGGGGTGTTATAAGTTTGACGTCGATGTCTGTCTGTCTGTCTGTCTGTCGGTCTGTCTGTCTGTCTGTCTGTCTGTCTGTGTGTGTGTCTGTCTGTGGCACCGTAGAGCTCAAACGGATGGGCCGATTTCGATGCGGTTTTTTTTATTTGAAAGTTAATATCCGTGCAGGTGTTCTTAGCTATGTTTGGTTAATATCGATTCAAAATGGCCGCCTCCACAAAATGGCGGACAAAATATTTCTTCACAACCTACCTCAATATGGGTATCAAATGAAAGGGCTTGACTAGTAAAGTACTAAACGCTATAACAAATTTCAAATCCAAGATGGCCGCCACCACAAAATGGCGAATTATATAATATTTTTCACTACTACCTCAATATGGGTATCAAATGAAAGGGCTTGATTAGTAGAATACTTTGCACTATGACAAATTTCAAATCCAAGATGGCCGCTACCACAAAATGGCGAATTACATTTCCTTTTTCACAATTCCCTTAATATTGGTATCAAATGAAAGGGCTTGACTAGTAGAATGTTGTACAGATAACAAATCTAAGGTAGTCGGGGGTTAATCAAAATTTTTAATTTTGTTCTTGTAAGAATACGTATGCAAAATATCAGCTTTGTATACCCGTTAGGTCAGACAATAATGATAAATAACCATTCGTAATAGTTTCAGAAGACTAAAACGATTAACCGACCTAATGAGAGATTTTCCGATGAGACAAAAATAGTTCTAACGTACGCACTAGATGGCGATAGTGTGGATTCAAAAAAGATTTGTCTCTACCATAGACTCTCAAAACTGTAATTACTATGAAGTTTCCCAATGTTCAGGGAAAATGTGTAAATCTAAATCATACAATACAATACAAAACACTTTATTGGCAACAAGTAACATATAAAAATAACAAAACATAATGGGCACAAAAGGCGATCTTATCGCTAAAAGCAATCTCTTCCAGATAACCTTTTGGTTCATTAGGAAACAAAATTTGTAAAATTTTGGGCAGTGGTGCGATTAACAATATAAATAAATAATTTTTATTAATTAATTTTATTATATATTAATGATTTAGATTACATAATGAATTTACAATAAATAGGTATAAATTGATATTATTTGCAATATCAAAAAATTTTGGAGGTTTCCCAAACACATCACTTATTTAAATAAATTATAATTTGCTTGTCAGCTCAGCTGATGTGTTTGGTTTGTTTACCTTCTATAAACCCCAAATACTCGAAGAAAAAATTTCAAACTAAAACAATTTTTCATCTTTTTTAGTGTTAAAATATTGGGAATAAAAATAGTCAATTAAGTTGATAATGCAATAAAAAATCGTCACTGATCACATTCGATTTTCAAAAAAAATCTTTAAAACTCTCGATGCAGAGACACCAACTAAGCACAAGTAAATGGAAGATTCAAACATATAAATGGCAGCACTGAAATGAAAATATTTATCTGCGGCTGAAGGACTAGTATCCATGGCCAAGAATAAATAAAAAAAATAATAGTGTTGGGACATCAGTTACCAAACAACGATTATAAAGAACCGCTCCTTAAGTTTTAGTGAACTATGCGAATTAGCTCAACGATTATCTTGTTCCGTGACCGTTATTTTTCGAGGATCCACTATTGTTCATTAATGCCGCATGGTCAACTGACTGATGTAGTTCGCTCTTACCCGAATTTTATGTTACTTATTCAACGATTTTAATATACTTCGTATTTTTGTAGTTTACATTTCTTTAGCATCGTTGTGATTTGCTGAAACGAAAAAGCGACATTAAAAAAAAGTTAAGCTTATCTAAAGTATCAGTTCTACCACGTATTTTTTCTAGATACGGAATTGTTAGACATTTTGAAGAGATGAAAACAAAGAAATGAGGGGATGGCGCTTATGTGACGTCACTGACGTCTTAATTAACAACTCTTTAACTCGTTAATTAACATTTCTGTCCAAATCTAAGGTTTTGACAATATCCGTATATTGAGATAGGTGAAATTTTTTTAATCAGACAATTTTTAGTTCTCATGAATTTAATGCATGTACACAAAGCGTTTCCGATTTTGCAGATATTCATAAGCAATAGCAACCAACAACCAGGTTTTAAGTTAGCGGCATTACGCACATATCGTCGAAACGATAGGATCCCAAATCGGCAGTTGCCATTGTGCGGTGACACACCAGACAGTATTTTCTATCGTAGGTAGGTAAAAATGGAGTTGCGCTAGAAATGGATAAGACTGTTCCAAAAACTATCGACATCTCGATATTTTCCTCGCGTCATCATCATCATATTGTCATCTAACCATAATTTGGCTAATATTTAATTATTTCCGAAATATTATATCGTTACAGAACTGATATTGAATAGTGGAAATCATAACACATACTACTTTTTGAAGTGATAACATCTTTTGATGCACCACACACAGATTTTTCGTGAGCTTTGAACGAAGCTCATCGTCACGCTCGTAAATGCAAGAAAACTTCGGATGTACGCGGAACTATTAAATAAGTGATAAATCGTAAACGGTAAGTTTTGATAGATATCTCGGAATGACTTTCGCCTTATAAGGCAATAAGGCGAAAGTCATTGAGAGCATTATTGTAGAAAATAACATTTTGCATCTTTTGTTCTTTAACTAACGAACCAATGAAACTGATACTTTAAGAGTTATCGGCCGCAATAGAAAAACTGGTTCAGGAAATAAGCAATAAATCGTAAACGGTAAATTCTACAAAAAAATTGTTAGATATTAAAAGATGTAAAAATTACATTTCCTACAATAATAATTCTGATAATTTTTTCCTTATAGTGCATAGTTTTCGAGATATCAGCTAAAACGTCTTTTCAAGATGGCGCTTGAGGCTCCACCTAGATCTGTCAGTATTTTGTAATTTCATGCTCAACAACTGATCCTAAACCTGACAAAAAATATTGGATCGCCAATTTAGTGCTAGTTTCATAGTTTCCGAGATATCGCCAAAATTGTTTTTTCAAGATAGCGCTTGAGGCTCCACCTAGATTTGTCATATTGTGATTTTGAAGCTGACAAAAAATATTGGATCGGCAATTAAGTGCAAGTTTCCGTGATCAAGAATTCGCCTCAGGCGCCATATTGAAATAACGTTTTAGCTGATATCTCGAAAACTATGCACTTTAGGGCAACAATTATTGAAATCATTATTGTAGAAAATACAACTTTACATCTTTTGTCGTCCACAATTTTTTTTCCACAACTAACCGTTTACGATTTATTGCTTATTTAATAAAACGGTTTTTCTTTCACAGCCGAAATCTCTTAAAATATCAGTTAAATTGCTTCGTTGAACAGAGAACAAAAGATGTAAAATGTTGTTTTCTACAATAATGCTCTCAATGACTTTCGCCTTAAAAGGTATAGTTTTCGAGATATCACCCAAAACGATTTTTCAAGATGGCGCTTGAGGCTCCACCTAGATCTGTCTGTATTTTGTAATATCATGCTCAACAACTGATCCTAAACCTAACAAAAAATATTGGATCGCCAATTTAGTGCTAGTAATACTTCCAGTTTACTCTATAACACCTTCGCATTAAAAAAAATTGAAAGTATATCGTACAAAACACACTATAAAATTATTTATTAAAATATCACAACATTTTGAGCATTAAAGTTACAAAAATCTGTTATACGAGGGTCAAACTGAAAGTTCTTAGAAAATCAAAAACTGATAACATTAGCCAGTTATTAGTTTTATTATATATTTTCAAAATATTGTCCATTCACGTCAATACACCGCTGCATGCGATGGAACCACTGGGAAAAGCACTTTGCCCACTCTTCCTTAAGGGTCTCTTCAATGGCATCGCGATACGCAGCCACCGCTTCTTCAGCATTCATAAACCGCTTTCCTTTAAGTTTTTCTTTAATTTTTGAAAATAAATAAAAATCACAAGGCGCGAGGTCGGGGCTATACGGCGGGTGACCCAGTAATTCAACGTTTGATGTCGCCAAATAGTCGATCGTTCGCTTGGCGGTGTGCGATGAGGCGTTGTCGTGGTGAAGGAGGATCCTACTGCGAGGTCGTTTCTCTCGAACTTTTTCCAAGACAAGTGGCAAACAATTGGTAGTGTACCATTCTGCAGAAACTATTTTTTGATCCTCTAACACAATTGTTGCGAAATGACCTATCCTTCCAAAGAACGAGGCCACCATTTTTTCCCCGCACTTCGATCTCTCTTCACTTTAGTTGGCAACTCCTCGAAAGGAAACACCCACTGAGCAGATTGTCTTTTGGTTTCAGGATCATAACAGTAAATCCAGCTTTCGTCACCTGTTAGTATGTCGAACACAGCATTTGAGTCACCTCCGTTAAATCTTTCAATCATTTTACGGCACCAATCCACACGATGGAGTTTTTGAGCCTCAGTCAAATTATGAGGTATCCACCGGGCGCAAAGCTTCCTGACCGCTAAATGTTCGTGTAGGATTTTGCACTTGACTCATACCGATGCCTAAGCTTGTCCGAATCTGCTGATAGGTCACTCTTTTGTCAGTCTCTATCATACGCCGCACAACACAGATGCTATCTTCAGTCGTCGCCGTAGAAGGCCGTCCCTCACGTAAATCATCAGTGAGATTAGTGCGACCACGTTTAAACTCATTAAACCAATTGTAAACAGTCGCACGAGATGGGGCTTCATCGTGAAAGGCCAATCGTAGTCTATCATAACTTTCTTGTTGACTTAAATGACATCGAAAGTCATAAAAAATCATTGCACGAAAATTTTCTCGTGTTAAATTCATGTTGACGTGACACAGACAATTTTCAATTTGCCGCCAAATCGTAAAACAAATGACAAATGAATGAAGTATATACTCAGTAATATTGGCAAAGAGTTCTATTTTCAAATTATAAAATTATTTTTTTATTATATTGTTTATAAGTGGCCAGTTCTAAGAACTTGCAGTTTGACCCTCGTATTATGTAGTTTTTCTAGCCAACATTATATGACTACAGAGCTGGTTACGTCCCATCTCTAAATCACGTGGCGGGAGCGCGGTGCAAGGGCGGTCCTGCGCGTGCCCGCCTCCCGAACGTCTCCTTCACCCTGCGATTCCGGATTAGTTTTCAATAGTTTTTATAAAAATAAGTAAATTAATCGACTTACCGATGAAACGTGATACTGGATTTTAATTTTGTGTGTTTTCTAGTATCGTTTTTGCAAGATAGAACTGCACATTTCACCATTTTAAAACAATATTTGAAAAACATCCCTCGAGAAACGCACTTTACTAGTAATCGAGTACGACTACAGTACATATGAGTCGTTCACGATCGAACGAATCAAATAACCCGGGTCGCGAGAACCATAAGAACCATTGGATCACTAAGCTTAAAATGATTCGTTCGTTCGATTCCAAGATCAGGTTACGCGTAAAGTTAAGGTCGAATAAGCCGACGAACGGCACGAACCATATTTGACCGAACCACGAGTTATTTGTTATCATCGTTTATCTTGTCTATTGGATGCTGGTTATTTTTTGGCGTCCGAACTGTTCATTTTTCATTTTAATCTATCTCCATTCATTATAGTTACATAATATAAACCCAGTTTGCGTATTAAAAATCTTGCTAAGATCATAATCAGAATTAAATGGTTGTCAAACGATCGTTATGAATCCCGAAACGTAATTCAAAAACTGTTTATTAGTTTACGTTTATGAACTAATGGTTAGATTGAACGGTGAACGAAACGAAAAGCAACTGATCGAGTAGTTCTATTGACTAACATATTATTATGTAGCACTGGCTCAAAAATAACCAATGGTTCGTTTGAACGGGTCGAACGACCCGGGTCTTTTTTATCTATGGTTCAGGTGCGATCCGGTTCTCTGAAATTGAACGAACGACACATTCTTAGACTACAGGCGCTCGCTTTTTTTTTGACGTGACAACGTCTTATAAATTGGTTTGCCGGGTGACACTTCAAGAAACTGCGTTACGCTCCGCTCACGTTATGCGCTCACAACGAGAGCGCGTGAGAGGCACGCGTCCCTTCCGTAAAATTATTTTACCACTCAAAGTCGTTGTCACGTAAAACTTTCGCCCGTATACCGACTTTACAGGCAACCAATTTTTTTTTTGAATTAATCTATGGCAGCTGTCCGCTAGTCACCTTTACTACCGATCTGACTATTCGGGTTAGCGCCGAGGGCACAGGACCCAAAAAGAACCTAACCTATATAAAACCTACTGATATGCTAGCACTGTAGCATGGGATGATACCTGGGACGCGTTACGGCTGCTAGCACGAGGGCGCCTCAGACGGCTCGACCACGGCTCGGGCTAGTGCCGGGGGGACATAGTGTTTGGCACCTCTTTGTACCCTAGCGGAGTGGGGGGGTGAGACACCCACCGACTTGCGTCGGTATCGAGTTCGCTACTAACGCGTGAATCTATGTCGGCTGACTTATTATTGGGGATTACCAGCAAAAGCAAAGGGGGCGCTTTGTCGGCTGACTGATTTGAGTGGTAGAGCAGATGTCATCTGACTGACTGCTAACAGGGGTCATCCTCTGTCGTCTGACTGATTATTGTAGTATTTACTTTGATTGTCGGCTGACTGATTATTACCGGGTCGATCGATAGATGGTTCGGCGGGTGTCCCGTTTGCGGGGGGTGAGCTGCTGTCGGCTGACTGACTATTGTAGGAGTGAAACTAACCGATCTGCTGATAGATCCAGAGGGGGGCCGCCCACCTCGCCGGCGAGGTGGGTAGGTGCTGCCGTCGGTACCCGGCGCCTACGCCAAATACGGCATATTTCCGATTGCCGGGGGCTGAGGGATCGGCCGACCCCAGCGCCGCCGCGGTAGTGGCGCCGATGGGGTCGTCCGGATCACCCAGAACGTATCGCGGCCGTCGGCTCCTATCGGGGTGGTTGGGAACAGAGTTGTCAGGGTAGTTGAATGCTCGGACCACGAGGGGGTTGGGGTGGTGAGGAGCGCTGTCGAAATATCGGCGAGAGATGTACTTCATGTACTGGGGGATGGATGGTAGTTCGAGGTCGCAGTGAAGGGTGGCGTTACGGTCATACCGATGAGCGCCGACCGCACCACGAATGAACTTATTTTGGATGACCTGGAGTTTGTAAATGAGTTTTGGGGAGGTTTGGGCGAACACAACTGAGGCGAACGTCATGACGGGCGGATGCAAGTTTTGTAGATTGTCAGCTTATTTCTAAGTGACAATTTACTACGCTTGTTGAGCAGGAAAAACAGGCGACTTAGGAAGAATGCCGCTCGATTTCGAACGGCTGTGATGCGGGGACCAAAGGACAGTTTGGAGTCAAGGGTTACGCTAAGGTACTTGGTGCGTTTGACCCAGGGGATGGGTTTGCCGTTAAGCATGTGGGACCTGGTGGTAGCTAAGCCTACGCGATACCCAGGCCTCTTGATAAAGTACATTGCTGCACTTTTACCAGAGTTGACTGAGAACGCCCAGTGCTTGAACCATACCTCCCATTGCTTCAGGGCTTTTTGGAGTCTGGCGATCAAGTGCGTCAACATCCCCGGCAGTAGAGAGCTGTGTCATCGGCAAAGAGAGAGCTCCACGTCGGGCGCGCGGGGCGCGTCGCTTGTGAAGAGCGAGAAGAGGATTGGGGCCATCGCTGAGCCCTGCGGAACACCGCCCGCAACTGGGCGAGGTGTCGAGAGTGCATCGCCGACGCATAATCGAAAGATTCGACCGTTGAGATAGTCCTGTACTATTCGTACGAGGCGATCTGGCATACCGAGCTGGTGTAGCTTGTATAACAGCCCGTTATGCCATACCCTGTCGAAGGCTTTCGCAACGTCGAGGAACACCGCGACCGTGTGTTCCGGAGGCCACGTGGCGGATTGGGTGAAGGTCGTGATCTTGTTGAAACCTTCCAGGATGTACTCCGTGAGGCGGTGTACTTGCTGGACGCAGGAGTGTCGGGCTCGAAAGCCAAACTGTTCGTCGGTAATAGCTTCGCTGTCCGTCACGAAGATCCAGATGCGTCTCACTAGGATACGCTCGTAGATCTTCCCTAGGGAGCTAAGCAGACTGATGGGGCGATAGCTGGAGGGCTCTGACGCCTTCTTGCCTGTCTTGTGAATACCGATGACACGGGCTGACTTCCATGAGTCGGGAAAGATAGCATTACTAATAGCTGCATTGAAGATGCAGACTAACAGTGTGACCAGATTTGGGGGGAAAAAGCTTGAATCGGATTTTTTTATTTTTTATAAATTTTGCAACTCCACAGACTCCGGGGTCCGTGACCTTTGTCATTTGTTTTCTTTTTTTTTACATGAATCTTGGATTAGGAAGAAAAGGAAATAGGGGGGAGTAGGGAACATTTTCATTCTAATTCTAGGCCTATTTTATTTTCTAAGCCGCCTCCTCCCGGCTCAGCGCCTCCACCACGACTGCATTTCTGTCTTTGATGGCCATCTGCAAATTGAACTCTCGGATGGTCTTCAGTGTTGCAGCCAACGCTCGCCGAACGAACCGACCGATGGCGTCGTCGGTGTCGTCAGCGTAGTACGTGAAGTCCCTTGTGTGCCGTGAGATTGCGACGACCGCATGGGGCACGCTCTCGTCCAGCTTCATGTTTGCCTTAGTTTTGATTACGATTACCGACTCGTATGTCAGTCCCTGAGCTTCATGGATGGTAAGGATGCGTGACCCGGTGCCTGACCCATAACCCTGGTTTATCAAGGTGTCCTTCTCCTCTTGAGTGTGAACTAAAAAGAGGGTGTTTGGTTGGGTGTTGGGTATTTGCGCTCCCTTAAACCTTCTCTGCTCTAGGGACTTTACACGGGGCACCGAGGAGTACATACCGGAGTATGTTTCCCTCAGCGCATATGCGACGTCCATTGGGTTTCGATGTGTGCAGAGCAACTCCTGGCTGATCTTTGCTACCAGGTTCGGGCGGTGATACCTCATTTCGAAGAGATTTTCCCTATCGATATAAGGCAATTGATTGACATCTCCGATGAGGACAATTTCGCCAACACCAGACAGCCGTGAGACCATTACAATGACTCCAAAATGGTTCATGAGGGCTTCATCCACCATGAGGCGACTGAAACTCTCTTTTCCGAAACCATTTACCAGAGCAGAAGCCATGGTTCGCACCCTGGTTTTGACCAGGTTTCCGATACGGTGCGATAGCTTTTCTCTTAGATCTTTTGTTGCCTCAGTTGTTGTGGTGATGATAGCGTCCTTGTCCACGTCGAAGTGCCTAATCACCCATGTTGTCTTTCCACATCCTGGAACTCCATTGACCCATTGTATTCTCGGTACCTCCCAATTTTCCCAACCCGCTGTGACACTTGAGTTCCTTCGATAATCTTGGCCATCTCTAGGATCTTGTCGTCCAGCATAATTTTGGTGCATCGGGCGGTAACTACAATAGGGTCGTTTGGCGGTATCGCATACTTGTAAACAGGCATTCCCGCGCGCTCTTTCTCGTTCAGTGTCACGAAGCCATTTTCTGCACTGTAAGCTGCCATATACTGTCCTGTCATGGTTCCCTTGATGACCCGGGAAGTGACATTATTGTAAATGGCTGCTTCGGCCTCATCGAGTTTCGCCTTTAAGAGGCTTTCACTTCCTAGCCTATATGACTGCATGATGTTTTCGCAGGTCTTGAGGTTGACTTGTCGTGTCGCTCTCAGTGTGGCTATGAATTCGATGAAGGCGTTACGTGCATGACTCCGCGGCTCCGAAGCCGTGACATAGCGGGGCGGTTCAACCTGTCCCATATCAGCTCTCGTTCGGCTCATTTGTTGCTGTGAAGCTGCTTTGGGGGTTTTTGACGTCAAAAGGGTTGATGAAGGGGATGAGATTCGGAGTACGCTCCTTGCTGCTGCGTTGAAGGCAGTCACGAAGGCCGTGATAGTGCCTCGGCTGCCGCTTTGATTGGCTGCGGCTTTCTCCGCGGCTGCCCTCTGCTGTGCTCTTTCGGAGCCGGTTTGGATGGTCGAATTAGGAACAGGATGTCCCCAGCTGTCAGTTGCATTTATTTGGTCGTGCGAAGGGACTCTGAGATAGCTCAGATTTTCTCCCCTATCTTCGTATACGACAACCTCATGATGTTTAGAGGCCTCAATGCAGCCCAGCCGGTCTGCGACTCTCGCTCTTGAGTATTCGATTGCCATCGCATCCACGCTTATCACCCGGGTGTGTCACCCGCATTTCTGCTCAGATGTGCGAGCAGCGCACTTGCCTGCGTAAAAGGCGTTCGACCTTCCGAGTACTCTATTAGCGCAATCGTGTTGTTTTTCGATCGCACCAACCGAAATCGGTGGCCGTCTACCTCGCACACTGGCATAGCATCGTAGGTTTTCCACTTCATTGTGACTTTGGCGGTACTCCCATTGAGCAGGCACGACAATCCCGGTGACAAACGGGCGCATTTCCGTTCCCAAGCGAAGCAAAAGCTTATTCCGAATCTTTCCTTGTTGCTGTCCATGAAGAGAGCCACACCGCGGATACGGATTCCTGCCTTTCCTCGATTTGCGTTCTCCAGTAGTTGTTGGATGGAGATGTTTTTGGAGGAGTTATCTTGAGCGGGGACTGCATCCCGCGCGGCATCCACGGACAGCGAGGTAGAATGTGGTGGCACAGGGGGGTGTGTATTTTTAAGTGTAGAGTTTCTCTTGGCCGCTATGCGGAATGAGCTCTCTATGAAAGACAGAAGCCGTGGTCTTTTATCTGGATCTGCTAAGATGTTGTGGAGATCCGAGACAACCAGCCTCCCGTCGATCACGGATTCGAGATCATGCCTTGCGGTCATGAATCTGGGACAATCGACCAGCACGTGCCAGACCGTTTCGGGTTGGTCGGGGTCACACTCACATGCAGGACTGCTCTTGAGCTTAAATCTGTACAGATATTCAGCTATTCCTCCATGCCCTGTCAACGCTTGTACCTGGAAGTGAGTCAGTTTCGTAGTTCTCGTCAATCGATATGCATTTGTTACATCGGGCAAGAACATCTGAGTGACTTTTCCGGTTTCCGAGGTCTCATATCGATCCTGCCATTTCTTGACCGATTCTTCTCGGATTTTTCGTTTGACGTAGGACAAGGGGATCCTTCGTAGTCCCTGGAGATTCCATGAGCGCCGCCGACTTTGCTAGTTCGTCTGCTCTTTCGTTTCCGACGGTGCCCATGCGCTCTCACCCAGAAAAGACGGAGATCTCCTTCTGCACGGATCTGTCCAATGTTTTCCTTTATACACTTTGCCAAGGGATGACTCGTTTTGGGTTACTTAGCAAATCGAGTGAAGATCGGGAGTCACTCAGGACATTGACTTCTGGGTCCTTGCTTGTTAACGCTATTTGAGTTGCCCGGCAAAGAGCATAAAGTTCCGATTGAAAGACCGTGCATTCGGAGTGAAGCTTGAAGGTCGAGTTCTTGACTTCCCTGCCTTTCTCCCACCATGTCAGAGCAGCTCCAACTTTACCCTCGATCTTACTGCCATCAGTATAAATCTGAGGCCCTTATGGTAAGTTGGAGGTGTCTTCCAGAAGCTCGTACTCTACAGAAGCCTGTGTGGACGGATGGGGTTGGTCCAGGTAGTTGACGTTCCGTTCGAGTTCCACTTCTGATGGGAGATAGTCTTGGAAGAAGTTCTTTTTCACTCTGTACAAATTTGCCGCTTCCTGTATCCTCAGATCCAGGGGAAGCAGTCCAGAAAGGACGAGTGCTGACTTTAAGGAAACAGTACGGTACGACTTACAGATTTTCTGAGCAAAACCTCTTTGGATAGCGTTTAAGTGAGACTTGTTTTCCTCGAGGTCTGCCGCTTGCGCCCATACACTTGAGGCATACATAATGATGGGTTCCACTACCGCGACGTAGATGGTTCTCGTGATTTCGCCATTTAATCCCCAGGTCACCTTCGCTGCACATGCGAGCTGTTTATAAATGTTCGCCACATTTTTGCATTGGGCGGTCACATGTGCTTTAAAGTTGAGCCGTCGGTCGATCAATAAGCCTAGCAGTTTGACTTCCTCGACCAGATCAAGCCGGACGCCAGACATGACTATGTTTGGAGGTTCATACTTCAACTTTTTTGTGAAAAGCATCGCGTTTGTTTTCTGCGCTGCAAAGTTGAGTTTGTTAGTGGTTCCCCATTCCACTGTCATGCTCAGCGCCCTGCTCGCTTGCTGTTCGATGATCTTCGGACTGCCTGTAAACACGAGAACGACGTCGTCTGCGAACGCTTGACAATATACTCCCTCTGCTTCTAGCATTCGCAATAATGAGTCTAGGATTACATTCCAAAAGGTTGGTCCGCCGATGGACCCTTGAACGCATCCTTTGGTTGTTTCCTTCTCATAGACTGCTCTTGCATAGTTGACCTTGATTTTGCGGTCGCTGAGGTATGAGTTTACCATGTCGTAGAGGTTTGTTGGGCACCTCTTCTTCGCTAGTTGGTTTTTAAGGGCGGGCCACCATGCATTGTCGAATGCGCCCTCTATATCCAGGGAGATTAAGAGTACCGTATCTTTACTGTCTACTCCCTTCTTGATGTGTTCTACCAGATCATAGAGGGCGTCCTCGGTGCCTCTTTGAGGCATGAAGCCGTACTGTCTCCTACTAATGGTTGGGAGGAGATGCCATTGGAGTCGGTTTACCAGAAGCTTTTCGACGATTTTTCCGGGAACGGACAGAAGACCTATGGGGCGGTAAGATTTTGGGTGTGTGTAATCTACCTTACCGGGTTTGCGTAATATGTGGTCGTGCGCTTCTTTCCATTGCTTGGGGGAAGTATTTTAGCGATAGGCATTTATTTGCTATCGCCAAGAAAACATCCCGTTCGCACTGTATGGCTGCTGCACAGATATCAGCGGTTAGCCCGTCTGTACCGGGGGGCTTTTTTCGGATTCAGGGTTCGTAATACTGATTCCAGTTCCGCTGATGTGAATGGTGGATCATTTTCCGGTAGATCCATAGGTGTTTCCGCTGTCCGCACCCGTAACTCTGTATGGCACGGTTGGTCTGTGCTCTCAGAGTCGTCGGGATAGAAAGTTTTGGCTAGTAGTTCTGCAGATAACTGCGGGAATAGAGTGTTCCCTTCGGAGTCTCTTAGGAGCATGTCTTCTTGCCTAGCCGAAGTTTTCCTCATCACTCTGTAGATCTTATCCCACATGCTTTCTCTCTCCTGATTCATGCAGAACTTCTTCCAGCTTTCCGTCCGAGCTTGTTTGGCTTTTTCCTTGTAGTCTTGCCGAGCAATTTGGTACTGTTCGACTACAAGTTCAACTCTGTCAGGGGCGGCATTCCTGATCCGTCTCTTTCTTCTGAGAACTTCCTTCTTCAGATTATCGAGCGTTTTCGTATACCATGGGGGGGGGTTGGATTTCCCTTTAGCGATCTTACCAGTGGAATGGTATGTTCGCAGGCTTCGTGTATACTTGCTGTGTAGCTCGTAATCATCGATTCCAGTTCAAATGTACCTTCGCATCCTCCCACAGATCCCACGTGTCGGATTTCAAAGCTCGAGTCAACTTCCAGAAGGCCTGGTGAGTTGGCTTGATCTCCGAAAGTAAGTCATCCCACTTCTGATTACGGAGTTCCCGTATGCGCGCTTTCGCGGCACGCTCGTAAAAGCGCAGGGTAACCCTGTTCTCATCAGTGCGGACGCAGTCATAAATCCGTTTGGCGGAGTGTTTGGCTTTCAGCAACCGCCTCACGTCCTCCGGCAGGACCCAGCGTTGGGTGTCCTCGGCTGGAATCTGCCGCGAAGACTCACCGATCACGGTGTTGAGGTGGTTGGTGAGAGCGTCGATGGAGAGGGATACGTCGGTCGGTGTCATGATGTTGTCGGGGATACGGTCAAGGTCAGGTGATGGTCCGGTGGCTTGTAGGCGATCGCCTACTTGCTTCCAGTTCACCACAGTCTTAGTCGGGAGAGTACGGTCAGTCGGGTCGGGCCCTAGCCGCATTAGGACAGGTCGGTGGTCCGAATCAAGCTCGTGTAACACTTCCAAAGAGCCAAGCCGAAGCGTGACTCCCTTTAGAAGTGCCACATCAAGAATGTCCGGACGACAGTCATTGTTGAAGGGGTAGTGAGTCGGGAAAACAGGGGGAAGGACATCGAAGTCCAGTTTTGAGGAGAGGTCATGGAGTGTCTTGCCCCTAGGGTTGGTGTAATTACAACCCCAGATGAGGTGTTTGCTGTTAAAGTCGCCTGCAAGGATAACAGAGTTTCCGAGGGATAGAAGTGCCTCGAGATCACTCTTTAGGAGTTCCTTATTACAGGAATGATAACACGACGCGATAGTGATTGACGCGTGGCCAGTCATAGAGAGACGGCAGACGGAGGCTTCTAGATGGGTGAGAGGAGGGGTGTCTAAAGGGATGCCATGAAGAGCCCTTTTGTAATAGATAAGAGTACCACTCCTGGGGCCGGTAGTTCTATCATTACGGACCAGCGAGTAGTTTGCGACCTTAGGATCCCTCTTGCTTGGTTTTAGAAAGGTCTCGTGCACTAAGAGAATGTCGACCTGGTGGTCAGAAAGGAAGTGAGAAATCAGGTCTCGTTGGTCGGGGAAGCTACCATTGGCATTGAACTATGCCAATGACAAGGATCTTGGTTTGAGTCTAGAAGGTGTATTATGCATGGTGAGGCCTTGGAGGGACAGAAGCGGGGAACGGGAGGCTCTGGAGCTGCGCAAAGAGCGTGCCATGGTCGATGAACGCTTGGATCACCCCATGGGAACGCATCGTTGCTGCACAGGCGCTGACTTCGTTGAAGTCAATCGTGTGAGCGATGGCCATGAGGGCTTGCAAGTCGCTGAGAGAGGCGGATAAGGATGCGGGCGCGGAGGCGGGAGCCTGAGGCCTGGGAGGGGACCGCGCGGGTTGCACGACCGGGTTCGCCTTTGCTGCGGGGCCCGGGCAGCGGTGGCGGTAGGAGAGGCGTTGGTAGGGCGGGGGGCCCTCCACGCGTTGGAGCTAGGAGCCGGCGCAGGAACATAGTGTTCCATAGCCTTTGGAGGGTGGCGAGTAGAGCTGGGCTTGGGAAGCGATGGTTTGGCCTTAGGGGCCTTAGGGCAGCCGCGATAGTTCGCGGTGTACCCTTTAGCGCCGCAGAGGACGCACGACGGGCGGGAGGGGTCATCCCGCGGGTAAGGTCTTGAATCGAGCCTCCTGAATTTAGGGGGGGGAGTGGGTGGAGGGAGGAGTGAAGGGTGAGGGGAACTCCCCCCTATCATTTCTTCCTGCCGGAACCGCATAGTTTTTTTTAAATTAAATATCAAAGATAATTTTTCCTACTCTACTAAATCACTTTTATACCTAAATTTAGGGAGGGGGAAGGGGTAGGGATTGGGGCTAGTTGTATCTGTCACTAATTTTGACCTCACCGGTCTGAGTTGGACTCCGGGTGGGCTCACGCCAGAAGCTCTAGCGGTCGCCCCTGAACTTTGCTCCGCCACACTCAGCCTTCGTATCGCTACGGAGGTCGCCGGCTCGCTTCGCTCGCCACCTCACCCTTCGCTCAACTTGGCTTCATGCGGCAAAGCAATGTTCAGGACCTCCCTTGAGCTTCTGGCTCCCGCATTATTTATGAACCTTGAAGAAAAAAAAGTGTGCTCTACAATATTTTTTTGTGGCGCAAGCTTTTGACAAAGTGTGGCATGAAGGGTTAACACACAAATTAAAATTACTGTTACCTAAACAACTGTTTATCTGATCTGATATTTTAACATCGTACATTACGAACAGATTATTTAGAATTAAACAAGAAGACTCATATTCGTCGCTTAAAGAAATTAAAGCGGGAGTACTTTACTTATTATATACTAGCGATATCCCAGCTTTAGAAAACAGCACTATCGCAACCTTCGCAGATGACACTGCTATCTTGGCAATAGGTGACACCCACGCAGAACTCTCCCTCGCCTGTCACTCGCCGCCCCAAGTCGGCCTCTCCGACCCCATCCGCCGCTTTGCACTTGGCACCGCCCGCTACCGCTGCTGTTGATGACGAGGGCTTCACCCCCGTCAACAACCGTAAAAAACGGCCTCTGCCGAAACCATCCCCCTCTTCATCGCAGCCGGAGGCACCACTCAAGGTGCCCCGCGCTGCCGAACCCTCACCCACCGTCACTCCCACCCCGCCCAAATCTCAGGTTCCGCCTGAGTTTGTCCTTCGGGATGTTCCCAAATGGGAACAAGTCCAACAAATCATGGCCGCTTACAAAGCGGCCTACAGATTAAAAAATCACCGTGTTGGTATCCAGGTGAACCTGGAGACCTCTGACGCGTACCGCGAGGTTACGCGCCAGATGACCGAAAGGAACATCTGGTACCATCGTCACGGCCTCGAGGAGGAAAAGGTTCTCCGCGTCGTCATACGCGGGGTCCCTAATAGTTATAGTTATATATAGTTAGTGTCTAGTGTATAAATCAAGGAAAAACTAAACTAGTTAAGAGCCCTCTCACAAAACGACAGAACTCAACTTTAGGTAAAATCCTGCAACATTGTCAGCGTGCGTCCGTTCGATTCAGCTCGAGCGTTTAGGCGGACAGAACGATCTTGAGCCGTAACGGCAGTGTACTAAAAATTTTGATGAGATTTTCTGACGTGACAACGTCTACTAAATCGATGAACGCTGGCTGCGTGCACGAAAATTGATGACTTATTGTCCCGTTACGTTCGTTGTCCCGTTACGTTACGATAAATAATTCTTGCATTACAAAATCTGATTACTAGTAGGTAAAATTTCATTTTTATTTAAAGGTTAATTTTTGTGCAGTTGTTCTTAGCTATATTTGGTTAATATCGATTCAAGATGGCCGCCTCCACAAAATGGTGGACTAAATTTTTCTTCATAATCTACCTCAATATGGGTATCAAATTTAATGAAAGAGCTTGACCAGTAGAATACTATGCACTATGACAAATTTCAAATCCAAGGTGGCCACCACAAAATGGCGAAATACATTTAATTTTTCACTTTTGTTATCTGTACAACATTCTACTAGTCAAGCCCTTTCATTTGATACCCATATTAAGGGAATTGTGAAAAAGGAAATGTAATTCGCCATTTTGTGGTAGCGGCCATCTTGGATTTGAAATTTGTCATAGTGCAAAGTATTCTACTAATCAAGCCCTTTCATTTGATACCCATATTGAGGTAGTAGTGAAAAGTATTATATAATTCGCCATTTTGTGGTGGCGGCCATCTTGAATTTGAAATTTGTTATAGCGTTTAGTACTCTGCTAGTCAAGCCCTTTCATTTCATACCCATATTGAGGTAGGTTGTGAAGAAATATTTTTAGTCCGCCATTTTGTGGAGGCGGCCATTTTGAATCGATATTAACCAAACATAGCTAAGAACACCCGCACGGATATTAACTTTCAAATAAAAAAACCGCATCGAAATCGGCCCATCCGTTTGAGCTCTACGGTGCCACAGACAGACACACACACAGACAGACAGACAGACAGACAGACAGACAGACAGACCGACAGACAGACAGACAGACAGACAGACAGACAGACAGACAGACATCGACGTCAAACTTATAACACCCCTATTTTTTGTCGGGGGTTAAAAATACTATGCACTATGACAAATTTCAAATCCAAGATGGCCGCCACCACAAAATGGCAACTGTCATTATTTTTTACTACCACCTCAATATGAGTAACAAATGAAAGGGCTTGACTAGTAGAATACTATGCACTGTCACAAACTACAAATCCAAGATGGCCGCCACCACAAAATTGCGAATGTCATTAATTTTTACTACAACCTCAATATGGGTAACAAATGAAAGGGCTTGACTAGTAGAATACTATGCACTATGACAAATTTCAAATCCAAGATGGCCGCCACCACAAAATTGCGAATGTCATTATTTTTTACTACTGCCTCAATATGGGTAACAAATGAAAGGACTTGACTAATAAAATACTATGCACTATGAAAAATTTCAAATCCAAGATGGCCGCCACCACAAAACGGCGACTGACATTATTTTTCACTACTTTTCAATATGGGTATCAAATGAAAGGGCTTGCCTAGTAGAATACTATGCACTGTCACAAATTTCAAATACAAGATGGCCGCCACCACAAATTTGCGAATGTCATTAATTTTAACTACAAACTCAATATGGGTAACAAATGAAAGGGCTTGACTAGTAGAATACTATGCACTATGACAAATTTCAAATCCAAGATGGCCGCCACCACAAAATTGCGAATGTCATTATTTTTTACTACTGCCTCAATATGGGTAACAAATGAAAGGGCTTGACTAGTAGAATACTACGCGCAATGACAAATTTCAAATCCAAAATGGCCGCCACCACAAAATGGCGGAACACATCGAAAAACATCGATGTTAACATCGAACGTAAAACATCGATGTGCAAAAAAATATCGATATCTAAAAACATGGATATTTTCTGTACAAAAAAATTACGAAATTTGTTTACTGTTATTTAAATTTTAACTGGCACAGGAGTAGGAATGGACCATATATACATATATCAATGTTTTTAAAACACTCGATGTTTTTTTACGATGCATCGGATCAAACTGATGTATTGTTAATTTTAAAATATCGATATTTTAAATAATAAACATAGTAAATAAGGTGAGTCAGTAAAAGTGATATACTCAGATAAATATATTAATCCAAGTTATGTTCTAAATAAGAAAAAATATATGTAATATCTCGCACTAAGGATAAAATCTTTTTCTTTTTATGATATTAACTAGCAGTACCCCGCGGTATTACCCGTGTAGTTCCCGTTAGTTTTTGGGATAAAAATGTCTTCCAGACTGGGGTTGAAAGTGTTCCAAAGTTACGACGTGATGGAGCGACAAACATCCATACAACGACATTTATAATATTAGTAGGACTAGCAGGATATATCGATGTGATAATCGGATGTTACATCGGACAAAACATCGATGTTTTATTTCCATGTCGATTACTACGACGTAATTGAGCAACAAACATCCAATATATCTAATGTTAAAACATAAAATAATTTAATAAACAAAAACAAAATTTAAAATTTGGCTAACCCCCCGACTACCTCAGATTTGTTATATTTACAACATTCTACTAGTCAAGCCCTTTCATTTGATACCCATATTAAGGTAGTTTGTGAAGAAATATCTTGTCCGCCATTTTGTGGAGACGGCCATTTTGAATCGATATTAACCAAACATGGCTAAGAACATCCGCACGGATATCAACGTTCAAATAAAAAAACCGCATCGAAATCGGCCCATCCGTTTGAGCTCTACGGTGCCACAGACAGACACACACACACAGACAGACAGACCGATAGACAGACAGACAGGCAGACAGACAGACATCGACGTCAAACTTATAACACCCCTTTTT
This sequence comes from Ectropis grisescens, assembly GCA_017562165.1. Classification (NCBI taxonomy): domain Eukaryota; kingdom Metazoa; phylum Arthropoda; class Insecta; order Lepidoptera; family Geometridae; genus Ectropis; species Ectropis grisescens. Next base: position 17,077,856 of record CM029772.1, read on the forward strand.
TGGTCGGGGGTTGAAAAAAAATCCTCGTAAAAAAACAAGTCTCGCCAGTTGTTCTAACGTAAAAAGTTCTGAGATCCATGTAATACCAAGTCAATTATTATTAATTTGGTCAGTCCCTACATAAGGGACCTTTTGTTTTAAAAGGTCTAATAGTAGTCATTTCAGTACAACAAATCTTTAACATTTAAATAGATATATTGACTTGGCCATCGCATGAAAACACAAACACAAGTTCACTTATTAATTAACTGCATATGAAATAATAACTTTGCAGTATTATACATTTATACATGGGATTACAAAGTTAGTTATTTATTTAGTTAGTTAATGCATCTGGAAAACTGGACCGAATAATTATTGAAAAATTGGTTTAGAAGTTTAGTTTTTCCTTGATTTATACACTAAACACTAACTATATTCTCATTTACCTGATCCTTGTTATCAACGCGATATAGAGTAGTCATCAATTTAATGTCCTCCCCTATACCGTACCCCTAGAGTATTTTTAAATTTTTTTTTTTTTATTTATTCACCAAGTTTCCTTGGATCCTAATACTTATTACAATCTAGTCTAATTTATTAAGTCTAGGCTAATGAGTAATTTATATCTAACTTAAATTGCTACATACTCGTAGTTCATAATATACAAGAAGGTGTCCATCAGCACTTTTCTCGTTGACTCTATTAAGGGGAAGTCACTTATTTCACTTGACTTAGTACATTTAATTGTTTTATATAGTATTGCACTGCCACTACATTATGTTAACTCAAAAGGTTTTATTCTTTTAAGTCTCCTCACTGTGTCCGTGTTATCAAGGAGCTGGATAGCCTCGACATTCACATGATGATGAAGCCTGCGTTCATGTGCTTCTGCGTACTTTTTTATCACTTTGCCGACAAGATCCATTCCAAGATCTCGATGTATATCGGCATTTCTCACATACCAGGGCGCATTGACAATATCCCTGAGTACTTTGTTTTGAAAGCGTTGTATTATCTCGATGTTGCTATTTTTCCGAGGGAGAGCGCAGTCGCTCGCGAGCGGAGCGGTCCCGGGAGGGGCCGCTGCGGTCACGAGCGGAGCGGTCGCGAGAGGGACCGGGTTGGGCGGGTGCAGCCGAAGGGCGGGAGCCCTTTTGCTGCTTTTTCTTTCCCTTCGTAGTCTCGTCAGAAAACGTCTCATTCGAGTAAATACTAAGATGGGCCCTAGATGATCAATAATTTTGCGCAATATTGCGAATTGTGCAATATTATTGACAGAGTTTAAGGTTTATATTGAAGATTGCGCAACGATTGAATGAAAGTTTGAGCGAGTGTAATTTTTATTGCTCCATATTTTGCACAGTTTCATTTTTCAACTTCTTTGCGTCGTGTAGTATACTATATAGTCACGGTAATAATATATATATATTTATACATATAATATATATATATATATTTATAAATATTACTGTGATATAGTGATCTGTGGTGTTGTATTTCTCTACTTAGTCTGTGACACAGAGTAAGTAATGAGGCGTTTTCCGACGAGATAAAAATATTGGTTACAAAAAGCGACGATAGGAGGCGCTAGAACTAGTTCGCTCCTATCTTTCGTTCGTTCGGTCTTTTTCATATATTTTAGAGGACAATATTGCAATTTTTTATTCATACTGCGCTCCAATATTTAACTATTTCATGTTATGTAAAATACTAAAATTTCATGTGAATTGAGAAAAGTTCCGGCTGGTCTCGTCGGGAGAATGGCAACTGCCGATTGATATCCTATCGTTTCGAAGATAATAATATGTGCGTAATGCCGCTAACTTAAAACGGTTAAGGAAAACTTCGTGAGGAAACCGACATGTACCTAGAATTCTTCGAGGTCATGACTGTGTCATCAGTGTGGATTGGTACACTGCGCCAACGTGGTGGATTATGGTTATGACTCCCTTTTTGCAAATGAAGGCCCTGAGTCCCAGCAGTGGGAACAATTAGTGGGCTGCTTATGATCATAGATGTCTACGGTTGTTTTTATTTGCTATTGTTGTTGTGTTGTTGGTTGCTATTCCTTAATAACATCTGTAAAATCGGAAACGCTTTGTGTACATGCATTAAATTCAAGAGAACTATAAATTGTCTGATTTAAAAATTTCACCAATCTCAATATACGGATATTGTCAAAACCTTAGATTTGGATAGAAATGTTAAGTAATGTTAGACGTAACATAAGCGCATCTATCATTTTTTTGTTTTTATCTCTACTAAATGTCTAGACAATCTATATGTGGTAGAAGTGATACTTTAGAAATGCTTAACTTTCTTTTGACTGTCGCTTTTTCGTTTCATTGATTTGCAAATCACAACGATGCTAAAGAAATGTTCACTACAAAATACGAAGTCTAATAAAATCGTTGAATACGTAACATACAATTCGGGTAAGAGCGAACTAAATCAATCAGTTGACCATGCGGCATTACTGAACAATAGTGGATCGCCGAAAAATAACGGTCACGGAACAAGATAATCGATGAGCTAATTCGCATAGTTCACTAAAACTTAAGGAGTGGTTCTTTATACTCGTCGTTTGGTAACTAATGTCCCAACACTATTATTTTTTTATTTATTCTGGGCCATGGATACATTGGATAGGTACTAGTCCTTCAGCCGTGGATAAATATTTTCGTATCAGTGCTGCCATTGATATGTTTTAATCTTCCTTTATTTATTGAAAATCGAATGTGATCAGTAACGAGTTTTTATTCCATTGTAAATTTAATTGACTATTTTTGGTCCCAATATTTTAAAACTAAAAAAGAATAAAATAGATTTTAGAAAAAAAAATTTTTCTTCGAGTATTTAGGGTTTATAGAAGGTAAACAAACCAAACACATCAGCTGAGCTGAGAAGAAAATTATAATTTATCTAAAATAAGTGATGTGTTTGGGAAACCTCCAACATTTTTAGTTATCGCAAATAATTTAGATTTACACTTTTTCCCTGAACATTGGGAGGGACTTCATAGTAATTTCACTTTTGAGAGTCTATGGCACTGACAAATCTTTTTGGAATTCCACTACTGCCATCTAGTGCGTATTTTGGAACTATTTTTGTCTCGTCGGAAAACGGCTCATTAGGTAATCACTTTAATCACTTGTTTATACCTACCTATACCTACCTACCTAGTTAGTCATTCTGTGGTTGATCTTGGAATTTCTAAATAAATGGTATAAATTGAATTTTTTGAACTTGTTACTTGTACCAGGTGATCTGTGCTTGTTACCTACTTGTTAAACCTGCTGTATATTACTACGTTTGCGCCATTAAAATAGTCTTAATGCCGAAGACTAAGGTATAAATTATCTTTATATATATCCCCTGGGGCATAATTTTAGTATAGAAAAATTATCTCTGCTGCTGTTTATTACTTTTGTAATTAGTCCAATTTGTGATTGTACGTGTTAAAGTGTTTACCTCTCTAGCCCCATTATTGATGAAAACATGATATTTACCACAGGTGTGTATACTTACAAACCAGCGCCAGTAATAATCTAATAATACATAACCTATACAGTGTCTTAATTTTTGTCCGTTGCAAATACCATAGGTTACGGTTGGCCTGTGGTGTATTCCGGAGAACGGCGACTGGCGATGCCTAGCCCCGAGTTCAAATCCCACATGCACCACTGTCTTTTCAAAGTCATGTGCGTAATGACGCTATCTTATAAACAGTGAAATGAACCTAGAATCTTTAGTGGTCCCACACTAGGCCACCGTTGCGGATTATGGCTTTGACTCTCTTCTTGCGAAAGAAGGCTCCGAGTCCCATAAGTGGGAACATTTAGTGGGCTGCTTCTCCTTATGGAAATACTATACCAACGATAAATATGATATTTTCGTTTCTTGTTTGTAAACATTTATACATAATTATGTTTATAATATTAGTTTATTATATATATATTTGCCATATTAGTAATTATATGTAAGTACGCTAATTGTGATATTAAATGTATATAAACACTTAAAAAAACATTTGGCATGAAATAATTATTATCTACATTATAAAAATACTGGAGAAAAAGGGCAAAACTTAATGTAGGTAATTTTGTTTTTTCAGAATAATGAATATTGACCCAAGCCAGAAAAGACCAGTTGTCAAATCTGTGGGCAATGCATGGGTGATTTGTGACTCAAAGTCTCGGCCTGGGTACAAATATTATTTTAATACCTTTTCCGGGCAATCAGTATGGAATCTTAGCCCTGATGAGGTAAGCACAAACCGTCTCTACATAACATTTCTTATGTAACTGAGAAACTAACCAAAGTTATAGTATAATTATGTAAGAACAGCAATAGAATTTAATACAAGTACACAAACCATGTCTGTATGCCAAGTAAGGCAGAAGCTAGAGATCCTAACTGTGTGCAAACCCAAATATCTGTAACTAACCTAGTCTTCACAGGCCAATAAAGAATTGTATCATTGTATCATATAGGTAAGTACACAAAGTTACAACAGTAATACTATTGTCAAACATTTTGTTAATTAGCGGCATCTGATGTAGTTCAGTAGAAAATTAATAATTTAAATAGCCATCTACACCAGAGCAGCTCTTTGTGAAATATAGCGGTCTAGTCCAAAAGACTAACTGTGGTATCTATTCAATAATGTTATAGTAATAGTACTTATTAAATCTCACTGTTGTAATAATGAAGTGAATTCTGACAAAGAGCACAGACTCTTGTGTTTGCAGTGGCTAGTGTGATGGCTGAGAAACACAATGAGTGCTAGTGTCAGGCCACATACTATAAATTTCATTTCAAGTCCCAAACATTCGATTAAAAATAATATTAAATGATTCTTTGCAAAGAAATATATATAACTAGCAGTGCCTGGTGCTTTTACCTGCATATTTAATTTCACTTAATTTTTTCAACAAATAAACAATTTGATTGCACATTAATTATTGGTATGAAAGTAGCCTTTGTATTCTTCCTGGCTATAATCTATTGTGTTCCAAATTACAACCTGATCCATTCATATGTGATTGAGGAACAAACATCAAAATATTAACATTTATTATATTTGTAGGATTTGCAACGGGTGTATAATAAGAATAATATTCATCTCTCATTCTTAACACAATGTTCAAACTATGAGTTTTTGCATGGCGAGAAAAAGTTTGTTATTATGACACAATTCAAATTGCAAATCCATATAGGCAAAAACCAAATTTGATTTGCTACTGATTCCAATTTTTGTTTACAGATAGAAAAAGCTAAAAAACACACAAAAGCATTACCAATATCTGAATTAGAAAACTGTCCAGAACCTCTAATGGATCCCCCAGTAGAGGATATAGACTCAATGATGGGCCCGCCACAAGCTGGTCCATCTCGAATATTCAATGAACCTTTTGGCAGGCAGATTTCCAATCAATTTCCCAATTTGTTTCCAATGAATTTTAATATCAACCGCATCCCTGATGCTCCTAATATGCCAGTGATCTGGGCTCACCCTCCTAACAATATGGGCATGGCACCAACACCAGTTATTTACATCCCAGTCCCACAAGCAAGCTACCAACAACCGCAGCAATATACACAAAACTTACCTCTGTACATAAATGAAGAACTGGATAATAAAGCATATTTGAGTCAGAGAGATAATGTTAGGTATAGAATTGACCGAGGGATTGACACAAGAGATCAACATAGATTTGTTCAAAGAAACACACCACAAAGAAATAACTATGAAGGTTCAGATTTAAGACAAAAGCTTATAAGAAAGAGGTGTAGATGTAAGTATAATTACCAATATATTGTTGACTACATTGCTTGATGCCGAATATATCAATTAATAAAATATGTTAAATAAAAATGTTATTACTGAAAGAACTATGTACTCAAATAAAACTTGGTATAATGACTGCAAAATATGGATAACTAGTAAATAAACATTTCTAAAATATGTAGTGTGTATTAAAAAGATTTTTAGATGTTTTTATTTAGTACAAACAGTATTAGGACCTAATTTTTTAAATTTGCAGAATAGATATTTTCACCTCCTATGAAAAAAAACATTGGTATTATCCATTGATGATTAAAAAAAATCACTGATGCTATGTTGTTTACAGCTGAATCAGAGCTAATGTTTGTCTGTGATGAAGGAAACCAAACAGATTTTACTTGGAAAACTACAAACACAGATAATAAGGTGAGAAATCCATAATATCCAAATTTTAAAATAGAAGTAACCTTCAAGTAACTGTATTTCTTGTACAATGCTGAATTTACAGGATTACAGGTAATCAGCCTGCATCCATTTAAGGGCAAGTTCTGTATATTCTGTACAAACAACTTTTTGCTAAAACTCAACACATATCCCAAATTTTTTTTTCTAGATTTTGTTTCGAAGATCTCTATGTTTATAGACCGGGCAAATAAAAAAAACCCATTGAACTAAAGTTGGCATTCAATGTACTGAACATGCTCTTAAAAGGATGCAGGCTGATTATCAATAGCACTGTACTTTTTTATATAATAATTTAAGAAAAAGGTAAATAAGTAAACATGATGATTAATTGTTTCAATTAAAGAAATTATTGAATTTATTTGAGTGTGATTAATCTTGACGCCAATAACATTGCAATGGCATCATTCTTATGAAATATTGTCAAATATCTGAAATGTTAATTCTTTAAAGTTACTTGAATCACTTTTCAGATAAATATAGAAGAGGCTCCTTCAAAATATAATTTATCAATTTTGGAGCAGCTAACTCCTACCTCCACAGCCAGAAACTGGATAATAGTGGTTGATTCGGAAATCTTACTCAAAAATTTTGCATTTCTGGATAGAATAACAGACCCTGGTAAGAGTGATGATTATAATGTTTAAAAAATCTATGTTTTTATTTATTTTTGTACATCAGTAATAAAAATAAAGAGCCAGGATTTTTCAGCATTTAATTAGTTTTAACGTACATTCAGTTTTAATAAGTATTTAGTAGTTTTTAACCGACTTCAAACCGACCGATTTTGATGATTCTTTTTTTGTTGTAAAGGAGATATTCCAAGGGTGGTACCATGATAAGGAAACCAGGATCTGATGATGGTATCCTAGAGAAATCGAGGATAACTTTCGAAAATTGTAAAGATGACTAGTGCGTTAGTTAAGTTTTTGCTTGAGCATTTTAAAGCAGTATAGTTCAAAGATGGTCTGGAGTCGATCTGATGAGGGAACGGGAAGACGGTCGAGGGAACTCCTCGACGGTACATAGTAGTTACCTTGTGTTTGGGCTCGATGAATTTGTATTGATGAGAACTTTTTACATAGATGGGTTGTGACTGTCATTAGTGGTCTGATGATGAAGATAAAGGACAGTCAAGGGAATTTCTTAACGGCTTACAGGAACTACCCAGTGTTTGGGTTTAATTCATGTATTGAGATCTCAACACGAAATTGTGTAAATGCATTAGTGAAAACTTGTTTAGCACTAAAAAGGGTAAAATAAACTATTTTTTACAAAAAATTAAACCGACTTCAACACCACAAATAGGCACTCAAAAGCGAAAAATAATTTAATATAGGTAATTATTATAACCGCTACTCACTCATCTATATGAAGTCGGTGCCAGCCAAATCTAACAGGTAGTAGATAGATACTACTTACCTATGCCTACTTACTTACTACACAAACTTTTTAACTAGCCTGGCACCGACTTCATATGGATGAGTGAGTAGCGGTTATAATAATTACCTATATTAAATTATTTTTCGCTTTTGAGTGCCTATATGTGGTGTTGAAGTCGGTTTAATTTTTTGTAAAAAATAGTTTATTGTAGTCAAAATCTGTAACTATTTTCTAGAGATTGCAGGTAATAAAAATTGAATTTTGAATTCAAATTGAATTTGAATATTTAGTATTTGAGAGACCATTCAAATATTGACTGGTTGCTTGATTACTCACTCCATTAAATACCAGAGCAGAATAGTTTTAGGCTAAAAGTAAAACAGAGTAAATCTACACCTAGAGTAGAATAAACTATTTTGTAAGTAGGGTCTTTATGCTCTGACCCAAAGTTGGCAGTAGATGCCATCTGAAGTTAACTGCTATAGTGGGTCCTATAGTAGTTGACTTCAGATGGCATCTACTAACACCTAAAAATAAAAAAAATATTTCATTTTGCAAAAATATCAATGTACTTCTAATAAATAAATTGGAGCAAGTACTCCAAATATTCGAAGGATCCAAGTCGGGTGGGCAGCATTTGGGAAACTTTGGCACATCTTTCGAGTCCAAAATACCCAAATGCTTAAAGACGAAAGTCTTTATTGCCCAGAGATCTTAAATCTCTGGGTGACGAGCGCAGTGCAGTGCTAGGTAATGATTTGGACTCTTCATGTTCCAATAGATGCGTGTCACTGTGCTGTTATGTGTCAGGCATGTTGCTTACTATCAGGAACATCTACGGATCGTCTCGTCACTCTTTATTTAAAAAAAATAAATAAAGAAAAATGGGTTATGGAGCTGAGACGTGGTCCTTAACTGTAGGCCTCATAACGAAGCTCAAAGCCAAACAACGAGCTATGGAGAGAGCTATGCTTGGAGTCTCTTTGCGCGACAGAATCCGTAACGAGGATATTCTCGAGTGGCGACCACGAACCGGAAGACGCAGTGTTGGAAGGCCTCCCACTAGATGGACAGATAACCTCACAAAGGTCGCTGTAAACAGCTGGTTGCAGGATGCACAGGACCGTTTGTTGTGGAAATCTATGTTCAGCGGTGGATGTCTTGCGGCTGATGATGATGATGACTCCAAATACGAAAAGCTTGTTATACATTGCTATCCCATTAAATGATGGATGCCTATATTATGCTCCTATTATTTCAGAACAAGACTGTTATTTGTTAGTGCCTGACCATGTGATGAAAGAACTGAAACACCTTGTCATAACTAAAGGTGACCCGCAAACACGACGTATACTTCGTTTTCTTACCCAACAAATTGAAGATGACCTAGTGATTAAAGGTGAGTAGTTATCAAATGTAACAGTTTCCTCACGATGGTTTACTTCGCCGTTAAAGCTCTAGTTTTGTAACGATACACTACGATATCTGAGTCTAAAAAAATATTCAGAGGAGCAGACGAGATTCAACTCCCATGCCACCATGGGTTTTCCTGTTATTAATTAATTTATTAGAGATAGTAATCATCATCAACCAAGAATGAATAAAGATCACTAAAACCACAGAAGCAAAAAAATGCATTTGCTTATGTGTGAAATTGACTGCTGGACTTTGATGGAAAGAGTTATGGAGGGCTTTAGGATAAAACGCCGTCTTTACCTATACATGGACGGTATTTTGAGGCAGAGTGCAAACAGTACAGGAGTAGAAGTGAGTAGTGAAGTGAGGCCTGATAGATTGATATAGTTTTGCACACCATTTTAACATGTAAACTAATGAAAGTAAATATGCTTAATTTATCGTTCCTTTTAGTATATTAATTATTTGTTACTTTTTAGGCAAAGATATGACAAATAAAGCTGACACAGAGTATTGTGATGACGACACTTATAAAATGCTAGCTACTTGCGATGACATAGCAGACCAAAATAATGTGGTATGTAAATATAGTTTACGTACATATTGTTAGGTAAAGTGATGACATTTACGTTTTACCTGAACCTTTACGACCTCTCTTGAATCTGGGTCTGATTATGGCTATAAGAAAGCTCATAGTTAGTTAGTTTAGCGGGGCCTTTTCCGCACCTAGCCTCTTTATTGGGCCGTTGTGCGTGACTCATACTTCCCTTTTCTACTCCAACCAGCCTAGGCCGTCCCAGAAGGCGAGCATCCTATTAAGGTTGCGATAGGCATCCGGAACAGACGACGGAGATTGGAGGAATATAAGAAAGCTCATAGTTCAGCCCCAGATCTTCAGATTATATAAAAAGTTGCGAATTATTTCGTGTATAATTTTTTATAGATTCTGGCTAACGAAAGTAGATACTTACTGGATTTTTTTGCAAACTTTTTACATGACTATTATGATTAGTGTTCGTACCAACCCAACGAATTGGAATATTTTAAACAGAAATTACTTAGGGACACTTGATTCCAAAAAGACATTTTTAAAACAAACCGTTTGAACATTATATGAAATAAGTTTAAAAAAAATCGTTCATAAAATAAGTACGACGTATGTACGTGTTGGCGATTATTTCAAGAGCATTACTAAGCCTTTAGTTGGCCTAATAAAAAGATTCATTAATTACGCTATTAAATAGAAAAAAGCTTGTACAATTTTATTTTTAAGAAATTAATTTTCGGCGATTATCCGAAAGATTTGGTAGAATCAGAATCAGTGTATGGTATCCCTATCTCTAACGCAACAAAATGTCGTGTTTTTGATGTTTCGTAGTGGCTGGCTTGTGTTTATTTTAGGCGAGAGTTTCAGTTTAGGGATGCCATGCTGATATATTTTAAATTTGCCGCGCTTCGTCAGTATCAACTTTCGTTACCCAGACTCTAATATTAATGATTTTATTTTTTATTTTAGATTTTGTTGTCCAACAAAGTCAAGTACCAAAAATATAAAAGTGATAATAGTAATGTACACATACTCACTCTTGCTGAAATAAAACAGATGCTGAATAAACCACATCCTAAAAAAGTACCTAGAAATAAATCTCCAACTATGAATGTTAAAATTATAGTGCCAAATGACAGAGTCCAAGATAAAGTGGTTTTGTCACCGAAAAAGTCTAAAGCACCTTATTTTGAAACCCCGTTACTTAATCCAGAAAAGAAAGACACAACTCAAATCCGTCCTGTTCAGTTGTTTAAACAAACATCATCAGACAATACGAATTTAAATGACAATACAGAAACAGAAACTTCAAGAAAAATTGGTCACAGGGTAGTTAAAAAACCAGAATGTAATGAAACTCCTGTTCCCTCAAAACCTCATCCTCATTTAGCTATAAAAAGGAACAACAAGTTATCCGAACCTGACAAAGTAAATGTGGAAAGCACACAACCTAAGATTTATCGTTGGCGCAAAAGGACCAAGTCGAAAGGAATGTCCTCAGCAACTAGTGATCAGGCCACAACCGAGACTACCAAAAGTATGCACTGCAGTAAACAGCAAGAGATTGATCCAATTGATAATCCGGTACCAGAGAGCAGACCAACAACGCCCAAACCAGTCACAGCAGCGAAAGTTCCTAGTCCAAGTAGAAGCAGTATATCTAGTCGTAAAAAATGTAGATATTAGTCGTCCCAGCATTGTTATTGAAGAAACTTCAACTTCTGGGATAATATCAAACACTACTTTAGACTCTGATGATGCACAAAAATCGCGTACGATGATTAAGAAAACTGTCAATGTGTGTAAAAATGTGAACTATGTTATGTTCGAAGTGGTTGGCCAAAGCATGGAAGAGGTGCTGAGAACTAGAAGAGAAGAGTGGGTGTTGAGGTAAGTAACTGACGTTTTCCATTTTAAACAGCGATATGCATGAGCCCCTTCCTTCCACTCGACACCACCAAAACGACACCATCGGTGGTGTCGTATGGAATCACTAGTCCATACGACACCACCGACTAATAGTGAGGTTACCTACATACAAAGTTGTTGATGTGAAAACTCCAATTAAGTTCAAGCAGTTTCATTAATGAGGTATGTCATTTGATAAAGTTTATATTTATCTGTCACTCAAATGGTCATCTTGACATTGTTCATTGCATCAATTTGAATATTATTGTCTTTCCGTCCGAATATTTTAATTTTTCACAATGGACATAATGCTATGATGCTGCTGATGCTGGATGGATACTAATACTGATGACAAAAAAAACAAAAAACCAATGGCGGAACAGCACATCACTAGGGTGGTGTCGTATGGACTAGTAATTCCATACGACACCACCGATGGTGTCGTTTTGTTGGTGTCGAGTGGAAGGAAGGCATGAGCCGAGCGTGGAAGTGATATAGAGGCAAGATCTGTCTAAGCGTTCGGCTTGTGACGTGTCTATCTCTCTTTCACTCCATCGGCCGATGTGTCCGTGTAAAAGAGAGACAGCGACAGCTTTATAGAAAATAATGATAATTCAGTGAAAATAATTCCATCCAAAAATGTATGCAATTTTTCATCAGTGCTTCCTTATGTCGTTATCACTTAAAATTATCGTCTTTAATCTTTAATTGCGATTATGGGTACATTAAATAGATGTATACCTACATAACAGTAAGACTCGTCCGTAAACCGACTTGTAGACAACCATTTATTTTTTGATTAGGTATAAAACCAGATTTTTTCATGGTGTAGTTTTGGTAGAAAACTAAAATAATCTTCCTTTTAATTGTAACACGAACGACACTTTAAAGTGATTCAAAGCATTCCAATGTGAGCAAAATATGTTAAGAAAAGCTAAAGAAATATTACTAAATTGCTTTAGGCAGTCTAATCTGTATGGTATAGTTTTAAAACTTTCGCGATTTGAACTCATTTTGTAAACATAACACAGGACTTTACCTCTACGTTTCGGCTTCGTTGCAATAGCCGTGGTCACGAGAAGATAAAATTAAGATCGTGACTTAACTAAGTCCTGTGTTATCTTTCCAAAATGATCTGTAATGTTCCATGAATTATAAAAAATTTCTCCGTTCTGAAGGTTTGTTCAAATAATGGAAGAAACGTTGAAAGAGATACTTCGCGTCAATTCACCTTTTCAAAGTAAAAGCTTTGAGTATACGCCATCATGGGCGGCCGACTTACCCGAACTTACGAAATGTATCTTTAAAAAGTTTGACGATCACTTCAATGTGGTTGACGCAGCGAACAGACTTTCATTCTCAATTCAAATGGCAAGTGTAAATGGCAGTGTCACTGCAGGTATGTTAACAATGTGATTGATGATTGATAGTGTGATATTTTTAATAATATACTTAATAATATAGTACCCTGCGCGCGTTCCTACGCCTCCTGTCGAAAATTGGTCGTGTCAACTCAGAAACCTTCTTTGGCTCATGCACAACAACTTCGCAAAATAACATCACATGAACAAATGCATAGTTTACGATTCTGTAAAGGACGTATAGACAAACATTATTTTTTATATATTTAGAAAAAGACAAGTGACGGGACGAGCATGACTGATGGTAAGCAACAAACCTGCCCAAACAGCACAGTTCGACGCAGCTATATTTGAACCTTAAAAATAGTATTTTAAATTATTGATTTAACTAATTGCTGCAGAATACAAAATATTGTGAACAAGCAGTGCCCCGCGGTTTACCTGCATAGTTTCCGTTTCCGTTGGCTTATGTACTATTTCGAGCTATAATCTAACTGTGTTGGAAATTTCAACCCGATCCGTTCAAATGTTCCGACGTAATCGAGCAACAAACTTTTGCAATAGTTCTAGGATTATTATAATTTGTACCATTCGTTTCACTTTTGGCCATCGGACGTAGCATGGTCAGTTATGCTATCCCAATCAGTTGATAGAATGGTTTGCTAAAATTAATTATTGGCATTTGATTTTTTAATCTGTTCCAGATGCAAATTTTGAACCTAAACAGTATATGGAAATGTACAGCTATGGTGTATACCTCATCAAAGCACTTAAGGTAAAAAACAATAACATAATTTAAAAAAAAACCCCTGACTACCTCGGATTTGTAATTTGTACAACATTCTACTTCGGATACATTGGATTAGCCTCACAATTCCGCCAAAGACACTTCAATGATAGGCCGTCAAACAAAGAGATAGGGGCCAGTAATATGAGTATTGTCTTGATAATGTTATTTCACCCGGAAGGTAACCACAATAAGTATAACACAACCTAACATGACATGTTCGTAATGCACTTCAATGACCGGTTGGGTTGCATAAGCCTAAGCTGCCTAAGCCTGTATGTCCTAAGATAGTAGCGTACCTACAGGAAACAAGACGAAGACTTGAAGAACGGATTTTTGAAGGGAAAACTTCTATTGCAGCTCTACATACAGATTTTTCGTGGACTGTGAATTGAATTCTAGCGTCACGATCGGGTATGATAAGAAATCTTTGGGTAAACTCGTGACCATGGCCATTGGCCAACTAGAAATGCGTCAACATTTCTCATTGGCCATATAAAAATGCATCAGCATTTCTAGACGGCCATGCTCATGGCCGTCCTAATGACAGCCATTTTTTTTCGATTTCATAGTTAGTCCCGTAATAACTTATTCATACTAGAATGTCGACCGCAACCGATTCGGCTTAGTAGGTAAGGTGTAGGTTTTGTATGAAGGCTTGTAAGTATAGGGAAAAAAATCATTCATTTCAGAGTGTCACCGAAGACTGTGAAGATCTTAATATGGCAGACGAGTCTTTGAAAAAATTGTTATACGACATTCAAAACGCCAATCAGGAAACTGGTCACAATGATGTGTTTAATGATGAACTAACGAATGCTGCGGTTAACACGGCCAAAAACTCGAGTAAGGCATATTTGACAACTTATACACGCTTATTGCTTACTAGCAGCGTCCCATGGTTTTACCCGCTCCCGTTCCCGTGATAAAAAGTAGCATATCTGCTATTCCAGAATATAATCTACCGACCTTAGATAGAGAATAAGTAAATAGATCTGGTTTTTCCGCATGGTTCCTTTGCACCAATCGTAAGCAGATGACGACTACTTGCTATGGCAACAGAATCATGTGGCGCGACAAAAGTATGACACTTCTACAAGAGCGATCAGACCCGAGGGTTTACCGCCTAACTAAAACTGTCTTATCTTTCATATTGCTCTCTCTTTCGTTTTTCCTTGAAACAAATAGAGACAGCAATACAAAGCCATAGCCGATTTATTTAGGCGGTAGAGGGGCCGTGGTTTCGGTGTAAAGTGTTTGTTCCCACTCAATAAGACAAATATATATGCAAACTCTTTGCTAGCGACAGACACACACACACACACACAGTTTACGTGTTCCAAATTTTAACCCCATCCGTTCAGGCGTCGTTATTGACTTACTATCCTACTCCTATTAATATTATAAATGTTATGTATGGATGTTTGTTGCTCAATCACGTCGTAACGTATGAAACTTGAAATACAGATAGATTATAGTCTGGAAGAGAACACATAGACTCTTTTTAAGTATAAGTAGTTAAAAAACTGTGACGGGAGAAACCGTTGGGTACTTTAATATAAAAAAATTGTGATACATGAATTTTACGTACCGCGGAGGATAAATTTTATCATTATAACAAGTCCTAAAGTGATTAACTACTTGTTTATTTAGTAACCATCACAATCGGTAGAAATGGGATTATACTAATGAATTACTCAAAAAGAAATGCATTTCAGATTACGCAAAAGATACTGAAATTGCAGACATTGAAAAGGAAACAAATATACAGGAGGGAAAAACCAAAAACTGTGAACAAAATGTGTTACCACATACACAAAGACAAAGTCAATCACAGGTTTGTTAGCAATTCTTTGTTAGATAAGAATTTCTCTAATTCTAATGATACATTTGTAAAGATTTCGCTCACCTTCCCTCCCAGATCATCTACATAGTATATTTTTAAATCCAATTTCGGAATAAGAGCTATGACGATAGTCATTTCAGTAAAAAACCCCTCTTAATCATATGACATCATTTCAGGAAAAAGCATCGCAGCGTAAAAATGAATCAACATTTTTCTCAAGCATATCACTGGCGAAGAAATCGGACAATGACAAACCACCCACACAAGCGTCCCAAGCCCATAGCACGCCAAACGTGTCTGATATCGCTCAAACGCCCCCTCAAGTTTCACCTTTACCGACAACACCTCAGCAATCGCCATTGCGTATAAAGACAATTCAAGTGTCAAAAGAATTAACGAAAAGCAGTAGCGATCAAAACATCAATAATGAAAAAAATACCGTTAGTAGTCCAATTAGAACATGTTTTGTTAGAAATTTCAATAGTATTCCGCAATTCGAGGAGTTGTTGAGCAAAAAGGACAAAACAGTTTCCAATGAAGCTCCAGTAGACGAGATGTATGAAAATGATGATGACTATGATGGATATGCCGACGAATATGATGGATATGCCGACGAATATGATGATCCAAATGCCGAACCTTATTGTGATGAGTTTGAAGATGGCGAAATTGGAAACGAAGAGGAAGATTTACTAGAAGAAGCGAAGCCAAACGAAGTAGATCTTTCAAACCATGAAACGTCGAATGAAAAATTTGAATGGTTTGTTAAAGAGTTCACAGATGAGATTCGGCTGTCAATCAATCGGGTCTTGATGTTATGGTATGTTTATGAAGACTTCATTGAAGCCTTGCTTGAACTGTTTGTTAACTTTCTAAAATCAATCAATATGTAAGCAATATTAAGGATCCTCTTTGCTTTTTTGTGGAACATCTATACTAATATTATAAAGCTGAAGAGTTTGTTTGTTCGTTTGAACGCTAGGATCTCGGGAAGTACTAGTCCGAATTGAAAGATTCTTTTTCTATTGGATAGTCCATTTATTGAGGAACTATAATAAGGCTTATATAGGCTATAGAACATAACGCTACTATTAATAGAAGCGGAGCATGAACCAAGAATGTAACAAAATCGGGAAAAATATTCCTTTTTGAGAATTTTCGTACGTTTCGTGCTTTGACATGACACATGACAGCATGTGTCTAAGATTGCGTCAATAAATTTCACAGATTACATACCTCTTGAATATAAAACCTTTGCTAATCATAGTTTCTAAATCTGATTTGGTACGACCAATTTCCGACAGGTGGCGTAGCAGGTAGCTGAAGAGGTGTTTTGTTTGAAAGCGATATTCTCAGGAATGACTGAACCGATTTCAGTCATTCTTTCACCGTTGTATATGTACGAGATCCTGATGAGTAGTATATAATGTACCACGGGCAACGACGGGGCGGACATCTAGTCTATAATGAAGCTGTTTAAAAATTAAACACGAATTTACTAGTATTTTTTTGTCTTCAAAGTGATCTTGTAGTACATAAATAATTAGGCATTTCAATGTCATGAAAATGTACATAAATAAATCCATATTGCTCTAGTAAATTGAGAGCGAATTACCAATTTCATCCATCTGGTATTGCGAGTCATTATAACAGTACAACTTGTCGGGATGTCGGGTCTCGGGTCAACTAGTAACGTTAATTTATTTAATCGTTTCAGTAAGAAATTTAGTGGAGAGTTGAAGACTCCTAATGGTGCAAGTCGAGATACGCAGGACGAATTAAAGACAGCGTGCGCGTCTATAAACAGTATTAAAACTGCTTTGAACAGGTATTTATATGAAGCCAACATATCAATATTGTGACCCCCAGAACCCTTATGACCCTCAGAAACTTTGGTAAAATAAAACCAGAAAGAAATTGGTCTTAATCTTTTTAGGTTCGAGAATAATAATTATAGAGTAAATATCCCCGTGAGGAACTATTGTTCGATTTTAAGTCAGTTTGAGCTCCGCGACGTCTAGCTCGCTCTGATTGGTTCTACCACGCGTGAAACGTCAAGATTCCAGAACCACAGCGAGTGTGAATGAAACACAGCTAGCAGCCGGTCAAGACACCGGCCAGATTAACTAGACTTCTTTGATTTTGGGAATTACTTGAAACGAAAACAAAACAATTATATTAAATATTAATTTTACGTATGAGTGAAAGGTGATACTAAAAACAAGAAGACATTTATATCGACTACCATTAGAAAAAAAAATCTTTTTTAAACAGAAACAGCAGATTGAATTTGCACAGGTCGAAGTTCTGGTCACTATTAGTCTTCGTTTGCCCATACGCCGATTGATACATACCTATTGCGCGAAATCGCTTATTGTGGGAGAAATCAGAAGTAAAACGTTACAGCTCTTTAGGATATTTACTCTATAGTGATAATTTACCGCGATTTCTGGGTTTATCCTATTTACGATGTTTTTTTTAAATCTTATAGGTTTACACTTGACCGCCATCTCGCCTGATGTTAAGCGACGATGCGGTCTACGATACGATATGATACGAAATTGATTCCGGCTTAGTATGTTCTTATCTATCTAATCCAATCATTGCTACGACGACCTCGTCAGCCTGGCCTCGGGGTCAGTCGGTAGTCGGTACTGATTACTAGCTCTCGTAGGTCGTGGGTACGGTTCCAACATAGAAAAAACATTTTCTGTGTCGGAACCGAAAATTATTATAAATGTCAATGTTTGGATGTTTGTTGCTCAATCACGTCGTAACGTATGAACGGATCGGCTGAAATTTAAAACACAGATTGTAGTTTATAGAGAAAATAACGGGATGCGTGTTTCCTTTTCCGTGTACAGTAGGAGGCAGTATTGCCTCGAAACGCGCACGGGTTTGTAAAGCTAATTCTCTTTCCAAACCCGTGTTCAATTCGAGGCAAGGCGCTCGAGTTCGCGAATAAATGCACCGTTCGCGTCTCGCTACTTTTTTCTGTAGCATTTCTGGCAGAACCTAGATTCGACTCGGAGCATCCCGACTCTACCTAGTGTTGTCGCTACTATTACCCCTAAAGTGTATATAAAAATGCGGGAACCAAAGGTCAAGGGAGGTCCTGAGTATGGAGAAGTGGCACTCAGGGTTGACCGCAGAGCTTCTGGCGGGAGCCCACCCGGAGTCAAATCTCAGTGATAGACTAATCGGGCTAGTTGTCAAAAGTCAGTGACAGAACTTAATAAGAATAGTTAGTTTACATAGACAATTTATCAAATAGTTTTGAAAATATTTGTTGCCAAATTTCGTTTTGGTAAATGTTCCATTTATAA
The DNA here is from genome assembly GCA_017562165.1 of Ectropis grisescens. Taxonomy (NCBI): domain Eukaryota; kingdom Metazoa; phylum Arthropoda; class Insecta; order Lepidoptera; family Geometridae; genus Ectropis; species Ectropis grisescens. The sequence goes on from CM029772.1 coordinate 17,096,662, forward strand.
ATATAAAAATTTATGAAAAAAAAAATGTACAAAAAACAAAATGTATGAAGTAGCGAACGCGAGCGGTGCATTTATTCACGAACTCGAGCTCCATGCCTCGTATTGAACACATGTATTTAGAAAACAGTTTACGCTGCAAACCCATGCATGATTGGTGGCCGCTTGCCTCGTATTGACCACGGGTTTGGAAAGAGAATTAGCTTTACAAACCCGTGCGCGTTTCGAGGCAATACTCCCTGCTTACTGTACACGGGAAAGGAAATACGCTAACGGGATCGCGAACTACGCGGGCAACACGCGGGACGCGGAGCCAGTGTTAGTGCTAGTGTGCGTTACTATCTGGCTCTCATAGTGCAAGCTTTGCTTAATTTGAGCCTAGATGATGCTGTGTGAAAAATTGTCCATCAATATATATTTAATCCAATGATTTTTTATTTCATAAAAATATTAATATTATATGAAATTAAAAAACTGATGTATTAAAATTGTTTTGTGTTTTTTGCAGCATATTAGACAGAGATTCTACGCCAGAAAACAGCATAATGCACCTGTTGAAGACGGCGAAACTAGATGATTATGTCCCAAGCAAAGATAATCTATTAGAATACAGGTATGTGTTCGGTAAATCCCTTATATTTTGTTATACAAAACTATCTACGCGCAACGCATTTGCTGATTGATTAGTTAGATTAGTTACCGGGATCAAAATAATTGTGTAGATCACTTACCCATTGACTGTTCATTTCAGTGTACAGTATAAATTTCCTCCGCCTTGAATCTTCCTAGTAGGCTAAATATAGTATGAATTAGTATGTACCTATAGATAGTTCATTAATTTAATGAAATATGTATTGATTTATTTAAATATCTTATTTAAGTGATTTTAAACCGAAGTCAGTTGCTTGGGTTTTCGCTAAAAAATGATTACGGCTGCTTTCCAATGGCGTGTAAGTTTAGAAATGATTAAATAAGGCATAATATATATATAAATAATAATATGCCAATCGTGACAGAAATCATCTTTCCTCCGCGGCCCCCACAGTCGTGGCCGCAGCCGACAGCGGATTCGGTCAAACTATAGCCTCTATTTCCAAACTTTTAGTGTTTTCGTAACGCTATTATATGTTTCACGCCTTCGATATCAAAATCATACAAAACATTGAAGAATCTAATATAATAGTTCTATCGTACTATTAATTGTATACCGGTTTCGAAGGGCAATGTTTCCAGAAAAATTACATGGTAACGAGATAACACAATCTATATCAGTGCAAAGCTGGACAGTGTCTTGAACTCTTCATGTTCAAATAGTTGCATGTATTGTGCGTTTTCTTTAGGCGTGTTGCTTAATATTGATTGAGCTTATTACAAAGAAGTTTAAATAACAACAGAAACAGAATATCTACTCTCTACAAACAGAAATAAATTGAAAATGATAAACTTTTATTTTTATTGTTTTAGGAACATCATAACTAAATGCGGCAACGAGGTGAATAGATGCTACGATAAAATAAGTTTAATAATGAAGATAGGTGGTATAGGGCATCTTATTAGATAGTAGGTATTTGTTATTGTTATGGACTAAAAAGTTGTTTGTTAAACATTTGAAAATAGCTTTGTATGCTGAAGAAATATATCAACGAATCTCACCGTTGTTTTTAAATGTGTACTTAGTTCTGTTGAGCTTATTGAAGATTCAATAATGAAGCTTGAATTTATTACCTTCTAAGCTTGGCTTACTTTTTTAATTTAGTATATAAGTAAATATTTCGTGTATTGTACTATCTCAGCACTGTACATTTCCACAGACAATATAATTTTATATAATGCATGCATGCAGTTTTATAGCGAGGACAGTGAAGGCTGTAATTATGACCAAGCTTAAAGTCTAAGAGCGTAGCTAAGCGAAATTGACGAATTGATTATTGCGCGACCAACAGGGCAGTCATTGTGTACCAGACTTGTATAGTATTAACAATGCTCCGCGCTTTTAACCGCATAGTTCACGTTTCCGTTATTATTCCGCGATAAAAAGTAGCTTATGTGCTATTCCAGTGCTATAATGGGTGACGAGCGCAGTGCAGTGCTAGGTAATGATTTGGGCTCTTCATGGCCCAATAGCTGCGTGTCACTGTGCTGTTATGTGGCAGGCATGATGCTTACCATCAGGCACATGACCTGCTCGTCTCGTCACTCTTTAATTTAAAAAAATATATAATCTCTGTTCCAAATTTGAACTCGGTCCTTTCAGACGTTCCGACGTGATTAAGGAAAAAACATCCAAGCGTTTGCATTTATAATCATACTACCACTATACTATGGATTGTTATTCAACATGGCATTAATTTTCGAAACAATCGTCCAATTCGACCCAGGCGCCCAGCCTCAAATTTTGGAGGGGTTACCAGTACGCAGCCTCAGGTTTTGAAGGGGGATCACAAGGAGAAATACAATAAATCAAGCTAATAATACTTTACTAGTAGCGCCCCAAGATTTTACCCGCGTAGTTCCAGTTCTAGTTGTTTTCCCACGTTAAAAAATAGTCTTATGTACATACTATTACATATTTTTATTTTTCTGAGATTTTTTGTTTAACGTATACGATTTTGGGGGGGGGTCATGGGACATGACCCACCCCCCTCGGACCGCGCATGATTCGACCTATGAACTAAACATACCTACCTATTGTGTAGGTATGTGGGTCGATATAACCTCTTTATGTCAGTAGTACCGTAGATTTGTACAAGCAAGTTTGTGTTTCGCTTATTGATCATCGTAAATTCAGTGCGTGTGTGGCTGTGTGGCCCTAAATGGTAATTATACAAGTTAAGATGAAATTTAAGCCATTTCATTACTTAAAATTTATCTACTCTCTGTCTTTACTGCGTATGTACCGCCAATTGTCTTTTAGACCCTAATTTAAAAACCATTTACTAACAGAATAGGTATAAGGTACTCGTACTGGTAGACTGAAATATTTAGTTTGATTTGTTTTTATTACGTAAAGTGATTGGTTGTGATTAAATGAATTAATTTCAATTGAGATAAAAGTAATTCCCGCATCTTCTGTGTGTGTATATTTTAAGTGTAGTAAGGATTTGTTATTTTCATGATTTAAGTTTTTTAACTCTTCTTTTACCTGTGTCGCCTGTTAATTTTAAGAGAAATAAAGAAAATAAAGATGTTCGATATGTTTTAAACAAATATTGTTTTATTGTTATTTACATTAGTTTTTACAGATTCAAATGAATTATTTTTAGATGTAGCGCCTATTTCCATAGGTAGTTATAAATATACCTATGTGTATTATAAATACCCTCTCATCCTATGTAGTTAAATACTACCTACCTAACAGACCTAATAGACTTTACTATCTGTGCGAATTTTGACCATTAGACCATTACACGTTCGTTTTGTTTCGCTGCATTCTATAGGATTTGCGATGGTGATATTCTAGAAAGCAGTAATACCACAGTATTAAAATTAAATCGTTACAGTTGTTCAACGAAGCATTCTAGACGGGGAAATCGTGCGGGGCGTGCCGGGTGAGACGCGCTCCCGCCATTGCTAACATTACAATGTTAGTATTTCGTGAGCGCGGTTCAGTTTTCGGTTTTATCTACCCGTGTCTACGAGGGGGCGTTCAATGTATTCTGGGTATCAGGCTGATTAACTAATGAAGTGGGTAATTAAATAATTTCTTTATATAATTACCTTATAATGTACCTGAGGGTATAAATATAAAATTTCACATAATTATGATCATAAGTTCTCTAATAATCTTCGGTGAAAGACGACCACGATGACTGACGCGACAACGTTGAAAAAAATCGAGCACCGCGCAGTGATTAAATTCCTTACAAAACAAGGAAAGAGTCAAAAACTTATTCGTGAAGAGATGGTGGCTGTTTACCATGATTCTGCGCCTTCATTATCTATAGTTCAAGAATGGTCAAGTGAATTCAAAAGAGGTAGGGACAGCATTGAAGACGACCCTCGCTCGGGCGGTCCCGTTACCGCCACTACAGAAGAAAATGTGAAATGGTTGAGAGACTTGTATTGGAGGATGCCCGAATCAAGGTCAAAATATTAGCAGTGATAACTAAGCTATTCACACTATTCTATTATGTTGGTACTATTCACACTATTCTGCACCATCTTAACCTGTCAAAAGTTAGTGCAAGGTGGGTGCCGCGAATGCTTACGGCACCTCAGAAATAAGTGCGAGTGGAGTGCTCTAAGGATTTTTTTGGAGCTCTGTAGTGATCCTACCAGTATTTTCAACCGAATTGTTACTATAAGATGAAACATGGGTTCATCGCTACGACCCTGAAAGTAAGCAGGAGTCTATGCAATGGCATAAAAAGGGTACAGACCACCCTAAGAAATTTAAAGTCTCTCCATATGCTGGAAATGTCATGGCCATTGTGTTTTGGGATTCCAAAGGAATTTTGATGATCGAATACATGAAAAAAGGTGAAACCATAAACGCAGCATCTTACGCAACTACTTTGAATCATTTAAGGGAAAATATTAAAGAAAAAAGGAGAGGAAAACTGGCCGCTGGTGTGTTGTGGTGCTTCTTCACGACAACGCTCCGGTGCACACAGCGCGTGTTTCGAAGGCTGCTGTGCGAGAGTGTGGCTTCGAAGAACTCAATCACTCACCCTATAGCCCCGACCTATCCCCAAGCGATTATTAACTGTTTCCAAATTTAAAAAAGATCTTCGCGGGAAACGATTTTCAGATGATGAGCTCATGGCGGCAATAAATGAACACTTTTCCGACAAGGAATAAAAAAAAATTTAAAGGGTATTGAAAAGTTAATTTCAACATGTCATAAGTGTATTGAGGTTATGGGAGATTACATTGAAAAATAAAAAAATATTAGTTTATTCTTTGGTTTAGTTTTTATTTTAGTTTTAGGCTTTGTTTTTCATACTGATACCGAGAATAAGTACATTGAACTCCCCTCGTAGACATTATCTAGACTAGTATTTATTTATTCTGAGGTAATACTAAGAGCACCTCTAAAGTGACACTATCACAAATCCCATACACTCTTAACAAATTTTCGTTACGTGGCATTGACTCTTTTTTCTTGCTACTGTTAACATGATGCTGTAGTGTAAGTCTTTCTTGATCTAATGTTCATTTCTTATTCTTCTGAATTAATATTTCTCAAGATAATTAAGTATCTTTCAATTATTCTACTAGGGTAATATTTCGCGTTAGTTTTGGCGTTAGTATCTACCATTAGGTTACACCTACTACTGAAAATTCTACTAAATTCTACATCTGGTACTGAATACCTACCTAACAAGAAGTTCAGTAACGCCAGGTTTGCTAGGCAAATTAGATGAACTTAATCAATCAATCATTGTTTTACCAATTACATTTAAACACGGTGTTTTATAATTTAAAACTAGAATTAAAACAATCTTCTGAATACTTCTAAAATTTAGTTTTATAAATATAAAATTGACACTGAATTAAAACATTGATAGAAATCTTAACATAACACTATAAGTATAGAAGTATTTAACATAACATATAGACAAAAACATTAAATGTACCTTAGCAATATTTAATACATGGCACCAGAATTATAATTAGATAAAAATTACCAGTTCATTTATAATTCTCATTTAGTACTAGTCCTAAATAATCTGGGATTCGACTAGAACCCTTTTCCATCGACCATAGCTTGAGCGCAGTATCTTGGGAATTGTATTACGGTTAGCAGGAAGTCCGTTAGTCCCTGAAAATAACAAGAAAATAGATTAAAACCCTAATCATACGATATTTTTATTTTTCTAGCCAGTAGTGACGTTTTGTTGTTACCATTACGCGATTTGTTCTTGGAATTCAGTATCTTAAAAATACACCAACCTACCGATTTGTTCCTATCAATATCTTTATTATTTTGACGATTCTATTAAGTATAGATTTTATTACCCACTAGCCGTACCCGCTACCCGTATCGACTTCGTTCGGAGATCTACCGCCAACCGCCACACTAAATTGGTATTGATTGTATTGGTATTTTGACATCGTCTAAGAGCAATAGCGAAACCATGATTGTTTTCCGATTTAGTTAAACGGCCGAACGACTGGCCGAATAATCATAAAATATAGGTAGACAAAATACCATGTGGCTACTGATTCTGAACGCAATCCGAACGACTCCAATTAGACGTGATAACTTTGTCTCTGTCGTTCTAAACGGACAAGACAAAGGCCGAGAAGTTTGATTACGTGTCGAGATCAATCCGACTGGGTTCAGAATCGCTACGCTGAAGAACTCAACCTTCTGAATGGTGTTTTTTAAAAACTTTTATAGGTTTACACTTGACTGCCATCTCGCCTGATGTTAAACGATGATGCGGTCTACGATGGAGCGTGTTTACCTAGAAGAAACCGATTCACTCTCGATTTCAAGACACAAATATTGTAACTATCGGGAAAAACCCTCTCAGGCAACGTATTCCACACCCTTGACGTTCTGATCACAAAAGTAGAGTCAAATCTCTTCGTTCGTGTCTTTGTATAGATTAGATGTAGATTTATTGATAATGGCACAGTGATTCCGATGATTATTAAGTATCTCAAATTCACAAATGTCACGGTTTCTAATAAAAAGTATTATAAGCCCAGTTTAAAATCCAACATCGTTAGATTATAGACTGACGATATTTTCAATTTTACGGTAACAAACATAACTAGCAAACTTGGACTTTTCTTCTCGCTTATTTACTAAAGAATATAATAATAGTAGAGGTTGGTCATCTATTATTTATTTTCTTAAAGTGACTTTTCACAAAATTCATTACTTCCAACCTTTTTTATTCAACTTATGTATCTATAGACTTACCGTTAAGGGCTCTATGCATACAGTAAAGGGAATGATGAAGACGTAGATACCGGCCGCCAGACCAGCAATCCAGAATCCAACGAAAATTAGGATTATTAGCCAAATTATCGACATCAAAACGTTGCCCATTTTCTGTAAGAAAAATCAAACTTTTATAATTCAATGAAAATGATCCTACGCTTATGCTGGGCCATATCTATCGTGATCAGACTGAGAAAAAGGGAACAGTCGAGAGAGGCTCACTAGTTGCCGTTACAGTTGATAAAAGACAAGAAAATGTATGTTGCCTAACATTAGGCAAACGACCTGCTCGTCTCGTCAATCTACTAAATAAAAAAAAAACTCTACCACGCAGTGTTTTCATCAGCCAAAATGTAAGGAACAGCAGCACCTTTTTAAATCAGAAAATCAGAATTTTATAGGTAGTATAAGATAGGTAGGTAGTACTATTGTATTGGCAATAGATCGTATTCGTTGTATATTGGATTAGTGTGTATTTATTGAATATTTTTAGTATTGTAGTGTATTAGTTGTTATTTCTCAAGTGTCAAGTAGGTATTATTTGACATTATAAAGACATTTTAGAAAAGAGGTGACATCGGTACTTTTACAGTACATATGTATGTAGGTACCTATGCTTATATGATTCAAGTGATACTTCCTCTGTGATATGATTATGCTCAATGCGTCACAAAATCCGTTACGGTGAATCTCATAGATTTCGAATTTTTTTGCTACATTCAACGTCTTTGGTGAATCTTAATTGGAAATCTCAAATATATATTTTTTTTTCTTGTATTTATAACTACATTTTAATCCAGATACAACTGTGAGAAACCCTTAAAATTTTAAATGAGTTGAAAGAAAATATCAGAGGTTCAGGCCAGACGAGAGAGTCAGGAGTAAATGAGTTAATATTAATATACAACTCAACAATCCAACACTCTTTTAATGTGACAACTTAACATAAAACTAAATACTTATAATTGTAATGTTGCGATTATAATCTAAGCACAACGTCCGTCCATGCCGCTCGCTTATCATTATCTAAATAAATTGGACTCTAAATTCTGAAATAAATTATCATCATCAGCCTAAACCCGTGTAGCGTGCAGTTCTTTTATCTTGCAATTACACAACTCCAAACTAGTTACATATGGTCAAAACAAATTTACGAAATGCTTTTCCGGTTCGCTTATCAGCCAAGCCGGTTGATAAGCTGTGGATAAGCTTCTCTCTACATATAAGTTAAGTAACTATAATTATTATCTAAGTAGGTAGGCATGGGTGTTGAAAATACGGAGCGGAAGTCCTTAAAAATATTATGCAAAAGTAGGTAATGTTATTGGTTTTGTAACTGTGTCCTTATAAAATTTTCAAATTTTACCTGGTTCTTGCATTACCAAATATTAGGGTCACCCCATATACCGTAATAAGTAATTTATTTCGTCTCTGGAGTCTGAATAAAGCCTTCATTCTCGTAGAAACCCGTTCATCCCTCAGACCAACTATTAAGGGTTTTCCTGTCTATTGACTTTTTTCAAAGAGTTTACATATACTTCATCTAAGACTTCTTTTCAATCTATCCCCAATCGCGAAGGGCCATACCTGTTTCTCTTTCTACGGCCAGGCTATATTACATTTTCTTTGGGCCAGGCCGAAATCCCTTCAGTGGCCTCTTTGTGTTTTGGAAATAATAAGACTGATTTTCACAATTTTATGGCATGGCTATGAAACCTACTTAAAGGTAAGTAATTACGAGTAAGTACCTACTTTGCACATTCTTTATATTCGGTAGAAAACAATAAATAAATTATGGTAGGCACCTAGGTTGGGTACCTATTCTTAAAGGTTTATATATTTATACGATTATTGTACGTTATGTTATCAACTTCTCGAAAAAATGGATGATAAGTCTAGTTGGCTTTATTTTAAAGTTCCTGTATTTCTGAGTCATCTAGATAATTTCATAGAATACCTACCTACTTGAATCAAAATCATAAAATATATATTTTTCATATTATAGAGTGACGAGACGAGCAGGACATGTGCCTGATGGTAAGCAACATGCCTGCCATATAACAGCACAGTGACACGCAGCTATTGAAGGATGAAGAGTCCAAATCATCACCTAGCACTGCACTGCGCTCGTCACCCAGAGATATAAGATGTTTTATCTCTATGCCCTGTAATTTTACTGGAAACATTACCCTTCAAACCGGAACACAGTAATGTTTGCACATTACTGCTTGGCGGTAGAATAACTGGCAACGGTGTGGTACTTCCCCATACGGACTCTGCAAAGAGTCCTACCACTATCAATCAACATTTGCCGCGCAAATGGATTCTGTTTAAAAATTGGCTGCTGTTGTAGGCAATTCGTCATGTCTGTCTGTCCGTCCATATGTCACAGCCACTTTTCTCCGAAAGTATAGGTAAGAACTAGGTATATTATTGAAACTTGGTAAGTAGATGTAATCTGTGAAGGGCATTAAGATTTTCATACAAAAAAATTTGGGGGTGTCCAATACCTAGAAACTCAAAAAAAAATCCGTCAAAACCAGATGCAAAAAAAAGGTGCTTTGACATGCCTACGGACGGACAGACAGACATGACGAATGTACAAAGGGTTCCGTTCTAACGTTTTACGGAACCCTAAAAATATAATGAGAAAGCGTCGATGTTAATATGATTGGAGTTTGAAGTACCTAATCTCCAGACAGAACGACTAACTGCACTTGGAAAAACTTTGCAAAATTTTAATAAGTAAATACAATTTCCCCTTTGGTAATGTAGTTGTAGGTCCAACCATGTTGTGACCTTGTGACTGACTGCTAGTTGTACAAAGAATATTAGTATTGGTTATCTGTTTTGTATCTTACACGAATATCTAATTATCTATGCATGCGTGGCGACGACTCACCGCACCCAAAACATGGTGGTGCATCTCAACAGGTGAAAGTTAGTATGGGGTCATTGAATCCATTAAGTTATTTTGAGATGCGTGTCTACATCATAAACTACAGACTTCATAAGATGTGTCTGAACTACGTAACTATCTACATGAACATAATATTATGTACTCTGATACCAACCTACGGTTACGAGTATATACCTACGACGATTTTGTTGCGAAAGGTGTATTCTAAGCTAAGGGCAGTTTAAAAATTGTTCTGCATTTACATATTTAACTATTAGAAACATCTAAGTTACGAAAAACTGCTTCAAAATAAAAATCTAATTCCATGTTCGTAAATGAGATGAGATTTTCATGGTAGGTAAGCTTTTTGTGAATATAGGTAATCAGTAATTACTATAGATTTGAATATTCATGCCTAATTGAATATTTGCCTACCTAACTCCTATATACCTATGTACTTATATACTATAAGTACATAGGCACCTGCTTAAATACACACGTACCTAAAGTTAGAACGCAGATTTTACTCAAACACACTTATTGCGGTCTGCGCAATGACCTAGGTATGGTCTGCGTAACTCCATAATATACGTCGTCGCCGGTCGCCACTCACCAACAGAGGTCGGTGACACTTGTCATCCTATGAGATACCTATTAGGTACCTAGCAAAAAAATATCTATGTTTTTACCTATATTTACAGAAATGCGGCCGTTGTGGAGGCTCTGGGCCGGGAGGAGGCAGCTTAGGCAAATGGCAAGGCAAACACTCGATGTCGAGTCGATTACTAGCGGAATCCCAACCGGTAGTGATCGGCTCTACAGACGAGCACTAGAATTAGATTTTAAATGTACCCAACTCCCTCCTATTTTCCTCTTCTTCTCCTTATCCAAGATATGTGTAAAAAACGATAATTGTAATGACAAAGATCACGGACCCCGGAGTCTGTGGAGTGGCTAATTTAAATAAAAAAAAAAAAACCTAATTTTACTATACAGCCTGATCTTCATATTTTTGTCTCCTACCTTCCAGCCAAGGTAAGGACTGCTGGAAGGTAGGTAGCAAGTCTTTTAGAATGTTATGGTTCTAATTATAACCTAGTACCTGATCTAACACGACTCGCTAAGTTGGTCCATTCGCACTAGTTCCATTGCTTTTTGCCGATCTCCGGCTCCATTCAAAAATCTGTTCACACGATTATTTCCACGATTAGTCGTACTCGTATGTCGACTTTTCATCACAGCTCAAGCGATAGGGATCTAGAGTTGCTAAAGAAACTTACACACACATAGAAAAGCATAAACCCCTTATGCCGTATATCCCTTCTTATACAGTGGGATAAAGACGTATAAAATGGTTATAATAGTCAACTACGATATACATTTGCCTTAGGTAGGTATTGATGCGACATCGTAAATCGTAATACGCATTTGTAGGTACCTAGGTACTATTATTATGACGAATGGCACTGATTATTATGAATGACTAAGTGCAGTGTAGGTACCTACATTAAAGTACGAATGACATGTTAGCATTGTTACTTATCTAGAAAAAATATGAATGAAGAAACAATCACTTAGGTGCCAGTCACGTATCGGGTCTAAGGGATTAACTCCATTCAGAACAAACGTAGGTACCTACCTACTTATTTTTTTTTAGTTTTAAATAGACATCTAAGGAACGTAGCGACAACTTATTTACAAGTATTTAAAGGGTTAAACTATAGTCTAAATCGTATTATACCCTCAAGTCATACCACAACAAAAATCTACCCGTTAGCGTAAATAAAATAAAAGTGGTCAAGTGCGAGTCGGACTCGCCCATGAAGGCTTCCGTAGCAGCAAGTAACATAATATATAAAAGTTTTTGTAAAGTTAATTCTTTGAGTTTCAGTTCTAAGTATGGAACACAGTGAACACACACCCAAAATTTATTGTTTTTTTTTCTATTTTTTGTATCAAAATCTTAATGCGGTTCACAAATTACATCAACTTATCTTTCAATAGTATAGCTCTTATAGTTTCGGAGAAAAGTGGCTATGACATACGGACGGACAGACAGACATGACGAATCTATAAGGGTCCCGCATTTTGCCATTTCGCTACGAAACCCTAAAAATAAATAATCATAATTATTTGTTCTTTTATGTTTTCGCCTTTATAAAATAGTGTTACAAAAAATTGAATGGATTACAAAATAATACCTACTTAAATACACTTTCGCGATTGAGTCATGTTTTCGATATTTATTAGGTACCTACTCGTATAAACAAAGTTTAGATAATGTCTACGAAACATTATTCGCGTGATTTTGAATGTCAGTTATTAGAATATTTGAATTTCCATAGAAGCCTAGAAAAATATCAATATTATTCATATTAATGATTTTGTTACTTACGATATAGGTACCTACTTACTAATTATGCCTTATTGTTAGGTGATATTAAAACTTCTAATAGAAACTATCTTGTATTTTGAACACACGGTTTCATGGGTACGTATCTATAATCTATAATCTCTCAGATAACAAATATTTTGTTAGTTTCACTTGCACTTGTAACATTGTTAGATGATACTTGTTATTCAGGGTCTTTAAACATTCTTGCTATGATATCATCAAAATATCATGCAAATGTAATAAAACAATATGTGATACGTAACCGTTAAGTCACGCACCAAAAAATCTTAGGATGTTTATGCTAATAACACTAATAAGCCGGCCGTCGACGTCGAATTTTTTAAATAGAACATGTAAACAAAGTCTTACCGGTTCTTGTGGATGCCGAGTACAAATACGATTTCAACGAACGAAGCGGCTAGTCGCGTCACTTTCCACTATGAGACTGGCTTGTGAAACTATCGAAACCTTGAGTTTCCGCCTCTTGCATACCCTTATCTGGGTGACGGAATGTGGGCTTCTAGTATGTGCCTCGCTTTACGATTAGGTACTTTGTATAATATCAATGCTATCTTAACAGTTGGGAAGTTCACGTCAGATAGCGTCATGATTCTTCTATGATAGTCGACGCGGATATCTGATGACTTTCTTTTGTTTATTGTTATTTTAGTAAACTAACAATCTATATAAAATATCTAGATACAAATACCAATCCCACCAAAAACATTCTGTAAAAAACTAGCCAAGTCTCGATGGAGCTGTATATTTACTATCTCTAAAAAGTTATGAAATCTAGACAAAGTCGTGCCAAATATAATAAGGTTTCTTACTGCGATTTCTTTATTATTATAGTTAATGTTGTGTGACTTGGCCGTTGAAGGGTACACAAGGGTATAAAACCAGGTGCTCCATGACACCATTGCACCAGTCTGTCGCCAGAACCGCTCCCATCGACGATGGAAAATGGCTACTTGGAAAACGTTGATTCAATAACCAGTCAATTGTTTTTGTCTTACTATTTTCCCTAAATTGTATGTATCCTATATGGTGTGAACAATAAAAAAAATCAATAATACTTATGTATGTGTAGGCGAGCCGCTGATACCCTTCAACGGCCAAGTCACACAACATTAACTATAATAATAAAGAAATCGCAGTAAGGAACCTTATTAGACTTGGCACGGCTTTGTCTAGATTTCATAACTTTTTAGAGATAAATATACAGCTCCATCGAGACTTGGCTAGTTTTTTACAGAATGTTTTTGGTGGGATTTCACTTCTTTTTGTAGAAACGTGGACTTATTGATTTATTTTATCAGTTGTATTATTTGTTTTTTTTCTTATTTTTTTCTTTAAGAGTACTTTTTTTTAATATTACAAATCTTTCTTTTCTTTTTTTCCGGTTCTGATTCTTGTACAGTACCAAAAGTCTTACGTATTGCCCATTCACGTTCATTATTTAAGTGGACTCTCCATAATAGGCAAAGAACTTTAGAAGATTGGAAGAAGACTGCAAATAAATAAAAGCCAGTCTAGCCTTATCCAGAGTTTTCCTTTAATTTTATTTACACACAATATGTATGCGTATAAAATTTTTGACTCTGACCCATCGAACTAAGAGCCCTCACATAAAATGACAGAGCTCGACTTTAGGTAAAATCCTGCAACATTGTCAGCGTGCGTCCGTTCGATTCAGCTCGAGCGTTTAGGCGGACAGAACGATCTTGAGCCGTAACGGCAGTGTACTAAAAATTTTGATGAGATTTTCTGACGTGACAACGTCTACTACATGTATTGATGAACGCTGGCTGCGTGCACGAAAATTGATGACTTATTGTCCCGTTACGTTCGTTGTCCCGTTACGTTACGATAAATTATTCTTGCATTTCAAAAATCTGATTACTAGTAAAATTTAATTTTAATTTAAAGGTTAATTTTTTGTGCATTGGTTCTTAGCTATGTTTGGTTAATATCGATTCAAGATGGCCGCCTCCACAAAATGGTGGAATAAATATTTCTTCATAATCTACCCCAAATATGGGTATCAAATGAAAGGACTTGACGAGTAAAATACTATGCACAATGACAAATATCAAATCCAAGATGGCCGCCACCACAAAATGGTCAGATACATTTCTTTTGTCACTACTTCCTCAATATGGGTATCAAATAAAAGGGCTTGACTATTAGAGTACTACCCACTATGACAAATTTCAAATCCAAGATGACCGCCACAAAAAAATGGCGATTGTCATTATTTTTTACTACTACCTCAATATGGGTAAAAAATGAAAGGGCTTGACTAAACAAGAACAAAATTCAAAATTTTGATTAACCCCCGACTACCCAAGATTTGTTATCTGTACAACATTCTACTAGTCAAGCTCTTTCATTTGATACCCATATTAAGGAAGTTGTGAAAAAAATATATAATTCGCCATTTTGTCAGTCGCCAATTTGTAGTGGCGGCCATCTTGGATTTGAAATTTGTCATAGTGCATAGCATTTTTTAACCCCCGACCAAAAAAAGGGGTGTTATAAGTTTGACGTCGATGTCTATCTGTCTGTCTGTCTGTCTGTCTGTATGTCTGTGTGTGTGTCTGTCTGTGGCACCGTAGAGCTCAAACGGATGGGCCGATTTCAATGCGTTTTTTTTTATTTGAAGGTAAATATCCGTGCGGATGTTCTTAGCTATGTTTGGTTAATATCGATTCAAAATGGCCGCCTCCACAAAATGGCGGCCAAAATATTTCTTCACAACCTACCTCAATATGGGTATCAAATGAAAGGGCTTGACTAGTAGAATACAATACGCTATAACAAATTTCAAATCCAAGATGGCCGCCACTACTACCACTACCACTAGCGCAAAGCCGCACTATTACATCAAAACATACCTGTACCGATCCAATGCCGATTATACTCACACAGTCAAATCACTAACACATAAAAAGTGCTTGCGCGGAAGATCGCGTTGCTCGATGAGCCAAACCCTTCCAGTTGGATATGAAATTTTTCATAGTGCATAGTATTCTACTAGTCAAGCCCTTTTATTTGATACCCATATTAAGAAGTAATAAAAAATAATGACATTCGCCATTTTGTGGTGGCGGCCATCTTGGATTTGAAATTTGTCATAGTGCATAGTATTTTATTAGTCAAGCCCTTTCATTTGTTACCCATATTGAGGTGGTAGTAAAAAATAATGTCAGTCGCCATTTTGTGGTGGCGGCCATCTTGGATTTTAAATTTGTCATACCTAGTGCATAGCATTTTATTAGTCAAGGCCTTTCATTTGTTACCCATATTGAGGTAGTAGTAAAAACAATGACATTCGCAATTTTGTGGTGGCGGCCATCTTGGATTTGAAATTTGTCATAGTGCATAGTATTCTACTAGTCAATCCCTTTCATTTGTTACCCATATTGAGGTGGTAGTAAAAAATAATGACAATCGCCATTTCTTAGTGGCGGCCATCTTGGATTTGAAATTTGTCATTGTGCATAGTATTTTACTAGTCAAGCCCTTTCATTTGCTACCCATATTGAGGTAGTAGTAAAAAATAATGACATTCGCCATTTTGTGGTGGCGGCCTTCTTGGATTTGAAATTTGTGACAGTGCGTAGTATTCTACCAGTCAATCCCTTTCATTTGTTACCTATATTGAGGTAGTAGTAAAAAATAATGACAATCGCCATTTCTTAGTGGCGGCCATCTTGGATTTGAAATTTGTCATTGTGCATAGTATTTTACTAGTCAAGCCCTTTCATTTGTTACCCATATTGAGGTAGTAGTAAAAAATGATGATATTCGCCATTTTGTGGTGGCGGCCATCTTGGATTTGAAATTTGTCATAGTGCGTAGTATTTTACTAGTCAAGGTCTTTCATTTGATACCCATATTGAGATAGTAGTGAAAAATAGGTAATGTCATTCGCCATTTTATGGTGGCGGCCATCTTGGATTTGAAATGTATCATAGTGCATAGTATTCTACTACTCATGCCCTTTCATTTGATACCCATATTGAGGTAGATGAATGAAAATGAAGAAATATTTATTCCACCATTTTGTGGAGGCGGCCATCTTTAATCAATATTAACCAACAAAGCTAAGATCCACCGCATGAAAATTAACCTTCAGTTAAAAGTATAAACTCTTGAAATTATACCAGTAATCAGAGCTTGGAAATGCAAGAATAATTTACCGTAACGCAAAGGGACAACGAGCGTAACGGGACAAAGGGCTTAACGAGACAATGAGTCATCCCTTTTTCGTGCATGCGGCCAGCGTTCATCGACTTATTAGACGTTATCACGTAAAAAAAAAATTGACAGATTCTGCTCCTTCAAGAAGTAAACAAGATCAAATGTGACGGTCCGATCCGAAAAATCAGAATGAAACGTTATAAAACGCCAAACGACTTAAAATTTTGTGGTCGCACTATAATTATTCTAGTTTAAGTCATAAATGCGCGAAATATTACGTAACCGACTCCCACGCTAACTGACGCAGGTCCTCCCCCGACGGCCGCTCGCGGCATACTAAATTGCGCAGCGTAATTTATTGTAATTTCGACTGCTGGTAATTTATATTTTTTGAAAAATTGACAACTATGATTTGAAAAGTAACTATAGAATTGGATTCTACAAAGAACAAAGTATTATCGTGTCTAATTTTTATTTTGGAATTATTGTGTATTTTACACAGAGACAACGCTAAAACTGCAATATAAAACTTAAAATTGGCTCACGATTTTGTTTTTTTATTAATAAATGGGACCAAAACTCAGATATATGTAACATGCATATAATAATAAAATATGTGTCTGATGTTCCCCATATTTTTTTAATTACACATTTTGAGTATCACTTGTAGATTTAGAAGTCTGAAACTAACACGGCGGCGACTTTTCGGCGAAATGGTCATGGGAGATCGATCCCTACGACCAATGGAATTATTATTAGTATTAAATTGAAATAAGGAAACGTCAACAAGAAAGGTCGGCCTATTTTTTGAACGTAAAATTATCTTTTTCTAGATAATACTAAAAAATTCGGAACACAAACTTTTTGAATTTCGTGCGACGACGTAAGAGGGCTCTTACGGCAGAAGCGGCAAACGCGCTTCTACTATGGCGATGCAAAATCAGGTGACGTCTCCTGATTTAGTCTCAGTCGCAACAAGGAGTTGTGTACGTTCGCTGTTCGCTGACAATTGTGTACGTTGGCTGACAATTCAATTTTCAATTTTTCAAGCAAATTTTCGCCACGTTATGTTGTCTTTAGATTATAGCATACCTCATCTTCGTTTCTTTAATTATGTCGATGCTCTGACCATATATTGTTATCCTAACTAAATACTTCGTAGAAAAGTTTTGGCGGACGCGCGTGTTGTGAGCTGATGTTCAGCAACGTATGCAACTATAGCAGATCTGATACTGCAAGTTGAATCAGTTCTACCATACACCAAGAAAGATATTGAATGGAAGAGACAATACCCGTCTTTGGGCATACCAGCTACTTGTAGCCACTAAGTTCATCGTCGTCTTTTGATATTACCGACATTTTTTATGATATTATCTTGCGAAAGGACAATGCCCACGTCCCATACATTGAATCCCCTGTAATTTTTTTTTTGGATACAAAGTATGCAAGGATTAATAGTGTCTAATTAGAATTGTAAATGCTTCTAAAAACGTCTGCTGTCGGTGTTTTTCATTTCCCAAATACCAAAAATGAGCTACAGTTAAATCAAAAGTAAGGTTATGTTTACTGTCAAATTACAATCGAATTATGTTTTCTTTCGGATTAGAACAGAAAAGAAAA
This sequence comes from Ectropis grisescens, assembly GCA_017562165.1. Lineage (NCBI taxonomy): Eukaryota > Metazoa > Arthropoda > Insecta > Lepidoptera > Geometridae > Ectropis > Ectropis grisescens. The sequence goes on from CM029772.1 coordinate 17,114,677, forward strand.
GAAAGAACTGTGGTTTTATTACTGAAAACGTTTTTCATAACAGAATAAATAGTAGTTCTCACTACCAACTGATTACCATGAAATAGTTCTCGGATGGAATTTTCATGGTTTCACAAGGCTTAAAGCATAGAATAGATAATATAGATAGAACGGACACTCCCCACCCCCCGCCAATTTCAAGCTTCCTCACCCCTCAGGCCGTTTCGGATACGCTAGGAGCACTCAACGAAGGGCTGGTATCGAACATCTAATTCCTAACGAAATATCATCATGGTGGGTTGTTGTGCTGTTTACGGCTGTTCGTCAACTAAACGGGACAAGATTAAAAGCTTTATTTAATTTCCTAATGATAAAATAACGTAAGATTAGAAACTTTTCAATAACGTTGCTTTATAATGTTACAAGCTTTGCTTAGTTTGGGGTCAGATGGTGTTGTGTGTGTGAATTGTCTACCAATATTTATTTATTTATAATAACGAAGTCGTTTTTAACTCAAAGTTCGTAACTCACACAGCCAGTAACTTATGTGCCCAACCACGGATTGATAATGCCTGGAGGAATAATTGTAGTGGCAGAATAAAGTTTCCTTCATGGGTAAGTGTAAAATAAAATGCGAATGTGTACCTACTAAGAGAAATAGATATCTAGGTACCTGATCTAATCTATTATCGGTTTCGTTTCATTTTACGCGGCAATACAAACACCCACAGGTTTCTTAGATTCAGAAATCTGTGCAAACACCCTTTAATTAGAATAGTATAATTTGGCTACATTCTATTTATGTAACTCAATATTATAGCAATAGACTACGTCACCAGGTGAACTCAAGGGGCACAACTATTCAATAAAACAATTCAATAGCCCTAGCGCTAACGCACACATTCACGCGTGTGTACGAACGACATCTGCGTAGTTGTGTGAAGAGTAGGTAGCTCCACAGCGGCGGTTGTATGGAGTTTCAGTGAAGTGTCCGGGGTGTGGCTTAAAGTATCAAGCTCAGTGCAGGGCTAGGTCTGATGATTTGGACTCATGTCATCATGTTCCAATAATTTGTGAAACTGAGGCAAGCATATTATGTTTGCTTACCATCAAGCACATTATTTCTTGCTCATCCTATCATTTTATACAAAAAAAAACTTAAATCAGTGTAGAAAATTCTATTCACCGATATCTTTCCACTGAATCTATATTCAAACCAATGCAAGAGAGGATAAATAAAAGACATAGTTTGCGATAATATATATGTACATTTAATAATAATGTTATATATTAGTCCAAAACTGCTCCATAGCCCAAGAACCCTGCTGGTGGATTTATGTGGTGGTCCTGGTATCTGGCCCATCCTAGGTATCTCACTTAAGACTCTCCGCAATGCAAGTACAGCAGTACTGAGGGAAGGCCTCTGCTATTCATATCATTTTCAATTCAATATACATAATATACACAGTTACATACATACAGTTACAGTATACATACAGTTTTTCTCATGGGGGTAGTTGCCTAGTACACACCTAAATTTTTGCTAGTTATTTAAATTTAATAGGAAAATTAGAAAATCTTGATTTAAAAGTGTTATTTTATGTGTTAATGTAAAGTAGCTGTTAATTACCTGCCGGGGAGTGTTTTCTCCAAATATGAACAACACAACATCATAATACAACGGAATTTAATTTTGACACATCACAATGGAAACAATTTTGGAATCACAAGAGAAACTACAAACACTGTTTCTCCATAAAATGAACTCCTTTCAAGAGGCACTTCAGCAATCTCCAAAAACATCAACATTGGCTGAGGAATTCAGGTCTTTCCGGAATACATATTAGTATCCATGAAATCTCTTCAGGACCAGATATTTCTTCTTGCTCGGGAGACTGACTTCATACAAATGAGAGCCAGACGTAAGTTTTACTGTTTCATGGTGCCAGAAGATAAAGATGAGAACATTCCAGTCAGTGTTGAAAAGCTTGTGGTACATAAATTGAAAATCCAAGAATTTAGTGTTTCCGACATCAATAAGTGTCACCGGTTGGGGCGTTCTTCTTCTGACAAAGCTCGTCCTATCTTAGTCAAAGTAAGCAATCTGGCTCTTCGACAGAAATTATGGTTTGCTAAGACTTCTTTGAAGGATCGGTGTAACACTCTCCGAATATCTCACAAAAGCTCGGCACGACGTCTTCATGGCTGCCCGGGAGAGGTTTGGTTTAAGTAAATGCTGGACACAGGAAGGTTCTATCATAGTACTGGATGCAGACAACAAACGTCGTCGCGTCAACAGCCGACGGGAATTGGATGAGATTCAGGTCCCGGTCCCATTAACCTCAGCACCTTTGGCAATGAAGAAACTTGATATGGCAGCTGATAAGAAAAACTCGGGTTCAAAACGTAATACTGTTCCTAGAAGATAGTATAATATTCATGTGGCCGTTCAACTTTCCATGATGCATCGAATAATATCGTCGTTTTTGTTTCTTCGTAGACATAGTTTCTGTTTTCGATATTCCAATAACATGTATCATGGTATTCACTACCCACATTTGTATTTGGGAAATTTATTTATAGCAAGCTAACAAGCTAACTCTTATCATTTTTGTTTAATAATTTAATTTTGTTTTCTTTTTTTTTTTAGTTGTATGTCAAACTGTCAAGTGTCTGTCACTGCATCTGACGTTTATATTGTTTTTTTTTCTCTGTGCAGCTGCGTACCTACGCTTGTTGCGTGATTAAAATTCGACCTTTTTTTTTTCATAAATAGTTTTAAATACAAATGAAAAACTTAGAACGCATAATACTGGAAAATATTAAGTGTTATTTAAATTTTTCTTAGTCAGTTTTCAGGCTCTTTCTATTATTGTTTATACTTCTGTGCTTAACGATTAACGATGTAAACGATTAATGTTGTATTTTTAAATTTTTTTTTTTTCTCTCTCCAACACGACCGGCAGGTGGTTTGAATTTGTTTTTTCCTTTTTTTTTTATATTACATAGAGTATATATTAGTTTGTAAGAATAGATAATATTTATATATTATATTAGTATTTATTTCTATAATTTGTAAAATATTTTTGTAGTTATTTGGTTTTAAATATTATGATTAATTTATTTGATAATAATAATGGCTGTAGTGATGACGAATATTTGTCAGTATCTCTTATGGAGTCTAGCAGCTGTGAAGATAGTTTTGATAATGCACCTCCGCTGTCCGAATTTCTAAAAAGTACCTTTTCTAACGTATCTAGAAATTTTAACGTTGTTCACATAAACGCGCAGAGCATTCCGTCGTCCTATCCTGATATGTTAGCCTCTCTTGACCAACACAATATACACGCTATTCTGGTATCTGAAACTTGGCTTCACCCAAAACTCCTCACTACTTCGTATTCACTTCCTGGCTTCATCCTCATTAGGAACGATCGCGCCAGCCGTGGTGGCGGTGTGGCGATTTACTTGAAGGCTAACATTCCTTACGCTATTTTGAGTCAGTCGCCGCAACCGCCTCCAGTGGATGGTGGTGAGCATCTATTCATAGAAGTTACTCTTGCTCATTCTAAAATTCTTCTCGGTGTGTATTATTGTCCTTCTAGTAGCATTAACTATTTTTCTTCCTTTGAAAATGTCTTACTAGACCTCGTCCCTTCTTATACCCATTCTATCATCATGGGAGATTTTAATACATGTCTTGTCAAGAAAGATCAACGCAGTTCGTCTCTGGAATCCATTTTTAACTCTTGTAATTTACATGTTCTTCCTTTGAATCCCACTCATCATTTTCCAAACTGTGTCCCATCTCTCCTTGATTTAATTGTTGTTTCCTCTCTAAATAATGTCGCCAAGCATGGCCAATGTTCCGCAGATAATTTCTCCTACCATGACCTAGTTTACCTATCCTACAAAATTCGTCCACCAAAATCCAAGCCTCAAATCCTTATGCGACGCAATTTTAGTGGTATGGATCACGATGCTTTACGTAAAGATGCGAGTGAGATCGATTGGAATGGGGTGACCGCGATTGAATCAGTTGACAGTCAGATTGGAATGTTCAACAAGTTAATAACGCAATTGTTTGATACCCATGCTCCAGTACGTGCTGTCAAAATTAAGAAGATGCTTAATTAGTCAAAATTAAGCATCTTCCTTGCACCCTGGCTCACCGAGGACATAAAATCCTTGATGAATAAAAAGGCCGCAGCCAAGACACGGTATAAAATGAAACCCACAGATGCCAATAAATTGAGATATGTCCAAACACGTAATCGCTGCAATAAGGTGTGTAAGGATGCAATGCGCCGCTATGTTCATAATTCTGTCGATGAAGAGAATCCAGCTAAAGTCTGGAAATTTCTTAAATCTCTGGGAATTGGCAAATCACGTCCGAATGTAACTTCTAACAACATTGATATTAACATTCTAAATCAACATTTCTCTTCCGTCTGTGCTATGTCACAGGCAGATAAAGACTTAACAATTAACTATCTTTCTGCCAATGCTAAAATCGATTTTCCTTCCTTTACTTTTACAAAATTTACCGAGTGTGATGTTAAGAGGAGCTTTATGTCGATTTCCTCCAATGCGGTGGGCGGTGACAACATAAGTCGGAACATGCTTTTGCCCATCCTTGAAATTATCCTTCCCGTCCTGTGTTCCATATTCAACAATTCCATCTTAAGTAGTGTATTTCCTGAATCATGGAAAGATACTCACGTTTTACCTTTACCTAAGAACTCCAATCCAAAAGCCTTTTCTGATTATCGTCCAATTTCAATTCTTCCTTTCTTTTCCAAAGTCCTTGAACGTCTTGTCCATAAACAACTCAACGATTTCCTTATTAGGCAAGATCTTCTCAATCCTTTACAGTCTGGTTTCCGTCCTGGGCATAGTACTGTGTCTGCGCTTGTTAAAGTCACTGACGATATACTCTTGGGTATGGATGGCGGCAAGCTTACTGTTCTAGCACTGTTAGACTTCAGTAATGCTTTCAATGCCGTCAACTTCGACATTTTACTCGCGTTATTGTGCTCCCTTAATATATCTCCACCGGTAATTAATTGGCTTCGTAGTTATCTACTGGGACGCCGGCAACGGATTCACCTTGAAGATAACTTTTCTTCGTGGTGCAATACAACTGCAGGTGTTCCTCAAGGCGGTGTTTTATCTCCTCTTCTCTTTGCAATTTTTATAAATTCGATCTCTAAACACCTTACTTCTTCCTACCACCTTTATGCAGACGATCTTCAGATATACATTCAAGCTCCCTTAAATACACTAGACGCAGCAATTGCTGAAATGAATGCAGATCTGCATCGCATCATTCAATGGAGCGAATCATTTGGCCTAAAAGTTAACCCTCTGAAATCACAAGTTATAGTAATTGGAAGTCCTCATTGGATCTCCAGAATTAGTTGGGCTACTTTGCCTGGTGTTGTATTCGATGGAGTTACTATACCGTACAGTAGCTCTGTAAAAAATCTAGGGCTAGTTCTTGATCGTACCTTGTCTTGGGACTGCCATATAAACTCGATCAGTAGTAGGTTATTTGCAACTGGTAGTTCCTTAAGACGCCTGCGTAACTTTTTACCCACTGCCACTAAAATTGTTCTTGCTCAGTCTCTCCTACTTCCTATTCTGGATTACGCTGACGCCTGCTTTCTTGATCTCAGAGAGGACCAGCTAGAGAAACTTGAGCGCCTTCAAAATTACTGTATAAGATTTATATTTGGTTTACGCAAATACGATCACGTCTCTCAATATCGCACACAGCTCAAGTGGTTGCCAATTCGTCTTCGACGGGATGCTCACATTCTTTCACTTCTCTACAATATCTTGTTTAATCCTACCACCCCACACTACCTTAAGGAACGTTTTACTTTTTTACAAGATTGTCACCCGCTCCCTTTGAGATCTAAAGATAACCTCACCATTATGATCCCTTCTGCCAGAACTGAAACCTTTTATGGAAGGTCGTTCACTTTCAGGGCGGTTTTATTGTGGAACGAATTACCTGTGTCTGTCAGACGTTCTTCATCACTAGAAACCTTTAAAAATATGTCAAGGAACTATATTTGTCAAAATTGTAGCCATAGTATGCATAGTATATAACATGGCGTTGGTGTTACTTATCAATTCATTGTTTTGTATTTCCTCTATTAGACCTTCACAATATAGATACATAATTGTTTATTTATTTTACATATGTATTATTGTATGTTATGATAATAATTATAAGTACTAGTTTATTTTATTTAGTAATAAATAAATATGTTTAAATAGGGTATATTTCAATTTATTTTTATAAATATATATATGCATGTATTGTATGTAAATTTTATTTATTTATGTCATCTGCACACCCCACATTTTAAGATCCCATCTTTCTTTTTCCACCCTAAGGTTGCCTGGAAGAGATCGCTATTAGCGATAAGGCCGCCGTCTGTCGCACTAACTTTAAGTGTTTAATCTGCTTCAATTTGTAAATTATTGTTATTTTGGTGTGTTCAATAAAGAGTATCTATCTATCTATCTATCTATATACTTCTTCACACCCGTTGTTTTTGCTTGAGCAGCAGTCAGCTGGTGCCTGTGTTCTAAAAGTAATTCAGGGGTTTGAAATTGGTAATTGCATAGGTTTTGTGGCAAGTCAGTGGTATCCTGGAATTCCCTGTCTAGGATGAACAATTAGGAATTAAGTAGTTGTGACTTAAGGTTTCTAGACATTTTTTTAATAGTTTGTGTTAGCATCTGTCCTTATATTCCTCTACGCACTTCAAAAATTCCTCATATTTCTGCAAAAAAGTTAAAAAAAATGTCATCTTCCTGGAGCAGTCTGTTCTGAACAATCGGAATAAATCGGTAATCGCCCATACTTCAGCATACTTAGATGACCGCGAGGAGAAGGCCCTTCTCCTCGCACATCAACATCAATTAAACTATGTTCGTCAAGTTAAGCATTAAACGGCGAGTTTGTTACACCCAATACAGCGGAATCTGACATGTTGGTTCATGAACTATCTGAGCAACTAGCAATGACACTTACACTATACACGGGGACTGACCCAACTACTAGACCCAAGCTTCCACGACTAAGAGAAAACCGAAAACTGTATGAACTAATGCATATATTTAATAGACAAATTCTTTATAATTTTTTCTCCGTTGATTCAGATTTGTGTCAAATTCAAACGTTAATTTACTGTACAGTTTTAGTCATTCGTACAAGGTTAGGTTATAAAATATCACGCTCAGAAAATACAGCACGCCAAATAAAAAAGAGGCCTGTTGATATGCCAGCGTGGAAAATCAGATTAGAAAATGATATAAAAAAAATCAGAGCTGATATTGGAAGAATTACACAATTTATAAAAAATAATAGAAGTAGGAAATTAATTAAACATGTCAACAGTATATTTGATAATACTAAAATAAATTCAACCTATGAACAGAACAATATTAGACCCAAAGAGCTTTTAGACACGTTAAAACAAAAACTTGCCCTAAAATCACAAAGGTTAGCAAGGTATAATAAATCTCTACAGCGTAAGTTGGATAACAAGTTATTCACTACTAATGAAAAAGCTTTTTACAGATCGCTTAATAGCAAATGTAACAGTAATCCAACAGGCGTGCCTTCTAATTCTGAACTTAAGAACTATTGGACTGATGTGTGGAAAAAACAAAATTCGCACAATGAAAGCGCTGAGTGGATTATTAAAGAAAAAGATAGTGTGGAAGGCATTACCAATGTTGGCCAATGGAATTCAATGGTATAACAGAATCTGATATAGCAGAAATCACAAAAAAGGTCAAGAACTGGAAAGCTGCTGGGGTTGATGGTATACATAACTTTTGGCTAAAAAAACTTACTACACTCCATATTATTCTAGCTAAAACCATAACCAGTATATTAAAAGGTGATCAAGACTTGCCCAAATTTGTGACCAAGGACAATTACTTACATGCTCCCAAAGAGTACAAATACTGTTGATCCATCTCAATTTAGACCTATTACCTGCTTCATATAGAAACAAACAATATCCTGGCAGAAGTACAGAAAGGGTGCAGAAGAAGACATATGGGATGCAAAGAACAGCTTATTATTGACTCCACTATTCTCAAACATGCTACTACTCATAATAGAAACTTACATTTAACTTACCTACATCGATTATAAAAAAGCATTTGATGGTGTTCCGCATTCTTGGCTCATTCATGTTTTACTAATTTACAAAATAGACCCAGACATTATTAACTTCCTGAAAGGTGCTATGAATGATTGGAGAACTACACTCATACTTAATATTGGCTCAACATCTGTAACTACATATGAGATACCTATCGGGAATGGCATCTTTCAGGGAGACTCGTCCAGTCCCATATGGTTCTGCCTGGCTCTTAACCCACTATCTAAAATACTTAATAGTTCAAATCTTGGTTACAAATTAACACCTGAAACTACAATCACTCATCTCATGTATATGGATGATATCAAACTTTTTGCTAAATCTGAAAAAGAAATGAATAGACTTGTTAAATGTACGGCTCAGTTTAGCTCAGATATAAATATGACTTTTGGCTTAGATAAGTGTAAAAGTCTTCATCTCCATAGAGGTACCTTAAGTAAGTAGCAGTAGTAGCCACAATACCGAAAATTTATCAGAAAATACAATATTCACAACAATGGAAGAAAATGAGACTTACAAATATTTAGGACTTCAACAAGGAAAATCTATAAATCATACGGAACTCAAAAAAAGCCTGACTCACGAATACACACACAGACTTAATCAAATTTGTAAACCACCTTTAAATTCTCAAAATTTGTATAAAGCTATTAACACATACGCAATTCCAATACTAACTTATTCTTTCGGGATATTAAAATGGACAAACACCGATATCAATAACCTAGTACAAATAAAAACTAGAACCACTCTAACAAAACACAATTATTTACATCCGAAATCTGCCATCGAAAGGCAAACCATTAATCGATTTAAAGCTTTTGTGGGAGGGACAAGTTGCAAAACTAAGAAATGTCTTTTATGAAAAAGACAAAACTAGTACCTACTATTCATTCTGCTATAGTGGAAACAGATTCTAACTACACACCTCTTGACCTGACAGATAAAAACAAAACATTCACTACAGTTCTAAACGCCGAAAACCTAAAAATGACCAAATGGCGAAGTAAGGAACTACATGGGCGCCACATACACGACTTGGAACAACCGCACATAGATTTGCAAGCCTCTAATAAGTGGCTTAAGATGGGGTCATTGTTCCCTGAAACAGAAGGATTTATTATAGCCATTCAAGATCAGGTTATAAATACTAAAAACTACAGAAAATTCATAATCAAAGACCCTAATACTCTTGACGATAAATGTAGGAAATTCCATCGCCACTCTGAAACTATTCAACATATCACTAGCGCCTGTCCCACTCTTACGCAAACTGATTACACTCACCGACATAATCAAATAGTACACATTATACATGAAAAACTCGCCATCAATCACAATGTCATACCAGGGAAAACTACACCATATTATCAATATATACCAAAACCTGTGCTGGAGAACGCTAACTACAAACTATATTTTGATAGAGCAATACTAACATAGAACATAGAACAATAAGACCATACATTATAATAGGCCTGATATTACTTTAATAGGTAAGATCAATAAAACAGTATACCTCATTGATGTTGCATTTCCAAATACGCACAATCTTCATAAAACAATCACCGAAAAAATAAATAAATACACCGAACTAAAAGAAGAAATCATAAAAATATGGCAAATTAATAAAGTTTTCATTGTGCCATTGGTGCTTTCCAGCACAGGAGTTATACCTAATCATCTGCTACATTCACTTAAAGTAATAAATATCCCAGAGAACACCTATATAACCATGCAAAAAGCTGCGATCCTTAATACATGCCGCATTGTCCGGAAATTTTTGCAGGAAGACATAAATAACATATCGTTACCCATATCGTTACATAGTTATAACATATCGTTACATAGTTACTTCCGTTGTGCATCGAGCAAACCTACGTGCAATCATATTGCATCTTACTGCCAGCTATAACTCGACAATGCTAACAATAATGCCAATCTTTTGTCTTATGCTGCAGTTATTGCACAGTATTTGCTGGGATTCTTCCGTCGTACGTAGTTTGAGGTGGTATACAATGCACAAACTATTACGCCGCTTAAGAGGCTTAAGAAATCAACAAAACTAGTGGTAGGTAATCAAAGAATAAAGAAAACTTAGAAAACAATTCAATTACCTATGTAATTTTAATTCATTTCATTTTTTTTTTACTTTTTTTATTTGACATCACAGACTAAGCAGATGTTTGACATTGACCAATTTGAGATAACCGTGCCGTTTCACGATTGCGAGCCAACTTCTTCCTCATTTACATTTCTATAAAAAGCTTTGATAGTTTTCTTGTCATCATGTTTAATTATATACGTTATTAAACTATGTAGTAAGTAGTAATTGAACGACATTGTGAAAGAAATTGGTAAACATAACATCCATATTTAATTTCAATTTGTCGCGGGTCACTAAAACGAAACATAAGTACCGATTCGTTATTGCAATATTTTCCAATTTCAGCTTTGTTGGTAAATGATAAGTTTAATTTATACAAATGCAAATTATTATTTTTTGCAATGTCAGAAAGTTATATAAATTCTCTATAGAGTACAACAAAAAATCACCGATTTTTTAGTATATAATCATAAGACAAGCAGGAGAAATTGCACGTCGTATCGAAAACTCCTGGAGGAGCTATTGGTCCATGAAAGACCTTATGAAGGGAAATATGCCACTATACCTTAAACGCAAGCTCGTGGATATGTGCATTCTCCCCATTCTGACATACGGAGCGCAAACTTGGTCTTTGACTAAAGATCAGAAGTCCGACCTAGCGGTTTGCCAAAGGGCTATGGAACGCAGTATTCTCGGCGTAAAGCTGACTGATCGTATAAGAAATACCATACTGCGTTCCACGACCCAAATAGCCGACGTTACCCAAAAGACAGCTTATTTAAAATGGGATTGGGCCGGACATCTGTGCCGAATGTCGGATGATCTTTGGGCTAAAACCACAACTCTGTGGAATCCAAACCGGAAACGACGTTGCGGCAGACCTAAAAAGCGTTGGCGGGACGATCTAGACCAATATCAGCGAAACTGGTATGACATAGCACTGGATAGAGACAAATGGAAAGAGGGTAGGGGAGGCCTTTGCCCAACATTGGGACATATCGGGCTCATAATAATAATAAATAATAACTCATATGTATCTACGACAACTGCTTAGACGGGGTAAAAATGGACATTGTCCTTTAATTTTCCAACTGCTTTGTGCGAAATCAAACACAAATAAACTCTACGACGACAGCGACTGACAAAGTCGACTGACAGCGTCGTAACACGAAATGAAAAGTTTTCCATTAATCTATACTTATAATAAAACTGTAACGGGTCGAATTCTGTACATTGAAGATATTTTGAAAAAAATTTTTTTGGAGCACTCCATAGTCGATACTGATGGCGAAACTGCATTTTTTTTCTTTCATGTCTGTCTGTCTTTCTGTCTGTCTGTCTGTCTGTCTGTCTGTCTGTCTGTCTTTCTGTATAGGGATCACGCATCACGCCGAAACTACTGATTCAATTCTGCTGAAACTTGGCATGACTTTAGTTTACACTAAGGAGATTGCTGTAGGCTACTTTTGATCCCCAAATTCTGATCGGTTTTCTTGCGGGAGGGGGTGAAAGTCAGAATGTGTATTTGGTTGTAACTCATGTTTGCGTTGTTTAATTTCACTAATTCTTTTTTTGTTTTTTACATTTTTTATATTGTCCCGTCAAAATTTGAACATTATCGGTCCGGTGGTTCGGAAATTACATAAACTTTAAATAATAACGACACGCGCGGCGCGTTCGGTACATACTAACTTTTAAGTATTCTGTGTATAGACGATCCACAGAATATCTAGATTCTAGAACGTGCTCACGTGATCGCGTCGCGTCGTCTTGAATGAAAAAATAATTATCAAAATATATTTTTGTGTGGAAAAACAAACATCATTCGGTTATAACCAACTAATTACGTTAGCGGCAGCTGGAGGATCGAAAAAAAACCGAAATGTAAAATATAAATTTATTTAAAATATAAAATTACAATTAATTTCTATAACTAAAAAAAGGTGAGACCACTTCGATGTGGGAAAATGGAATGCTTATTCTAAATTAAAATTAGCGACAACTCGCCGCTTGCGCAATGCCGCATCAGCAAGAAGGTGTTCGCCTGGGAACCGGCGGATCTGCAACATCGGCGATATACTAGTAGCAGGGCTTCGTAATTCCTCCACCCTTAGAACGGCGACTATTTTAGCACGTTCAGTGAAAATGTTGCCGGGACGTTGCCAGGATCTTCTTCCTTCAGGATTATAGTCGGAGGCTGCTGGTCCCTTTTCATAGCTTTATTACTATACTAGCGGCCCGCCCCGGCTTCGCACGGGTACATACACACACACACACCCTTTTTTTTGTATCGGGTTTAAAAAAAAGTAAAATTATAAAGGGAGTTTGAATTTTTTTTATGATTTTTTTTTATTAATGTTTTTTGTATTTTAAAATTTTATACATATATAATATTATTTACAAAAAAAAAAGCCATTAGTTTTAGTGAGTCAGAGCTTCCCTGTAAACGATATTTGAAGTAGTTTTATTTTGTGGCAGCAAAATAAATTGATTTTCAGGAGCTCCGACACGTGAGCCAACATACAGTTGGCCATGAGTGAAACATTCTTTTCGTAGGTCGATCCCTAATAATTCGAAGGTTTGGCCCTGGGACTTGTTAATAGTTAACGCGAAAGATGATTTCACCGGAAACTGAAGTCGTTTAAAAGGGATTGGCAGATCAGTTGGAATCATCGGTATCCTCGGTATATGAGCTAGTTGACCAGCTGCTGGGCCAGTGATAAAATTTTGTTCAGCAAGCCGCTGCGAACGCTCGATACTTGACTCTCTAGCACGTGATTGCGACGCGTATTCTCTCCGACTTGCAAGGCGATTTTCAGTTTCTGATGAAGATTCCTCATTACGCCGTATTTTTATTGCCCTCGCCTGGGAACGATTATAGATAGAATTATCGATAGAAAGTTGATATCTTGATCTTTTTGGCATTTTAAGGCATTATAAAATGAAAAATAGAAGGAAATAAATAATTAAACAGGCTTTTACTAAATTTTTGCTTATTGAACTATATGAAGTACTAAGCTGTTTGAATAATTAAAATATAATATTTATTATCAGGTAAGTAGTAGGTACTTATTGAAAGAAAATTAAAAATATGGGCGTAGAAAACTACCTTTTTCTAAATTTTTGCTTAAATTTTGAACAGGAATGAATACCCATAAAATACTACTATAAGCAGTTTGAAAAGTTACAATAAAATATAATATTTATTATCATATACCTACTTATTTACCTACGAAACGAATTTAAAGCGAATTCAAAAAAAAATTCAAGCTAAAATCATACGATCACGCACACGACCGCTGCGTAGGGAGCCGATCGCGCGTTTGAGCCGCGCGGCACTTTATTTTATTACATTGACTCGCGACACTTTTTGTAGATAATGATGAGTTCTGCAAAGTCGTAGTAAATGATTTTGTTCTATCATCAATAGTTTTCGCAGCGCACGCGACGTAAGGAATTTTTCAGGTCTTTTTTTTACACCTTATGTTACATTATTAGAGTTTTAGTAAGGATTCCTAATTTTTTTTTAAATATAATATAGCCTATGTTACTCGGGGATAATGTAGCTTTCCAAAGGTGAAAGAGAATTTTTTAAATCGGTCCAGTAGTTTCGGAGCCTATTCATTACAAATAAACAAACAAACAAATCTTTCCTCTTTATAATATTAGTATAGATATCTGAATAGGTAGCTCCGGAATCTTATGATGATAGTAAGTACAGCCGCACTTAACAGTACTGAGTAGAATGGTACTGTCGTGTGGCCTAGGACATCTGGTTGCACGTTGTCTGTTTGTAGAGGGGTCTGGAACATAATTTTATTTTAGATGCTGTATAGTCCTTGGAGGTCAGGAGAGTTCAGATTGATGTGAGTTCCTGTCGTTCTCGTTGGCGATGGTGAACTCTTCAGGTGACATCTTCATCAGCTTCCATTAAGTGAAGTGTTATGGATTCTTTCTTCAGGGTGACTGTAGTAAACTGGCAGGATTCTAGGAGTACTTGGTTGATGATCAGCTTCTGAATGTAAGTAGATCAAATGCGGATATGGTGGGTGACTTCGCTTTCACAGAGGTACCAGTTTTTTTTTTTACTTGGGCATTCAGCCTCTATGTACACGAATGTCATCTCGTTAGTTGCTATAAAGGGAAAGGATGGGATGAGAGCCTGAGCGTGTCGAGTTAGGCACTATAGTTAAATTATTTAAATTATAATTATTTTTATAAACTATAGGGAACTTGAAAATTAAAACTATCTGTTTGTTCCAATAGTATGATCCCGGTCTAATATTACTAAAATATTTTTAAGTTCTAAATCTAAAATCTGCTATTATAGACAATGCTTTTAATGATAAAACTAAAGCCGTCTATAATACCTCTTTTAACTCTAGGTTTTATAGATTTTTATTGATCTAAAATTTTGCCAAGCTTTTTAGTAAGATAGTCTATCTGAATTTCGTACAGTGAGTAAGTGTCGTTAGTCATTCGGTCTTGGTAGCTTAGTAGTTGAGTTTGTAGTGAGTGTATGTTGTCTTTGATGTCGTTCAGTTGTACGTACTGTAGGAACGTATGGTGGTGAGTAGTAAGTCTCATGAGTCCAAGTTTGTAGGGTAGTAGTCCGGGTCCATCGTCTAGGCTCTCAAGTTTTATCTCTTGAGGTCGTATCATTGGGAGGATCGTTACTAGCAGGATTCTGTAACAAATTGGCTGCTTTAGGGATACGCTTTAGCCTTGACTTTGCTACGGGGCCTTGTTTTTTAGAGGTATATATGTGGATAGGTAAGTCAGCTAAAACAGTGTCCTGTGTAAAACGTGGAGGGGTCTTTTGTCGACTAGCGAGGGGGTTCTTAATAAAAATTTGCTGTTGGGGTGCATATTGCTTTTCGGGTTCCCGAGTCGTATTTCGTCTGTCTATGAGTGCTGTACGGTTAGCGAGAGATGAGGAATTTATTATTTCATAGACTTCCTTCATCTGGTCTCTATGAGTTTGAACGTACTGCTGTAATAGTTGTTGTGTCAGATCAATGTCTAAGCAATCTCGAGGGTCAAAATGTCCTGTCAATAAGTCAAAAGGTCTACATCTTGTGAAACTGTGGATAGAACTATTGTAGGCTATAATAGCATAGGGCATAAGATTCACAATGGGTTCATCTTTACGCTGTAGTCTAAGGATTCTAAGGTGTTCCAGGAGTGTAGAGTGAAACCGTTCTATATTGCCGTTATCGTTAGGGGAGTGAGCTAGTATTCTATGATGGTTGACCTTGTGGAGTCTTGTAAACTCCATGAACAACTGGTTGGTGAACTCTGTCCCGTTGTCTGTAATGATAGTCATAGGGACGCCATGATGAGTACAATACTGCAAAAGGGCTTGTAAAATACTAACAGCTGTTCCGTCGCGTAAGTGATAGGCTTGACCATACTTTGTAAAGACGTCCATGAACGTTATGTACTTTTCACTTTGAGCGGTGAACAAGTCTATGTGTACTATTTCAAAAGGCTTTGTAGCTGGGGGCACAACGTTAAATTGAGGTCTAACTGGATTCCTATCATATTTAGCTTGTCCGCAGATGGTACATTCACCTATGAATTTAGTTATGTGTTCCTTCATCTTTGGCCAATAATACTTTTGAGATAGAGCTAAATAGGATTCGTTAATGCCACGGTGGTTGGTTTTACCATCATGATAGTGGCGAATAACCTCTTGCTGTCTAAGGTATTCTTTGACATTTTCTAACTCAGTTTTACATAGCTTAAGATTCATGGATGAACTTCTAAATTTGTCCTGTAAAATTGGGATTATTGAGTACATAGCTAAGGGGGGGATTAATTAAGATACCTGTCCTGACTTTAGGGTTGACGTACTCTTTAACTGCGTTTACAACATCTTCCGCTAAATTAGAGTCTGATAATTGAATACTTACACGTGTGTGGGTGTCAAAGGGTTTAGTTACGGTGGGTCGTTTTTTTAACGGTACTAACAAGAGTGAAATGTATCTGTCGGTTAAATTTGTTAAGAGGTTCGTCAGTAACTGGGATTTCTAAAATAGGGTTCTCATTACTAGTATGAACCGTTTCAGTAGAGGAATTGGTTGGGGCACGTATTGATTCAGGTGGGTTGCCCATTAAGGAATTTAGTTCGTCAATTTCCTCTATTAAAGACATAGCTTCTTTAGTATGTATTTCTACACGCGAAAGAGCGTCAGCGTTTGTGTTAGACTTACCTTTTTTATAGATAACTGTAAAATCGTATTCGCTCAGTCTAAGTCGCCATCTTGTGAGACGTGAATTTGGCTCCTTCAAATTCATCATCCACTGTAGAGGTTTATGGTCAGTTAAAATTTTAAACTTCCGTCCAAATAAATAAGGCCTAAAGTATTTTGTGGCCCAGACTATGGCAAGAAGCTCTTTCTCGATAGTGCTATAGTTCATCTCGCTTTCGTTTAAAGTTCGAGATGCGTAACAGATTGGCTTATCAGATCCAATAGGACCCTGTGATAAAATAGCTCCAATAGCTACATTTGAAGCGTCTGTCGTGAGATTGAATTCTCTTTTAAAGTCTGGATATTGCAAGATGGGGTCGTTAGTTAAAAGTGTCTTACATCTCTCAAAACAGTTAACGTACTCATTGTTAAGGGTGATTTTACTACCCTTTTTTAGGCACTGAGTAAGTGGTTTAGTTGTACGGGCAAAATCTGGTATAAATTTTCTGTAATAACCAATAAGACCTAAAAATTGTTTTATCTCCTTTGGAGTCTTAGGGATGGGGTATTTTTTAATAGCAGAGATTTTATCGGGATTTGGCTTTATACCATCTCGGGTGATAACATGGCCGAGATAGGCTGTTTCTAATTTAAGAAACTCAGATTTGTCTAGTTGGATTTTAAAATTGGACTCTCGAAGTCTATGGAAGACCTTTTCGAGATTTATCATGTGTTCTTGCAGGGATGTGCTAAACACAATGATATCATCAAGGTACACTAGGCATATTTCATTTTGAAGGCCTCTGAGGACATTGTCCATTACACGTTGAAACGTGGACGGAGAATTTTTGAGTCCCATTGGCATTCGAAGAAATTCAAAATGCCCGTGTTCAACATTGAATGCGGTCTTCTGGATGTCCTGTAAATCCATTTCTACTTGGTAGAACCCACTAGCCAAATCTAAAGTTGTGAAGTACTGGCACTTGCCTAGCTTGTCAAGGACATCGCTTATGTTTGGAATGGGGTACTTGTCGTCTAGAGTTTTTTCGTTAACCTTACGAAAATCGACCACGAGGCGCCATTTCTGCTTTCCAGAGGCGTCGAGCTTCTTGGGCACTACCCAAATGGGTGAGCTCCAAGCTGACTCAGATGGTTGTATAATACCCTGGTCTAGCATTTTTCCTATTTGGTCCTGTACCTCCTGGCGGTGCACGAAAGGATACCGATAGCTCTTAGTGTGCACTGGTACTTCGTCAGTGGTCCTAATTCGGTGTTTGATTTTATTAGTGAAGGTAAGTGCTTCGCCTTCAATATAAAACACGTCGGAGTAACGAGAGCAAAGGGTTATAAGGTTTGCCTTTTCCTCTTCGTTTAAATGATCCGTTCGTAACCGTGAGATAACATCTTGGGCGCGAGGCAGTTGTTGGGTACGCGTGCACTCAGTATTAAATAATTCCGCGTGCACTGGCCGGTCGAGTGAGAATATTACGTCGTTAGGCGTTAAGTTCTCGACTTCTAAGTAGCCACGGTTATTACTTACGGTTGTAATACACTCGTGAACCATGCAGTTGCAGAGGACTTGCTCCCTTATGAAAGCTTCGCCGTCTGTTGTATCCATGGGAATACGTATGAGTTTAGAGGTTCCCGCTGGAATTATATCTTCGTATAAGTTCACGTTGCATGAGTTATACATCCTGATGGGGTTGGACGCTGTACGGGTTAAAAGTCTACCTTCCCTTAAATCTATGCGGGCTTCCCAATTACTCAACAAATCTAAACCTATGAGGCCGTCGAAATATTCATGAAACCGATAAATGAATAACTTCATACTATCAGCGTCATTAAATTCTTGGAAACACGGTAGCGTAATAGAGTAATTATTTTTACTAGTTGCATGTATGTTGGTTACCTCGAAAGGGTCGAAGTTAAGAGGATAGTCTGTAAAGTACTTCTCAACGGCCTCGGGCTGATAAAAGATTGGTTGGCTCCGGTATCTATAAGAAATTTTAAAGGTGGGTTAGCGATTTGTATGTATGGTAAACGCCGTTGCGTCTGGAGATTTAGCTCTATGTTGGTTTTAGTGAATTCGAAATCTCCTGAAAATTTTGATCTTCACAGTTATTAGGGCTTACCTGGTAGTCTCCTGGCAGTTGGCTGTCTGGAGTCATCTCGTAAAAATAAGTCGGGTCACAAGCGAAGTCGGGGATTAAACCGCTATCGCTATAGTCGGTGTAGTAATCCGACTCCGGCTGATAACAGCTATAATACGGGTCATTGTACGCCGCGCACTCGTTCATATTCATTTCTCTAGTCTTAAAATAATTAGTTGGTGGCGGGTTACCGTATTTACTCCAATCATGGGCCGTGATCATTTTTGTGTGAGGCAATTGTTTCGGAGTAAACTGCTGAATTCCACTCATAGGCTGAGGGCCTTGAGGTGGTGGTGGATTACCGCGGGGTGGTAATCTAAAAACGTTACTACGCGCGTTATAATTAGGTGGCGGGGCAGCGAACATTCGCTGTGTGTTCGTGGGCACGCGATGTTGGTTATCAAATCTAAATGGTTGAGGCGGAGGCCTCATGGGGCGGTGTCCCATAGGAACAGGCCAGTTAGGGGTTGTCATCTGTAAATTGTGTAGTCGCGGGGTGTAAATTGTATTGCAGGTAAAGTAGGGCTGACCTTCGGGGCTACTTGAGTTTTAGGGTGTCGTTCCTAGATTGTAAGTACATAATATTAAGCTCTTCCTGTACATACTCAAGCGCTTTTTCTATGGTAGCGGGGCGCATGCATCGTATGCGTGAACCTAGGGGTTCCTTTAATCCGCGCACATACGCTTGCATTGTAACCTTTTTGTATAGCTCACGTTTAGCTGCAATAGTTGTAATTATCGTCTCATGTAGTGTCACATAAGTCATTATCGTACTAAACAAAGTTTGGCAATGATCATAAAATTCTTGGGGTGACTTGTTACCCTGGGAAGCTAAAGCGAGGTCATTATATAATGCTGTTTCATCACGTTGATCCGAAAAGTTATTTATCAAGGCAGTTCGAATGCCTAACCAGTTTTCTGGAATTCCATTTGAATTTATAGTGCAAGCTGCTGTTCCCGTAATTTTGTTTAGTATCCCGTTCAAAAGACACAAATTCGGGAAGTCACTGCCAGCTGCAGAACTTAAGTATTGCACTGCTAATTGGTCACATATAGTAATAAATCTTGTAAGGATGTTTGGGTTGCCGTCAAATTCCGGGACGAGGCGGAGGGCCTTGAAGATAGTGTCCGGGTCAACAGCCATTTTATTATTAAATTTAAAATTATCTACTTCTAAAATATTTCTACTGCTATCTATTACACGTCGGCGGGCCTGGCGTGATTCAGGCTCCCGAGAACTAGAGGCTCTAGGGTGGTAAATCTTTACGATTAAGATTTGGACTTAGGAGTAAAGGAAAGCAACACGAGAGTAATTCAAGTGTACTTACATAGATTTCATCTCTGGTTTCCCTCCGTGAATCGAGGATTAGATTCTCCTTCCAGGCTGCTGCAGGTCCGTAAGTTCTGGATACTCGATGCTGGTGCTCGATAGCCACCCGGGTAGCTCGCGACGCGAATATCGATATAAGATAGTCCCGAAATCTACCCGTGAGTATCCTACCGACTGCGCCAATTACGTTAGCGGCAGCTGGAGGATCGAAAAAAAACCGAAATGTAAAATATAAATTTATTTAAAATATAAAATTACAATTAATTTCTATAACTAAAAAAAGGTGAGACCACTTCGATGTGGGAAAATGGAATGCTTATTCTAAATTAAAATTAGCGACAACTCGCCGCTTGCGCAATGCCGCATCAGCAAGAAGGTGTTCGCCTGGGAACCGGCGGATCTGCAACATCGGCGATATACTAGTAGCAGGGCTTCGTAATTAACTTCAAACAAAGATGATGTTCTCAATCGGGTTGCGTGTTTTTTTATTTGGTTTTATTTTACGCGATAACTCCGCTAATTTTGAATTGATTTTGATGATTCCTTTTTTGTTTGGTAGAAAATACTAGAGGTGATCTCATATATCGAAAACAGGGTGGTAGTTTTTCAAATATCAACAATAAACTAAAATCCGCATAGATTTTATTTAAAAAAAATAAAAGATTTATCTGTACGACATAGTCATAGCTTCTTATAAAATTTAGTCGAATGACAGAATTAAATTATCTGTCATTGAAGTAGATTTTTATTCTTTAGGAGAAAACATATCAGCATAATAAGTAGCAGCATAAACAACCCATTAAATGTTCCCACTGCTGGGCGTCAGGGCCTTCTCTCGCAAGGAGAGAGGCAAGGCTATAATCCACCAGGCTGGCCCAGTGTCGGTTGGTGCATGACATATGACTTAGGACTTAGATTCTAGGTACATTTTGGTTTCCTCACGATGTTTTCCTTCACCGTTTTAATTACTGGCATTACAAATATGACTCTGAAAAGATAGTGGTGCGCGTGATTTTCAACCCTGGGTCAAAACCTGGCTGACCGTTCTCCCGACTAGGTCAGCTGTAACTTACTAGACCAGCCGTAACTTATTAAAAAACGTATTATTTCAATCCAAATACTGTGTAAAATTTAAAGGTAGTGTTCAACAAGCTTCGGTGACCGAAGCAGACCGTTGTTAGGCACAACGAATTGGTTTGACATACGAAACACAGATAGTTTAGAGTCTAAAATTTCACATCTATATCTATACTTATAATAAAACTGTAACGGGTCGAATTCTGTACATTGAAGATATTTTGAAAAATTTTTTTTTGGGGCACTCCATAGTCGATACTGATGGCGAAACTGCATTTTTTTTCTTTCATGTCTGTCTGTCTGTCTTTCTGTATAGGGATCACGCATCACGCCGAAACTACTAATTCAATTCTGCTGAAACTTGGCATGATTTTAGTTTATGCTAAGGACATTGCTGTAGGCTACTTTTGATCCCCAAATTCTGATCGGTTTTCTTGCGGGAGGGGGTGAAAGTCAGAATGTGTATTTAGTTGTAACTGATGTTTACGTTGTTTAATTTCATTCATTCTTTTTTTGTTAGAAAGAACACCTTTTTTATATTGTCCCGTCAAAATTTGAACAATATCGGTCCGTTGGTTCGGAAATTACACAAACATTAAATAATAACGACACGCGCGGCGCGTTCGGTACATCTAACTTCTAAGTATTCTGTGTATCACAGACGATCCACAGTATATCTAGATTCTAGAAAGTGCCCACGTGATCGCGTCGCGTCGTCTTGGATGACAAAATAATTGTCAAAAATATATTTTTGTGTGGAAAAAACAAACATCATTCGGTTATAATCACAGACTAAGTAGAGAGCACAGATTTCTAAAACAAAAGCAGATGGAACGTGCAGAACACAGATCCTTAGGTCCGGAAAGCAAATATTAAACGCCAAAGCAAATACAAACTCCAGTCAGTACGAAACTGACTTCCGTCTCGTACGGGAGTCCCGTGTGATTTTATGTTTTGTTTAAGATTATGCCGTCTTGTGTCATCAAACATTGCAAACATTGTTCCCAAAAATAAAAAAAGGAAATTTCATAGGAAAGTTAGAATATTTTTACTGGTATTTAATAAATTTAGACGACTTTATTTCGATTGATGAATAGAAACACAACACCTCAACGAAAATAGGTCAGTGTTGCTATACTAAATTGAAATTATTTTCCCTGAAGTTAAGGTAAAATATAGATTCTAATTTTGTTTTGAAGATACTCGTAGACCAAATTATAAATGAACATTGTATAATTCAATTTTAAGCCCTATTTTTATAATCGTTATTTTTTTATTTATTTAATGTGAATCGATGCCAAGAACAAATCCTCGCCGTTACTAGGGTTAATAAAAATACTAATAGTGTTGATGAAAACTATAGTTATGAAACGAATAGATAAGAACAAATCCTCGCCGTTATAAAACGTCTCGTCTATGACCTGTGGATTCTAACTTGATCTGTGCAGTGCTGTTAGCATATTTATATATTTTTAATAATACGAACATATTTCTTTCTTACTCCTTGTTGAATTAGAGCCTCCCAGAGCAGATTGTGTTTGATTGAGTCGAAAGCTTTATTGTAGTCGAGAAATGCAATGTATAGGTCTTTCCCATACTCTTGAGATTTTTCTATTAACTGTTTTAATACATGCATATGATCAATAGTTGAAAACCCTGCTCTAAAACCAGCTTGTTCAATAGGCTGTTCTTAATCTATAGTCCTTGATATTCTATTTAGGATCAGCTTTGAAAAAACTTTGTAAATGTTTGAGGCTAATAGGTCTATAATTTTCAATTACGTTTCTGTCTCTTTTTTTGTGGAGCAAATTATTAACAAGAAATCCTTGCATTATATTATCGGTGTAATAATAAATTATTTAAAAATAATGTTTTATGCGTTTATTATACGTGAAAATGTCCAAAGCTTAACAACACATATTAAGGCACATATTGGTGGGATGCAAGGTGCTCCTTAATGGGGGGTCATTACTCACGGCGCCATGACAGAGTACTTGAAATCATACGTGAAGCCATGAGCCTCTCAGTAGCTAGAGCCCAAAAGGGATTGACGACAAACAAAAGACAAATTAACTTTGTAAAAGAAGGCTCAACATCAAACTCCAGGAACAAGCCTTACTCAATCCTGGGTACAGCACCTGATTGGACTATTTTAATGGACACGCATGAAAAGCACTACAAAATCCCAGAGGATGTGGGTGTTTCGTCATCCAGACCGGAAATTTTCCTTTTTTCTAGAGCTACAAAACGCATAGTCCTTGTAGAACTTACCGTACCGTGGGAAACTAATATACCTAAAGACCACGCGATGAAACAAAATAAGTATTACGACCTCCTAAACGAATTAACAAAAACGGCTATGTAGTTAGTTTATACGCTGTAGAAGTGGGAGCGAGAGGTATACCAGCAAAATCTCTATAACCTGCTGAAAGACCTTGGCTTATCCAGAAGTGCAGTAAGTTCTATACTAGAACGAGTATCTAAAGCTGCACTAGTAGGCTCATATCAGATTTGGCTGGGCAGGGAAAGAAAGACGAGTAGTGAAGGTGAGTGTTGATGTACGTCAGAAAGGGGCCCCTTAAACCTACGCCCGAGTCACAAGTCTCGGGGTCTACTCGGGTTTTCTCTCTCTCTGCCACACGATGGACCCGGCACCCGCACGGTGATGAATCCATGGAATACTAAGAAAATCGTCTCAACAATAGTGGGACTTTTTTTCTTAAGACTGGGAACATTACACGCACACCAACGTGAGTAATTTGACAACGTCTGTGAGAGCTGTCACGCATACATAACTAATGACTGGCCTCACAGTGTTGTTCACGAAGGTTTCATCTGTTTAGAAATCTGTGGTAGAGAGATACATAGAGAAAACATATCAGCATAATAAGTAGCAGCATAAACAACCCATTTAATGTTCCCACTGCTGGGCGTCGGGGCCTTCTCTCGCAAGGAGAGAGACAAGGCTATAATCCACCACGCTGGCCCAGTGTCGGTTGGTGGATGACTTATGACTTAGAACTTAGATTATAGGTAGATTTCGGTTTCTTCACGGTGTTTTCCTTCACCGTTTTAATTACCGGCATTACGAACATGACTCTGAAAAGATAGTGGTGCGCGTGGTTTTGAACCCTGGGTCTCCGGATCAACAGTCGCCATTCTCCCGAATAGGTCAGCTGTAACTTACTAGACCAGCCGTAACTTATTAGAAAACGTATTATTTCAATACAAATACTGTTTAAAATTTAAAGGTAGTGTTCAACAAGCTTCGGTGACCGAAGCAGACCGTTGTTAGGGTTCCGTACACAAAGGGTAAAAACGGGACCCTATTACTGAGACTTCGCTATCCGTCCGTCGGTCCGTCCGTCTGTCACCAGTCTGTATCTCAAGAACGGGGATAGCGAGACAGTTGAAATTTTCGCAGATGATGTATTTCTATTGCCGCTTTAACAAAAAATACTAAAAATTAAATAAATATTTAAGAGGTGCACCCATACAACAAACTTGATTTTTTACCGTTTCTTGCTCGATACTAATAATAACGTACCCGTCACAGGTAGACGCTTTAACTATTCACTTACGTTGGAACGGCTGAATGTATCGAGTTAAAATTAAAGACACATTCTTGGTTTAGCTTAAGTAATACATAGAGTACTTATACATAGGCAATGATTAGCCTATGTGTTCTTCCAGACTGTAATCTAATTCTATTTCAAATTTCAACCCGATCACTTGATACGTTCCGCCATGATTAAGTAACAAACATCCAAACAGTGACATTCATAATATTTACAGGACAACGTTGGAACGGCTGAACATATTTGGATGGAATTCGAAACACACGTAGTTTGAACTCAGAAATAGCAAATCGGTTACTTCTAGGTTACTGTGACGTAGGAAAGACTAAGCAAATTTGGTAGAAAATTGAAACAGAGATAACTCATAGTCTGAAATACCACATTTATGTATTTATTACCTATCAACCTGAAAAGAAGCATGTGCCCTAAAGAAACAAATATTAACTATCACGTCAAAACGGCACAACGATATGGGTTGACATACGAAACACATATAGTTTAAAGTCTAAAATTTCACATGGGGTAATAAGTCTACATTTTCGTTTAACTCCACATTAATATAAGCATATATTTTCGTAAGGAACTTGATGTGATGGTAAGGTAAAAGCCAAAAATGAAAAATGTATGCACCCGTTTTGGCGTAGATAATATAGGTGATTTGCGTTCACAATTAAAATAACAAGCAACATAATATTCTCATTAGACGGCGCTAATGCCAGTTTAAATCTAAAAGTACTAAAGGCCATCGATGTTTTGCTATTGTGGTATGTATTTTTTCTTTCATCACTAGGTGGCGTTACTGGTATTCTAAATTGTACTAATAAGTTTTTGGTTTTTGCTGCTAAAAGGATTATGATGCCGAATTTGGATTCTTTCGTTCTTGATTTTTTTCTGTGTTACCTACAATTAAATTCATACATTAACTTTTCACTAGATCTTGGCTCAGATTTACGGGTTCAACTTGCTTGAATATCATTTTAATTATTTTGATTCCACGCAGGCTTCGTTCAAAATTTTACGCCGGCGAAGTCGCGGGTAACAGCTAGAAAACAGCTTGCGGATAAAAAGAAATAGGTAAGTAGGTATCAGATCATGCACATTAGCTTCAGACTTTTCATAATGTATCCTATAAAAATCCTACAAACTTAACACTTGCGGCTATGTTCGCTACGAAACCTTACTAAGTACCTATGTTTGATTTTGTTTAAAAAAAGAAAAATAAAGATGATAAAATTAAATAATTTTTTGTGTGGAAAAACAAATTAACTCAAACTCAAAGGGTTTTCAATGACTACTTATCCAAATATTTGACGTACGATACTTCCAATTAATGTATAAGTCAGTAACATCTGCTTACGCGAACGAAGTAGCGGGTTCAGCTAGTCTATACTAATATTATAAAGCTGAAGAGTTTGTTTGTTTGTTTGATTGTTTGAACGCTAGGATCTCGGGAAGTGCTGGTTCGAATTGAAAGATTCTTTTTCTATTGGATAGTCCATTCATCGAGGAAGGCTATAGGTATAGAAAATAACGCGACTATTAACAGAAGCGGAGCATGAATCAAGAATGTTACAAGATCGGGAAAAAATATTCCTTTTTGAGAGTTTTCGTACGTTTCGTGCTTTGACATGACACATGACAGCATGTATGTGTCTAAGATTGCGTCATTGAATATCACAGATTACATACCTCTTGAACATAAAACTTTTTTGCTAATCTCTGAGTTGGTACGACCAATTTCCGACAGGTGGCGTAGCAGGTAGCTGAAGAGGTGTTTTGTTTGAAAGCGAAATTCTCAGGAATGATTGACCCGATTTCAAAAATTTTTTCACCGTAGGATATGTGCGGGATCTCGATGAGTGCTATATATGTTCCACGGGCGAAGCCGGGGCGGACATCTAGTTTTATTTATATGCCTAATAAAAGCAGAAGGGCTATATTACATTCTCTTTGCAGAAGGGGAGGCATTCGTCCTGTAGTGGGAAGCAATAGGCTAGATTAAATTAGATGTATCCCACTATGCTGGATTTTTGCAATGACAGTCGATTTTTTATGTACCAATAGTAGAATTGGGGATTACTGTATTTCTAACACAGCTGAGACAAGCTGAGGGCACTTCATCAAGATACTTCAGACCTTCGATTTTGGACATCAAATGAGAAGGAGAGAAGAGGATAAACAAAGTTGAATATTTTTTGTAAAGGCGGTATGTCGATCTTTAGTAGTTTGGTTGGGCTCTTGTGTTTTCAAATAAGGGGCACCAGGTAGGTACTCCAGATTTTCGATATTCCTAGTTTTTATAGTTTTCCCTTTAAGTGGCCATTAAACCCTAAGTCTGTAGCAAATTTCAGCTCTCTGAGTTTATGGGAAGTACTAGTTCTATTTTGATGATCATGAGTGAGTGTCGTAAATACGAAACTTTACCTTTGCTTAACTTCGGAACAAAATGACGTACAGACTTCAAATTTTGGATTTTAAGTAAGTATATGATTGATTAGAAGACGCCCTCTATGACCTGGTAGAGCACATCAAAAAAGGAGTAGACAGTAAAGATACCGTACTCTTAATCTCCCTGGATATAGAAGGCGCCTTCGACAATGCATGGTGGCCCACCCTCAAAAATCAATTAGCGAAGAAGATGTGCCCAACAAACCTCTACGACATGGTAAACTCTTACCTCAGCGACCGTAAAATCAAGGTCAACTATGCAAGAGCAGTCTACGAGAAGGAAACAACCAAGGGATGCGTCCAAGGGTCCATCTGCGGACCGACCTTTTGGAATGTGATCCTAGACTCGTTACTGCGAATGCTAGAAGCAGAGGGAGTGTACTGTCAAGCGTTCGCAGACGACGTCGTTCTCGTGTTTACAGGCAACTCGAATATCATCGAACAGCAGGCGAGCAGGGCGCTGAGCATGACAGTGCAATGGGGTAACACTAACAAACTCAACTTTGCAGCGCATAAAACCAACGCGATGCTTTTCACAAAAAGTTGAAATACGAAACTCCAAACATAGTCATATCCGGCGTCCGGCTAAATCTGGTCGAGGAAGTTAAACTGCTAGGCCTACTGATCGACCGCCGGCTCAACTTTAAAGCACATGTGACCGCCCAATGTAAAAAGTGGCGAACATTTATAGACAGCTCGCATGTGCAGCGAAGGTGAACTGGGGATTAAATGGCGAAATCACGAGAACTATCTACGTCGCGGTGGTGGAACCTATCATCATGTATGCCTCAAGTGTATGGGCGCAAGCGGCAGACTTCGAGGAAAACAAGTCTCAGTTGAACGCTATCCAAAGAGGTTTTGCCCAGAAAATCTGTAAGTCGTACCGTACTGTTTCTCTGAAAGCATCACTTGCCCTTTCCGGCCTGCTCCCGCTGGATCTGAGAATACAGGAAGCGGCAAATTTGTACAGAGTAAAAAAGAACCTCTCCCAAGACTACCTCCCACGAAGTGGAGCTCGAACAGAATGTTAACTGCCTAGACCAACCCCATCCGTCCACGCAGTTATCCGTAGAGTACGAGCTCCTAGAAGACACCTCCAATCTTCCACAAGGGCCTCAAATTTATACTGATGGCAGTAAAATTGAAGGTAAAGTTGGAGCTGCTCTAACATGGTGGGAGAATGGCAGAGAGGTCAAGAACTTCAAGCTCCACTCCGAATGCACAGTCTTTCAATCGGAACTTTATGCTCTTTACCGGGCAACTCAAATGGCGTTAAAGAGCAAGGACCCAGAAGTCAATGTCCTGAGTGACTCCCGATCTTCACTCGAACTGCTAAGTAACCCAAAAACGAGCCACCCCTTGGTTAAGTGCGTAAAGGAAAACATTGAACAGATAAATGCTGAAGGGAGATCTCTTCGTCTTTTCTGGGTGAGAGCGCATGTTGGCACCGTCGGCAATGAAAGAGCCGACGAATTGGCCAAATCGGCAGCACTCACGGAGTCACCCAGGGGGACTACGAGGGATCCCTTGTCCTACGTCAAAAGGAAAATCCGCGAAGAATCGGTCAAGAAATGGCAGGATCGATATGAGACCTCGGACACCGGAAAAGTCACCCAGACGTTCCTCCTGATATAGCAAACGCATATCGGGTGATGAGAACCACGAAACTGACTCCTTCCAGGTACAAGCGTTGACGGGACACGGAGGAATAGCAGATTACCTGTACAGATTTAAGCTCAAGAGCAGTCCGGCATGCGAGTGTGACCCCGACCAACCCGAAACGATCTGGCACGTGCTAGTCGATTGTCCCCGATTCATGGTCGCAAGACATGAGCTCGAATCTATGATCGACAGAAGACTGGTTGTCTCGGATCTCCACAACATCTTAGTAGATCCAGATAACAGAACACGGCTCCTGTCCTTCATGGAGAGCTCATTCCGCATAGCGGCCATGAGAAACTCCACTAAATCAAATACGCGCCCCCATCACCACACACTCTCTGCCCGCTGTCTGTGGACGCCGCGCGGCATGCGGTTCCCGCCCAACATAACTCCTCGAAGAGCATCTCCGTCAAACAACTACTGGAGAACGCAGACCGAGGAGAATCCGCGGAGTGGCTCTCTTCATGGACAGCAACAAAGAAAGATTCGGAATAAGCTTTTGCTTCGCTTGGGAACGGAAACGAGCCCGTTTGTCGCCTGGATTGTCTCGCCTGCTCAATGGGAGTACCGCAAAAGTCACGATGAAGCGGAAAACCTACGAAGCCATGCCGGTGTGCGAGTTAGACGGCCACCGATTTCGGTTGGTGCGATCGAAGAACAAAACGATTGCACTAATAGAGTACTCGGAAGGTCGGACGCCTTTCACACAGGCAAGTGCGCTGCTCGCACATCTGAGCAGAAATGCAGGTGAAACACCCCGGGTGATAAGCGTGGATGCGATGGCAATCGAATATTCAAGAGCGAGAGTCGCAGACCGGCTGGGTTGCATTGAGGCCTCTAAACATCATGAGGTTGTCGTATACGAAGACAGGGGGAAAATCTGAGCTTCCTCAGAACCCCTTCGCACGACCAAACAAATGCAACTGACAGCTGGGGACATCCTGTTCCTAGTTCGACCATCCAAACCGGCTCCGAAAGAGTACAGCAGAGGGCAGCCGCGGAAAAAGCCTCAGCCAATCTAACTGGCAGCCGAGGCACCAACACGGCGTTCGTGACTGCTTTCAACGCAGCGGCAAGGAGCGTACTCCGAATCACATCCCATTCATCACCCCCCTCGACGTCAAAGACCCCCAAAGCAGCTTCACAGCAACAAACAGCCCGAACGAGAGCCGACATGGGACAGGTTGAACCGCCTCGCTATGTCACCGCTTCGGAGCCGCGGAGCCATGCACGTAACGCCTTCATCGAATTCATAGCCACACTGAGCGCGACACGACAAGTCAACCTCAAGACCTGCGAAAACATCATGCAGTCCTATAGGCTAGGAAGTGAAAGCCTTTTAAAGGCGAAACTCGAGGAGGCCGAAGCAGCCATTTACAATAATGTCACTTCCCGGGTCATCAAGGGAACCATGACAGGACAGTATATGGCAGCTTACAGTGCTGAAAATGGCTTCGTGACACTGAACGAGAGAGAGACAGAGCGCGCGAGAGTGCCTGTTTATGCGACACCACCAAACGACCCAATTGTAGTTACTGCCCGATGCACCAAGATTATGCTGGACGATAAGATCCTAGAGATGGCCAAGACCATCGAAGGGAACGGAAACGTCTAAAGCAGATTGGGAAAATTGGGAGGTACCGAGAATACAGTGGGTCAACGTAGTTCCAGGATGTGGAAAAACAACATGGGTGATTAGACACTTCGACGTGGACAAGGACGCCATCATTACTACAACAACTGAGGCAGCAAAAGATCTAAGAGAAAAGCTATCGCACCGAATCGGAAACCTGGTCAAAACCAGAGTGCGAACCATGGCTTCTGCTCTGGTAAATGGTTTCGGTAGAGAAAGTTTCAGCCGCCTCATGGTGGACGAAGCTCTCATGAACCATTTTGGAGCCATTGTGATGGCTTCAAGGCTGTCTGGTGTTGGCGAAATTGTCCTCATTGGAGACGTCAATCAGTTGCCTTATATCGACAGGGAAAATCTCTTCGAAATGAGGTATCATCGCCCGAACCTGGTAACAAAGATCAGCCAGGAGTTGCTCTGCACACATCGAAACCCAATGGACGTCGCATATGCACTGAGGGAAATATACTCCGGTATGTACTCCTCAGCGTCCCGTATAAAGTCCCTAGAGCAGAGAAGATATAAGGGAGCGCAAATACCCAACACCCAACCAAACACCTCTTCTTAGTTCACACTCAAGAGGAGAAGGAGACCCTGACAAACCAGGGTTATGGGTCAGGCACCGGGTCACGCATCCTTACCATCCATGAAGCTCAGGGACTAACATACGAGTCGGTAATCGTAATCAAGACCAAGGCAAACATGAAGCTGCACGAGCGTGCCCCATGCGATAGTTGCAATCTCACGGCACACGGGGACCTTCACATACTACGCTGACGACACCGACGACGCCATCGGTCGGTTCGTGCGGCGAGCGTGGGCTGCATCATCGAAGACCATCCGCGATTTCAACCTACAGATGGCCATCAGGGACAGAAATGCGGCCGTTGTGGAGGCTCTGGGCCGGGAGGAGGCAGCTTAGGCAAATGGCAAAAGGCAATTAGGCAAACACTCGATGTCGAGTCGATTACTAGCGGAATCCCAACTGGTAGTGATCGGCTCTACAGACGAGCACTAGAATTAGATTTTAAATGTACCCAAATCCCTTCTATTTTTTCTCTTCTCCTTATCCAAGAAATGTGTAAAAAAAAAAGATTATTGTAATGACAAAGATCACGGACCCCGGAGTCTGTGGAGTGGATAATTTAAAAAAAAAAAAAAAAAAGTATATGATTATAGCTTACTAGATGACGAAAATTTCAACGTTCTGGTCTTATCCAGAGGGTCTCAAATAGGGGCCTGAAAATGCAGCGAAATTGATCCAGTAAAGGATGGTACGGCAGTGTTCGCTTCGCGCTCGATACTTGGCGGGGGCACGGCAGATAGGTACAACTTTCAAATTCAACCGCAAAATCATGGACCCAGAATTTAGTAAATTAACAAGTGTGTGCGGCGTGTGCCTATCTAAGTTCAAAAAACCAACCTCAAAACTACAGAATACGATACGCATAGGTACTCGTACATTTTAAATATGTACACAAGTTACATTGCACCAAAGTCAACTATGCAAAAAATATGGCGCACTTTGCCCCCCTCACCTTAGTATTAGGCTTGGGCAAAAAAAATCGATATATCGAAATATCGATTTTATTTTCGAAAATAATCGATATTTATCGTCGATTTTTTTATTTCCGATAT
Source organism: Ectropis grisescens (assembly GCA_017562165.1). Lineage (NCBI taxonomy): Eukaryota > Metazoa > Arthropoda > Insecta > Lepidoptera > Geometridae > Ectropis > Ectropis grisescens. The sequence goes on from CM029772.1 coordinate 17,146,665, forward strand.
ATCGATTTTCGATATTTATTTTCGGATATCGAAAACGATATGTTTTGCCTCGAATTTTCAAGCATATATACACTTTAATTCTCCAATTGCAGTATTTAAATGCTATATGAAACACAAGCAACTATATTCGCTCAGAATATTCTTCAGTGTCAAATTTATTCAGCACATCGTTCTCCAGATGTGAGGTCTGACCGAGCAACATCAGCATAAGCAAAATAAATAAAACGTCTATATGGTGCAGACATGAGCAGCTTTTAAATCTGAAAACAGCTACGCCAGAGATTCCGAGCTCTGGATCTGTCCCAATAAGCTTAACCAGTGTCTGGACCAACCACTTTTTTGAGAAGAAGTCAGATCGGATACACATCGGAGAGTGATTGACTGATTTCCACGATCTAATACCACCTTGCCCTTTTTTTAACCCTCGACCAAAAAAAGGGGTGTTATAAGTTTGACGTCGATGTCTGTCTGTCTGTCTGTCTGTGGCACCGTAGAGATCAAACGAATGGGCCGATTTCGATGCGGTTTTTTTTATTTGAAGGTTAATATCCGTGTGGATGTTTTTAGCTGTTTTGTTAATATCGATTCAAAATGGCCGCCTCCACAAAATGGCGGACAAAATATTTCTTCACAACCTACATCAATATGGGTATCAAACGAAAGGGCTTGACTAGCAAAATACTATACATTATAACAAATTTCAAATCCAAGATGGCCGCCACTACAAAATGCCAAATTGTATTATTTTTTTTCACTACTACCTCAATATGGGTATCAAATAAAAGGGCTTGACTAGTAGAGCACTAGGACAAATTTAAATCCAAGATGGCCGCTACAACAAAATGGCGAAATACATTTCTTTTTTCACAACTCCCTTAATCAAAATTTTTAATTTTGTTCTTGTCTATCGTAATGCTCGTAGCTCGAAAAAGCGACATCGTTTCATGGTTGGTGTCCCAAAGACACGAACGAAGAGATTTGACTCTACTTTTGTGATAAGAACGTCAAGGCTGTGGAATACGTTGCCTGAGAGAGTTTTTCCCGATAGTTACAATCTTTGTGTCTTCAAATCGAGAGTGAATCGGTTTCTTGTAGATAAACACGCTCCATCGTAGACCGCATCATCGTTTAACATCAGGCGAGATGGCGGTCAAGTGTAAACCTATAAAAGTTAAATAAAATCCAATTGATTTTTGGGTGAATTGCCAAATTTTTACTCCGGTTCTTTTGGAAATCGCTCTAATATCCGAAAGGGTAGCTTCAGTCGTTAATTTAACAGTGCCGGATAATAGGACAGATTGACAGGTAGGCACTTTAAAGAAAGATTGCTGCTGATGTCTATATCAGACTATTGTATATGTAGGTTGGAGCGGAGCTAGTGACAACACGGTGGGTAAATGCGCACTCATGCACCTACATAACACAGACGGTTTCAGTGATGGTTAATTTGAACATTAAAATATGTACGAATTATGAATAAATAAAAAAATTGGTTGTCTGTAAAGTCGGTTAGTTTACGAACGACAACGTAAAACAAAACACTGATAGATGCGGTGCAAGCGTACAATGAGCGTAATGGGACACTTTTTCGTGCACGCAGCCGGCGTTCATCGATTTATTAGTCGTTGTCTCGTCAATAATATGCCAGATATTATGTATTTTCATTTATCTAATTAATAAGTGCTTAATATTTAAGTAACCTTCTCCTGAAAAAAAAACGATATATCGAAATATCGATATTTTTTGAAAATATATATCGATACATTTGGTAAGTATCGATACTATTAATATCGATATATTTTGTTTATTTGCCCATCCCTACTTAGTATTTTATTAGTCAAGCCCTTTCATTTGTTACCCATATTGAGGTAGTAGTAAAAAATAATGACATTCGCCATTTTGTGGTGGCGGCCATTTTGGATTCGAAATTTGTCATAGCGCGTAGTATTCTACTAGGGAAGGCCTTTCATTTGATACCCATATTGAGGTAGTAGTGAAAAAATTGGTAATGTCATTCGCCATTCTATGGTGGCGGCCAGCTTGGATTTGAAATGTATCATAGTGCACAGTATTCTACTAGTCATGCCCTTTCATTAGATACCCATATTGAGGTAGATGAATGAAAATGAAGAAATATTTATTCCACCATTTTGTGGAGGCAGCCATCTTTAATCAATATTAACCAACAAAGTTAAGATCCACCGTATGAAAATTAACCTTCAGTTAAAAGTATAAACTCTTGAAATTATACCAGTAATCAGAGCTTGGAAATGCAAGAATAATTTACCGTAACGCAAAGGGACAACGAGCGTAACGGGACAAAGGGCTTAACGAGACAATGAGTCATCCCTTTTTCGTGCATGCGGCCAGCGTTCATCGACTTATTAGACGTTATCACGTCAAAAAATTGACAGATTCTGCTCCTTCAAGAGTAAACAAGATCAAATGTGACGGTCCGATCCGAAAAATCAGAATGAAACGTTATAAAACGCCAAACGACTTAAAATTTTGTGGTCGCACTATAATTATTCTAGTTTAAGTCATAAACGCGCGAAATATTACGTAACCGACTCCCACGCTAACTGACGTAGATCCTCCCCCGACGGCCGCTCGCGGCATACTAAATTGCGCAGCGTAATTTATTGTAATTTCGACTGCTGGTAATTTATATTTTTTGAAAAATTGACAACTATGATTTGAAAAGTAACTATAGAATTGGATTCTACAAAGAACAAAGTATTATCGTGTCTAATTTTTATTTTGGAATTATTGTGTATTTTACACAGAGACAACGCTAAAACTGCAATATAAAACTAAAAATTGGCTCATGCTTTTGTGTTTTTTTTTTAATAAATGGGACCAAAATTACAAATATAAGTAACATGCATGAAATAATAAAATATGTGTATGATGTTCCCCATATTTTTTTAAGGATAAATTTTGAGTATCACTTGTAGATTTAGAAGTCTGAAACTGACACGGCGGCGACTTTTCGGCGAAATTGTAATGGGAGATCGTTCCCTACGACCAAAGGAATTATTATTAGTAAAATTGAAACAAGGAAACGTCAACAAGAAAGATCGGCCTATTTTTTGAACGTAGGTACAATAATTATAATTATCTTTTTCTAGATTGATTGTCATTGTCATTCACAGCCACTTCCCAGCTGATTTAGTGATTCATCAAAAAGAACAGATGTCATCATGTCTCATGTCAGATGTCATCAATAACTTTAGGATTTGGGAATGAGGAACATTTTCATTTTTTTTGCAAAAAGTGTGTTCTGTGTTGTAAATTATAAAAACGCCCTTATAAATCTCAAATTCTCCTATATATATAATACTTAAACTTAAATACAAAACTTCTGAGTGCAGCTGCAGTGTAATAAGTCTTATAAAATTGTTCTGACACCCTGTCTTAGACATGGCTGGATATTTTGAAGAGATGGGGTGGAGGGAACTTCGTGATGGAGAACAGCCTGATCATCTGCTCCACATGGCTCGCCTCCTATTGGACTATGGAATTTACGACGACAACTTTACAGGAGAATGGCCGAGGTTCGGTTCTTAAAATATTATCCTTTTTCTCTGGATACTTGCATCAGATTACAGCTAAAGCTAAAGCTAGAGTTTTATAAAATTTGATCTTCATTTGTATTTGATTTTTTGACTGGCCTTGTGACTCAGTAGGTGGAAAGTCTGCCTATCCAGAAGTTCTGTATTCAATTCCCACCCTGAACAAAAACATATGTGTCCTGTGTCTAGTTTTTTCTATGCATCATAAGTAGGTATGTTTTATAAATTGGTATTGAGTCAGCACTCTCTTATTAACCTAATGTGCTTACCTCTCTGGTTCCCACAGTACTTTGCTTCTTTTGTTGCTGGATAGTCATGTGTGAAGAATCAGGAATGTCAATATTTATTTAGTAGACCCCTCTGTTCCACCCACATAGCAGCCAATCCCAATAATATTTTGGTTAATCAATACAAAAAAAATATTTTGACTATTGGTGGAATAGAATAAATTTTCTAAATTTTGAAAGGTTCAACCAATAAATATGATCTACGGATTATAGAAAGTAAATATTATTATGTTTGGAGGATAATTTCCGGCAGTCCCAAGATTAGAATCTGCAATTCTAAATGTTACCCAAATTTATTCGTAGAAATATTTTGTACGCCATTTTGTGGAGGCGGCCTTCTTGAATCGATTTTAACCAAATATTGCTAAGAACCACTCGGACATTGAGCTCTACAGTGCCACAGACAGACAGGCGTCAAACTTATAACACCCCTTTTTCATCGGGGGTTAAAAACAAAGTTGATTAAAACAGGAACTATGTATGTAAAACCACAGGGCGGTGCAAGTAATAAATGTAATAGCAGATTTTTAATACACATTAATTGAAAATGTGTGACATTTATCCCAAATGTAATTAATATTGTTTTTCTAAATATTTCAGATTGCCTCCACCAGCCTCCAAAGAAGCCATAAAAGAACTTCCAGAAGTATCAATAGAAGAAGATAAGAAAACCTGCCCTATTTGCCTTAAAGTATTCCAAATTGGAGAGAAGACCAAGCAAATGCCTTGCCATCATCAGTTTCATCCTATGTGTATATTGACTTGGTTGGCAAGGGTGAGTAACAGCCTATTATTTAGGTATATTTATAAAATTTTTACCCAACAGATTGTTTGAGAATGTTCAGCAAAATCGTTAACTTTCGATTCTCTTATATATAACCCCCACGGCCATGCTTAGGAGTAGCTGCGGTTTCGCTTCCGAAAACTGGTGAAGCCCACCAAGTAATCTAATGTATTTCAGGGTGGGGGTGATTGGCCTGCACTGACGTCCCGCTGGGGGTGTATTGTGCACTTCCCCCCTGCCAGCCTACCCAAACCAGCCAAGCTCCTTAAAATAGCGGAGGACGGCCTTGGGTCACTGGCATAACAGTTCCATTCCCATTTCGTCACATGTAATGCATTCCCGCAATTGATTTTGAGTTTCTACAAGTAGTCCTGATCTTGATCGAATACTTCCTGTGGCTTCACAGCGCAAAAGCACATGCTCCTCAGTTTCATTCTCCAACAAACAGCCCCTGCATAGGGGGCTGTCGGTAGATCCTGTTTTGTGGAGATGATAGTTCAGCTCACCGTGGCCTGTGATTAAACCTATCATCAGACGAAGATCAGATCTTGTCAGATTCAGCAGTTATTATATATATCTTTTCTTTCTATGAGCAGGAACACAGTTCTTGTGTTTTTGCATTTAGTAGAATTATCCCATAGTTTTTGCTGTTATTTTTCTATGTGTAGACATAGCAGATTCCGTGTTTACCACTGAGTAATATATTCAGACCTTCACTATAGACTTTGAGAGCAGAGATGCCAAGCAGTCCTACCTTTTGGAATAACTTTGAACGGTTACTCAGCCACAGTCCCTGGCCAGAATCATCAGACAACTAAAAATTACCACCGCAAGTTGTTGTATAATGCCCAGAGTGAACCACGTTGAGAATTGTGACCCTCGCATCTATTTTTGTGAGGGAAATGCCTTTACGCTCTATCCACCGTGAAGGGACACGGTAGATGTATTGGACTCGACGCCATGGACACAGACATGGTGAGACTACCGTCTAAAACCCCCACAGATTTCTCCTGCATGGCCAGGAGTCAGGTTCACAGGGTCACTTCTACTTCTCGTACTTACGCCAACAACCCTGACCCATTTGCCACCGCCCTTGCCGGGGCGTCAGTACTCCCCCGCTTATGGCTCTAGTGACATGCTGGAAACCAGCGGCGCGTCACCTCTTCGATAGACGCGGCCTATCTCTAGGTGGGGTGCCAGACGACCTTGAACGTCCGACGCCCCAGGCCTTCCAGTGAAGACGGGATGCGAGCCAGTGTGATTAGTGAGACACTGTTATTTTAGAGTTGGTTTGTTTAATTTCAGACAAATTCATGTCCGGTGTGCAGACATGAACTTCCCACAGACGACGAAGCCTACGAATTATTTAGGAAAGAAAAGAAACGTGCAGAACAAAGGAAGGAAGATATAGAAACACTTCATAACTCCATGTTCAGTTGATTTCACTGAGACTTTTATTTCCTTTCTCATATTTAAATAAGGTGATTGTGATTCTCCAATTGGGGGTAATGACTGGGTCAATACTATGGCATACTAATTAATCCGTCAGGTAGATTATGGAAAAATATGAGACACATAGGTATTTTTTATTTTATCAAATTATTAAAAATTGACATAGATCATCAAACTATAGGAGAGGGGGTAGCGACCTCACGTCTTCGTACAATGACGTGACGTCACTCGAAACTTCTAAGCACTGTATCTTGTCATTTTTTGTTTGATACAAAAGAAAAAAATAATGAGGACAAAAAATTTTTATAATCTAACTTACGCACTAATTGTGTTTTTTTTTTCTTTTTTTTAGTTGTCATACCTAGGTACCTATTCTGTCTAGGAAGGAAGCTCAATTTTAAACATTTGAAAACACGCTGGTTATGCATGATTTCTTTGCTAACTGGGTACCAATTCGGATTTATTTTACGCTGATGTAGAGAAAAAACTTTCTCACACCTCACACATTTCGTATGAACATACGTTTTATAATTAAATTTGAAACATGCATCCAACAAGACAGCCAAGTTCGAATCGGACTTGCGCTTTTGCGCACTAAGTGTTAGGTACATACTCTATCTATAAAATCACAAAAGAATCATGTGTTTATAATTTAATTATTTTAATTTAATAATTTATTCTATGTAATTCTATTGCTACATATTCTGTGAATATTTCAAGCGTCTACTTGTTGCCGTTATCAATATCGAGAAAAAACGACCAAAAAGTCACGTTTGTTGTATGAGACCTCTCTTAAGTATTTATATTTTTCTACTTTTTAATATTTGTTGTTATAACGGCAACAGAAATACTTCATCTGAGAAAATTTCAACTGTCTGTGATTGTTAGGCAGTTTAAATTTTCATGAGGTTCATGAGATACAGTCTGGTGACAGACGGGCTGATCCCCTCTTTATTTTCATTTGAAATTAAAGAAAGAGCAATGTCTATCCCGTAATAATTTTAGTTAGGCGAAACTAACAGCCTGTTTCGGTCTCATGTCTCGCTCAACAAAAAGAACGAGACAACACGAGAGTTTGCAGTGTCAAATGCGACATTGAAGGGCGAAGTCGCGATTTTGCGCGTAAAATTGAAGAGGTGTTTGACAGTTAGTCACTAACCGTTTTGTATTGTCGGGGCTATTAGCCTGTAAGTTATCTCTCGCACCTTACTCTTTGCGTAAGTAAGATAAAGATATTTGTGTAGAATGGGTAAAATATTTATTAATCACATCATAATAGATGTTCAGACAACACCTTGATTTAATAATCAATACAAATGTTTTGATTTAAATAAAATTTGGACAACACAACTACAATAGGCGTGACCACAGGTCCTGCAATTATATTAAATTATTTGATAAAATGACAGTATTTAAATAGAATAAAATATGTATCAATTTTAATTTTGATATTTTTTTAGTTTAACGTACTTTATGATCATTCAAAGCTGGATGGGCAAGTCCATTTTAAAAGTACGAAATTATTAGAAAATGTGTTTACCATTGGATAACCCATTCAATTTCAAGTTACTTTTGTTATGAACACAGTTTCCTAAACGCAATATTTAATATAGCTACCATACAAACTTTACGCGCGACGCATAGAAAATCCGACAGTGTGACGTCACGATTCTGTAGAGAGAGTCCAAAATTGTGATTTTAAAATCATGATGTCACGTGAAGTTTTTAAGATAAATGACAAATTGTCAAATTGTTTATTGTGACAAAAAATACACACATCCAAATTTATATATACATACATCGTTCTATAAAATCTATTCAAATTATGTTTTATAACAAAGTAATTCTTTCACCAATGTTTCAGTTATTGAGTAGCCTTTTGATGGCACATTAAAATAAATAAAAAATGAGTCGACATGCCTATTGTATTATGTTAAACGAAACTATTTTTTATTGTATGTTTTGAATTTTATTTAAGGTTGTTGTGAGGGTGAATTTTAAAATGTAATTTATTTGAATTTCCTTGTGGTATCTGAGAGTATGAAAATAGACTCTAAAATTTTGACAATTTGTGTAGAATACAAACTTGTTTGATTACATCTGTAATGTTCTGTTGTAAACGGACCAAACTATAATAAGCATGTGTATTAGTTCCATTTTATAGGATTAATTACATTCCCATTTAAATGTACCTAGAATAACTCGATGAATAATTTCTAGTTCAAAACAAAAGTTTTTGGGTTTTGGTGGTTTTGTATTTTGTAATGAAATAAAATATTTATATATACTTATAAAAAACAAAACAAAATTCTGTTGTATTAATTTTTAACCCCCAACCAAAAAAAGGGGTGTTATAAGTTTGACGTCGATGTCTGTCTGTCTGTCTGTGTGTGTGTGTGTCTGTCTGTGGCACTGTAGAGCTCAAACGGATGGACCGATTTCGATGCGGTTTTTTTTATTTGAAAGTAAATATCCGTGCGGATGTTCTTAGCTATGTTTGGTTAATATCGATTCAAGATGGCCGCCGCCACAAAATGGCGGACAAAATATTTCTTCACAACCTGCCTCAATATGGGTATCAAATGAAAGGGCTTGACTAGTAAAATACTATACACTATAAAAAAATCAAATCCAAGATGGCCGCCACCACAAAATGGTGAATTATATTTTTTTTTTTCTCTACTACCTCAATATGGGTATCAAACGAAAGGGCTTGATTAGGTAGTAGAATGTTGTAGGTACAGATAACAAATCTGAGGTAGTCGGGGGCTAATCAAAATTTTTAATTTTGTTCTTGTTGTAAGTATAAGTAGTTCACACATCACACATAATCTTCAATTTGGCCGCGACCTGCGAAGTAATTTTAATTGCACTCGGTTTCACAAGTGGCGTCCCAAATTAGGCACTTATTCCCGTTCTTCCAGAGTACCAGAGTCAACCCATCCGGTCTTTTGCCGTCTGATCTGCGTAGGCCCGGGAGCTCAAGTAGGTACGCATGGCGAGCATCTCCTCAATAGCATAAATGAAAAAGTAAACGAAAATGTACAATTAAACAAATGAAATTGTACAATTTTGTGAAGGAGTTTTACTGAAGGCTGTTAACAGCACTGTTAACAGTAGTGCCGTCTGTGACCGAAGTCTCCAAAGCAAAGCGCGTCACTGTCGAGATAGCGGCGCAAGAAGCTAGCACTCGCGGTTGGTGTGTCCTATCGGTGTATTCTACCTACGTGTATGTGGGCGCTGATGCGAATAACTCGATTCAAAGTAGATACGTTTTTTGTAGTTCGGGTGTTATTACGAGTAGAAATAGGGCGTTAATCGCCATACCTACCTTACCCCGACGCGTGATGACCGTGAGAGTGTATCGAGGATACCGAACACTCTCACAAGAAGTGACCTGGACATCTACTCTCTACGAAAAACGTAATTTCGAAATAAACTCCCTACTCCGCTTCTACTTCGATCCGTAGTTTCGTCCGTTAAAATGTTTTAAGTCTACTCTAATTAGAGTGGGCTTAGAACATTTAAACGTCAAACAATGTTCGATCAGACGAAACGAAGTAGAACTGGAGTAGGAAAGTCGCGCGCTTATTTCGAAATGACGTGTTTCGTACAAAGATGTCCTGTGCTCGCACCGGATCGCCAGATGAGTGCCTGAGGGCCCGATGTTGATCATCGGTCTACTGGGGCTTGGCTTGTGTGGGACCTGTGCACCCCACAGGAGGTGATGCAATGGCCCAGGAATAGGTATCATTGCATCTGAAGAGGTGAATAGAGCGGGTCATCTCAGGACTTACTCAGAGGAGAGAGCGCAACACGCACTAAAGGAGGAACAGCGGCTATCGCGCGGAGGGGAACCTGTCAGTGCCATTTAGATGCTCGACAGGGAAAATTTGTGGGAGGTGGGGGTTTCATTCTACGAGACCGGCATCTCATGGAGGGAGACCGATGAGCGACAGAGGTAGGATGGATGCTCTTGCTCTTCGGGGAGAAGCAAGCGGGCACTGGAGTGAGTTAGTCAGGATCGCACCCCGTCTCTACTTGGAGGGCTTGGGTTCTTGGCTTCGAGTCTGGCACCCCTTTTTAGAGATCGGACCTTCCGAGGCGGTGACGCGCCTTTGGTTCCCAGCGCGTCATTGATGCCATATGAGGCCCGCAAGGGCGGCTGCAGTGTCAAAGTGGTGTGGTCAAATGCGGTAGCGGTCCCGCGACTCTTACCCTAAGCCATATCGAACAAACTTGTCGGGGTTTTAGTCAGTCCACTTTTACTGGTGTCGAGTCCGACACACCCACCATGTCTCTTTACCTATAGCATAACACGCAATACCTATGGCAACGCTGCGTAACGTTTTACGCCCGCCAAAAATACCGATATCAATTACCTTCGCGCCAAATTTAATTAAAATTGATCCACACGTTGAAGAAGTTGTTAGGAAACTTATACACTCACTTACATTTTTTTTACCCTTATAATGAAAGTGATACGAAGTTCACCGGGTCAGTTAGTATTCTATAGGTACCTAGGTATATTTCTCCATGAGTTGGGTTATGTGACGAAAAGAAGACATGACTCCCCCTCACTCCGATATCGTTTACGTAAAATTGAAAAATCTCAAAATGTACAAAATATCTAATAGTACCTACAGAAATACATAGGCTATTTTTTACCGCGGAAAAACAACTGGAACGGCAACTACGCGGGTAAAATCGCGGGGCGCTATTAATAAAGTCTTATTTACTCTACATATTGTATTATTATTGGTAGGAGTTATCTACCTACCAAAATTTGAGCTGCGACCTACGAATTATACCTTATTTGCGATTTTTTAAGGTTCTATTGCTACTACTTCACCGCAAATGTGTGATCCTTAAGGCCGCGTTCGCACGGGAGCTTTTTTAACGTCAGTTCTACTTCTGACATAAACAAACACGTCCTACCGCCAACGAATTCGGGGCGCAATGGTGATGCGCCTTTTTTTTTTAACTAATCTATGGCAGCTGTCCGCGAGACGCCTATACTACCGAGCTGACTATTCGGGTTAGCGCCGAGAGCGCAGGGCCCAAAAGGAACCTAGCCTATGTAAAAAACCTATTGATAGATATGCTGGTGCTATAGCATGGGATGATATCTGGGACGCGTTACGCCTGCTAGCACGAGGGCGCCTCAGACGGCTCGGGCTAGTGCCGGGGGACAGAGTGTTTGGCACCTCCTGGTGCCCTAGCGGAGTGGGGGCTGAGACACCCTCGGACGGCATCGGACTGAGTTGGTTGAGTCGGTATCAGACTCGAGTGTTGCGCCGGCGTGCGAATAATAATTCGACGTTCCATACGATAACATTTTTTTTAAACGCCCAGCGCCCAGCGCTCAAAATTCAACACAACGCGATAAGAAAGCGCTGACGTGTGAACAGATACTTGGAAATACGACTGTTCTATTTAAACGGACGTTAAAAAGCTCCCGTGCGAACGAGGCCTTACTTTGAGTATTTAGCCATCCATACATAAATTCTCAAAGTCTATTATAGACCAAAGCCTACTGGACAGAATATCTTGTTTTGAAACATTTGACAAATTATAGTAATGACTTCCAAAACAACGTAAATTTTCGGTGTTTTATAAAAAAACTTAAAATTAATTCAAAAATGAATGAACAAAAAAAGTGAGCTTATTCTTTGCTGATCAAGATATCACATTAATTACTTCTGAATTAAAGCGGGTGTGACAAACTTTGATTTTCTTTCAGACTGTGCAGGCTTTGTTTTCGTAAAACCAGACCCAGCCCAAAGTCGACAGACTGCAGAGATGTTGCAGATATAATTGACGCTCTCACATTCGAAGATGCACGTAAGTTTCACATCATAATCATAGAACAAAACTTGAATTTGTGCCAGACTACATTCTTCTCGGGAAAATAAGCATTTCCAAACAAGTGTGTGTACCTATTTGGTGTAGTATGCGATGTGCTGTGATCAGTTGACAGACGTTCCAATCCAGGGCGTCAACTCAAAATCAGTCCAACTCAGTCTGCCAAAGTTTACTTCAACATGCCAAAGGTCTAAATTGGCACCCAACTCTTGCAGGCAAGGCCTTACAAAAAAAATAAGTAGGTAAGTACTTTTGTCAGTTGGCAAAACAAGTGTTACCTACCTCCTTCCTTCAATCATCGTATTTTTAACCCCCGACCAAAGAAAGGGGTGTTATAAGTTTGACGTCTCTGCTGTCTGTCTGTCTGTGTGTGTGTGTGTGTCTGCGGTGTACGGTGCCACAGCACCGTAGAGCTCAAACGGATGGGCCGATTTCAATGCGGGTTTTTTTATTTGAAAGTTAATATCCGTGCGGATGTTCTTAGCTATGTTTGGTTAATATCGATTCAAGATGGCCGCCTCCACAAAATGGCGGACAAAATATTTCTTCACAACCTACCTTAATATGGGTATCAAATGAAAGGGCTTGACTAGTAGAATGTTGTACAGATAACAAATCCAAGGTAGTCGGGGGTTAATCAAAATTTTTAATTTTGTTCTTGTTAAATAGGAGGTAAATATGAGAGTCGTTATCGTCGGAAGTTGTATTCGTAAATCCTCCGAATTTTACCAAGTTCCCTCGCTTACAGTCATTACCGCACACTTGTCTGCATCGAATCATCTTGATGGCTTTACCACAGATGAGAAAATAGTTATGGCTTTATTACAAACTTCCGTGGTCTTTTGTATCTCCAAATCTTGGCGTTTCGGTGCAAAAAAGTTTGAGGTCATCCATGTGTAACATATAGGAAAATCTCGTCCCTGTATTAAGCCGATAGCCTGAATGCAAAGCATGAGAGGGTGAGAGGCCTTAGCCGAACCACAGTGAACTCAAAGGGTGACAAACCCTGAAAATAGGTACTCTTTTTCTATCGTTATCACGTTCTTCGACTCACCTATACCATTTGATTGACGAATGTAACTGTACCTGTTTGGAACTATAACCCATTGCCTCATGTACCTGCTTAGAAAAGATTTTAGGGTTCGATCGGTTTTATACAATTCAAAAATCTTCGCCACGAAACCACGAGTCATAATCCTTCTTATAGTCAAAACAAGCAGTGGAAGGAACTCCCTTGTTTTGTTGGACCTTTTGGTTAATTTTGGTCGTATCCTCGTATCAATGTTGTACCTATATAGTATAGTAAGTACCTATCCAGGCTCGGTCCCAGCCTCGAATTTTTGAGAGGGTCACTAGTACGCAGCCTCAGTAAAAAGAATTTACTAGTAGCGCCCTGCGATTTTACCCACGTATTTGCCGTTCCACTTGTTTTCCCGCGTTAGAAAATAATCTATGTAGTATTAGGTGTTCAGGCCCCGATACCTATGTATATTATTAGATATTGTAATATTTATGAGTATTTTGTTACAGTTGCAAGAAGATCAAAACGGACAAGGCCTCCGAAATTTAAAACGAAACCGTTTAAGCCGCGTCATTACAAAGACACTTGCGTACCCATGACACCTTCTATGCACACTAGGTTAATTTTCTTATTAATTAATATTTTTAAATTTGAGATAATACGTTATTCTGTTGATAATTAAAAACTAATTAATATTTTAGGTTGCGCTACATTGGCCATTGTGCAAGAGAACCACCACAAAAGATCCCAAACAAATGTGCACGTACGTGCAGGTAAATAGATATCTGTTTCTTATTAACATAATTATTAATTATAGATAGCGTCCTATGTGATAAGGCAACCAATTAAAACGCTACAGTATACTTTCAAAATTAAGTAAATGAGCCATTTTCAGAATAAGAAATAGTTCCCATCTACGTACCTACCTACTAGATTGTTTCTAGTAGTCTGTTGTTCTACTTGGTTTCTTTTAGTACTTACTAAATTACCATACGAAAACATATATCTAGCCCATTTTTTATCTTTATTTTAGTTCTAGGCACAGATATCGCACAACATTTTAAATATAGTCCTTGAAATATCACTCGTAGGTGCACACAGGACACTTTGTGGTTTGGGGGTATTTAGTCCCTGTCTGGTAATGTTATTCTGAACATTACTTTCCCGCCACTAAAAGCAATATATAAAGAAGGTAATTTACCAACGCCTAAGCTTTTTTGAGTATTATCCAATGCTTGTATCGGCTCATGTACTCCACCAGGGTTGCCAACCGTAGAAGAAATTCCCTCATACATATACAGCTAAATATCTTGTATTTAAGGGCGTGTGGGCCGTAATTTTGAATTTTTAAAACAACTTTAAGACCTTTAAAATAGTGTATTAAACTCTGAAAAAAATATATGTATTAGTTAGGGATCTAATCTAGTGCAATTCGCAGTCTATAACACGATTTAATGAATTTTACTTAATAGAAAAAAATGCCAAAGTTACCCCTTTTCAAAAAGGTTTTTCAAGTTTATGGCTAAACTAATGATTTTTTTTATTAATTTTTTGTACTCAACGAAAGCCACTAAAAAGTTATAGATGCATTCGCAGAGTTTGACTTGATAAAAAGTATCAGTTATTCACTATGTTTTAATATCTACCATATATATAGCGCGCCGTTCGGCAGGCCTGATCAGTCGCGTTTCGGCGCTCACGGACGACGGGCCTGTGCTTGATTTTGCAATTTTGACAACCAATAAATTATAAATATTACGATCATAGTGCCACAGTATAACAATATCAGTAGGTATTACTAGTGAAGCACGCTATGATCTTGATTTTTGATACCGTTTTCATTGGAATTGCAAATAGACGCTGGTACTAATTAGTACGCTGTTTAATTTATTTTGTAGACCAAGGAGAGTCTCAAAAAACTGACGTCGATAACACATCAGTAAAAAATTCAATGCGGATGCAATGGAAAATAGATAAGTATCGGTAAAATATTCGTCCGTCAAATCAGAGTAAATCCCCTGCGTAAATCCCCTAATATAAATGCAAGTTAGGTATCATAAATGATACCTAACTTGCATTTATATGCCATTTAGGTAAATTCTTTGGTAGTAAAGTACTTAGTACTTGGAAGAAAAGTCCTCACATCCAGATTTGTGTATCCAGATGTAACAAAATCAGGAAAAAATATTCCCTTTTACTTTTATTTCCACATATCTTCCAAACGGCTGGATGGATTTTGGTAACTAAGATATTCTAAGACTAGTCTCATTCGCCAAAGTGTCCTTAGATAGTAGGTAATATTTTTTACGTGTAGTTTTTTTTTGTAGTCGGGGTTTTTAAATTTAAGTTATTCTATCATATTGCTCGTTGCTCGAATAAACAGCACCGTTCATCATCATGATTGAAGAGTTGAACGAAGAGTTTGGTCTCCACTTTTGTAATAAGAACAACTAAGCTGTGAAACGCATTGCCAGAGTGGGTTTTGTCGAAGGTTCGAACCTTGGGGTTACGAGGTACAATGTGTTTGTTTCTATTAGAGAATCAAGTTCCATCGTAGACCACATCATTTTCATCCACTATTATCGGCATCATCGCAACCGTATCATTAAATGGGTTATAAATCGTAAACGGTAAGTTTTACAAAAAAAGTTTACTAGCAACAAAAGATGCAAAATTTATTTTCTACAATTATTGTCAATATATATAGTTTCCAAAATATCGGCTAAAACAGTTTTTTTTTCAATTGGCGTTTGAAGCTTTACCTGGATCTGTGAGCATTTTGTAATATTATGCTCAGTAAGTGATCTTTACCTCATAGAAAAAAATTGGTTTAGAAATTTAGTGCAAAGTTGACCAAAAAACCTTCTATTTTTATTGGCCTTTCATTACGTTTCAGCACATTTTTTAGAATTTTTGACGAACTTGTGAATTATTAGGAAACATTTTAAAAAGATGCATGAAATTGGAAAAGCCGTTCTCAACTTATAGTGTGACCAAAAAAGAAAAGGTGGAGTTTTGTATACCTACGAGTATAGATAAATTTAATATTTCTTCGTTTATATAGCAACAATACTCTTATCATAAACAAACAAACATAAACAAATCTTGAACAAAAAATGAGTTTAAATTACATAGTCCAATATTTTAATGTTATTTCTGCACTGTGGCACCGATTCCGCGGTCGGTGACGGTCGCGAGAAGAAGACAGCGTTAAATGCCTACTTTGACAGTATTACCTGGCCTTAAGCTTCATATCTCGTACATTGAGACAATTGAGGAATTTTCAGGATGCAAACACGTCTGCCAATGTTCCGTTTCGTTAAGATTTCTCTAACAAAATGAAATTGAGGATCAGACCTTACCTACATCAGATTTTTGACTGGGTATATTTTATTTTGCATAGGTATGCATTAGGATTATATAAATATGCAAATTTTCACCCTAAGAACGCCCCATTAAGATGAAGCCATATTCTAACAAACTGCGCGTTGAAGAAAAACTTTTTGATATTTTTAGACTTGGTATGGACTACGAGTCATCCTCTGAGGAAGGAATTGATCTCATGCAACAGCAAAGTTCAACTAAGAAATATCGGAAGAGAGTGAGGTACTATGACCTGCTGCCTGGCGACATAATGCTTCCAACTCCAGTACCCATCGTAAAACACACTTCATCCGACAAGTCTATATTACACGTAAGTAAATTTTTCGGTACTTACACTGACAGTGCAACCAGTCCATATGTTTTAAGTCGCTCAGCAATCAATGGAAAAGGCTCTAGGTTTCTCTGAGGGATTGCACAAATATTCTGAAGGTAATACCAAAATGTTAGACTTTATAATTTGACAAATTTAGATCGATATTTCATAGGTACACTTTTAGTACCGTGTATCTGTCAAAGCCAGGATGACCCAAACTTCATAATGGTCCATCGTTCTTACCTGTGTTGGGAGCCTGCGCTGAGATCTGGGGTTCTGGGGGTTCACGGGCCCTTAGTCCATAAAGTCACCCATATAGCTCAGTACCTACATCAGCAAACCGAAGTGATAGTGGGCCGGGCATATCTGTCGAAGACCTGATAACCACTGTGTTAGAAGAGTTCCGGAGACCGCCTTAAACGAATCGGCCACGAATCAGAAGTAGGTACTGCAGGGACTGAATGATGTGACGATATATGGAAGCCAGCGCAAGGCAAGGCAAGGCGAGTATTATGGGAAGCAATGGATGATATAGGTAATGTGGACGATAATATTTTTCGTGAAAATAGCAGAGCGGAAATCGTCCGGTCCGTGGTCTGAGCGAGAATTCTTGAACTCTATTTCGTCTAACGCTCCGTTCTGTCAGTAGAACTCCTGACGAACAAATTGACGTACCGTTCTCGTTTGCTGGATATGCTTTCAATGAAGAGGTTAATTGCTCAATATCTATCTATTCTAGGTATATGTTTGCCTTACGTTACAGGTTGGAAGCCCTAAAACTAGTGGCGAAGAGATACGAGCGCAAAGAGCATCAGTTAAACCCGGAGAATTGAGGCCCCCTCTACCCGCCAAGTCTGGCGTTGAGTATGTTTTTTGAACACTATATATTTATTGCAGGAACATGCTAAAAAAACGGAGTACCTATATGATCGAGCCTTCTAATAATTATACCAAGTCTCATTTCTTTTTAAATTAATTGAATTTGCGATTAAATTTTAACTTTACGTTCATAGATAGTTTCGCTGATGACTGACCCTGATGTTCATAGTTAGACCTAGGTACTTAGTTTTTCTGCAAACATGATAGAACAAAACTGTTATATTTCCTACATGCAGTAGGTAAGTATTATAGATTAATTTTAAAAGTAGTTGATTCGAAATTTGACCGCTTACATCATAGTCATAGACTAAAATTTAATACTTACTTAGTTCAGAATGAATTCTCTTAGCCAGTCTTTGTTTCTAACAAATCTTCCTGAAGTCTTTTTTTTTATTCTCATAATGTAGTATGATGGAACGAAGAAAACATGAGCCTGATGGTAAGCAACATGACCGCAATGTGCTCGTTACCCAGTGATATAAGATATAAGTAAATATAAATATTTATCTCTTTATGGCTAAAAGCGAAACAACTAGTAGGTTAAGTAGGTAGCGAGTGTAGCGACTAATCGTCACTATACGAAAGTGTGACTTGGATTTCATGTTTTATTTTGTACATACTTTATGTATGTAGGTAGCTTGTCCGTATTCACTATTGTTTTTTAAATTTTACAACTACTTATTTTTTTGCCAAATTAATAGGGGTAATTTTTTTTCAGTTTGTTCAAACCTCACAGCGGGCTGCTAATAAATAGAGACATTGAGTATGTACCCGATGTGGTACATGTTCCGGGACCGAAAATACTACCCGGGTAAACGTACTAAATGTGATATAATTGTTATTAAGTAATTAGGAGGAGATTAGGACTAGTGCTGTGCTTTATTAATAATATTGAATAATATTGATTTAGGTATTACCTTAAGTGGACTAGTCGTGTGCCAAACGTGGCAATCAAATGGAAATATCTATATGTTTCTTTCTTTTCGTCTACCTAACCTACATCATCTCTTTTAGTTCAAAAGTTCAGTTTAGTTCCGTTGTTGCAAGTTGAAGTAGTCCATTTGAAGGATTCATTCCTTTCTTTACACACGACCAAATTGTGAACAAAGTACTTAATTGTAAAAAAAATCACAAGACACTAACTACGTAGCCCCAAATTAGCGACAAAACTTTTGTTACATTTGAACCGGATTGTTGAAACCCTACCTGCAATCCATAGTAATTCGAGTCATATTATCTATTCTATGTTTGAGTGTAATTAATTAACGCGACAAAATCTGCTTAGGTTCCTACTTAGGTACTCTGCGATCTAGTTATGATGGTTTTATCCCAGAGTCTTGTAAGTCATAAACATGTCATTAAATAGCTTTTTTTGTTTCCCAGAGATCCAAGTTTGCCGTGTTACAAAGGAGGGTAAGACGTACCTACATATTTATTTTATGGACCATTTAGATTAGGGTTATAAATTTTACCATTCATTAAATTTCACTAAAGTTTTATTACAGAGTCAATTCATTGTTCATATCAAGGGGGAAAAATACAAAATTAATGCCTACCTATTTATATTTTTTGCTATTTCGTGATTTTTATTATTTGTCCGTTTCTGGCTTCAAAGTTTTTAGTAGGTAAGTGAGTATGTTATAGTAAGTTTGGAGGATATTTACTATAAGAAGACACTTTCAAGTAGGTATGGTACTCGTATAAGTAAGTATAGTTAGTATCTAAGTTAAGGCCTCCATTTTGGGTTAGCCCAATGTTCAGTTAGCAGTTGATGCCATGTTACCATATTTAAGCCCCGTAAAAAAATACATTTGGCATTATTAACCGCTTGATATACTTTGGATTTGTTTTTTTTTTGTAAAAACCTGAAGAATGTGTGTAAAGTAGGAAAAGTGGATTTACTCACATAAGAATTGTATGATCAGGACATAATATTAATGTTTACAGTATTCTTTTTTTATGTCTTTTTAGAGTGGGCAGAGCCTTTATTAACAAAACTCAGTAACAGTATTCTTACATTATACAATGTGATGTTTTCGTTATAACTAAGATTCTGTACCTACCTGCCCTGGTTCACAACACAATCGGATTGATCTCGAGCCGGAATCAACCTCTCGTCTTTGTCTTATCCGTTTAGAATGACAGACTAGGATTGTTATTCCGTGCCGGAATCGTTCCGAATCCGTTGTGATGATCGGCCCCTGATAACGCCTCACTTGGTGGAAACGATTTCTATTTTTGGAGCAAAGCATCAAAATGATAATATGAATGTTTGGAAAACAAATTATTTTTATAAAGGCACATTTATAATGTTATTTTGTGCTATCGAGTTGATTTAATAATGTTTAAATTAATATTTCTAAAACAAATTACAGGCCTTGTAGAAGGAAGAAATGCAAGGGACGTAGATCAGACAAACCGATGACGAAGTAAGTCGATTTGTTTTCTATAGATATATATTTATTGTGTAAAGGTTAGACATACAATCTGGCACTTAAAAATGATATCAATAGAATATGTCGTTCGAAAAGTGAATTAGTCGGGAGTGATCTTAGCTAAGCTTATCTTAGCTATTTTTGATCAAATCGTATCCCAAGTTCGTCAATCCGTATCAAAGTTTTCAGCTCCTTGGGCTGTTTGGGCAGCTGGGTATTTGTTTTACTTTCAACATACGTGTCACCTAAAATGTGAAACAATTGTTAAATTAAAAAGGCACTACTTAGAAAAAGTTTTTGTAATTTCTAGAAAACAAAGAAGGATAGCTTCTTTAAGAAAGAGAAGACAAGAGAGACAGGCAATGCTTAGACAACGAAGGTAAGTAGTAACTCACAATTTTGACCCATACCTAGACCTCTTAGAATTGTTTATAGCTTTGATATTTTTATTATAGCTTTTATTTTGTTCCAAATTAAAGAGATCAAAGGTATTAGCCAATTTTGCTTATAAGTACTAACATACATACATTGCATTACACTACATACGTTGCATTGACACGTTGATCATTTAGCCAACGCAGCCAGTCCTAGTTTATCGCAGATTCTGAGTTAATATACCAAGATATTTATTTTGTAAATACTACACTAGTATTATTATTCAAGAAAAGTAGGAACCTGGGGAAGCATCACACATTTGCCAGTTATGTTGCGGGCCAGCAGCAATGTCCAAACATCATTGTGTTCCACTTTGAAAAGTAATGATTCCAGAGAAATTATTGGGTACATAAACAAATTGTCTATTATATCTGACTGACGAGCGCAGTGCAGTGCTATGTAATGATTATGACTCTTCATGTTCCAATAGTTGCGGGACACTTTGATGTTATGGGAAGACATGTTGTTTACCATCCATACATGTCGTGGCTGTCACACTATAGCTCTATACTATAAAAGGGTTATTTACGTGGTGGATCCCTATTTTGTTTCGAGCGGGTTATACCCGTGATTATAATGCTTGAAATTACATTGTAATATCGGGGCCTCCTTTCCGCTTATAACCGCGGCGGTATACATAAATTAATAATATGTACTAGTGTAGTGAAGAATCCCACGTATTATTAATACTAGCTAGATATTAGTATTTATTAGATATTAGAACTAGCTAGTGTTCCCGCAAACTTAAAACTGTTAGTGTTGCGAAAATACAGCGATATTTTATTTGATTTAGATTGTCGCAATCACAAGCCGATCTGCCGTACACAAACTTGGGTGTAACCGATGGTAAGCCACGAGCGAGAGGCACGCAGAAACATATCAAGGATGACGGCTCTGTATGCGGCCTCGACGAGATACCGAGGCCAGAACATGTTAGTTTATTTAACTACGTACAAAAAAATTGTAGTCAACTTTTAAATAGATTTGTAAGCAAAATCCAATGTAAGTCAAGGGTCATATTCCGTCGCGTGAATTCTGGACCATTGTCGAATAGGTATTCACTAGAGGCTCGCGGAACACGGGAATCAGTAGAGAGATCTCATCAAATCAGCCCTTTTAACTTGGGCTTTGCTATTGCTGTCTCTATAACTTCAAACGCAAAGAAAAAAGAGAGCTAGCAGGGCTTGGTTATGTCCTTTCTTACGAGGAGAACAGGACGACATTGCAGTGATATCAATTCATCTTTCTCCGACGTTACGGCAATCTAATTTTGTTTTGTGGACGAGCCTACCGTTCCTTTATTGACTTTTTTTGCCAGCAAAAGAGCCTTAAATTTCATACCGCTTAAATCGTATTCTGTCATAGACCTCTTAGTTTTTGTATTAACATTATCAACCCGCTATCTCGTTGACGTAAGCAAGAGTAACTAAATTAATAAGAAAGATTTTTTAGCACACATCGATTTCTTCTATGTATGTAGGTTTCTTAGATTGCATCATCGCTCTACATCAGAGAGCTGATTCACAACGCAGTCAAAACGATTTCGGCACAGAATAACAATGCTGGTCTCTGTCATTCTAAACGGATTAGACAAGGACAGAGATGTTTGATTCCGTTTCGAGATCAATCCGAATGCGTTGTGAGTTGTGAATCAGGGTACAGGTGCGATGACGACAACATTTTGTTTAAAAAGTTATGAGATTGCTTTTAGAGAAATTGTTAATAGACTTCTCTGTTTAACGTCTTCCTTATTATTAGTTTTCGTACAAAGGTCACTATAGTTTTCTTTCTATCTAAATATTACAGGCTCATATTCCGGCGAACCTGAAAAGAGGCACATTTCAGACGCATTCATTGACCGTCCTACCTTGTGCGAAAGATCCAAAACGAGCGATACACTACGGAATTTTAAAAGGATCTTTCAATATGTACGATAACAAATACGGTAAATTACAAATGTTACTCCTCAGTTTTATTGTATTAATTAGTTTTCCTAAGTTTTGCTGCTCTGGAACCTTACTGTGAAAACTAGTGGTTGTGAGTAATTTTTGATTAGTGAAACAGTCACCGATCATACTCGTATCACGTGTGATACGAGTATGATCGGTGAGTGAACCAAACTTCACTTCTTTAAAGTTTCAGCCTCTTTTGACAGTCTTTTTTAGGAGCACGCCATACAAGATCATCAGCTATCCCCTTGATTAATATTTCTAGTATCATCATTTTCAGCCCTTTATCGCTCACTGCTGTGCAGAGGCGTCTCTTTGTGTAAGACACTTGTCCTGTGCTAGTCTCATTCAAGCCTGACCCGCGATTTTTCCAATTTTTTGTTTCGCTTGCAATCTGTTGCCCATGAATCTTTAAACGCTTGAATCCTACCATCACTCCGTCTGGCATCGTGTGCAACCCAATTCTACTTAAACGGAGTCCTTGTTTTTCCGACGTCTCGCAACTTCCTCCGACGTTAAAATTCAGTATTTCTCACTTTCACACGGCGCTTCTATTATAGATACACTATATTCATTCTATATAACATAAAACACCATTGCAACTTAAAAAACCTCTGAAACCATTCCAGGTATTTGAAGTATTTTTCCTTTTATTTTAGGTCCAAAGTCAAGAGGCCGTCAAGCGCTTACAATGAGCGTGATGGCATACTGCCTTGCTTTCCACTACCACCCCAAGCAATGGACCATGAAGCTGGTTGACAACTTGGTCGACGCTGGAGACCAGTGGTTTGTATCCAACATCCATACAATTAAAAAAACATAAGCTGCCTGTGTGAATGTCGGAATAACAGCATGGGAAATTGATTGTGTGTATGTGATTACTAAGTATATTTATGACTACCGATATATTGTTGTATATCTCCCTGAACAGAGTAATCTCGAACCGACTAAACCCATATAATAATGGGGCATATTTGATTCGAAAATTTTATTAGTAAACATTTAAATGTTTAAAGAGATGAATAAAAAAATGGTCAAATTATTTGTTTAAAAGAACACAAATATTGCTTCAGGTACTTGCAATGTCTGGACAAAGTTCACGATCATTCCGCTTATCAAGGTATTTGTGAAGTGCTTCCATTTGGGAAGAAGCAGACTTTAGTTCTGAACGGAAAGAAAATGCAAGTACTACTGGCGGAGCCTGATATCGTCGGGTATACTATGTCCCGAGACCCTACTATTTATAATCTCTGCAGGGGTTTGAAGGCTTTCTTCAAAGACAATAGAGCTGGGATACTTTTATCGAGGTAAGTAGGCCTACTTATGCACGAATACTACTAATGCCTATTACGGCGGTAGGGAGAATTAGAACTGTAACAGGTAGCTATAATTCATTTAAAAATGATGTGTAGTTCTAATGTCGTATTTTCTGTCGTTTTTCTGAAAAACATTTATTTTTCTGTTTAATTGAGTTTGATTGCTATTGTGTTCTCAAAACTATTTGGGAGAAAATATATACTTACTGTTGCCTATGCCGCTCTGTCTCATGATTGACTTCAGCTAAAACTGTGTTTTACTCTGCTTAGAGAAACAATTATTTCAGAGTTTTGAAAGTAGTGATATGGCGAGACAAGGTCTGCTACTACGTATTCGACCCCGCGGGCCGTGACTCGCGTGCTTTCTCCAATTACAACAATGGCACTTCTGCTCTTATGAACGTGAAAGACATCGAATCGGTCGCAGAAGTGGTCCTGGCGAGAACGATACTCGAAGATCAAAAATTCGTCCTCGCCCCGGTAAAAGTCCTCAGAATGATCGATGAAAAAGCGGACGAAGACTTCGAATCAGATAAAGAGCTCACGCAAGCTGAAAAGGCTATGATGGGCTACAGAATATTGAACGAAAATTGCGCTATAGTGAACGCCAATATGCATTTAGGAGATCGCTGCTTCGAGGAAGCCAAGTTCCGACAAGCGCTACCGGTAGCCGTCGCAGCAATGACTTACGCGAAAATTTCCCCCCCAAACACGTGGTTCACTAAAACGTTAGACAAAGTATTACGCCTCGGCAACAAACTTTACATGGAATGTGTGAATCCAAAAGTCATGATCGACGTATCTATAGATAACATTCCCAACGAAATTATTATAGGCCCTTACGCATGTGAAATCATTATATATAGAGAAAGAGTTAAAGGTCAACTGTTTACGACTAAGGAATGCTTGCTGAATATTAGGTCTGGCTTAGAAGAATTCTTTAGCCACGAATACAATAGTGGTATATTGGAGTTCAACAGTTACTCTTTGGGTATATGGAGACAAAAAGATATGTACTACCTATTCGACCCTTACCCTCGGACGAATGACGGACAGAGGACGGTGAAGACCGGAAGAGCTTGTTGTTGGATGCTTCTAAATACAGATACAATGACAGATGTGTTCATCAAAAACTGGGACTATCTGCCGACCACGACGCAATTCTATATTCACGCCTTTAAAGTGCTTAAGTTGAAGAAAAGGCAACGAAAGGTAACTTCAGCACGTGATTTATATGATGCTCGTAACTTTGTAGGAATTTATGATTTAAATGGTAATTGGGGGTCTTCAACATGGGTTTTAATTTGCAGACACAAATAGTTTGCACTCTTAGTGACGAGCAGTTACCTGGAAATATAGGCAAGTTCTCTCGAAAGGAGCTACCTATGAACCAAGCTCAGGGGGACGGCAAGGATGTCATTTACCAGGATATTCTGCCTGACAACAGTTTGAAAGCCAGGCCGCCAGCCGTTAGTATTATAATTTAACTGTAGTTGTTGTTAAAAAAAGGAAAGTTATTTGATATCACTTCAATTTTATTCGAATTCAAGCTGAAGCGTAATCTTGTTTGAGATGTAAAATGGCAAAGTTTTGCCAAAACTGGAGGTGATTTCAGCGCTGCTGATTCGTAGGTCAATCCCCCCATCTCTCCCTTCAGTACCAAGGATTAAGATGGCATTTACATCGGCGCCGCTGCCTCAATAATTATCGAACATATATAAACTCTTTATTGCACTTAAATTACAAAAATAACATAAATACAGAAAAACCTTAAAACAAAGTAGCAATCAGGTTGAAACTGTCAGATATTTTGATGTCTTAAAATTGTCACCCTTATTATCAACTGGGTATCAATTTGTATTCTCTTTGCTGGATATCATAAATCATGCTGACCAGGATTATTCACACATCAGAACCACAACAGACATCGATATGAACTAAACTTTCATCAAATAATTTAGTGTCCAAGAGGCCGTTTATAAAATGTGTCATTAACCACGATCTTGCAACTTCGGTTGCTTTAAAGCAATATGAAGGTTAACCATAAGCCTAATATGTACCTATTCCAAAATAAATTTCAGAATCAAGTTGACGAAGAACAAATGGGCGATATTGTTTCTTTAGTAGATAGTATTCAAGAAGATTATCTACCGCCCATACCTTTGCGGTACAAAAATATGGCACCAGAGCCATTGGAACCAAAAGCCCGTGAGTTAGATCATAAACTTAATCAAATTAAACATAAAACGTCGGAGCCTTACAGTAATTACATAATTATGACGTTTTTTTTATAAGTGCTTGGCTGAATCTTCTTCCATCTCTTTCTCTGTCTCACAGATTCACTCTCTCATTCACAGACGCGCACTATTTTGACCGACACGACAGTACGATATGGTACCAACCTCACGCAAAATGGGTTGTTACCGTCTCATAGCGATGTCTCACTCCACCGAGCGCGCTCATTGGTTATGTTAAATAGCATTTTCCTGTACCTAACAGATTTCCGTCCCCTTTTTATGAAATCACTCCCACATTAATATACAGAAACCGAGAGGAAAGATGTTACACATTAATAACAAATGTATGAATGCATACGCGTTTTTGAAAATTTTTCTTTGCAGCTTTGTTCACGAAAACAAGTTTGCAGTGGCCAAAATTCTTCTTCTTTAGGTCATGAACGTCTTCTAACCCTTGTTCGGCGACAGCTGTTTTTTTACGCAAACCTGTGCGTTTGTACTTTTCCAAAATTAAAAAGTTAGGTTTTTGTTGCGTTCAACGCACTAATTTTGGGAAGGATCAAGGAAAAGATTATACCCACCTACAATATAAGACATATTTCAAGGCCATATTGTGTGATCCGCCAACCGTACCTGCTTGGCCAGCCTGGTGGATTATAGCCACGGCTGTCCCCTTGTGAGAGAAGGCCCTGCGTCCTATCCGTGGAAATATAAAGTAGTGTTCTGCTCATGCTTATATTCGATAACCAAATAATTTAACCATCATTCATAGACATGAACTATGGCGTTATTTACCTAACATTTCATTCGGTTGATAGCTAATAATAGACATGATGACAAAAAAATAATTAGTCCGTCAGTAAGATTATTAAAAACGATTGCACACGTATTTATTATTTTGTTTCACAAACAAAGCATGACGAAGATTGAGTGTTAAGAAGTTTCGAGTGACGTCACTACATTGTATGATTTTTAAGAAGACTTGCTGTCACAACCCCCCCCCCCCCCTACTTCGATAATTTGATGAGCTTTACCTATCTTTGTCGATTTTTAATAATTTGATGAAACAAAAAATACGTGTCCCATATTTTTGCATAATCTATACCGAACGGACTAATACGAGTAAGGCTAAGAACTCATGGAGCGGTTTCCAACCGCGCGTGGGCGCGGGCCTGCAGCTTCTGTAGAATGCAGATTTATGTGTAAAAATTTAAATCAAAACTCACGAGGCGGTTTACGCACTGCCACGCGGCTCCCGCGCGGTCGCCGCCCGCACGTCACCCGCCACGTTCGCGGGCGAAAATCTCACCCGCGGCGGCTGCGAAACCGCCAAAATCAGCGAGCAGTCTCGTGAGTTTAGAAATAAAACCATTACCCGTCGCGGTACGCGCCCGCGAGCGGGCGCGGTTGGAAACCGCTTAATGGTATATTTTGGATCCATCCCAGTTAAAATATATTGTGTCACCGTAAAAACACCGTCCCTTTACAATATAACGACGTTAGATTATAATCTGACGGTGTTTACAATTACATTGCAAATACATTAGAGTAACGTTTACGGGGTCAGCTAGTTACATAATAAGGTGTGGTGCAGTGAACCTGGACTCGCCGACGGTGTCGGTGACGCAGGTGGTGCCGCCGTGGCCCAAGCCACGGGACAAGGCCCACGAGTTGCCCGAGCCTGACCCTGACCCAGAGCCCACGCCGCCCCCCACGCCTCCCCCGCCACCGGTTACTATAATACTAATATTGTTATCTTGCTTACGCGCCTCGTTTTGTAACTCGCGACTTTTTTATAGGTACATTTGTATAGGTATAGTACGTTTAGAATGACGGGACGAACAGAACATGCTTCTGATGATAAATAACACGCCTGCCCATAACGACTCAGTGTCACGCAGCTATTGGAACATGAAATGTCCAAACCATGAGAGCTGTTTCAGATTAGTAATTCTCTCGTTAGTACCAACCTACCAACATGGATTCTGACGAAGAAACATTCCTTAGAAGAAGCGTAGCAACACATGAACGCTCGTACGAGTTGCGCGTGTGGCAAAAGATGCGTTTGTACGCACCTACATGCGCTTCCAAAAAACGAGCAAGAGGCTGCGTTTCCATCAGAGATGTGCGAGGAAAATGTGTCGTGTGAGGATGTCTAGCTGTGCTGTAAAAATGTGTGGAGGCTTCCACCAAAGCTGTGCGAGGAAAATGTGTCGAACGAGGATGTGTAACGGAGCTGTGAATAATGTGTGGTGCGAGAATGAACTCGTGTTTCTTCTGCTTGCATTTCTTCATCGCAAACGGTTAAATATAAAAGTATTTTCATTTTCCAATTATCCATTTCTATTTTGCGCACTTCCACCTACTTCCAATAGACTCCGTCTAGGAATTGGTTGGTACGGTATGTCGCAAACCTCGCAACACATCACTTGCAACACATTCCTTGCAACACATTCCTCGCACGCATCCCTCGCACATATCCCTCGCTTGTTTTGTATGCGCAAAAATCTAGCTCCGCTGAGCCATTTCCCCCCAGAGCTGCGCTGACTGAACCGAGGTAAATGAAGCGATACTATTGGTTCTTTCCTACCTAGGTTCTATGCTTACCTAGGTCAAATCCTCCAATTAGGAGGCGCGAACTTCGAGAAGGAAGTGGATAGGAGAATTCGGCTAGGCTGGGCGTTTGGGAAACTTCGTCAGATTTTCTCAGCGTCCATTCCGCAGTGCCTGAAAACTAAAGTCTTCGATCAGTGTGTCCTGCCCTCCTGCCTGTACTTACATACGGAGCCGAAACGTAGACACTAACAGTGAAACTGGTCCATCGATTTAAAGTTACACACCGAGCTATGGAGCGAGCTATGCTCGGTGTCTCTTTGAAGGATAAAATCAGAAATGAGATTATCCGACAAAGAACTAAGGTGACTGACATAGCTCAGCGAATAAGTAAGCTGAAGTGGCAATGGGCCGGTCACATCTGTAGAAGAACCGATAACCGCTGGAGTAGACGTGTTCTGGAGTAGAGACCGCGTACTGTCAAACGTAGAGTGGGGCACCCTGCAGCCAGGTGGAGCGACGACTTACGAAAGGCGGCTGGCAGCAAGTGGATGCGAACAGCAGAAGATCGTGCCATGTGGCGATCCATAGGAGAGGCCTAGGTCCAACAGTGGATGACTATTAGATAGGCTGATGATGATGATATTGGTTCTTTACAAATACATCCCTCGCTACGCATCCTCGGACATCTCTGGTGGAAACGCAGCCTAAGTGCGCGTATGAAATGCTAGTCTGTAAACGCTCTTAGCTAGCTCCTGCACTACGCTCGTCACCCAGGTATAAAAGCTGATTTATCTTTATGCACTATATTTTCTCTGGAAACATTACCCTTCAAACCAAAACAGGGTTGTTTTGGTTCACGCATTACTGCTTGGCGGTAGAATAGCTGGCAAAGGAGTGGTACTTATTCAGACAGACTCTGCAAATAGTCCACCACCACTGCAACAGCTAAGTAATGGTTTTTCTCGATACAATGGGGCCAAGGCGGAAATTTACAACTTAGAAATTTGTACTCTAGATTATCATTACATGTAGAAGCACATTAACTTCCCTATTGTAATAAATAAAACTAAAATATTATAATCGTAATTCCAGCCTCCAGAGGGCGGTGAAGAAGAGGTAAGTTACTTCAATTTATTTGAATTAGGTATATATGTAGAATTGTAGATTTAATTTTTTACTCTCATTTAATACAAAAATAAAAGGTAGATATATAAATATATATCTCAACTAATACACACTTATCTAAAAGGTTTTGCCAGGCAAAAAAAATCCAATGCCGTTGCTTGGGGGGTCTAACTGAACATTAAGACGTAACATTAAGATAATTTGTGTGATTCTTGGTAGTGAAGTACTCGTAAATACAGTGTAAATTTTGTACATTATTATCAAATACAACACAATATAAAATGGATAATAACAGTTATTCAAATATAGCAAGAAGAAGAGGCTGAAGAAGAAGAAGACGAGGAGACGATCGCGCGGAAGAAGGAAGAAGCAGAGAGGAAGAAAGCTGAAGAAGAAGAGGCTCGCAGGAAGGCGGAGGAACTTCCGCCGGCCATGCCGCCGCCGCCGCCGTCGCCCTCGCCCTCGGAGCCTGAAGTACCGGTAACATAAACTGACTGTGTCTGGACAACAATTCCCACTAGTCAGTCAGTTACTGGTCAAGCGCCCTATGCAAATATTTTGAGGACGCGTTCCGCGAGGTGTATTAAAATCAGGGACTTCCAAACTTATTCAGTTCACTTAGTGCATGGGGAAGGCATCGATTTGGTTTATATCGATGTGGGAAGTCACGATTTCAGCGCCGATAGTACCTAAGTAAGGGTACTTATGAGGTAGGGACCTCATGTCACTATTGATGTCGCTGTGATAGAAAAAAAACACGAGATACGCTTCCCTTGCGACTGGATGACTAATGTTTTCCTACCATTGGCTTTTTTCATATTTTCAGCTCGCCCCGCCCCAACCGACCGAGGAAGAAGAGGTCCAAACGCTACCGGCGGTGAACGTAGACCGTCGAGTCTTGTTGACAGAAGACGCACGAGCCCGGTTCAAACTGCGACAATTACGTAAAAAGATGACACCACCACTCAACGAGTACCATGTCGGCGTCACCGCCTCCGAAGAACTTGCGAAGCCGAACAACTTTAAACTCCTACCCGATGGGACACAGATGATTCGAGGATCATCAGCCATCAACGGCGAGAGTACGACAGACAAACTCCCATTTGCTGCGATTATGGCGATCGTGACGTCATACAAGTATACCATAAGTACGTGGGGCCCGGGAATTGTGGACTTTATTGTCGAAGCCGCACAGAAGCTGTATCAGAACAAACAGGAGAGATTTCAGTTGGCGCCCATTCATATTATACCAAAGATTGCTATTGGCCATCAGGTGAGTGTTTAATTCGTTTTGCAATATTAAACCAACTTTCAAAAACGTGGCCCACGATTTTATAAATTACATTTAGACTAATTTATTTATTGAAATGTTCTTTCTTCTTGGGTTCATCGTACAAGTCTAGTAGGTACCTATTGTTTCCATTCGAAAACCTAGGGTTTTTGTTATTTCGAGATTGGGCAAAGTATCTCGTAGCCAGTAGGTAATATTTTGAAAAATATATTTTCGTTTTGAAATTTTCACCTATATTTTACATTCTAAATAAAAATAAATAGTTTCTAAATATATTCAGGTTTTGGATGAAAACTATCTGTCTAACAGCATGGTCTACGTTCATAACCCATCAAATATTTCTTCCCCCATTTGGAAGTGAAAACTTATTTGGTTGAATTGAACACTTTTTGTCATAATATTTATTGCTGAAAGCTGTATATCTGTAGCTACACAGGTGACACATTGTGCAATATTACTCGTAGTGCTGTTTAAAAACTAAGTTATGGATCATAGGTTGCCTAAGTGGCGTTTTCACGATAGCTACAATCTTAATGTCTTTAAATCGAGAGTAAATCGGTTTCCTGTAAGTAAGCACGCTCATCAGCCGCGATGGCGTCAAGTCTAAATATATACCTAACAGTTAAAAAAGGTCCCTATGACTGCGAAGTTTTATCAAATGCTGTACTTATACTGAACAAAGACACATTTACAAATTTCGTACCGTTTTTAGGCTTATCAAGCTAGCATAGATGTGGTCGGCGAAGGGCCAACCTGGCAACTCGAAGAAATCGTAGCCCGGAAGTTCCTCCCTAAATACGACCGAGGCATGATCACGACCTCTAACTACAGCTGCGCTTTTTTCAAGAGAAACAACTTATATTACTTGTACGACGCTAGCGCCTGCAACCCGATGGGGCTGAGGAATGAAGAGAAGGAGAAAGGAAAGGCTTGTTTGCTTCGGTTCCGGTTACTGCATGATCTTATTGCCAGGTAGGTACCTACATCCACTCATAGCTAAGATATAATTTGTTTGTGAGTCTCTTAACATGACTATAAAATTAGCCTGGTAGTTCCTGGTAGCCTCTGATGGTTTGACGCAAGTTTCGCTAGTTTTCGAATTAATATTTCACATCGTTTTTACAGAGTTTTATACAATAAAGACGGCAGAAATGAAGATCAGCAGTTTATTTTAAGTAGGATAGTAGTGAGAAGACTGCTGAAAGAACCCAGAACAAAATTACCTGAAGATTACGATTACGAGAAACGAGCGTCCCAGTCGAAGAAATCAAAAATTTCTATTGTGTCCGATAAGGAAAAGAGAAGCACAGTTTCCGGCGCTGATTCGAAAAGTCAAACTGTGATAGGATATCAGCAGATCGACGGCGTTTACAGAATAGAAGGGACGACCTCTCTCAAGGACAGAAAACCCAGCTCCGATGTCAAGGCTTGCCACTTTGTTAGCCTAATGGCCATGCTGATGGCTACCATGCATCCAATCCGAATATGGGACCACATAATGGTCGACACATGTATCGAAAAAGGGCTAGAGATAAACGAAAAAGCCACTAACCTGAACGTATGCGAGAAGAGAGTCATCAAAAATGTCTTATTAGACGGAAAATTCATTAATGTCAATATTAAGAAAATTCTAGTCGTAAACGAAAATGCAGAGAAAACATTGGATCAGTATTTAAAGGCCGTTATGCGGCGGCTGAGGTATGTTATAATTCGGTTTCCACCATGTAGTATGGTGGTTTGCCAGGCAGAAGGATATTACCATCTGTTCGATCCCTACGCACCGCCGAGTGATGATCCTGGTAAAGAAGACACTGCAAGTGAGAAAAAATCTGGATCTGGGAGCAAAAAAGCCAACCCAGTCGCAACTTGGACACTTTACCGTTCACTAGATCCTGTGATCCGCAGGATAAATAAAACTATTGGACCGAACTCCGATAGTCCCGAATTTTACACTTTTGAATTGACTTCCGTGAAGACCGCTCCGAAACACTCGGCGCTGAATTACAGACTGAGTCCATTGTTCAAACCTGACGAAAACCCTAACGTACCCTACCTCAAACGCAGGAAAGTGAGACCCATCGTAGACGAGAAAATGTATTGGCTCAATATAGAAACGATTCCCTGGTCCAGGATGAATCCAGTTAACGATTTGGGTTTTGAAAGGAAGATTCCAAAAACGATGTGGAAGGATTGGGACATTGAGTTCCCCGGGGATCTATATTCGCTATGGGGGACTTTGCATCCGATGGACGCGAAGTTCCCTGAAGAGCACAGAGGGAAGCAGCATCTGGCGATTTGTGTAGTAGCCATTGTCATGACACAAACGTGCAATCTGAGCGCATGGACGGCGAGTTACCTCGACGGAATAGTGAATGCCGGCGATCGTTACCACGCGAAGTGTCTCAGCAAAATAGCGGGCAAGCGCAACCATGAAATTGGTATTGATGACCTACAAAATAGCTTTGATGAAATGTTCCCGTACTCGTTTTCCGTCAAATTCGAAAATGTTATCTTCGGTTTTGTGTACAATATGTATCCTGACCGTTTCAATTTGAGCAAAGCATTGACGTACTTTTTTGAAAAGAACAAATTGGGTATACTGACTAGTCCGACGAAAAATTTGGCCTTTGGAAGAATCGGGGCTTCTTATTTCATGTTTGATTGCCAGAGTTACGGTGCTCCTATTTTTTCTCCTGGAAAAGGGGCTTCGTACATACTGAAATGTGAGAGTTTGAACCGACTTATATACTGCATGACCCTGGCTCTTAATGTGAGGAGACACGGTCAACAGTTCCATTTGTACAGTGTACTTGTAACCGTTACGGAGAAATCAAAATAAATGAATCTTTCTTTATTGTGTAATAAATAGATATATCTGTAGAAGTTTCGATCTTGTTCGCAAAAAAATGGTTGTAACGAAATGTTTGTTTCATTAACATACCGTCTATTGGCCATACAAACACATAAGTGGGTATAGCGTATTTTTACTCCAACCATTGTGCTTGCGAGCTGTTGCATAATCACTAGCGGGTCCGAAGGGTAGATGAGTTATTGTATTGGAGCAGTTCTTACCTACCGTACATCTCCCGAGACCACCTGGGCAAAGTTTTTTTTACAACGGCTCACCTCTCAGATATCACCTCTCCTCAGAATTTCCCAAGGTACACCCAGGTAGTCAAAACTGAACCGTTGTTAAAAAAACTTCCCACGGTTCCAGAAGGTGGACAGTGGATAACCACTCAGAATTTCTACCAAGTTGATACTTTTAAATTCTTCTTGCAAAACGACATACTTATGTGTTGTTACAAAGATTCAAATAAACTATCAAAGAGTTCAAGATTCTGATGATTGAAAAAATATTTGCTCCAACCATTGAGTAATCTATGGCTCCAAAACATTCAAGAGCGAATCTGTGATTGATATAACGTGAGCATCGATTAAGACTCTAGATTCGATTAGACTCGAGATGGCCAGTAATCGGCACGACTATATCTCGGAAAGTCGGAATCTGTTAGAATTGATTTTTTTGCGGAGAATATATAGGGGAGGTCGGCCCAAAACAGGTAAGCTAAGGTAGGATGCCTAAAAAACTAGTTTTTTGTAATTTTAGGGGCTTTTATTTTAGTTACATCTTATTTTCCTTTATTAAACTTTAACAAATCAGTCTCAAACAGAAAAAAATGTATTTTTTACTTGACAAAAAAACTAAACCTCTCCAAAAACCCGTTTTGCCCTGAGGGGGTGCCTAAAGCGGGTAAGGCTTTTGGGCAAAACGGGTAGTGATTACAAAACTGATATCAATCAACCTTAACATCTAAAATTGACTTAATTATTTCTGTTTTTAGATCTGAACATATACCACTTTCAAAGAGTCTATAATACAAAACTCAAATAATTTAACATAATCGGAATCAAATTGACATTACTTGCATAATAGTGTATGTTTCATGGGCTCAGCACTCATAATCATCATATTTTATCCATGTCATTTCTTTTTATAATTTTGAATTATCTTCATTGCTCACTCTCTTCAGTGGGATGTTGTGTTTCAGAGATCCAATTCTCTAAAATACACGGAGGCATAGTGATTTGCGATTTCGGTTGGTGCGATCGAAAAAACAAAACGATTGCACTAATAGAGTACTCGGAAGGTCGGACGCCTTTCACACAGGCAAGTGAGCTGCTCACACATCTGAGCAGAAAAGCAGGTGAAACACCCCGGGTGATAAGCGTAGATGCGATGGCAATCGAATATTCAAGAGCGAGATTCGCAGACCGGCTGGGTTGCATTGTGGCCTCTAAACATCATGAGGTTGTCGTATACGAAGACAGGGGAGAAAATCTGAGCTTCCTCAGAGCCCTTTCGCACGACCAAACAAATGCAACTGACAGCTGGAGACATCCTGTTCCTAGTTCGACCATCCAAACCGGCTCCGAAAGAGTACAGCCGCAGAAAAAGCCTCAGTCAATCTAAATGGCAGCCGAGGCACCAACACGGCGTTCGTGACTGCTTTCAACGCAGCAGCAAGGAGCGTACTCTGAATCACATCCCATTCATCACCGCCCTCGACGTCAATGATCCCCAAAGCAGCTTCACAGCAACAAATGAGCCGAACGAGAGCCGACATGGGACAGGTTGAACCGTCCCGCTATGTCACGGCTTCGGAGCCGCGGAGCCATGCACCTAACGCCTTCATCGAATTCATAGCCACACTGAGCGCGACACGACAAGTCAACCTCAAGACCTGCGAAAACATCATGCAGTCCTATAGCATAGAATAGATAATACAGATAGAACGGACACTCCCCACCCCCCGCCAATTTCAAGCTTCCTCACCCCTCAGGCCGTTTCGGATACGCTAGGAGCACTCAATGAAGGGCTGGTATCGAACATCTAATTCCTAACGAAATATCATCATGGTGGGTTGTTGTGCTGTTTACGGCTGTCCGTCAACTAAACGGGACAAGATTAAAAGCTTTATTTAATATCCTAATGATAAAATAACGTAAGATTAGACACTTTTCAATAACGTTGCTTTATAATATTACAAGCTTTGCTTAGTTTGGGGTCAGATGGTGTTGTGTGTGAATTGTCTACCAATATTTATTTATTTATAATAACGAAGTCGTTATTAACTCAAAGTTCGTAACTCACCCAGCCAGTAAGTTATGTGCTTGGGCACATATTGATAATGCCTGTAGGAATAATTGTAGTGACAGAATAAAGTTTCCTTCTTGGGTAAGTGTAAAATAAAATGCGAATGTGTACCTACTAACAGAAATAGATATCTAGGTACCTGATCTAATCTATCATCGGTTTCATTTCATTTTACGCGGCAATACAAACACCCACAGATTTCTGAAACAATTTAGAACTCTGTGCAAACACCCTTTTAATTAGAATAGTGTAATTTGGCTCCATTCTATTTATGTAACTCAACATTATAGCAAGTTTATAGACTACGTCACCAGGTGAACTCAAGGGGCACAACTATTCAATAAAACAATTCAGTAGCCCTAGCGCTAACGCACACATTCACGCGTGTGTACGAACGACATCTGCGTAGTTGTGTGAAGAGTAGGCAACTCCACAGCGGCGGTTGTATGGAGTTTTAGTGGAGTGTCCGGGGTGTGCCTATAGGCTAGGAAGTGAAAGCCTTTTAAAGGCGAAACTCGAGGAGGCCGAAGCAGCCATTTACAATAATGTCACTTCCCGGGTCATCAAGGGAACCATGATAGGACAGTACATGGCAGCTTACTGTGCAGAAAATGGCTTCGTAACACTGAACAAGAGAGAGACAGAGCGCGCGAGAGTGCCTGTTTATGCGACACTACCAAACGACCCAATTGTAGTTACTGCCCGATGCACCAAGATTATGCTGGACGATAAGATCCTAGAGATGGCCAAGACCATCGTAGGGAACGGAAACGTCAAAGCAGATTGGGAAAATTGGGAGGTACCAAGAATACAGTGGGTCAAGGGAGTTCCAGGATGTGGAAAAACAACATGGGTGATTAGACACTTCGACTTGGACAAGGACGCCATCATCACTACAACAACTGAGGCAGCAAAAGGTCTAAGAGAAAAGCTATCACACCGAATCGGAAACCTGGTCAAAACCAGAGTGCGAACCATGGCTTCTGCTCTGGTAAATGGTTTCGGTAGAGAAAGTTTCAGTCGCCTCATGGTAAACGAAGCTCTCATGAACCATTTTTGAGCCATTCTGATGGCTTCAAGGCTCTCTTGTGTTGATAGTCCACTTTTCCTCAAGATCCATTGAAACAGGGCAAATCGGGTTTGGGGAAGACGGGTACCCGTTTTACCCTTACCTGATTTGCCCAAAGGCATACTTTTTCATTGTTCATTAATAACCTCGAAACCAAAGCTACATATAACAAAACACTACTCTGAAACGAAAGTCAAAATATAAGAGAGTAATATATTCCGACTAATAAAAACGCGCAAGGAACTAGAATCGACTGAACAGCAAATAGTCAACCTCATAAATTTTAGCAGAAACAGTTAAAATCTTTGATGCAAAATTACCATGGGACGGCTTGGTTCAGATTCGTGAGTAGACTGTCTGTGATTGGACGACGCGTGCGCCATCCTTTCTAATGCACACATTCGAACTAAATCTATAAACGCGAAATTTAAACTGCCTACCCGTTTTGGCCAGATCTCCCCTACGCCTGCTTCTTTCCTTCGATTTAAAATTATGATTTAGACTGCAGGCCCGTGAAAAAAATTATGGGTCATCTGATACAGCAGGAGACCTATGTAGGATGATAGAAGGGTATAAAGTAATAAAATTGAGCACTATGCCGTCACTTGTAAGCTGTCCAACTGAGTGCAGTTGAAGAGGGGGAGGGTTTTAAACCTCGATCATTTCTCCTTGTCGCATGATTTTTGTACGGCAATACTACAATAATTAATTATAATACTAAAATAATTAATTAATCCGCTACATAGCGGATTAATTAATTATTTTAGTACATTTCCGCTACATAGCGGATTAATTAATTATTTTAGTAATACCTAGACCAATAGCAAGCATAAAAAAGATCTAAGGTGATATGTGTTTCTCCTTGTCGCATGATTTTTGTACGGCAATACTACAATAAATAATTATAATACTAAAATAATTAATTAATCCGCTACATAGCGGATTAATTAATTATTTTAGTAATGCCTAGACCAATAGCAAGCATAAAAAAGATCTAAGGTGATATGTGTTGACATACCACCCCCACTTCTACATTGAGCATTAAAAACAGCTAAATAAAACAGCAGATTAGTATAAATAATTTTATTTCATTTGTTAGTATAAAGTACATGAATCTTAACCTAGTATTATTGTTACATGAATGTCGCAAGTATAAAAATATGCACCATATTTACTATGTTTACAAAGAGTTCATGTTTAAAGCACATTTAAGTGTATTTTAGACCAT
Organism: Ectropis grisescens; assembly: GCA_017562165.1. Classification (NCBI taxonomy): domain Eukaryota; kingdom Metazoa; phylum Arthropoda; class Insecta; order Lepidoptera; family Geometridae; genus Ectropis; species Ectropis grisescens. Next base: position 17,185,024 of record CM029772.1, read on the forward strand.
TACAATCGTATAATGTTTATTATTTTGCTTATCCGCGACAATAGAGCTTTATAATTAAAAAAAAAAAAAAACTGTTTACTGAAGAAGAAGAAATTGATCTCATGTGATTGTCTTCATTATAATCTATATATGTGGGAACTTTTTTCTTTTACATTGCATCATTAAGGCACATACATACAACATTTCATTTAATTTTAATACATTAAATAATTAACAACCTAGAAACCTCTTATCATATTTTTAGTCATTTATAACACGTTACTTGTTATTAGATGCGTTCTTATAATACGTTTCACACACGTAACATTTGAATATACTCTTATTATATGAGATGCAGATTTCCCACCGCTATTATATTGACTAAATATGTAATACAAAAAAGAGTTGAGCTGAAGTATTGAATGCGTTATACACACCATTATTACAACTTTTAAAATGAGGGGTAACCCTCTGAAATATATTTAGATCGTAAAAAATCACTCTGAACACATTTGTCATTTTTCAGCCAACGTTTGTCCGCCAACTTCGTTGTCGTTTTTTTGGCGACGCACGCGTCGTTAACAATTAAGCGCCGGATATATGACATAGTGTTTCTGAACTCGACAAATATATTATGCAGTGACTGATTTCTTCAGATATTTTAGAGTTGTAAGGCCCTGCCGTCATTTTGCACCTAAACTTCGGTAGGCAGACTTATTTCACCTAAGGGCAACTGCCATAGGGCCATTTTTAAAAACAGTTGTTCATATTGTAAAAGCGGTTAATAATAGTGAGTAGAAATAGTTTCTGTCGACATAGGTACTCTACGTAATTCCCGTATAGTAATGGCGATCGCTGCAAACTTCAATGCCATAGAAAGTAATAAAAGAAAACGTTAAAATACATAACAGCAATCCGCTAACCGGAGTTAATGCACAATACATTAATATCCTATTTGGATAATGTGAATACAGTTTGACCTGATATTGCACGGAATGAAATGGCTGCAAATAGCGTGGAACTTTAGCACACGGTATAGCTTGATTTACAAATTGTAACTATCTTTTTTAATTCTATTAAAATGTAGACTGTTACAATAAACTTCCATTAAAGAACAGAGAATCGAAGTTTTGAAAACACTTATTAATACAGTTACATAATGAAGCTGTGTCAAAAATATTTCATTGTTATTTTGTATTCTTTCAGAATCACATAGCGCACAGACAAGGGACAGTCATAGTTAATAATAAAATAGTATATACCAAACGCAAACGAATTTGGCCCGAACTTTAGCCAGCTTAGTAGACTGTCTGTGGGTAGTATCTGTCTTTGTAACAATAGTCCTTAATATTTAAAAGTGCACTTACGAAAAATGTTCCAAAATAATTTCCCTCGTCTGCGCTATAGTGCCACCAACATATCTGCAGAACGGCCAAAAGCGGAACTACTGACACCCACATACACAGTTGTCTAATATTGTAATAGCAACACTTTTCAATAGCGGCGCCGTCGCTATAATCTACAGATAAGTTGGTCGTACTCCTCTAACGCCTGACGGTGAACTGATGCGCACGCCGTAGCCGGCGGCGTAGCTCGGAGGGCAGCTTGTCGTAGCAGCGGCGGCAGGCGGGCCGCTCGTCGTACTCGTAGAACTTGCTACGCGTGCTCAGCGGCGCGTCGCACACCGAACACGCGAAGTGATGCACGCACCACGCCTTGTTCAGCGTCTTGAATACTGGAACGAATAAGATTCGTTACTGTGATTCCTCACTTTAAAAAAATTGCCAGTCATAGACACGACTTCCTGATAGAAGTCAAGACTTATAACTCAGAATTTGACAGCACACTTTGGAAACTACGCGGGCGAAACTGGAAAGCGTGGCTCTGAGCATGGACATCTAGAAATACGTCAGCATTTCTAGATGGCTAATGAGAAATGCTCATACATTTTTAGATCCAATGGGAAATGCTAATGCATTTATAGATGACCAATGGTCACAGACCCGAGTTTACCCGAAGATTTCTTATCATTTCCGAGCGTGAAGCTAAAATTCAATTCACAGCCCACGAAAAATCTGTCTGTTGCGCGCCATCGGCACTGTCGGCAGTTTCTATAACTGCCAATTTTTTTTTTATAGGTACTTAGCAGACCCATCCCAAAGGTGCGAACAGTATTCCGTAATGAATTTTCGAATGGAAGTAATTGTATCATATTAATATATAAGGTATGGTATACTGACTGTCTCCCGCGATGACCTGGTTGCAGACGTAGCACAGGTTCCCGAACAGCTGGTGGTAGTGCTGCTCGCAGTACGCCAGCCCCTTCTTCTCGTAGTGCCGGTGCCCGTGGAACGGCTTTTCGCATTTAGCGCACACGAAGTGCTGAAACATTGGCGGTGATAGGCGGTGTCACTTTCAGTGCATACATAGTTTTAAACCAGCATTTCCCAAAGTGGGCGATAACGCCCCCTTGTGGGCGCTGCTGGCCAAAAGGGTAATTATTAAAAGGATAAGTTTATAAAGTAAGGGTATGTGAACCAGAAAAATAATAAGGGCGTTGTGTAGAAGCTTGGAGGGTAGACGAAATGTTATTTTTTTCTCAAAGTAGGCAGTAGACAAAATAAGTTTGGCAACCCCTGTTTTAGACTGACCTTGTGGCTTACTGGGTAGTAACTCTGCCTGCGAAGCCGAGGGTATTGGTTCGCGTGCATATTAATGTGTGATGAAAATATTTGTACTGTGTCTGGGTGTTTCTATGTATATACATATAACAAGTAAGTATTTACAACTATACTCGTATAAATATTTTAATCAGCCATCTGGCTACCATAGTACAAGCTTTGCTTAATTTGAGGTCAGATGGTGTTGTGTGTGAATTGTCCACCAATTTCATTTATCTATAAGCAGCCCATTAAATGTTTCTACTGCTGGAACTCGCCGTTACGGCTGGTCTAGTCGGGTAGTTACGGCTGGTCTAGTCGGGAAGTTTTGGCTGGTCTAGTTGGGAAGTTACGGCAGGTCTACTCTGGAAGTTACGGCTGGTCTAGTTGGGAAGTTACGGCTGGTTGTATAAAATACCATGATCGGGAACTACGCAGGTGAAACCGCGAGACACAGCTAGTAATACATATTAAAATTTGGTTACCTCGACGTGCCAGTGCTTCCCGAGCGCGGTCACGATGCGTTCCTCGATGGGTCGGCGGCAGGCACCGCAGATCGGGATGCCCATCTTGTCGTGGCAGCGCAGGCAGAACAGGTTGTTCTGTTATGTAACAAAAATAATGTTTAATTAAAAAAATAACCAAGAGTATCTAGAAAACGTACATACTGAAACATTTGCAAAAAAATACTGACACGCCGCTGTAATAATGGATTTTATAACCTCCCTCACATTAGGAACCTGTACACGTTAAAGGAGCATACTAGATACAGTCGGCGTCATAAGTCCCAGTTGTCCCACGCACCATCACTGACAAACACTGAACATCACATCTTCAGCAACAGAGTGGTTTGCAACTGGAACAGGATGCCTGAGGATGTTATTTCAGCAAAATCATTGAACTCTTTCAAGAACAAACTGGACAAATGAATAGCGAGATACAATATAATTTAAACAGACCTATAATTTGTTACTTCAACACTAAGATATAAGCATATCAGCTAAAGCTGTTCTCCTATTCAATAAATAAATGGAAATAACATAAAAGTATATCTGAGAGGTACTGACCACGTCGTTGGCCGCGTACCCGGGCCGGTTCTTGACCTCGCGCGCGGTGTGGTCGAGCTCCACGCCGCACGTGGCGCACGTGAAGTGGTACCCGTGGTACACCTCGCCGCGGTACCGCAGCGGCTCGCCGTCCACCACTCCGCTGTAATATTACTCAAATATTATTTATTAGCAGCGCAACACGATTTTACCAGAGTTCCCATTATTTTCCCGTGATAAGAAGTAGGTAGCTTATATAGTATTCCTGACTATAATCTGTGTTCCAAAACGTTAAGGGCCTTTGTACCCCGCGGGCTTCGTATCATTGATACGGCTGATACGGCACTTATGACATCTGTAGTTCGGTAGCTCGATGAAGCAATCCTCGCAGCGGAGACAGGCAGGGTGCCAGATCACACTCATTGCTCTTACAACATCACAAACAAAGCTAAGACAATAGTTTCCTCACTGGCACTTATGACACATGTAGCCAGCGGAAACAGGCGAGGTGCCAGCTCCCTCTTCACCCTTACCTATATCAGCACAAACAACACTAAGATAGATAGTACTGCCTACACACTGGCACTTATGGCACATGTAGTTCTGCAACTCGATGGAGCACTCCTTGTAGCAGAGACAAGCGGGAGCCAGTCCACATTCCTCGCCTTTATATCAACACAAACAAAGCTAAGATAATTTACTCACTGGCACTTATGGCACATGTAATTCTGCAGCCCGTCCGCCTTGATGCGCGCGTTGCAAGTATGGCACAGAGCGCGGCCCGCGTGCTTGATGAAACCTGCGTCCGCCAGCTCGATAGAGCATTCCTCGCAGCGGAAGCAGGCCGGGTGCCAGTTCGCGTTCATAGCCTTTATGACGCGCCCGATTACGAACTCGCCTACGATATTACAAGGTCATTTTATTTAACCAATAAAAAAGGTACTAAACACTATCTTTGTCATAATCACCATCTACACCCCTCCGAGGGGTGTAGACGGTAATTGATCATGCCTTCAAAAATAAGCAAAACAAAGTTTAAGTAACTATTTTTGTTGCTCCAAATCTGCACAAAACATATCACAAACTGTTCCCAATTGTTCCAAGAATTTGTAACCATTTCTGACTGATTATTTTGTAATACTGGAATTTCTCAGAAAAAGTGTGACAACTTCGGGAAAAAAAGGGTGACAAATTGAAAGAAAGAAAAAAAAGAAATGTATCTAGGTATCTAATATATTCTATTTCATATGATATGATTTAAAAAGGATTAACCCTTAGGGAACTGTTCAAGTGAAGCCTCTAATACTATAAGTACGTCAAAATAAAACATATTTTACCGCATTTTCCGCAGCACGGCGCAAACAGTACTTGGAAGTCACGTTCGCAATACTTTCGTCCTTCGAACTCGAAGAATACTCCGTCAGGGAACACTCGGAAGCATTGGGCACACCTGTTAATTACGCACATATACTTTAACAACTTTTTTTGATGACTTTCAAATATACTATAAAAAAAGTTGCTCCTAAACATCACATGATTAATTGACGAACCCTTAGTGATTTATTTATTAATTAAAATGACATTCAGACCAATTACATTAGTTAACCAAAACATCAAATAATATATATAACATGCATCTCATTTTACAAGTCCACTTATAAATTCAGTAGGTACAATTGTTGAGTAGTACCTACTCAACAAAATACTTCTTAATAGTGATGTAAATGAAATAGTGAAATTTTGTTTCATGATGATAACAGTAGTGCCCCACAGTTTCACTTGTGTAATTCACGTTTCCATAACTTTCCACATATGAAATTAGCCTATAGATACTATTATGTCATTCCAGACTATAAAGATAACAAATTTTAACCTGATCCATATAGACCTCGCATCATGATTCACAGCAACAAATTTAAACTTCAGCATTTTTATTTTTTTATTTAGAAGTACTTACACAAAACAGTTGGTGTGCCAAAGTTCCCCATTAGAGTTCACAATCTTTTCGTTGGGTTCGAACCCATCACCACATCGGGTGCAAAACATATTGTCCAGAGACATTGTTGCTAATCTGAAATATAAACCATATTAAATAAATATTGGTGGCAAATACTATCTTAAAAAAAATAGAATGAGGTTGTTATCAATAAATGCACAGTTTGTTTTAACATGGAGTCTTTCAAAACACTCAAAACCTGGAGATATCCATTCATTATCACCCTCTAGTCAGTAGGTTAGTTCAAGAATTTGATTTAGTTGACTGGATTTGTGTCAGACAGCCAATTTTTTTATTGCACTAGAGTTATAAAAAAAGATCTTATTTCTAAGAGCAGCTGCTCATAGAGGCAGGGCAGCCATATTATATACTTATACTTTGCCACAGATATTATTTACACTTTTGACTAAGTGCAAAGAATTTCAGATTTCTTTAAAAATCAATAGGTAACTCTTAAATTTTGTAATATTTTAAAAAGCAATACAGACTACTAAGCCATTTTAACTTCAGCCAGGCCTTGAATCTTTGGAAAGAGAAAACAAACAGACATTTTTTCCACAATCACTTAATTTATGATGTTTTTTTTTTAATAAATGTGATACCTAGTTAGTTCACAGGCACTTATGGGTGTGGTTTCAGATGTGAAGTCAGTACATACATAAATTATGGTTTAGTGCTTGAGGATAAAGAAGCACATTATTAGTTTTTAGGATAACAGGAAAATGTGAGTTATATTGATGACTACACTGAACAATAGGGAATGGTGTGTTTGTTTCCAAATGGATTTTTTAAATACATTACAGATATTACTTTGTTAAGTCTAATTAACTGATCATTATTATTGTTGAAATTAATATGCTAGTACAATGCTTCAGTATTAATAATAAGTGTTAAAGTATCCTTAAATGGACATTTCCCTTTCTGATAAACAGAGTGTTTAATTCCATTGATGACTATTGACCATGAGTGTCTGAATCATGAATGACATGCATCTGGCGAGTAATTTTAAATTTTTTATCCAAAATAATTCATAATTATGTCATTTTGTTACCTCATATCCCTATCGTTAATGGACCTATTTTGAATTATTTTTTATGTTTAAAAAACATTCTCTTCAAATGGTCTCTTTATTTTTGTAATGATTGTTTAGTTAAGTGTTTTTTAATAATTGAAGTTAGTTGTTTGCTTTCTAAAATGAAAATAATTATTACTCGAAATAAATTTACTCAAATGCTTAATAAGTAGCACCATTGTTATACATTCTAAAAGGTGTAGATCATTTTAGAATAAATAATGTCACAACAAATATGTTGCATTTGATTGCATGCAAATTCTACACAAAATTGTAAATCAAAAATTGCTAAACGAGTATTCAATTAAAAAACATCAACCCTACATTACTATAGTACAGTTAACCAACTTTTTAAAATAACTAAAGGATGTAATTGCTATATTGTTTACTATTTTGTGATACAAGATTTAGTGCACAGTTTAACCATTACGTTGCAGGTGGGTTTAATATTAGTTCAGCGATGGCGTGGGCTATTTTAACATACAGATGTGAAATCTTGCAGTGAGTAATCTGTGATGGTACCACTCCCACATAACATCTGCATCTTACCCAGGCATTTTCACTTCAAAACCGTATGCAAATGCAACTATATAGAACCTTGCCGAGAACTTCTGCTAAAAATAATGCTATAGAATAAAATATTAGGCTTTAAAATACAGGAATTCTTTGGAACAGTGATGTAATGGTATCAAAATAGATCAACGAAATTTCGCCCTGAAACACTTACTCAGGTATAAATCAAAGTTATTTAAAACTTTTAATTCACTCTTTTGTTACTAGGTAAAGATAAAAACTGTAAAATCAGTAAATATAGGCTTAAAATAAAATAAAAATTCAGAGAAGTCAGAGAACACAATAATCACACACATACACAAACATCGGATGATATGACATCTGAAATTGACAAATTGATAGACATCTTCTTTTTTACTCAAATCACAGACTAAGTAAAGAGATCACTCTAACTGGACAGTAGGCTTGGGTAAAAAAATCGATTTAGCAAAATATCGATGTTATTTTTGTACATAATCGATGTATATCGTCGATTTTTTTTCTTTTCGATATTTATTTTCGGATATCAAAAACGATAACATTACTTTGCCTCGAATTTTCGAACGTATCCACTTTAATCCTCCAATTGCAGTATCAAATGCTATATTAAACATAAGCAACTTATTCGCTTAGAATATAATTAAAGTAGAAGACAACGTTCCCCAGGTGTAAGGTCTGACCGAACAACATCAGAAAAAAAAACAAAATAAATGAGGCGCGTCTCTCTGGTGCAGACATGAGCAGCTTTTAAATCTAAAAACAGCTACGCCAGAGATTCCGAGCTCTGGATCTATCCCCAATGAGCTTAACCAGTATCTGGAACAACCACTTTTTGAGAGGAAGTCAGATCCAATAAATTTTAGGGTGAATTGCCAATATTTTAAGCCGGTTCTTTCGGAAACCAGTTTTAAGTATTTAATATGGCAAGCGTTTTTCTTCCCAAAGGGATGCCTTCAGTCGTTAATTTAACAGTACCGGATAATAGGAGCTGATTGACAGATAATCACATTAAAGAAAGAGTGCTGCTGATTGCTGATGTCTATATCAGACGAATACTGGTTTCAGTGATGGTTAATTTTGAAAAGTAAAATATGAACGATTATTGAATAAATAAAAAATTGGTTGTCTGTAAAGTCGGTTGGTTTACGGGCGATAGTTTAACGTGACAACGTCATCACTAAACATTAATAGATGCAGCGCAAGCGTACAATAAGCGTAACGGGACACTTTTTCGTGCATGCAGACGGCGTTCATCGATTTATTAGACACTGTCACGTCAATAATATGCCAGATATTATGTATTAACCTATTAACTATCTGATTCATAAGTGCTTAATGTTTAAGTAACCTTCTCTTGAGAAAAAAATATCGATTAATATTGTTTTTTTTTTATTTTAACGAAATATTAGGTAAGCATCGAAACGATTTAAATCGATATATTTTATTTATTTACCCATGCCTACTAGACAGTCAGTTATATAGTGGTGTGTAATCTGTGGTTTTACATATTTATTCTTGCAAGGCTATTAGGCTACAAAATCACGAGTTACACAAGAACACACCATGCCAACCTGCCACCGAATTTTTTTATTACAATAATGATTTGCAATGCCGCATTGGCATTGTCAAAATTTCATACCTAAACGAGAAATGATGTCGACAAACACTCCTACCCCTGTGCATACACTCCTACCCCTACACATGGTCGTCCACAAGTCGTCCTTAAAATGATTATGAACGCTGCGCTGCTTAAATTAAAAAAACCAAAACCCGCGGTTTCAGACATTCTGACACGAAACTGTCAAAAATTGTAAACAGCGCATCAGCGCAAGTTTCCGTGAGTTCTGCGAAATGACTCAAATTAATAAAAAAATGTCTTCAGAGAATATTAGAACTGTTAGAGAAATAATTTTAGACGAAAAAAAGATAGTTACCTATGTAACATTGAGCAAAGATTTATGTATTCATATTAATGATGCAAAATCACTATTACAAAAAGTTGTCGAGGAAATCAAAGAAAACAACGCAAGTGTACATCTCAACACCACTTTTCTCATTTCGGGATTGACAAGTAACAATAGCGGTCTAACCACAGTCTGTCCAGAATCTAAATTAGAGGCCCACAAAGAAAAATTAAAAACTATATTTTACAGTCACATCTACAGTGTATGCCTAGAATCTGGAGTTGACAATGCTGCTCTTGTGAATATAAATAGTTTTGAAGATGTGTTACTTTGTGCCGGGTTGATTAAGGGAATCTCGTGTGCCAAGAGATCATCAGATGAAATTGATAGTCTGAAGTGTAATAGCCAAAGAGCCATAAATGATGAAAAACCTGCCTTGCCACTTAAAAAAGACATCAAAGCGGAAACCAGTTATAGTGCACACAAAAGCAACAAAACAAATGATGTTGTGAAGATTCAAGAAACCAAATCAGAACCAGTAATCAAATCTGAAGTCCTCTCACCTAAGAAAAATACTGTAAATGGTAATTCAGTGACAAAAAATGTAACAAAACCATCAAAAGGAATAGCAGGATTTTTTACAAAATCAAACAGCGATCCTGTTTCTAAAACTGTTAAGATTACAAAAGAAACCATCAAAACGCCAGCTAGAAAACCAGAAAATCCACCAGAAGTAAAAAAAGAACCTAAAATAGAGAAAACAGATGATGAAATTATGGAAGTTGATGTAGAGAGCCCTGTAAAGATTGTTAAGAAGGAGCCTGAGAATGCTAAAAAGACTGATGGAAAGAAAAATAGTTCTCTCAGTCAAATTAAGAAGACTGCAAAAGTTGATAAAAAACGCAAACGAGTTTTACATGTGTCAGACAGTGAAAGTGATGACAATGATCCTTTTGCTGATAAAGAACTACCGAATAATGATTCTGAAGATGAGATCCCGCCTACACCTACTGTTAACAATGTAAAAATTACATCAGGTATTCTAAACCCTAAAAAGAGAAGAAAGGTTGTTGATAAAACTTACACAGATGAAGAGGGCTACATACTAACTCGTAAAGAAGAAGTTTATGAAAGTTGTTCTGATGAAGAAATGGAAACTGTCAAACCAGAACAAGTTCCAGTTAAAACTGAAAAAAGAAAACATAGAGAAAACTAATAAAGCAAAGAGTGAAGTGTCACCAAAGAAAGTTAAAAATAGCAAGAAGAAGGTGTCACCTCCCCAAAAAGGCAAACAAGGCAATATAATGAACTTTTTCAAAAAAATTTAAGTAAACATACATAACCTGAATTTTAGTCATGTAGACAAAAACTACTGACAAACAACCCAACCAACAATTTCCATATAATATGAATATTATTAAATTAGGAGTCTCATGTTTGTCATTTTCAGATTACGATAGGGTTTAGTCCTGGCCCTTTGTACTTACTTTGTCTGTGCCTTAAGTTTGCTTTGTAAGAAGTGCAAAGATCTAGCTTTACTATCTACCTAAGTAATGTTATAATGAAATTCTTCCTTCATTGTTAAAACCAATGCCAAGTTGTCTATTCTTTTATCTATCATGTTTGTGTTGTATAAATAGGTTCTTACTTTAAAATGAAACCACTCATTGTTTTGTTATTTATATTAAATATAACTAATTACAGTTTTATCTTATTGTACCTATAGCTACAACCCAATCCGGATGCACTTGCACATCAACTAAATAGGAGCACTTTGTGTTGTATGTTGATGAGACCAGATCTTGACTGGAGACTTGTTGCCTGAAACAGATAGAAAATAGGTCACCTGGTTAAATGATTCATAATTAAATGACTAAAATTACTCAAGCCAATGGTATGATTACTATTTTATCCTCAGAACACTATCCTGACCCATACAGTGAGACAAAATATGTGTCACATAGGCTAAAACAACTAAGTTATGTGTTAGACAAACCTGACAGCTGCATGTTCTACTGGAAATGTCCATAAATATACTAAAATTATAGAGCTTGTTTGAACTCTCTAATCTCAGGAACTACCAGACTAGTTTCAAAAATGTGCTATCAGTGGTGTAGCGTGTCTTGGCGGGCTCCCATTTAATAATTTGTTTGTGGGCCCTCATAAGATTCCCCACAAAAGATTCGTATCTTTTTTCAAAAGCAAGGATATATGACAACTACCTCACATCACGTCTCACTTGGCCTTTCCTAGTATATAACATCGGTAAAACTCTCCTGGCAAAGCTAGATGCCAATGTCATAAAGATATTGAAGTCATGGTTCGGATTGGCACACCCGGCTGATCCCTCTACTCTTTTTAGGGATCACAATAGTTTTGGGCTGAAACTAAAGAAACCGTCTGAAGTTTACAAACACCTAAGAGATACAAAAACGCATGTTTTGGGAAAGTCGCAAGACGAATTAATTACATCTCTCCCAAAAGACAAAAGTGCTTCAGATCTGGAATCTAGACTTCAATTCCATAAACAATTTATGGCAGGTGCACAAGTAAATACTGCTGGGTTGGGTGCGAGAAAGAAAAGGGAAGACCGAGACATGGTTAAAACCTTTCTACTACAAGACGAAAATGACAGTTACAAAGTGCACGCTATGAATTTAGAAATGCAAAGTGAGTGAGTGGTTAACCATAGGTGAGTTCTGTATCCCATTAGCTCTAAAGTGGCGCACCTTGATCTATGACTGATCTCCTGCCTTATTAAAATTTTATCTAAATGCATTCCAAATGACCCTCCCTGACCGGAGTAACTTGGTAAGGTGGGGAAAAGCCTCTGAAAAATGTTGCTATACTAAAAATGTTGCTATGGGGGTCATTACTCTCGGCGCCATGACAGAGTACTTGAAATCATACGTGAAGCAGGCGCGGTCCCAGCCTCGAATTTTGGAGGGGGTCACCAGTACGCAGCCTCGGATTTTGGGGGGGGGGGGGGTCAAAATACTTCACTATTAGCGCCCCACGATTTTACCTGCGTAGTTCCCAGTCCAGTTGTTTTCCCGCGTTAAAAATTAGTCTATTTACTATTAGATATTTATAATTTTCTTAAATTTTTAGTTTAACGTATACAATTTTGGGGGGGGTCATGTCCCCTGTGACCCCCACCCCCCCTTCGGACCGCGCATGACGTGAAGCCATGAGCCTTTCAGTAGCTAGAGCCCAAAAGGGATTGACGACGAACAAAAGACAAATTAACTTTGTAAAAGAAGGCTCAACTTCAAACTCCAGGAACAAGCCTTACTCAATCCTGGGTACAGCACCTGATTGGACTATTTTAATGGACACATATGAAAAGCACTACAAATCCCAGAGGATGTGGGTGTTTCGTCATCCGGACATTTTCCTTTTTTCTAGAGCTACGAAACGCATAGTCCTTGTAGAACTTACCATACCGTGAGAAACTAATATACCTAAAGACCACGCGATGTGAAACAAAATAAGTACTACAACCTCCTAAACGAATTAACAAAAAACGGCTATGTAGTTAATTTATACGCTGTAGAAGTGGGAGCGAGAGGTATACCAGCAAAATCTCTCTATAACTTGCTGAAAGACCTTGGCTTATCCAGAAGTGCAGTAATTTCTATACTAGAACGAGTACCTAAAGCTGCACTAGTAGGCTCATATCAGATTTGGCTGGGCAGGGAGAGAAAAACGACTAGTGAAGGTGAGTGTTGATGTACGTCAGAAAGGGGCCCCTTAAACCTACGCCCGAGTCACAAGTCTCGGGATCTACTCGAGTTTTCTCTCTGCCACACGATGGACCCGGCACCCGCACGGTGAATCCATGGAATGCTAAAACGATCGTCTCTGAACAATTCAAATTAAATATTACTTTTGAACGCACTCTTTACGCAGAAAAATATATACATTTGTCCACCAATATTTATTTATTTATAATTGACACGGCGGTAGCTACGCCCTTGAGTGCTATATTATATTTTATACTAATCTGACGGGCGACTGCTAGTTTAAAAATAAATATGCAAGTTCATATCAACAGCACACAACTAACATCACAATCAAACAAATTAATATTAGTCAACTTTTCTCACACATCATGTAGCCCCAAACTAAGTTTGTACCAGATGAACTAACAGAGACAGATAGCTGATATAATACTGATAGAATGATAATAACATTTAAATATGCAAACGTATACTTTCTAAATACATAGACCAAACTACGATACTCACACAAAATATAAGGAGTGTTCGGCGTAATTTCGATCAATTCGTGATATACCTAACGAGACTTCGGTTTCTTCCGAAAATTATAGTGTTCACCGAGTGCTGGGGAAGGGATGTTACCCAACAATTCAAGATACCCAATTACGAATGCCACTCATCAAAAGAATTTATAAACCAAAACGACGGACTTATGATCTTTTATAAATCTGGACTAAACGTGGAAATAAAAGAACCACCTTTTAATGACGCCAGCTGTCTAACAATAAAAGTGGGTTCAGAACTGGCTGTAATAGCGTTATATCGGTCCCCATCTAAAGACAATACACATGGTTTTCTGTCGTCACTGGAAAGTGTCATGACGACCGTATCTGCCGAAACTTGTATCATAACCGGCGACATTAACATCGACATAAAACCTAACAGTAATGATCCGAAATCAGTAGACTACCTGGAGCTTACCGCATACTATGGTTTTGTTCCAGGACACGTCCGTCCGACAAGGTATCGAAATTGTCTAGATCACGCGCTCATTCGGTCCAAAAAATCAGCCTGCGTTGTGATTTGCAATTCAGGTGTAACTGACCACGATACGGTATTAATAGGTATCGACAGACTTAGTGATAAAAGCCAACCTGAATCTAAATTCAAAATAAAAACCAATTACCCTAACGTCATTGCCAGCTTACAAAACATTGACTGGAATATTTTTTACACAGAAACAGATGTCACATTGGCGACTGAATTTTTAATTAAAAATATTTGCCTTGCTGTAGATACTAACACAACACGCACAAAAATAAAAAATTCCGAAAAAATCAATAAACCCTGGATGACAAGCAAGCTAGTACAAAAAATTAGAAAAAGAGATTACCTGCATCTAAAATCCAAAAAATGTCCCAACGACCAAGCATTACATGAAAAATATATAAAATCACGGAATCTCTGTAACCTATTGCTAAAATCTGAAAAAAGTAAATTTGAATCTGATTTGGTCGCTGCCAATAAAACTAATACCAAAAAATTATGGGAAACAGTTAAAACTATATGCGGCATAAAACAATCTAAATCTGTCCCAAACGAACTTCTTAAAACTAAATCAAGTCCTTCAGAGTCCCTTAACTTTACTAACAAAAATTTTTCGCATCAATTGGTAAAGATCTCGCCAAAAAACTCTATGTAAACTAAACACAACTGAAAGCCACCTCACAAATAGCACCTTCTTTGAAAATGCCCTTCTGATTCTTTGTTTTAACACCTGTTGACGGATTAGAAATCGGCAAGATCATAGCTGGCCTGAAAATTAGATCCTCTCCGGGTAGCGATAAAATCAGCAATGAACTGCTAAAAATGCTTGTCATGTTCTGGCTCACCCAATCGCTCACATATGTAACTTGAGCATGGCCCAGGGAATCGTTCCAAACTGCTTAAAGACTGCCGATATCTGTCCAATATACAAGTCAGGCGACAAGTCAATAGTGTCAAACTACCGCCCTATCTCTCTTCTGTCCTCAATTTCCAAAATACTTGAAAAAGTTATAAATAATAGACTGTTGGGTTTCCTAGAAAGTAAACACCTGCTTTCTCACAACCAGTTTGGTTTCCGAGCAAAAAAGTCGACTGAAGATGCTGTCGCGGCTCTAGTTGATCACGTGACTACCGTGCTCGACCGTAGTCAGAAGTGTATTGCTGTATTTTTAGATATGGCAAAGGCTTTCGATACGGTCAGCTGGTCTGTACTGCTTCGGAAACTCGAGCTTCACGGGGTACGCGGTACAGCTCTTAACTGGTTCCGCTCCTACATATCAGAACGGAGCCAAAGGGTTCGAGTGTCGAATTACACCAGTGATTACACCCCAGTATCCTTCGGAATTCCACAGGGTAGTATCCTTGGACCTACCCTATTCCTGGTGTATGTATATCCCTCAAGATCAATCAGGCCAAACTGTATGCCTTCGCAGATGACACAGCCATAGTATTTCACGGCAGTAGCTGGACGAAGGTCATTGAAGTGGCCCAGAAAGGGCTGGCTGGTGTGGCACACTGGTTGCAAAACAACCTGTTGACACTAAACGCAACAAAATCACAATACATAACTTTTTCGATCACCAAGCGGACACAACCTAGCACTATCAACCTTAAATTACATTCATGTGACTTACCGTCAAATCAGCCATGCCCCTGTCCCGAGCTACAACACGTGTCAGCCACCAAATATCTAGGAGTGATCATAGATAGCCATCTAACTTGGGAGTACCAAATTAATAACATCATCACTCGAGTTAAAAAGATGACGCACATCTTCAAAAAAATGGGTTCAGTGGCAGATCCAAACACACTCAACATTGTATACCAGGCTCTATGCCAATCTATACTAAACTACTGTATAGTGTGTTGGGGATCTGCCACCAAAATATTATTTCCGAAACTTGAGCGTGCTCAACGATTCATCCTCAAAATTGCCCACAAAAAACCAATGTTGTACTCTACCGAGCAACTGTACAAAGATACAAAATACTTAACAGTAAGGCAGCTTTATATACAAGCAGTGATGTTGCGATTCCACCGAACGGCTCTGTACTCTCTCACACCAAACAGTCGACGAAATACCTGGAAACTACCGCGTACCAGAACTACATTTGCTCAAAGATCATACCAATTCAAAGCTCCCTACTTATACCAAAAACTGGATAGGTCCCTTAGTCTGCTCTCGAAACATCCCGATACGTTTGTAAGCGAAAACTTTCATGCTTGCTATCCTCACTTAACTACACGCAAACGGAGGAAGTGCTTAAAATAATTATGACCCCGAGGGTCTGTTCCTCTAAAAATCAAATCTATTAGCGTTATAATCCTCACCATTAAGGGGACCAGACCCTAATTATCACAAAAGCATGTATACCCTCTACCACGCGCAGCAGATATTCATAAATGAACAAGTAGGTTCTTTCCCAATTACCAACCAAAGTACACTCGCTCGTCCACGTAATACACTGCGGCCTTTCTATGCACTCACTCTGTAACACCCGCTCCTCCTCAAACGTATAAACTGACATTCACGATCGCTTTCACACTCACACACCCTCTTACACTCAAACGCCCGCGCACACACACACACACACACGCACACACACACGCCCTCACTCTCCCACACATACTTTCCCTCACACACACATACTTTCCCTCACACACACACACCCTCATCCGCTCACACACCTCCACTCTCTCACACACACACACACCGTCACACACACACAAATCCGACTTCTGTATGCCTTATTTTATAATTAAAGTAAGATTTCTGTTAAGGGAGATGCAACCCCGCTGCCTCAAACAGCCGGATTGCATCTTCCTCCAAAAATAACAGTTGTGGAAGGCACTGGATTTCACAACACAGGACCTCCCTAGTGTGGAATCCAGGACTCACCTAAGCTAAATACTTTATTGCATTATTTTAACCACATTATTTTTGTAATTACTGTATTTTTTTGCTCAAATAAAGTTTATTATTATTATTTTTGAAGAAACGAGTATCGTTACTCTCCCGCGACAGGAGGTGTGTTTTGCACGGGCCGAAGCCAAGTGCGTTCGAAAAAGAAATCACTATTATTAAATTTATTTATTTTTCTTCCTATTTTATATAGCTTTTTCTATGTTCAATTTTAATTATTTAAAAATTTACGCACAATCCTGCAAGTGTTGAGAATTGTAGCTTTTTGCAAGAGAATATAGGTTGAAGGCGGAACTCCTAACATATTTATGCTTGTATGAAGAGTTTTAGGTACCACGCCTGTGGTGGATATAACTATTGGCACGGTTCTAGTTGTGTTCACGCGCCATTGTGTTTTAATTTCTATTGACAGATCAACATATTTGGCGATTTTTTCAGCGTGTGCGGAGCTCAAATTATGTGTATTACAGACGGCAATGTCTATTAGGAGAACTGATTTATTATGTTTATCTAGTACTGTTATGTCCGGCCTATTGTAATGGATAGTCTTATCTGTTACTATTGTCCTGTCCCAATATACTTTGTAGTTTGAGTCTTCTAGAACAGTCTGTGGTTTGTACTTGTAATAGGGAACTTTTTCTTTAATTAGGCCATACTTGTAGGCTAAAACTGGTGTATTATTGCAGCTAGTTGATCATGTCTGTGTTTATAATCTGTCTGAGCAATAGATTTACATGCACCTGTAATGTGTTGAATGGTTTCGGAAGCTATGTGACACTGCCTGCACTTGTCATTATAATTGGGGCGACAAATAATATAGCGCTGATAGTTACCTGTATCTATGACCTGATCTTGTATGGCTAACATAAAACCTTCAGTCTCAGGAAAAAGTTCGCCACGCCGGAGCCATGCGTTTGATGCAGTCATATCGACATGTTGTTGTTCCAGGTCGTGACGATGTCTCCCGTGCAGAGATTTTTGTTTCCAGGCTGATATTTTATCGTCATTTGTTGTAATATATTGGTTACGTTGTGTGTTTTGGTTACAAAGATTTAACGGACTCATTAATGTTGAGTGAATCTTATAATGTTTGAGAATATGTATCAACCAAGTATGTGGAACCGAGTCAAAAGCTTTACGGTAGTCTATGTACATGGTGTGAAGTTCTCTATTGTTTTTAATATTTAGTCTATGTACATGGTGTGAAGTTCTCTATTGTTTTTAATATTGTATTTCATTGCAATGCTATCTATAGTCAATTGTTCTTTACATCCCTGGCTTCCTTTACGGCATCCTTTTTGTTCCTCAGATAGAATATTATTTTCATTAACGTGTTCGTAAACAAGGTTAGTTACACAGGCAGTTGTAATTTTGTAAATAGTCTGAAGGCAAGTGATGGGTCGATAATTTGCAGGATTTGCTGTGTCTTTGTCTTTAGAAATCATATATGTTATGCCTTGTGTTACGAAAGAGGGTAAAGTTTCAGGACAATGTATAAATGTATGTATATGGTTGTAAAGGATCGGGTGTAGTGTAGTTAACTTCTTGTAAAAATAATTGTGTATCTTATCTGTACCTGGCGTTTTCCAATTATGGGTCTTTTTCAATGTATCGATGAACATGTGAATGGGAATACAGTCAAATTGCATGTAAGGTACTGATTCTAACTTTTGGGCGTCTTCAAAAATCCATTGTGCTTGTTGGTTGTGTTCAACGGGCTTGGCCCATATATCTGACCAAAACTTATGTAGTGCGTCTGCAGTTGGCAATTGCTGTTGGCTATCGTTTTCAGATGCAGCAATTTGTTCAGTATTTTTTGAGAGCTCTCTATAAAATTGTTTTTCATTATTGTGGAATTGCGTGTTTTGAGTTTTTCATTTTGTGCAGTTAGTATATCTACGTAGTCTACTACAAGATGCATTTAAGTTTTGTTTTAAGCTATCGAGGTATTGCTCATCTGTTTCATTAGGGTTTTCATGGCGAGAGTGGATCCTATATTTTTGTTTTATTTCAAATATATGTACTAGTAATCTATGGTTTCTGTTTCCTTTTATAAACTGAGTCATCCTTCCAATATCTTGCCTTAATTTATTTATTTTATTTTCCAACCGGGTCTGCCAAGGTGGTTTCCTATCTTTCGTTTTAGGCTGTGATGTTTCATTTTCGAATTGTTTAATTTTCGATCCATTGCAGATAGCCGTGGCGTATGCTGCACAATATATCAATGTATGAGTAGTAGAGAAAGCATGATTTGGGGACAAATATTTCGGCAGTACTTGTAAGTTTATGTATGTGACTATATATGACAACCGTTTAGATAGTTTCTGCTTTGGTATATAGGGTCTTTTGGTAGGTTCGATATTTGTAAAAATATTATAGGCTGTCTCAAAGGTTTCTGCTATTTTTGAGTTTTTATTATTATTATTATTAAATATAATTTTACCTATTCTTTGAATGTGTATCCCACACGATTTTGACTGTTCCATCCATTCCCGCAGAACAAAGTAGAGCATTTTCAAGGGAGGTGTCACTTCCATCTGATACAACTCTGTTGGTCAAGCTCGGTTTTCCTATTGAGGACCAGTCCAGCGCAGTCACTTTGCCATGATGACCTCTGTATTCATGAACACAACTTGATGCAGCCAAGTCCCAAATTTTGATCTTCTTGTCATCACCTGAAAGAAAGACAAAGAAATCAGAATTGAACATCAAAAGTAGTGGTAATACTTATTAGTAACAAACTTTTTAAGGATGAGATTCTTATTTTCTGCTATGTAACTGTGTAATAGATTGTACAAAATCACAACCCAGACGAACATTCAAAATGCCTTACAAATGGCTAATTCCAAAAACTTATTACACAGGAGTAGCACACTTATCACTCCTATACCTACGCACGCCATTTTGTGCAGAACGTAGGGTTTCAGAAAAATAGTTGGCAATAGCTATTTAGAACTGCGTTTCGGAAGCCAGTGGCGTATTCCAACTTACACATAAAATAAAAATATCGTCACTCCATCGAGTTTCAGGGCGTCCTACGCTACGCGTGTCTATTCTACGCTATTTGTAGGCAGGCGCGGTCCCAGCCTCGAATTTTGGAGGGGGGTCACCAGTACGCAGCCTCAGGTTTTGGAGGGCGGGGGTGTCACAAGTAGAAATACAATAAATCGAGCAAAAAATACTTTACTAGTACTATACTAGTAGCGCCCCAAGATTTTACCCGCGTAGTTCCCGTTCTAGTTGTTTTCCCGCGTTAAAAAATAGTCTATGTACTATTAGATATTTTTAATTTTCTTAGATTTTTTGTTTAACGTATACGATTTGGGGGGGGGGTCATGTCCCCTGTGACCCCGCCTCCTCGGACCGCGCATGTTTGTAGGGTCAGCTCAGGAGCGAATGCAGACTCAAATTTTGGGGGGGATCAACAAAAATAATATCGAGTGTCGAGTATAAAATACTTTACTAGTAGCGCCTCGTCATTTTAGCCGCATACCTAGTGTACAGTGCGATATTTTGTAATTTTTTAGATTTTTCAATTTAATGTATTCGATTCGGGGGGCCCATGTCTCCCCCTGTAGCACAGGGTGCTGGTAGAGTTTTATGATACAAACCTGCAGTAGCGAGGTATGCGCCGGAAGGTGCGAAGGCCAGCGACCGAAGCACGGCGCGGTGCCACAGCACGCGCACGAGGCGCCCGTCGCAGGCGCTCCACAGCCGCGCGCTGCGGTCGCTGCCGCCCGACGCGATGTACGCCTCGTTCGGGTGGAACTTTACGCACTGGTAAATAGAATTGATTTTAGAAGAGCAATTTGATTTGAATTTTTTACACTTGTAGTTTATATAGAGTAGAGGAGTGTAAAATCCCGCCGCAGGGGCTCTAGGGCTCCACAGCCGCGTTTCTGTAGCTCCCGGCCGATGCGATCCCTCGTTCGGGTGGAATTTCTCACACATACAAACGATGGTTGACGTGATTTTTTTTTAACGAAATCTTCTGTTGGCGCACCACAGACAGATTTTTCGTGTGCTGTGAATTGAGTTCAAGCGTCACGTTCGTAAATGAAAGAAATCTTCGGGTAAACTCGGGACTATGGCCATGGTCATGGCCACGCCCTCCGGCTTCACCCGCGTTTTTTCCAAAGTGAACTAACAAATTCTGAGTTATAAATAAATAAAATAAATATTGGTGGACAATTCACACGCAACATCATCAGCTTATAAGTTTTCACTTCTATGGGCAGTTCCTATTACTGCCATTTTTTTGGACTTACGTTTAAGATTTCGCTAATCACAAAATATCTAACGCTGTCTATCTATACAACTACGTCCCGCTGCACTGCTCCGTCGCGCGTCGCTACATTACCATGTCGGTGACGCGAACCCAAAAGATTATTCGCTACCAAAAAGTGCTTAAGAGCCCTCTCACGTCGTCGCACGTAATTCAAAAAGTTTGTGTTCCGAATTTTCCATCTTTAGTATTATCTAGAAAAAGATAATTACGTTCAAAAAATAGGCCGATCTTTCTTGTTGACGTTTCCTTGTTTCAATTTTCCTAATAATAATTCCTTTGGTCGTAGGGAACGATCTCCCATGACCATTTCGCCGAAAAGTCGCCGCCGTGTCAGTTTCAGACTTTTAAATCTACAAGTGATACTCAAAATGTATACTTAAAAAAATTTGGGGACCATCATACACATATTTTATTAATTCAGACATGTTACATATATCTGAATTTTGGTCCCATTTATTAGTAAAAAAAAACAAAATCATGAGCCAATTTAAAGTTTTATATTGCAGTTTTAGCGTTGTCTCTGTGTAAAATACACAATAATTCCAAAATAACAAGAACAAAATTAAAAATTTTGATTAACCCCCGACTACCTTAGATTTGTTATCTGTAGAACATTCTACTAGTCAAGCCCTTTCATTTGATACCCATATTAAGGGAATTGTGAAAAAGGAAATGTAATTCGCCATTTTGTGATAGCGGCCATCTTGGATTTGAAATTTGTCATAGTGCAAAGTATTCTACTAATCAAGCCCTTTCATTTGATACCCATATTGAGGTAGTAGTGAAAAATATTATATAATTCGCCATTTTGTGGTGGCGGCCATCTTGGATTTGAAATTTGTTATAGCGTTTAGTACTCTACTAGTCAAGCCCTTTCATTTGATACCCATATTGAGGTAGGTTGTAAAGAAATATTTTGTCCGCCATTTTGTGGAGGCGGCCATTTTGAATCGATATTAACCAAACATAGCTAAGAACACCCGCACGGATATTAACTTTCAAATAAAAAAAACCGCATCGAAATCGGCCCATCCGTTTGAGCTCTACGGTGCCACAGACAGACACACACACAGACAGACAGACAGACAGACAGACAGACAGACCGACAGACAGACAGACAGACAGACATCGACGTCAAACTTATAACACCCCTTTTTTTTGTCGGGGGTTAAAAAGGAAATGTAATTCGCCATTTTGTGATAGCGGCCATCTTGGATTTGAAATTTGTCATAGTGCAAAGTATTCTACTAATCAAGCCCTTTCATTTGATACCCATATTGAGGTAGTAGTGAAAAATATTATATAATTCGCCATTTTGTGGTGGCGGCCATCTTGGATTTGAAATTTGTTATAGCGTTTAGTACTCTACTAGTCAAGCCCTTTCATTTGATACCCATATTGAGGTAGGTTGTAAAGAAATATTTTGTCCGCCATTTTGTGGAGGCGGCCATTTTGAATCGATATTAACCAAACATAGCTAAGAACACCCGCACGGATATTAACTTTCAAATAAAAAAACCGCATCGAAATCGGCCCATCCGTTTGAGCTCTACGGTGCCACAGACAGACACACACACACACAGACAGACAGACAGACAGACAGACAGACCGACAGACAGACAGACAGACAGACATCGACGTCAAACTTATAACACCCCTTTTTTTTGTCGGGGGTTAAAAACTAGACACGATAATACTTTGTTCTTTGTAGAATCCAATTCTATAGTTACTTTTCAAATCATAGTTGTCAATTTTTCAAAAAATATAAATTACCAGCAGTCGAAATTACAATAAATTACGCTGCGCAATTTAGTATGCCGCGAGCGGCCGTCGGGGGAGGACCTGCGTCAGTTAGCGTGGGAGTCGGTTACGTAATATTTCGCGCGTTTATGACATAAACTAGAATAATTATAGTGCGACCACAAAATTTTAAGTCGTTTGGCGTTTTATAACGTTTCATTCTGATTTTTCGGATCGGACCATCACATTTGATCTTGTTTACTTCTTGAAGAAGCAGAATCTGTCAATTTTTTTTTTGACGTGACAACGTCTAATAAGTCGATGAACGCTGGCCGCATGCACGAAAATGGGATGACTCATTGTCTCGTTAAGCCCATTGTCCCGTTACGCTCCCGTTGCGTTACGGTAAATTATTCTTGCATTTCCAAACTCTGATTACTAGTATAATTTCAAGAATTTATACTTTTACTGAAGGTTAATTTTCATGCGGTGGATCTTAGCTTTCTTGGGATAATATTGATTAAAGATGGCCGCCTCTACAAAATGGTGGAATAAATATTTCTTCATTTTCATTCATCTACCTCAATATGGGTATCAAATGAAAGGGCATGACTAGTAGAATACTGTGCACTATGATACATTTCAAATCCAAGATGGCCGCCACCATAAAATGGCGAATGACATTACCAATTTTTTCACTACTACCTCAATATGGGTATCAAATGAAAGGCCTTCCCTTTTGCCTGAATGAAAGGCCTTTTGTGGTGGCGGACATCTTGGATTTGAAATTTGTGACAGTGCATAGTATTCTATTAGTCAAGCCCTTTCATTTGTTACCCATATTGAGGTTGTAGTAAAAAATAATGACATTCGCAATTTTGTGGTGGCGGCCATCTTGGATTTGAAATTTTTGACAGTGCATAGTATTCTACTAGTCAAGCCCTTTCATTTGTTACCCATATTGAGGTAGTAGTAAAAAATAATGACATTCGCAATTTTGTGGTGGCGGTCATCTTGGATTTGAAATTTGTGACAGTGCATAGTATTCTACTAGTCAAGCCCTTTCATTTGTTACCCATATTGAGGTGGTAGTAAAAAATAATGACATTCGCAATTTTGTGGTGGCGGCCATCTTGGATTTGAAATTTGTCATAGTGCATAGTATTTTATTAGTCAAGTCCTTTCATTTGTTACCCATATTGAGGCAGTAGTAAAAAATAATGACAATCGCCATTTTGTGGTGGCGGCCATCTTGGATTTGAAATTTGTCATAGTGCGTAGTGTTCTACTAGTCAAGCCTTTTTATTTGATACCCATATTGAGGAAGAAGTGAAAAAAGAAATGTATCTCACCATTTTGTGGTGGCGGCCATCTTGGATTTGAAATTTGTCATTGTGCATAGTATTTTACTTGTCAAGTCTTTTTATTTGATACCCATATTGAGGGAGTAGTGAAAAATTAAATGTTTCGCCATTTTGTGGTGGCGGCCATCTTGGATTTGAAATTTGTCATAGTGCATAGTATTCTACTGGTCAAGCTCTTTCATTAAATTTGATACCCATATTGAGGTAGATTATGAAGAAATATTTAGTCCACCATTTTGTGGAGGCGGCCATCTTGAATCGATATTAGCCAAACATAGCTAAGAACCAATGCACAAAAATTTACCTTTAAATAAAAATGAAATTATACTAGTAATCAGATTTTTGAAATGCAAGAATAATTTATCGTAACGTAACGGGACAACGAACGTAACGGGACAATAAGTCATCAATTTTCGTGCACGCAGCCAGCGTTCATCGATTTAGTAGACGTTGTCACGTCAGAAAATCTCATCAACATTTTTAGTACACTGCCGTTACGGCTCAAGATCGTTCTGTCCGCCTAAACGCTCGAGCTGAATCGAACGGACGCACGCTGACAATGTTGCAGGATTTTACCTAAAGTTGAGTTCTGTCGTTTCGTGAGAGGGCTCTTAACGCGACTAAAGAAAATTAGATTTCAAAAAAAAGATTTATACCGTTGTATTTAGAAACCTCTTTTTAACCCCCGACCAAAAAAAGGGGTGTTATAAGTTTGAAGTCGATGTCTGTCTGCCTGTGGCACCGTAGAGCTCAAACGGATGGGCCGATTTCGATGCGGTTTTTTTTATTTGAAGGTTAATATCCGTGCGGATGTTCTTAGCTATGTTTGGTGAATATCGATTCAAGATGGCCGCCTCCACAAAATGGCGGACCAAATATTTCTTCACAACCTACCTCAATATGGTTATCAAATGAAAGGGCTTGACTAGTAAAATACTATACATTATAACAAATTTCAAATCCAAGATGGCCACCACCACAAAATGGCGGATTACATTATTTTTTTCACTACTACCTCAATATGGGTATCAAACGAAAGGTATTAACTAGTAGAATACTTTGCACTATGACAAATTTCAAATCCAAGATGGCCGCTACTACAAAATGGCGAAATACATTTCTTTTTTCACAACTACCTCGATATGGGTATCAAATGAAAGGGTTTGACTGGTAGAATGTTGTAAAGATAACAAATCTGAGGTAGTCGGGGGTTAGTCAACATTTTTTAATTTTGTTCTTGTTTGTAATCGGTTAAAAAGTGATGCTGTACGATTTTGATATAATAGTAACACCAGCAGCGCCCCACAGTGTTACCCGTGTAGTTCCTGTTCCCGTTATTTTGCCGGCCTAAAAAGTAGCCTATGTGTTCTTACAGACTATGATCTACCTGTATTCCAAATTTCAGCCCCAAATTCCAGTTACGACGTGATTGAGCAACAACCATCCATAAACTGGCATCTATATAATATTAGTAGGATTACAGTATAGTGAATAGATACTCACTGTAACATCAGAGGTGTGCCCCACAAACACTCTCACAGGGAAGGTTCTATTCAAGGACCAAAGTTTGGCAGTTTTGTCGTGTGACCCCGTGACTATGAAAAGACCGCTCTTCGACACGTCCATGCACCATATTGGGTAGTTGTGACCTCTGGAAAACATGAACACATTAGGATTCGTCTCTCTTTGTAACATTTGTGCGAGTTTGGGCCTGGAATCATTGTCAACGCATTGTCTGTTGCATTGGCCGATGACGGTGATTCCTTAAGTCACGGTTGGTCTAGTCGGGAGAACAGTGACTGCCGATCGGAATCCCACAAGCACTATTGTCTTTACATAACCATGTAACACTAACATAAAAACGGGTTTAAAAACATCGTGATGAAACCGGCGTGTTGGTACATGCCGGTTTTTTACTTAGCTAATATCAAAATAATGTAACATTCATATTGTCCTACAAATTGCGTGGTACATTATCCCGGTTCTACGCTCAGAAATATTTTATCCTAGCTTTCTCTGTTAGCTACCACAATTGAGAGTTTCTTACAGGAAGTTGTTGACCGTCTCATCAAAATAATGCTATTCACGCAAAATTAGCTTGATAGTAATCTTTTGCAAAAATTGTACCCGGGGGCGTTTTATTAAATTGGGGCAAAGTTTTTACGCACGCTATTAGATAGACAAGTACCTATATACCGCGGCACACGAATAGTCGGAGAGCCGCCACGCGCGCACGGTGCAGTCGTGCGAGGCCGACAGTAGGAGTTGCTCTTGGGGCATCACGCTCACCGCCTGCACCGGGCCCGAATGCCCCCGCAATGGCAGACCCGCACCTATCTGTCTGCAAAACAGAATAATATAGCTATACTATATCATCCACAGTAATCCACATACAGCTGCAACGCAACGTCTGCCTGTCTATAGAACAAATTAAACATCGTTTTCAAACATTGGGGATTTGAACACACAATTTAAACAGTTTACAGATAAATTAACTCACGTTACAGATTAATTAAATGATAGTTATGATCGTGATTAAGTCCTGTAAAGTGTTTACATTAAATTAAACATCTACTAATATTATAAACGTCAATATTGTTCAATCACGTCGTCACGTATAAACGGATAGGGTTAAATATTGAACAATATAACTAACTTTAAAACGGTTTATAGCGCGCCAGGGTATCCCTAATCTTATATTTTGTGACAATGGTAGAAATTTTGTTGCAGCAGCGAAGAAAATTAAAGAAATTTTTGGAACGAAGTTCCTTATCGCGCGTTGTGAAAGGGGGGCTAGACGGAAAAAATTCTTACGAAAAGTTGTCACGACACTTTTTGCTATTGTAAGCTGTGCGGCGTCGCATGTTTCTCTGTCTGTCTCTCTCTCTCTCTCTTATAGAAAGCAAGCCAGATATTTTCATTTCTATTTCGCATTGAACAGTGTGGTGTCGCGACGATTATTTTTGTTGAGTGTATACAGGTTTTTTGTAAATAATAAAAAAATAATAATAATTCCTTCACTAATTAATCGAAAGGAACTTCGTTCCATCTGGGTGTCCCTTGACACCTCTCAAGTTTTACTTAGAACTCTACAAAGACTATAGTTCATTTTGTAGCCGTCTAGACGACTTCGTCGAACGACTGTATGATTTAACAGACTGTGGTACAACACAGGACTTAATCACGATCTAAATTATTATTTAATTTTGACGTTTCGGCAGTGTAGTAACTATACGCAGCCAATCCCGTGCCTACAGCCAATACAAATGAAGCCTCATAGTACCCATACATCTGTAGTACCAGTTGTCCTTTGTCTACAAAACAATTTAAACATAGATGCTTTAGAAACTCACAATGTATTGTCATCAGGGGCTGGCTCAGGTGGCACAAAGCAAGCCAGTTCTACTTCAGATATGTTCCGGTTTACTCTCCTCTTCACGTTCTTCTGGCCGAGGTCCCACAACCGAATCTCGGAGTTACTGAACCCGCCACATAGCATGTTACAGTTCAGATCCGTTTTGGCACAAATTAAACTGAAATTAGATAACAAAGTTGAGCTATTATTATCTGTCAACATTATTTTTCTTCATTGACTATAATAACTCTAAATGCAGTAGATCAAATTAATTTGAATTATTTTATCTAATCATAACACAACAATTTATAAAAAATGCTTGTGAAAATGAAGTGTTATGACTGAGATCTATGATGATCAATGTGTGTCACTCCTCACTATAGTAAAATTTAGTGGGGAGGAAGCTTGCCATTCTTTTTCTTCAATAAAGAACTCTAAAAGCAGTAGCTCAAATTAATTTTAATTCTTCTCGCTAATCATAACACAATATTTTAAAAATACTTGTGAAAATAAACTGTGTTATGACTCAGATCTGATATCTGTCAGTCCTCACTAGAGTGTAATTTGATTTTTTGGCAGATTTTTAGCAGATTTTATTATTACATTATTTTATTATTATTTTGTAGAACTTTTGAAAGTGCTACAAAATATTCCGTAATCATTCCACTGCCAAGGATTGACCCCTCACCTACCATGTCATTTACGTCGCGTCGCAATGTAGCCTGTTCTTCGAATTTAGGTTCAACACAATATCCCAAAATATATGAGTTCCTGATTCACATTGAGGCAGGCAATAAATGTGACTGCTATATTAATTCGATGCCTCTTACGTAGGTTGTTGTTTCTTCAAAATCGTGATTTTACAAGAAAGCGCTCCAAAGACAAAACATTACCTAAATTTAAATCATAATATTTTGAAATTATATACAGCGTGTGGCGGAAAGGTCCAACAATAATTATTGTAGTTCATCTATACTAGGTATCGAATCACATATGTGAATATTAAACACGAAAGTACAACATTTTTTTCCATACAAAGTTAAAAATTCGTTGTTTATTATTTTGTTTGACAACCCTAATCACCGCCGCGGCGGTCAGTGACCGCGTCGCGCCGCCGCGCCGGCCGCCGCGCGCCGCTCGGTCGTCGTACGCCGCGCCGTCGCGCATTAGGTTTGAAGCTGGTCAATTTTACACCTAACTTTGACTCGTATTATCTCGCGATCTAAAGTGCTGAGGGGAAAGAGACCTTCGGAGATGAAGTCCACATCAGTGTTGGAAAGACCTATAGAAATATTGTTGGACCTTTCCGCCACACGTTGTATAAATAATTGTGTATATATGTTTTTGTCCAAATTTAACAAAAATATAACAAGAAATGACGATTTAAAAATAATAAGAAATTACAATTTAAATGTTATGTTTATCTTTAGAATTCTCTACTGTAAGATCACGATACAACAAATTACGTGGGAGGCATACAATTATATGTTTCAACTAATTACTCACTGCGAATCAGGTGCAGCAATTTTGTACAGTTTGAGTGGCGCCAACGATTCTCTGACACCTCGTATTGCATCTTGCAAATCTCTGAGTTCTTTATCTACTATTTGATATTCCGAGTGGCCATTACATTTAGCAAATACATCTGAAAACAATAAAACTAATGACAGTGATATGTATACATAGGTAAACGATATAACAGCTAAAGGGCTATCGTATCCTTAATAGGAATACAACAAGGACTCACAAATGCTTGTATATTTATTATACATAGAAAGGTATAGACACATCGATATAAGCCAATAGATGTGCCTTGAGTACCTTGAAATTGGTAATAAACTGCGTCTCAGTGTAGCGTAAGTGGTTTACACACAACCAATCTACTTGACCCCTAGAATCGTTAGCGGCGAGATATGCTGTGGTTCTACTTATTATAGTTGTTGACAACGAATAGTGATAGATAATAATAACGTCTTGTGTTCACAGCTTCCTGCAACCGACTAATTCCGTGCGCCTGAAGTTTGTGAAGGCACATCTAGTGGTTTATATTGATGTATTGACACAGCTTAATGAACGTACTACAACGTACGTAATAATTATACAGAGCCTAAACAGAGCAGTCTTACTGTACAAAACCGTTGTACCAGTCTTACTGTACAGCAAAATCTTCGTTGCATTCCGACCTATTAAATTGTGTCACTGCAGATAAAACGAATATTAATTTTTGTTATGCAGATGTAGAACAAAATTTTTTCATAATTAAAATGGTCTTATTTCACATCTACAAAACAGTGCTAAAATTTATTTGGACATATAGATTACAGCTTTGAGGTACCTACTGACAGTATGTCAATCATAATAAAATACAAAGGGCAAACAATTATATCTTACGGCAAACAATAAACAACATCCTAGTTTATCATAAAAACGTCAGTGAAAATATGCCTATGATAGGACTAGAAATAGAAAGTCATGAATTTAAGTAAGTTACTGCAAATGAGGTCAACATCATTCTAGACATGATACAACAGCCCAAACCAAAGAGCAACAGAGTATGTTTGACAGACACAATATATTCTACTTTAAAACAAGGATTACACAGTACTCACAGTATATGACCATGACACCACTGGGAGTAAGACACTCAATACAACAAAACAATCACACCTAGTTTCTTTCTAGTCATAAAGTTTTCAAAATAAAATAAAAATGTTATGTATTTGAACATATCCATTGTAAGTAACCAGTTACTGTATTGATGCTTACCATTTGAATCAACATCATCTTCTGAATTATTTCTAGTGTCATTGATTTCCTCGTCCATTTCTTCTTCATCATCCTGACAAGAAACAAAACTTAATAAGTACATAAAATACTAATTTTACAAATACCCACATTCTAAAAATAAAATCAGGTATGTCCGCTGTGAACCAAATCAACCTAGTCTTAACAGCTAACCCAGTTTTTCATATCTTGCTTGAACAGTTAATGAAAACATTGTGAAAAAAATGCCCCCAAGTTCCAGCAGTGGGGACATTAAGTGGTCTGCGCATGCTTTATGCTTAAAGTTAGTTTAGTTAATTATGTATGTTCCACTTATAGCTGAAGAACAGAGACAGATTCTGCAATTGTAAAAGACAATTGCAGTTGATTTAATGTTGAATAGGAGTGGTGACCAAAAATCCATTTAGTCTGTCATTTTGACTGTACAAAAATATTATACACTTTTTTTTTGACAGAAGTGGTTTTTAAGATGCTACTATTTCTTTTACTATTTTTAACCAACTTAAAAAAAGAGGTTTCTCAATTTGACCGTATTTATATGTTTTTCTAGTGTTTGTTGAATACATCAAATTCTTGTTTAATTTACTAATATGAAATGTTATCCGTCTGTCCAGGTTGTTTTTAATCAGAATCAGATGCGACGGATATAGCGTCGCGTCGCATACTACGAGTAAGATCCGTGACGAGGAATACGAGGGGTGATCCAAAAGTAATGATAATCAATAATAAACACAATGAATAAAATCAAAAACTAAATTTATTTCTCAACATAGTCTCCTAGCAAGTCTATACATTTAGTCCATCTCTTTTCTAAACCTAAAATTCCCTTAGAAAAAAATCTTTATCTTGACTCTCAAAAAGTCCTCAACCGCGGCCATCACGTCGCTATCATCGTCAAATTTCTTGCCCCGGAGGTGTTCCTTGAGTCGTGGAAAGAGATAGAAGTCACTGGGGGCTAGATCTGGTGAATAGGGGGGGTGTTCCACCAGCTCAAAGCCCGCTTCCTGAATGGCAGCCATGGCAATTGCAGCTTTGTGAACCGGTGCGTTGTCTTGATGGAACAGCACTCCAGCCCGCAGTTTGCCTCGCCTTTTCTCCTTAATAGCCTCCCGCAATCTTCTTATTTGTTCTGCATAGTAGGAGCCTGTAATAGTGGCCCCTTTTCCAAGTAGTCCACCATGATTCCTTCAGCGTCCCAAAAACAGACGCCATAACC
Source organism: Ectropis grisescens (assembly GCA_017562165.1). Lineage (NCBI taxonomy): Eukaryota > Metazoa > Arthropoda > Insecta > Lepidoptera > Geometridae > Ectropis > Ectropis grisescens. Next base: position 17,216,672 of record CM029772.1, read on the forward strand.
TTCCCTGCTGAGCTTGACACTTTGAATTTCTTCGGCGTCGGTTCATCGGATCGTTTCCATGCCATCGATTGTTGTTTTGTTTCAGGATCAAAATGGTGGATCCAGGTTTCGTCCATGGTCACAAAACGTGACAAAAATTATCCTTGTCTGCCTGGAACTTTTCGAGATTTGCTCTTGACATGTCGACTCGTTTCTTCTTTTGCTCGTCGTTTAACATTTTCGGTACCCAACGCGCGGAGACCTTTCTCATATGCAATTCGTTCACAAGGATTCTTTGAATGCTGCCATATGAGATCCCTGTGACCTCAGCTACATGCCTGATAGTCACTCTTCGATCTTCAATACAACTTCTTCAACTTTTTCACATTTTCTCCAGTGAGGGACGTCGATGGGCGCCCTTCGCGGTGTTCGTCTTCCGTCGATGTTCTTCCCAGCTTAAACTCCTTAGCCCAGCGTGCAACTGTGGAATATGGAGGAGAACAGTCCCTAATGTTTCCACCAAGTCGCTGTGTATGTCTTTGGTAGACATTTTTTTCAAGCAGAGGTATTTAATGACAGCTCTGATTTCGTGTTTTTCCATTTTGATGTTCACTCCTTGACAGTCCGTATTCAAATGAATGTAGCTCCCGGGAATCGTGGCCTATTTATATGATTTTTTTTTCCTGAACTAGTGGGTAATTGAGCAAGTGACTGTAATTTTTTTGTATTTTTGTGTGCACTAGAAATAACTGATTATCATTACTTTTGGATCACCCCTCGTAGTTAGAGAAATTAATGACTTCAGTGTAGTACCCACAAACAACCTAGACCAATAGTACTCTGAGTAATCTCTATTTTTTTCAAATTACAAACTACTAGTACTGGCATAGTTGGTAGTAAGTCTGCCTGTGAAGCTATGTGTTGTGGGTTCGATCCCCACCTAGTGCAAATATATATGTGATGAATTCAAATATTTGTACTGTGTCTAGGTGTTTTCTATGTATTTAAAAATATATAGGTATTATTTCAACTATCTGGCTTCCATAGTACTTTGCTTCAGATTTGTTTAGTTTGGGGTCATATGGTGTTGTATGAAATGTGCACCAATATTTATTTATTTATTTTTTAGCTGTGCTCGCGGTTTCACCCGCGTTTTAAGGGTTTTCTTTTTTTCACGGAGCCCTGTTTGCTTCAAGTAATATTAGTCTATGTTATGCCTTATAAAATCGGCTATCAGGTAGTGAAATACCCGTCAAAATTGGTCCAGCCGTTGTGAAGTTTAGCTGGAACAAACATACAGACAAACAAAAATCATAAATAGTGGTTTAGAAATAGGCATCATGTATACTTTGATTTGAACTTAGTTTAAAGCTGTTACTTTGATATTACGAGTACATTCAGACACTCCAATTTTATTTATTTGTATAGATTTATGGTAAGACTCTAAAACTTATTCATATTTAAAAGTTAATATGAGATCCCCATGACAACTGAAACAAATATGTACTTACAGTGTTTTTCTTCTTGGCATCATCACTGACATCTATATGGAACCATGTCTGTAAATACTTGTATCAATAACACATGCCCATGTTTTGCCAGATATGCTTTTAGTGTGTTCAGTGCATCTTGAGACAAATAAATATCGTATTTACAGGACCTAAAATACAAAGGGTAGTAATTAAAAAATACATTGTGTGGCATAGTAGTGTTAAATGACACTACAGTGGACTCCCAGTAATGTAGCCCCTTTTGTAATGCGATATGTCTATCACTCTTGAATGTAGAGATAAATAGGAATATTTCCAGTCTTTATAAATTGATTGGTTCTTATTTTGTTTTTTTTTTCATATTCTTTGTCATAAAATATTAGCTTCCCGATTGTGTTCAATTTACAAAATTCAAGCATTATGCAGTATGATTTATAATTCGGATAGAAGAATAGAATTGTAAACCTACGCCCCCTTAAACCTACGCCCGAGTCACAAGTCTCGGGAACTACTCGAGTTTTTCTCTCTCTGCCACACGATGGACCCGGCACCCGCACGGTGAATCCATGGAATGCTAAGAAAATCGTCTCATTTTGATGTGTGATTGGAGGAATATAAGGTATGGTTTTTCAAAAAAAACAAACTATTATGATGTCTCTACAATTCAACAAATTCAATAGCTCAATGTATGACACACCTCTGTAAAACGTTTTTCAGATTACTGGGGACCCACTGTCTTAAGACAAAAATTAATTAAATACATATCACAATGCTACAATAAGTTTACGTTATTGTGACTACTAATTTGTAGAGGTAGTATGCATACAGTAAGCCTTCATCTATTACTATAGTGTTAAAAATAGGCTGATACTGCATTAATGGGTTATGTACGCATAACCCATTAAAATATTACAATGTTATTTTTGTTACCAATGTTGTTTTTTTGTACCCATTGGTACTTGAATTCATAATGTACCCAGAGATTTAACATTTACTTGTATTCTTACAGTCAAACACAAAACTTCAACGATAATGAAATTTAACTCATTATGCAAAAATTTCCTTTTGAGAAATTTACACATCTAATGATGTCACATATATGGCGGTGGTATCGTCGGTATTTTCGCGCAAAACTTTAAATTGAAATTTTTTAAGTTATATTTATGCATTATTTAGTTACAAGTCCGTTTTTCTCAACATAAAACTGATTTAAAAAAGAGGGTGAAAGTAGCCTATTAAGTATTTATGTGCATTTATGTTTTTAAATTTCAAGACAATCTGTAAGTAAATTTCCTTTTTGCATTTAATTGATTCCTATTCAAAGCTCATTCAGTTGTCTCCAATATTATCTACAAGTGAATAAGACAGATAAACACTGACATAAAGGGCTCACCTGAAAGCTGCAATAGATGGTCTGGTTTCAATTTCTTGCAATGTATAGATAGTACCAATGTTATCAAGGATCTGATTCATATAATCCTTTTCTGGTGTCTCATTATCTATAGTACCATTTTGTAATGAATTGAAAAGCTGTTCCAGACTATTAGGTCGGTATAAAGCTGATGGCAAGTTTCCATCAATTGGCTGATGATATGAAAGGTCTTTTTGGGGTAATGTAGCTGAGTGCCTTTTCAGAAACATTTGTGCAGCTCCACCGTGACCACCACGTAGCATCTCTAGGTACATATGGCATAAAAGAGGACTCAGCAGTCCGAGAAGCTCATTCTTAACTTTTTCTATCTTTATATCCTTTATGAAGTTAACCAATCTGCAATTACACAAATAATGTGATTTAAATCGCTATATATAAAAATGTTTGGTTTGTGTACGCTTCAAAAACTCAAAAAGTTCTGCACCGATCAAGCTGAAATTTTACAATGACCTGTTAAAATATTGTTGGACCTTTCCGCCACACGCTGTATAATCCACATCAAGGATTGTTTTTATCTAGTTTTTGCATCACAATGTGCCACAGCGAAGCGTGGCAGGGTACAGCTAGTTAACTATAAAATACACCATTTATTTTTTAACACCATTTATTACCACACGCAAAACAGGCGCACTGAGACGTCGAGTTGCGGAAAAAAACCCGCCCACGAAGCCTGAGCGGAGCGCCACTACTACTAACACCATTTATTTTTTGTGATTAGAAGACTATTACAAATTAATAAAATAGAATACAAAATATTGGAAGATATTTTACATTGCTTATTCAAGCTTAAGTTATGTCTTGTTCATCCCCTATCATTATATTTTAAAAGATACAACAAAGGGCTGAGCAAGGCTAAAAATGTTATGTGTAAAAAAAATATTTAAAAAAACATAAAAACATATTTTTATATTCATCACACAAATATTGACTCTGGGTGGGGATCGAACCCACAACCCAGATGATGCAAGGAAGGCCAAAAAAAAGTTAGGTTGTAGAATTCAAAATTTAACATTCATATATAAAATATTTCCTACAAGCATATTCTAATGTCCCAAACTAGAACTACCAAGAAAGTTTGTGAGTAGCAAAATAAAATTGCATGGTACCTGGTGTATTGCACGTCGTATTGACCGGAATCATTATTGATGCAGGAGAACAGAATAGAATTGGCACGACTTGCTTCGCATTGCACTATTGTAGCCATAGCCATCTGCTCAGCACTTTGGCTATGTGTGATTGTACTACTAAATACGTCTGCATCCTAGAAAGTAAGAGTGAGCACATCACAGTCAAATGTTTCATACAATATGTACCTTCAAGACAAAAAGAAAGTGAATGCACTACTTACAGGATAATTACGACGTTCCAAGTACGAACTCACAGCCGCTTTTATAACATCGTTCTTAGTTTTTTTAATCAGAGACATTGTCCCGTTTTAGTATCCAAATTTAATCAAATTAAGTTACATCACAAAACTATATTTCAGTCCAGAGAGAAATGAAAATACCACGAGCAAATCAGCAAATCACTCGAAATTCTTAAATCACATAGGTAATCTAAACACAACCGACCACAACAAACACAACCACAGACATTACAATCATTAAGTAGAGAGCACAGACTAAGTAGAGTAGAGAGCAAAGAGAATGTAAAATACTAGTAGAGAGCACAGACTAAGTAGAGAGAGAGTAGAGAGGACCACAGACTAAGTTGGAGAGGACTAGGTAAGTCATTGATTACTAGGTAGAATTTTTTTTCTAAGAGTGTAACTCTCTACTTAGTCTGTGGAGGTAAGTAGAGAGATACTTTTGTTAAATAATTTATTCTTGACCATGGATACTAGCACAGACCAAGTAGTACACTGATACTAGTGCTTCAGCCGATAGAGAGATACACCCTCACTTAGTCTGTGCTCTACGTCAATCTGAGTACTCTAGAACTACACTCAACTTCTTTGTCTAAACCACAGACTAAGTAGTACACTGTCTACACTCTACAGGCATCTACAGGGAATTCTACAGATAAAACTATCTTTTCTCTACAGTCTACTGAGTCTACACAAATCAATTTTTCTTCACTATGATTTACGCTGCGATGCTATGCGTCGCGGTGTCAGGCGTCGCCATGCTTTACGTCACGATGCCATGCGTCGCTGCGCCTTGCGCCGCGGTGCTTTGCGTCGCGATGACTTGTGTCGCGACGTATGCGTCGCGCGTCGCGGTTCCTTGCGTCGCGGTGCTTTACGTCACGATGCCATGCGTTGTGGTGCTTTGCGTTGTAGTACTAATGGGTCACGATTCTTTACGTCGCGTTGTTATGCGTCACAGGGCTTTGCATCGCGGTCCTATGAGTCACGGTGCCTTGCGTCGCGATGCTTTACGTCGCGATGCCATGTGTCGAGGTACTCTGCGTCGCGATGCCTTGTGTCACGACGTAATACGTCGCGGTGCTTTGAGTCGTGGTGCTTTGAGTCGCGGTGTTTTACGACACGATGCGTTGCGGTGCTTCACGTCGCAGTCAAATGCGTCGTGGTGCCTTGCGTCGCGGTGGTGGTGGATCTTTGTATCAGGGCGATTTGCGACGCGGTATTATCCGTCGCGGTATTTTGCGTCGCGGTGCTATGTGTGCGTTGCTATACGTCACTGTGCTTTGCTTCATTGCTTTGTTGCACGTCACGTGGTTGCATGCACGGCATTTGTTTGTTTGCATCAGTAGTAATGGTAGGCTATTAAATATTTTGACAATTTTTAGATTTTTAATTTAACGTATACGGTTATGGAGGAGGGTCATGTCTCCTGTGTCCCCTGTGAATTTGAAATAATGTTCTTTAAAATTAAAACTTTTAATGATACCAAAACCAGCAAGTTATGTACACATAGTATAGCCAAAGAGATTTTATTGTTGATAGTAATGTATACTGTAATGCGAAAATACTTTTTCCCCAACCTAATATACATTTATTTGAATCCAATAGGTCACCCTCAGGCGAGAGTAGAGTAGCTATCGGTTTTCGTTTGGTAATGGAACAGGGGGCCCAATTCATCACGGAGCCCTGGGCACGTGCCCATTATGCCCAGTGGAGAAGAGGAGTGGTCGTCAAGAACCATTAACGACTTTATTCTAACGATTATATTTTATAATCTGAATCTCTCATTAGGATGTATCTAAATTAGATTTTAGTACCTACCTAGTGGCAGGACTCTTAGTAGATACACTTCGGAGAGAGGGAGAGTGTGCTTCTGATTTGCATGATCTAATATCACCTTGCTCTTTTTTCTATCGGAATGCTCGCAGCTTGAAAACGCGACATCGTATCATGGTTGATGTTCCAAAGACACAACGAAGAGATTTGACTCTACTTTTGTGATAAGAACGTCTAGGCTGTGGAATACGTTGCCTGAGTGGGTTTTCCCAGATGATTACAATGTTAGTTAGTGTCTTTAAATCGAGAGTAAATCGGTTTTTTCTAGGTAAACACGCTCCATCGTAAACCGCATCGTCGCTTACCATCAGGCGAGATGGCGGTCAAGAGTATACCTACAAAAGTTAAAAAAAAGGGGAGTCCGCCTAGGCAAGTACCACACCTTTGCCAGTTATTCTACTGCCAAGCAGTAATGTGCAAACATTACTGTGTTCCGATTTGAAGGGCAATGTTTCCAGAGAATTTACAAGGCTTAGAGATATAATATCTTACATATCTAGGTGACGAGCGCAATGTAGTACAATTAGGTAATGATTTTGACTCTTCATGTTCCAATAGTTGCGTGTCACTGTGCTGTTATGTGGCAGGTATGTAGCTTACCATCAGGCACATGTCATGTTCGTCTCGTCATTCTATATTATAAAAAAAAAACAGTGTAATAACGGCCTTATATCCATTGAGCAGTTGAAAAATTTATTGGTATGACGCCCACTACCAATGCAGTGTGTCACTGGCGCACTGGCTACCAGTTCCTATATTCTGTAGTTGTAACCGCGATGGCGAGTAAATTACACGCTTTGTTCTTCCTCTTGCCTTTATACTTTATATCGTCACACGCTAATACGGAAAGCTTGAACAATGTCCTATTTAACGGTCTTTACGAATTCATAGATCTATCATACCCATTTGACAACGGAACTGTGTATTGGCCGGGAAATAAAAGATTTGAGTTTACGAAAAAAACGGAAGCATTCATCGGCAAAAATTATTCGTGGTAAGCTATAAATCTATAAATTTTGGAGGTCGGCCCACACGTGTCCATTTTACCAAAAGAGCCCCCAATTTTCATCATCTACTCAAAAAATATATACTCGTACCTCTATACGTATCCTAATTATTTCTCCTACAGTAATATACACGAGAGTACCTAAGTAATTAATTATACATGTACCTAATATAATTGATGGCATGCAGTAATTACCTATTACAGATGAGATAAACCATTTTTAACAAAAAAATTAACCGACTTCAACACCACAAATAGGCACTCAAAAGCGAAAAATAAATAGGTAATTATTGTAACCGCTACTCACTCATCTATGTGAAGTCGGTGCCAGTCTAGTCAAAAAGCTGATAGATAGATACTATGTACGAGGTAGTAAGTAGGCATAGGTAAGTAGTATCTACTACCTGTTAGACTTGGCTGGCACCGACTTCATTTAAATAGATGAGTGAGTAGCGGTTACAGTAATTACCTACTTTTATCAATTTATTTTTCGCTTATGAGTGCCGTAAGTCTTGTTGTAGCGGCTGGTTGTAGTGAATAGGGGTTTTGTAGAGACCATCGGGGGGAGTGCCACACCTCGTGGTACGTACTGTAGTGGTAGGGCTCTTTGCAGCGTCCGCCTGGGGAAGTACCACACCATTGCCAGTTATTCTGCGGCCATGCAGTAGTGTGCAAACATTACTGTGTTCCGATTTGAAGGGCAATGTTTCCAGAAAAATATTGGGCTAAGAGAGGTAAATAAGTTATATCTCCGAGTGACAAGCGCAATGCGGTACTAGGTAATGATTTGGACTCGTCGTGTTCCAATAGCTGCATGTCACTGTGCTGTTATGGGCAGGCTTGTTGCTTACCATCAAGCACATATCCTGCTCGTCTTGTCACTCAATAAAAAAAGAACCTTTGCCAGTAATTCTGCTGCCAAACGTAACGTGCAAATATCTGTGTTCCGGCTCGAAGGACGTTTCCAGTGAAAATACAGGGCAAATAGATTAAGCATTTTATATCTCTAGGTGACGAGCAGAGTGCAATGACTGCAGTGCTAATTAATTACTTATTTGGACTCTTCATGGTCACATGGTCCAATAGCCGCGTGACGCGGTGCTGTTGTCGGTATATGCGCGTTGCTTACCATCATACGCATGTCCTGCTCGTCTCGTCACTCTTCACTATGTACTTGCAAAGTTACAGCTGGTCTAGTCGGGAAAACGGCGACTGCCGATCCGGAGCCTCCGAGTTCGAATCCCACCACGCGCACTCTCTTTTCGAAGTCATGTGCGTTATGTAGCTAACATAAAAACGGTGAAGGAAAACATCGTGAGGAAACCGACATGTACCTAGAATCTTTCGAAGTCATGTGTCATCCACCACGCACTTGGCCAGCGTGGTGGATTATGGCCTTAAAAACTCTCCTTGCGAGAGAAGGCCCCGAGTCCCAGCAGTGGGAACATTTAGTGAGCTGCTTATGCTTTATGTACTCGTAAAAAAAATAGCTGTGAATTAATTATAACATGTATTTTGTTCAGGTACGCAGCGAATGAGTTCGAAGCAGCGGAGCACGGCGGCACCCATTTGGACGCGCCATACCATTTCTTCATGCAAGGAAAGCATGTCGGAGAACTTCCTCTGGAGAAATTGATAGTTCCACGTGAGTAAACAGACTGAAAAACTGTCTTACACACATTATATGATTAGGACATTTTATTTGAGATGTTTTGGGTTTCGCTCTCCTACTGGGCCTGGCACACCTGGCTGGCAATTGCCATTTCGGCTATATGGGCATTCCACAGAACAGATATGTTCTGTGGCGCATTCCGACGCTGCTCCTACTAACTAATATTACACTTAAACTAATATTATACTTATGCACACACGTAGTTACATCTGATCTAGTCGGGTGAACGCCAACTGAATTCGGAGCCCCGGCTTCAAATCCCACGCATATCACTGTCTTATCGAAATCATGTGCGTAATGCCGCTAACTCAAAAATCGGTGAAAGAAAAGATCGCGAAAAAATCGAAGTCATGTAGTTAAGCCACTAACTAACATGCACTGGGCCAGCGTGATGGACTATGGTCTTAACTCTTTCCTTGCGAGATAAGGCCCCGAGTCCCAGCTGTGGCAATATTTAGTGGACTGCTTTTGTTAAATTAAATATTTTCGTAAATTAATTTAGATTTCTGAAAGCATTTCATTTGCAAATCTGTCGTTCTAGACTGGCAAAAATGAGTCAGTGAAGTTCCACGAACGGCGATATAAGCGAATCAACACAAGATAAAACAAATGGTTGTATGAGTTGTTTAATATTTACTCATATGGTTATTTTTTTTTTGTTTCAGTCATCATAGTGGACATAAGTTCGAAAGTAAACGATAATCCTAATTATGTTTTATACAAGTCTGATTTGGATTACCTCATCAATTACAATATGGGAAAACCTTGCGTGATAGTTTTCAAATTCGGATGGAGCAAATACTACAACAGTGCTAAATATCTAGGCATAGACGAGCAGATGAAAAAGCCAAACTTTCCTGGTAAGAACAACTTCAATTATGAACCAGAAAATTGATTATTTGCATAATACGTTAATATATAATATATTTACAGTAAACTTCATAATTAACAATATGACTCAATAATTAGAAACAACCTAGTATTATTACCTGTACCTACCTATAATTATTTTACAATTAGGTATCGTTTTTACCATGTTTTTACAATGCATCCCGTACCTGTTGGTTTTGTGTAAAAAAAACTTAATTTCAGGTCTAAGCGGCGAGGTAGTGGAATGGATAACGAACTCTTACAAGAACGTCGTAGGTATCGGTGTAGATGTCGCTTCTGTAGACCCTGGATCATCACAAGACTTCGAAGTGCATAAAATAACCTCAAGATCTGGATTATATAATATGGAGAATGTTAATTTGAACCACCCTGTGCCAGGTAATTTTTTCATCTAGATACAGTTTACACATTACTTTCTGTAAACAGCTCAAAAGAAGGGATTGTTTGCGCGTTTCGAAAAAAAAAGGTACTCGCAGCCCTCTCTCGTGAGGAGAGATTCAAAACCTTCCACCGCGCTGGCTCAATGCATATTGGTGGATGACATATAACCTCGAAATATTCTAGGTAGGTACCTATATTTAGGTTTCCTCACGACGTTTTCCTTCACCGTTTTAAGTCATCGGCATTACGAAAATGATTTAGAAAAGACAGTAGTGCGCGTGGCATTTGAACTCGGGGCGCCGGATCGGCAGTCGCCTTTCTCCCGACTAGACCAGCCGTAACTTCTTTAAAGTAGTTTTTTTAAGTAGTAAAGTTCGCTTTTCTATCGTTTGTAACCAGTGGCGTAGCGTGCCTTGGAAGGAGCCTTGTATCAAAATTAGTTAGGAGCCCAAATGAAGGGAATGATATGTAAAGACTGAATATAAATCTCAATTTTCACTTACACACTTTGGGGGCCTCTGTACCCCAGGGGCCCCGTATGATTGATATGGCTGGTACAGCGGTAGCTACACCCATGTTTGTATCTGAACATGCGCGGCGAGCATCTAAAACGCTCGTTGGTGTCGTTATGTGAGACATAAATGTTACATACATTTATTTCGGCCATTGGCTATAACAGATACTATACACTTGGTAAAGTCATATAGAAAATTCTAAATGATTGCCCATAAATTACTAAAATAAACACCGCCTGTATCATAGCGTCGTCAGTCCAATGCAGCTGTAAAGAGGCTTTATAATATAACAAGAAATTGGACGTACAAAATTCGGACGTAGACTCAGTTTTTGTTTTAGCGAGACTACGTCTGACTTTTTTTATACGCCCATGAACGACAATAGAAAAATATTGAAAAGACTACATAATTGAATTAATGGAGAGCGCAGTTGACGCGGCCGGGTCAAGACGCAGCTGTCGTGCAATTCGGTGTTCAAAATTATTTCTGGTCAATATATATATATATATATTTTGTTTCAGATCACGGATGTACTGCTCTCGTAATGCCCATGAAGATATCCAAGGGCACCGGCGCACCGCTCCGGTTGGTGGCCATCTGTCCCAAGAAAACGCCAGAAAGTTTTTAATAACTTTAGACCTCATTATTCATTAGTTATGTTTTTACCTAATTCATCACTATTATACAATTGATGAAATCAATGACGGGTCTTTATTATTTGAAATCAGATAGGGACGAAATTAAATCTAACTGAATATCAATTTCAAAGGTACTGTTTCAATAGCATGATATTCGCCTGTAGCCATACTAATATATATTTCAAGGTTTACTGATTTACAAGGCCACATCTGCTATTTACTTTTTAACTCGTCTTAAAAGTATTGTATGTGGAATAGTGTGAACATGATTGTACAAGCCATCACATGTTAGATTTGCTAATGGCTAGAGATATTTGTCATGGTTGTCTTACAAAAACACAAGATTTACAAAACAGTCTTTATTGGGAATGAATGTTTTAAGAAACAAAATTTAAAGATAATTAAACAGAAACGAATTTCGAAACAAACTAAATCAATTAGTTTTGGCCTTCAAACGTAGTTGCTAAACTACTTAACAATAAAACGATTGGCACTTAAAGGCGGTAAAATCACTAAACATATGTTCTTAGCTCTAAGCATTTTACCAAAAATAAAAAAATAACAACGATTAATGTTGTTTCACTCAGTGTCACACTTCAGAAATACTTTCTTTTCAATGAGATTCTGGTATACTAGCTCATCTGTGCCATTGTATAATTCTACAATAGTACATGATTTATCAGTTTTGATGATCTTTGCAGTAAATGGACCGTTGCCCAAGAAAGTCTCTGAATACTCTTTAGTGATAACGTCAACACCTATATCAGGATTTAGTTTCACACCATGAAGTTGCACAGTCACAGTGGAAGGTGTTAGTTTGGCCCAATCAGCGCGAATTTCTCTTATATCAGTCACGTCGACGACTTCAATATTTCCATAGTCGACATATTTCACTTTAACTTTACCTTTTGCTTCGCTGTATTGTAAGATTAATGCTCTATACCATTGTTGGTCTTGGGGGAAAGAGAGCTACGCAGGCCTTGTTCTCGTAGATTCCGTTTATAGGTGGCTGATTCTCGGCGTCCAATTGCACATCTTTGTACAGTTCTTCATACGTTAACTTCATGTCATCATCATGAACGATTTCGAGTTCTAAGTTTTGAGGTTCGTTTATCACCGTTATGTTACACTGAAATTGAGCGTCCAAGTCGCAAGGAAACGACACAAATTTATCTTCGAGTGGTCCCGGTTCATCTTTTTCTTCTTCCAACATTTGATTCCAATCCTTGGCTGTTAGTTCAGAGAGTGCTTCGAAGGAGTCTTGGCTCTCCGATTCGACAATATAATCAGGTTCAGAGTCAGATGTAGCCATGGAAATTTTAATTCTTTCCTCACGTTTTGGTGCGAACCTTCGGATTACGGCTTTGGATCCGTCGGCATACTTCGCCAGCTCGAATTCAACCAAATGATCGTTGATGCAGAGCTTATCATATTTGATCACAACTGGGGTAACTCTGTCTATCGTTTCTCCGGCAACCTTTACATTGCACTTTTTTTCAACTATAAATTTGTGTATGTAGTCTAATGTCTGTCTATCCCACTGGTCTTGGATAGGTCGAATGCCTTTCAAGGTACATTTATGAGCCTGTGCAGGTATTTGATGCAGAGCAATACTCTTTCTGAGGTTAGTGAACGAACAGTACTCCTCATTGCCGTAGTCGATATAATTTATGAAGCAAGTGGACGACTCTTCATTGACTTCGAGGACTTTTCCCCTATAGAAGCGGTTGTCTAAATAGTAGAGAGCGATGCATGGTTCGCCGACAGTCCATTTTTGGTACTTTGCTTTGGGGTCAGGGTCTTTGAAGCGTACATCGAGTGCTTTGCGAATTAGATCGAGCGTACCTTGCTGTAACACGTCGTGCAGGTAGATAACGCCTTCATTGTCTATGTATCTGCAATGATTTATCAATAATTTCAGAGAGCATTTTTACAATTGAACTGTGTAAAACCTCCTAAACTGTTAGGAGGTTTTACACAGTTTAATTTCTACCATAGTTCAATGAGTCATCACTTCTATTGATGATACGAAACATGAGATTAAATAGGAAAAAATCGCAAAAAATATACTATGTGTTAAATGGTAGGTATGGTAGTGGTAGTAATTGAAAGCTGCTACAACAAGCTAAGTAATTTAAACATTTAAAAATCCTCCACATTGTCCTGATCCTTGATTTAAAATTTGTCTTAACCCCTGACGCACATACAAGGCTTGCCTGGTGGCTTAGTTGGTAATAAGCCTGCGAAGCCATGGCTCGATCCCCCCCAGTGCAAATATTTGTGTGATGTAAACAAATATTTGTGCTGTGGGTGTTTTCAATGTATTATAAGTAAAAATATAATTAAAAATATATGAGTATTATATCAGCTATCTGGCTCATAGTTCAAGCTTTGCTTAGTTTGGGGCTAGGTGGTGTTGTGTGTGAAATGTCCACTAATATTTATTTTATATATTTCTAAGTTTGACGTATCTGGGTAATGGGTATGTAAGTGAGTCTGTCTGTGGCATCGTAGCTCCTGAACGGATAAACCGGTTTTGTTTTTGTTTGTTTTAAAAATAAAATAAAGTACCAAACTTACGTGGGCATTCCCGTGAATTCTTCGCAAGAGAGTGGGTCAGCTGGGAGCCAGTCCGATATGAACATTACATTCGATGCTAAGTCTTGCCCCTCGGCACTGTCATCGTGGCCTGTAGAGCTAGGCGACCGATTGGGGCTCAATGAATCGAATGAAGGCAGAGGCTTTGTAGGTATCGGTTCCAGTTGTAGCCAATCACTCACAGATCCTGTTACGTTCAAAAACGCAAGTTTTACGTCTCCTGGATCGTCCATATTTGTATCAGTTTTAGTTACCTGCAAAATTAAATAGATCCAATATGTAAGGCGTATTTTATAAGTCAAACTACAATTTAAACAAAACAGGGAGTGGATTTCATACTGAATCTATACAAAACACACATTAATATTTAGCTTGTATCTGATACAGGAGACCAAAACTGTCCGAAACTAACTTTAAGCAATATTGGTTTGTAAAATAGTTAATTAAAAAATCAATATTAAGAGCTCCAGAAGTCTACAATAACATTTTGAATAACAACCCAATTTAACATACCTCTACCGACTTATCCGGAACTCCCAAACCTTGCTCAATTATCTTTTTATTTAAACAGCGCCATTCAGACTTGTTCGGCTCCAAAGCGCCCCCTTGAATAGTGTGGTATACCCAAATCTCGATCGGCATGCTCTTGTCCTTGAAGTTACCCAGTTTTGTAATAAACACTCTTTGATAGCAGTCCAGAAGTTCTTTTAGGTATTCCTTGGTGAGCGAAGGCCACTCTTCGCCGACCGCTGGGATGACTCCGCATAGATGACACTTTATGGCAGCGTCACCGATCGATGCGAAATCGGGAGTCAGTTCCACTAGAACTGTCAAAGGCAGCGTTTCTATGGTCGCAAAGTCGGAGTAGAAAACTTTGGCGGTGTTTTCCTCAAGTTCGACTATAATTCCACGGCGCCAAGTCTGTGACTGAATGCAGACTGCACAGCAACGGTCACCTACTTGCCAGTTTGTTTTCGCAGTGTGTTTATTCTTCGAGTAATGTTTCTGGATGTTTTCAAAGAGCTCGTTAAAAGCTTTTTGTTGGTGCGCCAGTGAAATGTATATGAGCGATGGGGATTGATATTGGAGGACTTTGGCTTCAAGTCTCAGGGGACCCTTGTCTTTGGCTTCTAAATCTCCAGTTTTAACTTTCTTTGTTTCAGTTGTTGGGGTAATCTTTTTCAGTATTTGTACTTCAGGTTTGGGTTTCGGGTGTCGGACTGGTTTGTCCAGAGGCGATTTGTTTGTGATCACTTGATCAGCTGTGTCGTCAGTTTTGTTGAAGGAGTACATGCTGTAAACAAAGAAAAGTAATTATTCGCCAATTAAATGCCTGCCCTTTTACATAAAATTGCCTAAATATATCGGCTTTGGCTTTGCTATTGCCATCTCTTTAATTTTAAGGCAAAAAGAAAAGAGTGCATAATCAAACTATGACCATTTTAGTTACGCAGGGGCACGGGGTGTCTCCCCCGTCTCCCTATAAATCTTTTCAATTTTCATATGCTAAATTCTGAATCTCTACTGATTTATCTGTTCTGAACTCAACAATGCAGAAAAACTTTACTATAAATTGAAGCACATGGTGATTTAAGTTAATCGTTGTTGCCATTTTAAGGCGATATGAGTTCTTGTTTAAAATACTAAATGGTGCTGTACTGTTGCTTATAATCAGGCGCACACAAACAATATAGATAAAGTAGCGGATACCTACGTAATTCATAATATTCCTACGATAAAAATTAGTCTATGTGCTATTCCGGACTATTTATAACCAAACTACTTTCCAAATCGATCCCTTCGACATGATTGAGCAATTAACATCCAAATTTTGGCATAACATTAGATTATGTGGGATTAGTCGTAACAGCCAAGTATACAAAGTATACATACCCAAAAGTTATGGCAAATTTGAACTTTATCATGAGCTGGTTAATGCAGACGAGTTCTTCCGAGTCGGGTGCGTGTTGGAAGAGCGTGACGCCGACGGAGCCGCGGTGCCGGTTGTCTTCGACATGCAACTCCAGGATGCGCCCGCCGAGCTGTTGCATGAGCAACACGGATCCCGGAGCCCATTTATTGTTGTGGGGGGTCACTCCTGCTAGGTGACATTCTGTGGCCTAGGAGGGAAGACAGTTTTTGAAGTGAAAACTTCTCTTGGCGCACCACAAACAGATTTTTCGTGGGCTATGAATTGAATTCTAGCGTCACGCTCGCGAATGATAGAAATCTGCAGGTAAACTCGAGATCATGGTCATGCCAACGCCCTCCGGCTTCACCCGCGTAGTTTCCAAAATGAGCTATCAAATTCTGAGTTATAAGTTTTCACTTCTATCGGCAGTTCCTACGACGCCAATTTTTTTTACATAGAGTAAGGTGACGCGGAGCTAGCAGGACATGTGCTTGATAGCAAGCATCGCGCCAGCTTATAACGGCAGTGTCATACAGATATTGGAACATGAAGAGTCCAAATCATAACTTAGCACTGTAATGGACCCCAGAGCCCATTTCTTGTTGTCTACTCCACCTAGGGTGACATTAGAAGAATTTATTTTTCAGGATGAAAGTTTCATCGGATACACTTTGAAGAATGTACAACTGATCTGCATGATCTAATACCACCTTGCCCTTTTTTCTATCGGACTGCGCGTAGCTCGAAAAAAGCGACATCGTTTCACGGTTGACGTTCCAAAGACTAAAACGAAGAGATTTTATTCCAATTTTGTGATAAGAACATCTACGTCGTCCGCTTTGGAATGCGTTGCCTGAGCGGGTTTTTCTTCATTGCCCGAAGTATAGAAGCAACATATTTTGCAAACTAGAAAAAAATGTTCATCAACCCCCGACTACCTCGGATTTTTTTATCTGTACAACATTATACTAGTCAAGCACTTTCATTTGATACCCATATTAAGCAACGATTGTCGAAATAAAGCACGCGAAGGGTTAAACATAGAAATGGCCATATATTGATTGGATTTGTTACCAGCGCGGAGAGTTTGGTGAACTTGGGGTGCAGATATCGGAGCGCACTCCAGTGGGCTAGCTGCGGAGCGCCCGAGTCGACCAACGTCAGGGCCACGCGGCCGCGGCCCGGCAACCCGGCCACCACGGCGCGAGCCCACGGGCCCGCCGCGGAGCCCGGCGCTCCGCCCTCCGCGGGCTCCGGCACGTGCACGCAGCATGACATGCCTGTATAATAAATAAACAAATATATTTTTTTAAATGAAAACTTAATTTGGCGCACCACACAGATTTTTCGTGGGCTATGAATTGAGCTCAAGCGTCACGCTCGTGAATGAAAGAAATCGAAAAATTGAAGGTATGTAACAGATTTTTTTATGTATTGTGTGGTCCTCCTCATGGTTTTCGATGAAGGCGACCATGCGATGTTTTGAGTTTTAACTAAAGTTGTAGAACAAGATTTTTTTGTTTAAACATACAGAACAATGAATGCAGGGTGATTACCAGTCATGCAGTTAATGTGTAACAGTAGGAGAGATTGGGTTTATATCTGTTATATCTATTTTGGCGTTTTCAGTCTAAATCGGTCAGATAATTCTCCTCAAACGCATTCACATTTCTGTGGATGGTTTGTAATATTATTATATACTATTATTACTATATTTTTTTTCAATGGGAGCAATTAAATTGCGAAAAAACAAATGTTATACAAAAATAAAGCTTGAACTCTGAAAGATATTATGTTATATCTATTCTTACCAACTTCAGGCATGTAAATAGTTCCAGTGTTGACAGCCATGCTGTATTCCTGTTCTAATTCCAGGCTCAACTGCTCATAAAGAGTTTGCTGATGTTTCTGTAACATATTAATTAACATATAGCCCAATTTAATCATTCATAGTATCTTACACTTGAAAGATGCACAACACTCACATTTTTTAGTTTTCCCGAATTGGTAAATAAAGAGATTTCCTCGTTTGCTAGTGTCAAAATAACATTTTAAATGTATGGATTGAGTATGTAAACGAAAAATTTAAGTATTCAGAAGCAAACACTATATTTTTCATATTGTATAGCCGAATTTGGAAGTATGTAACTAGAAATCGCTTGCTGCCTTTTACATAGCAATCAAAACTACCAACCTATTTATTTTGTATCACATCTATAATAAACACATTTGAGGCAGTAGGCATCATATGCAGCCAACTGACATAAGACTCATTAAACAAATCTAAAAACTGTTGAAGATAGGCAAAGAACATTACCTTTCTAACATAGAATTTATCCGGGTTCACAACATGCGTGATATAGACTTCCTCCATAGTCTTGTATTTGTAATCATCACTGTTCGTGAAGATTTTCGGTCTCTCTCTGGTACCGTTTATTTGTGGGTACTGAAATAAAGTTTATTAATATAAAAATATGGTATTTGTTAAACTGAAATGATTAAAAACGTTAATTGAATAGATGCACACCAAAAACTAAAAACTTTATAACACAACTATAGCTAATACAGTTCTGTACAGTATACTCTTATGTTATAGTTTGTGTTTATTACATTCTGTTTTGTGTGCTCATTGAATGAATAAATAAATAAGAACCATTAAATTTCCAGAACCTGTCTGCTCTAAAGGCTTGTTCGCATTAGGCTAGCAAATTAGTCTAGTAGTGAGTAATTTAGTAGCTAAAATACTCGCTACTATTCAAAAATCGTTCGCACCGTGCTTTAGTAGTTTAGTACAGTTCACAAGTGAGTAGCGTTTCGCAACATGAAGACGCAACGCAATAAAATAAATGAATTAATAAGCTAATCTTATCGAATCGTAATGGCTATTTTAGAAGAGGCGAATGAGGAAATTTGTATGATCAATAAAATAAGTTATTCCACAGACAATTTCGTATTTGGAAAATTGAAGTTATTTTTCTCTCCAGACTAATTCGACAAGTTCGAACCTGTTTAATCGGCGAGCCAATGAGCGCACCGCTCGCAACGAACGCGTGGTGGGGGGTGCTACTCGCCCGTTGAAAATAGAACAAAATGGATTGACTCGACTAGATCACTTCCTAAACTACTCGACTAATTTTTCACTGTTCATACACGAATTAGTTGCTAAATTACTCGCCACTAGGCTAAATTACTAGCCTAATGCGAACAAGCCTTAAGAGATATCGGTTTTTTGACAGATATGGCCAGCCACTTCAACTTGCTAATGCAATGAGCTATGTCGGTCACTTTAGTTCTCTGACGGATTACCTCCTTCTTAATAAAGTGTTTCAGAGAAATTTCAAACATTATATCTTTCCATAGCTCTCTAAATAATATGTTTATGAATACCATTCTTATTTTAAACTATAACAGTGCACTAGGATCTTAATTTACAAGATCTTATTGTTTCTTTCACTATTCAATCAAGTTAATTGTGGGAACATTTACTGGGAGTCTCAGCAGTGGGAACATTTAGAGGGCTGCTTATGCTAGTAGTTGTACCTTCAGTCTCGGATTGGTCATCTTGGCCCGCTCGTGGAAAACGAGCGCATGCGCGAGGCTGATCCCGTCCTCGAACGTGGTGACGTCACACTCTAGCGTCATGCCGAAGTTGTTCGAGCGAATGTTGCGCACGTGGATCACCGCTTGTTTACTGAAATGTATTATAACTTTAGTATGTTGCATGTGCATAGTCATAGTCAGATATTATTTTTTGTATAATGTAGTATATAGGTATTTCATAATAAATCAGTTGTACAATGCACACCGGCTTACATTCTCTGTTCCTATAATAGGCACGACGACTAATTTTTGATTTAATGTGCCATCAAAAGGCTTCGCAATAGCTTAAACTTTGTTTTCTTGAAAACCTACCGTGATATCACGATTTTAAAATCACAATCTGGACTCTCCAAAAACGCTTAAAAACACTGCTGAAGCGTGACGTCACTGTGTCGTATTTCATATATAGCTATATTAAATATTGCGTTTAGGAAACTGGTTTCATAACGAAAGTCACTTGAAATTGAATGGGTTACCCAATGGCAAACACATTTTCTAATAATTTCTTACTTTTAAAATGGACTTGCTCATCCAGCTTTGAAAGATCACAAAGTTAAACAAAAAAAATATCTAAATTAAAATTGGTACATATTTACTA
Source organism: Ectropis grisescens (assembly GCA_017562165.1). Taxonomy (NCBI): domain Eukaryota; kingdom Metazoa; phylum Arthropoda; class Insecta; order Lepidoptera; family Geometridae; genus Ectropis; species Ectropis grisescens. The sequence goes on from CM029772.1 coordinate 17,236,586, forward strand.
GCTCGAGAAGGTAAAACTGCGGGGCGCTACTAGTGGATTCTAAACCATTTCTAACTAAACTACATTTATTAATTGAAGTAGTATAGTATTAGAGAGGTAAAATACTACTACGATTATTGAGGTAATAGAGAGGAATGCAAAAACTTGGAAAACTTGGAGGCCTATGTCGAAAGAGAAACTGGGGTAACTTGTAAAAAATGGAGTCAATACTCTACAAATAAAGGCTATCTTTATTCTACCGATATCATAAATGTGAAGGTTAGGCTGTTTGTAGCTTAGTCACGTTGGAACATTTGAACGGATATAGAACGGCCTCTGAGGTAGATGCTGGAAATTGGAGGAATTGTTCAGTTTGAACTCTCACACTACTGCATTCCATAAGCACATGCTGTGGTGTTTCTTCCTCCATACACCTGCATAGAGGGCTGTATATCACACCTATGGTAAATATGTGCTTATTTAGAAGACAGTGACCAGTCATGGTACTTATAAGTTTGCGAATTTTGTTCGTTTAATTAATAGAATATGTTTGGAACATCAGTTCAAAAAACAACATCAATGATACTACAAAAGCAGTCAATGGCAAATGACGAAGCTGTCTGTCTGTACTAGTCATTAATTCCACATTGTAAATGTACTGCTAATTGTCACACAATGTCTTGTAGTTGTTAAAAGTCAGAACTACATATTTTGTATTTCATTATGTAAATGATTAACTTTATTTTTCGTTTTTTATTACTATTTTTATCCTTATTATTAATTAATCCTTGACCTTTTCTGCACTCAAATCTGTTGACGTTGTTGCTGAAAATCAAAACTGTTGACGAAATTCGGTAGTCGCATTATGAATATTCACTTACCTCTAGTGCCCGACCTGTTAGTAGGTACATGTTTGCAACACAGCGGTAGCACAGTCTATTAAATCATACAGTCGTTCAACGAAGCCGTCTAGACGGAGAATTGTGCGAAGCGTGCGGGGTGAGCAGCGGGAAGCGCGCTCCCGCCATTGTCTACATTACGATGTTAGTATTTCGTGAGCGCGGTTCGGAGATCGGTTTTATCTACCCGTGTGTAGAAAGTATCGGCGTTTTTTCCAAGATCAAAGGTCATGAACTACTGGTAGTACTTCTTGATACTGTGGTGGTAGTATGTATATTTATTATTTAGTATGTTAAATATAAATATAAAATATAAATATTGGTGGACAATCCACACACAACACCATCAGACCCCAAACTATGCAAAGCTTGTGTGATGGCAGCCAGATAGCTGATATAATACTTATATATTTTAAATACATACTTATCATACATAGAAATACCAGACACAGTGCAAACATTTGAATTCATCACACAAATATTTGCACTCAGAGCTCTCAGTCTCACTCAGTCAGAGCTACTACCAACTAAGCCACTAGGGCAGTCAAAGTTAGGCAAAGTACAATTGAAACCAGACTCACTTGTCAACAATGTTGTGTATCAGGAAGGCATCATCACTGGTCCAACCCCCAGACTTTGGCACGCAGTTGGCCAACGAGCAATTAATCGCCAACGGGAATGGAGATTGTAATCGTGCTGGGGGGATCAGACGCAATCTGAAAGTTTACATGATTTTACTACAAATAAAACAATAATACTATATATAATCACATTGAAACTGATCAGTTGAAATTTGGAATCCAGTTAGATTATAGTCTAGGATAACACTCGTCTCGTCAATTTTTAATTTAAAAAAAACACAGGCTACTTTTAATCAAACCACGGAGCACTGCTAGTAACACATAAAATTATTGGCCTTCTGAAAAAGATAACACAGAATAAGAAAGAGGTGTGCAATATTTATAGGAAAAGTGAGAAAAGAACCGACATACCACCTGATGGTAGCCGTCTCTTACGTTTTATCTTTGTCGCAGGACGGGCATACTTGAAAATTACCTTTTTGAACTATCTCTGGTTATAAAAATAAGTTAGGGGAAGAAAGACAGGGGAAAAAACAAAAATTACAAACTTAGTACTTTTTCAACATGTGGCCTATGACTTTAAAAATGTTGCCGACCCCTGCGTTAGAAGATCAGTTATCTGGTAGTGACAGTCACGTCATAATCGGTTCAGTCGTTTCGGGGTTTAGCCGGAACAAACAGACAAAAAAGTCTAAAAATAGTTTTTTAGATATAGGTTTACTTAGTAAAAAACTGTTAATTAGATATTACATACAGACTCCAATTTTATCTATTTGTATATTATGTATGTAAATATGTCTGTATTTATTGTCAAATGTCTCAAAAAGGGCCTTTTATTTTTAAAAGATAGTACCAGTAATTACTCTGCAACATAGAAACTGAATTCCCAAGTTAATGTTGTAAATTACGATATACAAAAAATATCTAGTCGCTCTTAGCAAAAGTTCTACATATACTTTGTTTCGACAGCTTTAATGCCATGCACACAATATTAGTCATAAATGGTGATTAGTAAATATGTTTATTGACTTACTTGTCGATATCAACGATTTCAGTGCTCCCGAAATCAAAACAAAACACTTGAAACAAAGGCTGATCTGAGTCTTTCCGGTTAATGCTGACGACACGGCATCGCTGCCACATATTATCGGCTTTGTTGAATGCCAAATATATTTTACCTGTAAACAAAACATCTACATTTCGAAACAAACTTTATTACAACATCACAAGTTTGGTTTTTCGATCAAACCGTCTTGCATCAACTAAATGCATTCATAGCAAATTGTAAATGAACAGATTAAACCTTGTATTGTCTGAACAAGATTGTTATTTATTTAGTTATTCAAACATTTTATTCAGCTGAATTTAACAGCAACTAACACTGAAAGAAATTCATAAGGCTTTGTCTTGACGGACTCATTATATTAAGAAGTTGGATGAAAATTGATTACCTACCTATACATGGTAGGTACTATGGAACCAACTTTGACATTACTAAAAAAACATACATTGTGCAGAAAAAAGTGCATTTCTGTAAGGTGCATTTCACAAAATTGCCATTACCACCACTTTCTACCACCGAGGAAGAATAAGCAAACATTACTGAGTTCGAGTTCAAATGGCAATGTTTAAAGTGAAATTACAGGGCAAAGAGATAAATCATGGTCAATCAGTTGAGTATCCTCAACCCTTTTCAGCTTAGTACATTTGTTGGTTTTAACACTACGCACTATGGATATATATATATACAGGTTTTTAAGATTCAGAATCAGTTTCTTCAAGGTAAGTGCATTCCTTCTAAGACCATTTCGTCGCTGTACGTCAAGGCGAGATGCCTCACACCTATTTTGGTTAAAAAAAAATAATAAAACAATAGAATTACCTTCAGCAACATGGTTTACAGATGGCTTAGGCAGAGAGATTGAGTTTCGGAACTGACGAAGCATATCTTTGACCACGGCTTGATCGCACGCTCTCTGGACGTAGAAGTCATTAGGATTCACGATGTGGGATATATAGATCAGTTCTTTAGCACCTAGTGACAGAGCATAAAATTAATAACAAATATGTAATTTGGCAGTTTTTCTATAATACGTGTAAATAATTACCTTCTTGCAACTGCTTTCTGTGCTGGCTCTCTGGAAAAGGCTGCACTGGTTGCACTATCGGTGGTCTGTTGTAATCATCTACAAAAAAATTAATTAGTGAGTAATGAAAACAATAAAGATCAGACAGAAGCCAATGCTACTGGCTCACCTATCGTTAAATGAATAATGTAGTTGGATAATTTTTTTTATAATGCTCTTAAATGATCTATTAGGAATCATACAATATTATAATTGTTGTAACATCACATTATGTACTAATTTTATTACAACAGATTCACCTATCTGAAAATCCGATTGGGGAGTACCTGGTACCAACTCTTTTTCGTTGAGATATACAGGTATACAGATATTATTTATTCGACAAAAACATTGTCGAATAAATAATAGGTACGTAAGTTAAGCTTGCCTTATGGTTTAATCGCGCGCTTCGTTGTGGGCTGTACCGTCGCATACCTTCGGCGAGTTAGCAGTCAAAAACACGATACAAAAAAAAAGTGATTAAAATATTGACTCTGTGAGTTGGGCTCGATGTGAAAGGATCTTTTACATTCCAGCTATCAGTTCTAGAGAATATTAGAATAGAATAGAATGTTCTTTATTTCGTAGATTGACCACATACATATATCTTTGATTAAAAACACTTGTTAATGGTAACCTACGAATATTCAAAATTACAAAAATAAAAAAGAATTATGCATTGAGGTATGTCAAAAAAAAAAAAAAAAAAAGACGACAAAAGATAACTACACATTACAAATTAATAAACTGAGTATGGCTCAGGGCAATTGACATCATACATAATAACAGTAATTTATCTCAATTCTACACTTACAGTTCCACTTTTTTAAAATTTTACAATTTCCATCACAAATGAGATTTGCAACATAAATATATGTTTATAATAATTACAAATATATGTTTATAGGTATGTATAGATGTCAGGTCGTAGTCAAGTATATTTAAATTTGGTATAGTCATTGTTTAAATATTCCTTTAAAGTGTAAATAGTTTTGTCCAGCAATAATTTTTTTGATAAATACCGCGTCATCAGTCATCTTCTGTATTTCCAACGGTAATTTGTTATATAATTCTTGTCCTCTGATGAGCGGGACCCTTTTCGACATATTCAGCCTGTAAGGTATGTACTCAAAATATAGTCTGCTCCTACTAGGTCTCAAATTGTTAGTCTTTTGGAGCTTATATTTACTCAAATTTTGTCTAACAAATTTCAAAATTTCGAGTATGTAAAGTGATACGGATGTCAAAATTTGTAATTCCTTAAAGTGTTTCCTACATGATTCCTTATATTTGCCATTTACTAAAACTCTAACAGCTCGTTTCTTTCAGATATTCGGGAGATGTGATATTTTTTAATTGTTTAAGAGCAAATATTCCCCTTAGACATTTTCTTCCATGTCATATCTATATGGGTTTTCCACGTTAGTGATGAGTCAATTTCAAAACCCAACATTTTAACGCAGTTTTTACTCAACAAAGTTGAAGTTCCTGTATTTACTGAAATAGTGCTTACATTAGATGTCATGGCTTTAAAAAATTTTATGTTAGTTTTATCTTTATTTAATTGCAGTTTTATACAGAATTGAATTGGATATTACATACAGAAGACAAACTTCTCGGCTTCAAATGATGAGTAGTATTAATTCAATTACTTAAAATAAAAGATTATCTGATTTCTTACTTATTGGATAGCTTCTTTGAGAAGAATCGCTACTGCCAGAGTTGAGAGAAACGGCTGAGCCACTTTTAGAGCGGTACTGTGGTGCATTCTTGAAAAATGTAGGTTGATTGTCTTCTTTGACCTTTACATTTTTCTGTTGTTTATTCTTCTCCTTCGATAGTCGAACATCTGCAGAAAAAACACATGAGAAGGAACGATTGTGAGGGAAATCCAATGCTCGCATAAGGGTTGGACATTCAAGAGCACTGGAAAAAGGTCAGCCAAAACATTGTCTGGGTTGAACAAGTAAAATGTGTGCCAATAACAATGTAATCTAATATATAAAATTCTAGTGTCACAGTTTTCGTTGCCATACTCCTCCGAAACGGCTTGACCGATTCTCATGAAATTTTGTGAGCATGTTGAGTAGGTCTGAGAATCGGCCAACATCTATTTTTCACACCCCTAAGTGATAAGGGTTGTTCACCCCTAAAAATTTTTTTTTTAATTTTGGTCAATTTTTATGGTTTTTATTTTTCTGTAATGTGGCATTAAAAAATACATACAACCCTAAATTTTTACCCTTTTATCACCAACCCCTATTTTTTAATCTATATAATATAGTATAAAAAATAATGCCACTTTTCGTTGTAAGTGAATTCCTTCTAAACGGCTCGACCGATTTGAATGTTTTTTTTTGTATACGCTTGGGTAGGGCCCTGGAAGGTTTAGATTTACGAATCACCCCGGCAGATGGCACTGCACTTGATATTTTGGTTACTATCCGAGCGAAGCCGGGACGGGCCGCTAGTATTCTTATAAAATTATGTGTTTTTTGAATATGTTTCTGATTCTGGAGATTACACAAATACGGAAAATATGGCGGTATCTCGGTATCAGGCACAAGCCTTACTCAATCCTGGGTACAGCACCTGATTGGACTATTTTAATGGACACGTATGAAAGGCACTACAGGATCTCAGAGGATGTGGGTGTTTCGTCATCCAGACCGGACATTTTCCTTTTTTCTAGAGCTACGAAACGCATAGTCCTTGAACTTACCGTACCGTGGGAAACTAATATTCCTAAAGACCACGCGATGAAACAAAATAAGTATTACGACCTCCTAAACGAATTAACAAAAAACGGCTATGTAGTTAGTTTATACGCTGTAGAAGTGGGAGCGAGAGGTATACCAGCAAAATCTCTCTATAACCTGCTGAAAGACCTTGGCTTGTCCAGAAGTGCGGTAAGTTCTATACTAGAACGCTGCACTAGTAGGCTCATATCAGATTTGGCTGGGCAGGGAGAGAAAAACGAGTAGTGAAGGTGAGTGTTGATGTACGTCAGAAAAGGGCCCCTTAAACCTACGCCCGAGTCACAAGTCTCGGGATCTACTCGGGTTTTCTCTCTCTGCCACACGATGGACCCGGCACCCGCACGGTGAATCCATGGAATGCTAAGAAAATCGTCTCAATTTTGTATAAATATTTAGTGTAAGTATATTACAAAACAGTTACGGCTGGTCTAGTTGGGAGAATAGCGACTGTCGATCTGGAGCCCCCAGGTTAAATCCCACGCACACCTCTATCTTTTCAAAGTCCTGTGCGTAATGCCACTTACATAGAAACGGTGAAGGACAACATCGTGAGGAAACCGACACGTTTCCAGAATCTTTCGAGATCACGTGTCATCCACCAACCCTCACTTGGCCAGCTTGGTAATTATGGCCTTGGCTGTCTACTTGCGAGAGAAAGCTACAAGTTCAAATAGTGAGAACATTTAGTGGTCTGCTAATAAATTTCAAAACATGTCAATGAATAAAATAATAACCTTTAGGCAGCACGGGTGCAAAGACGGGCGCAGGTGGTGGAGGTGGTATTTCTACACCCTCACCAATTTCAGACGTACGGCTCAGTTTATATGCAGAAGTGGCATTCCCTTCTAAATGGATATAGTCGCTGATTAGCCCGCATAGGTCTTCGTTCACTGCCACTCTGTAGGACATAACACTTAAAATAATGAGCAATAATAATGTATGTAATAATGTAAATTTATGTAAACGAGCATTGTCCATACTGACCATACTGTGAGTATTTTACTAACCATAGTATGTTAGTGACAGATTTAGTATGTATTACAGTAAGCGAGTATGGAATTCTTTCAGCTAGGCTTCGATAATGCTCACATACGTACGTATGTGCGTAGTTTACCTTAACCTAAACTACGCTTTCTGAGCTATCCCAAAGGTTGGAAGGCAGTAGACGCCATTTGACGCCAACTGCCATAGGTACCTTTATTGGTATAAGTATATTTGTAGTGCTAGGGCTACTTGCAGTGTCCCCTGGGAAAATTCCACACCTTTGTCAGTTATTCTTCCGCCAAGCTGTAATGTGCAATCATTCCTGTGTTCCGGTTTGAAGGGCAATATTTCCAGTGAAATTACAGGGCATGGAGATAAAATATCTTATATCTTTGGGTGACGAGAACAGTGCAGTACATTTCTGAAAAGGTATGTGGTTTACCGTTTGCGGCCTAATGATGTGGATCCAACAATGAATTAACATTATTTTAATACAAATCACTTCAATTACAGATGCTATTTCAAATAATATTTGCATACTAAAATTGGTTTTAAAACAGCGACATACTTTAGAGGGTCTTTTTTTCCATCTTCTCGAGTCAAAAACCATGCAGCTTCAGTCAGTTGCTTAGCATCTTCCAGAAGCACGGCTAGATTCATCTGAAACACATCATTGTAATTTACAAAACATTGTATTAACTGTCTCTAGCAGACATAGGAGCCTGAAGCATTTAACCTAGTGCTGGCCCAGCAACGTGTTAGAAAAAAATTTAGATTATGGTGATCCATTGATCTGATTACAGAAGCTTATCTTGGATATTGAACATAATTATCTCCACTTACCTTCTTAAGTTTCTTTTCATCTGATGTCATTTTAATAGCATCCAAAACCTTTTTGCCATTCTTTAAGGCAATTGTAAGTTCATTTTTTGCATTGTACAGAGAACTTTTCTCTGCATTCTTCAGTGTGGTTACAATGTTAACAACCTCATATTTGTGTTTTTGAATGATAGAACAGAGTTTTGAAAAATGTTGTTCTATGTTGGAAATGATTTGATCAAGGTCAGATACTGTCCCAGTTTCGTTTTCTATATTGTGCAGTAGGTGACCGACATCCTGAAATATTTGAAGATATGTAAGTACACTCACAGACAGAATTAACCGCTCACCTATATCTTTTGTTACTAACAAAAAAAACAGTGTTTTTAATAAAATTTGTGTGATTATACCTAGTAAAATGTTTAGTTTTTCAATATTTTGTTTTTTTTTGGTAACTTTCAATGCATCTTTCAAATTTGCTTTGAAATTAACGATTTCTGGAAACTGTAAGAAATACAGTAGGCGGTTAATTGTGCCTGTGAATATATTTTATGATAACTAAACCTTATAACTATATATGTTATGAGCTTATTGTTGCCGAGAAGATCTTGCTTAGACACAGCCACAATTTCAGGATTTAATTTAAAATCTATAATTTCAAGTTTAATTTATTTTATTGTACACTAAGTTCCTTTCAGACCTTCCAAAAGCAATGCAGCAAAACTGTTACAAACTACTTAGTAGTAATATTGTACTTACATATGCGGTTTTAGAGAGTCTTCTGAATATTTCATCAACTTTTGGTGTAACTGTGCATAAATCATCTAGAAAAGTATTATTCTGAAAAAAAAAATGGTATTTATTTATGTTATAAAACTAAGTAATTTAAGCAGACATTTTACCACTTTGGAAGTTTCTCTCGCGCATACTGTTCAGTTTAGAAAATGATATTATGATATTAGAAACCTTAATATCTATTTGATACCTATATGCCACACGTTTGGGTTTGTTAAAAAAAAAATGTTTTAGTTCTACTTCTTAGTTCTTAGCATATTCAGTTCTAAGGTTTACCTTAGAAACTGGATATAATAGTTCAAGGTTTACCTTAGAACTGAATATGCTTTTTTTTGTACAAAAAAGTAGAAAAAAATATTTGTTTACAATTATTTTTTCTAATTTTTGGACAAATCTTAATGTGGTTCACAGATTATATCTACTTACCAAGTTTCAACAGTTTATTAGTATTATATTCTAACAGTTTCGGAAAAAAAATTGATATGACATATGGACGGACAGGCATACAGAGATGAGGAATCCATAAAAGTTCAGTTTTTTACCATTTGGCTACGGATCCCTAAAAAGTACTCAATGCACGCTGCATTAGTTTAGCAAGAATAATAGCAAGAAGTTTTCACTTCAAAAATGTTAGCACTCACAACTTCCTGCATAGAGACCACATTGTGATTTTTGCAAGACTTTTCTCCTCCAACCATAAGGCAATCCATACAAATAGATTTCTTGCAGTCATTACAGTAGTAGTCGAGTGGTTTGTCATTATGAGCCTTGCATGTAGATGGGTTTCCCATTTCTTCTGTTGATAAATTTGCATAATTAAGCAATTGAATCATTACAATTATCATTAATGTTGCATTATTTCATGAAATTTTAAATTCCAGGATCAATATGAAATACAGTGTGGCTATATCAAGATGAATTTTCAGAGGCAGTATTTTTGTAGTGTGAAGGGACGAGCAGGACATGTGCCTGATGGTAAGCGATATCCCTGTCCATAATAGCACAGTGTTATACAGTTGTTGAAAAATTATGAGTCTAACTCTAAAAGAACTTAGCATTGCACTTATCACACAGAGAAATGAGATCATTTATCTTTTGGCCCTGCAATTTCTCTGAAAACATCCCTACATAGTGAAAACGTGATGTTAGCATATGACTGCTTGTTGTAGGAATAATTGGCAAAATTGTATCCCCAGGCAGACTCTGCAAAGAGTTCTAGCACTGCACAAAACTATAAAACAAATGACAGATGATTTCAGAAATTCAGTACCAAAAACTTATACATATATGGCTCAAAAATAAGAATTAAGTGCAGATAATTAATTAATCTCGAAACAAACTAACTAGTACAATTAATCTATTGTTTTAAATTTACCTATTTCTATCAGCATATGGTTTTTGAAAATAACAAAATTTTTGTGTGATTTCGTGAAGCAGGCATCACACAATATGATGTCACATTGCTGACACATTTTTGATGTGGTATTGTGACATTCTGCACACACGGCTGTGAACAAAAACAAGACAAAATCAACATTTAACATGGGTGTATACCGGAACAAGGATGAATTTTCACACATGTTAGGTTATGCTTATATGTAGATTAAAAGAAGTAGGTACTATATTTGGTTTAGTATCTATCATCCTAGTTACTATTGCTATTTAAATGTCAAAGATTCTTTTGAAATGTGAACACAGTTGGAACAGTCTGGAATAGCGCATAAGCAATTTTTTATTATGGAAACTGTGCAGGTAAAACTGTGGGGCAATGTTAGTTGGTAAATAAATGGTAAATACTTACCTTTAGAAGAAGATTCTTTTAAAATAGAATATAAGTCCACAAAGTATTCTGAATCCTCCTGGCGTGGTTTATTGTCAGCATTCTAAAAGTAAATTAACAATAACTTAGTACTTATGCCGTTTTACAAAAATTGCACAGATGGCAGGGTATGAAATTTCACATTCTTATTTATACAAATAAATAAAAATAGGAGTGTCTCTGAACGTAATATCAAATTACATCGGTTCAATGGCGCTGATTGGTTCAATGACTCACGTGAGTGAATTGATCAGCTAACAATTATTGTTATTTTCCAGTGACATACATAATTCTTTTGTATGTGTGTTGACAGTGAACTCCTCCTAAACTGCTGGACCAATTTGAATGATTTTATTTGGTATCTAGGTTATTATCTGAGCGAAGCCAGAATGGGGTGCTAGTAAATTATAAAATACTAACTGTAACTGCAGTTTGACCCACATTTTGGGGTCTATTTTTTCATGGAACCCTAATCATTTTCCTCAAGTAGCCTATGTTTTACCTTCGAAGATTAGCTATCTGGTAAATAATGTGTTAATAAATCCGATCACAAAATGTAATGTTCCAGGAAGTGACAATTGTCAACAGGGATAGGTATATATTTTAGTGAAATTCTGGTTATTTTTTTTTCCTGTGACATATCTTATCTTAATATACAATATAAATTATGCGTCACATTGTTTGTCAGCGATGGACTCCTATACTACTAAGCCGATTTCAATAAAACTTGCACACTGTGTGCAGTTTGATCCAACTTGAAACATAGAGCAGCTTTAATTCCAATTATTTGTCTTTATATGACAATATCCGAGCGAAGCCGGAATAGGACGCTAGTATATATAGATAGTATATTTATAGTATATAGATAGAGAATGGCTGCAGAATGCTAACCTTTTTTTAAATCTGATTTAAAAGTAGACTAAATTAATAAAACAATATTACTTAAACACGCTATTTTGTTTATAAGTCAATGGTGAAATTGAGAATTGATTAATATTGCTTTGTGGGTGAATTTCAAGCATGTGGTGATCACTAGTTATTGTAAGTCCCACAACACCAAAGGTGCCTATCACATAATAGACATAAATTAAGCATACATTAATCTTGGTGTGCACAATGATAAGCTAAGACTTGTTCTTAATAACTGTATTTAGTACTTATACTAATATTATAAAGTTGAAGAGTTTGTTTGAACACTAGGATCATAGGAACTACTGGTCCGAATTGAAATATTTTTTATTTATTGAATAATAAGCCAGCAGCATTAGCTGATATGCTATATAGCTAATGCTGTCATATTATATATCTCATATTATGATTAATTATTTATTCATTATTAATCAATTATTGTAACATTACGCTACTATTAACAGGAGCAGAGCATGAATGAAAACGTAAAAAAATGAAAAATAATTTTTTTTGAGAGCTTTCATAGCGTTCATTGATGTGACAGCATGTGTCTGAGATTGCCTCATTACAAACCTTTGCTAATCAAATTTGTTCTAAATCTGAGTTGGTACAACCAATTTTTGACAGGTGTCTCAGCAGGTAGCTCGAGGTATTTTGTTTGAACACGATATTCTCAGAAATTACTGACCGATTTCAAAAATTGTTTCACCGTTGGATGTATACAGGATCCCTGCATACTATAGGCTATATATGTACCACGGGCAAAGCTGGGGTGGACATCTTGTAATATTATATGTATACTGTTTTCCCTAATCTCTAAGTCATAAATTGCCTTTGCATTTGTTTGCTTCAATGGAGTGAAGGTTTTCTGAGGCTGATGTATTGTTCTGATTTGATAATATTTAATAAATTAATGTATTATAAAGAGTTTTGATGTTATTATGACTAATACGTAATTGTCAAAATTTATTGAAAACCCCAGAGAAAATCAGTTCTGGATAAACTAAATAAATAAGTGTTTACCTGCAAGTGATGCAAAGCAAGCTCTCCAACCATGTGAACATTGACAGGAAATAGTTGATAAAACTTTGTTTTATCTTGTTCCAGCAAAGCCACTTGTGAGGCATCCATAACAGTATCCTGATGGCATATCTTGCACTCAATGGGTTCTGAGAACTTTACTATGTTTCTCACACAGTTTTCGCACATAGAATGACCACAGTTCAGAAACACTGGTAGATTGTCTTTCAATGTTGATGATTGTTTAACTGTAAAATATTCAGATAACCACACATTATGTAGATATAATTTCATAGTTAAATGTTATATTCCATATTTATGTAGATAATAGTCAGTAGAAGTAGGTAGTTTGGAGATCGTTTTTGAAATTAGTTGTCAGGACATTGGCGTATGTAATGTCGGTAATTCATTACGAAAACAGCCTACTATGCAGCTCCTTGCACCCAGCTCAGAAAATCCTTCCATAAACAGCCGCATTATGTTTGTTGTAGTTCCCAACAAGATGAATAGATCTAAGTCGCAAACAAAGTATACAGTATACAGATAATACGTTCGACCGGCGTGTGGTAAAATATCATAATTATTATAAAATATATAAGACTATCTGTTCAGTGCGTATCACAAGCTAGACATTTGAGATGCTACAAGTAACTTACGTCTCAAATAATAGAACTGGCTGCAGTTTGGACAACATTTTCGTATTTTTTCATCCATCATGCCCCAACGTGATTTCACTTCAGCAGCTTAGAAAAACTGCTAATACTGGTAGGAAACCTACCAAGTAGCCGTCAGAAGCAGTATGTAGCGTATCTACGACAATCAATGGTAAATTACATTAACCTCAGAATGAAAAATTAAATCTATATCAAAGCACTACTATTCAGAGTTCAGTGTTTGTACATATTTTGAAAAACAACCGCATTACCGTACTACTCAATACACATTACATACCTATATATACCTATTATCAATATGGCAATGAAACCAGTGCTGTCAGAAGTCCATCTTAATTTTCCCCCAAAATGTTCTCGAAATCCCCCCAAATAGCGGGTTTTCTTAAAAAAACCCCCAAAGTAAATTTTATATTCGTTTACCCCTAAAACATAATTTTTCGCTGACGTCCACTTCAATATCTCTCCAAAATGTTCCTGAAATCCCTCAAAACACCGGTTTTCAAGAAAATAAACCCCCAAAATTGATAAACTTTTCCAACTCTTAAAACACAATATAACGCTATTTCAGAAATAGCTTAAATTACTCCATAAAGTGTTTCCCATAAGAAAAGCCGATTCAATTTTTGTACTAACTTCACTTGGATATGTGCCATATTCGCTAAAACTGCAAAACTCGGCAATGAAAAATCCCCAATTTCCCTCCACAAGCAATTTTTTCCCCCCGTAAATACCCCCAAACATTTTGTCCCCTCAAATTTCCCTCCATCGCTATTAAAACCCCCCAAATTTGGGGGAATCCCAATCTGGCAACAGTGAATGAAACAATGAACAAAGAGAACAGTGTTTCCACTTTAATAATTTCCTTTCCCCACGCCTCAATTGAGATTTCCCTTTTTTCTCCTCAAAAAATATTCTGCAATAGTTTTGGCACTTCCGGCACTATACGGTAATTTAAATATTACCGTATAAAAGAATAAGAAACATCGACATATTGAAAAAAAAATTGGAACTAATATCTGTATGGAGGGACTAATTACAGAAGTTTCTCCTCGATATGACGAAGTTTTTGTAAGAAATTTCTCCTTTACATTTCTTTCCTCTTTTATTTCCCTCTGGAACCTAATTTCCCCCTAAAAGGGGAATTTTCCTCATTGTGGAAACACTGAAAGAGAATGTAAACAAAGTTGCCGCCTAATTCCCCAAAATTTTAAGGCAAAGTCCCCAAACTCGGGGAGAAATTTATCTCCATGCCCCACAAAATCCCCACTTATGGAATAACGTGGGAATAACGGAATTTAAAATAAAGCTTTTCATGTTTATGGGGGGGTTTGCCATAAATTGCAGTTTAATATAGTTTTGATGATGGCACAACATTACCATCCTATCAATACCACCGAGTTTTTTTATTGTTTGAGCTATTTTTTACTTCTTTCAGTGTCAAATAAAATTCATTGGGGGCAATAATTTGAGTAAGCTACAACATAGACATATAAACAAAATACGAAAAGTACTTTTCCATTCGCATATATGCGTACTAATAATGTAATAATTAATTAACTGATTGTAGCAGTACTTGTCGTAGATTTTCCACGCCAACTATTATTACATCATCATCACCGTATCTAATAGCCATCCATTGTTGGCCGTAGGTCTCTCCTAAGGATCGTCACATGGCACGGTCCGCCTTTCGTAAGTGGTCGCTCCATCTGGCTGCAGGGTGCCCTACTCTACGCTTGCCAGTACGCGGTCTCCACTCTAGAACAGGCCTACCCCGCGGTTATCGGTTCTTCTACAGATGTGACCGGCCCATTGCAACTTCAGCTAACTTATTCGCTGAGCTATGTCAGTCACCTTAGTTCTTTGTCGGATAATCTCATTTCTGATTTTATTCTTCAAAGAGACACCGAGCATAGCTCGCTCAATAGCTCGCTGTGCGACTTCAAATCGATGGACCAGTTTCACTGTTATTGTTTACGTTTCGGCTCCGTATGTAAAAACAGGCAGGACGCACTGATCGAAGATTTTAGTCTTCAGGCATTGCGGAATGGACGCTAAGAAAATGTGACGAAGTTTCCCAAACGCTGCCCAGCCTAGCTGAATTGTCCTACCTTCTTCCTTCTCGAAGTTCGCGCCTCCTAATTGTAGGATTTGACCTAGGTAGGCATATTCTTTAGCAACCTCGAGAAGGATACCATCGAGATGAACAGGACCTGGATCAACATGTGCGTTGTACATAACCTTAGTTTTATCGATGGTCATCCCGAGACCTATCCTGCGAGAGTGAGAGAGGTACTCGCCATTGATGTTTATACCTTTCCTTTTCAAGTCCAGCGTCTTAAACATGTCTTCTAGAGCGTTAGTAAATAACTGCGGGGAAATAACATCCCCCTGTCTCACTCCTCTGCTTAATGGGACATGTTTAGTGTTCTGATTCTGTACCTGTATAACCATTGTGGCTTCTTTGTAAAGACCTCTCATTACTTTGATATATCGTTAGTTTATTTGGCATCGCTGCAGGGGACTCCATCAAAGCCCAGGTTTCAACACAGTCAAATGCTTTTTCGTAGTCCACAAATGCTGGACATAGTGGTCGGTTATACTCCTCCGTCTTCTGTATAACCTGCCTAACAGTGTGAATGTGGTCTACGGTACCATATCCTCCTCGAAACCCGGCATGTTATGGAGGTTGGAATTCGTCGAATCTTTTTGCGAGACGATTCGTGATCACCCTCACAATCACAATTTGTAGACGTGATTTAAGAGCGAAATGGGACGGTAGTTTTTAAGCTCTTATGGCATGTATTTAGAGTTCTACCTGTTTCGAAAGCAACGTTAAATATTTTCCTTAGCTCCTGCAGTACAGGTAGACCACCTGGCTTAAGGAGCTTATTCCGTCATCTCCAGGTGTTTTTCCATTTTTAGTTGTCTGTGGGCTATCTCTATCTCGCATAAACTAATTTCTGGCAGATCGTCCGTAAAGTGGCGCGTAGGTGTAGCTTGGGTGTCAGTAGTGCAGAAATCGGGTTGTAAAGCTCGCGTTTGGTACAAACGACCATAGAACTCCTCAATTTCCGCAAGTATATCTGGCTTAGATAACACGGTACTTACACGCGATGTCGTCAGTTTTGTTAGATGGCTCCGTCCCAAAGTCTGCCCGAACACTTTCGACCCACGATTCTGCTCTATCGCTTGTTTAATGCTTTGAGTATTGAAGCATCAGAGTTCACGTCACATAAATTTTCTGATTTTCCGGTTGAGATTTCGCTAATTTAACAAACTGGGTTCACTAATGTTTCACAAACATTTTTTGACAAAACATCACTTTAAAACCAACTAGTCGTATAATATTCATTACGAAAACTTTACACCACAAAAATGTTTCATTTTAAAAACAACGTTTTGCATAATATTTATTTCATAAATGTCTTACATCAACAAATGTTTTATTTTACAAACCATCATTTTATAACCATTTATCCGGCAAACGTTACATTTAGACAATGCATCGAATGATATTTTGTTATTTGTACATTTTTTGTTTCATATTATGCTATTCATTTTACAAATTTAACATTTACCAAAAAATCTTCCGTTGTGAAATTAGGTACAAAATCATAAAAGTACCCATTAAATTGTCCATAGGAGTTAACCGTTCTGATTAGGTCCTATCACAGAGTTTTGACCTAACCTGTCCGATTAGGATCTATTACTGAGATTTGACTCCGGGTGGGCTCCCGCCAGAAGCTCTGCGGTCAGCCCTGAGTGTCGCTTCTCCATACTCGGCCTGCGCTCCACTACGGAGGTCGCCGGCTCCACCACCTCCCCCCTTCGCTACGCTTGACCTCGCATGGCTCGCTCCACTCAGGACCTCCCTTGAGCTTCTGGCTTCCGCACTTTTTATATACACTCTAGGGGTAGTAGCGACAAGACTAGGTGAAGTCGGGGTGCTCTGAGTCGGATCTGGGTCCTAAGTTACCTAACCGGTCCGATGAATTAAACTACTTTTTTTTATGTATTTTAATTTCAGAAAAAATCCAGAGCAGTGGCATGGCCAAAAAATTTGCCAATGATGTAGAATTTAATTTTAATTTTTGTTAAATGAAATGTTTTTATGTTTAAGTTGTTAAGTAATTAAAATATAATTTGAAATGTTTCTCAAACAACACTCTGTAAAATAAAAATGTGTCAAGTGTTGGTTTTGTTTTTAAACATTTATTAGTTAACTAAAATATTAAACGAATCAATTGTCAAATAATACGTTATGTAATGAAAGTTTGTCAAATAAATATTTTGAGATGTAACCAATTTGTGAAATGTTTTTTTGTGTAATAATCATTTGACGTCCCGTGAGTTTGTCGAACGTTGGTTATCAGGTGTACATTTGTAAAAAAAAGTTTTTCAAAAGAACGGATACCAACAAACTGGCGTCAAAGGTTTCCCGTCTTTGGTTCATAAGCTGAAGAGTTTCTGCGGAGAGTTTGGACTGCCTACCCAAACGCTGTTTGACATAGAACTTTTTTCCTTTAGCTTCCATGTATTACAGCCAGTTACCTATGTCAAATACAAATTCAAAATAGACGAAAACTTCACACATTTTTCCGATTCAAAAGAACGTATTTTCAAGATACGTTCTTTTGAATCGGAAAAATAGCTTTCAAAACATTTACGCGGCAGATTTTTTGGCTAAGCCTCCAAATATTTTTTGTCCAGGATCCCTGGTACATTTTTTGCACTTGATTACTATCAAGCTATTTTTTTTACTTTGAATTGGTTTACACTTGACCGCCATCTCGCCTGATATTAAGCGACCATGCGGTTTACGACGAAGCGTGCTTACCTGGCAGAAACCGATACACTCTCGACTACCAAGAAGATACCAAGATTATAACTATCGGGGAAAATTCACTCAGGTAGCTCATTCCACAGCCTAGACGTTCTTTTCGCAAAAGTATCGTCAAACCTCTTTGTTTGTGTCTTTGGAACGTCAACCATGAAACGATGTCTCTTTCTTGAGCTACGAGCAGTCCGATAGAAAAAAGGGCAAGGTGGTATTAAATCATGCAGATCAGTTGCATACTCTCCGAAGTGTATTCGATAAAAATTAAGCAGGAAATTTTAAATGGCACGTTTCTCGATCGATTGCAGAGCTTCGAGCTGATACTTAGCCGATTCACAAATATGCAAACAATACTCCATGCAAGAGTACATAATTTTTCGTGATTAACTTCATTTTGATGAGATCCATCAGACCAGGGATCCTTGGCTATTAGAGACTTCTCCCAAATAATAATAAAAAATAGTATGTACCTAGTTATTGCTCAGCTGAATACCATGCCAGTTACCGCCCAGTTATTTAACAACGAAGAAACACAGTTTCTGGACGGGAGATTCTCCTTATTAGAAAAAAATTAAGTCAACTATTTTTAATTATTTTTAACTATTTAACTATTAACTATCTATTAACTATTTATTAACTATTATTAATTTAGATCAGAATCCGTAGAAGATTATTTTTCATCTTGGCGTTTTAGAAAGCATCCATCCATTATTTAAATTAAATCAAAGTTTAATACTTAAAGCATTTCGCAAACTAAAACTTCTTCACATTGTTATATTCCTAACTCAAAAAAATACATTTACAAGATGAAGGGTTTCCCCGTATATTAGTGTCAAATTTACAAAATTTCTTGTAACTAGAGAAGTGAACACGTTTTCGGCGATAACACGAAGTGTAATAATCGACTGATAAAATGTCAAAAGCATAAATTATGAGCGTCGATGCGAGATTATGAAATTCCCCACATAGAACCAATCTCCACACCAAACCCCAACCGAGTTGGATTTCCCCGCAATGCGGGAAAAATCCCACAAATCGGCAGCGCTGAATGTAAAGTAAATTGTGTAATCTGTGCGGTCAATGAATCCGACTACACACCCACAGACTAAGTAGAGAACCATAGCCCAAACCACAGACTAAAATAGAAAGTATAGAGCTTGAGAGTTAGAACAATAGAAACGGCGACTTATTTTTGATTTAATGTGCCATCAAAAGGCTACTCAATAACTGAACCATAGGTGAAAGAATTACTTTGTTATTTTTAAAACTTTCCGAGATATCACGACTTTAAAATCACAGTTTTGAACTCTCCCAAAAACGCTTCATACAAATCACCAGAGAAGCGTGTCGTCACAATGTCGTATTTTCTATGCGTCCTTCGCGCGTAAAGCTTGTATGGTAGCCATTTTGACTGTGATATTACCATAATATAACGGTTTTACACAAAAATAAAACCAATATTATGTGCCGAGAACAGAAAACATACAGAATTATTTGAAGAAGCAGTATGAGTGTATCTCTCTACTTAGTCTGTGGTAGTTTGTATACTTATCTTAATAATCTGTGGTCGACGTCTATACCATAGACAATTAGCTTCATCTTGACGCCACCAGAGGGCGCCGCAAGCGCGCCACCAGCAAGGGCACCCGGCGCGGTGCGATCTTTGGGATTCATAGCGTATAGCGTTGTATACACGTAGTGATTACTTCCTCTGTGTTGTATACTTTCGCCACGAGTGGTTGAAATTATAAAAAAATATTCAATTATCTGTTACACTCACCTCATTTCACAGCTTACTAAGAAGGTTTTTAGTATATTAATACAAGTAGATGTCAATATCACTGACACTGGCATCCGTCACAACACCGTTACACCGTTACATTATTCATATGGAAAACGGACCGATGTGAAATGAGGTTTGTGATTATTATTTTTGATATAAAATGTATCTTGAGAGACTGCGACGATAGTGGAATGTGATTAAAAAGCCAAAATGGATTTACTTCGTTTAATTTAATTCTACTTCTGAGGTGTTTATCAACTCAGAAGTGGGATAATCGCGAAATTATAGTTTTGCATAGAATACCTCGCCATTTGGTTGACCGCTATACGCTTTCGGATAGAATACAAATCGACGAGTCATATTTACGGTTGTAATTTTTACATTTCACTATCGAATCTGACACCAAATAAAGATGAATTTTGTTGAAAGCGAATAATTGATAACTTTGACTAGTTACAAGAAGAAGAAAAAAACACAAGTTTAAATTGTCATGATCTTTTCTTTCCCCTTTCGTTTCAACGAATTGTTTCTTTTATACTTTTATCGTTTATTGCTTATCCCTGATCGAGCATCGTATACCACGAGTTCTACGAGTATTGTTGTAACCAACGATATAAACCAGTGGATGTTACATGATGATAATACCCCTAGGAAGCGAAAGGTGAGCAGCCGTACTAGAAGTCCCGGGCGCAGCGAGGTTGTAAGTCTTCGCCACAGCCGACGACGGAGTAGAAGCCCCAGCGACGAGCGATCCCTGCGTCAACGAGAGCGTCAGCTTTATATAGAACAAGAACGAGTAAGAATACTCGAAAAAAAGATACGTCTCAAAAAAAAAACAAGAGCGACTAGACGGACATCACAAAACGTACAGGAGTTCTACAACACCTAAGCGCTTGCCCAGTCACAAACCACGAGATCGATCGCCCAATGTAGGCAATGGTGATCGAACACTAGTTACGCCACCTACACTGTACTCGTTTGATGATGACGAAACCGGACTGATCAAAAAGAAACCTAAACCGACGGAAAAATTTATTGAAGACTTTCTGAATGCGATAAAGTCAAGGAATCGTGAATCGTTCGCTGGCTCAGCCTTTAATAACGTAATTCCCGAGTTCGACCCAATGTTGAAAGAACAAACTACTAATATTTGGCTCGACAAAATCGACGAATGTACTGAAATCTACAACTGGAGCGAGAAACAAACGATTAACTATGCCCTGCCAAAACTTTCTGAACTTGCCAAGACCTGGTGCCAGGGTCTACCATCTATTAAATATACGTGGTTAGAGTGGAAAACTATGTTACGTGAATCGTTTCCAGCGACTGAAAATTATGCGGAGTTATTAACAGATATGCTTAATAGACGAGTACGCCCTGGTGAATCGTATGAATTATACTATTTTTCGAAAATTAACATGTTAAATAGGTGTAAAATATTTGGGAAGCAAGCAGTGAATTGTATATTATATGGTATTGATGATAGAGGGGTTCGTGTAGGTGCCCAAGCGGCAAAATTTTATAAGCCCTCTTACATCTTCATGTATTAGAGTTCTTTAAAACTATTAAGACTCAAAACCAAAACGTTGAGTATAATGGAGAACCATATAAGCGACATCGCGATCCGGCCGTGTCTATTTCTTCAGCACCATTGAACAACAGTAACATGTTAAAGGACAATAACGGCGGCTCTAGGGGATCACTTAGCTGCTTCAATTGTCAAAGCACGGGACACCTTAATTTCAAATGTCCAAAGCCCCTAGTAAGGTGCACCCACTGTAAATTTATGGGTCATAAATCTTCGCGTTGTCCAAAAACTAACCAAACTGGCATTAACAATTAACTCGTCCTCGAAGTATCTACGTTTGTATCCAGAAAGTCTCGAGTAAGAAAAACGTTATATATTGTTACGAATATATTGTTATATTTATGAATGATATTTCGATCCCATCCAAATTGTTTGAAAAAGGTCTAGAGCGACTTGAGGAGGCGCTGGGGCACTTGCGTGAAGCCGGTCGATATTTAAGATGTCAAAGTGTTATGTTTTCAAGAAAAGATCGACTTTCTGTGATTCGAAATAGATAAAGACGGCATAAAACCTGGAAAAGTGAAGCAGTAGTTAAGTTCTCAACGTTACGGAATTAGCACGAAGTTAGGAGATTCCTCGTTTAGGAGATTTAATAGGGTTTGCACTGATAGTCCGGTCTTTGACGAGTCGCTTAAAGAAGAACTAAAATCCGAGCATTCGCAGCTATTAAGCGATTACTATTAGAGATACCAAATTCAAACGCAAATTCATATTGATGCTAGTCAATTTGTTCTGGTAGCGATGTTACTTCAAAGATAAGGAAGTTTGAAACCGTAGTAGCGATTGACAAAATATTTCCATGGCTTAGTTTCAACACTGCTGCTTGTTTTTCAAGTGAGGATGAAAGTAAGGAAAGTGACAATTAGGTGTATTATGTAATTGTATATGATTGCATGACTAATCGGCAATACTGAATAATGTTATTAAAAGGTGATTTAAGTTCGAAACTGTTTTTGTTTTAATTTTAATGTGAATAATTTCTTTGTTGAGCTATCAAATACCTGTAGGTATTGTAATATGATGTTGTTTTAAGGGTGAAGATGTTTGTGGGACTAAGAGACCAGCGTGACTTCGCTGCCAGAAACTAGCTTGACTCAGCCGTCAGAGATTGGCGTGACTTCGCCATCAGAGACTGGCTTGACTTAGCCATCAGCGACTAGCGTGACTTCGCTGCCAGAGACTAGCTTGACTCAGCCGTCCGAGATTGGCGTGACTTCGCCATCAGAGACTGGCTTGACTTCGCCGTCAGAGACTGGCTTGACTTTAGAGTCCGAGACTGGCGTGACTTCGCCATCAGAGACTGGCTTGACTTAGCCATCAGCGACTAGCGTGACTTCGCTGCCAGAGACTAGCTTGACTCAGCCGTCCGAGATTGGCGTGACTTCGCCATCAGAGACTGGCGTGACTTCGCCGTCAGAGACTGGCTTGACTTAGCCATCAGCGACTAGCGTGACTTCGCTGCCAGAGACTAGCTTGACTCAGCCGTCCGAGATTGGCGTGACTTCGCCATCAGAGACTGGCGTGACTTCGCCGTCAGAGACTGGCTTGACTTTAGAGTCCGAGACTGGCGTGACTTCGCTGTCAGAGACTGGTGTGACTTTTCCTTCTGAAATTGGTGTAACTTTGCCTCACGCGATCTTTTGGCTTGTCACTAAAAATTGCCCTAAATACTTAGCAGTGATATAAGAAAAGTGAGGTGGTTTGATTGTGAAAACCGGCGGTAGCTTTAGAAAGATTGTATAAAGGATAATGATTGTGGATCACTCAGGATAAGCGTACGACTTGTTAACTTGGTAAGAGAGCTGCACCTGAGTAATCTATAGTGATACAATAACGTTTGTAAGTAGCAGAAGTTGAACAGATTATCTGCAGCGAAAACCAATGATTGGTTTTATGTAACATCTTATAGGTTTGTATCGGAAAATTGTTATGTGTAAGGATCAAATTTGTGACACCTTTTATGAGAAATCCCATCACAATAATAAACTGTAATTGAAATCAGAGGATCATAACGAAGGGACTCGTTTTAAGAGGATAGCCGACTGTTACACTCACCTCATTTCACAGCTTACTAAGAAGGTTTTTTAGTATATTAATACAAGTGGATGTCAATATCACTGACGCTGGCATCCGTCACAAACCGTTACATTATTCATATGGAAAACGGACCGATGTGAACTGAGGTTTGTGATTATTATTTTTGATATAAAATGTATCTTGAGAGACTGCGACGATAGTGGAATGTGATTAAAAAAAAAATTGGTTGCCTGTAAAGTCGGTATACGGGCGAAAGTTTTACGTGACAACGACTTTGAGTGGTAAAATAATTTTACGGAAGGGACGCGTGCATTTCACTTTTTATGTCTGTCTCTCTCGCTCTTAGGCGTGGCTAACCATGCCCGAGTGGAAGGGACGCGTGCCTCTCACTCGCTCTCGTTGTGAGCGCATAACGTGAGCGGAGCGTAACGCAGTTTCTTGAAGTGTCACCCGGCAAACCAATTTATAAGACGTTGTCACGTCAAAAGCCAAAATGGATTTACTTCGTTTAATTTCATTCTACTTCTGAGGTGTTTATCATGTCATTAAGCTAATTGTCTATGGTATAGACGTCGACCACAGATTATAAAGATAAGTATACATACTGCTTCTTCAAGTAATGATGTATGTTTTCCTGAGGCACATCAATAATTATCATAATCAATAATTAGTTGAATTTGCTTTATCGGACCACACATCGCAACTGCTGGTATGTCCAGTGCATAAAAAATTCATCATTGACAAGTGGTCAGCCAGACGACGTGATTTCAGTCATGAAAATATATCTAAGTTAGTAATGAATATTAAGGATATATCTTTTTCGGACATTTATAAAACTAACAACCCTGACGAAGCATACAATTATTTTATTGACATTTTTAAATTAATTTTTGATCTATGCTTTCCTTTTGTACATAAAATTATAAAACTCTGTAGAAAGCCTAAGTGGATATCTCGTGGTATTAAGATTTGTAGTAAAAAGAAGCGCAAATATTTATGGTATTTCAGAAGGTATCCAACTAATTCTAATAAAAATGTGCTAATAAAATATTCCAAGGTGCTAAAAAAATCATTAAACTTACTCAAAAGGCACAAAACGATTATGCTATCAAAACGGCAACAAATAAATCGAAATGTACATGGAACATTATTAAAAATTCAAAATTTAGAATACTTAATGAACACTCATGACAATTGAAAATAAATAATAATACTATTACTGACCCACAGATTTCTAAAACAAAAGGCAGATGGAACGTGCGGAACACAGATCCTTAGGTCCGGAAAGCAAATATCAAACGCCAAAGCAAATACAAACTCCAGTCAGTACGAAACTGACTTCCGTCTCGTACGGGAGACCCGTGTGATTTTATGTTTTGTTTAAGATTATGCCGTCTTGTGTCATCAAACATTGCAAACATTGTTCCCAAAAATAAAAAAAAGGAAATTTCATTGGAAAATTATAATATTTTTACTGGTATTTATATAATTTAGACGATTTTATTTCGATTGATGAATAGAAACACAACACCTCAACGAAAATAGGTCAGTGTTGCTATACTAAATTGAAATTATTTTCCCTGAAGTTAAGGTAAAATATAGATTCTAATTTTGTTTTGAAGATACTCGTAGACCAAATTTTTGATGAACATTGTATAATTAAATTTTAAGCCCTATTTTTATAATCGTAATTTTTTTTATTTGATGTGATTCGATGCCAAGAACAAATCGTCGCCGTTACTAGGGTTAATAAAAAAACTAATAGTGTTGATGAAAACTATAGTTGTGAAACGAATAGATAAGAACAAATCCTCGCCGTTATAAAACGTCTCGTCTATGACCTGTGGATTCTAACTTGATTTGTGCAGTGCTGTTAGCATATATATTTTCAATAATATAAATATAACATATTTCTTTCTTACTCCTTGTTGAATTAGAGCCTCCCAGAGCAGATTGTGTTTGATTGAGTCGAAAGCTTTATTGTAGTCGACAAATTTTGCATTAAATTTGTATAGGTATTTTCCATACTCTTGAGATTTTTCTTTTAACTGTTTTAATACACATAGACTGCAGGCCCGTGGCGCAGTTGAAGAGGGGGGGGGTTCTAAACCTCGATCATTTCTCCCTGTCGCATGATTTTTGTACGGCATTGCGAAATAATGTATTAGAAGAGGTATTGAAACTGTATGGAACCAAAGCCGAACACAATCAAATGACCAAACTTACTCTGTAAATCGTCGGAAAATTATGAATTTTTTTCACAAACTAAACATTAGAATTTTAAAATTTATATTTTTTATAGTTTCAATACCTCTTCTAATCTATTATTCCGCAACGCCGTACAAAAATCATGCGGCAAGGAGAAATGATCAAGGTTTAGAACCCCCCCTCTTCAACAGCACTCAGTTGGACAGCTTACAAGTGACGGCATAGTGCTCAATCTTATTACTTAATACACTTCTATCATCCTACATAGGTCTCCTGCTGTATCAGATGACCCATACATTTTATTCACGGGCCTGCAGTCTAATGCATATGATCAATAGTTGAAAACCCTGCTCTAAAACCAGCTTGTTCAATGGGCTGTTCTTCATCTATAGTCCTTGATATTCTATTTAGGATCAGCTTTGAAAAAAATTTGTAAATGTTTGACATGAGGCTAATAGGTCTATAATTTTCAATTTCGTTTCTGTCTTATTTTTTGTGGAGCAAGTTATTAACAAGAAATCCTTGCATTATATATTTTCAGGCGTAATAATAAATTATTTTAAAATAATGTTTTATGCGTTTATTATACGTGAAAATTTCCAAAGCTTAAGACAACAATAGTGGGACTTTTTTCTTAAGACTGGGAACATTACACGCACACCAACGTGAGTAATTTGACAACGTCGGTGAGAGCTGTCACGCATACATAACTAATGACTGGCCTCACAGTGTCGTTCACGAAGGTTTCATCTGTTTAGAAATCTGTGTACTGACCGGAGAAAATATGCAATATGTTCAATGACTACTTCATTGATAAAATAAAGCCTATTGACTCTACTAATAACCGTAAACTAAATTCCTTGATTATGACCCAATTAAATTCAATGTTTATACAACCATGTACTCCGTTTGACATATTTAAGATTATTAATTCGCTAAAAAATACTCATAGTGTAGGGTATGATGATATCTCTACTAAAGCAATAAAACAGGTAGCGAGATATATCTGCGGACATTTAAGCCACATAATGAATTTATGTATTAATACCGGTATCTATCCAAAGGCATTAAAGGTCTCTGTAATAAAGCCTATATTAAAAAGAAATAATAAAGAGTGTATAGATAACTATAGACCAATTTCTCTGATACCTATCTTTTCCAAAGTACTAGAAAAGTATATACACTCGCAACTCTACAACTATATGGAAAAGAAAAAGATTTTATGTGAGGAACAGAAGGGTTTCAGAGAAAATAAAACTATAAATATAGCAATATATGATTTCTTAAATAAAGTGATGACCAAGGTTGATGCAAGGAGACCCGTGTGTGCCATATTCTGCGATATGACCCAAGCTTTTGACTATGTTAGCCATGACACATTGTTGAGAAAGTTAGAGGCTTATGGGATAAGAGGAAATGCATTAAAACTCATAGAATCGTATCTAACGGATAGACAAAATTATACGGAATTAGTAGAAATAAATATACCAAAGAAAAGCGAAATAATATACCAATCTAAAGCCCGCTCTCCTAACTTTGGTGTACCACAAGGTAGTGTAGTAGGCCCTCTCGTTTTTGTCGCATACATAAACGATTTGCCTACAGCACTTAATCATCCTATAACTTTGTTTGCGGACGATAGTACCGCAATAATTAGCTGTGAAGATAGTAGCACATCATCATCATCATCATCATCATCATCATCATCAGCCGCAAGACGTCCACTGCTGAACATAGGCCTCCCCCCTAGATTTCCACAACGAACGGTCCTGCGCAACCTGCAACCAGCGGTTTCCAGCGACCTTTATGAGGTCATCTGTCCATCTAGTGGGAGGCCGTCCAACACTGCATCTTCCGGTACGTGGTCGCCACTCGATAACCATTCTTCCCCATCGGTTGTCGGTTCTGCGAGCGATGTGGCCTGCCCATTGCCACTTCAGCTTGCTTACTCTTTGAGCTATGTCGGCCACTTTCGTTCTTTTGCGAATATCCTCATTACGGATTCTGTCGCGCAAAGAGACTCCGAGCATAGCCCTCTCCATAGCTCGCTGTGTGACTTTGAGCTTCGTTATGAGGCCCACAGTTAAGGACTACGTCTCAGTTCCATAAGCCATCACTGGCAACACGCACTGGTTAAAGACTTTCGTCTTTAGGCATTGGGGTATTCTGGACTCAAAGATGTGCCGAAGTTTCCCGAACGCTGCCCATCCGAGTTGGATTCTTCGCTGGACCTCTTTGTCGAAGTTGGATCTACATAATTGGATCTTTTGACCCAGGTAGACGTATTCGTCAACAACTTCGAGTGTGGTATGCCCAACAATAACCGGTACAGGTGAGATATGAACATTTGACATGACTTTCGTCTTGTCCATATTCATCCTCAAACCTACCTGTTGGGATACTCTACTGAGGTCCCTGAGCATAGCACCGAGGTCCTCCAGCGACTCCGCCACAATGACTATGTCGTCGGCAAACCGAAGGTGAGTGATGCATTCGCCGTTGATATTGATGCCATATCCGTTCCAGTCCAGTAGCTTAAAAACATCTTCCAGCGCGGCAGTGAACAGTTTCGGAGATATAACATCTCCCTGTCTCACGCCTTTCTGTAGCTGGATATGTTTTGTGCACTGGTCCTGTAATCGGACAGACATTGAGGCTTTACTGTAGATACACTTCAACACTTCGATATAGCGATAGTCAATGCGTCATCGCTGGAGAGACTGAAGCACTGCCCAGGTCTCGATGGAATCGAAGGCTTTCTCATAGTCCACATACGCTATACATAGTGGCCGATTATACTCCTCGGTTTTCTGTATAATTTGCCGAAGCGTATGGATGTGGTCTATGGTACCATAGCCTTTTCGGAAACCGGCTTGTTCGGGTGGCTGGAAGTCGTCAAACCTGCGTGCGAGACGATTCGTGATTACCCTCGAAAACAACTTATAAACGTGGCACAGAAGTGAGATGGGTCTGTAGTTCTTCAACAAGGTGTTGTCACCTTTTTTGAAGAAGAGCACCACCACACTTCTGCTCCACGCTTCTGGCGTATTACCGTTAAGTATGACGGAGTCGAACAGCTTCTGGAGGACTTTAAGTACCGGTTTTCCACCCGCTCTCAGAAGCTCAGTCGTAATTCCATCGTCGCCAGGTGCCTTGTTGTTTTTAAGTTGTTTGAGGGCCATCCTAATCTCATACAGGCTGACTTCCGGGATATCTTCGGTAAAGTGTCGGGTCAGCTTGGCTCTGGGGTCTTTTGCCATGCTAACGACAGGTTGTGCTTGCGTAGAGGTGTATAACTGTTCATAAAACCTCTCAATCTCCTCCAAAATCTCGGGCTGCGACGAGACGATGTTACCACTATCGGTCTTCAGTTTGGTCAGCTGACTTTGCCCAAGAGACAGATTTCTTGCGAACACTTTCGAGCCTTTGTTCTGCTTGATTGCTTCTTCAATACTCGAAGTATTGAAGCAGCGTATGTCGCGTCGCACACAAGTAGAGATCTGTCTATTGAGCCGTCTGTATACCGTCATGTCGACCGAAGACTGTAACCGCATATCTCGTCTGACTGCCATGAGATCTAGAGTTTGATCGGAGAGTTTTGGGTTCTATTTTGGCGTCGGCTCTTATAAAATTTTCTGCCAACAGCATGAACAGTTTCCACTAGCCTGTCGTTTATTTCGTCCGCCGTTACGCACTCATCTAAGGATTCGAAGCGATTTTGAAGTTCGAGTTGAAAGTTATCGGGATCTTCGATTTGAGCATAATTTGGTCGGAGCGTGGACTTCATTAGACGTGACCTTTCGAACTTAATGTTTAGATTCAGCGTGCCTCTTACAATACGGTGATCGCTGCCGGTCTTAACCCTGCTGATCACAGAGACATCGCTGAATATTTGCCGTTTAGTCGTGATAATGAAGTCGATCTCATTTTTTGTGGAACCGTCTGGGCTAATCCAGGTCCACTTTCTTTGTGGCTGTTTCTTGAAAAAGGAGTTCATCATTAAGAGGCTCTCCCCTTTCCAAGAAATCCGCTAGACGTTGCCCTCTTGGGTTCCGCTGCCCATATCCGAAATTCCCCACTCTCAACTCATCACCGCTACCTTTGCCCAGTTTCGCGTTGAAGTCTCCCATCACAACTGTGAAATGTGTTGGCGAGACATGTATGGCTTTGGAGATGTCCTCATACTGCTCTCAACCTCTTCGTCGGGATGTGTCGAGGTCGGTGCGTATACTTGTATGACCTTTAATGAATACCGGTCGCTAATTTTAAGTACAAGGTATACAACCCTATTCGACACACTCTCGATCATTATCACGTTGTTGACGAGAGACTTGCGGACGATAAACCCGACACCCCCCTGGGATTGTTGATCTCCCCTCCCGGTAGTAGAACAAGTTGTCGGATTCAAGGATTATCCTGTCCTCGCCCTGTCTGCGGACTTCTGATAACCCTATGATATCCCAGCGCAACTTGTCCACTTCTTCTTCCAGCTCCACAATCTTTTCGTCAGCCCTCAGCGTCCGTGCGTTAAATGTTGCCAGGTCGAGTCGTTGGGTTTGGTGGCGGGGCGTCTGCCGGGGATTCTTAGCACCCCATGCTCCGCCGGAACCAAGGCTGCCACCAGCGCCTGGAATAGCGGAGCCGCCGGGGACTAGGGGCCGTTTCTTTTTTGTGACCATCATATGGGGGGGTATTTGCCATAGTCACCACGCTTGGCAGGCGGGTTGGTGACCGCGGAACCAGCCCTTCGCATAGATGACGCCGCTGCCCGTCATCGGCCTGGTCAATTTAGGACTGGTTTTTTAATGGATATACCGCCATTGGTTCGGTCGTCAGAGCCTCGTTAGTTGGCAGCAGGGTGTACCACGCGCAGGAGAGGTTGACATTTAGTAGCACATACGAATTCGAAATTAATAAATGTCTACAATCGATGATTTCTTGGATGAGTGACAATAATTTTAAAATAAACTTAGAAAAAACATTTATAATGCATTTTAGACAATCTTAAAATCATAAAAACCCCGGTATTACAATTTAACGGCACAGTTGTGTAGGAAGTTCCTGTCACAAAGTTTTTGGGTTTAAATATTGACCATAAACTCAATTGGAAGGCACATATAGACGCATTGACAAAATAATAAATTCTGCATCTTATGCATTGTTTAAACTTTCATCAGAAATTAACAAAGATGCACTTGTAACTGCATATTATGGAATAGTAGAGTCAATTATACGTTATGGCATTATGTTCTTGGGTAACTCTACACATCAAGGGATTGCTTTCAAAGCTCAAAAGCGCTGTATCAGGGCAATGTTCCATCTACAGAAAACTGACAGTTGCAAATCCTATTTTTTTGGATAAGGGAATTCTAACCTCACCGTCTCTGTATATTTTGGAAGTGTCAATATTCGTTAAGAACAACCTACAACTTTTTGGTGACTGGACTAATGACGGTATTCGAACTTGGAGACAAGAAGACATGCGACTTCGCCCACGCATAGCGAAATCAGCGCTAATGCGTAGAAGTATATTTTGTATGGCTCCCATCATATTTAGCAAAATACCTAAGGAAGTCAGAAACATGTTGAAAAGTTTAAATATACACTTAAAAAGTGGTTAAAAATTAAATGTATTATGACATAGCTGACTTTCTTAGAGATAATATTCATAATTTTACAGAAAATCACAATGACAATATTTTATGTAGTTAAGTAAGTATTTGACATTTTTATGTATTATGACAATTTTAATTGCTACAATTTATTAATTGATTATTGGTAACATTCTACATCTTAATTTGACATTGCTTTTATTATTTACTTTTTTATGCTTAATATGTAAATACTTACTGAAAAAATCCTGTATAATAAAATTTGTACGCCGAAATAGGCAAGAACATGTGATACAAAACTCGAATTACATCTGTACACGGCAGTAAATGTATGTGCTACGACCATGTTTCTAACAAATAAACGATTTGATTTGATTGATAATAGTGTTATAGATATTTGTATAGTCTGTACCAACATATTTAGTGATTTGGAGGTGTGTAATCTGTGATCTTAGGTACCTACTTGCATATTTTATGGGTACATTTGTAAGAAATAACTGGTCACACTTTCTTGTTTGTTTTGTCGTATAGATTATGTTTACATTTTACAAATTTTGGACTAGATACAGCCATTATTGTATAAATTTAATTCGTGTTGATATCTAGAATACCTTCTATCTTAATTCTTCTTCTTCCTAAATCTTCTTAAATCTTAATTATATCCTCATATCTTCTTATCATAAACAAATTCATATCATTAAATGATAATAAAATCAGAGCCCCAACTTAGAACAGTCTTTTGTTTGGGTGTCCTGCTTCAGATTTCAGATTAGTAACTTAGCCAGAGTAAAAATCCGGCCATGGTGATAAAGACGGAAAATCAGTATCTCTTTCTCTTTTTTTCACAAGTAATAGATAATCAGAGTACCTAAGTGTCTCGTTTCCGCAAGTTGTGACGTCATTTATTGTGCGCCCATGTGTTTAGGAATTAAAATAAAATGTGTGCGCATAAGACCGCACGTCAGAAGTGAAACTAAAATAAGAAATAATTAACTATTTAAAAGACTACCAAACACAGACTAAGTAGAGAGATACACTACCAAATAATTTTAATAATTAAAAAGAAAAACGATTTATGAGGCATTTTCCAGGCGCAAAAAGACTTCGCAAAGATAGTTTTAAATATTACCAAGTGTGGCACCACTGTTGGTTTTGTGAAATTTCTCTAACAAAATAAAACAGTGGCGCCACCTAAGTCGCAATTGGAAACTGTCTTTGACATGTATTTTTGCCTTTTGAAAACACCCCATTGAATATTCCTAGTAAGCACAGCAACACGAGAATAAGATGCGGCTTAATGACTAGTATCCTTAGGCAAAAATAAATTAAAATCATTTTTTAACGAGTCGGAAATAGGTCCTAAAATGGCTTTACAACTTTTCTTCACCACAGCGCCTCACCATCGATTTATTCGAATGATCGGCTAAAAAAATCGTTAGTTATTTCGGTATCTATGAGTACCTCAAAGCTCGGCGTCGATTTTTTTTTATTTGGTCTACGATTAAAAGAGGAATTTCTGCGAAATTCGATTATGTGCTTATGCCTAATGTTTAGACAAGCAGCTAACTTTTGTCTATGTTTCCAAATTTATTCAAATATTT
This sequence comes from Ectropis grisescens, assembly GCA_017562165.1. NCBI lineage: Eukaryota > Metazoa > Arthropoda > Insecta > Lepidoptera > Geometridae > Ectropis > Ectropis grisescens. The sequence continues at coordinate 17,269,616 of CM029772.1, forward strand.
TTGGAGGAAAATTTGAAATCAGTGGTTTACGTGGTGGAACTTATGATATGCGTAAAAATTTTATTCGTATAAAATAAATATGCAAGTTCCTAAGTTCGAACTTTACCAAAAATGTGTATTCACTGTATTCTATTTGGTATGCCATACGTTATGCATAACATAGAGGCATAGAGGATATCTAAACTATTATAAATAAAACAGCTTAAATATACGATGGACACGGCACAAGTTGGAGTATTATACTGTATAGGTAGGTACTGCGGTAAAAGGTAGGTTACCTAAAGACTTGAATCGTGATAGAGTCATCCACAAGAAGTTTAGAGGTCAAGCGCTTAAATTCGAATCTTTCTATGTGCGCGCTGTGTGAGCATTGAGCGTTCGCTTGTCCCCGAAAGCGCACGCAAGTATCGCACAGTGGTTATGTAATAAACCAAGCGCGCCGCGTTATTTTGTTATTTATCAAACATAGTCCACGAGTAATAACTCATAACTTCATATAGCACGTTACGAAATTTATCAATCCTTACTGAGGAGATACCTTCATAGCTTCAATGCCGGCTGAAGCTTTTGGATTGTGACATGCTGTTTTAAGTAATATGCGATTGCATACGGTTTAGTGAATGAATTCGGAAGTAATTTCTAAAGTCAAAATGCACGGGCTGAATGTTGCGGGTTTGGTATTTGTTGTGCTGTCGTTGTTGACTGTAACTGGTAAGCTATCAATTAGTAAAATAATGCATCAGTCATCAGAAAATTAGTAGAAAACACTTTTTAGTCTCTTACGTACACTGTTATAATATTCTATATATTTGCTAGTGTTTGTGTAACGACGTCAACTGATACGCTACTATTCGTACTTACAGCTGACGCTGAGATATTATCATCTCTAAAGTCTACCTGTGATTTCGTTTCCTCCCTTTCCCACTGTCAATAATCCATCGTATCCTAAATATCGTAATCCTATCGTATCATTAAGTTCGTTCTTGCTAAACTCCGATTTCAAACTTTTTATATTTTATCCTTACGGAGCCGTAAATACCTATATACCTATATGTATATACTGTGATCAGGAATATTTATTACCTAATAGCGATACTAAATAAATATTATCGGTATGCCTACTAATGAAAATGATTATACTCGTAGTTGGTTATCCCTAAGAGATGGTCATGTTACATGTCATCCTGATATCACATGTACCATCGCGGACTTTTTTATACTTTTTTAAGGTGTTCAATACCTACTGCATAAACAGGCCACTAAATGTTCCCACAGCTGGGACTCGGGGCCTTCTCAGGAAAGAGAGTTGGGTAGTTTTAAAGATCTAGCATACATAGGGACAGACAGACAGCGGAGAGTGACTTTGTTTTATGTATCCTACTATGCAGTGACTACATATAATTTATTTGTAAATTAATCTACATAATTATAATAGTTGGTTTTGCTGCCTGCCGACTTTGAGTTAGCGCAGAATATATGTACAGAGGAAGATTAGGGTAATTACTGTATTTTTTCTGTAACTTTTTCAATTTCCCCCCGAATGTTTAATGTACAAAACCACTGTTACATTTCAAACAGATAATCCATATTATTTACTCGCAAGGATGGATTACTTGGGTACCTATAGTTATATGTTTAACGAAGCTGCCCTAGTTTTATAGTAAGTACTTAGTTACCTGAGTTTTCCTACCTACCTACTTGCCTGAGAGGCAAAAAGAGAGGCGGACACCACTATGCCTTGCTATCCTATGCTATGCTGGGGGTGTGAATCATAATATATTAATTTATTTTTACCAGTAGTCGCGAAGTGGTCGAAATTCCATATCCAGTTAAGTAGACCATAATTTAAAAAACAAAAGACTATACAAACGTATGATGTGTGTCCAATACATGGTATTGTGTGTGTATTGTTTTTTCATTGATTTAATGTATTTTTTCTCACTCCTCTTGTATGAACTACAAGTGTGGTAAATTTAATACTTATCCGTCCGCGCAATTTTCGTAAAGGGGTTTAAAATTATTGTACCACGTATTAATAACAATATGCATAATAACACATACGGCTGATTACGAATAACCCTGTGTAGTTTAGTTCTAGTCACGTTCTAGTACTACCTTGTCTGTCCAGTCTGCCCTATTGTTTGTTGTTTTTGTTTATAACACTAACTGTATACAACTAATGAACCCATCGATATTGTATCTATACCTATACCAATAGTCTATAGCCATTCGTATGAATTGGGCAAAATTACGAGATTTTTTTACCTGACTGATCAATAAAAAAAACGCGATTTAATTTATTGAAAACACTTTACAAGGACTTATTCATGATCTAAATATACGGTGTTTGGAACGTTGGATAATTAGTAAGTAGAAACATAACATGCGCGGTAACAAAGCGACACCGTTCCATGGTTGATGTTCAAAACATTCGAATAAATATATAAATATTGGTGGACAATTCACACACAACACCATCTGACCCCAAACTAAGCAAAGCTTGTGGTATGGCGGGCAGATAGCTGATATAATACATATATAGTTTTAAATACATACTTTTTATAAATAGAAATACCCAGATACAGTGCAAACATTTGAATTCATCACACAAATATTTGCACTGGGTGGGAATCGAACCCACGACTCTCGGCTTCGCAGGCAGAGTTACTACCCACTAAGCCACGAGGCCAGTCAGAAGAGGTTTGACTCCACTTTCGTAATAAGTTTTCAATTCAAAGCACTATTAAGTGCTGTATGTTTTCAGTTATGATATTGTTTCAAGAGACTGTTGTCGCAGGTGGTTCAGAAGAGGGCCGTGTGCGCAAGCGCGTACGAGCCGACAGTGGGCCGCGGCCGGTGTCTCGCGAACCGGCGCAGGCGCTGGATGCGCCGGATCCGGAACCAGACTCGGCGCCCGCGCCCCCTGCCTTCCTCGTACCTTCTGTCAAGGAGTACCTCGAACTTGGAATGGCTATACCTGGTGAGTCCCAGTGTAATCTTTGTCATTCATTTGTTTTTGGCTCCAATACACTTAGATAGGTATATCTCTCTATCCAAAACGAATTTTGTGTCTTTATTATTTTACTCGACCTAACCTAAGATAGAATCGAAACGTCGATTCTATCTTAGGTGACTGCTTTTTCATACAAGGACATAAATATTATTATGCCGATTGGCCTCAAGTGACTTACACGAAGAACGATAAACGAATTTTGGACTAATGAAGAAGGACATGCATATTATATGAGTCTACGTGCCTTCAGCTTTCTTTATGTTGGTAATCCTCCTATTTTATTTGACTCGACAGACACATGCAGGATCGAGACAGATGACAATGTAACAGAGTGGCTTATACCCAGCAATGGGATAGATACTTTTTATTGTACACACCAAAACAAAGACAATATAGGTAGTATATGAAATAAACTAGAGTAACATACAACCTAGACGACACGGCTGCCGGTTGCCTTGTCGTCTAGGCATCAAACCAGGATAGTAGATGGTTATGAAATTTTAATCAATCTACAAATCAAAATCTTTCGAGTCTCTAGGTCTCCCTAAACAAATAAAAACCCATACGTACTTATATTCACAAACTTAAACTTTTGACTTTGTAACTATGCTGTGATATGTAAATCACCCACTACCGTGTAAGGACAACAAAAGTACGATTTTACACCAAACACAAGAAACGTGCATTACGATCCATACATGCATATTTGCCAACGTTGTAATGAGTAATATTAAAATAGCCTTTGTAATAGCATCATTGTTTCCACAGCAATGAATAATTCATAGGGGCGATGTAATTACACAGTTCTTAATTTTAACGCTCACGACCAACTCATAGACAACCCGTGGATTCAGTAGAAGCACACTGACGTGACTGACGACGTGATCTCAATGATGACTCGTCTTCATTACTACTTTTTTGTTTCGGTTACTTATTCTTCAAAAATTAAAAGGCCCGTTATAAAACTTGAGAAATACTCGCAATAAATTACTAACAGCGTCCCGCGGATACCCGCGTAGTTGACCGTTCCTATTATTATCCCGGGATAAAAAACAGCCTATGTGTTCTTTCAGACTATAAAACGAGTATTACCTATTCAGCCCGATCCGTTCATACGTTACAACGTGATTGAGAAACAAACATCCAAACACAGATATTTATAATATTAACTAGCAGCACCCAGCGGTCTTACCTGCGTAGCATGCGCGGACCGAAGGGGGGGGGGGTCTCAGGGGAGATGACCCCCCTCAAAATCGTATACGTTAAACTAAAAATCTAAGAAAATTAAAAATATCTAATAGTACATAAGACTATTTTTTAACGCGGGAAAACAACTGGAATGGGAACTACGCGGGTAAAATCTTGGGGCGCTACTAGTAAAGTATTTTTTTCCTCGATTTATTGTATTTCTATTGGTGACCCCCCCCCAAAATCTGAGGCCGCGTACTGATAACCCCCTCCAAATTTCGAGGCTGGGACTGCGCCTGCCGCATAGTTCCCGTTCCCGTTGTTTTCTCGGGATAAAAAGTAGCCTTTGTGCTGTTCCAGACTATTCTATATCTATGTTAAAATTTCAGCCCGATCAGACGTTACGACGTGATTAACCAACAAACATCCCGAAATTGACATTTATGATATTAGTAGGATAAGATAATAGGATTACTAGCAGCGCCTCGCGGTTTTACCCGCGTAGCTCCCGTTCCCATTATTTTCTCGGAATAAAAAGTAGCCTATGTGAACTGTAAAAGCTTGGCAGTCCCTGATTTAAACATATCTGGCGCATCCTCTAAATGACCTAGAGCGGTCAGAACCTCATGATCAGCCGCTGGTGGTGTCATTTTTACTTTTTCGCAGAGAAGGCGAGTAGTAGTGTAGAGCTGTAGTGGTAGGACTCCTTGCTGAGTCCACCTGGGGAAGTACCACACCGTTGCCAGTTTATTCTACCCTTGAGCAGTAATATGTAAACATTACTGCGTTCCGGTTTGAAGGGAAATTTTTCCAGTGAAATTACAGAGCATAGAGATGAAACATCTCATATCTCTGGGTGACAAGCGCAGTGTGCAGTGCAGTGCTATGTAATGATTTGGAATCATCATGTTCCAATAGCTGCGTGTCACTGTACTAGGCATATTGCTTACCATCAGGGACATGTCCTGCTAGCCTCGTTACTCTATACTACAAAAAAAAAAACGGAATGTAAGACAAGTGTCCTCGACATTTCTACAGAAATACAAGTTTACAGATCTACAGATAAAAAGTCGCGGTGGCCTAATGGCTGGAACGTGCGATTTACAATCGTGAGGTCGTAACTTCGAATCCTACCTGCAACTTTGAGTATTTTTCCAAATATACAAGTTTGTCATCGCCATTAATTTTAACGGTGGAGGAAAACAACGTGAGGAAATCCCCATGTTCCTAGAATCTCTGTATTCTGTAAATGGGCTCTTCATATTACAATAGCTGATTGTCACTGTGATGTTATGGGCAGGCATGTTGCTTACCAACAGGCACATGGCCTGTTCGTCTCGTCACTCTATTCTATAAAAAAATCTTTCAAAATCGTGCATCATTCTCCATCTCGCCCTGGGGCAGCATGATTGTGGCCTTGGCTCTCTCTTTGCGAGACTTAGGCAGAGGGAACGTTTAACTGACTACTTACGCTTATGATTTCAGAATTCCTATTATTAAAGTAAGTAAGTAGGTATTAAAATAAATTATTAATTTATGAACGGACGTTAAAGTTATTAGGACCGTCGTCGTATCCGTTTATTCAATACCTATATGGACTGTGAGAAATAACATCGTTAAACGGATAAAACATAACTTGATGAGTCGATGATGGATGACAAACCAGGACCCGCCATAAAATATACAACAATCACTAAGCTCTTAGTTTTTATGTTACTTATAAATAAATACTAGAAGCGACCGTTGGTTTCACCAACGTAGTTCCCGATCCTGTAATTTTCTTACACGGCCCTTTTCTTAGTTCTTCTTCTATATATATTTTTTTATAGAGGATTGATACTTATCTGTAAATTTGTATGGAATTTCTTTAAAGTCGAGTGAAACAGTTTCTTCTAAGTAAGTGGGCTTCATCGTAGACCGCATCATCCTTTTTTATATGGGAAGATGGTAATGAAGTGCAAACCTAAAACTGAGATAAAAACGTATGTATGTAGTAGACTACAGGCCCGTGAACAAAATGTATGGGTCATATGAACCACTAGGAGATCTATGTAGGATGATAGAAGGGTTTAAAATAATAAGATTCAGCACTATGTCGTCACACTTGAAAGCTGTCCAACTGAGTGCAGGTGAAGGGGGTTGCAACTCTCGATCTTTTCTCCTTGTCACATGATTTTTGTACAGCATTGCGGAATAATGGATGAGAGGTATTGAAAATGTATGGAGTCAATGCCGTAAATAATCAAATGACCAAATTTACCCTGAAATCGTCGAAAAATCATGAACTTTTCCGACAAAAAATAACAATTGAAAAATTAAAATTTTGTATTTTTATAGTTTCTCTAATCCTAATCCTCTTCTAATCCATTATTCCGCAATGCCGTCCAAAAATCATGTGACAAGGAGAAATGATCGAGAGTTGCAACCCTCTATCACCTGCACACAGCTGGACAGCATTCAAGTGACGGCGTAGTGCTGAATATTATTATTTTATACCCTTCTATCATCCTACATAAGTCGTCTGCTGGTGGTTCATATGACCCATACATTTTGTTCACGGCCCTGTAGTCTATAGGTATGAGTACATCGTTTCTGTATGGCTCTGCACTTTGATGCTAGGCATTATATTGTCAATCATGGCACAATACTCGCGGTTTGAATTCGATATTTTCATAATGTTCGTGCTCCATTTAACCTATGTGTCGTAAAAACGTGAACTAATTAAGGCCAGTCCGAATTGATGGTTCTATTGATAACACCAATAAAAAATATGTAACGTTACTAATAAAATTGATGAATGTTTGCAAAAAGTCAGATAAGTAGGTACAAGCTATTTAATATGCTATAAATGATGATTAATGTGGCTTGGTTGTGAGAATAAGATTTGTATATAATTATTTTGTAAGGTTTGCATACGAGCCTTAACCCTATAGATTTTTGGCCCTAACATTTACACAAGGCTTGCGCAAGACACATCGCCTGTATTTTTTTGTAATTGTTTTAGGAATTTTGGAAAACTTCAGAGTAAAATTATTATCGTCAATATATTGTCGAGGATAAAAAAACATACTTACTATATTATAGGATAAAAATGTTTAACAGGGTTTTAGTGTTCCAAAATGCTAATACAGATTTTTTTCTGACTATTGTTATACTTACTAATCACAATCATGTGCATGTTACAATACGTGTAATTTATCAATTTGTTTAATGGTACCACTTTTTCAAGGCTCATTCTATGGCGTGTATAATTTAGCCTTGCTCTACGCTTTTGTCTTCCAAGCTCTATATTATCAGTCTTAATTGTGCTAACAATGGTTCTTTAACGGCGAGGCCGAAATCGCCGCTTAGGGGCCGGTGGCGAAGCACCCGATCTGAGTATACGAGTATATGGGCCGTTGCTTAAGATATTAACACACATTAGATAAAGACGATGCATTGAGTGCAAACTAGTTGCAGTTGGCCGACTGCCCGTATTCCTTGTTATTGCGTGATGAATTTGGTTACGAATGCTTGGCAAAGAAAATGCCTAATACGTAAAGACCTAACTCTAGATGTTATAGACTATTAGGTCCGTGTCGAAAATTGATGGGTTATTTGAAGCACCAGGAGACCGATGTAGAAAGATGATAAATCTTATTACTTACTAGATGTCCGCCCCGGTTTCACCCGTGGAACATATATAGCACTCATCGAGATCCCGCACATATCCAATGGTGAAAAAAAATTATAAATCGGTTCAGTCATTCCTGAGAATATCGCTTTCAAACAAAACACCTCTTCAGCTACCTGCTACACCACCTGTCGGAAATTGGTCGTACCAACTCAGATTACGAGATTAGCAAAGGTTTTATATTCAAGAGGTATGTAATCTGTGATACTCAATGACGCAATCTTAGACACATGCTGTCATGTGTCATGTCAAAGCACGAAACGTACGAAAACTCTCAAAAAGGAAAATGTTTTCCAGATTTTGTTACATTCTTGATTCATGCCCCGCTTCTGTTAATAGTAGCGTTATTTTCTATAACCTATAGCCTTCCTCGATAAATGGACTATCCAATGGAAAAATAATCTTTCAATTCGGACCAGCGCTTCCCGAGATCCTAGCGTTCAAACAAACAAACTCTTCAGCTTTATAATATTAGTATAGATTTTACATTTTTTCTATCTTTCTACTTATGTCTCGTGGTGGTTCAAATAACCCATAATTTTTTGATACGGGACTGTAGTCTATAAGGTTGGTATAAAATACTTACATTTTGGTATCAATTGTATTTTTTTCATGACTCTATCCACCAAGCTGACCAAGTGCGTGTTGTCGGATGACGCATGTCCTCTGAAGATGTCTTTTTTGGAACATGCCGGTTTCCTGACGATGTTTTTCGTTACCGTTAAAACCAAATGTGACCACAAACTTGTACATCTGCACTAGATGCAGGCGAGTTTCGAACCTACAACCTCACGAGTGCTAAATGCTTCGCGACATTTGAATATTAAGTTCGACCTAATGGACCAAGACGTCTTCAAATATAAATACTTCTATCGATGTTTAATTATTATTACGGTCACTGCCAGATACTTACTTCTAACCTAAACAATACCTACTTTACCTACGTAACTTACCTTGAACGGTGATTCATGCATGGTAAACAATCTGAACTACATGTGCAATGCAGATAAATATAATTTTTTAGACAAAAAGTTAATAATGCCAACTGGTCAATTATACAATGCTATCGACATTATGAAGCCAATCAAAACTTTTAACACCAACATAACTATGAATTAAAAATATCGTAAATCAAGATGTTGACTAATAAACATCTTCCTTAGCAGTAACTTACAGTAGTTAATATTTTATTATGTTTGATAACTACCATAAGCGTCAATGTGAGTCTTCTTAATTGAATAAAACATTTAAAATTCAAGCAGCAATAAAACTATAGATTATTTAATTTAACCTAGAATTTAGGCGGCGATGTTTCATTGCCATTCAAATCAGTTGGAGTGCTAATGAAGCGCATAGAGCATATAATAAAATCTAATATAAACAGACCAATATATTATGTTCTCACAGCTGGGACTAGGTGGAACTTGAATTCGAGTCGTTCGGATTGCGTTCAGAAACAGTACCCAGGTCATTCATCTGCCATTCAGGCACAGTTAGAATGACGCATACCTATCCTCAAAATTTGTCCTTGGAGCATGTTACTTTAGTTCATGATGTTTTCTTTTGCATTTAAAACCAATGGTCATGAAAAAACTATGCAGCTGCAATTGGAAACAAACTCAGACTCACTAAGTGCTTGGCGGTTTTCGAACCTACGATCGCAAACTAGTGAAATCGGACCTTATTGCCAGGGCATCACCATGAATATTTTCACAATAATTCACAGCTCGTTAATTATAGTGATGAGAATTGGATCTACATTGCATAGATCGTGTGCAATTGCCCTGACATTCTGTGCCCGGCGTGAGGTCGCCTCGAAGGTAGTCTTGTGATCATATGAGCCCGTGATCATTTACAAATAATATCAACTTTTATTGCAGGAAATTTCTCATAACTAGACTCCCTTGAGTTTATTGTCGTTTTTTTGCTCTTCCTATTTTTAGTTCAAAATTTGTTGGCTGATTTCATACCGATAAAAATGATGTATTTCGCTGTAATAATATTACGTTTATGCCGTTTATATGCAATAAACTGAGTGCTATTTTTTCCGAAAAGTTACGCTATTCATAAAAGGAAGATGAGTCAGTAATTTATTTTGTAGGTACAAGCAAATTAAAAATGCTCTTCTACGAAGTCAAACAGGATCTACAATTTTATGAGACTAAAGTAAGTACATATTTATTGAATAGATTAAATAAAGCAGATTACAACGAGTATTACTTGTTGGTTGTATGGACCTAGCGAACTTGCAGACAGCCCCAGGCGAGATGGCCGTAAATCAACAGTTGCATGGTTTTATTGGTTTCTCGGACGGGTTCTACCTTATAGTGTTTAAAACTAAGAAACTGGTTTGACCGCGATGAGCTCAATATACCCATGGCCTTTTCCATTAAATCGTGCATTTTTGTGGCGAAATGATAGAAGACGAAGTGAAAGCAGAGACAAATCAAAAAACTATTAATAATGATAATTTTCATGAAATATACTTTTAAATTACTTGTACGACTTCAAATCCACGATATAACATACAAACAACACGATAATATTCTTACATTACGAGCACCAAACTCTGATTTCAATAACCGAGTTAAACTTTAACTCTACTTTACTTTACTACTTTCTACTGTCAACGTTTCCTACAGATACATACATTGCGAAGAAGTATGTAGCAAAAATAGGTACATTAAACATGTCACATAAGTAACAATAAGTAGGTACATTTTATATCTCGCACAAGTCGCAGGTGGTTGTTATTGGGGAGTATTTTAAAAATGTTATTTAGGTTAGAACTAAGTATACGATGTAGCTTTATGACTATTGCTATTCCTAAATAAATAAATATGTTTATCATATATCTTACCTTGAACACTGCATATAATTAAAATATAAAATAGAAGAACGTATGTCGATATCGTCAATCGAATCAATTATCAAGTTTGTATCCAGATTCAGGGAACAGATTTTTTGTAATTTAATTTAATTTTAACCTTGTAATAATTTGCAACATAAGCGGGTCATGCAAATCCTAATACTCAATCACTCGCGTATATAATTTTTAGTATATGAATTAAATATTTAATGACACGTTGGGTAATGTTAAGTACGACATACGTGGATAAGTGGGCAATCAAGTGTTTAGTCAAATCAATCTCCACCGACCACCGAGTTAAGAAATCAAAGGTCACTTGAGCTATGGTTTTGTGATGCACCTATGTCAGTACCTAATGTTAAATATCGTGTTAAATATACTACTTTATAGTCTTGTTGTAAAAGATAAAGCAAATTGTTTGACCCCAATTGTCATTTCCTAGAATTTGAACCTTTTAGAAGGTAATCTTTACTTTTGACAAAAGGCAAATACCACAATGCATTTTATTTTCACATTTTGACTTCAAAAACAATTATTATAAAAAAAAAACTATGGCTTAATTCTAGTAATGTAATAAATACCATGTGTAAGTATCTATATTGTGTATTGTTTTATGTAAAAATGAGCGATTACCAAAAAAATAGAAACGCTTAACTATAATAATTTAATAATAAACAGTTCAAATGCATATTTATTTAATAGACACGTAATACCTTTAATGAAATAATTTGTGAATGGCTTACTGAAAGAGCTATGGTGGCCTAGTGGGGATAACTTCTAATGTCACAATCGTAAGGTCGTAAGTTCGAATTCCGCCTGTATCTCAAAAGCGCAGATGTACGAATTTATCATCAACAAATATTGCAGGAAAACTTCGTGACGAAACCGACACATTCCAAGAATGCCAAGTAGTAATGTGGAAACATTACTGTGTTCCGGTTTGAAGGGCAATGTTTCCAGAGAAATTACAGGTCTTAGAGATATAACATCTCAGATCTCAGGGCGAGCGCAGTGCAGTGCAATGCTAGGTAGGTAATGATTTGGACTCTTCATGTTCCAATAGCAGCGTGTCACTGAGCTGTTATGTGGCAGGCATGTTGCTTACCATCAGGCACATGTGCTGCTCGTCTTGTCACTCTTTATTAAAAAAAAAAAGTATTTCTTGAAATATGCTCTGGATTCTCTTTTTCGAGGAAATGTGTCATCCGCCAAAGTGCCTACTTGGCCAGCGTTGTATTCTCTCCATGTAAGAGAGAAGGCATCTAATCCCAACAGTGGAAGCGTAAAGTGTGCTGCTTATGCAAAAAAAAAACGAAAACGAATAAAAAAATAGTAATGTATAATTTTTTACGGTATTTGAGTTATTTCCTGTACTCACGCAACTAAGTCAGCGGTAAATGAAAAAAATATAAGTCCATAAAAAATCGGTTTGATATCGCTGAATGGTTGAGTGTCATGAAACATCTTGGATTACGTGTTTTTTCACAGACCGGACGCGGACGTGTAAGCTAGATTTCACTTTTCAATCATCTCGGTAACTCGATAAATGTAGGTAGGTACTATAACCGCAAACCGGCGGGTGCACATAACAATGGTCGAATCGCACGGCATTTAACAATACACTACTGGTAACTCGGCGTCTATCATTGCACATGTGTATTGGGCACATTTTGTAGAGAGTTATAGACAAAACAAGGAGAGTTTAAAATTTAGCTGTCACTAGTCACATCTGTGAAGTCGTTATTATTAAATACTCATATGTTATGTATTTGTTAAGAGTACTACGAGTAGGTATTATGGATATTTTTGAAGTAAAAACTTCTTCAGCCATTTTTGTTAGGGGAAAATTTTATGGGTTTCCGTCACCCACATGCTAATGTAGCGACGGCGGAGTAGCTGGACATTTAAACTCGCGATTTTCCTACTCTGCAGGTCTACTACGAAGTCCGATAAATGATATATCGGCCGAAGTTATGGACGTTTTATATATACCACGAAACACAATCGGTCGGTTGATGACACAAAAACTGTCAAATCAGTGTCGGTCGGGATGAACGAAACGCCCGATCAGATCAACCGACCGATTGCGTTTCGTGGTATAAAACGTCCATAACTTTGGCCGATATATCGTTTATCGGACTTCGTAGTAGATCTGCTGGTTCTCCTTCGTTTCGTCCGATCGAACATTATTCGACTACAACTCTAAGTAGAAGTAGGCTTAGAACATTTAAACGGACGAAACGACGGATCGAAGTGGAATCGGAGTAGAAAAGTCGCGAGTTTATTTCGAAATTACGTTTTTCGTAGAAAGAGAGTAGACGTCCTGAGCAGGACTCGCAGGTGCGCGGTAAACTCTTTTTGTGTTTTTTTAATTTAGGTTTCTCTCCAGCCTTCAGTTGTAACCGGTGGTTTTTGTTCCTGGTAAGGAACAAAAAGCTCTTTTTGTAACAAAGGGTAAATCCATTTATTTGTTGACTGATAATGATGGGTAGTAACTCTGCCTGCGAAACCGAGGGTTGTGGGTTCGATTCCCACTCAGTGCAAATATTTGTGTGATGAATTCAAATATTTGCACTATGTCTGGGTGTTTCTATGTACAATAAGTATGTATTTATAACTATATAAGTATTATATCAGCCAACTTCTTTGATATCAGCTATCCGGCCGCCATATTACAAGCTTTGCTTAGTTTGGGGTCAGATGGTGTTGTGTGTGAATTGTCCACCAATATTTATTTATTTATGAAGTATTTATTAGTGAACTAGGTAAATTACCTCTATAATCACTTCTTAATGCAAAACGTCGAATTTACGAATTAGATATGTCACACATAGTCTCAAAAAAGGTAGATACTACATATTTATATCGTCCGATTGTTTTTGACGTGACGTCTATTAAATCGACGAACGCCGGCTGCATGCCGTTATATCCCATTACGTTCATTGTCCCGTTACGCTCATTGTACGCTTGCGTCGCATCTATCAATGTTTTGTTATGACTTTGTCACGTTAAACTATCGTCCGTAAACCAACCGACTATACAGACAACCAATTTTTAATTGGAAGCTTAAATTCTCACATTGATCTCTCATAACTTAACACACATAAGACAACTGCAGTATACACTGTATACCTCTGTAAACACATAATTGAAATTGGCTTGGCACACTACCGTGTGTCTAGAAGTCTAGAACTATTTTTTTTAACTCTTATAGCCTTCCACTTGACCGCCATCTCGCCTGATGTTAAGCGACGATGCGGTCTACCATGGAGCGCGTTTACTTAGAAGAAACCGACTCTCTCTCTATTTGTAGACGCCAAGATTATAACTATCGGGAAAAACCCACTCAGGCAACTCATTTCTCAGCCTAGACGTTCTTATCACAAAAGTAGGATGCAAAGTAGAGTAAAGTACTAGTAGCATAGTAAAGTAGCAGTATAATATGTGTAGAATGTATAATGTAGTATATTGTATATCAGGGCTATAATAATAATTGATTTTAAAATGTACAAAATATTCTTAGTAGAGACGTGGCAGGGAGTCCCATAATAATCAAGGCAAAAAGACATTGAAGAAGTATTATCACATTTATTTTGTATTCGTAGTCACAATGTCAAGTTCACTGACAATGTTTTTGTAAAGCAATTTTCTGGTGTCCTACCTTTTATAGCTCAATCGTTTCACTCGATTCTATAAATGAAACAAACAAAAGTTATTACAAATCAATTTATGTAGAATTACTATATTTGAACACGAACACGTTTAACTATATCATAAGAACACATAAATTATAATTATCAATACTGTGGTACATTATGCCTACTCATCGCACGATAGACAGACGCAAATATTTTTGTTGAATTGTACTGCTTACCTATTTAAGTATAGAGAACCCGCCGCGGTTTTACGGTAGTTCCCGTTCCCGTTATTTTCTCGGGATAAAAAGTACCTATGTGTCCTTCCAGACTATAATCTATGTATGTACCGAATTTCATCCAAATCCCTTATTTTTTTGCGTAAAATCGTAACAAACATACATCCTTGTACATACTTACAAACCTTCGATGTTGTGATAGGTATTAGTAGAATTAATATAAATGTTATTGGACCGCATCGTCGCTCAACAGCAGGATAGAAGGCGATAAACTTACTATCGATAAAAAGAACACACTTTGAGATCTATTCGGGCAGTTGACTCCATAGGTGTTTTTGTTTTCAGATGTGATAAAAGTAATCAATAATTACAGCACTCTTTCTACATAAGTACATTATATATACTTTTTTTTACATAAATACACGGGTAACTCACGTATAATGTAGTCAGTCCAGTCCGACTCAGTGCTAAACGAGCTGCGAACCCGCGCGCGCACTCTCCTTGAAAAAGATCGCCGGACGCGATCGAAACTTGAGTCGGACTGGACTGACTACATTATACGTGAGTTACCCGTGTATTTATGTAAAATGTGTAATAACCACGTTAGTTTTCATACATAATATACAGTACGTATAAATTTGCGTACGTTGTTTCCCATTTAACGGTATGCTCTAACCACAGCCAAGACTAGACTTGCGCCACAGAACTGGTTGCGCCATTTCGCGGTCTTAACGTGCCTACCTAAGCATTATTAATAATAAAGATAGCGTTCGTTACCCACTGGCCATGTTTCTACATACGAGTACTTATTAAAACTGTCATGGTTGTTCTCAAATAATATATCGCTACGCGGCAAGCATGTTTAGCAGAATTAATCATTATCTACTAACCATAAGCTGATTGTGTTTGCTTGTTTTTTTTAATTTACATACTGTGTCCTAGTCCTTGACTTTTGCGACACTTCAGGATGGCTGCCATTATAGTACAATATCAATTTTTTAACATTTTTCATTACGGAATCATTAGGACACCTATGAATTTATTCAAATTTTTAATCTACAGAATCCTTGTCAAAACCTGGAATCGTTTGAGCCAATGTTTTAATTGTTCATATTTTGGTGTATTTAAAACTTAAATCAATTACTAAATGAAATAAATTTTCTCCACATTTTCTTCAAACACAAATCGACAATAATCTTTATTCTTGGTAACTGACTGGTAGATATAACCTATATCTTTTTAAACGCAGTTAATGCCGTTCACAAAAGTATTCACTCTGAAAAATGTGATTATTAAAGAATCAAAATTCACACACAATAGGTAACGATTTTGGGAAAATTGCAATTCAATTAGTAAATAAACGTAGGTCGTTAACGATAAAAAAAAGTTTTCGTCACACGCAAATCTTAAGAGTGGTGATCTAAATGTACCGAAACCAAAATAAGTAAATCTTATCCATCGATGCAGAAAAACAGTGTTTTATAAATTTATTTGAGGTAATGATGTAACCTCTAAATATAATGAAGCGGTTTTATAGCGACTACCCAATTTGTGAGTCAAGTCAAACAGGTTTTAGATTTGAAGATGCCCAGCTAACGAGATGATCTTCCTCGACACAGAATACACAAGACATGATGAAGATATATGATTCTATTAATGCAAAATGCTTAGAATGAAATCAGTGCGTATTTTATGCAGTACTGTAAAAGTAATAATTTTAACAAAAAAAGAACCGTCTTTCAACAGAAAACTTTTAAAGTAAAAAAGTTTTCCTCGATTTCTTTAGGATGTCATCATCAGATCCTGGTTTCTTTATCATAGTACCATCCTTGGAAGATTTTCTTTACAACAAAAAAATAATCATCAAAATCGGTTCATGAACGACGAAGTTATCAGAGTACACACATAAAAAAAATATACGGTAGAATTGAGAAACCTCCTTTTTTGGAGTCGGTTAAAAAAAACTTTTACAATGGAATTAACATACAAAACGTGAAATAAAATAGTCTCTTAGAAATTAAAATATCCTTTAGACTTGACCAAATAACATACAAATACATTGAACTAAGATTTTAGATGTCATCAGGGTTTCTACAACTACCATTACAATTCTACGCACTACTTCTAACTAAGATTTTTTTTAAATTCTAGTAAGTCAAATAAATTATCCAAAGTGCAATATTACCTTAAATGACTTTGTTTCTTTGGTATGTTTCCTACATGTTATTTTGCTTGAAAATTTCCAGTGAAGCAATGTCCAATCCTTAACGTTGTGATTATCGAATAGGTGGTGAAATCAGATAGCACGTATAACCGTTAGGAAAAATATAGGTCAGTACACGCTACTCTGTTTTTCAAACAAAACAACTTACGATAGTAGGTACTAATATACCTACACCTTTTAATTGTAACTTCTGTTCTTATAGTAAGTTAGCGACGACGATGTAGAGCTTTAGTTAAAGTAGCTAAGAAAAAAACCTACTTAAAATGTATACTTACCAATTACTTATTATAAGTCTCACACTGCTAGATTCGAAATTTTAACGCTTACTTCTACTGCGGACCTTTCTAAAGAATGTACTTCAAAATGTATTTAACCCCTAGTCAGCTTAAATACATTTTGGGATGTTGTTCAGTCCTCTTAATTCAGGTATCCATAGTCCACAGGCAGCGGTCACTGTTATTTATCAAACGCCCCGTTTGTTTGTCACGGTTTGTGACAAACAAACAGACGGTGTATTTACATACGAATAAAGTTGAATTCATTACACTCACTCTTTTACTACTTAGTCTAGGTTTAAAATACCTGCTTATTCAAGAACCATACCGTACTCTACGCATTAACCAAGTGCATGTGTTACTGTTACTCAAATTGTTAAATCATTATGAGCCTAAATTCCTCACTAGTTTTTATGAGGACAACAAATATGTGAAGTATGAGGTAAAATAGTGTCTAAATTAGGTGTATAGTGTGATCAGTGTAATTTACAAGGACTGTGGAGCAAGTATTCGAACGTAATAGACACCCGTGCAACGAAAAATATGGTTCCTTAGTTTGACCAATCTACCGTTGGTTGGTCGGTTATAGGTACATAAATCTCGCACTGTAGACTTCTGTAATTTGTCTATAAGCCACCGAGTGCGCAATCACGTGCTGCCGCAAAAACGTCGTTTTAATAAGAATTACTAAGCTTCGTAGAAGTTTTACTTTAATATGTGCTGGAAGTAAATTCCAACCAGTTGCTTATTGAATAGTCCGAAAGGCTCAGTAGTACTGTATGCAATCTCACACGTAAAATGTGCAGGGTTCTATCCCCAGACCGGCCCATATTTAAATGATGAAATGGTGCCTTTTCTACGTACTTATATCATTCAAAGATTTTTTGGTGTTTTATTAAAGGATTCGAAACTGTTTGGATTTTATTTTATCAAAAATTTGCTCTTGCCTGCCATCTTGCCTGATTAACATAAGGTGAAATGGTGGTCAAATGCAAAATTGACCAAAATAGCTTTCTTAAATAACTTTATGAAAGATATTTTGGACAAATTAGTTAGAGATAACTAAAATAGATTTTTTTGGTAATTCAAAATGTTGACTTCCTGGATATGATAGTAATTTGGCACCAAATTCAGTTGTAGATATGCTAAAATATGAGTATAGTTTCTTTGACCAGTATTATTTAACGTATTGTCATGCAACCGTCACAGCTCATCATGCACGTTTGTTCTCGTCGACCTTGTTTGCCTCACGATGACCTCCACACAGAAGGTTCGGTTCAGTTTACACTTCCATCACATTATTATGTAATAAGTGTTAATTTTTCGGACATTGTTTCCTTACTATTCGTTCATTGAGTCACTTTATGTCACAAACACAATCTAATTGATTTTAGAGGAAGTAGATTCCGCACATCCGTACGTAAGAATAATAGTGGATATGAACAAACTATAGCTGTAGTAAGAATGGCCTTTGAGCCTTATTTATTTGTATTGAAGTGAGAAATGCTGTTGATATTATGATGCTAATTTGATTTGGGTTGACCAACCTGGTTCGATTTAATAAGATAACACATTGCAGTTAAAGCAACTAGTTATTTAGGTATCGTAAATTCATAAGGTCAATTAAGCACGTATTGGATGTTAAATCTTAAACAAATTATTTATAGGACTCACAATCAATAAAAACTAAGAAGCAATCTAGGAGAATGACTTCTACTGATTCAATGATAGTTCACTTTAGCTCACCAATGAAACAGTCAATCATTTGTCTACTAACGAACTTGGTTTGACTTATCATGCAATAATAGAACGTCGTTATTTCGACCGACATGAATAAATTCACAGAGCGTTATTATTTCGCGAATGTGTAAGGTGAACATATTCATACATTTCGTATTTGGCATATTGCTCAAAAACATGAACTCAACATAAATGCTGGTGTTTTACAGCAACTATTATGTAAGGTCACAGGTCGCAAAGTGTTATGTAAGCGTTTGATCACTTTCCATAGTTGGACAATAATAACAAAATGCATGACTCGCATCATAGGTACATAACAAATAAAACAGGTGCCGTTATTTAAGTCTAAATCCCAGTTTTCCTTAGCCAGCATTATTTTGTATTAACTTACTCAAAGAGTACTGGTATTGCTATGACAATACCTCAGCCCTTGGTCAGCTGTTGGTTTTGATTGTTAATTATTTGGAAAAACCTTAGATAAAGTATAGTACCTGGGTGACCGAGCTGTGCTCGGTTTAAACACAGAGTATATATACTTAGATACCTACAGATAAAGGTTTCCCAGTAATATATTTTCTCAAAAAAAAGAGGGAACTTGAAAAAAAAACAGGAGCCGTCTGGATTCGAACCCAGATCTACTATATCATGACCGCCCAACTTCCCAAAAAAAAAAATTATGTAAACTCTTTGGGAAAAACTGTAATCAGTGGCTCAATTTCTTTCTTAACTGTAGAATAGCTCTATACTCAACTAAAATATGTTCAGTATTAAAATCCGGTTTAATATCTTCCATTTTTTGGAAAACGTCATTGAAACTATCTCACTTTATCAACAATGAAGGCATTAGCTACAGAATATATTTGGTATTCAAACGTTCGAGTCGAATATTCAAGGAATCTAGAAATGTCTGCATCTGCTAAAGTCTATTGAGCAATCCTTTCAAACATTTGTATTGTGCAGTCGTTATTACTGAAACGCAGTATCATTGTTTCGTACAGGGAATCGATAAGGGTCAGAGGTGAGTCCATAGCTCACGGCTTGTAGGCGAAACAAATTGGTTCCTGGTATGAGACGTAATTGCAATAGATACAATATGTACGGACAATTTTTTTTTCAGAAACCTCGCCACAATTTAAAACTAAAAGCCACCTCGATCATGTCCGCTTTCAAACGGCGTCTACGCTAAATTTTGGTACCACAGACACCACACATAAAACACAACACGTCTTTTTAACCGACTTCAAAAAAAAGTCTTTTTTTTTTTTTTATGTGTGTTCGCGGATAACTTCGTCGTTTATGAACCGATTTTGTGATTCTTTTTTTGTTATAAAGGAGATATTCCCAGGGTGGTACCATGATAAGGAAACCAGGATCTGATGATGGTATCCTAGAGAAATCGAGGATAACTTTCGAAAATTGTAAAGATGACTAGTGCGTTAGTTAAGTTTTTGCTTGAGCATTTTAAAGCAGTATAATTTAAAGATGGTCTGGAGTCGATCTGATGAGGGAACGGGAAGACGGTCGAGGGAACTCCTCGACGGTACATAGTAGTTACCTTGTATTTGGGATCGATGAATTTGTATTGATGAGAACTTTTTTACATAGATGGGTTGTGACTGTCATTAGTGGTCTGATGATGAAGATAAAGGACAGTCAAGGGAATTTCTGAACGGCTTACAGGAACTACCCAGTGTTTGGGTTTAATTCATGTATTGAGATCTCAACACGAAATCGTGTAAATGCATTAGTGAAATCTTGTTTAGCACTAAAAAGGGTAAAATAAACAATTTTTTACAAAAAATTAAACCGACTTCAACACCACAAATAGGCACTCAAAAGCGAAAAATAATTTAATATAGGTAATTATTATAACCGCTACTCACTCATCTATATGAAGTCGGTGCCAGCCAAATCTAACAGGTAGTAGATAGATACTACTTACTTATGCCTACTTACTTGCTACCTCGTCCATAGTATATCTACTAACTTTTTAACTAGCCTGGCACCGACTTCATATGGATGAGTGAGTAGCGGTTATAATAATTACCTATATTAAATTATTTTTCGCTTTTGAGTGCCTATTTGTGGTGTTGAAGTCGGTTTAATTTTTTGTAAAAAATAGTTTATTTTTGGAAGTTGGTTCAAATACACTGAAATGCAAAAATCAAAATGCAGTGTTTAGTATGAACGCGCAGTGCTTAACTCCGAGACAGTTGACAGTATGTCACCAAAACATTAACTCGCTAAATGACAAGACTCAACGATTAGAAGTTCTCTTAGAAACTGACCTTAAGTGCGATGTTCTTGCATTAACAGAACACTGGCTTACCGCCCCAAATCTACAATGTATTCATTTAAAAGACTACAAGTTGGTGTCTAGTTTTTGTAGAAATAATGTTATCCATGGCGGATCCTGTATTTTTGTAAATAAAGCACTAAAGTGTGTCGAAAACGTTGAGTTATCAGCATTGTCAGAAGAAAGATTTTGTGAAATCTCCGCGATTGAAATTATGGACTTTGACATTACTATCATTTGCATTTATCGCACAGACACAGAAAACGTCACAAACAGCGATCGACCTAATTTTTACAAATGTAGCGCGAGAACTTACTTCCGCAACCTCAATAAATACGCTTCTGTCAGATCACTTAGCCGTACGTGGAGTGGTAACATTCGCTTGTTCAGCGCCAGCACAGCTCACTCGTCTCAGTCGTGATTTATCGCAGAATAACCGCGCAAACTTTGTGATGGCTATTGACAGTATAGATTGGTCTGAAGTAAGTGAGAGAAACAAAACCGCTCAAACATTTATAGTAGCACTGATCAATATTTTAGCAAATAAGTATGACACTTGTTTCCCGATAAAACGAACACCAAATTACAAACGTGATGCTTCGTGGGTTACGCCTGATATTCTAAATCTAAAATCATTGTTGTTTGATATTTCGAAATTAGTTGACCAATTTCCTGAAGAAGAGAACTTAATAGCTATGTTTGACGATCTCAACAGGAAATACAATTCTACTTTGAATGTGTCTAAAACAAATCATTACAATAGCATAATACATGGAAGCACGAATCCATCTAAAGCTATGTGGGGAATCGTGAACACGGAGAGGGGGATAAACAATTCGCCTAGGTTGAACTTTTCCGAGATCGTAAAAGATTGTAACGGCAGTAAGTTTAGTTCGCCAAAAAATGCCGTAAATGCTATGAACGTTCGGTTTTTAAATGGAGCTGCTGCCTGTGGGGCGCCTAAAGCTAATGCTGCTACTGTATGTAAAATTTTAGTATCTGCGCATCAGGCGTCTGACCGTTCCTCAGACTAACAAGTTTTCGGCTGATGAGGTATTTCGCATAGTCTCCTCCAGAATACCTCCAAAAAAGTCAAAAGACATATACGGTGTGTCGATGGAGCTAATTAAACTAGCAATTTTGCCTCTAGCTCCGGTTCTCGCCACACTGTTTAATAAGTGTCTTAGGGAGGGGTCGTACCCGTCGCCGCTGAAGATATCGAAAGTGTCCCCGATATTTAAAGGCAAAGGCAAACGGGACGATATTGATGGATACAGACCAGTATCGATTATACCAGCAATAGCCAAAGTATTCGAAAATGGCTTGAGTTCGCGATTAGTGGCCTACCTGTCGGAAACCGAGGCGCTGTGTGAACAATAATACGCATACCGCGAAGGGAGGTCTACGACTTCTCTAACGCGTGAAGTGATTCGTAGCGTGTTGGCTGCCCGTGAACGTAAAGAGCAAGTAGCCGTCTTATGCTGTGACTTATCGAAGGCCTTCGATGTTGCAGACCATGAGACCTTAGCTTTAAAGCTGAAACACTATGGCATAGCTGGGAAATCATACGAGGTATTGACTGACATGTTACGAGGCCGCTCTCAAGTAGTGGATGCTGGCGATGGCGACAATAAATCAGACCCGTTGCCTTCGTCTATGGGAGTACCGCAGGATTCGTCAGTCTCTAATATTATGTTTTCTCTCCTACTAAACGATCTACCCGAAGCCGTGAAGGGTGCAGCCATATTCATGTATGCGGATGACGTGGCTGCCGTAGTCACAGCTCTTTCAATAGAGGAATTAGAAGAGAAATTAAATTTTGTAATAAACGGCTTAAATTCATGGTTTAGCGCCAACGGTTTTATGCTAAATTCAAAAAGACACACTATATTCACTTTTGTCTGTCGGGACACCATACAAAACCGCTAAAAGTCTCGCTAAATGGTAGGATTGAGCAGGTACAGAACACCGCATTTTTGGGGTTCGAGATTGATCGCAGCATGACGTGGGAACATCACATCGACAAGATGTGTGCTAAAGTTAGCAGTGCGTGCTTTGCGCTAAGACGAGTATCCCGAGTGGTGTCTACGGAAGTGTCACGTGCATGTTACTTCGCCACAGTGCATTCACGGTTACAATACGGCGCCGAGCTATACGCGCGCGCTGCCGACTGGAAGCGTGCGTTCCGCGCCCAAAAACGTGCCGTACGTGCCATTGTTGGCGTATCGCAATGTACATCCGTCAGACCATATTTCAAGGAGCTTGGTATACTTACTTTACCTGCTATCTTGATCTATCAAGTGGCTGTGTATGTCAAAAATAATCTAGAATCGTACAACACGCGAGGAGAGAGACATTCTCGCAACATACGCAACGCCGACAAGCTGGATGTTATAATCGGCCCCAAGTTTCGGCAGCTTCAAAAACAGATTAAAGTGCTGGCTTATCGATCAAACTTTTTATAGTTACAGCGAATTTTTAGAGAGTGATGGCAAAGTTCCCATAAAAATGTAAATAAATAAATTTGACATAGGTTAGTACAATTGCAATAAAGACATTATACTCGTATAATGCTTGACAGTTTTCTGTACAATAATTATTGTAATACAGTAAAGTAGTAGTTTCAAACTTTGAAAATGTATACAATTTGTATGCTCTTTCTTTTGTTTTTATTTTTTATTAATTGACGTGTAAATTGTACATTTATGAATAAAGTACTTTGACTTTGACTTTGACTTTAGTGACATTCATTGTTTCCATATCTATACTTATAATAAAACTGTAACGGGTCGAATTCTGTACATTGAAGATATTTTGAAAATATTTTTTTTTGGGCACTCCATAGTCGATACTGATGGCGAAACTGCATTTTTTTTCTTTCATGTCTGTCTGTCTGTCTGTCTGTCTTTCTGTATAGGGATCACGCATCACGCCGAAACTACTGATTCAATTCAGCTGAAACTTGGCATGATTTTAGTTTATACTAAGGACATTGCTGTAGGCTACTTTTGATCCCCAAATTCTGATCGGTTTTCTTGCGGGAGGGGGTGAAAGTCAGAATGTGTATTTGGTTGTAACTCATGTTTGCGTTGTTTAATTTCATTAATTCTTTTTTTGTTAGAAAGAACACATTTTTTATATTGTCCCGTCAAAATTTGAACAATATCGGTCTGTTGGTTCGGAAATTACACAAACATTAAATAATAGCGACACGCGCGGCGCGTTCGCTACTACTAACTTCTAAGTATTCTGTGTATCATAGACGATCCACAGAATATATAGATTCTAGATTCTAGAAAGTGATCGCGTCGCGTCGTCTTAGATGACAAAATAATTGTCAAAAATATATTTTTGTGTGGAAAAACAAACATTATTCGGTTATATTCAACTTCAAACAAGGATGATGTTCTCAATCGGGTTGCATGTTTTTTATTTAGTTTTATTTTACGCGATAACTCCGCTAATTGTTAGTTCATTTTGATAATTCCTTTTTTGTTTGGTAGAAAATACTTCAGAGTTGATCTTAGATATCGAAAACAGGGAGGTAGTTTTTCAAATATCAACAAAAAACTAAAATTAGCTTAGATTTATCTGTACGACATAGTTATACCTTCTTATAAAATTTAGTCGAATGAGGGAATTAAATGACCTGTCATTGAAGTAGATTTTTGTATTTTGGACAAAACATATCAGCATAATAAGTAGCAGCATAAACAACCCATTAAATGTTCCCACTGCTGGGCGTCGGGGCCTTCTCTTGCAAGGAGAGAGACAAGGCTATAATCCACCACGCTGGCCCAGTGTCGGTTGGTGGATGACATATGACTTAGAACTTAGATTATAGGTAGATTTCGATTTCTTCACGGTGTTTTCCTTCACCGTTTTAATTATCGGCATTACGAACATGACTCTGAAAAGATAGATCCGAAGCAGACCGTTGTTAGGGTTCCGTACACAAAGGGTAAAAGCGGGACCCTATTACTGAGACTTCGCTGTCCGTCCGTCCATCTGTCCGTCTGTCACCAGGCTGTATCTCAAGAACGGTGATAGCTAGACAGTTGAAATTTTCGCAGATGATGTATTTCTATTGCCGCTTTAATCATGGCGGAACGTATCAAGTGATCGGGTTGAAATTTGAAATAGAATTAGATTACAGTCTGGAAGAACACATAGGCTAAACATTGCCTATGTATAAGTACTCTATGTATTACGTAACAAACATCCAAACAGTGACATTCATAATATTTACAGGACAACGTTGGAACGGCTGAACATATTTGGTTGGAATTCGAAATACACGTAGTTTGAACTCAGAAATAGCAAATCGATTACTTATAGGTTACTGTGACGTAGGAAAGACTAAGCAAATTTGGTAGAAAATTGAAACAGAGATAACTCATAGTCTGAAATACCACATATACCTATGTATTTATTACCTATCAACCTGAAAAGAAGCATGGGCCCTAAGGAAACAATTATTAAATATCACGTCAAAACGGCACAACGATATGGGTTGGGCTAATAAGTCAACATTTTCATTTAGCTCCATATTACGAGATATAAGCATATATTTTCGTAAGGAACTTGATGTGATGGCAAGGTAAAAGCCAAAAATTAAAAATATATGTACCCGTTTTGGCGTAGATAATATAGGTGATTTGCGTTCACAATCAAAATAACAAGCAACATAATATTTTCATTAGACGGCGCTAATGCCAGTTTAAATCTAAAAGCACTAAAGGCCATTTAAATCGATGTTTTGCTATTGTGGTATGTATTTTTTCTTTCATCGCTAGGTGGCGTTACTGGTATTCTAAATTGTACTAATAAGTTTTTGCTGCTAAAAGGATTATGATGCCAAATTTGGATTCTTTCGTTCTTGATTTTTTTCTGTGTTACCTACAATTAAATTCATACATTAACATTTCACTAGGACTTGGCTAAGATTTACGGGTTCAACTTGCTTGAACATCATTAAAACTCAAAATTTTAATTATTTTGATTCCACACAGGCTTCGTTCATAACTTTACGCCGGCGAAGTCACGGGTAACAGCTAGAAAACATCTTGCGGATAAAAAGAAATAGGTAAGTAGGTATCAGATCATGCACATTAGCTTCAGACTTTTCATAATGTATCCTATAAAAAATCCTACAAAATTAACACTTGCGGCTATGTTCGATACTACGAAACCTTACTAAGTATGTTTGATTTTGTTTAAAAAAAGAAAAATAAAGATGATAAAATTTAATAAATTTTTACGTGGAAAAACAAATTCACTCAAACTCAAAGATTTTTCAATGACTACTTATCCAAATATTTGACGTACGATACTTCCAATTAATGTATAAGTCAGTAACATCTGCTTACGCGAACGAAGTAGCGGGTTCAGCTAGTTTTAAAATATTTAACCACTTCAACACAAAATAGGGGGAAAAACTATAGATCTCACACACACTGTTATTTATCGTGCTCATCCTTCAGCTCAAACCAAATGATGATGAAACTTGGCATCTTTTTATTTCTGAAACAGATTTCAAATTATGGAGCATTGCAACCGTGTGTGTTTCAACACTGCAAGCCTACCGCTTGACCAAGCCGATTTTTGAACAGGCTCATATCTAAAGGTCGACCTCGTTAAATTTCAAAAAGTAAAGATTTTTTTATTCGTCAAAAAAGAGTAGAACATCAAAACAAAGTCACTACCAAATGAAAATTAGCGATGTTATATAATTATTGCAAAATACTATGGAGATAATATTCAAGGATGATGGATTAATAAATAACCATTTATCATACAGGTGGTAAAAATGTTTCAGCTTCAGTTATTTTAAGGATTAGACACTGTAGATCTTTGCCTTTTTAAAATATTTTTACCTGAGGGACATAATAACATTTTATGTCTGCATTTCGGCATAGAAAAAACTATGATCCGTGTTTAACTATCTAAGTGTACAGCGACGAGTAAACATTTAAGATCCCTATTTTTAACCCCCGACAAAAAAAAGGGGTGTTATAAGTTTGACGTCGATGTCTGTCTGTCTGTCTGTCTGTCGGTCTGTCTGTCTGTCTGTCTGTCTGTCTGTCTGTCTGTGTGTGTGTGTCTGTCTGTGGCACCGTAGAGCTCAAACGGATGGGCCGATTTCGATGCGGTTTTTTTTATTTGAAAGTTAATACCCGTGCGGGTGTTCTTAGCTATGTTTGGTTAATATCGATTCAAAATGGCCGCCTCCACAAAATGGCGGACAAAATATTTCTTCACAACCTACCTCAATATGGGTATCAAATGAAAGGACTTGACTAGTAGAGTACTAAACGCTATAACAAATTTCAAATCCAAGATGGCCGCCACCACAAAATGGCGAATTATATAATATTTTTCACTACTACCTCAATATGGGTATCAAATGAAAGGGCTTGATTAGTAGAATACTTTGCACTATGACAAATTTCAAATCCAAGATGGCCGCTATCACAAAATGGCGAATTACATTTCCTTTTTCACAATTCCCTTAATATGGGTATCAAATGAAAGGGCTTGACTAGTAGAATGTTCTACAGATAGCAAATCTAAGGTAGTCGGGGGTTAATCAAAATTTTTAATTTTGTTCTTGTAGAAGTATATATTGCACGCTTCACACGTTTGGATGAAGAAATCTTAGATTGACTTTGTAATCTTCCTTTAGTAGATAAATTTAAATTTTAGTGATGCGGTAAATTTATAACTAATTTACGATCACTGTGGTCTGTATAAGGTCGTTGTACAGCATTTACGAGTCATAAAGTCTTGGCAAGTAGACAGTGAAGTGAAAGTGGTCGCCGGCTGACTGCAGGCGAACTTTCAATGAGTGCCGGGAGCGCGGCCGGTGCATAATGCTCTAGGATCGTGCTTGTGGATGATTGCGATAGATTTCGAGAGGAATTTTATCGACGTAATTAGTGTTATGTCATTTTGCGGTTTTTCAAAGTTTTACAGGAAGCCTGAAATTTCAGTAACAAAAAAATCTCCTTACAGGGTTTAATCCATTGGACGAAGCATAACGCTTGCCATCCTGTGCTGTCCTCAGAAGGGAATTAGTTGGTGTCATAGCTTAAAAACCCCACTTTATGTCCCCAATGCTGGAACTTGGGGCCTTCGCTCAGTCAGGCATCTAAAATGCTGGAACAGCGTGGGATAATAACAAATGTCCTCGAAATATATTTTCTTGGAATTTGCCTTCACGCTGCACATCTTCGTCGTTAAAGCCAGTGGATATGACAAACATATTAGTGCAACTGCACTTAAAAAAATAGAACCTAAGAAAAAACCTAAGAACTCAAGATTCTGAAATAAATCGGAAGTTCTAGACACCTCGGCTTCCACCACGCCAATATGTATCTACTTGAAACTATTAACAAAATTGGAGGATCAAAAGCATCAATACCCTGTATTTAGTGATAGCTTGTTAGCTTGATTACGCAAAATCACGCAAAACCACTTGCATATTTATACCGCCAATTTTTTTTGTTGTAGTTGTTTGAACTGATCTTTGATTGACCATTACATCCATCTATTATATCATACGATCAGACAACAGGTAAACCCTTGAACCAGGTTAACTACCGAATTTATTAAATGAAGCGAGAGTGAAGCATGTTATACTTACATTGTACCAGTATTCCAGTGTAACAAACTCATGACTAATATACGGGTATAATGCGAATGAGGTAATAATGGTAAGTCAATCGTAGGTTCAGCGGGCGTGGCGATCACACTGATTACTGCGGGAACTAGACGGACGATACGAATTACAGTAAAGTCACAGAAAAGAAATAAACAGAGAAATGGCTACCTAAGGGTTTTAAAAACTACTTTAAAAGTGATCTGTCAAAACAACAAGCAGCGGAGTTTTATTAATAAAGTCTCGTTTCGCCTTTTTTGTACGGTATACAGTGTCACTACATATTGAAGAAAAAATCAAAACAATACTACAAAATGTAGTAAACTACGCTTATATAATATAAGCATCCAATAGCGAGGCAAAATTATTTCCTCATTTGTCTTTTACCTCATACATTTCGGAGATTCTACATGTGATCTTCATGATCTCCAATACCACTGAGTCCATTTTTTATATCGGACTTCTCAAAAACTAAAGAGCAACACCACTTTATAATCGACCTTATGCAAAATTCGAATAAAGTTTTGATTTCACTTTCGTATAGTCAAGGCATGGAATGTGCTGCCCTATTAGATCTCTTCCAATAGAATATGGGTGTCTTCAAATTGAGAGTGAATCGATTTCTTCTTGGTAATCGAGCTCTATCGTACCAAGACATCATCATCGCTTTATATTAAGCACGTAGTTACATTTAGTCAAGCGCAATTCTACATTTGCTTAAAAAGGATGAAAATAAGTAAAGTAAAGTAAAGTATAATTTGACACTTTAGAGAAAAACCCTCTCTGACCTAGGTTCTAGGAGTAGGGGCATATACATATCGACGCTTGAAAAGCAGAAATAACTAAGCGACATGTTGGGTGATATTAAGTTATAATATACATAATTGAAATCAGTAAAAAAATCCGCGACGATTGGCCTTACTTTCATCTCGATAGGACGAGTTTGATACCACTTTTTAACCTGACAAAAACATATTTTCGTAGTTTTCGGCAACGCATATTTAGCAGGTCCCAATTTTGTCTGGCATTATTAATAAAATAGTTTTTTTTATAATTTAGAGTGACGAGACGAGCTGGACATGTGCGTGATGGTAAGCAAAATGCCAGCCACATAAGAGTCCAAATAATTACCTAGCACTGCACTACGCTCGTCACCCAGACGAAGTGAAGTAGTTATGACTGAATGATGGGCTATATTTTATGATTATTTTTCTTAAAATACGCTAAAACTTAAAACTTCTCTACTGTAAAATGTCGCTTCGGAATTTCTGCCTTTCAAGCGTTAATATGTATTTGGTACTTTGCTCCTAAAATCATCAATCGTATACTTAAGGTACGATGCCTGATATTTTTGCAAGTTTTTTCTCTGCAAATTATTACTCAGTGATAAATAGAGTTAGCTATGTGCTAAATACTAAACCATTGTTCAAAAGCACCAGGGTTACGTTCTAACTGATGATGTTTATCTAAACTTCGTTAATTTTTAAAGCGAGTCAAATATGACACTATCATATATACCCGATCTCGATGTTCTTGATAGGGCTGATAATAATAATTGCAGCTACAAAAATAAAATGAAAAATATCTATCTAGTATTAAGCAAAGATTGAAGTCTTAACGCAAGTTTAGGTTGGCCCAGGTGACAAAACTTAAAGCCCAAATATTACTTTTAGTAAAACAATTATTATTATTGCCTTTATACGAAATCCGAAATATTAATATAAATAGTATATCCGAAACTGAAATAAAATTAAAGCTTAACCTACGTCAAAGTTGATTTTTTTGTAGAGTTCAATAGCATCGAACTATGTGGCAGCTGACTAATAAATATGAATTTAAAAAAATACTAAACATTTTTGTACTTCCCTCTTGTTCAATGCACACCATAAGACGCCATAAGTAGGTTAATTATTATGCGCCATAGAATATATAATAGTTAAGTAGTATGGAACTAGAACCTACGCATTGCTCGCCTGTCGATAATATGATTAACGTGTTATATAATTTATTTACAACTTATAAGCATTGCCATTTGTCGTGGTAATGTCGCCAACATGGTGATAACGCTTCTAACTAGTATTGAGCTTGATCATCTTGATTATCTCTAGACCTTCATTGACCCATGGACAATTCAGATATGCTTGGTGTGATAATAGTCGTAGTTAGGTATGTGGTGTAGTTGTATTTTAATTGTGTTTGGTTAATAAAGGCTCAGCCCGTGTTACTTAAAATATCTTAAAGTTAAAATACAAAAACCTTTAAGATAGTGAGCTGAACCATTTTTGAGATTGTCATTGAGTCTATAATTACAAAATCACCAAAAAACGTACTTGCTTTGAAAATATGTACCAAGTCAAACACACATCCGTTCAGTTAATTTCCGGTAAAACAATGTAAACAAGGTGATCTATTTATGTCTAAAATTATCTGACAATGTTATTTCCGATGTTAAAATATTGAATTCGCAACTTTTTAGAGGATAAAATAACAAATTATTGATAATTAAATGTATCATAAAGCAGGTCAAGAACAGTTTTTGTCACGTCGAGGCGGACAATGAATTTCCGGTACAAAAGACATCGACGCGCTCGCGCTCCAATTTACATTGTATGAAATAACAAGTTTTGTTCTTGTGAAAATTATGGCATAAATTATTAAAAACTGTGTACATGTCTTTACGTAGAAAAGATGTATATTTATAATGAATAAGGCAATTTATGATGTTTCTCAATCGCCTGTTTCACACAAAATCTAATTTGAATTGTAAGCTTTTTTATGTTGTTATATAATATGTTAAATTAAACTTGTTTTTATTATATTTTTTTGTTTACTGTGACTCGTGATATATTTGCCTGTGTGCACAACATTTAAGAGACAGGTCTAAAGTTTTAACTTCACTTAGATAAATTACATCAAAGAATCACCTTGATTTACTTTTTATTTGCGTCCATTAAATAAAAGTTCATCATCGTTCAAATTCCTTCTTGAATTCTTAATTTTTCAAGTTTAATAATTTGAATAACTTGAAAATAAAATACATTTTCAAACACGAAATGGTTCGTACAGATGAAATAATGAATGAATGGAATGCTTGTTGCATTTCTGCGTGCTTAAAGGTAAAACGCAAAAATTCAACACTAATTATATCGATTTTCTGGATTAGCGCACTCCATCATTGATCGCATCGTCAAGCGAGCGAGATTATGGTGAAGTGCCATTATTATTGGTTAAAAACTGTAATTTGTAAAACTTTAAATATAGATAATCACACCACGTACTTACCGAATTCGTCTGCAAAAAACCTAGCCATAGCTTCATTCTATTTGTATCTGTCTGTTTTCAGATAAAACCTGAGAAAGACACATGCTATTATAAAACTATTTCTACACCAAAATTAATTTAAAGTTGAGTAGTTTAAGTGTGTAAGATAGATAAGATAAGAGTAACTTTCGTACTTATAACATTAGTAGAAAATTGATTACATATAATGAAACATATCGTCTGTGATGATTCCAGGAAAGCCAGGCACGGACTATCCGCTGTTGGGTGCTGTGCCCTATACCAATTTCTACTGTGACGACCAGCCCTACCCCGGTTTCTTCGCTGATATGGAGACGCGGTGCCAAGGTATAAACAACCTAGCTTCATAATATTACATCTTTTATTTGTGTCGAAGAAATAATAAACAAGTGATCTGAAGATCAGGTTAGGTTAGTAGGACCCTGTACTTCCTGTCCCCAAAGTTTAGTAGGTAGTAGAGGTCACTTAAACTGCCATAGATCCCTTTAATGAAACATGGTAATGGTTATTGCCGCCTATGGACATCGAAAAAGCACTGCCAGTGGCTTAGGTATCAAAAGCACTCGCAGTGTCCTGCTTTCCTAGGGTTGTTGCTTACAAATAAATACCCTTTGTTAGTAGCAACCCAAGCAACTTTTCGGGGGAAAAGTTTCAGATGACTCAATATCCCACATTTGAGATTTCACCATTCGCCACCACTTGGAAAATTGTCCGTACGTTGTCGATACGTAGAGGTCTCGTAAATAGTAGAATTAGTGAGAAAATTAGTGAGAAAAGTATTGGAAGTGTAGTTTCAGGTAATTTGTATTAATTTAATTTATATGTCACAGCGTACCTAGAGCGAGATTGTACAGTGGTAGAAACAGGTGACTAAAACGTACAAGATCTACCGATATGAATAACGTGCCGATTAGGTATATTTCAGGCTGTGGTTGTGGCGAATGGTGAAATGTGAATTTTTGGATGTTATTCGAACTCATTGAAACGGCTTAACAGGAATCTAGGCGAAATTTGAAATGTTGATTGTAGTCCGAAGAGAAAATTTTGCCTACCCTGGCACAAGCTGCTTTCTAGCATAATTTACCCCGCTTTCTAGCATAATTCACAATGAAACTTCAAGTTATGACACGAAGAAAAGTGACGGGCTCTTGACGTTACAAAACTACTTCTGAATTTAATTATAATATAAACTCTGTTTATGTTTTCTTCCTACACTAAAATATTTTATTAGCGTACACTATGCATAAGATAAGTGCGCTTACATTGTGCACACAAGGTATTTTTAAAGGCGTACACGATAGATTTTATTTCATGTCGAACCACAGACGCCATTATACGAGGTATTCCTATTTTAATCGAATCACATTTAACTAAATTGAATGGTTAACCTTTTGATATAACTTATGATAAAAGTTCAATAGGTTTTCGCGTAGGCCGTTCTACATAGCTGCAACATCCTTGATTCAATCTGTTAGCCATAAAATTTCATTGTATACTTTATGTACAGAGAAAACCTGACAACGGTAGGAGTAATCCATTATCTATTGTCTACTTCCACCTACATTCCACATGCCTTGGCAGTGTGATGATCATTAATATTGACCTTTGCTGGAGTAAGGTCAGCTAATTATAACAAAAAAAACCCCGGAAGATGTTCTCGAGATGAAATATTGACTAGAAACGTGAGATCCGCGATTAAATTGGTCTGGTTTGCGTTTGATTTCAATCTAACACGCTAATGGATAAAGATCACTTCAGTGTTTCTATCGGCAACTTTGTTTTTTTTAACGGACAGAGCTTTTATTTTCAAAAATAAATTGTAACGAAAACTAAACTATGTACCTCACTCTTCACTACTTACACTAAGCTCATCTGAATTATTCATACACCGATATAGGTATAGTCTAGATATGATGCAGATGATCAAGACAACTTATTACTATTCGGAAGCGTATCTAGGATACTGGCAGCATACTTTGATTGTATTTTCAGTTCTGTAATAATTATAATCTAATCTATCCACGGAATAGAAATCTATCAATATCTTAATACTAGCATACTAACAAGGCTAGTAAATAAACGAAGCGTGAGAAAATAAATTAGCACACCCGTAAAATAATAATCACGATTGTTCTGTCAGCGAAAGATTTATTGAAATGTATTAGTGCAGAAACTATGACCTAAAATCCTGTAAAAATAGTGCCCGTTACTATTCGTATTATAATTCACAAACGTTACAGCGTTATGTTTCATTAAATATCTTGCAAAATCTTTACAGCTCTTTTGATGCTGATGTAATGAATCTCGACTTCCTTATATGCAAATATCGAAGTTTCTCTAACTAATGAGCGCGAGCGCGAAGCAATAGCCCTAAAGAATATTCATGTATAGATTTTATTGAGGTATTTCGCAAATCTCCTACATAATTAAAGGGTTGCGGAAATTTTATCCACAAATTTAATACTAACAACGAACTAAATGTTAAGATGACTGTGTGGAGTAACACGAATGAACATGATTAGAAATATGTGCAGGAATATATTAAGAATATAAGTCGCACCGGTGACAGAGAAAAATAAACATGTTGTATGTAGTTATTTTGTCAGTAACAGGTGACAGAAAAAATAATAATACTTAAATTATCGTGGGCCGTTTATGTCATGAGAAGAAGTGACAACCACCTGATTACAATTATTAGAAAGTCGTACAAGAAGACCAAATAAAATATGGATAAACTGTGTGAAAGAGTATATGAACGAAAATACTTTAGAGGTTGAGTCGACGAGTGGTAGAGATGAATGGAAATAACGTAGTACGGTATACCAATAAATATTACGTACCGAACACAACCCCACACGATTGGGATAAAGGGGATGATATTTTATCAAAACGTCGGAAATTTTTAAGCTCGTCCATAAACTTATAAAGATCTATCAATATATTGATTTACCTCCTGGGTTCCGTAGAAGGTAACGAAAGTTTTTTAACAATTCTACAGGTTTAGCATGCATGAATAACATTAAATGTATCCAGATAAATAAAATGCGGGATATAACTTTATAACGAAGATGATGTTTTAGTTGACACCAAACAAACGAAACAAAGACATTTTTTGTCACACAAGTTGTGTAAGATTCAATACAATACTTAAAAAAAAAACAAGTTCAAGGTCAAGTTTATTAAAAGCTAATGTTAATCTCAATATAATCCGTTCAAATAATAATAAATCGGTGCCAGTGAAAAAAACAATGTCAGTAAAATAAATGTGAAGTCAAATGAAGCAGAAATGTCAAATACCAAAAATGCTAAAGTGGGAAATATTTTTTGAAATTGTTCCAGTAGTTCCTGACATTAGCGCGTACCTTTCCAGCTTAACTACTAGTATATTTAGTATA
Source organism: Ectropis grisescens (assembly GCA_017562165.1). Lineage (NCBI taxonomy): Eukaryota > Metazoa > Arthropoda > Insecta > Lepidoptera > Geometridae > Ectropis > Ectropis grisescens. Next base: position 17,305,123 of record CM029772.1, read on the forward strand.
GATGATAAGGACATGTCAATTTATTCAGTTTACAATTTGTTTCCACAAAAATTTCATGTAAAGAGTTGGTAAAGAAGGCAAAAAATTACATTTTTTCTCGTTTAGGTTTTTTACAGTATAAAAAATTGCCCTAATTGCTATTAATTGCCCTAATTGCTCTCCTTTCATAAGAAATAATTCAGGGAATAGTAGATATGCTTTTGATATGAAGTACTCGTTGAGCCTATTTTTGAACCTGGCGATGTCAACATTCTCGCATTGATTGCGGCGTTTCATTGTAAAGTGCTTAATTATCGTTTTTATTTTCTCAGAGGATCGTGTGACATATTTTGTACCTACGTGTTGAAATTTTATTTCTTTTTTGCAATAGGTACGCATAGTCGCATATAGTTTGTATATGTAGGTACGACAAGCGGATCATATTTATGTGGACGTATACGGAATGTACCTAAATACAAAAAACCTAGTGACTTCAGAATTTAGAAAAATCATTTACAGGGTTATCTCCGATTTAGAGGTACTTTTTTGGTTTCTAAAAACTTTTGTCCCTTCTCGTTAGCAATGTTCACAAGCAGAGTTTACTGTTAGTACTTATAATACTTAATAGGTACCTAAACCTGAATAAATTAAGAGACGATCTTCTTAGCATTCCATGGATTCACCGTGCGGGTGCCGGGTCCATCGTGTGGCAGAGAGAGAAAAACTCGAGTAGTTCCCGAGACTTGTGACTCGGGCGTAGGTTTAAGGGGCCCCTTTCTAACGTACATCAACACTCACCTTTACTACTCGTTTCTCTCTCCCTGCCCAGCCAAATCGGATATGAGCCCACTAGTGCAGCTTTAGATACTCGTTCTAGTATAGAATTTACTGCACTTCTGGATAAGCCAAGGTCTTTCAGTAGGTTATAGAAAGATTTTGCTGGTATACCTCTCGCTCCCACTTCTACAGCGTATAAGCTAACTACATAGCCGTTTTTTTGTTAATTCGTTTAGGAGGTCGTAATACTTATTTTGTTTCATCGCGTGGTCTTTAGGTATATTAGTTACCCACGGTACGGTAAGTTCTACAAGGACTATGCGTTTCGTAGCTCTAGAAAAAAGGAAAATGTCCGGTCTGGATGACGAAACACCCACATCCTCTGGGATTTTGTAGTGCTTTTCATACGTGTCCATTAAAATAGTCCAATCAGGTGCTGTACCCAGGATTGAGTAAGGCTTGTTCCTGGAGTTTGAAGTTGAGCCTTCTTTTACAAAGTTAATTTGTCTTTTGTTTGTCGTCAATCCCTTTTGGGCTCTAGCTACTGAAAGGCTCATGGCTTCACGTATGATTTTAAGTACTCTGTCATGACGCCGTGAGTAATGACCCCCCCATTAAGGAGCACCTTGCATCCCACCAATATGTGCCTTGCTGTACATATCGCCTCTCCACAAGTATAGCAACATTTTTCAGAGGCTTTTCCTCACCTTACCAAGTTACTCTGGCCAGAGAGGGTCATTTGGAATGCATTTAGATAAAAATTTAATAAGGCAGGAGACCAGTCATAGACCAAGGTGCGCCACTTTAGAGCTAATGGGATACAGAACTCACCTATGGTTAACCACTCACTTTGCATTTCTAAATTCATAGCGTGCACTTTATAACCGTCATTTTCGTCTTGTTGTAGAAAGGTTTTTACCATGTCTCGGTCTTCCCTTTTCTTTCTCGCACCCAACCCAGCAGTATTTACTTGTGCACCTGCCATAAATTGTTTATGGAATTGAAGTCTAGATTCCAGGTCTGAAGCAGTTTTGTCTTTTGGGATAGATGTAATTAATTCGTCTTGCGACTTTCCCAAAACATGCGTTTTTGTAACTCTTAGGTGTTTGTAAAGTTCAGACGGTTTCTTTAGTTTCAGCCCAAAACTATTGTGATCCCTAAAAAGAGTAGAGGGATCAGCCGGATGTGCCAATCCTAACCATGACTTCAATATCTTTATGACATTGGCATCTAGCTTTGCCAGGAGAGTTTTACCGATGTCATATACTAGGAAAGGCCAAGTGAGACGTGATGTGAGGTAGTTGTCATATATCCATGCTTTTTTGATATTGCTGATAGGCTGCTGGTCTACCTTATTGAGGTTGTTCATGAAATTTTCAACAACCACCTCTAATGATGGAGTACGTCCTTTGTGATCTATCTTTCTACCAAGAAATTTGAAAGGCACAGCCTCTGCAATTGTGGCAACTCCTTGGCCACTTATGGAGAGTCCCGGATCGTAAGACGTATATTTGGTATTTCGTCTACCCAGACAAAGACAATGACATTTAGATGGTTTTGTCCTCATTCCCCTCCGTCCATGTACAGAACTCATCGACTTCGTTCAACAATTCTTGACACTGTTTAGGATTACGTGTAAGTATTGCAAGGTCGTCCGCAAAGGGCAAGATTGACTCAGTGTACTTATTGTTGATTTTAAACCGGTAGCCCCATTTCTTTTCACGGGATATTAATTTGTCTACTAAAATATTTATAACTATATTAAATGCTATTGGTGATAAACAGCACCCTTGGAATAGTCCTACATTGTATTCAAGTGGTTTTGTGTATTCCTTGTTTACTGCTATGTCGAATTTTAAGTGGCAATAATAAGAATTAATTATGTCAATAATTTCAGCAGGAAAGTTATACCATTTTAGGGCAAATGTCATAAGTTCAAGCTGGACAGAACCAAACGCGTTCTCTAGGTCTATCCAGCAGACTGTTATTTGCCTCTCATGTGTTCTGGCATCTTTCAAACTTTCTGCTAGTAATGTATTGTGTTCCAGGCATCCAGAAATACCAGGCAAGAACCCTTTCTGGTGATTGGGCCTGAAATACCTATTGCTAGTCATAAATGTGGTCATTTTTGTTTGCAATATACTGAAAAAGATTTTAGAAATTGTATTGGTTAATTGGTTAATTATTTAAGAAAAATTCACGAATCTAGCACACGTAGTAGTATTATACCGAAAGAGGTGTTATGTACTTATTGTATTGACTTGTTTAATTAATATGTTTTTTATACATCCAGAATAATCTTTACAAGTTCACCAGTATGTGCAATGTACAATGTTGTACAACAATGACAGTGGTTACATCGTAATAAGCAATTCAATTATTTGCCGGCGAATTTAATTCTGCGCTTGTCCCGCTTGCTTATGACATTGATGGTCCGGCGTACGGTGTGTTTGGTTAGAGGGCTTTGTTTTGTATCAGTTTGTAGAATCAAACTAAAACGTTCTGTTTATTTGAGGATTGGCGAGTAGATAGAAGTTTCTGAATTGTGTGTGTGTGTTAGAAAGAAATTAATCGACATTCAAGAATATGCGTTCACAAAACCACATCCATAGCATCCAGATTCACGTTGTTTCACAGCAAATTTACATATGAATAAGTAATTTTAATAAAAGCAGTATGAAACACATAAGCAACGCTTTATAAAAAACGAAAGCATTTGTCCTAATCGAAATCAGCTAGGATAATATAGCGCTCGCTACCATTTCCTTCCTTTTTCGACCCCACAACACCCCGAGTATTTAGCCATAATTTGTCTGAGCCACAAAATGATCCTGGTTTCACTTAAGTTTGACGTTACACGTTTAAAGTGCCCACTGCGAAAAAAACTAAACTCGTTACTTGATTTAATTTCCAACAATTTAATCGATTCTCATAAACTATGATCACGACCACTGATTTACAGTATTCATCAACACAAATTCTCTTTTCTGCTACTAGGTGAAGGCATATCTCTTACTTTGTTATCTGCCTCGGTGCAGAGGCAATCGAGTTCAGGTTCAACATCAGTCCATTTGTCCAGGAATATTCCAGTATTTCCTATATAACAATTCAGTAACCTTTGAAAGTGATAAAAAGTAAAAAGTGGCCGCTTTTTATGGTTTGTACTAGGAATTATTATCTTCTATCAGTCGTGAAATATTTTCTTTCATGGAATATCTGTTATCAGCATGTATCAATTTAGTTATATCCGTCGTACCTACAATACCCCGAACACCCAGTATAGTGTTAACCGATTTTTTTAAATTATCACTTAAGTCACGTACATTTTATCTATTCGTACTTGCATGCTTTGGTGTACCTAAACTGAAGGTTAGGTGAAACAATACAAAGCATGCCATGACTAACACATGCTAAAGCAAAATGTTGCTGACACTAAGATAAAAAACACCTTATTTGGTTTGTTTGTGGATTAAAATTTTGACGGAAATCAAGTTATTTAATGAGTATTATGATGGTACTTTTAGGTACTATTATTACATAACTAGTAATTCTCAAGAATTCCTATTTGGGAGGATATGTAAAAGTTTCTTTTTTTAAGTAATCACAATGACTTACAATAATTTGATTGTGCTTGATCTAAGATCGATTTACACATAATCAATATTCATACCTACTCATAATTCATGCAACTAATGATTTATTTTGGAAAATTCATTATGGTTTTTCGTGTTCAACCAGTTTTGTAATACTGAAATATTGAACAAAAATCGTAAAGATTTATGAACATAATAAGGTTGACGATGAATAAAGACCTGAACAATGCTGAAACGTCTCTTCGACGTCTTCAGTGATGTAGAGGTACTTCACCACTTTTCACTTCATCGGGACCAAGAAACGGAAAACAGTGTGTTTGTGCTTTAAGGATTTAAGTGTTTAGCTTTCCAGACTTATGTCTGCAAGCTAAACATCTTACTTTATACTAAAACTCTCCTATTATACTTACCCTTACACGGCTGCAGACATGGCTAGTGAGTAACAGGGCAAAATGAATCCAGGCATAAAAAAAGGGATTATTACCCCGTTATTCACCAGTCACCAGCCAGGTCTGCACCTCCGTGTTGGGATGTAATAGGAGAGGTATATGACAAGTTTTCAGCTTGCCTCAAATACCTACGAAAAATTTGGTACCAGCTCTCGAACAGACGTTACCTTCTACACATGGTACAAATTTCAGACTTTATCAGCGCTACTTCACATACACACAACGTAACCAATGCAACGATTATTGCAAAATACGAAAATTGACATATTTTTTAAATTCCAGCTTGGCACTACTGTGACATCGATGGACGGCAGGCCTCATTCCTGTGCCCGAACGGCACGGTATTCTCCCAGGGAGTGGCGTCTTGTGACTGGTGGTTCAACGTCCGGTGCTCGCTATCACCAGCCCTCTACTCGCTCAACGCTAGGCTCTACCGCCGCAGGAGAAAATCTTCCAAGCCCAAACCTCATAGAGTTATAGACAAGCAACTCGTCGATGAGATATTCTTGTAAATATAGTTGTTATGCTTGTGTGAAAACGCCATCAATACTTTTTGTAACTAGTTTTAAGATATACATTTAAGGTTATTATATATCTTTGGTGTTGTTTATTTTTCTGCACCTACTTCCCATCTATTATTTTCAGAAAATTGCTTCGAAGGTTTCGTTGTACTCGTATGATGACTAAGTATATTTAATATTTATAGCAGCATATCAGCATAGCACATTAACAGTAGGTGCAGGGTGAAGGGTCCTAATCCTGCGCCTTTTCGGATACCCCTAAGTTCGTTAAGTGGCTCCAACGCGTCATCTATAGGTCCTTAAAAAATTCTTACATAAAGTAAATCCGATATTGACAATAAGCCAACCGATAAGATTTTTTAAACCATAATAGTTTTACACTTCACTATCATCTCGCCTGTTTCGATGTTAAGCGAGGACGCAATCTACGATGGAGAGTTTAATTTGAGGAAACTGTTTCACTTTGACAGACTTGGAGACACCAAGACTGTAATTGTAACTTTATTATCAGGAAAAACTGATTCAGGCAACGCATTTCACTGCCCATGATATTGTTTTCATTCCTATAATAAGTATACCTACTTGTCATCAAGTAAAATCTAATATATAAAATTCTCGTGTCACAGTTTTCGTTGCCATACTCCTCCGAAACGGCTTGACCGATTTTGATGAATTTTTTTGTGCTTATCCGGTATCTATGAGAATCGGCCAACATCTATTTTTCATCTCCCTAAATGTTAGGAGTAGTCCAACCCTAATATTTATTTTTTTATTTTTTAGACAAAATTTTTAATTTCTATTTTTTTATGATACAACATACAAAAATACATACAATCCTCAAATTTCACCCTTCTACGATCAACCCTTATTTTTTAATAGCCGGTTTAGTAATTTAATCATTTTTCCTCTCCGGTCGAAAACTGATCAATCGTCATTGTGACAGGTGTCACTTCTGACCCAGTAAACAGCACGATAATTTGGGGATCAAAGGTAGCCTATAGCATATATATAGTTTGAACACGCTAATCTCGGGAACTACTGGACCGATTTAAAAAAATCGTTTACCGTTATTTCATATGTTCGTAATCCTTGACCGCTGTAGGTTATATACATGTACCACGGGCGAAGCCGGGGCGGGCCGCTAGTCTAATATATAAAATTCTCGTGTCACAGTTTTCGTTGCCATACTCCTCCGAAACGGCTTGACCGATTTTGATGAAATTTTTTGAGCTTATCCGGTATCTATGAGAATCGGCCAACATCTATTTTTCATCCCCCTAAATGTTAGGGGTAGTCCACCCCTAAATTTTTATTTTTATTTTTTAGACGAAATTTTTAATTTCTATTTTTTTATGATACAACATACAAAAATACATACAATTCTCAATTTTCACCCTTCTACGATCAACCCTTATTTTATTAGGAAATTATTTATATGGCAAAACAACGTTTGCCGGGTCAGCTAGTCTAATATATAAAATTCTCGTGTCACAGTTTTCGTTGCCATACTCCTCCGAAACGGCTTGATCGATTTTGATGAAATTTTTTGTGCTTATCCGGTATCTATGAGAATCGGTCAACATCTATTTTCATCCCCTAAATGTTAGGGGGTAGTCCACCCCTAAACTTTTATTTTATTTTGAGACAAAATTTTAATTTATATTTTTTATGATACAACATACAAAAATACATACAATCCTCAATTTTCACCCTTCTACAATCAACCCTTATTTTTTAATAGCCATTTTAGTAATTTAATCATTTTTCATCCCCGGTCGATAACTTATCAATCGTCATTTAATTAGTTATCCCCGCCAGTTGTCTACAGGTGTCACTTCTGACCCAGTAACCAGCACGATAATTTGGGGATCAAAAGTAGCCTATAGCATATATATATATATATATAGTTTGTACACTAATCTTGGGAACTACTGAACCGATTAAAAAAATCGTTCACCGTTCTTTCATATGTACGTAATCCTTGAATGCTGTAGGTTATATATATGTACCACGGGCGAAGCCGGGGTGGGCCGCTAGTTGCTATATATATTTTTCAAGGAGCAACATCTAAATACATCTATCACGTGTACCTATCCTATTGTTGGGGTGTAATAATTACATTTAGACTAAGTGAAATTATCCATAGATTTCATGCAAATTTCATTTTCATTTCAAAATTAAAGCAGAAGGAAATTATTATGCGGAAACATAAGAACAGTAGATAATACGTACGCACGTAACGTATCTATAGGTATATTCACAAACTTGTAAATACATAGGTTGTTAACAGCTGTACCTACCCAGTTTAAATACGCGAAACAGGGGCGCAGAAATGACTAGATTAGGGACTAGTTTTGTGTTATGTGTTCCCACACATAACCGTCAAAGATCAAAGATGGTTACACCGGACGCGTAAATGGAATAAATCAAAAGCATTATGATACTCTCTTGGCTCTTGGTATAATAGGATTTGAAAACATTTGTGTAGGATTTCATAGCTGCTTACGTATAGAAAATAAGTATGCTTAGTTCTCTCACACAACCATATCACAGAAAGTTAATTTTATGATAACTTGCAATGCTGAAATGAATAAAATCAAATAAAATATGCTGTAGAGTTACATTATTATCAACGGTAGTGGTCTACGTTTTCTTATTAGCAAGTTACTAGTAGAAGGGTGCTCTCAAATAAATCAATAATTTAAAAATACTTCATAATTGCCACGCTGTACTACTACAGCGTACATACGTACCTACGTACATACGTACCTACGTACCTACGTACGTACGTACATACGTACCTACGTACATACGTACCTACGTACGTATCTCTTTATGTAGGTATTTGTCACTCTTTCTCTACTACGGAAAACACACAACTTGTAGCACTTCTTTCTGAAGTGTGGTGTGAGCAAAACTCCCAAGGGAATTCTTCTGGCCAATTTACCGCCTAACTAAATCGGCTTTGGCTTTGCTATTGCCGTCTCTATGATTTCACGGGAAAAGAAAAGAGAGAGCAATACCAAAGCCAAGACGGTTTTGGTAAGGCGGTAGGTAGACTTTCGGGCAAAGACAATATACCCATTTGACTGATCGTAAACTGCTCCTTAGCGTTTTATAAGCATAATTTTGCACTATATGTACCTACCTGTTGCAAGTTCGGTCAGTCAGGCTTTTGATTTCAACCAAAAACCGTAAAAAAATATAAAATATGGGTTTCTGCTCAGTGAAATAGCGCGGAAAGAATAGCAGGACATCTAGCTTTACAAAGGACAGTACCTATATCATTTAACAAGTAAGTAATTTAATGCAATAATTAGAAAACCATAGCATTATCACTCTACAAAATTAAAACGAACATTAAAAGAAAAACGAAATGGGACCCCTTGATTGACCCGTCTTTCTTTGCATCTTGTTCTTGGAAGTTTGCGTAATCTCGTTTTGTCCGATCATTGGTGGAAAGTGGTGCCACGTGACACGGATATTCGGCTTATCACAGAGCGGTTTTTTACCTAGTCCTGCGCCCTCGCTGGTGACTTGTGGATTTAAGCAAAATTCGTTTCATCGCCGATCAACAGGCTATTTAATCTGTGCTCTCGGGTGACGAGCACTGTTGTATATCACTGGCCTGTAACAGGCAGGTGTAGTTTTTTTTCTAACTGATCTATAGTAGCTGGCGGTGAGTGCCCCCTTCTACCAAACGGACTTTTGGGATAGAGAGGAAGCGCTGAACCCGCTTAAACCTAACATACTTACGCTAATTAGCATACATCTGATACCTGAAAAATAATTCGAACTAATAAGGGCTAGTTAAGATCGAACTATCTGACTCAAACAGGCAGGTGTAGTGTGTAGTGTTTACCGTCAGGCGTCGAACTTTAGGCACTTAGGTACTCCTCCTCTTTCAAAATCAACTAGAATGTAATTTGGTTTCATTTTGAAAAGATACCAATAAAATAGCTGTCATAGGAACGGCCGATAGAAGTGAAAACTTATAACTCAGAATTTAATAGCTCACTTTGAAAACTACGCGGGTGAAACCGGAGGACGTGGCCATGAGCATGGGCGTCTAGAAATTTCTAGACAGCCAATGAGCAATGCTGATTTTTAGATGACCAATGACCATCATTACCGAGCGTGACGCTGGAATTCAATTCACGGCCTACGAAAAATCTCACTGTGGTGTAACACTGATGTAGGTAGGTACTAGTGTCCCACCAATCACCACTACTAGCACTTGTACCACTTGCTGTATTTATTAAACAAGGAGTAAACTTTAAAATTTATCCCGAAACTTTGCTATACAGGATTAGTCAGCTGTATTATACAGCCATATAAGGAACAAAAGTTTAGTACCTAAGTAGGCTCTGCGTCTTCTGTGCTAGTTGGAAGTTCGAGAAGGGACTTAAAGTAGTTGACTAACTGACATAATAACATCATCGTGAAACTAAAACTTAACACCGTTTAAAGTTCAACATCGTTAAACTTTTCTAATCCCGGGATTATCCCGGGATCCCGAGATTAACTGTAGGTATTCCCGAAATCCCGGGATTACAAAAGTCGAACGGGATCAAATCCTTTAGACACAAGTCAACACAAATACCTATTACAGTAAAATACTTATGTAAAATAACTACTATTATTGCTGTAATTATCTAGCAAATAAAACCCTAGCAATAGTAGTGGCAGGGGCGACGTAACGGCGCGTGGAAGGCGTGCACCGCACGCGGGCGGCACGCTCAGGGGGGCGGCAATCGAGCCGAAATCGATTAATTACGTACCTAATTCAAAATTAAAAATTATCAAAAACTATTTTAGATTTACAATGCTCCAGCAAAGGCTATTCAGCTATAGTTTCAACTACCTACTACTTCGTTAACCAGCATCTTCGTTCGCGTACCTACATTGTTGTTGCGGGCGTATCAGTAGGACATTAAAGCATTTCGATGGGAGTCCGAAAAATTTTTGACAGCCTAGCCCGTTTACTAAATCAGCCATTTGGTCAAACAGCTAGGCAAATAATATGAGGGTGCCAGACGCCCCCGCGTCTGGACATCTTTGGTCCCCTGCAGCCCCACCGCGTTAGCCATCTAACGCTGTCGTACGGCGGGCAGTGTGAGCAACTCACCGTAATACCAACGGCGTTCTCCTTCTGTGACATCCATCCCACAGTCACGATGTCTACCAGCGCAAGGTGGGTTACCTCAGTTGCGCCGTGTGCATACACCGTACAACTTACATGGCCGCATCGTCGTCGGCTTAGAGGCAAGGCCGAGACGTGCGGCCGCATCTCAAGATTTCTCTTAGCTTCAGTCTGGATCACCAAGCCACGCCTACTGAACCCCCCACTTCGTTAATGCGGGAACCCTTCGGGAGAGTTTCAAAATTATCTTAACCTAATTTACGGGGTTCGAGTCGCAGGGTCACGTCTCGCATTCGACCGACGACCCTGGCCCACCTTGTGAGCCTACTTCGCTGGGGGATGGAATCCCGCGTTTAGCGCCTGCACCTGAACCCAGGATACACAGTGCACCTGAACCCAGATACCACCTCGAGGTGTCGAGTTTGAGTGAGTGTCAGACGCCCTGCGTCTGGACACCTCTGGTCCTCTACGACGGGTCAGTTATGTGGTCCCCCCGCTTACCACTTTTCAGTTGCAGAGGATAGGAACAGCGGTGCACCGCAATGACAGTCCTCTTCCCCTGCAGCCCCACCGCGTTCGCTATCTAACGGTGGCAACCCTGTCAAGGCCGAGGCAGGCAGGGAGAGCGACGCATTGTAATACTGACTATACTCTCCCGCTGTGGCCTCCACCCTACAACCGCGATACCCACCCCTCAACATTGCGGCTCACCTCAGTTTGCACCAGTGCCCATACTCAGAGTAACCTATGACTCTTAAACGGCTGTACCGATTTTGATGCGTTTTTTTTCTATTGAAAGCCAGTTTTCTAGCGTTGTGGCGGTGTTGCTCAGTTATGTTTGGTTAATATCGATTCAAGATAGCAGCTTCCAAAAAATGTCGAATTCAATTTTTTTCACTACTATCGGTATTAAATGAAAGAGCTTGACTAGTAGAATACTGTACAAACTTCAAATTCAAGATAGTCGGAGGTAAATCAATATTTTTTGTTTTGTTCTTGTTATTGATACAATTACATTGTATCTTATATTGATACATTACAATTACATTTCTTCAAAAAAACAGAAACCGAGTTCAAATTGAAATTAAATCCAGGCATTTTACCATGTTCAAAAGTAAGCAATTACTATGTCATCGAAGGCAATTTTAGCGGTTTTTGTGCAGATTTTTAAAACCGCTACATCGATTTCGATAAAAAATTTAAGAGATCACGTCTGAACTATGATCTATAAAACAAAAAAAAACATCAAAATCGATTCACAATTGGCGGTACTATCGCGTAACATACATACAAAAAAAAACACACATTTGAAAACTTCCTCCTTTTGGAAGTCAGTAAAAAACTAGAGTAGGTAGTCGTGGGGCGGCATAATTTATGTATTGCACGCGGGCGCCGAAATAGCTAGCGGCGGCCCTGAGTAGTGGTAGGACTCTTGGCACAGTCCGCCTGGGGAAGTACCACACCTTTGCCAGTTATTCTACCGTCAAGCAGTAATGTGCAAACATTACTACGTTCCGGTTTGAAAGGAAATGATTACAGAGAAATTACAGGGGTTAGAGATATAACATCTTAGATCGATTGACGAGCGCAGTGCAGTGCTAGGTGATGATTTGGACTATGCATGTTCCAATAGCTGCGTGTCACTGTGATGTTATGTGGCAGGCATGTCACTTAAAATCAGGCACGTGTCCTGCTCGTCTCGTCACTCTTTATTTAAGAAAAAAATCTAATAAGTATACGAACAATTATGACAAAAATTGACATGGATACAAGTCAGTTTTATCTTATCTTATACCTACCTTTAAACGAGCAATTCTTGTATATATGTATATATATTTATATATAGAATCTGAATCTCGGAAACGGTTCGAACGATTTTCATGAAATTATGTATACGAGGGGTTTCGGGGACGATAAATCGATCTAGCCAGGTTTTATTTTTAAAAAACGCTGTTTTATGCGCGTTTTTAGACAACGAAAAACTGTTACATAAAGATTAGCATGCGATGGTAAATTTCGCAACGGCGCGCGACATTATATTAGCTCAGTCGGGAAGATGGGTGGTTGATATTATGGTAGGTCCGGGTTCGAATCCAACCGGCCGCGTTCTTTTTTCAAGTTCATTTTTTTTAGAAAACAGTATGTATCTAAGTAACCGAGCAAAGCTCGGTCACCCAGGTACTTATATGTAATACTACCAGCGTCCCGCGGTTTACCCGCATAATTCTTGTTCCCGTTATTTTCCCGGAACAAAAGTAGCCTGTGTGTTCTTCCTGATTATAGTCTAATTGTGTTCCAAATTTCAGCTCGAACCGTTCAGACGTTACGATGTGATTGAGCTACAAACATCCAAACATTGTCATTTGTAATTTTAATAGGATACTGCTATTTTTTTTTTGTTTTAGATCTGTAACTAATACCTATATTCCAGCAATAAAGATAATTTGGTTTGAATTGATTCAGCGTAGAGAAAAAAGGGACGAACGAAGGAAAAGACGAAAAACGACCAGTTGGTTGGAAATGAGGACGTTTTAAACAAAGCTTATGTAATTATCGGTATTATTTTGCTACAGAACCTTTGTGATATTCACAAAATAGTTAAGTGAGGTTGAAACAATGCCAATTCATATCCAAGGGTCGCCGTTATGAATCGCCGACTATATGCTAAGAGCCAGCCGTGGGAACTGCGGAACCGCGCGTGATTTGGGCTTTTTCTAACACATTGTCATCGAATTCAGCTTTCAGACTACAACACACAGCAAGAAGGGTCAAAATTTAAAATTTGTTCTAAACAATTGTTGAGTATTTCTGATTTCAAATTTTAAACTAGAAAAATATATAGGTTATTATAATGCCCTTTAAATATTAATTTTATTTTAATTATTTACTTTTAAAAGGAATAGATACAAATAAAATATCCCTACTGTAGATATTTCAAACGTCTATCTGGTGCCGTTATCAATATCGAGCAAAAACGAGCAAAAAATCACGTTTGTAATATGAGATCCCTCTAAATATTTATTTTAATGTGTTTTTTAGTATTTGTTGTTATAACGGCAACATAAACACATTGTCTGTGAAAATATCAACTGTATCGCTATCACTGTTGCTTAGGTAGGTCAACCAGTAGGTAGCCTGGAAAGACATGCAAACAAACAGAAGAACGGAAAGTGGAGTCCCCGTTAATAAGACCCCGTTTTACTCGTTCTGTACGCCGTACACAGATAGTACGATAGTACGATCTACTACTAGTACGATAGTACTAGTATAGTAGATACCTTAACAAAATGTAAACTTTTCTTTATTTGACATCGGTTAAATGAATAGTATCATTCAATCCGTATAATCTAAACAGAAACTTGTAAGTAGGTATTCCCATTTATAAGTTTTGCGTACTTATTACTTACCTAAGTATTATCCATACTATATCCATACTAATATTATAAATGCGAAAGTAACTCTGTCTGTCTGTCTGTCTGTCCGTCTTTACCGCCTAAACCAACCAACAGATTTTGATGAAATTTGATACATAGATAGAATAGATCCCGAGAAAGGACATAGGCTACTTTTTGTTCCGAAAAAAGGGTTGAAAGGGTTAAAATAAGGGATGAAAGTTTATATGGAAAACTTCGTCATTGTTGAAGAACTATGAAACTTTAAGTCTAGATATTTAACACGAAACCATAAAATGTATATTTAAGCAGTTTTGTAGTTTCGAACTGTACCTACGGGGGTGGAATTGGGGGTGAAAGTCTGGAAGTTCAATATTATTGAAGATAAAACCATGAAACTTTGGATCTAGACACTTGAAATGGAGTCGATAAACGTTTGTTCCAGCAATTTTATAATTTCTAACTATACAGGGATACTTATATAACCGCTTGATACACTGGCCGCTTTTCGCGTTTTACAAATTTGGCGGGAAAACGGGTGTCAGGTTACATAAGTGCGGTGTTTATGTTTCGGCATACGAAGTGCCACCTTACTTTTACCCGTTTGAACCATTTACTCTCAAGATCGTTTCAAGACGCTTCTAGCGGTATCATTTATTTATAATTAATGTACTTAAATATATTCAAGATGGCCGCCGCTACAAAATGGCGGATAATTTATGTTTTATTAATCCCATCAATATGGGTATCAAATGAAAGGGCTCAACAAGCAGAATACAATATACACTATAAAAAATTGAAATCCAAGATGGCGGCCGCTACAAAATGGCGGATAACGTAGGTTTTATCAATCCCATCAATATGGGTATCAAATGAAAGTGCTCAACCAGTAGAATACAATGTACTATATAAAATTAAAATCCAAGATGGCGGCCTCCACACAATGGCGGATAACTTAGGTTTTATCAATCCCATCAACATGGGTATCAAATAAAAGGGCTTGACAAGAAGAATACAGTGCACTATACAAGCTCAATATTTAAGATGGGCGCAGCCACTAAATCGCGTATCAGACAGAATTTTTGATAGTCGACGAGATTTCCATGGTGTCTTATCAAATGTTATGCATGATGGACGCTCGATTAAGGCAAATTAAGAACTGCGAAAATGAGTTTTTTGGAGGAGTAAACGTATTACTTTTCGGTAATCTTTTACAACTGCCTCTCATAAAATGATCAGGAACACCTGTTTTCAATTCTAATACGAAATTATATATATGAAAGTAGCTCTCTCTGTCCGTTGCCGTCTAACGCCTAAGCCACTTAAAGAGTTTGTTACAATTTGGTGCACAGATAGACTAGACTTAGGAAAGGACAACGGCGACTTTTATCACAGAAAAAGAGTTGAAAAGAGTGGAAATGAGGAGTAAAAGTGTGCATGGAAGGATCTTTGCACTCTTTCTATGCTATTTTTAACCGACTTCAAAAAGGAGGAGGTTATCAATCCAGTTGTATTTCAATTGTGAATCAATTTAGATGGTTATTTTTTGGTTGGTAGATTATAGTTCAGAGGTGGTCATATAAATTTTATCGAAATCAGTGGGGCGGTTTTGAAATATGAACAACAAACTAAAATTTGCGTTCATGTAATCAGACGATATATCTACTAATATCTACTAATAGACTCTAATAAAATTTGGTGGACCGTCCCAATCTGATTTTAAATTAAAGTCTGTTTTTGATTAATTTTTTGAGAACATAGTTTTTTTGTAATTTGTCGTGTAAATTGTACATTTACTAATAAATATAAAACTTTGACTTAGACCGATTTTGATTAGGAAACGTGAATTTGTATGGTAGTAGACATACGAGTAGGTACTGCCTCAATTACTTTAATAAATATGTGGCGCGGACGAAGTCGCGGGTAAAAGCTAGTTTATACATATATTTTCTAATGAAGTTAGGTAGTTAAAAAAATACACACAAATTCTGCTACCACAAAACATATCAATATCGTCTTTCCTTGTTGTAGTTTTTTTGGTGTTACTATAGATGCTAAACAATGAAGATCACATATTGAACAACTGGCAAATAAACTTAGCTCAGCTGCCCATGCCATTCGCTTAAGAAAATCTCAAATGTCATCACCGCTAGATTAGTTTATTATGGGTATTTTCATAGCGTCATGTCCTATGGTATTCTATTATGGGGGTCGGCAGCGGACAGAAATTCAGTTTTCATACTGCAAAAACGAGCAATCCGCGCTATGTACAAATTACCTGCTAAAGAATCTTTTAGGAAGATTTAAAAAAATATAAATATTTTAACAGCCCCTTCCCTGTAAATATATTTATGAATGTAAAATGTATGCCAGAAAGAATAGGGAAAGCATTGGTGAAATATCAGATAAAAACCCTAAGGCACACAACAAAGACAAGTTGGTAATTCCCAAGTGTAGACTACAAAAATCATGTAACTCTTATAAAGGAAATAGTGTTCGCTTCTATAATGTCATACCAGATCAGTTGGCAGGTCACAATGAAAAAAGATTAAAAAATATTGTTAAGACCTATTTGAATAAAGCTTATTATAATGTTGATGATTTCATTAAGGACAAAAATGTGTGGCAAAAGAGTGTGTCACAATTGTAACTAGGTACTCATTACAATTAATTTACGAGTAGAATACGTATTCAATATTTTTTAAGAAACAAATATTTTTTTTGCTCTTTGACAAAGCTTTTTATAGCTGAATCCGTTGGACAAGACTTCTTTACAGCCGCTTACTGTTAAATATTGCCACTTTTTATGTGTTTAAACTGTTTTATTATTATTTTGTACTTGACGTTACCAAGTTATCTTTGTAAAATAATGGCTCGAAGAAATAAATTGAAATCGATAGAGTGTAAAGATATACTGCGTTATAGCACAATCTGAAAGCAATTTTACTAAGAGACGTATGAAGTATGCATACGTAAGTGGAGCCTTGTTCCTGTCCGAAACGACCGCAAGCGGTCAGTTCGCGCCATCGCTATTCCAAGACTTGTGCTCAGCGCATTCGATCCGCGAAGCGCGCCCACCTCGCGCGAGTTCGACGCGTGTGTTTTACGCGGGAAAACGCTGCGTGTGTTTACGTGAATGGCTGATTTCTAAATAAACTGGAACCACAAATATTTATTGAACATGGAGTTCAGGATGGAGTGTTTAATGCTAATATTCTGCGGTAAGTACGAACTAGAGATTATGGGCAACAGAAAGAATAAGAATTTAATTCTGAGGACATGTTCTAAATTTAAAATTAATATACCTAGCGATGTTCTCTGTAAAAATATGTTTTAAACTGAGATAAAAGTGGAGGGAATTGGGGGCAGACCTATGCCCAGCAGTGGGACAACTGAAGGTAAATTAAAAAACTTAGAACGTGCGCTCAGAAAAAAAAATCTGTAATATTTGTCTTATGTATTTGTGCTTAATGGATTAAAAGATGTAAGTCGAATTGTGAGGATCAAGTAGGTATATAAGGACTCCACAATGATACCGTTGAAAGGGAAAAGCTGAAAGGGGCGTGATAAAATGTACGCATAGGTATATCTACCAAAGGTATAAGTACTTCGTAATGACACTAATCCTAAGTACGAGCATATCCTACTAATATTATAAATGTGAATATTGGATACTTAGATGTTCGTTGCTCAATCATGTCGGAACATCTCTTTTTTATCGGGATGAAAAGTAGCCTATGTGTTATCCCAGATTTTTTCTATTTATGTACCAAATTTCATCCAAATCCCTTTAGTTTTACGTGAAAGCGTAACAAAATCCATTTATACTTACAAACTTTTGCGTTTACAATATTGGTAGGATTGACATGTTTTTAGCTCTTGTATGCTTTGCGTACTGTTTGGAAGCCGCCAGTTCAAATACGTTCCAATTTACGTGGAGATCCCTTTATGATCCCTGTGGACTCAGGGCTTTCTCTCACAAGGCGAGAAATAATCTACAACGTGGGTCAAATTTGGGTTGGGGCATACAACTTGTCAAAAGATGTCTTTCTTGGAACATACCGGTTTCCTCACGATGTTTTGTTTCACTGTTAAAGCAAGCAGTGAAGACAAACGAATCTATGATTCCACGGTCATGTAAATTTGACATTCTCGCCTCTAGGCCATCACGGGTTTTTTAGTCTATTGTAAATGTATTTATTCAGCGATACTGCAACAAAGCTGCATTAAACAATGGCCTTTCAAAAAAGTTAATTTAACCAAATTTATTTGTTCGTGAAATCGTGGCTAATTAAAATAAATTAAAAATAACTTAGTCCCCGGATTCACGCTCAGTTATTTTAATGAAGCTATGTCTTATTAGCACAATTAAAAACTCTTAAATTACGTACTGTTTTCTTGAGTTTTTCATTGACCTCATGCTCGTACAGTGCGGTGCCAAAATTGGTTCTCTAACATTATCTGCCTACATACAGAACTGTTTTCGATCTTATCTTACCGGAATAGAACACAGTTTCCAGTAGCTGATTATAATGCATCTGACCGTATCTAGCCAATGCCAATGTCTTTGTATGAAAATATACCTGTTATAAGTATACCTATACGTACAAATTATGTGTTTACAGTTGAGCCGTCTCAAGCACTGTAATTATTGCCATACACTGTTGTCGTTAAAATCGTGGTCAGCCTCCGTAATCAGTTTGTACTGTTAAAACTTATTTTAAACTACGTAAGTACCTACTATATTACAAAAGTATTGTTAGTAGTGAGTGGGATATTGGATATCAAGGAAACGGCAGGTTTGTATCGAGCCGTTTTCAAAAGGTAGAAAAGTACATAGTTCATAGTTCCAAACTAAGTACTTAAGTATAGTTAGCACTTAGATAGAGGCAGTAGTGGGTCTTTAATACATATTAAATTACAATAATCAACTATTAGTTTATTTCCCTTTGTATAAACATACACACGGACACATTTCACGGGAACAACTTATTGTTCCATACACACTTTACCGTGTTGTTGTCATGATGCGTGCAAGTAATAGGAGAGTTAAAAACAACGCAAAAGAAAATGTTCAAGTTCAACTCTTGATTTGTGGCTTTTATTGTGGTCTAGCCTCATAATTTCGCTAATGTCACGTAGAAAGATAGACCGTCAAACGAGGAGGTTGATTTTATTCAGTGTATTTAAACAAAAATGTTTGTTTACCGAATGTAATTTGTCGAATAAATGTCAGTAAACCCAAACGCCACAGATAATTAATTAATCAATGTTACGACTCATTTGAAAATGTTCTGATCATTTGTCTCATTCCAATCATTTGGTTTAGATTTACGCTGTTCAAAATCCGGTACAATGTTTAGTTTAAAGTCAAGTCGGTATAGAAATTTTCGACAAATTCATGACGTTCATACACACAAAAAAATAAAAATTGGCAGTCATAGGGTCTGCCGACAGAAGTGAAAACTTATAACTCAGATTTTGACAACTCACTTTGGAAACTACGCGGGTGAAACAGCAGAGCGCTGCTAGTATGGAATAAATCTTTAAAGCATAGTCGTCTAGATTAGTTTTCTAAGCATGACAATCAAGATTAGTATTATAAAGTATGCCCACATGGATTAGTCTTCTAAGCGTGGCCATCGCCAGAAATGCGTTAGATCCCGGGTTCACCCGAAATTTCATTCATTTACGAGCGTGACGACGAGTTTCATACACAGTCCACAAAAAATCTGCCTGTGGTGCGCCAAAAGAACTTTGCACTCCAATAAAAGTCAGGTTGTGTGTTACGGAGCTAACTAGGAGTATAAAAATAAAAGTGGTCATGTGCGAGTCGGATTCGCCCATGAAGGCTTCCGTAGCAGCAAGTAACATAATATAAAAGTTCTTGTAGTTCGTTGTTACTTTCAGAAAAAAAAAACATGTTAGAAACCTCAATATCATTTTTGAAGACCTATCCATAGATAACCCACACCAAATCCAAACTATACAGTTTGGATGGAAAAAAATGAGTTTCATTTCTAAGTAAATTTGACACCCCTAAAATGTTTTGTTTTTTTGCATGAAAATCTTAATACAGTTCACAGAATACATCTACTTACCAAGTTTCAATAGTATAGCTCTTATAGTTTCGGAGAAAAGTGGCTGTGACATACGGGCGAAAAGACAGACAGACATGACGAATCTATAAGGGTCCCGTATTTTGCCATTTGGCTACGGACCCCTAAAAAGGCTGCTTTAAAATGTTCATGTAATATAATCATTCCTTAATATATATTTAAAGCTAATGAGGGATCCTCTGATTAACTAGGAGATGGATTTCCCCAACACTTCTAAAGTATAGAGATTTCTACATGGATATTGTCAAGAAGCTAGTTCTTCAAATTGATCAAATTGAGAAGTTACATAATAAGTTTTTAAACCTTCTTTAAATATTTTCTTGGCACGAAATACAAATATTGCAGAACATACAAACATCGACTTTTTTATTTATTTTACCGGCCAGTACGTATTGCGAATGCAACTCTGTTGTGTACTTTTTGTTTTTAGTTAGTCTGTCGACATAATCGTGTTTTCATACATTTTATGTAGAACAATGCGTTGTAAATAGCAGTTTTGGAAGTTATCATAACGAAATGCATAACCACAACCTTACCTTCGTTTAGTAATGCTGTAATCACAAGGTTGATTGGAATATTTTTATTAGGCCTGTCATTGTTTATTGGGTAATTTTAAGACACATTAAAATAACCAAAAAAAAATTATCTAGTCCATTGAGGTGAAACGGAACACTAATATTATGTAGCGGAAGAGTACTCATTAAAGGTTTCCCTGGGATAGTGCACGAGTTGAAACGGCATAATTGGCCTCCTAAATGTGCTCTCAACTGGGACACGGGGTCTTCTTTCACAAGGATACCTACACAAGATGATAATCCCTGGCCTCGTGTGGGTTAAATAAATATATTATGATGGTGGATGACGCATGAACTCGAAAGATTTTTGGAACATGTTGGTTTCCGCACAATGTTTTTTCCACTGTTAAAGCCAGTCGTGATGACAAACTTGAACATCTGAACTTGGTTAAATACTCATAGATGCAGGCGGGATACGAACCAACGACCTTATGATTGTGAATCGCAAGTCCTAAAGTTGAAACTGCGCCGGCGCAAAGATTCTATTCATCATGGAGGTGACCCCACTGCTGTTATAGTTCACTCTCAAACCACACAATCTTATTTCGTATAACGAATTTTAGATCCTTTGGTATGTTAGATGATAGATCAAGTTCGCTTGCCTTCCTCTAGAGTCCTTATTGGATGTAGTCGCAAGGCATAGGTACTAAAAGCAATAAAGAAGACTGAACTGTCACCAGTAAAAGGGGAAATTCAAATTATCACGAAGATTGTTTACTGATGGACGTTTCTAAAGTAAGGAAATTGTTTTTCTGATTGTCCGGAGACATGAGCTTTCCCTGCGGCACTGCGTGCATTTCCGCAATTAGCATATTAGAACTTTCAGACACTAATGTGCATTAGTGGTTATTGTGGCTCATGATGTAGGTACAGTTTTTTTTCTATAAACAATATTTCAATACGTTTTCATTGTCAATTTTTTTTTAACTAAAGATTGACGATACCAGCAGGACATGTACCTGGTGGTAAGTAACATGCCTGCCACATAACACCACAGTGACACGCAGCTATTGGAACATGAAGAGTCCAAATCATTACCTAGCACTGCACTGCGCTCGTCACCCAGAGATCTAAGATGTTATATATCTAAGAACTGTAATTTCTCTGGAAACATTGCCGTTCAAACCGGAACACAGTAATGTTTGCACACTACTGCTTGGCGGTAGAATAACTGGCAAAGGTGTGGTACTTCCCCAGACGGATTCCGCCAAGAGTCCTACCACTACAAAATTAGACTGTAACACGACTTACCTAAGTAGGAATAACTCGGTAAAAGTTGTAAGCTTTACCAAAGAACACTCATCGACATTGACTGGCCTCGTGGCTGAGTGAGTAGTAACTCTGCTTACGAAGCCGAGGGCCGTGGGTTCGATTCCTACCCAATGCAAATATTTTGTGTGATGAATTCAAATATTTATACTGTGTCTGGGTGTTTCTATGTATAATAAGTATGTATTTATAACTATATAAGTAACTAATGACTGATATCGGTTCAGTAATTCCTGAGAATATCGCTTTTAAACAAAACACCTCTTCAGCTACCTGCTACGCCACCTGTCGGAAATTGGTTGTACCAACACAGATTTAGAAAAAAAATGATTAGCAAAAGTTTTATATTCAAGAGGTATGTAATCTGTGATATTCAATGACGCAATCTTAGACACAGCTGTCATGTGTCATGTCAAAGCATGAAACGTACGAAAACTCTCAAAATGGAATATATTTTCCCGATTTTGTTATATTTTTGATTCATGCTCCGCTTTTATTAATAGTAGCATATAGCCTTCCTCGATAAATGGACTATCCAATAGAAAAATAATCTTTCAATCAGTACTTCCCGAGATCCTAGCGTTCAAACAAACAAACAAACTCTTCAGCTTTATAATATTAGTATAGATTTTATCAGCTATCTGGTGGCCATTACGAGTTCTGCTTAGTTTGGGTTCAGATGGTGTTGTGTGTGAATTGTCAACCAATATTTATTTATTCAACCTATCCATTGAGTATCTGTTGAAGATAATCATGTAAAAAATGTGATCAGAACATCAACATTCTTAAGAAAGCTTGGTTTTGTTTAAAGCGTTTTTTTAAATTACACCGCTGACAACCTAGAATGCTGGCATTGACATTATTACTCCGCGCTTCACATGAGCGAGCAAGCCATTTTGAGCATCGATATAAATCAAAGGATGTGCTCTCCCAGACTTCAGGCGTACGGAATGATGTTATCGTTGGGATGAGTGAGCTCACTCTTTCTGTACTAGTCGGTTGTAGAAAACGGTAAACGCCGGTAGTTATTACGAATCACTATTCGTTGTCGACAACCAAAATAAGTAGAACCACAACATACTTCGCCGGTAGAGATTCTAGGGGTCAAGTAGATTGCTAGTTATAAACCACTCATGCTACACCACACAGACACAATTTGTTATCAATTTCAAGGTGCTCATGGCACATCTTTTGACTTCTATCGAAATATCAATGATTTTGAGCTTCAGCCCCTCATGTAATTTTATAACATTAACACGATGGGTGAATGTGAATGGTAATAATCACATACAGCAATTTTCTTGGCCTGACAACGACTGCCGGTGTGCCGCTCTGGTCTCGGTCAACTACAATTATTTACATCGGCTAAAATAACTAGCGTACTCGATACCTAGATCATATTACGTACAGGAAAACCAGTAGTACTATATTTTGTTACGCATGATTTTTATGTAATTATCTAGTTGGTATTAACCGTGGGTAGGTAACAACAAGTACTATACCAAGTAAGTGTATATATCTATAAATTACCTACATGGTCGTTCGTTTCTTCAATAACTAACAAATTCTATGGATCATAGGAATGGAGTAGAAGTAGGTACCTACCTACATTGTTTGAGTGGGTATTTTCCGATGAATATAATCTGTTTATCTGAGTGTTTTCAAGTCAAGGGTGAATCGGGGTTTTCTTGGTAAGTGCGCTCCATATAAAAAAAACTATGAAAGGATATGTATTATGTAGGATTTAAATTAGTTTCACTTTGTTTGGAACGACATTGTTAGCTGCAACATAGCTAATACTACAGCAGCCGGCAGAGTAACCTATTTTACTCGCATTTAATTGTTTTCAAGAAATAAATTATTTATTTGTATTTATTCTGCGTAGCTTAAATATCAAAAAGAAATCATAGTAAAGTAACGAATATAAAGTTACGGTTATTGGATAATCAGATACCTATCTAAATCCTACACACCTACATTTACGTAATAGTAGAGATAATGGCCTCGATATGAAAATGCGATTTCTATTATTAACCTCACCCTTTTCCATATCGTTAAAGTAAGAGGTACATTATTAAGCGAGGTATATCCGGATGGAGGAAGCGAATGTCAGTAGTTGACCCCAGAATTACGTGGAAAATGTGAAAAAGCAAGGTTAAAGCAGTATTGTAGTAGGAAGGTTTTATTGGGTATTAAGGTACGAGTAGGCATTATAGTTATTATAATGTTTACATTACGATATTTTCGAGTTGATTTTTGGTTGATTAGGCAACTTAAAATAAGAAGCAACAGTAAACGAACTGGTTTGGTGGTTTGGTTGGAAAGAGAAAAAGAATTACCTGTGCTTACTTTTTTGCATTTACGATCATGTAATCAATGTGCAATCTTGAATAGCTCAGATAAAGGCGAATCGAAAATATGTTTATTGTATAATTTGCCTAAATATTTTTAACATTGATTATGTCTATCAGAAAACTTACTGTTTTATGTAAATTCATGGTAGATTATGGTAGATAAGGCAATTTATTATATCTTGCCACACTAACCCAGAAAATAATAACAATAATACAAAATGTTGGTGGACATTTCACACACAACACCATCTAGCCCCAAACTAAGCAAATCTTCTAGATAATATAGAAGTCAGATAGCTGATATAATACTTTAACATTTTAAAATACATATAGAAAATGCCCAGGCACAGTACAAATATTTGTATTCATCTCACAAATATTTGCACTGGGTGGGGAGCGAAACCACGACCCACGGCTTCGCAGGCAGACTTAGCACTAACTAAGCCACCAGACCAGTCCGAAATTAGGTATCTGTAGAATGTAGATACCTATTTAATAAAATTAAAACTAATTTATAAAATTATACTAACACATGTACCACATAGGCTAATTTGTTGAATGCGACATGAACAGCTTGCGACAGCTAAGCACGCATGACATGATAATAATGTAGTTCTCCACTTGCTAAATTCCCAATATTTACGTAACGAACCGCGAAAACACTTAACCAATACTTACTTATCATCTCCATATTACCTTGATACATTTTAGAAATGTGTAAAATCGTAAATCCACTTTGTTCGAGTGTGTCCGTATGCCGTAATTCATAAGGTAATAGGAACGTAATTATACCTACGCACTATCAGTGTAAATCAGAGTATCTTACGTAGACATACGTAAGTGGTCATCAATAGAATCGATGCAATGCTTACGTGCTTCGGTAGCATGAGTTTGTAGCTCGTACTTAGTTGCACTAGATAGCAACCTGGAATTAAGAGAGCTACACTGAACATGCATAAACGGGATTCATTTCCCCCGCTACTCACCAGCTAGCTCTGTGTAAAGGTATTATAATAGGAGATCTATGTTACAAGTTTTCAGCTTGTCTACCCAAAATTTGCTGCCAGCTCTCGGAACATAACATGAGTTCTCTGCCAGTGAAAATCCCGCTAAAATCAGTTCAGCTGTCTCAGAGATAAACTGAAAAAAGAATAGGTAGACCGAAATTTAAAAAAAGTATAATCATATGCAGTTAGTAAAATGCTGTTAAGGCCAGGTAATTCTGTCAAAGTAGGCATTTAACGCTGTCTTGTTCTCGCGACCGTCACCGACCGCGGAATCGGTGCCACAGTGCAGAAATAACATTAAAATATTGGACTATGTAATTTAAACTCATTTTTTGTTCAAGATTTGTTTATGTTTGTTTGTTTATGATCACAGTTTTGTTGCTATATAAACGAAGAAATATTAAATTTATCTATACTCGGTAGGTATACAAACCTCAACCTTTTCTTTTTTGATCACACTATAAGTTGAGAACGGCTTTTCCAATTTCATGCATCTTTTTAAAATGTTTACAAATAATTCACAAGTTCCTAAAATTTTTTTTCTATGAGGTAAAGATCACTTACTGAGCATAAAATTACAAAATGCTCACAGATCCAGGTAGAGCTTCAAACGCTAATTGAGAAAAAAACTGTTTTAGCCGATATTTTGGAAACTATATATTTGGACAATAATTGTAGAAAATAAAATTTTGCATCTATTGTTGCTAGTAAACTTTTTTTGTAAAACTTAACCGTTTACGATTTATAACCCATTTAATGATACGGTTGCGATGATGCCGATAATAGTGGATGAAAATGATGTGGTCTATGATGGAACTTGCTTCTCTAATAGAAACAAACACAGTGTACCTGACAAAAACCCACTCTGGCAATGCGTTTCACAGCTTAGTTGTTCTTATTACAAAAGTGGAGACCAAACTCTTCGTTCAACTCTTCAATCATGATGATGAACGGTGTTGTTTATTCGAGCAACGAGCAATATGATAGAATAACTTTAATTTAAAACCCTCGACTCGTATGTGGAAATAAAGTTTTACAAACATAAAGATACGCGCGAAAACCCTTCTTCCATTCCGGTAAAAAAAAAGACATGTTTATGCTACTGGGAACAGAATTCACATTATCATTAAATTGGACATAATAAATCGTAATCGGTAAGTTCGAAAAAAAGTTTACTGGCAACAAAAGATGGGAAATTTTATTTTCTACAATAATAATAGGCTTTATAACTTTTTCGGAATATCGGCCAAGGCCAAAAACGTTTTTTCGAGCTGGCGCTTAAAGCTCCACCTGGATTTGTTATTATTTTGTAATTTTATGCTCAGGAAATGATTCTAAACCTTAGTGCAGAGTAAACCAGGAAATTTAGTGCAGAGTTAAATTCTACGAGTAATTTTACTGCCTAAAAGGCTTCAAATTTGGTCGAGTGTCTAAATTTCATTTTAAATAAGTTTTAAATGAACGAAGTTGGGTTTTTAGGGATTCGTAGACAAATTTTAAAATATACGTTATGTCTGTCCATCCGTATGTGACAGCCATTTTTCTCCGAAACTATAAGAAGTATACTATTAAAACTTGGTAAGTACATGTATTCTATGAACAATATTAACATTTTCATACAAAAAAAGAAAAAACAATAAATTTTGGTGGTGTCACAAACTTGGAAAAGAAATAAAAAAAAATCTATCAAAATCATACGTGTATCTATGGATAGATGTTAAAAAATTGTATTGAAGTTCCTAAAATTTTTTTTCTAAACTGATTAGTTTGCGCAAGAGTTTCTTCCAGAGTGTAAAAAAAAAAGTGTGTGTGTTAAAATCTGTATGTGAGGAGTTTTCTTCCAAGTACTAAGTACCTTACTACCAAAGAATTTACCTAAATGGCATATAAATGCAAGTTAGGTATCATTTGTGATACCTAACTTGCATTTATATTAGGGGATTTACGCAGAAGATTTCTCCCCTCTCATTATTTCCTTATCCCGATCTCTGATTTGACGTACGAATATTTTACCGATACTTATCTATTTTCCATTGCATCCGCATTGAATTTTTTACTGATGTGTTATCGACGTCAGTTTTCTGAGACTCCCCTATGTGTCTACAACATAAAGTAAACAACGTACTAATTAGTATCAGCGTCTATTTGCAATTCCAATGAAAACGGTATCAAAATCAAGATCATAGCGTGCTTCACTAGTAATACCTACTGATATTGTTATACTGTGGCACTATGATCGTAATATTTAAAATTTATTGGTTGTCAAAATTGCAAAATCAAGCACAGGCCCGTCGTCCGTGAGCGCCGAAACGCGACTGATCAGGCCTGCCGAACGGCGCGCTATATATATGGTAGATATTAAAACATAGTGAATAACTGATACTCTTTATCAAGTCAAACTCTGCGAATGCATCTATAACTTTTTTAGTGGCTTTCGTTGAGTACAAAAATTTTGTAAAAAAAATCATTATTTTAGTCATAAACTTGAAAAAACTTTTTGAAAAGGGGTAACTTTGGGATTTTTTTCTATCAAGTAAAATTCATTAAATCGTGTTATTGACTGCGAATTGCACTAGATTAGATCCTTAACTAATACATATATTTTTTTCAGAGTTTAATACACTATTTTAAAGGTCTTAAAGTTGTTTTAAAAAATTAAAAATTACGGCCCACACGCCCTTAATTTAGTATTACAAACAGACACATTATGTACAGATGTGCGAGAAATAATATATTTCAAGCCACCATGGGGACTGTAAGCTAAGCGAGCGACGCACTATAAGGCTGCGTTTCCACCAGAGATGTGCGATGGAAATGTGTCGTGCGAGGATGTCCGCTGAGCCGTTTCCACCAGAGCTGTGCTGACCGAGGCAAGGTAAATGAAGCGATCCTATTGGTTCTTTACAAACACATCCCTCGCTATGCATCCTCGCACATCTCTGGTGGAAACGCAGCCTAAGGCTGGTTCTCCACCAGAGATGTGCTATGCAGCTTAGCTACGAGGATGGGAACTTTCCCAAGCTCGGAAACTTTATAACATTTTCCACTAATGCTATGCTGTGTACCTTGGCGATGGCGAATAAGATGTGCAATGAAGATGCATCGCTATGAAATAAGAAGCGTAGCGTAGATAGAGCTATACGATGCAACGACGTACTTATTCGATGTATTGACACAGATACCGTAGGTTCTAGTCAGAATTTCAGTGTCGTCGAAGTTGCGATACAAAACAACAACGATACAAAACCGAAACTGCACCTTCGGTTACTCGTAGCCACGGGTTTGTTGCAGATATTTATACCTCCAACATACCACGATTTTAAAAGATTATGATATTTATGTAATATTAAAAGTCCACTGCCATACTAAATGCAGTCCTACCATACATAGTAGTGGTAGGACTCTTGGCAGAGTCCGCCTGGGGAAGTACCACACCTTTGCCAGTTATTCTACCGCCAAGCAGTAATGTGCAAACATTACTGTGTTCCGGTTTGAAGGGCAATGTTTCCAGAGAAATTACAGGGTTTAGAGATATAAGATCTTAGATCTCTGGGTGACGAGCGCAGTGCAGTGCTAGGTAATGATTTGGACTCTTCATGTTCCAATAGCTGTGTGTCACTGTGCTGTTATGTGTCAGGCATGTTGCTTACCATCAGGCACATGTCCTGATCGTCTCATCATTCTTTATTAAAAAAAAAATGCATATAAGGATTGCAAGATAAGTTTAAGTTGTTATAATAAAGTGACTAAATGATCTTTTTTAATATTGGTGGATATTTGTCACACACTATTAACACTATCTAGCCCAAAAGCAAACTAAGCAGAGCATGTACTATGAGACCTTCTTAGCTGATACAACACTTATATAGGTACTTGTAAATACATTTTTATGATAAATAGAAACACACAGACATTGAAAAAATGCTTACCTATTCCTAGGTACTTACCGTCGCCTGACCTCGTCCTGGGGTTTTTTCTCAGGTTAACAGTTAGCATAATTTAATACAATCTAAAGTAGCATAGCACAATTTAGCTAACGTGTTTTTTTATCGATCAAAATCGTATCTACATAGTGATTTTTTCTTATATATGCATACATTACTTTTTGAACTACAGGAAGGAGCACCTACCACACTTTTTAACAATCTAATTAACATTTGATTGATGCAATAAATCAGAACACTGAAGCAATTTTCCTGTCTGTTCTGTCTGTCCTGGGTTGGTGATTTTCAATGCAATTGCTTAAAAAGGAGTGTTTTTTTATTTGGACGTTCGAAAACGTTTTTTTAAAGCATACTAAAAATTTATTGAATTAAAAGATAAGTATATGTAACTTTTACTTTGTTGTCAATGTAAATGTGAATACGGTGAAAAAAACAAAAAGTTGTCTAATTTTTGAGTCTATAACTAATTCAGACGTAGTTACCTACTTAGTAAGTAGTAAGGTACGTAATGTAGTGTAGTTTTCACTGTAGGTAATTTTATTTTGTTTATCTTGTCTGTTCTTCGAGCGTGAAAAATAAATACATATCTCTTATCTTACCTACTAATATTATAAGAAAGCACACATACTTTTAATGCCGGGAAATCAATGGGAACTACCCGGGTGTAACCGCGGGGCGCAGCTAGTTAATATTATAAATGTCAACGTTTGGATATTTGTTGCTCAATCACGTCGTAATATCTGAACGGTTCGGGGATCGGGCTGAAATTTGGAACATATACATTATAGTCTGGAATAACACATAGACTTCTTTATATTCCGGAAAAAATAACGGGAACGGGAACTACGCGAGTAAAACCGCGGGGCGTTACTAGTTAAATATTAGTGTTGAACTAACGTTTGACCTGTATGTTGTTAAATCGCTTTCACTCAACTAGGCGTCAGTGGCGACCCTGCCGACCTCGGGATGATTCGACCAGACGAGCTTCGTCATTAGAAATTTAAATCAGCCAACTAATGACCAAGTGATTAAACAAGAAATATGGATGTTATCTAATCCAAGATTATGGTGGTCTTAGAATATAATAACCATATTGGTTTTTTTAATACAGGTGTCAAGAGCTGTCCATATTTTAGTAAGATAAGTGATCTTCGTTCACAAATTATGTTTTGGTTAAACAAGTCAATTAGGTTAATTTATATCTACGTAAGTTGCTTAATTTTATTAGAGAAAGATATTTTTAGTTTCTTTTTATTTAATCATTCAGTTATCTACTGAATGATTTTAAGAATCTACAATACATATACCAAGGGCGGATCCTGAATTCATATAATATAACTTCATACATGCATGCTTTTTAACCGACTTCCAAAAAAAGGAGGAGGTTATCAATTCAACCCCTATGTTTTTTTTATGTATGTTACCTGATTTCTCGAGAACTTCTACACCGATTTTAAAATTTCTTTTTGTGTTCGGATGGGCATGCTTCCCGAATAGTCCCATATAAATTTTATCGAAATCGGTCTAGTGGTTTTTGAAATATGAACCAAAAACTGAAAATTTGCGAACAATTTTCTGGATGACGTAGTTGTAGATTTCACAAAAGTTATGAAGCTCGACCCTGTCGATACAAAATTGTGTAAATACTTTAATAAAAACTTGTTTTAAACCCCCGGCCAAAAAAAAGCGATGTTATAAGTGACGTCGATGTCTGTCTGTCTGTCTGCTGTGGCACCTTAGTAGAGCTCAAACGGATGGGCCGATTTCGTTGCGATTTTTTTTATTTCACGGTTAATACCCTAGCAAATGTTCTTAGCTATGTCTGGTTAATGTCGATTCAAGATGGCCGCCTCCACAAAATGGCGGACAAAATATTTCTTCACAACCTACCTCAATTTGGGTATCAAATGAAAGGGCTTGACTAGTAGAATACTATATACTATAACAAATTTCAAATCCAAAATGGCCGCCACCACAAAATGGCGAATTATATTATATTTTTCGTTACTACCTCAATTTGGATATCAAACGAAAGGGCTTGACTAGTAGAATACTTAGCACTATGACAAAATTCTAATCCAAGATGGCCGCTACCACAAAATGCCGAAATACATTTCTTTCTTCACAACTCCCTTAATTTGGGTATCAAATGAAAGGGCTTTGACTAGTAAAATGTTGTACAGATAACAAATCCAAGGTAGTCGGGGGTTAATCAAAATTTTTAATTTGGTTCTTGTACACTAAAAAGGGTAGGTAAGTAAAAAGGTAAGGTGTCTACATAGTATCAATCTACAAACTTTTTGACCTGACTGGTACCGACTTCAAATAGATGAGTGAGTAGCGCTTATAATAATGATTTTTGTCTATTTTTCGCTTTTGAGTGCCTATTTGTGGTTTTGAAGTCGGTTTATTTTTTTGTACGAAAATAGTTTATTATTTAATATTCCACTTGTGATTGTGACTTGAGCACAACTATATAACCCGAAACCATAATACCATATAACCTGAAGCCTTTTCTGGATCCGCCCTTGACATATTCACCCAAATCTTTCTTATAAGGCCATACGTAGACGGTGAAGAACAAACAACATGAGGACACATGTTCCAAGAAAGACATCATCTATCAAGGACATGCGGCATGCACCCACTTGCACTAAACCAGGGTGTTGGATCATCGCCCAACACAAGGTCATCAGTCATCACCTTGACTTTCTCCTTGGGAGACAAGGCCCAGTCCCAGCAGTGAGAACATTAGAAAGTGCATACTTGGAAATGATATCAGATGACATTACACAAAAATTATAATACTCTAATTTAAAATCATTCAAGCGTCTTAATTGGCAGCTGTATCATTGCATGAACGAGGCCATCCAGGCCATATGGTCAAATCGGGCCATCGTTTACACGAGGTAGGGTACGTAGGCAGTTAAGTACCCAGGTACCTTATAATGGGTAAGCTTTAATTATCGTAAAGTGAACGAGAATAGTTGAAATTATGCACAAAAATTGCATGTCTCTGATTTTTATACAATAATAAACAGAAAAAGAGCAAGTCAAAAACGTTGAATGCAACACAAACATAAGTCCACCTTTGTCCAACTCGCCTGGTGGTATGCGAAGGAAAACTCTTAGAAATAATGAGCATCTGATACACGTTCCTTTAGCTAATAATTACCCTTTACGTAATCATTCTCAAAAACATTCGTCTATGCAGTTATTATTTATAGATACAGTTATAGCGCTCGACTTTAAAAATTAGATTTTTTAAATCGAAAGTGAAAGGGAATAAAATGTTTATGGCCTACGTGATGTTTTCTAAAAAGGTTTTACAGTTCAGTATTGGAATTCATTTCAATTGTATCAATACATTATATTACCGAACAGACGATTACGAAGTGGGGACATAACATCTAGTCCAGATTAATTGAAAGTGTCGTATTGTTACAGAATCACGATCGATCTTGTGAATCAGAGCCGACGCCGACGGTCAGTTGATCGCAATTGCTCAGTGAGCATAGTTTGTACGCATATGTACCGTCTAAGTCTAATCCGTCTACTAGTACCATTTATGTACGAATACGTACCGTCTACGAATACAATATGTATATGTATGGACCTAGTTTATGAGCAAGAGGGATCCGTGGAGAGGGGGTCATGCCTCCACTGGGCTAGATTCAGGACCTAGTTGCGCCATTAATTAAAACGCACGCACATCAGTTGTGACTTGACAACTTGTGACACCCCCCTGACGCCAAAGCTGGATCCGCTTTAGCGTCCTTGTCTATGAGTACCTTTTATGTACGTATCCCTATAATGTATTTTATTCAGTAGAATCGGCCATCGTTATGAACAAATTTGTTGTGTATTTGCATTTGGAAAAATACACAGAAATGCAGACGGGTTTCGGAGTTACAATAACGATGCACCACGGCTCTACCATATAACCATAATAAAAAAGGTGTAAGGTGTCTAAAATTGTATAGGAATACTTCGACCGTTATTAATTTTACGGTGACTCAACGTTTGTCCTGCTAATGTTATATATAGCAATGTTTGTATATCAAGCTGAAATTTGGAACACAGTAGGTATCTCACATAGTATATCATATAAGTATAGGAAGAACACATAGGCTACTTTTATCCCGGGAAAATAATGAGAACGGGAACTACAGGGGGAAAACAGCGGGGCTCTTCTAGTAGTTCATATACGGCTACAACCTACAACAAGAAAAATCGGGAAAAAACTATTATTAGGTTATTTTTTTCGGTCTACATAGCTCCCATCCCCTTAGCGCGTGAAACATGCGATAATCTTAAGATAATCACGATAAAAATATCCCGGTATTTACAATACTAGTGGCTAGTAGTTTTGTAGTAGTCGTAGTTTACCCAAATTCGGAATTTGAGTATAAGGATTAGTACCTACTTACAATCTACCGTTAACCCCGTACCTATTTGATAGCGAAAGTTATGGTCACTAAGGGTACAGAACAATTGAAAGTGTCACATTGTTACAGAATCACGATCTCTGGTGAGTCAGAGACGATGGATTGAAATCGCCCAGATTTTGCATGCTGGTTTACATTTCCGCCTCAACCTCGATGCTTTTTCGTAACCAAATTCTCGTTCATACGAGTAGAATATGACATTTTAGAACAAAAAATGCGTTGTCATTAATTCCATTAGAAGTGATTTTCTATTCAAAGTTAGCTCGCAGAATTAAAGATATACTTAGCTATTGGCATTTCCGTAAAAGGAATCAAAATTCGACAATTTTGTAATGTGATTGCAAATACTGCACACTTATTTACGGAATAACTTTACGATTTTTTTACAAAACGTGCATTGGACCACGGAGCTAACACATTACCCTCCGTGCATTGGACTGACTTTCTCATCTAGTATTTTTTTTCCTAAATTTGGCATAGGTACAAATCATATTCTAATAATTAATATCACATAAAACAAAAAAAATCTGTAATGGTATTTTAATTATGTTTAATTAAATTAAGGTATGCAGAAGGCTATGTAGGTAGGTACTTATTTCATTGACGTAGTCTATAATATTATTCTGGGCTTAGATGTTCTTTTTACGAAAGTTGAGTTAAATCTAGTCTGCTATTTTTGGAACGCCAAACATGTAACAATATACTCAACTAAGTAGGTATTATTTAAGAAAGCAAACTATCCGCCACACATGTCTACGACAACGGATATCACCACGCAGTAATAAGGCTTTTATAAACAACTACAACGTTCTTCCTTTACTTTCCACTAACCAGTTTCAGATCCATGGTCGCTTCTCGGGAGAAATCGTGTGACAATTTTTTACAAGTAATCTCATACTTATGTCTAAAGTAATTAGGTATTTTATATTTATGAGTCAACTATTAAACACGTGCAGTATAATAGCGGTCATGTAAGTCTGTATATTTTATAGCGTGTCAGTACCAGGATATCCTTTCTATTTAACCAGTGCAGCTTTTAATAAAAGGTTCGATCAAGTATATTGTGTAGCTATTTCTGATCACTTATTTTGTTAATAATAATAAACTCTTTATCAAAAGACCACTCATTTAAGTAAGACATACCTAAATATAAACACACGAACTAACGGCTTCCCATTGGCTCCTTATTGTTCAAATGATTTTTTCCCAGGCAATCTTTTGAATTGATCTGATTGTATTTTTTTTATTAGAACCAACTTTGCGCCTTGTAAAATTAACGGGGTTATAACTGAATAAGTTAAACTTTAAAAACTCTTTTATGCTAATGAATGAGTAGGTAGTAATGTAACCTGTTTACCTATGTACTTGTTTACGCGCGCGAAATGGGAATTTGATTGAACCGAGGTTCTCGGCCGAGAACCTACTTACTCTGTTGAAAAAAAAAACCGAGTAAAACTCGGTCCTGGTTACTCGGCGCATCTCTAGATTTAACCTATTTTGTAGTATCTATGTAATCCAATTATGCTACCGTTTATTTGGTTCAACGTACGAGTATAAGCATAGCTACAGCGTAGAACAGCCGATAGCATGATGTTCATTGTTCATGATTTCGACTGGTGGTGGGCTTATCATCATGATTATCTTATTTTTTTTTCTTTTAGGCTAATTCAGATGTGCTTAGTGTTAGTAGGTAGTTATTTAGATATAAATCGTAGTGTTATTATCACCATAATTTAGTTTTGTTAATAAAGACTCTGCCCATCAGTAATTAAATCATAACATAACATATCATCAGCGACAAAGTTAGCTAATTTAACTTTTATCTCAGGACCCTAGCTAGATATGTACCGTAAGACACCATAAGTATGCTACAATGGATATTGTCTCTAATAAAACCCAAAGTTCCCACAAACTTGAGCACGAATCTACTTTAAATTTGAACGTTTTACTTTGGTAACAAAGTTAAAGTTTAACTGCGTTGAAAGCCAGTAAACATTACCTTGACTCTCGCTATACGGTAGGCGTGTGACACGCGTCAATCGTAACATCATAATCACGATAATTAGTACAGTAATTGCTGTTAGTATGTGTTAACTGGCATAGAATGCGCGGTGCTTACATTATACATCCGCCCCTGTTGGGCCATCACGTGCATTGTTTGATCGAATGTCAAGCTCAGTTTAGCTCAGTTTATAAACATGGCTTTGTGCTAAATTAGAACGTAGCATAATCACAGTCACACAGACACAACATAATGTTAGCTTTTTAGGAAAATACATAATGTGCGGCTTCAAAAATCTTAACAAAAAAACATAATCATACCTATTCCTAAGCAGTCCATTTTGTATTTAGGCCGTACCTACCTATTACAAACCAACTGCGAGTGGGTGGATGATACAAATACTTACATCCTCTCTCCGCGGATATGTGTCATCTGCCAACTCCAATGGTTTTCTTACAGCGTTAAAGCTAGTAATGATGACAAACTTGTACCTCCCTATACCTGGAATTCGACAAATAGGTACTCAGATTCTTTTATAAAGTATATTTATGTAAACTCTTTGCTCAGATTCCTATTACAACTAAAATCAAACTTTCTTGCAGGAAGACCACCACAGCATGAGCTGAAAAAAAAACAAATAAATGCCAAACCTATTTGTAGTTAGGTGGTATTATAGTGATCTGTGGTTAGGTGCCACAATGGATGTAATAAGTTACTATTACTTCCATGAGTACCACAAAAAAAGTCCTTATATACGGAGTAAGCACTTAATACCTACTTGTGAAAATGAAAATACAGTACAGTATTATAATATACTTAGTCAAATAACCAGTTTTGGATATTGCCAGATTACAATCGTTGCATTCATAGGTACGAGTCTCACAATATGTTAAATGTACATGTTCAGCCGCTGCCAATTCATTACAATCAGAGTATAACTTTCTATTCCACAAAGCGGTCAGCTAATCATTATTATTTGCTTCATTCATCAGATTGTAGCGATTAACATTGAGTGTAGGCGCCTTACGCGTGGCGAAATATTAGAAAAAACCTGAAACTCATTGCAATATCTTGGTGATCGTATTCCAAGTCTACTAGATGATGTCCGAAACTAACACAATAATATGATACTTAGCAATACCTTGCAAAATTTTTACGTATGGGATCCGATAGATTACAAATTATGCACATATAATTGGTTGCCAGTTTTTAATATCCTGCAACACGTATTGTTACAAAAGGATTGCTACACAGACAGTTCGAATTACCAAGGCACGAAACTAGAAACGCAGAAAAGTTAGAACGTAGAGCATTCATTAAAATTGTATTATTTGGAATTTTAGTATACATTTGAATGATCTTGAAATTGTGTTATTACTTATTACTAGAATTGAAATAAATTTCTTTTATTTGCTAAACAAAATTCAAATATTTGAAGTTCTGGCTGGTCTAGTTGGGAGAACGGCGACTGCCGTTCCGGAGCTCCAGGTTCAAATCTCACGCGCACCACTGCCTTTTCGGAGTCGAAAAACGGCGAAATTAAACATTGTGAGGAAACCGACAAATTCCTAGAATCTTTCAAGATCATGTGTCATCCACCAACCCGCACTGGGCCAGCGTGGTGGTTTATGGCCAAGACTCTATCATTGCGAGAGAAGGCCCCGAGTCCCAGCAGTGGGGACATTTAGTGGGCTGTTTATGCTAAGCCTCGTTCAATTAATTGGGTTTTTTTATCTTTTATTTAGAACTGACAATAGTTCCCACACAAATGAATACTTACCCAGTAAACAATTTTAGTCACGGAAATCAAAAGAATGGGCAACTACTCTGTGAATGACGGCGCTTCATAAGGCATGCTACGTTAGTACAATTATCACAATTAGAACGGGTATCGAATTCTAGTAAATAAATTTCAAAAACGGTTCAGATCTTACTAACGCAAGTTTCCTAAGGGTATTATGGTGAAGAAACATTAAGACTGATCAGATAAAACACAGCAGTAAATAATGAAGCGGTGACAGGACGTCGTGAAACCTACTCGAGCGCAGTAAGGCGACGTTGCAACACCCAGAAGGCCTAACGACTTCGCTCCCGGCAGATATCGGTGTTGCCCTAAAGTGTAAATTATGAGCCACACTGAGAAATGTTTTAAGTACCTATTACGAAAAGAGCCGATGAAACATTTAAATACATATATTCGAAAAGAAAGTGGGTGGGTGGTTTAATGTCCAAACTTATTCATAGAATAGGTAATAATTACTTAGTTACGATTAAATTTGTCTGATTTTTATGTTATGAAAGGATTTTAGTGCCTTGCAATGTGATAATGAGTCTTATAGTGTGGAAGTTGTACAACTCCCACCTATTTTCCTCTTCTCCTTATCCAAGAAATGTGTAAAAAAAAATTGTATCAAAGATCACGGACCCCGGAGTCTGTGGAGTGGCTAATTTAAATAAAAAAAAATGTGGAAGTTTGGTGTATCCAGGCAACCATAACCGGACCACAACGCACCCTTAATAAGAATTTTTCAAGTTATAGGTACTTTTTATTCAACTAGGTAATGCATTTAATCACCTGTTATGCCCCGTGTTGTTTGGTAACTGCTTTATACATTATTGATAAAATAATGAAATAAACACGGCCCATTGCGGACTGAAATAAGGTTGTGCCCTTTCTAATTAGATACGAGTACTATATCAAGCAGCACCGTCGCACGCACAGCAATAACACGGACCACGGAGTCTTGGACCGTATAAAATGACCACAGCATGCTGTTAAGGCTATACGGAACTGTTGTGTAATATGGCGAAGGTAGATAGATAGCTATGTTAATACTAGTTAACCATATTTATCGAGGAATTTGAAAGTCACCTCTCGAGCGTTCGTTAAAAAGAATAGGTGTTTCCACACAACAAACAATGGTGGTACTATGTTATAGGGAGCTCTGAGGCAACGTTGGAACACATGCAGTCGAACAGCAAACCTATCAATTACCCGCCGTTCAGACAAAGACTGCAGAAGACTTAGTACCATAAAAATGGAGTCATCAGAATATTTTCTCACGCGGGATCCCTAGACCAGTTATTAATTCTTGAAACATTTACAATGCAGACCAATTATATCCAACACATTTTTTTTGCAAATACAACAATGTAGGTATGAAGATCATTCGTTCTTGACCTAGTAGAGTTTCAATAACGTATATAAGAGAATGTGGAAGACCGTAATATAAATGTATTTCATAACTGCACCTAATACTGCAATAGATTGGCTTGTACTGATGTAATTGAACTGAATTTACATGCAATATTGAATTGAAAGCAGTCTAATTAGACGTCTAAATCTCGTCAATCTTTCAGCTAGTATTTTAACATTAGATTATAGGTATGTATATGGATGTTAGATCGGTTTCGGAAAAAATGTAAGTGTACAACTTATTTTTTTACTTCACGTCACTCTAAGAGGTATGTGACAAATTTGACGATTTCCGTTCTTCTCGTATGGGTAAGGAATCCCATAAATTATTCAATAAAAAGTAGTCGATTCGCTAGGTAACAGTGTAAGTATTTCTAGTTTAAAATGTTAGAAACTTTGTACTCACCTGAATTTCTAAATCAACGCATGCATACCTACTTTGATAATATCAGTCTTATCTATTCAGTTCTGCGTAGAACATTGTAGTGCCCTACTTTGTTTGCTTAGGAAACTAGAGTCTGGAGAGAAAGGTGATATTAGCTCCGAGCTCTTTATTTAGGCCATATTTCACAATGATAGTATGAAAACTAAGGTGGGTATTACACATTTTAAATAAATACACGGGTAACTCACGTTTGATATTGACAGTCCAGTCCGACTAAAGTTTCCATCGCGTCCGGCGATGTTTTCTCATATCAAACACGACGTTACGTGAGTCACACATGTATTTATTTTTAAAAAATCACAATGAATTTGAAATTTGTTCCCTATCCTGGACTATGTTCAATTGACCATAGCCCTGTTTCTACGGAATGAGGACGTATAGTCAAATTTAATAAATATGAAAATTAGTAAACTTTATTGTGACACAAACAAAATAAATTATCACAGTAAAACACTTTTGAACCCACGCCACAAGTGGCGGATTTATTGCTGAGAGCAATCTCTTCCAGGCATTTAATATAAGAATAAGCCAATACAACGACGATGAATTAAAAGAAACCGTTTAGCTGCCTACATACTCCTTGAATAGGGTTTAAGGAGTCAATTGTGTCAATTATACATTTAATTGACATAAATTCAAGTTCGTCCGTTTTTTTATGTATATTTCAGTGGGAAACTTCTGTTGTATGTATCTCAAACAGACCAGCGTCTCTGCAAACAACACCCGAGTATGAGGTGCGCAGCAGGCATCGCTTTCCTCGACCATTTTATAGTAAAGAGAGGATGCTGATGCTGCAAGGAAGTGCCTTTCGTCGGGAATTATGAATGCTCAGGGTATAGATATAGTATATTTCTACATGATTTGTTTTACATGTTTTACGGTCTAAGTGGCCTCTACATATCATAGAGTGGCTGTTTTCCATATAATTAAGCTATACGAGTAAAATCATGAATAAAAATACCTAGTTAGAAATTGTCACCCGTCATTTACATAGAAACCAGAAAAGCTCAAAGAAAGAAAGCACAATATGCTAACAATGCTTGCATCACTTTGAAACAAAGATCGGTGCGTCGGCGCGGTCTGAGTGACCGCGCGGAGCCCGCCAATCTCACCTAATCGGTAAACGAGACCCGATTTATGTAATAACTGTTTTGGCGTCTGTCGTACTTCGCAGCTGCGATTCGCTTTCACTTTAATCGCACTTTCTCGAACTTTGGGCACATTCATGCTAATGTTAGGTGACGTGATACGCCGATCGTCATTCACGATGTTTAGGTGTGCTTAGCTCAATGTAAAAAGTCACGGAAGGCACGGTCGTTAGCCGCAACGCTTGATGACTGCTCTGCTACTGCTTATTGTTTGTCTAAGTACGTTTTACCATGTGAGAAGTAGTTATGACTTGACTGAGTGACATATGAACATCCAACAGAATATGGTAAAATAAGGAAGTCCCTGTTGTGTTACTACAATTTTAAATGTAGACTTGAGAATAGAAATTATAAGAATACGCGTAGAGAAAAAACGTGAAGAAAGAAATGCACGTAAATTTGAGTTCTAAAGTAGATCTTATCAATGATCTCATCTCTGAACATTAATCATTTTCTTATTAGTGTACTGATTAAACGATTACAAGATGCATGTTTGTAAACTTGTACCTACCTACTTACTACGAGTAAGTACCTATGTAATTGTATTTAACAATAACAATATTGAATTTTGTAGGATAGCACGTTTTTGACAGTTTCAGTTATTCAATGTCATGCAAGTTATCGGTTTCTCACGATGTTTACCGTCAGCGTTTTTAAGTTAGCGGCATTACGCACATCACGCACATGACTTCGTACAGAAAGTGGTGCGCGTGCGATTCGAACTCTGGATCCGGATTGGCAATTGCCGTTCTCCCCACGATACCAGCCGTAACTTTCAAGCTCTAAATTGAATTATAAAACTAATCAATATTAGATAAATTAAACCCTAGACAGAGTTACCTAAATCTTAGAAGGCTTTTTGTTCAGAAGTTTTTGCTAGGAGTGACAAGTGGACAGTAAATCACTACAATTTACCTAGAAACGCTGATATAATTGATTACGGGATCGTTATCGTAGTTATATGGTGGGGCAGTTCCCGGTATTTTGATACAGTTTCATGTACCTATCATGTTCATGGGTGAACTGCATGGTGCATTAAAATGTATCAATTTGAGGTACAGGGGATACAGTCCACCTACCCACGGCACGAGTATAATATAACGCGTAATTAATGATGCTGGAAAATCGCGATAATTTATAAATAAATAAACAATTAATATGTGCTAAATAATTTTCTTTGAAAAAAAAAAACAAAAAACAACTTGAAATCAAAATTAAACTCTACAATTGTTTTATGAAATCTACGATAACTTCATCCAGATAATTAATACGAAAATTTTAGTTTTTGTTGATATTTCAAAAACCACTTCACCGATTTCGATAAAATGAATATAAAATGTAGGGACCATCTCTGAACTATGGTCCACCAAACATAAACAGATCACACAAACTCCACGAAACCATCAAAATCGATTGACAATCACAATAGGTGACGATAATAAACAATTTTCGTACAAAAAATTAAACCGACTTCAAAAACAACAAATAGGCACTCAAAAGCGAAAAATAAACTAAAATCATTGTTATAAGCGCTACTCACTCATCTATTTGAAGTCGGTGCCAGCTAAATCTAACAGGTATAGGATAGATACTACTTACCTGTGCCTACATAGCATCAATCTACTAACTTTTTGACCTGACTGGCACCGACTTCAAATAGATGAGTGAGTAGCGCTTATAACAATGATTTTAGTTTATTTTTCGCTTTTGAGTGCCTATTTGTTGTTTTTGAAGTCGGTTTAATTTTTTGTACGAAAATTGTTTATTTTACTCTTTTTAGTGTACAAGAACAAAATTAAAAATTTTGATTAAACCCCGACTACCTTGGATTCTACTAGTCAAGCCCTTTCATTTGATACCCATATAAAGGGAGTTGTGAAAAAACAAATGTATTTCGGCATTTTGTGGAAGCGGCCATCTTGGATTTGAAATTTGTTATAGTACATAGTACTCTACTAGTCAAGCCCTTTCATTTGATACCCAAATTGAGGTAGGTTGTGAAAATATTTTGTCCGCCATTTTGTGGAGGCGGCCATCTTGAATCGACATTAACCAGACATAGCTAAGAACATCTGCTATGGTATTAACCTTGAAATGAAAGAAACCGCATCGAAATCGGCCCATCTGTTTGAGTTCTACTACGGTGCCACAGCAGATAGACAGACACACAGACAGACATCGACGTCACTTATAACACCCCTTTTTGGTCGGGGTTAAAAACAAGTTTTATTAAAGCATTTACACAATTTTGTATTGACAGGGTCGAGATTCATAACTTTTGTGAAATCTACAACGTCATCCAGATACGCAATTTTTCAGTTTTTGGTTCATATTTCAAAAACTACTTGACCGATTTCAAAAAGATTTATATGGGACCATTCGGGAAGCATACCCATCCGAACACAAAAAGAAATTTTAAAATCGGTTCAGAGGTTCTCGAGAAATCAGGTAACATACATAAAAAAAAACATAGGGGTTGAATTGATAACCTCCTCCTTTTTTTGGAAGTCGGTTAAAAAAAAAAATAAGAACGTCAGGTGGATTTTAAAAAAAATATTGTAGGCAAACAAAAAGTGACGAAGATAGTGCTTAGAAGTTTCGAATGACGTCATGTCTCTATAGGTACGATTTTTATGTCGATTTGACGTCACAACACCCACTCCGGAATTTTGATTGGTTAAAATCGACAAATATGTAATTTGTCGATTTTAAATGAT
This sequence comes from Ectropis grisescens, assembly GCA_017562165.1. Taxonomy (NCBI): domain Eukaryota; kingdom Metazoa; phylum Arthropoda; class Insecta; order Lepidoptera; family Geometridae; genus Ectropis; species Ectropis grisescens. The sequence continues at coordinate 17,348,201 of CM029772.1, forward strand.
TTGATAAAAAAAAAAAAATCCGTGTCCCATATTATTTTACGATAATCTACTTGACATTAGAATGGTATATTTTTGACCGTCATTAAAGTCGGTTATATATTAAATTTTTGGGGAAAAAACCAGCTGAACTTTGAAACTTTTTATTTTTCTAATCGGATATGGACATACTTAGTTAAATAATAAATATGGAAAGTCGGATATCGTTTTACAACTACAACCATTAACTTTTAACCACTTTTAAAAGAATAATTGGCGCGCATATTCTGTAGAAATGTCATAACATATTCAAAAGATTAACATTCAAATTGTATCCGGCTAAATTTTCGTTTCACCTTGGCAATGTAACCGCAATTATAACGTGCATAAATATATAAGTACCTACGACAATTAAATTTTAACTATTTGATCAGAATAGCAAGATATCGCGAATTGGCATTGAACTTTTTATTTTTATCAGTCTGTTGTTTTAGTTTTTTTATGTTTAGTTACTTAAGATACGTAGAGCAAATCGCGTATTTTCAACGTAATGTTATACTTACGAGTATATCAAGTTTTTTACGCCAAATTAATTTCCTGCATGTCGTATTTAACTATCTATTCCAGTAATAAGATCACCATTTACGGGCCTAGCTTACAAGTTAGTTAGTTCAGTTAGTTCGTTTGTAAACTAAATGTAGAGTTAATTTCTGGTATGAATTAATCAATTATTTATAAATTTGCGATAAAACTTGTATTTTGAACATTTGTTTAACCAAGTTTGCAAAGCCTTTTTACAGCTGGATCTACCTAAATGATAAGGGCTCTTTACAGCTGCTTCAGTTCTTAGTCCAAAGTATTCATCGATTTTGTTTTATTGTGTAAACATATTCCTTGCTTTTAACTGTAAATGACGTTCCTAAGTGTTTTTGGAATTAATGGTTCAAATAAATGACTGCGCGAAGGTGACCTTCCGAGCACACTCGATCACGAGCATCTGAATTAATGAGCGCGAGTATTTTGTTTGTATAAGCTCGTGAGTCTGTGGGATTTATCAGCTTAATCGTGTTTAATCCCATGATTCGTCAAGCGTGTTGTGCGTCTCGTCATGGTGCATGCCTCCGCCGTGTTCCGTGACCGCCGTGTCTTCGGGTGACACTTTAATGTTGCCTAATATTACACTGAACAGCCTGGCATTGTCTTTTATGCGAATGTGAAAATAACTTATATAATTGACCGAAGGTTTGCTTCCTGGTTGTAATCGAGAGTTTGAGAAATTGAAGGATGTGGAGGGTAGTGTCAATACCTGAAAGTATGTTTACGCTACAATTGTTATGACATATATTAGCAGGATGATCTTATATATTGCAACAATGACAAGTAGAAAGCGCTTGGGCCCGATTGACACAGGAATCACAGGATAGATAGATAGATTAACTCTTTATTGCACTAAATTTAAAAACAAACAAAAGTTACTTACAAAAAAACAAAATAAAGTAGCAATTGGCGACCTTATCACTAAAACCGATCTCTTCCAGGCAACCATAGGATGGAAAGAGATATTTGAGAATAAGGAGGAGGGGAAGTACAAAAAGGAGAGATTAATACTTCTACAATTAAACAATAAAATAGATTTTAAAAACTGAAATACCAAATCATATACATATTGATATACTTACACAGTAATTATACATCCTAATACATAAATACGAACTAAATTATATACTTATATAATACACAGGATTAAGGCAGATGGAAAAATAAAAGAAGTAAAAAAGCCTATATAAAATAGCCCAGGAGTGGTATAGAAAGCTGAGGATGACGATGTGATATATACTTTGTGATTTAAATTACTTGTCAATACGTAGTGGTACACGCATGTCGCTGTTCCGTCCTTGCGAGTTCAAATGACAAAGTGAGCTGAGAAATATGATCGTTTTATGATTGATCATTGCACTTTTTGTAACAAACAATCAAGACCTTGTCAAGTACCTATCGGTCGATCTCAATTCCGCCATTCACAATACAAAAATTACACTCACTTTTTATGAGTTGGGCTAGTGTTTTGCTGTTCTTATTATTTTTATATGGGTAACCGATCTCACGGCTGTTGAGGTCAATCAATACTGCTTGTGCATTTTGACAGCTTTAATTATCCATGAAAATTATGCATGTTTTATTGACTTAACAACACAAGTAAATTATTTCGATCCCAGAATCAGCTTATGTAAGTACTCGTAGGTATATTTGATAACACTGGTTGTATTTACGCATGAGTGACCACAAATTATTCACTGTCACGATATCAATTAGCGTGTTCAATGTTAAATTAAGAAACCAACAATGGCTAATGGCTCTTACGAATCAATTTAGTTCCTTTGTTCCAAGACGTAGCCATCAGTTTAACGGCGACATGACCTGTATTTACCGCAGCTGAACTTTAAAAGTCGTGTGAGTTGACTCTTGTCATTTATCTAGATGTACGATTGTCATGAAAAGTCAGGGTGTTGTAGGGTCGTCCTTTGGGTCACGGTACCTATTCAAGTTATGATAGATGCCCAGCTAGCAGCCCTCCGCGGTTTTGCCCGCGTAGTTCTTGTTATTTTACCGTAATAAAATCCCGATTATAGTCCACGTTCGTATATATATTATATATTAGTTATTACGTTATGGTCCGAGTTCCACAAATGAAACCGATTCTTTCAGTAGTTCCGACGTGATTATGCAACAAACATCAAATCTTTTGCACTTATACTATTAGTAGGATGTATATTACAGTATTTGGATGTGTACCTACCACGTACCTACCTACATATTGTTTCACATGTTTTAATTTCACTGGGGATTATATATACACCTTTGTGAAACTTTCACCTAGAGAAAAAAACTAAAAGTAAAAAAAATAAATTTGGCTGATGATATTCTTTAGACAGCAACAGACAGTAATAATAATCGATCCGTTGTGTGTTGAATAAGTACCGAAAAGTCTTCTTTTACTAGCGGATATACTCGGATATGCCGTGGCAGAGTTCTTGATGTCCACTAAAATCTTCTCGGTTATATGATATCTTGGTGTGTCTCAAACCTCTAATCATACTACTAAACAATACCTAAGCATAATCTATGATACGATCGAGTCGATAATCACATGCCCGCCTCAGCCAGGATGCGGATCTTTAATCGCCAATCACTTCTTCAAGGTTTTATTGGTTCGACACGCGATCCTGTCTCACTAAATGTTGGCCAATTATTTTATTCTATTTGAATAACATTTTAAGATTTAATTTGACCTGTAGCTTCCATAACAGTCTTTTGATAAAGATCATTAGACATACCATTGGATCATTCTATCGGACTGTTCGTACCTCGAAAAAGCGACATCGTTTGATGGTTGACGTTCCAAAGACAGGAACGAAGAGGTTTGACTCTACTTTTGTCATAAGAACGCCGAGCTGTTGATAGTTTTGTCTGAATGGGTTTCTCCCGATGGTTATAATCTTGGTGTCTTCAAATCGAGAGTTAATCGGTTTCTTCTAGGTAAGCACGCTCCCCGCATCGTTCAAGCGTCCCAATCAACGAGATGGCGTTCAAGCGTCAACTTATAAAAGTTAAAAAACGAGTAGACCGCATAACATGAGAGATGAGAGTTAATTTTTGAAGTGAAAACTTTTTTTTAAGCGCCACAGACAGATTTTTCGTGGACTGTGAATTGAATTTTCTTAGCGTCACGCTCGGAAATGGTATGAAATCTCCGGGTAAACTCGGGACCATAGCCATGCCAATGGCCACGCCCTCCAGTTTCAACCGCGTAGTTTCCAAAGTAAGCTATAAAATTCTGAGTTATAAGTTTTCACTTCTATCGGTAGTTCCTCTGACTACCAATTTTTTTCCTCACGTCGGTTTTCAGCAGAATTAATGGCGAGGTATCTTTAAAAACGTAGTAGCAATCTAGGTATGCCAAATTTACTTGCATGGACGGCGTGGAATGAACAATCGTCTATTATGTATTGTAGCAACCGATCCATTAGAGGATTTAATGTAGAAAATGGAGTAGAGATAAACGCTTTACAATCGAACGAGCCTATCCAAGGTTAAAGTAATTAGATGATTAACAGAGCAGTCTAGTTACACGTTCCTCTCAACCGTAGTAACGGTAAGTAACCAGAACGTAACAAGAAACTTAATATCATTCACCTATTATGTAGGTAAATGCCACAAACAAAATTATCAACACCCCGTCACATTATAATCTAACGCCGGCGCCGTCAGACAAACTAACTAATCTGCCGAAATATTATAATCGTTAGTTATAAGTTAGCGTTAGGTTATAATTAGCTGGTGTTGACAATTTTTCGGTGATATATATGTACATAGTTGAAGAATTGGGTTTTCTATTTTTGTGAGATGTGGGGATAGGTATCGTTTTAATAGGGGCGGTCTGTGCATAAATAGAAACCTTACACAGAGACAAGATCAACAAACTCATTTAAACAAGAGCGCATAACATGGAATATTATTTTAAAGGAAATTATGGACACTAAAATTACATACGCGTATTTACGGGTGTTTTTTTCTCGGACTTAATTTGCATCAACACATGTGTTCTTTTTGTGTTTCTATGTCGCAGCTATTTTAATATCTATCGGACACAGGCAAATTAAAAAATGATCAAATATTATTATAATTTATAGCTTCATTTGTCAAATCTCGATAAATCTATCAGGTGAAACGAATTCCTCTATTAATATAAATCACAAATATACTTATTGGTGTTTGTGATTAATTATCATGGATCTGGAAAAACACGTCTGGTATAAGTTTACGTCGTTCATAGTATGGGGATCGTTCAACCTCCACCGTGTTTAAATAAATAAATAAGTATTGGTGGACATTTAACACACAACACCATTTAACCCCAAACTAATGAGGAATTTACACAGTTACACAGGAACTCATGTTTGACAGCTACCCCTTCTACTTGTGTACTACATGGACAATGTCTTATTTCCATTGTACCTCTATATACATATATAGACATTACATGGAAGACCATTAACACCAAATAAGTTGGAAAATTAAATTAACACCCATTTCAGGAATCCTATTTCGTGAACATCAATTTTAATTGTTTAATGGTTTTGTACATGATAAGCCTCTTGTCAACGGGTGTCGTTGCATTGCATGTTGCAGACTTATCGGACAGCGTTGTGCGTAAATATACTTATTTAACTATAACAATTATATGGTGATTTATAGACAGGCTCAGGAAACCTAATTAATAATAAAAGTGAACGATGCTGTTATTTCGCCATTAAGTTTATCATTTATAAGTTCTTGAGCAAGTAGGTAGGTACTATCTGAGATTTATGAGACACTTAGCAAGTTTAGTATTCGAGCCTATCGTGAAAGTGAAATACCTCTACATCATGTCATTACCTAACTGTAGCCGATAAATGCTCCAACAGCTTAGTTAATAGTAGCTTAATTTTAGATGTAGGTTTGTACTCATAATAGCGATTAGTTATTACACAATGGTACGAAAGTGATGCGATGGCCGATCATGCGCAATCACCGTTTAATCTTGATGCACTGCCAAATAAGGCGTGTTACATTTACTCACAATTAATGACCGTACATCAATTGACGCCCAGCTGACCCGTAGTCTACTTTAAAATCTGTTTATATGACGTAATGTTTGTAACAAGCGATAGTAGTAGCATTTACCGTGTGTAATAGCAATAAGAATTTTATGAAACGCTTATATTGAGCTCAATGTCAAGTTGAAAAGCACCTACGACCTCGGCGCGTGTATTGTCTTTCCGCGCTTGAGAAATTATTCTACGACCACACACACATATCTACCGTATTCGTAAAACTACGACAGATTTAGTAGGTAATTGTTTTATTATTTTGTTTCAGTTATACCGGCGATCGTCGTTTCGATATCAATTTCACCAAATGGCAATAGTCCTCATGTTAAAATGATCGGCGGCATGATGGTGGACGTACAAAAAGGATTTGTACCAATAACGAAACAAAATACGGAACCCAATACGGCAAGGAGTAATTATGAAAGGAGTCGACGATTCAACGCTAACTCGACCAAATTGGCTTTAAACGAAAGATATCGGAGATTAATTCCGTACATGACATTTTATTACGCCAACGACCTCGCAAGTCCCCCTAATGACAACATAAGAAATATCGAAGTCGAAAAAGCACAGGTACTAGAAGCGAAAGAAGCAGCCAATCAGCGCCAACCCAAAAAAATATACTATTCCCAAAGAAATATTCCAAGGTACCACGGAAATCGACTTACCCAATATAATATAGCTTCTGCTAATCCGACGAAGATATATTACAAAGATGGGGTACCCATTTATCAAGGCCCTAAAGTAACCCCTAATTTGAATCCTTTAGTTTTAGATCTTCCTTTGTATAACTATGATGCTGAAAGAATAGTTCATAAAACACCCAGTATTGCATTTCCAACAACGAAAAGGCCTTACGTCAACTTGTATAACGAAGAATCACCAAATATAAGATATTATCTCTCAGAAAAAGAGCAAACCCAGAGGTACAAGTTAGTGCCTTACGAACAAACGCCTCCCGTAAAGGTCCCTAACGTACAAGCTCCTGTAAAAATATCATACGAACAGACCCAAGGTAAGGTGCCGTTTGAGTCTATTTTGCCAGAACAAGTATTATACAGTCCACGACCCGCCAAGGTGCCGTATGAGCAGCTCCCTGCGAAAACGCCTTATGTGCAGAATCCAGTCAAAATTGCTCACTCGCAACAGCCATTAAAGTCCGTCTTGGAGCAATCTTCGTTAAAAGAAACTTATGAGCGACAACCAGTTAAAATAGTATACGAACCATCTCCAGAATTGATCTATGAATCAACTCCATTACCTCAAATATCTTATGAGCAAGCCACACTGAAAATTCCTTACGAACACCCTCCAGTAAAAGTGGCACATGAACAAAATCCAATAAAAGTACATACAGAATCGCCAGTTAAAGTCAACTACGAACAAAAAGTGCCCCAGAATGTTGACATTTATGAGCCCAGAAAACCCGTAGTCGTATCTGTATTTGTGCCAAAAGAGCTCCACGTAAAACCGAGACCGGTTCGTCCATTTGGTTACGACAACGGTAACACTCACCAAGTGCGTAAGCAGCCGGCTATCGTATCTGAGAATTACTACGAAAAGCAGCGACCTCAAACTGTAGTTTCAGAACCAGTTGTTGAGAGCGGATTCAGACCTATAGCGAATCCTGTGGAATATACAACGGAAGCTTCAATTTACACATCAACACCAGCAGTCCATCCCGAGTATGAAGTTCAAAAACAGACTTTTATAGAACATTCCACGATAGCACCTGAGACGAGACCAACATACTATGAATACGTGGTGGATCAACCGAAACCTACGGAAACAGAATCAGGAATCTCATTGGCATCGTTGCTAAATTCTCTACAAGTAAATAAATCTATACCTAAACCGATCACTAGAGAGAACGTGGCATCTTCGATAAGAACTTTATTGAAAGTTTTGAATAGCTTAAAAACTGCGCAAACTACAGATGGGGTGCTAGCAAAACCGTTGCTTAGTACTCCCAAACCATTCATATCTACTAACGTAGTCAAAATAATAAATAGCCCTGAGGCCGTTGCGCCTAATGCGGATATTGTAGACCCTGACTTGCACGAAGAACCTTACTTGGCACAAGTACATAATCCCTCTCAACATTTGGACGGTAAGTATTTTATTTGATTTTTTATGGCATAGAGTGATGGGACGAGCAGGACATGTGCCTGATGGTAAGCAACTCACCTGTCCATAACACCACACAGTCATGCAACTATTGGAACACAAAGAGTCCAAATCATAACCTAGCATTGCAATGCGTTCGTCACCCAGCGATCTCTGGGCACAGTAATTTCTCTCGAAATGTTGCTCTTCAACCTGTAACACAGCAATGTCTGCACATTAGGTACTGCTTAGCGGTAGAATAACTGGGAAAAGTGGTACTTCCCGAGGTGGACTCTGCAATTTATTATTTATATTATTAAGAACATTAAGATCCATGGGGACTAAACTTGATTACTAAGATAGTCATTTATCATACATCCACTTAGGTTTATATTTTATCAATTAAGAAAGTAATTGCAATGCAACAGGAATAATAAAACCGTTTCATATATGTAGATACATTTAGTGGATACTCGTATTTATAGACCTACCGCATAAAGTACGGCTCTTTGCAGAGTTACTCCCAACCAGGTAACCGGGGAATTCACCACCATGTCATAGCGCGCCAGATACGAGTATTTCACCGCCGTGTACTAATGTTTACACACGATTGTGTTTCAGTTTGAAGGGAAATATTATTAGGCAAATTAAACTATCTTATATTTCTGTATTCATTCTCAAAATAGTATTACTAATATAGCTTCCAACCAAATACTCATTTTGTTCGTCGCATTATTCCATTTACAGGGTTACTGGTTATCAACCTGCATCCGTTTAAGGACATGTTCTGTATATAACACACAACTTTTGTTGAAATTCGATAGATGTCCCAAAAAAATAGTGTTTGTTGTTTTAGCGACTCTGTTTAGCGACTATTTAGTGTTTAATCACTTCGGCACATAATTTATCGAGCGTTAAAGATCGCGCATGATTTTGTTACGAAGGGTTCGATGCTTTTAGACCGGACAAATATAGGTACCTACACCTTTTTTTATCTTGTATGGAAATAAAAATAATATACGATTTTATGAACCGCAGAACAGAAGTTGGCGTATTTTATGTACCTACTTAACATCATTTTAGAAGGATGCAGGCTGATTACCAATAACCCTGTATAGGTACTATGTTTGAACGCGCTAATCCCAGGAACTACTGGACTCAGGATTAATTTTCTTTCAGCTTTAGATATGTACGCAATCCCTGAGTGCTATAACTAGGTTATGTTATACCTATTATGTACGTGTTTTATAAACTATTTACCTAACTTGCATTTCAGATGACCATGGTCTTCAGAATGGGCAGCGACCGCCGAGCAGTCAGCAGTTTCCTCTCCCAGTATCATCAGACGAAGAAGGCGGCACTCCCGGCACGCCAGGTGTAGATTACCCAGTTCTGAGCGTCATCCCCTCCAACCAGCTTCAACTGCAAGACTCAGCGATACAAAGGATTCTTTGCAGACACTGAAACACGTTGCCAGGTACTTGTAGTTGTATTAGTTAACTGGAATGAAAGGGTTCCTTGTAATACTTTTAAACAGTTACTCAATCAAACTAATCAGTAAATCTAAAGGCGAGTTTTTATACTTTGAAGTCGTACTTACCAAACTAAATGTACAATTACCCAAGCAAAACTAGTATATAACTTCAGTTGTGAGTTTTTTTTAGTACAGAGGCGGGACGAGCAGGACATTTGCCTGATGGTAAGCAACACACCTGCTATTCAAACATGAAGTTTTGAATTAAAAAATAGGATCAATTCACACACTATAATAAAATTCATTACGTACCGAAATCCCTTCGTATGTAACAGAGTAGGTAGGCAACATGGGGCTAGTGGCATAAAAAGACTATTTTAAGGTGATCCGTAGAAACAAGGTTTGTTGTTTATAACTTTTGAAATAACATTTAAACTTCTTTGGTTTATTTTGCCATATTAACTTTAACTTATGCCCTGAAGATAATCATTGAAAAAACTTAGAAGCATTCTAAACCTAACGTAGGTAGTACTTAGGTACCTACTCGTACCTATCCGACTGAGGGGAAAGTAGGTCGTTTGTACTTTACTGTTAACTGTTACATTTTGCGCTGTGTAAATTAAGTAATTATGAGGCATGCCAATAAAGGATGTGCCTCCCTTTTTAGATACTAGGTAGGTAGCAACCATCAACGACGTGCAATATTAAAGTTAATTTAAAACCGGGTCCATAAATGAAAGACTGGTCTTAAGGTAATACCTGTATTTGAAATGCAGAGTAGGGAGTAGGTAATTCAAGTTAGCCCACCAACCAGGGGCTGTCTACTGTCTCCACTGACACATACATATAATATAGTAGACTAGCAGCGCCTCGTGGTTTTACCCGCGCGGTTCCCGTGGTGTGGTTTACAGAGATAAAAAGTGTGATACTCATAAATGCGTAAGTTTGGATCTTTACTGCTAAGTGACGTCGGAACGGATCGAATTTAAATTTGGTACGGGACTATTAGACTATAGTTTGGAATAATCATAGACTAGACATAGAATCATCAATCATATCCCGGGATTTTTATTACGGGAACTATGCGGGTAAAACCGCGGAGCCATGCCTCTGCTGCAGTATAGGTAGGTAGGTACGTATTATGCCAGACTGCAAAAATAGAAAAGTCGCAACAATTTCGGCACATTCGTTACCATCCCAAACAAACGTAGATACACCTTAATACAATTTCTTTGTGTCGGGAGTTGAGCGAGCCATATTATTTGATCTTCACTACTTTAAAGGCAGCGTTTGATTTCCAGGTATGGCACTACTGCGATCTGAACGGTGGGCAAGCGTCCTTCCTCTGCCCGAACGGGACCATATTCTCGCAAGCCGGGCTCACCTGCGACTGGTGGTTCAACGTCCGCTGCGACTCTACCACTCAGCTCTACGTCCTCAACGAGAGCCTCTACAAGTACATACTGCCGCATTCGCCAAAATTCCCTGAAGATTACAGTGGACCACTGGTTGATAAGTGAGTGTTTGTATTTTTAACCCCCCGACCAAAAAAAGGGGTGTTATAAGTTTGACGTCGATGTCTGTCTGTGGCACCGTAGAGCTAAAACGGATGGGCCGATTAAGGTTAATACCCGTGCGGATGTTCTTAGCTATGTTTGGCTAATATCGATTCAAGATGGCCGCCTCCACAAAATAGCGGACAAAATATTTCTTCACAACCTACCTCAATATGGGTATCAAATGAAAGGGCTTGACTAGTAGAATACTATACACTATAAAAAATTCAAATCCAAGATGGCCGCCACCACAAAATGGCGAATTATATTATTTTTTCACTACTACCTCAATATGGGTATCAAACGAAAGGGCTTGACTAGTAGAATGTTGTACAGATAACAAATCCGAGGCAGTCGGGGGATAGTAAAAAAAATAATTTTGTTCTTGTTGAAGTGAAAACTTCTTTTGGCGCGCCAGACAGAATTTTCGTGGGCTGTGAACTGAATTCTAGCGTCACGCTCGGTAATGCTAAGAAATCTTCGGGTAAACTCGGGACTATGGCCCTTGACCATCTAGAAACGCGTCAGAATTTCCAATTGGCTGACGCATTTCCAGATGGCCATGCTTCATGGCCACGGTCTCCGGTATCACCCGCGTAGTTTCCAAAGTACCTAAGCTATGAAATTCTCAGTTATAAGTTTTCACTTCTATCGGGTGTCTCCTGACTGCCAAATTTTTTCTATCTGTTTTAACGCTGACGTTATTTGTTTAAACGCGCTAATCTTAGGAACTACAAGACCGATTTCAAAAATCTTTCAGTCCATGGTAATGTAGATAGATGTGGTGGATATGTAGGTAGATACTTACGTGATCTCCGAGGGCGGGGGGGGGGGGCGCTTAGTGAGATTGTTTCGCCCGCCGGCTTCACCTGTCTTATACCCCCGCGCCCCTGTACCGCGCAGGCGAGGACTCAAATAAACGGTCGGCATATAGTAAGATCCGAAACGTTTTAAAAAAAATATATACCTATTCTAAAAACCATTCTAATGATTTTTTTTGTAGCATAAGTCTCGGGACGAGCAGGGCATGTGCCTGATGGTAAGCAATAGAAACGCCTGCCCACAACAAACTTAACACAGCTATTGGAGCATGAAGAGTCCAAATCAAGACTTAGTAGCACTACACTGCGCTCGTCACCCAGATATATAAATAAATAAATATTGGTGGACAATTCACACACAACACCATCTGCCCCCCAAACTAAGCAATGCTTGTACTATGGCGGGCTGATATACAATAATATATATAGTTTTAAATACATACTTATTATAAATAAGACGTGGTCCTTCACTGTGGGCCTCATAACGAAGCTCAAAGTCACACAGCGAGCTATGGAGAGAGCTATGCTCGGAGTCTCTTTGCGCGACAGAATCCGTAATGTGGATATTCGCAAAAGAACGAAAGTGGCCGACATAGCTCCAAGAGTAAGCAAGCTGAAGTGGCAATGGGCAGGCCACATCGCTCGCAGAACCGACAACCGATGGGGAAGAAAGGTTCTCGAGTGGCGACCACGAACCGGAAGACGCAGTGTTGGACGGCCTCCCACTAGATGGACAGATGACCTCACAAAGGTCGCTGGAAACCGCTGGTTGCAGGTTGCGCAGAACCGTTCGTTGTGGAAATCTAGGGGGGAAGCCTATGTTCGGCAGTGGACGTCTTGCGGCTGATGACGATGATATTATAAATAGAAACACAAGACACAGTGCAAACATTTGAATTCATCACACAAATATTTGCACTGGGTGGGAATCGAACCCACGACCCTCGGCTTCGCAGGCAGAGTTACTACCCTCTAGGCTACGAGACCACATAAGATGATTAATCTCCAGGCCCTGTAATTTCTCTGGAAACATTAGACTTTTAAATCGGAACACAGATGTTTGCACATTACGGCTTGACGGTAGAATAACTGGAAAAGTTGTGGTACTTCCCCAGGCGTAATCTGCAAAGAGTCCTATCACTAGGTACTAAAGGTTTTATTGTATGTTGTTAATTATATTGCATGTACTTTTCTAGATACTCATCTACACCAATATCTATATATAAATATGTACACTCCGCGAGGTATAAGCTGAGCTTTGCATTAGTGTGAGTGATCACCAATCAGGCAGGAGCGCGGCGAGACAGAATGGCGCCGCGCCTAAGGCCGGTTGTCACACCTACACTATCCATGTACACTCACACAAATGCAAAGCTCAGCTTATGCCTCGCAGAGTGTACCTACTTTATATCTATACTAACCTGTAGCTTGCACGAACGCAGAAATCTCGGAAGCTACCAATTGATGTTGAATAACGATTTGTATACCCTAGCTCGATCGTTATTAGGTTTCTTTCTTCTTATACTAAATACTAACGCTAGCCTATATGATTCCAGATACTTAACCCTCAAGTTCAAAGAGATGGAGGAAGAATTTAAGAAAAATAAAAGCAAAAAACGACGACAAAACAGATTCTGCGGAGAGCGATGAAGAAGAGGATGAAGATGACGAATCAAATCATGTGCCGAAAACGGAAACGGATAAGAGACAGCTAAGCGAAATCAGCGAAGCCAGTGTTATAGTGGAGAGTCCAGGAACCAGCGGCAAGGTACAAAGGCTTCTCGATGAGTGAATAAACAATTGCGAGACATCGGACCAAATTTTACGACTGCTGCTAGTTTACTAAAGCGAATCCATTCCTACAAATTCGATTAAAAGAACTTTCACTCTTAAAAGTCTAATAGATTATAGTATACTTGATTACTGTGAATCCTTCGAGAAGTTTTTCAGGTGGGTTCCCAGCGAGTCACACTAGCGTAACAATGTGACTGGTTGGGAAAACAAAATCCTATCGAGTCACAGTATGACTCGTTGGGAACACACCGGTTTTCACAGCGTATTCAAATTCTTCAGTTACGGCAAATTTGTACGTATATAAATGTAGCTTGTAGTACCTACTTACGTACATCTGCTTCTTTTTTCATTACTGGATTCACTTAGTTCTACTAACTGAAGTTTGTTTCAATATGAACAAACACATTTTGAGACATGTGTCGAGAATACTCATACTCCAATATTAAAAGTACCTAGGTATAAAAAAATTGAAGTAACGATATAAGAGTGATCAAGCAACGAACATTTCGATCAAATCAAATTTAAATATACTTACCAGGACCTTACTGATATAATTAATTTAAATGTCTAATTGTCAAGTTGAATTCTGAGATATAAGAGTTGCAACTGAGGCCTTGTTGTCTCATAAAGACTTAAAATAATGTAATATTTGATGTCTTCTATTTTATGAAGGCTCAAAAGAGCCTTTTGCTTTTTGAAGACCTAGGTGTAGAAATAAAACTGTGATAGTTGGGATTGCCTACCATTTCCGGTCCGAAAAATATTTCACATGTTCGCTTCAGTTTGTCATATTGGATATCAACGGACAAATATAATATGTCTTTTAGTGGTCTTATATACCAGTCCTATACTAAGTTTTAGTATGGAAAATATCGTCATACAATTTTGTATAAGTAGTTATTGCCACTCGTATCTTCCTATGATGTGAAATTAGTGCGTAGATAGTACCTATCAATATAAAAACTAGGCAGCATTAGCTAAGTACACTCCGCGAGGCATAAGCTGAGCTTTGCATTTGTGTGAGTGTACATGGATAGTGTAGGTGTGACAACCGGCCTTAGGCACGGCGCCATTCTGTCTCGCCGCGCTCCTGCCTGATTGGTGATCACTCACTCTAATGCAAAGCTCAGCCTATACCTCGCGGACAAAATTTCAAGCTCCTGCCTGATTGGTGATCACTCACACTAATGCAAAGCTCAGCTTATACCTCGCGGAGTGTACTACATAATGAATTGTCGAAGCAGTATAGACAACTTCAATGAATTGTTCAATTTTCGTAGAAGTGATGAATTGTAATTTATTAAAAATAAAACCGTTTACCTTTCCAGCCTAGTCTAATGAATTATTTTGTCATAGAAATTACGAAATTTATGAAATAGCGAAATTGTTACGATATTTGTTTCCACCAAAATCACCGATATTTTTGTAAATATTACGATATAATTTCTCAGCTTCAGCTATGATATAATTTCTATTCGTAATGATATTGCAAACAACCAAAATGTTTTTGTTGTTTGATATCGTCACTCATTAGTTTATATTAGCTCAAGCAAGCCTCGGACACAAAAAAAAATGTGTTTCTGGTTACCTACCATTATTATTCAGTCATTTATTTTTCTTCTTAATTTTGAAGTTTTTTACAATAGTTATAAAACATATAAAGATTATAAAAACTTAAAAACTAGGGTGCCGCCAGCAGCGGGGTCAAGGCCCAAGCTACCGGTGGTTAGGGCTGCAGAGTGAGGAACCTTCTGACTATCCGCGTTGTGTCGAGGATGACCGCATTCTGCATCTGACCCTTAATCCAACCGTCTAGCGAAAGTCTCTTGAGATGTTGGTCGAGACTTTTCGCTACAAGGCCGTTTGCCGACACGACTATTGGGACTATGATCGTCGAATCAACATCCCACATGGCGGTAACCTCATGAGCCAAGTCAAGGTACTTGCTAAGCTTGTCCTTCTCGGCTTTCACGAGGTTATCGTCATGTGGTATGGTGATATCGACGATCACAGCCCGACGCTGAGACCGGTCTACCAGTACGATGTCAGGCTTATTGACGACAATGGTCCTGTCCGTGATGATAGAGCGGTCTCAGTAGAGCAACGCACGACCATTCTCGAGAAATGGCAGAGGTGGGTACTTATAGTACGGCACCACGGACTCGACAAGGCCGTATCGAAGAGCAAGTTGCTGGTGGATGATCCTGGCTACTAGATTATGTCTGTGCAAGTACTCGCCGTTAGCAAGATGGGAACAACCGGAAATAACATGACGAAGTGATTCGCCTGGACGGCGGCATGCCCGACAAATGTCGACCGTACCGTCCTTCATTATGTATTTCCGGTAATTGTTCGTCTTGATAACTTTGTCAGCAATTGCACAGGCAATACCCTCGGTTTCTCCGAAAAGGTCCCCGAAGCGTAGCCAGTTCACCGACGCTAGCAAATTCACATCGGGGCCGTCAGGGCCCGATAGAACCGCCCGTGCAGCTCCTTGCTCTTCCATACTTCCTTGCGATCATCAGTGCTTAGCACCGATGGTTTGCGCCAGTTCTCGTTTGCCATTGAAAGAGGCGTGAAGCTCCTGTCAACTGCCACAACATCACGATGCATCCCGGACTCACTGTTGCGGAAACCATTATTATTATTATTAAGAGCCCACTGTGTCCCAGTGTTGAGCAAAGGCCTCTCTACCTTTCTTCCATTTTTGTCTGTCTTGACTCAAAGTCAAGACAGACATAAATGGAAGTCTTTAAGGTGTTTGTCGAGGTCTTCCCGCCTTCGCCTATTGGGTCTCCCGCGTCGTCGTTTCCTATTTGGCTGCCACTGGGTAGTGATCTTAGCCCAGCGATTGTCTGATATTCGATACACATGTCCAGCCCAGTCCCACTTCAAATTGCTGGCCTTTAGGGTCACATGAGTTATTCGAGTCTTTTAGCGCAGTATGGTGTTTCCAATGCGATCGGTGAGCTTTACGCCCAGCATACTGCGTTCCATAGCTCGTTGGCAAACCGCGAGGTTGGACCTTAGATCCTTTGTCAAAGACCAAGTCTGCGCTCCGTACGTCAAGATGGGGAGAATGCACACGTCCACGAGCCTGCGTTTGAGGGATAGTGACATGTTGCCCTTCATAAGATCTTTCATAACCTACCTACCATAAGATAAATATTTGATATGCCAGGTATCACTCGTTCGGTGTAGTTAGGTCTAAAAATTAAACTTGCCATACTCTGCTGTTTAATTCAACTATTTAGTGCATTTACTATGCACAACTACACCTTCAACTAAAATGTTATAGTACAATAAGCACCGCATTACTTTACTAGAATAGACAAAGTTATGTCATTAGGTACTGTAAAAATTAGAAGATTCAACCAATTTTTTATAAACTTTAGACAGACATTTACTCGTAGTAACTAGGTACTTAGTTGTGTGTAGTACATGCAGACTATATAATTATGGTCGGATTTATTTACTTTTGATACGAATTTAGTTTTAAGATATATTTAATGAACTGTACTGTAAGACTTTGCCAGTCAAAATAGGATTATGTGTCTAGGTAGATTTATTTATTTAATAACTAGAATAATTTTATGTACACTGTACGTGTGGTTTTTCATATCATGCCATTAGAAAATAGCTACTTACATAAGTATTAGATACCTATGTGCAATAAATTATTATTTAATCTTATTGTTTCATTTGTTATTAAAAGAAAGTCAAATGGATACATTAATGAATTTATTTACAGCAGGAATTACCTATGCATAATTTCTTATAAATATAGCGGTTACTTATTCAACAATTATTAATACTGAACAAGGAAACACTGAATATATTAATTGATCAAAAAGGTAATATAGTATTGTGTTTGACACATAGATAAAATAAAAAAGCTTACGGGAACTACCGAATGCAACCAAATCAATTGACTAGAAAAAAAAAGAACCGCGTATACAACGGTAAGATAAAATCACAAATATTACAACCTACATTCTTAGATTGGGACTTACGACATAACAAGTCACTAAACTAACGACATTGAGTGAGGGTGCAGTCTGAATCACATCAACAGGGTTCGTCTTCACACTAGTACATATAGCTTGACTTGCTACTTGGCCATATTTACTCAGGCGTGTGTCGCCTGAATAGTTGTTTGATGGGAGTGAATGGCTGATGTTCGACATCACTTCTGTTTTTGTGTGGCGTTACTGTGATACTATATATTATATATATAGTTCTTTATAAATGCCTAGTTCACATTTTTGTTACAAAATGTATGAGTAATAGAGTATTCCTACTCTACATACACGCAAACGGAGAGGCCACTTCACTTCGACCAAGTTAAAACTCGCAAACAGTACTTTCATTTACGTAATCATACTCAAATAATTCGGAACCCCCGTAATTTCTACAGAATTTAAATATGTTGGCGTGATTCGGATAACGCCCTATTACTGACTAGAACAAATATAAATGAGTGAAAAGAGAATGAGATTCGTGAAAACATCAGTTGTTTCGTATTTACAGATGTGAATGAGTAACACTGAATAATTACAGTACAATTAGCTAACGCTATTGGACCATTAAAAGCTAAAAGTGTATACTTACGGTAAATTACCCATCATGTTTGGTAAATTCGTGTATATTTATATTATGTCTAAATCATAGTTACTACTGAATTCTCATCGGGAATTCTGAAAGATATACATCAGGTTTTATAGACGAATACGGTTTCACTTTTTCAAAAACAGTATTCATAGTTTGATGTTGATTTTTATTTACATGTGTACACATGTGTATTTAGAAGAACATTATTCTGTAACGAAAACTATGCTGAAAGAAATCTATAAATTAGTTTATCTGCGGATACGGTCACAGTGACAACGTTATTGGTTACGTGTTATTTTCGAAATTTGTTCGATAAAACCCCTATGCTATAGTGTATACTGTCACGATAAATAGTCTTACCTATTCACCACAAGTACAATGCTATAATTTGCAGACAAATATTTTTTACAAAAATATAACTTTGAAATTTTACGCTACTGATAGCTAATCGTATTCGATCGTGTCGGTTAATTTGAATTTTGAACACGCGTTCTTAAGTCCTCGTATTTTATTTACTATCTAGACATTAAAAATTTACGCCAAATTATCTATACTAATTTACATTCAACATGCGTTTCCGTCTCTACATAGCATCACAAGCTGTTGCCAATTCAGTCTTAGCATCTCATTCTTTAATTTTATCTAAGTTTTGCGAACGGTCGCTCCTACCAACGTTAGGGTCATTTTACACGGTTCACGATTGCTCCTTATGATAGTACGAGATATAGTCTCATTTGTGAGGCTATAGAAAATTCGTGTCATTCACAAAGCGTATCCAATTGACACCAAATTTGAAATGTTGTAAAATTGAAAGATTTTATTTTTGATATTAACATCTCAAAAGGGGCAATTTCGAACCGAGCAAACGTACCATCCATCCCCTGCGTATAATGCACTGCCTGGCTGGAGTATTCTCTCAGTAAGTACGAAACCCTAACGCCAACGTTTCACGTCGTTTTAAAATTCACAAATACATTAAAATGAACACCGATTAATATCCAATACGAGTTACTATAACACTTAATACATGCTACTAGCTTAAACGTCGATCGGGGTCGCGTAACGCGATCGGCGTTACTTTCAAGCTGCGTTTCCACATATAACCAATTGCAATGAGCAAATCTTTAATCATTGTTTAGTTCGCTTATAGCTTTAGAACACAGAGCGTTTGCTATGAGCAAACAAATATTCAAACTTTTGAGTGTGAAAACGCAGCTTAACAAATCGTCTAAAATTCGGCATCGATTTAAATAGAGATCATCGAGCCAATATTTGTTACAATTACCCTGTCAGTTAAACAATAAAGGTAACGTTCGTATAGTGCGGTACATGGTTGGGGTCGGGTGGCGAATGTGAGCATTACTGGCTCACAATTATTTGGCCAAGTTAGTGTTTGAGGAGTAGAGCGGCGTGTTTGAGGCGGAGATGCGAGCGGAGGGTGTCGATGCGGCTGTAGGTGGCCGGGCAGTAGGGGCAGAGGCTGCGCTGCGCGGTGTGCGAGTGGAAGTGGTGCCAGCGGTTGGAGACCTCCTTCCCGCACGACTTGCAGCGCCACAGCGCGGCGCTCTCGGCCGCCGCCACGAACATGCTGTGGTACGAGTACTGCGCCGGCGCCGGCCCGCTCGCCCTCTCTGCAACACAACCGGCCGCCATGCCGAGCTACTACTCTGGACCAGCTTCCAAATTATGCTCTCTGCACTTTAAACTAAACTGGATCCGACTTTGAACTGCATCCAGTTTCCGTTATTACAGTTACATTCAAAAAGTTGCGCGCATACGACACCGACGGCGACGCCAACGCGTCGTAAACGTTAAACAAACAATTGACAATCGGCACGCACAAATCTTAATACACCGCGAACTTTATAGGAAACACGTCGAAGCTTAATTACAACAACCAGTAACATAAATTACGACTGCAGAGCCGTGTTGAACATTGAACTATACAACGCATCGCTTCTCAAACTTTCCACTCAAACGAGATTAAATTAATCAGAATGACTTTAGAAGAAATGAAAATATAAGTACAAAGATTAAAATTTGATGTTTTCCGCTACACTTTTATTTGGTCTTTTCTGTGCCTTAGTTTGTCAAGATTGGTCGGCCGCGATTGGCGGCAAGTTTGAGAAACGAGGTGAAAGTGTCGCGTCGGCCGGCGGCCTGAGGCGCGGGGGATGTGGGACGTGCGGCGCGCACAACTGAAACTACACGGATTGTAACATACCACAATTTAATGTAAAAATTAGTAATAAATACAACAGATAAATGCAGGAGTTTGCAACACGTTAAAATTGCATTACATAACATCGAACAATGTGAAAATAAAAATTGCATTAACCGCTTGCATAAAACAAAAAAAATCATTTAAATTAAACGGAGGCATCAAACCAACACATCAAAAACAAAATATTCATAAAACGATGAAAGGATGAACGGTTCATAAAATTTCGTGTAACAACGAGAAAGATATAGGTCTGAATGTGAGAAGACAGGTACGCGATTTGACACCCCCTCCCTATTAGTATTACTCTATTGTGATATACGCACTATAACAAATTGGCTAATTTTAAGAACAAAATAAACATACTAGACCATTGCTATCCTGAATTAACATTAAGAGCTTGTCCTGCACTCCATTGTTTCCGAATGGTAGATCACATCTTTGTGATATCATCGTGTAAATTTCATTTCAATATACAATAAATTGGAATATTCAATAGATTGGCCAAATAAGTGACTAGGTCTACAAGACCTCCATTTTCATAAGACTAAATTTAGTAATTCGTTAACCTTATGTTTAAATTCCATGGCATAAAGTTAGCTTTCAATTAAGTCCAAAAGTGGTCACCGTTATTAAAATTATTAAGTTGCGTACTTTTTGAAAGCTGATAAGAGATCAAAGGTAGATATTTTCTGAGCCAAACGATGTGATACTCCAAAATATTCTGGCCAGACACTATCATAGTATCCTAACCTAAAATATCTAAAATAATATTCTATGATCTAATCAATCGATTTGCTATAGCAAATTCAATATTAAAAAATTGGTCTCGAGTGATAGTAATTATAAAAATGCATTCATGATTAGATGAAGCGTACGCGTCGAGAGTCGCACGGCTGTCACTGGTCGCGTCGAGTGACAGTGACAGCCGCGACGAGTGACATTGACAGTGACAGCGCCAGTGAGGCGCGACAGGCGACGACGGCGGCGCGGGACCCGTATCGGATAGCTATGATCTATGTCAACAATACACGATAACTTGCGCGACAATAAATTATTAAACAGTACATAACTATTACGATTGGCAGAGGTAAACAAGCTAACCTTAATAATATTACCAGCTATAAAACCTGTACATGGCCGTAATCCAAACAGACTGATTTTACTAAGTAGAAATAAAAATAGGGAGCAGTTCACTTATGTATAAATACAAATAGGTAGTTACTCTCTTTCATGATAATAATTATATATTTTAAAATATCCTTTAGTTTGGTTACGTAATTAAATAACTAGTAATATTGCACTGAGTATGAAATGCTATCAAATAATAAGCGCCCACGATTAACATAATATACGTAATGTAGTATAAAAATCTTTGTTATTCTTAAAGTAAATATAAAATCTTTGTGGAAGAAGTTTGGTGACTATGGTTACAGGGACGAAGGAGCTTCGTGCTTACATTCCAGTGGGCCCCTATATTCAATAGACAATTGTATATAATCTAGCTAAGTATGAGTTATGACTATTTTCAAAAATTGCACAAGTGGAATTGCCATTCACAGCAACTAGTAACGCTACCCGTGACGTCACGGGAACAATCGTGGATTCAATGTTAGGATGTGGGTATCTCAACACCATCGCTCTCTTATTCGGTAGGCAAGGATCAGATTCATATTCGCGTCTTATACGTATAATTATTAATATTTGATTAGTAAATTTTAGATCTCTGAAAAAATTAGGATAAAATCTCGAGTGATACTGTAATCTCTATGGTATATCCATAGTAATAGCCGACCTGACTGTTTCTGTTCCGAGTTGCGACCTCGACCGGATGCTAGATGCCTTACGTTTAATGCAAAGTAACTAACGATTAAAACATTTATATAATAATAGTAGGAGTCGAATCGTAGCGTGTTAACACTCTTGGTTCTAGCACCATTCCATTTTATCACATTTCAGTTACCGTACCACTCTAAAAGTTTAGCTAAAAATGTAACAATCTTAAATCTTAATTGAAAAATACATACATAAACGCTAGGTTAGTCCCAATCGTAGAATGCCAATATTAGTTACTAAATGCGCAACCTTGAAACGTTTCATCGTATCTTATATTAATTGATTGGCGGGGTCAGCGACCCCCAGCACCGATCTCGCCCGAGCGAGCCGAACGAGCCGAGCGCGCTCGCGAGCGCCGAGCGACCTACATACATGTTACATCAACTCAAAACAACACAACACTAATAAAACATATTATATATGTAGTTATATAAATATAAAAGTATATGAAATCAGACAATAACATATATCTAAGTATAAAAAAAAACAATCTCCGTAAATAGATCAACTAGTCTAGTATAAAAAATCTTTTCGTATGTTTCCTTAGGCGCTATCCTTTAATACATCACAAATCCTTAATAATTATCCATCTTGCAAAGGCCTCATAGAGTTAAAAATGCATCTACACTGAGATTCAGTCAATATTTATATGTCGTTGACTAACGACAGATCACAATCTCTTGCCAGTCCCAGATATCCCTCCGATGTCGTTCCTTACCACCCAGGATTTATATAATAGTAATAACATAAATACAATTGGCTACAGGAAACTCATAATTTCCTATCTAACGAATAAATATAACAAGAAAAGTAGGCCCGTTTCGGGCCCCCGCTAAATAGCCAGCATCACTTCGCGGTCGCACCGCTACTCGATAAAACGTATATCTCTTAATATTTCTATCGTTACAATATAAAAAAATAATATGGTAATAATAAAAATTAACATCATATTATTGCTTTTGCCCGTTCCCGTATAGCGATTGGTATAGAAAAAAAAATAATAATTGCTTATCTACCTAAAGACGCTTCGAGTGATCGTTCGGCAACACAGATAGGCCGGCGCGGCACAACCGTCACAATACTTAAGGAGGCGGGCGAGCGGCCCGGTTAAGTAGCACTTCAGCTTATGGTAGGAGGAAGCGGGGCCGGGGCCGGGCGCGGCGCGGCGTAGGGCGCGAGCGCGCGGCGGCAGCGGCCGCGGGCCGGCGCGCATCAGTCGAAGCCGGCCGAGTCGAGGTGGTTGGCGAAGAGGGGCGGCGCGTGCGGCGCGGCCGGCGCGGGCGGCGGCTCGAACTTGCGCGTGTCGGGGTTGTACGCGGGGTGTTTGAACTTGCAGTGCGTGCGCAGGTTGTCGGAGCGCGTGTACGTGGCGCGGCACAGCGGGCACTCGAACCGGCCCGGGAAGTGCACGTGGTAGTGGTTCCGGATGTGCGTCACCACCTTCCCGCACAGCTTGCAGCGGTGCAGGTTCAACGCGCCCGCCACCCGCTCGAACGTCAGCCGCATGTGCCAGCCTTTAGAGCCTGCAACCACCGAGCCATCACCACTCCGACTGAGCGAGCGACGCGTCACACGCGACGCGCGACGCGGCCGACCCACACACGCATCTCTATCTCTATTTCAAGCGTAGATATTCCATATCGCTGCACTATTATTTCCTAGCTCTATTTTTATAAAAGCGTTATTACCGAATACAAAATAGAAAATATTTCGAAAATAAAATTATTAATCGTCAACGAAAGAGTAGATATTCGATGGAGATCCATGCAGAAATGAATCGATGATACGGAAGAAATGGTGTTTGTTAATCTCAGTGTTATCGTCGCATGACAATTTGTTAATTTACTTTCACCAAGCCCGTATGCGGAAGGCGATTTGTAGAGAGAAATAGGTCTGCCATATATAAATTAAAGCATGGAGAGAGGATGAAATGAAAAGAAAAGTGGTATAAATAAAGGTATATATTTGCAACAAACACACAGTAACGATAAACTTACATGAGAATATTAATTCCAAGATCAAAATTAAATGAGAATAAATTAAAATTAAGAGATAGGTACGTATACTAATGACAAAAGCAAAATATCAGTCTTGAAAGCCACATTATAGTGGCGTCGTATCACCTAGTCTAGGAGGAACAACTCGAGATCGCCTATCGTATATACACTTCAGTTTTGATAACTCTTCAACTGATTAGATTCATCAGAATAAAACTTAATAAAGTTCCTTTGAAATCAAAATCATGAGTAGTGTTTGACTATGACACAAAAAAGATAATATTTGATTGATACAAGTTACAGACAAGAAAGTGATTTATTTAGCCCAATCAAAGTCGATAACATTATTATTTATCTTAAAGATTGAATTATTTATAGGAAAGTTATATTTATTACATAATTCATTTATTCATCAGTTGAGATAGTTATAAAACTTTTGTGGCTCCTAATAATAATCTCATAACAAGATCTACCTACAGATACAATTTTTATTAATACAGTTTAGGTACATTGTATGCAAACTTTTCAATAACAATCTTTTATTAGACAAATAGTCAACATAATGCATCATTTAAAAGCGAAATTAGAATGTTCTTTTGCAAAAAAGGCTTTAGTTAAAATTATATGAATGTTCTTTCATAAAATAATTCTTTATATGTCAAAATAAAATTTTGCCTTTAAACTATACAAGGTTATGTGGAACATATGTTCTACTAAGCTGAATTGGTCGTGGTTTGTCGCATCACTACGTTCGGTCATTTATATAAATAAATATTTCTCTTGACGTGGTTGACTACGCCGCTAACGGCGAAGTTTGTAATGTGAACTCTTAAAAGCCATATCAAACAAAATTTTGTCTCAAAATGCTGAGTTTGTAATATGGGGCCAACCAAACCCTAAAAAAAAATTGAGCAGACAGAACATTTTTGCGATTCCAATAGTAAAACTTTTTAATGATTAACGGTTTTCGGTTAGAACATTCGTTCTCCGTAACCTTGCATGTAAAATAAACCAAGTCTTGATAAATTGTCGCATGTCCTTTAAATTTAATATTTGATTCTTTTCCAAGAAATTGGTTTGTACATATAAGTAAGTACCCAGCTAAACAAACAAACCATACTGTCCCAAAGCATTTTATGGAGGCGGACTGTTTTCAAACATATGCTGTTTGTTTTATGGTTGAAGTGTTTAATTGAAAATTATCCTACCATTTTCGTTAAAAATAAATAATTTTCGCTTTTAATTAATGCCAAAATGTTACATTAATTTTAGGGAAAACCAAAATATCACACCACACCTTAATTTCTAAATACAAATGGAAATGGTTAGAACCAATGAATTAGTAATAAGGCTAATCGAAATGTTAGTTATGTATGAGGTTAGTGTGCAAGAGACTTTTCGAGTTAGGCTTTGTTTACAAGTACGATACATTTACATAGTCGAAGTTATATCTGGCTAATCTAACTGAATCGAATATAATGAAAATCATAGGTAACTTTTAAGAAATTAAATGTATAACAAGTAACTAAGCTAATTCAAACTTTTGCTGTATATTAGATAAATTACTGGACCCTAAAACTGAACAATGTTTCATACGAAGATGTCTTTTCAGATTGTCAGCGCGGGTGAGCGTGATCGGACAAAAAGGACACTTGTGCTGTTCGGGATTATGAGATTTCATATGTTTTTTCTTATTATTGACGAGTTTTCCGCAGACATTACACGGCTCCGGCGCGTTATTGAGTCGCGGGTGCAACGCTAGACTAAACGACTTAACAATGTCCTCGACATTCGCACGCTTCTGGCTCAACGGTTCCCGAGGTTTTACATTTTCGTCGTTTTCACCTGTAATATATGTAATTCTTTCACTGCTGTGATTATCTTCGGCATGCTCTAGTTTTTGAAATCCAAACGCAATCGAATCTGACAGTTACCCAAACAAAACACCACCCTAACCGCAATACCAACGTCGTACATGCTATCTTAACTCTACGAACACTCGCCTTACAATGTAATAATTGGGAGACCTTACTAATGGGGTCAACGAACCTTATCTAATGGGCTATTTATTTCAAAAATAATAAAAATTGTGAACGCTGCACGACCTATGTCCCTCGTCGGGGGGCGCCAAATCATCACCAGAAATCTTATGACACCGATTTCTTCATAAATAATAAATTAAGAAACTCTACCAAGCGGAAATAAAAGATTGAAAAGCGTTTATGGTTAGTGCATTAGAATGAAACGACAAGCAAATGACATGCGGCCGGTGCGGACATGCGACCATGATACTTATCATTATTCTAATGTCTTCTGGGACTTTGTTGACTATTGTTAACAAATAATTGTTGTAATGTTTAAACCAGAAGACATTATCATAATCATAATGATTTGCAAATAAATATAGTAAAATAATCATTACAGAGATAAGCTAATCTACCAAGTATTTACTTTTTAAATATATTTTAACAATGTATCATTAAATTTAATGATTTTTAAATTATAATTAATTGTAAAAAGTAAGTACTAGGTTATTACATTGGACTAGAAGTAATATTTGTTATCAATACTTGACAAAGGCAGAATATCAATTAATTAAAATACATAATTGTTTGTCATAACCAGCACTGAAATATACAAATATTACCTTCTAATACAAGAAAAATAAACAGCCATCAACTTTAGAACTCCACAATGTCACAAAGTTTTAAATTTGTTTTGAACATTACTGAAATCCAGGTTAAATATTTGGTGAGTAACTTCAAAAATAGTTCTTTGGTTACAAAAATATCCTAGATCTGTCAGAGCTTAAATTTCCATTAGTGTATGCTTAAAACTTTACTAAAAGTGTGTTAAAGTTGGCAGCCGTTGTAAAAAACAACAAAAAAAACTCACCATCAATAGTGTCTGTTTGGTCCGGTTGTGGCTGTAGCATCTGTTCGTTGTCATTGCACTCGTTGCTGAGCGCATGCTGTGTCAGCATCGAGGCCATTTCACTTACTCCCATTGCCTGGAATAGTCATCAAGAGAATTGAAACTTTGACGCTACTCGTAACCATGTTTAATGCGAAGTAGTTTTTCTTTATACATACGTCTATGTTCGTAGATGCAGTCAGCGTCCACTGTCAATATAAAGTCATACGAAAGGTAGTACTTATTGAGAACAGTAAGTATATGGAATGATTTCAAGTATTATTCATCTCTGCGCGTGAGTGTAGTTCGTAGGGCCCTCTGTATTCTGTGCTGTGCCAAAGTCTGGAGAGCAGTAGAGAGACCTGTTGCCATAGTACTTTTACAATAAAAAATGTGTATGTTTTTTTAGGTTTATAAGTAAAAACTTGTAAGTTCATACATTCGGGACCAGACGTTTCTATATTATAAAGTTTTTTTTTCTCCTAATGCGATAAATTGATTAGCGAACTAAAAAGTAATTTCCGCATCAGAGCGCATTATTTAATAGTAAGAAAAAGTCAGTCAATACAACGATATTCCAAAGAACACCGTTTTGCTGATTAGAATCTAATAAGGAACAAACCTACCATTACTACAGTTACAAAAATTTTCAATAGCAAATCAAAAAAGGAGGAAGTTATATTGGAATTATCTACGTATTAAATTGGAAGTACATATAAAGATTGATTGCTACATAAAGTAGCATTTTAAAGCTAATGAACCGTAGTCATCCTCCTCTATAACGGCACTGCAAGTTACGCGCATACAGAGAGCAATCAAATAACAGTTCTTTCGCAGGCGCGAAGATGAAATGTACCGGTGCCAAGCGTCGCTTCGTTACTAGGGATGAAGCGTTTAACTAAATTTTACGTACCTAAATGAATTATATTTTTGAGTAATGGCTTTTGAGTAACGGGGGTTTTCAAAACAGCATTATCTTATAGAAACCTGTTTTTGGCCAATTTTAAAGACATGCTCAATATGTTCTTCGTTATTTTCACCGACGAAAAGCTTCAAATATTACGATGCCAAATTTGACACAGTTATTTATAAATCCAAATGAAAACCAAAACTGTTCTGACATTATTGGTTTATGGACAAAGAAAAAACTACCGAAATGTTTTAATAATTCATTGTTTCCTAACTTCATAATTACCAATTTTACAATGAATGAAATAATTATTTTGTGAAACAATAAGAGTTAATTCTGAATTACCTACTATTAATTTAGGAAGTAGGAAAAAAACTTCATTTTATAAAAGCTTTATTAATTTTTTATACTCAGCATACAAATATACAGATTTTATCTTTTTCCCTATATATAAATTAAATAAAGACCCATAAATGCAAAACCGCAATAAACATTTGTTGATATATGTATGGAACATTTTTTTCCATACCTTTACTTAAGACGTCAGAACACATCACATTACTACTATCACAATAATCACAGATACATTTAAGTACATACAGTTCTGATTTTTGTTTCAAGCTTTATTTATAGTCCTATGCCTTTACTCGGTGTTATGACATAGATTTTCTACAGGCGTCTGAGCGATTTCTCTACTTTTGCAGAATTGATGCGCCTTGCATTTGTCGTGATGGTTTATAATTTCAGATCTAAAGTTTCGATTACCCTCTATAAATGACGACCGATTAACTGTCAGTTCATGTGACCACTTTCGACAATAAGTACAGTACATTATTTTTTGAGTAGTGTCGTATCTTAGCCACGGATAAAGAGAGAGCCACATCGACCTGAATTTGCCGCCTTTCTTTACTTTTCCATGTGTAACTTCAGTCAGTTTGGCTTGTCTTGGTTTTGACGTGGGAACTGTTAGTATAGAACTTAGTATAGTATGATCAGCTACTGTGTTGAGATCTTGTCTTTTGTATAGTTCTTCCATTTTAAGCGGGACTGTGTTTTTGAACTGTCCTATCGAAAGATGTGGTTCATCATTTATGAGCGAATTAGTTGATTGAGTTTGTTCAACAGTTCGCGTCGATTCTCGAATCCTATTCTCTTGTTGGGCCTTTAATTCTTCCCCTGACTTGTGCTCTCTTTCCCTCGTGAATTCGTATGAAATAAACTGATTCTCTAATCTGTGTTGTACCCCTAATTGGCAAGCTTGTCCTGTTGTTTGAAGGTTTCCTGGTCTAAATAGTTCAATTTGTCTGGACAAATCATCTGTTTTGCTATAACTCCCCGGAAGGGTATCTCTCTCTTCTTGTCTTAAACAATTCAGAGGTCGGACTCGCAACATCGATTCGGCGGTGACTCGTATTCGGCCCGTGGTCTGCCAACAAAGAAGGAAAGGATTAGTTTCCATCGCTATACGAAGTTATTATAGCGGTGGAAACTAATGGGCAGATCCTTTCCTTCCTGTTGACAGAGAAAGGTATAGCGGGAAATATGAACAGAAGAAAAAGATCAACCACATTTTGTGAAATGATAAGTGTCTTCACCAAGTGACTGAAATGGTCTTGTGATAAACAGTACATAGTACCATTCCTGGTCTAGTATAGATGTGTCACTTTTTTTAACGGTGAGGTATTTTATCTCAAAAGTTAATGCTATGACGCAATTAGAAACTGATTTTCGGACTTGTTTTCAAAATCGGTTGAAGGTGTTCCAAATTGCAATTAGCTGGCGAGATGGACCATGGACACTGGGCAAATTTCTCCAAGCACATCTAGCAGTGCGATGACATATGGACACATTTCTATCGGTATATCATAATATACTTATCACATTTCCCTGACTAGTAAAACCTGGAGACTGAATCGGTTGATCTGTATATCAATCAACGCGTGTCAAAATATCACAAAATTAATCACGATCGACATTGCACAGTTCAATTGAACTCATTAAATAGTTGAAACCTTTATGTGAAAGTGGTAGTAAAGTCGGTCAACAGAATCCTTTTTTCTAGACTTTCTGGTAAGCTTCAAGTTTCTGGGTAGGTATATCTTAGCTAAGTAGATAAGGAGATCCTTGCGACTTTTGCGTTAAACATAGGCAGTAGACTAACTGACACACAACTTTAGACTAACAACAGGTTCCATCAAGCGAAAAAGCGGCACCAACCCGCAATGGGTCAACATGGTGGATTATGGCTTACGCTATCTCAATGCAAGAGAGTCTCTAGTCCCATCCAGCAGTGAAAACATGACTTTAGTGGGCTGCTTATAGTGTTTTGGTTTTAGCACTACCAGCAGCTCTGGGCTAGATTTTTCTTTCTTTGCCTTCACCGCTCAATGAGCGAGGTGTTGTGGACACACTTTAGAGTGGCGGTAGAACCACGGTAAGGTCTGCCTTGATTGCGGGTACCTATTCCCTAAAACGATTACAGACGATCATAAAAAAAATGGCAGTCATAGAGACTGCCGATAGAAGTGCAAACTCAGAATTCTCAGAATTTGATAGCTCACTTTGGAAACTACGCGAATGCAACCGGAGGGCGCTGCTAGTCTGGAAAAACTTTCAAAGCATTGTCGTCTAAATAAGTCTTACTAGATGGTCATGGTTAGATGTGTAGTGGTAACCATGGTAACACGCCATGGCTAAGGTCCCGAATTCACCCGAAGTTTTTTTTTCATTCACGAGCTTGGGTTAAATTCACAGGACACGGACAATCTGTGTGTGGTTCGACAAAGGAAGTTTTCACATCAAAAAGTTGAAAGGTTTACCTGTATGTGATGCGTATCGAAGTGTGGCGGCGGGTGGTGCGGCGGCGGCGGCGGCGGCGGGTACGGCGAGTCGGGCTCCTGCTTGACGAGCGGCGGCGCGAGCGGCGAGCGCGCGGCGCGGTGCGGCGTGTGCGCCGGCGGCGGCGTCGACGGCTCCGACCCGGACCCCGTCGAACCGCCTTTCACTTTTAACTGACCCTACGACACGAACGACATTATTAATTGCCATTGAAAAGAAAATTTCTTTAGCCTATGCGGGGTAGAGCTAAGGAGCGTCATCTCTTAAGGTAGAAAATAAAAAATGACTAGGTGTATGATTTAAACAACAATTCAAAAATCTTTCGCATTGGCGCTGGTGTAGACAAAGGGTATGAATGTAGCAATTGAAAACGAATTGAAGTATGCAGAGTTAAAACAATTTAGTATTATTGTTGACAAAAAAAGTTACTTATAGAGAATTTCAACTACTTGTGTGGTACAAAGTAATGTAGCAAAAATAACCTCCAATAAATATTACGAGAAAACGTGTAGCTAGTGATTATATTTCATTTACTGTGAATAGTATGTTTATTGAATAGTGTTTCTATTTATAATAAGTATGTATTTAAAACTATTTATGTATTATATCAGCTATCTGGCTGCCATATTACAAGCTTTGCTTAGTTTGGGGTCAGATGGTGTTGTGTGTGAATTGTCCACCAGTATTTATTTATTATTATTATTTATTTATTGATTTCCTTCTGATGCTGTGATTAGGGTGCTAATTAAATGAATTTGGATGGACACTTTTCCATGTACACAGATGATATTCCTTAGCTCAACCCTCCCTAATTGGTGTTCAAGAGAAAACTTTCTAGCCACATTGACCACAACTTTTTATTATGGCTTCCATTGGGTAATGTTACCGTAATTTCGCCAGTGTCCAGTGTTTGATCACCAAAATAGTTCTTACATGGATCACTTCTCAATAAAAACCTGAATCATTAAGTACCTATTGATATGATACAGAAAGTAGGTTATTGGAGAATATTGATAGCCACTATAGAATTACACCTTTACAGGGCCAGATTTAAGAAGTTAATAACCCATTGGCAAAGATATAAAGAGCTAACCGGATATTAGATGTTATAAACATTAATTACTTTAAGGGGCTTATAAAAGTTTTTTATATGAAGAAAAAATCTCTGCCTTTGTTTTGTATGGCAAAAAGTATACTTATGATTAAATTTAATCATATATTTCTTCATGTTATAGGAATTCGTAATTTTTTTAATAAACAATGACATCTGTTGTTAGGGAAATAAAAACGATAATGTATTAGGAACCAAGTAAAATTACCAAATAGCCGCTAATTCGAGTATTGATTTTAAAAAACAATCTATAAGGTGTTATTAGAAACATCCCTCATGATTATTGCTCCTGTGAATATGGCGATATAAAAAAAAGAAAACTATAGTACCAAGGACCTGTGACAAGTCTAGGCTATGGAGTTTGTTGCCTGAATTATTTTTTCCAATGGTTACAATCTTGATGTCTTTTATGTCTCTTTTAGGTAAGTTTTACTGTAGACCGGATTTAATAACAAGTGTTATGGCAGTCAAAGTAAGTGTAAGCCTATAGAAGTCCATAGGGAATACTGCCATTTGAGACCAACTGAAAAGGAAAAAACCACTATAAAAACATCAAAGTAAAAAAAAATAACCTCATAGTGCCTATAGGAGAGATCCATATCATCCCTAGGCAGATTGGAGTTCTTTCTGCGTCGCTTCTCCGGGGGCAGCGAGTGCGAGTGTGGGTGCGGGTGCGGGTGGGGGGGGGCAGCGGCGCGGGGAGCGGGGTGAGCGGCGCGGGCGGGCAGTGAGCTGCGGGGGGCGTTGCGAACGACTCCGACCGGGAGAGGTTCTCGGCGCTCACTGACGGCGTCGACCGCTCCTCGGACTGCAATACAACCGAACCAATTATAAACCTTATGCCTACACAATAAAAACATACGTTGAGTTGCCAAGTTCCATGAGGGACTCAAGTTCTATATAGAAATAAGGTCGCATGATGATGAGAC
This sequence comes from Ectropis grisescens, assembly GCA_017562165.1. Classification (NCBI taxonomy): domain Eukaryota; kingdom Metazoa; phylum Arthropoda; class Insecta; order Lepidoptera; family Geometridae; genus Ectropis; species Ectropis grisescens. The sequence goes on from CM029772.1 coordinate 17,380,945, forward strand.
GACGACTAAAAAAATAATCAGTCCGTCAGTCAGATTAATATTAAAAAAAATTGTAGTGGGATTTTTTATCTCATTTACAAAAAAAGTACGATGACACAGTGCTCAGAAATTTCGAGTGACGTCACTTTATGGTACGATTTTACGATAAACTTTATTATTAAGTTATATCAGGCGAGATGGTGGTCAAGTACGATCCTATTATAGCTAAAAATATATATATTTATTTGAAAAATCAGAGTTCCCGGTTCACAAGGACCGAAAGTTCTAACATGAAACAACTCAAAAATATAACGTTCCCAAGACTAACATTTACGCTACCTGCGATAGGTCTGTGTAGTATTTTTTTTACACATGGCATTAGCAAATTTAGCGACAAAGAGGCCTTGGATTTCTTCATCTTTATTTTTACATTACCTATAGAAATCGGTACAAGTAAAATCCAGTATTTTGCAGAGATTATGTGAAGACTGTATTTTGTGGACAGCTTGTTCAAATAACATCGAATTTTTAAATTACTTTCAAGGACTAAATGTCGGATAATAGCTAAACGAGCCAAAGTTAATATTAAAATATTTTCTACTTGTCTGATTTATCAAACCATACTTTTGAGAAATGTGATTACACAGGTGATTTTAAATTGCAAGCAAATTATAAATTCCAAAATCTTATTTGGCTTTAAAAGGCCTACTGCATAACTGGGTAGGCACTTGACGTTTATATTGGATAAATTATCTTGTTTTAATTGTTATCTACTATTCATACAAAATCCGGCAATAAAATAATATCTGATGTAAAAAAAATAATTACAAGTGTGCATTATTGTTTCTTCCCTTTATTATAGCAAATTGTGTTAGATGTTTATCTAGATATTTTACGTTCATACGCTGAAAAAAAAATAGGGACTTTTATAGTTACTTAGATTTACTAAAAATGCTTGATGGCTCTTATTTATTTTAATGCTAGAAGCACGGGGTTCTAATCGCGTTTCTCGTTACGGTAGTTTTTTTCTAAAACCTAGGCTTTGTGCTATTCCAGCAGCCTTTAAACAGTATGACTATACTAAATATCATTCAAATCCACCCAGTATTTTTTTCATGAAACAGTAACAAATAATATCCATCCAAATATGTATATGTACAAGTTAAATAAAGACAAATTCTCATGTGACTTACCTTAGGATTTAATGTATTGTTTTCTGTCAAACCTCTAACTTGTAGACTTTCAGCAGTCTTTAGGAACATCGGTAGCATATTTTGGCCAACATTCACTTCACCCTGAAAACCACAAACAGATGGGGTTTTTAAATAGTATGCTTTTTTTTGTAAGTAAAAACAATAAACAAATAGGTTTTTTTTTATAAATAGTATGCATTTTTTGTAAGACTTCACCATGTTTTCTTTATCACACTGCCTGGTATAGTTTTTGTCCTATATCTCAGACATAGATAGATAGATACATAAACTTTTTATTACACTTAAATTATAATAATAGACAAACTGAGGAATTGATTAGTAATTTTGAAGAACTTATTATGAATAATGTTTTAAGCTGTCTTAAATAATGTCAGATAGAATTAACTACATACACATACAAACAATAGGATTATTTGATGTACGTGTCTAATACAATTGTCATGACATAAGGAGTATGGTGTCAAAAGTCTGAAAAAAAATGTTATATTTCTTCAAGGTTAAGTTACATTGAATTCCCAATAATGCGCGTATCATTTGTTTCTGAATGTATGCTGTGCTGCATTATCATAACTCAGATTTACCAGAACGTCCTTGAAGCTATTCATAATACTACTTAGTAATTAGCAACCTAGATCAGCATGAAATATTTGAAGATTTGTAGAGTTTTTTTCATTCCCAAGTCTTCCTTTTTTGCATTTATAATGTTACTGGCAGCGCCTCGCGGTTTACCCACGTAGTTACTGTTGTTTTCCCGGGATAAATAGTAGCCTGCCAGTAATCTGTTCTTACAGACTATAACCTAACTGTGTTCCAAATTTCAGCCCGATCCGTTCATACGTTACGATGTGACTGAGCAACAAACATTGACATTTATAATATTATAATGTAATATTAATAGAATATGTATTGAAATAGTGATCTCAGCACATCATAGGTTTCGTTATATGTCAAGTGCATAGAAGCTATATATATACAATAATATATATTTATATTTATTTGCTTAAAAACAACTTACCTTGTACATGAAGTCCAATAAAGACTTCATCTCTGAGAACCTTACATCTTTTAGGAATATTATCGGATGTGGATGATTGTTCTGCAGGAATATAGTCTCAAAATATGGTGAGCACGCAGATAATATCGTTTGGTGTGCCTAAAACAACAAACATGAACATTTTGTATTAAGGTGCACATATAAAGTTACAGCTGGTCTAGTCGGGCGAACGGCGACTGCCGATCCGGAGCCTCGGGTTCAAATCCCACGCGCACCTGTCTTTTCAAAGTCATGTGCGTAATGTCGCTAACTTAAAAAGGTGAATGAAAACATCGTGAGGAAACAGAGTTGTACCTAGTCTTTCCGGGTCATCCTCCAACGCGCATTGGGCCAGCGTGGTGGCCCGACTCACAGCAGTGGGAACATTGAGCGGGCTGCTTATGCAAAATATTCAGAGTTCCGACCACCATTTGACGCCAACTTTTTTGATTTTGAATAGAGTATGGAATTGTGAACTTTGTGGCATGCTCCTTACAGAATTGAATTCAATATTTGATTGAAAAAAATTAAGTTAGAAGGGCACATTTCTTTTTTCTCATGTAAATTGATTAGCGTCGAAGTGAAGACGACATCGAGTTAATCCAAAGTGCGACAGCCCTAACAGGGCTCGGAATCTGTATGAAACAACGACCAAACGAAGTTGCGTCGATAGCATAGTTAGGACACTTATATTTTTTTCTCGTTGACATACATTGTAATATAATTACTAGTTTAAATATTTAGTATTGCTATTTCGGTAATGAACTATAAATAGTAATTTATATAACTAAAACTAGTTTACATCAACTAAAAATCAAGTTTACATTTGCGAAACACGCTCCATCGAAGACCGCATCGTCACTTAACATCAGGCGAGATGGCGGTCAAGTGTGAACCTATAAAAGTTTATAAAAAAAACATGTAGATACATTATATTCATTTTCAACGTACAAGGAACAGTCCTACGCATTTTGTACATAAAAAAACAGAATTATAAATAACTAGCGGCCCGCCCCGGCTTCGCACGGGTACATACACACACACATACACCCTTTTTTTGTATCGGGTTTCAAAAAAAAAGTAAAATTATAAAGGAAATTTGAATTTTTTTTAAGATTTTTTTTATCAATGTTTTTTTTTGTATTTTTTTTATTTTAAAATTTTATACATTTATAATATTATTTACAAAACAAAAGCCATTAGTTTTAGTGAGTCAGAGCTTCCCTGTAAACGATATTTGAAGTAGTTTTATTTTGTGGCAGCAAAATAAATTGATTTTCAGGAGCTCCAACACGTGGTAGGCCAACACGTGATACAGTTGCCATGAGTGAAACATTCTTTTCGTAGGTCGATCCCTAATAATTCGAAGGTTTGGCCCTGGGACTTGTTAATAGTTAACGTGAAAGATGATTTCACCGGAAACTGAAGTCGTTTAAAAGGGATTGGCAGATCAGTTGGAATCATCGGTATGCTCGGTATTTGAGCTAGTTGACCAGCTGCTGGGCCAGTGATAAAATTTTGTTCAGCAAGCCGCTGCGAACGCTCGATACTTGACTCTCTAGCACGCGATTGCGACGCGTATTCTCTCCGACTTGCAAGGCGATTTTCAGTTTCTGATGAAGATTCCTCATTACGCCGTATTCTTATTGCCCTCGCCTGGGAACTATGTTTAGAAAGTTGAGATCTTGATCTTTTGGAATTTTGGGCATTATAAAATGAAAAATAGAAGGAAATAAATAATTAAACAGGCTTTTACTAAATTTTGCTTATTGAACTATATGAAGTACTAAGCGGTTTGAATAATTAAAATATAATATTTATTATCAGGTAAGTAGTAGGTACTTATTGAAAGAAAATTAAAAATATGGGCTTAGAAAACTACCTTTACTAAATTTTTGCTGAACAGAAATACCCATAAACCTATAAGCAGTTATTACACTTATTTACCTACGAAACGAATTCAAAATTTTTCAAGCTAAAATCATACGATCACGCACACGACCGCTGCGTAGGGAGCCGATCGCGCGAGTGAGCCGCGCGGCACTTTATTTTATTACATTGACTTCCCCGTACCCCAGTGACAGTTACATGGAGCCTACATCGCATGCTGGCTAGCTGAGCGCGGTGAGCGACAACCACGCGACTTTTTCTAATACTTGCATTTTTAAACTCGTGATATCTTCCGAATGAAATGTAAAAAAATATAAAAAGGTATTAAAGCCGTCTTGAATATAAAGTAATTTATTTTGATAAGGATTAATACCAAGGTACAAATGAAGAGCCTTTTCAAGAGGCGGCATACATAAATTAATATTTTAGAATAAAAAACTGCTTACTGTGACATAATAACTATAATATTTAGACATATGCTGTCGCGACACTTTTTGTAGATAATGATGAATTCTGCAAAGTCGTAGTAAATGATTTTGTTCTATCATCAATAGTTTTCGCAGCGCACGCGACGTAAGGAATTTTTCAGGTATTTTTTTACACCTTATGTTACATTATTGGAGTTTTAGTAAGGATTCCTAATTTTTTTTTAAATATAATATAGCCTATGTTACTCGGGGATAATGTAGCTTTCCAAAGGTGAAAGAATTTTTGAAATCGGTCCAGTAGTTTCGGAGCCTATTCATTACAAATAAACAAACAAACAAATCTTTCCTCTTTATAATATTATATAGTATAGAAATAGAAAAGAAGAGATGAAGAACGAAGATACACGGAGTTCATTCTGCAATAATAATACCCCTTAAAAATACTCCATTCGCATGTTAACTGAGTCGGACAACTCTCTTAGGAATAGCTGTTTTAGAGCATAACAAAATCTATTTATGCAAACTTTCGCATCTATAAATGTGCGATATCTTCGGTAAATAAAAGATCTAAATAGCGACGATGTTTATGTTAATCGTTCGTAACCAGCCATGTAGGAATTAAATGAGTTTTCGGCAGGTCATCATCCCACAGAATAATCTACGACTATTCTATATTCCGCTTTCTACGAATATACAACATGTTTTCGTCTCTCAATTTTAGCGAGATAGGATTGGGGTTAAATGATATAACTTTAACAAAAAAAAAAAAAAAAAAAGAACCGACTTCAAACAAAAAACTAAAAAGTAAAAAATAAATTATATTATTATAATATTTAGCACAAAGATATACGTATTTTTAGCCCCCGACCAAAAAAAGGGGTGTTATAAGTTTGACGTCGATGTCTGTCTGTCTGTCTGTGGCACCGTAGAGCTCAAAGGGATGGGCCGATTTCGATGCAGTTTTTTTTATTTGAAAGTTAATATCCGTGCGGATGTTCTTAGCTATGTTCGGTTAATATCGATTCAAGATGGCCGCCTCCACAAAATGGCGGACAAAATATTTCTTCATAACCTACCTCAATATGGGTATCAAATGAAAGGGCTTGACTAGTAGAATACTAAACACTATAACAAATATCAAATCCAAGATGGCCGCCACCACAAAATGGCGAATTATATAATTTTTTTCACTACTACCTCAACATGGGTATCAAATGAAAGGGCTTGACTATTAGAATACTTTGCACTATGACAAATTTCAAATCCAAGATGGCCGCTACCACAAAATGGCGAATTACATTTCTTTTTTCACAACTGATTCTATATGGGTATCAAATGTAAGGGCTTGGCTAGTATAATGTTGTACAGATAACAAATCCAAGGTAGTCGGGGGTTAATCAAAATTTTTAATTTTGTTCTTGTGTAAAATATATATGCAAGAAATGTTCAGTGTTTTTTTTACAATTTATGTTCATTGACTAATAGCTTGTAAGCCAATATCGTCTAAATAGTTACTTTGATAGTAATTCGATAACTATTCATAAATTTTTCTAAAACCGTAATTGCCGTAAACGGCTGCTGTAACATTTACTTGGCACCGACTTCAGAATTGTAAAATATTTATTCAATAATTTCTGTTGAAATAAATCAAAATACGTATATCTTTGTGCTAAATAATTTTATTTTTTTACTTTTTAGTTTTCTGTTTGAAGTCGGTTCTTTTTTTTTGTTAAAATTATATTATTTTACGCTTTTAAGTGATGGGTAGGTACATCTAACAAGAACACTTCTTGAATAAGGAGAAACTAAATATTGAATAGGGTGAATAGCCTACACGACAGACGAAAGAAACAACGCGATTAGGATACTTTAACGCAGTGCCAAATTGACGCATCGTCATAACGTGGTTGTCCTGTGTAAAATGTTAATGTTACTTTGGGATTATTTTTGAACTGTGATGCAAAAACGACGGGGTATTAGAGGCGCAGACACTTCAAATTTGACGTGTCTGTGTATCGCCGTGTCTCGGCCTGGGTCCCAGCCTCATTTACTCTGTATTCTTGTCTCTAAGTGTTTCTGTGTGTGCCCCTCTATCTCGTCTCCCTGACCCTCTGTTTCTCTGTCTCTTTTCTCTCTGACTGGTTTTCAGTTTGTCTCTTTGCGGGTACAGGCACGGGCATACAAAGGAACGGGCTTGACTAGTACAATACTTCACAATGTGATACGTTTTAAATCCAAGATGGCTGCCCCCACAAAGTGATAAATTATGTGGTTTTTTTTTAAACTCCCTCAATAATGGTACCAAAAGAAAGAACTTGACGATCCAACTACTATGTGCCGTCGAGGAGTTCCCTCGACCGTCTTTCGGCTCCCTCATCAGATCGACTCCAGACCTTCTTTAAATTAAATTTAATTTACTGCTTTAAAATGGTCAAGGAAAAACTTAAAAAAGCACTAGTCATCTTTACAATTTTCGAAAGTTATCCTCAATTTCTCTAGGATCCCATCATCAGATCCTGGTTTCCTTTTTTTCTGTCCTCCGTCCGTTCGTCCGTTCCGTTTTCCTGGTATCATGGTACTACCCTGGAGATATCTCCTTTACAACAAAAAAATAATCATCAAAATCGGATCATAAACGACGAAGTTATCAGGGAACACATATAAAAAAAACATATATATAAAAAACATATATATACATATATATATATTTTTTTTGAAGTCGGTTAACAAATTGAGATATTGCAGGATGTATTATTTCTTTCGTTTAATTATTGACAGTAATTTAGTTTGATATGCAAAATAAATAGAAGCTAATCAAGAGCGGATCCATTTTTGGGACCGAGGGGTAGTGGTCCACACAGTGGTCGAGTCACAAGACCGTGCGACAAGTGCGTGCGTGCGTTTTAATTAGTGGTCCACCTAGGTTCTGGACCCAGCAAGTCATAACGGTAAAATAACTTGAATGTTAGTAAATTAATTAATTTATATTTTTTAAATGTTCTTAAGATCTAGACCTTAACGCATCTTGTGTTTTACTAAAATACGGAACATAACTTTGTAGATTATGAACTACTAGACCCTATAAAAAAACTTTGCATGTTACGAGTAGAGAGAAATTTATACATAATGATTTCTATAAAAAAGACTGAACCATCTTCTAAAATTTAAAGTAACACCAAAACGTAGTAAATATTTAATCCTCAATATTATATCAGCTACCTAACATTATATTTGAAGACGGTGGTAACTTGAACTTTTACTATACCTACATATTTATATACTTTACTAGCGTCCCGTTCCAGCTTCGCTCGGATTATAACTTTACCAACTGCAGAATTCCCATCAAAACCATACGTGTGGGTTATCTATGGATAGGTCTTCAAAAATGATATTGAGGGATCTAACATATTTTTTTCTAAACTGAATAGTTTGCGCGAGAGACTTCCAAAGTGGTTAAATGTCCCTGTAACTTATAAAATAAGTGAATGACAAAACTAAAAAAAAAATGTATGATGTACATTACCATGTAAACTTTCAACGAAAATTGGTTTGAATGAGATCTAGTAAGTAGTTTTATTGTAATACGTCATAAATTCACTATTGTTAAAACACTGATTAAAGTAACAACGAACTACAAGAACTTTTATATTATGTTACTTGCTGCTACGGAAGCCTTCAAGGGCGAGTCCGACTCGCACTTGACCACTTTTATTTATGTATATAGATTAGGTTACCATCGACATTAAAAAGATTAATTATGTAATAGATTACAAAAACCACAACAACATTCATTACAAAGGTGCAGCGCCCCGCGTTTGTACCAGCATAGTTCGCGTTCCCCTTATTTTCCCGGGAAAAAATGTAGCAAGCATGTGTTTTTCCAGACTATAATCTATGTGCCAAATTTCAGCCCGATTAGTTAATACAAACAGAAACGTTGACATTTATAATTATTTATATCAGTAGGATAGAATGTATTCTCACTGAAATGTACTTTGTGTAGCTATTATAAGAACACTAATTAGCATGTATTGAAATAAAGCTAAAGACAGGGCTTTTTCCTTTCAAATAGAACCATTTTTTTTATTTATAGTACACAGCTCCTAAACTATACTCAAATAGTTACGCAGTTAACCTCAATGAAGCCTCCGCGCGGCATTTAATTTGACCTTTCTAAGGGTTAAATATGTTACAACTAGAACCCATTCGAATAAAATAAACAAATCGTACAATCAAATATTCTTAATGGATGTCGGTATAAAATTATTAATTGTAAGAGTTAATTTTTATATATACTATATTTCGATCATACTAGATCGGTTATGTATCTCTATAAATATTAACGTAATGATACCATTTCAGCGCAAGTTATTTACGAAATGAAACAAGCATTGAAGTTAGAATATTCTTAAATGCGTCAAAATTGTATTAAGAGTATGGTAAGTAAGCGTTAAGTTTGCAAGTGAACGTGACACGCGACATTCTAACGGGATACAGATACCCTTTTCCTAAAGGCCCAGATCATCGCGAGACCGTTAAATGTGCTAAATTCGCTTGCTACAAAAAATAACAACTAATTAAGACAAAATACTGAGCTATGAAGGTCTCGACTCCATTGGCAATACTTTAACAGTGCACAAAATATCATTAAGACAGCTATTGTTATTCTACTTATTATAAGTTGTCTTTTTAAATATAGAATTCCGCTTCAGTACTAGAGTTGTTGGTCACATTTAATTTTTATTTTAATCTGTGTACGGTGTTAGTTCGTTACGTATTTTTTTGAACGGGCTGAGCCTTTATTAACAAAAATAAAATACAATGAGAACTTCACTAAGCTACACACCTAATAAACTACTTACACTAAACAGATTTTAATCATCTATTGTGGATAATTCAGATGTGAATGTGAAATAAATAATCATATGTAAATTAATTATTACGTATTTAGGTTGATCACATAATAAACATGGTAATACAATAATATTCATGGTATTAACCGGACCCTTTTCGTAATATATCGTACGTGTGGACTTAATAATACGCTTTACGTACTTCATAACTGTTTTGTGCAGATACGGAACTAAAAAACTATACAGTAAGTACGTTGGCTCATGAAACGGGACCCAGGATCATAATAGCGAAATTATTAAACGGTTTTCGCCACAAAGTACCTCATACGTCACGCTCAATTTAATCATGATTGAAGCAATAAAGTGGGCACACTTCTGCAGAATCAATACGGGTCAGACTAACAGTTCATTTAATAAAATGTGCAAGATACAACTAAATCCATAATCATATTTTATTACTAGTTTCTACTCGACTTTCTTTTAACAGAGCTTTATTTAAAGACTTTCACTCGGATTCGCGTTTCTACATGTTTTTTTGTGGATTACCTTTGATCTATTTTAGAAATGATAAAATTTTTGTGGGTTTTGTTTTTTTTAACAACGTAACAACTATGTTTTTAGGTCAACATATATGACGGTACTGCAAATGTATTTCAATCTTTTACATATACAATATATGTTTTAAATACTTGAATAAATACAAACAACTAAGACAGAAGAAGTAGTTGTCACCTGCTATACTTAAACAACAATTTAAAATTGTAAAAAATAGTGGGATAAGAATTAGCCTGTTTTTATCCTGATGTTAATAATTTTTTTTAACTTTAATATGTTTACACTTGACCGCCATCTCGCCTGATGTTAAGCGACGATGCGGTCTACGATGGAGCGTGTTTACCTAGAAGAAACCGATTCACTCTCGATTTGAAAACACCAAGATTATAACTATCGGGAAAAAACCCACTCAGGCAACTCATTCCACAGCTTAGACGTTCTTATCACAAACGTAAAACGCCTCTCGATCGATTCCAGAGCCTCAAGCTGATACTTAGCAGATCCATCCCAAAGGTGCGAACAATAACGTAGCGAAAACTAATTACTTTATTGCACAATAAATATGCTACATCGAAAGATCGAAACTATCCAGAGGGGATGAGGGACAGAAAGATATATTGCAATCTTCAATGCGTTCTACATTTGACTATTATCACGCTTGCGTCTAATTATAATACAACACCAAAAATGTTACGTACGCCCTATGAGACGGCCTACATTTTATAATCTTTTATCACAAAAATTTAGTACGCGTAGGTATAAAACTAAATTCTCTGTCCAACACAAGGTCTCCAGCAACCAAGGTTATTTGATATGAGTAAAAAGTACGCATTTAGTAGAAAAATACAAGCGTACCCACCCAGGGATGCATGCTAAATTTAGAAAGAGGTTTTTCTAGCTCTAAGTCGCCGCGAATCACTCAACCCATGTATACCTACTCACTTTTTACCGAGAAACCCGTTCGAAACTATTATAATGCGTTAAAACAGACGTCTAGAATCTAGACCCTAAAACCCGCTTAAGAGTAGCTATAAAAATTTAGAAAGTTTAAAAGATATGCAGTCTTCTGCAGACTCCTTTCAACCTACAAAACAAATTGCATTTTATTAGCATAAAACTTTTGGCTTTCATAGTTAATTGTTGAATTTAAATGGCATATAAAGGAAGTAGCTGCTAGACACGTGTTATTGACCTTTGGATTTACCGAAATGTGTATCTAACAGCGTCACGTAGTTTCATTCGTCAAGCAAGGGCCGCATGTTAAAAATACATTGATTTAATAAAATATGGAAGTCAGATTTGCTACAGAATACTTGACTTAAGTTGAAATGACTTGTGTTATTTTATTTATAAATAAATAATACAATAATAAGATTTGAATCCTATATTGTTGTTAGTTAAACTGTCTCGAAATAAATAATTAGATACGTTCAAGATTTTTCAACATAGTCTATTCAGTGTCTCGAAGGCTTTTATTGTCATGAATTGGCGTATAAAATGTAATAATTTATTATGTTTAAGTTATTACATTTTGGAACTTTTTACACAAACTAAAAAAATCGGAACGGCAAATTATGGATTCCAAATTGTTAAGTAACGTAACTATTAAATTAATAGTAATAAATAATAGCTTTTAACCAGACGATAGTAACTTTTAATTTTAATCCCTTTGGGACCACAGATTCTTAAATTAGTTCAAATCTACGTAAGAAACTCCTGAACCCATTGCTCGAAACAAGACCTTTCCATACGAGTTTAATATTGTCCGTTAGTTTATGTCTAAGACTATTTTTAGTGTAGGCGAAAGGCTGCCAGTTTATTTCTTACTTCTTCAAGTTCCAAGAGTGTCGTAGCAACTTGATATCGACAAATAGATTGCGCACACCACGAGTACATTAAAACAGGCTATTTTTTATAATGTAGAATTGTGTTCTCATTCTAGCGTTAGGACACAATCCAAACAGTCTTGCGTAACTAATTTGCATTACACTAAAACTGGACAGCTATTAGAATCATCGATGCCGAATCCATTTCTTAATAAATCTACGGTAACATTTGAATTTAAAAACGACAAAATACTAAAGAACAACTTCGCGCGCTCTAGACAACGATGCGTAATCTACATTGTTTTACATTTCAATTGTTAAACTTTTAACCAAGTTGTTGCCTAATTATATTTTAAAATAGGCATATTCAAAACCTAGGCTACGAAGACATATGATTGGAGTAAAGAATGGCCTTGCGAAATTAGCAAATATTTAAATATGTACAACGAAGACTACCTTGACGGGATGGCCTAAGGTAGCAATTTGGTTGTAATGACAATCGACATTTATAATATCTTCCTCCACATAAATCTACAGGTAGTATAAAAACTATAAAGTTAGAATAAAGCTGTCCTTCGAATTAATTTTATGTAGTAACCTGCGAATTTAGGTATATATGTAAAAAAATCTAGTTTTGCGGTATACCTAGACTCATCTACATACTCATTTATGAATTTTAAATACGTATTATATTATCGTATTTTAAATTTTTGGTATTAATTGTAAATGTAAGAATTAAAGTTTTTTCCCAATCTTTAAGTGACGCAGAGGTCCTTGATCATATTGCTATTTTTGTTGTATTAGTCAATTAATACAGTCAACTATCGGCCCGTTCTGGCTTCGCTCGGATATTGTCATTATAATAATCGAACTGAGTATTCATCGAAATAAAAACTATCGTATCTTTCAAGTTGATCAAACAACACACAGAGTGCTAATTTGATTAAAATTTAGTAAGTAGTTTAGGAGTCCATCGCAGACAAACAACGTGACGCGTATTTTATAATATTAACGTATAATATGATTAATTTATCGTGTTTAGTAGTCAAGATCCAAAACCATTTTTTTTTTATATTGTTCAACATCAGTTGACACAAGTTAGGTATTTAGAAAATCCACAAAGATCAACTATTTATAGAAAGAACAAAAGAAGAAAGAAGTTTTTTGATTTTCACAAGAAAGAAGTTTTTTGATTTTTACAAGAAAATTAATTTATCAAAATATGTGGGATTAATAGTATATGTTTGTTCCCTCTAGATGGTATAGCTTTGATAGAATCTAGATACTCAATAAGAAGACCTCTCATGCCTAGCCAAAACAAAACACAACAATCCTAATTCATGTATCTATTTAATTAATAGACATCAGAGCAAATAACTAAGAAAAAGAAAGGCAGGTCAAATATGCATTTTCTCTACATAAAGAACATAAGTACATGACAGAACATTGATACAATCAATACACATTTTAAGCCAATGAACGAGAAATTTAGTTGCTGTGATAGGGTAAATTATAAACATCAACTGAAAAAAAAAATTCAAAAGTCAATAGAGGATCCAACAAGTTCATAAATTAGTAATAATTACAAATTATACACAAAAACTGAAAATATTTTTGTAATAAACTACAGTAACTACTTAAAGGACTACTAAGTATTACAAAAGGAAGTCCATTGAAAAATTTAGAAAAAGTGACCTAAACTCATATAAGACAGCAAAACCAAAATTATAGTATATAAGTTTTTCAGTAGTAATACATTAAAATAAGTTTGGTGCATAAAAATGCTCCAGCTGTGGGACTGCCTCAAGCTAAATGCAATTCATTAATAAATTGAATGGACGCTAAATGCATGAATATTTCCACTCAAAACTCTGTCATTGATAAGCTGCAATTATGTAATTTGTATTACTCATGTTTGTTTACTATACAGTGCATTTTGTTGTGGCACAATAATAAACAAATGCATTTACACTGCGCTGGTGAATGTCAATATTTACATGCACTTCCTACAAATATGACATAACATATTAATGAGTATTATGTAAAAACAATTCGAGATGCGCTTAACAGTCACATGAGCTTGTTGTTGTTGAGAGCTTTTAAATTGACAAGAATCATTTAGGTAATGATGCAAATGCTATTGATTTAATATTTGTTAGCTTTTGATGTCTTCAGGTAACGGGCATAGTTTACTTTTCATATATTTATAACACTGGTTAAAATGTCCACTAAGATGAAATAGTGCCAATGATGCCCCAACTACTGTAAAGATTTTGAATTGGAAAACAGGCAGCTTAACTTTTGTAAACAGTTGTATTGATATAGCATTCAGGTGTGCTCAGTGTAAGTAGTTAATTAGGTATGTAGCATAAAGTAGTCGACATTGTAATTTGGTTTTGTTAATAAAGGCTCTGCTTGTCAAAACACAGATTTTTTAAAGGATGATAAAAGTGGAATCTCACTTATATTATGTAAAACCTTTTATTAACAACACCTAAATATTACTAGAAACTACTGTCTTATTGCGTTTTGATTGTAACTTGTTACTCTCAAGGATTTCCTGTGCAACATTTGACATTCATATTGAATCCTAAACCCTCAGGATTCAAAGGTTAAATTCCAGTACGAAGATAAAATTCAGGATATAAGAATTTAAAATTTAATCAAATAGTCTTGGTCCAGTTTCTGAGATGAATAATGGATTTCAGAACTGTTGTCTACAAACACATATCAGTGTTTTAAAACCTAGTTATATTTCGATTTAAAGACAATTTTGATTGTTTACAAACATCCCCTATGTAATCCATATTAGAAAAGAGTTCCATACCTTGACAGTCTCTCCATCACAGGCAAGTGTGACATCGCAGAGAGCTTCTCTCTGCAGCAAGCTAGCGAGGACGTCAGTCAGATTGTTTGGGTGATTGTTCCAGCGTAAGCAGAATTGCTGGTCCATTGTGGGTGCCAATGTCAGTGACCGTGCTGAAATTATAGCAACAATTACACACATACTAGCCTTGGAAAAAAATCCGCCAGCGAGATTATAGACAATCCCAAAGCAGTAAAATTCAAATTCGTGGGCACTTGATAAAACAAACCTAAATTTGCAACACTTAGTATTTAAACAAGTGGTAATTAGAGCTGAGCGCCGCCGGTTATCAAAATTTACATTGAGATACTAGGTAGGTATGTGCAAAAAATTGGCGGCCGTAGGGCCTAGATAGGAGAGCGGAGAGATAAGTGACATCAGCCGCTCGAATTAATGGGGGCCGCGGCCAGCGAGCTTACTGTACTCCACATTGACAGTTAGCCCGCCGACACATTTCTACTTGTTGCATGCTCCAAACAACACCTATACATTATGTAATTTAGCTCCAGAAGACGGACCGCGGGGCCACCGACCCTACGGGACACGGAAACCTCTAGCCGCCTCTATAAACGAGTTTAAAAAAGTAGTACCGCTGGCCAAAAAAATCGCAACATGCTGACACCGTTATACTCGCCAAGCTGGATGTCCCAGTTGCTGGCTTCACACGCGTGATATCGCGAATTTTAGAATGCACCACTATTTGTTGTTTATCACAGGTCATACCGCGTGCCTAAATATTAACGTCCGAATATGTATGGGGGTTCTAAACGCGTAGTTGTGTCAACTTTAGCTATTCGTAGCGCCATTTGCCGATCCCGTATCACAAAATCAGAGAATTTTGCCATCAATAAACACTAGATTTTTGTATCAACACTCAATTAAAACACTATCACACATAGAATTCAATTACGAGCAGCTACAATTCATTATTTAGCCTAACTCACCATTTGCAAAAATTTTGCCATCACAAACGCCACCCGACCCCTACCTTGCACTGTCTTTTTGACCACACACACATCTCGATTTCCGTGTTCACTCACGGCCTTCGGAATATCTTTCACATCAATCGGCCAGATTCGCAACGCGAACTTCATGCGTTTCTCACTTTATGGCGCGAATTTTAAAATTTGGCAAAAAGATTTTTAGATTTTACTTAAAAAATGTGATATTATTTTGTTTTTACTGGCACGAATTCCATTAAAAATTGATAATCAATTTACAATTTCATAGCAATTAACATAAAAAGATATAATTAGATAGTAATTACCTTAGATATTACATTTGAACGCGGTATTTCAGAAAGAGGTTAGGACACGGAAGTAAATTTTGTTAACAAGTAGAACAGGTAAAAATTACGCGATTATTTTATTTCAGATAAAAAAATAGATTTTACGACTGTTCAAGACATTTTTGTTACAAAATCTGATATGAGCTAGTTATGATTTTTCAATTAGCATTGGCCTTGACATTATTATCACACAATTTCGCACATGTTTGCTTGCACATCACTTGCGAATTACTAGCGCCACCTAGAACGCTGTGGAACTAAATATCACTTGTTGTCGGTCAATCTAGCAAGATGGCGCTACCTGTACATATTTGAAGAAAATGTGGGTTTCATAGTACATTGAACTCTGTACACTCAAGCTCATAATATTAGGTAATTTGATATTTATCTAATTACTAGTTAAAAACAATTATTTTAATATCTGCATAGTAAAAGAAAAAAAATATTAACTTAACAGCTTAAAATGCCCAAAATTTACTTTTTTTTTTACTTTATTTACCTAGATAAATTTACAAATAATTATCACAAAACAGCAGTAAGCATGTATTTTAGCATTTATTTTTTACAATTTCTTACCTAGGATTTCTGAGACACTAAGGCATAGGTACTTGTTATTATTTTAGTTATTGTTTTCAACGCGCTTAGGAAGTTTTAGGGTTTAGGGATTGTTCGCTTTTGTATAGAGTTCGGTCATTGGAGTATTATAAGTACAAATCTACCAATAAACGTACCTACTCACGATTTCAACTGTCCGGTTTCAGCATACAGAATACAATTTATCAAGCCACTCTTAAAAGGTTAAATGGTACGCAATGTGTCCTAATCACGTGGGTGACTGAACTCCAAAATAAATCATTGAGTTTGGCCTTCTTCTAGCTAGCGATGACACCAATTAGGACGTACCTACACTTCAGATACTAAAGATCTAGATTCGTCTAGACGCGCACGTCATCTGTGGTCGTAGTTAGGGAAGGGGCGCCAAGTTTAGAAAAATAAAACATTGGCCCCTAAAAATATAATTTGGCAGTCATGGGAACTGCCGATAGAAGTGAAAACTTAGCACTCAGAATTTGAGAGGTTACTTTGGAAACTACGCGGGTGAAACCGGAGGGCCTGGCCATGAGCATGGCCATGGTGCCGAGTTTACCAGAATATTTCTAATCATTCCCGAGCGTGACGCTAGAATCCAATTCACAGACCACGAAAAATCTGTCTGTGGCGCATCAAAAAAAGTTTTCACTTCAAAAATATATAAGTTGGAACATATATAATATATGTATATAAAAAATATATATAAATTGGATAAATTGGGCATTTGCAAAAGCTGCCAAGTCTTTTTTAGGGTTCTGTAGCCAAATGGCAAAATATGGGACCCTTATAGATTCGTCATGTCTGTCTGCCTGTCCGTCCGTATGTCACAGCTACTTTTTTCCGAAACTATAAGTACTATATTATTGAAACTTGGTAAGTATATGTATTCTGTGAACCGCATTAAAATTTCATACAAAAAATTGAAAAAAACATAAAATTTTTGGGGTGTCCTATACTTAAAACAGAAAGTAAAAAAAAATGTTTCCATGATAACAATACGTGTGGGGTATCTATGGATAGGTCATCAAAAATGATTTTGAGGTTTCCAAGATTTTTTTTTTCTAAACTAAATAGTTTGCGTGAGAGACTCTTCTTCCAAAGTGGTAAAATGTGCCCCCCCTCCCCTTAGCATCTAAAATAAGAGAATGAAAAAACTAAAAAAAATGTATGATGTAGATTACCATGTAAACTTTCAACGAAAATTGGTTTGAATGAGATCTATACGTCATAAATTGACTATTGTTAAAACTTGGTTAAAACACTGATGAAAGTAACAACAAACTACAAGAACTTTTACATTATGTTACTTGCTGCTACCGGAAGTGCCGGAAGCCTTCACGGGCGAGTCCGACTCGCACTTGACCACTTTTATTTATGAAATAAGCTGAACGTAAATTATTAAATATTAGGTACCTAATGTTTAATTAACAAAGCATTATAATGTTTCTAGAATTTTATAAAAGTATGTAACCAAAAACTCTAGGTAAATGAAGAAGGTACCCAGTTTTTTTTTGACTTTATTGAAAGGGATTTGTCGCTAAGCGATCATATCGCCCTAGGTAGGTACCCAGTGAAATAAATTCTCTTCCTTAGTAATTCCAAATTTAAAATGGTATTCTGACTCCAACTTCCTATAAATGTGTTAATTCCCAACTATTTTCTTCAAGTCAGCAATAAAAAATATTGAATTCATGACTAAATGACGTTCGTTTTTCTTTTTGAAGTTTTTTTACTGTGCCCGATTCTTCATTCAGAATCAAAACTAATGATATAAAACCGCGTGTTAATAAGTATGAATAAGGAACAACAATGTTTAATGAAGTAATTTGCATATTGAATATCTTGGATTATTATTTTCACTCTTCGTTACATTTTTCAGCAATCTAACGTTCTCTTCTAATTCTAAGTGCGTCCCTAGGTCATGACATGTATTTATTTTGGAATTTAGTCCACCCACGCACTTGCTCGCCTATCTACCTAAAGGTACTTTACACTGCGCGGTAGATAGATACGTAATAAGAATGTTGATTTAAAAACTGGTATTTGGGTATTGAGGGCATTTGAGATGTGAGGCATAAAATGAGAGCAAGTAGGTACTTTCTTAAAATGATTAGGTCCACTTATCGTAACATATCCCTGCATAAACCTAAGTCGGACTAGACTGCCTATTGAATACCTACGTGAGTTAAACATGAATTAATTTAAAATATACGTGCATAGTGTTTCTATTTATAATAAGTATGTATTTAAAATTATATATGTATTTTATCAGCTATCTGGCCGCCACAGTACAAGCTTTGCTTAGTTTGGTGTCAGATGGTGTTGTGTGTGAATTGTCCACCAATATTTATTTATTTATTTTATTTATAGTCATTTAGTATATTAGCTGACCCTGCAAACGTTCTGTTTCATAAATTATCAAATAAATCGAACGTAGGTAACCTGACATAAAGAAAATATCTCCGAGCGTTATAACGTTTTCCTTCTCAATTCTGCCACAATAAGGCAAATATCGAGGATATCAAGAGGCGCACGGGCAAACGAAGATTAAAATTGTGACCAGAACCTTAGCCTGTGAGCATTCGATTTGTTGTTTCTGTTTAAAAAAAGGTTTTATAGTAGTCAATAAAAATAATATCTTCTTGTTATATAAATAAATGATGTGGGAACAACAGCAAAAAATTCCAATTATCAGAAAAATTATTCACCCTTCACTCATTCGCAAAATTAATATAATTATTTAGTTTCGTTTCATTAAATTCCCGAAATTATAGAGGTCTAATGACGCTAACCGGCCTATTGTCCGGTTCACGGATATCGGGGGATATGCCTTGAGGGCGTGGCAGTGTCTTCTCGATACGGCTAATATGACCGCATAACTCTGACATTCATTCAGTCGCTCTGAAGCGCCTAGAGAGTACGCTGGCGCGTTAGTGACGGGGTAATGGAGTTTGCCGATGTGAAATTTCTTCGGTAATTACATGGACAATGTTCGTTTTTTTCATTTTTAATTAACTACCTATTTTTCCATGTTTTTTTTACTTGTTTTATGATTATTATTATTAATATATACAAAGAAATCAAATTGGAGCGTTTGTTTGTAATATCAAATTGACAACTGTTTACTAAGTTCAAATGAAAGTATGTACGGTACCTATAGCTAAAAACTATTTAAAACTTTTTGTCTATCTTGTTTGTTCCGCTAATCTACCAAACAGCTGGACCATTTATGACGGGACTTTCACTACCAGACAGCTGATCGTCTAAGGCATAACTTTTTACGTTTATTTAACCTGTACTTTTCTCTTGCTTGATGAAAATAATTTGTTAATAAATATTACTAGCCTAGATTATCCCACTGCTGGGCAAAAGCCTCTCTTCCTTCATTGCAGATAGTCCAATTCACGGCATTAGGATTTACGGCGTTCGACAGTCTGAGATATAATGTTTTATCTCCATGCCCTGTAATTTGTCTGGAAACATAGTCTTTCAAACCGGAATAAAGTGATGTTTATTTAAGCTTATAGCTAAACCATCAGCTATCTTTCATTAAAAGTCCCTTAAAATTAGTCCAGCCATTTCAGAGATTAGGTACCCAGTACAAGTAGGAAAGCAAAAAAAAAATGATTGTTTTGTCATTGGTATCGTAAATCCTACTACCTAATATTACAAATGCCAATGTTTGGACGTTTGGGTATTTGACTTGTTGGTCAATCCCATTGAAACGTATGAACGGATCGAGTTGTAATTAGAAATACAGTAAGATTATATTTTGGAAGAACACATAGGCTCAGGCTACTTTTATCTCGATAAAAGAACGGGAACGAAAACTACGCGGGTAAACCCGCGGAGCACTGCTAGTACTTTCGTATACATTTGACGTAAAACGGTTAATTTGAAAAATGCAAACTGATTCCTACTCCAACTTTATACATTTCTTTAGAGTATAATACATGTCGTATTAATTTATATACATAAATATATTTACGTATTTGTATATTAGTAAAACTTAATAAATGTAAATATAATAATACAGCCCAAAATAAAATGTCGAATAAATTTTGTAATCACTCTTTTCAATCCCTAGTTACGTGTGTGAGCGTTGAGTGACTCCTTCTACATAGACAAAATTATTTGTTTATACGGAAATGTTCCGCCCATTTTATGTATATTGTCATAAAGAGCGCAGTCATAATTCTTAGTGTGCGTGCTAAAATATGCGGTTGTTTGTCGTAATTATTACTTTTGTTTATGTGGTAATTATTTAGGTGGGAGGAGACTGGAGACACTAGGTTTCGAACTAAATTCGCAATCACGGCATATCCCCCGAATATCCGTGGTCCGGCTGCTAGCTGCGTCTCATTCGCACTCGCGGTTTTAACTTTCTCCTTTCCTTGTCTTTCTATGTAAGGTACAGTCGCCATATATCGTCCGTTTTTTTGTAAAAAATTATAAAAATAAATAAAAAAATACTACAGTAATAAATGAAACGTCAAAGTTTAGCTACATTATTCCTTTATTTGTTTTTTTCCCTCGGTAAAATGTGGTTACGATTTATTTAATATCAGTAGGGAACAAGGGAACAGGTCTTTTGTCTGATTTGATGTAGATCATTAAAATTCGTTTAACGAATTTTTATCTGGACATGAGTTGCTAGCAAAATATTCCCTTTTCCTATTTAGACGAAAATCGCCCATGAATAAGAATTAAAAAGAAAGGGAAAGAAAAATAAAATTAGGTATTATGAGTGAAATAATACATTTCTTGGCAAGTTTAACGTGATTCTACAAAAAACTCCTCTACTCAGGTGTAGTTTTAAATGTACCTCTAATTGAGACAATCAAAGGAATAAAAAATAAGTTTTTTGAACCTGTTTACAAGGAAACTTAGAATGTTTTCCCCACAAATACTACAATTCATATCTTTTTCGGAGTTTTACTGTTATGTGCGTAATAGAGTAAATAATTCTTCAGTAAAACTAAATAAAACTAAGGTAATTAAAAAGGGGGCTTAAAACATCTTTGCAGAATTTTAATTGCAGCTGTGCGATGCTAGTTAATGATATAGACTCTTCGGGTTCCAATAGTTAGATGTCACTGTGTTGTTACGGGCAGGGTTGTTGCTTACCATCAGGAAAGTCCTGCTCGTCTTATCAAACTATATAATTAAAAATGTATATATTGTTTACACGAAAATATTTATAAATAAAATTGGCGACATATAATTAAAATTGCGACTATAATGTGAGGGCATGAGGGTGGAAAACAGATTGGAACCTATTCTCAAGTCTTTTAATAACAAAAAGTAATTAAAATCTGTTGACCCGATTCGGAAAGGAAAAACTGTGACAATTTAGGTAAAATTTAGACTATTTTCATTTATTTCATCGGTTGTAGGCATTTATTTCATTCATGCTTATACATTAAAAAAGTAGCTATACCATTTGGTTTCAGCATCGTACCTTACTGTAATATCATGTTTCCACAGACACCATTCTAGGCAGTACATTATGGTCAAAGACATTCAGAATTTGCTAACACGACGAGTAGTGCGATTGTCATTTGATGTAGCAAACTCAAGATAACCTGAAGTGCTCGTCTCTAAGGAATGTTACACTATCTTCCGATCTACATGAAGATTAACGGTTTGATATTAGATCGTATGGTGGGAGAGGTTATATTTAATTCAAGAGCTATATGCAATTCTACGTACCTAGTATAAAAAAACTCAGTGATCTAAAAGCAACCTTTTCTCGGTCGATCTCAAACTTATTTATCGACATCAATATTACTTCCTGCGTAAATATTGCGTTATAGTGTTTGCTATTGATTTTTTATGTATTTTTTTATTTGGCGTAGTTGTATACAGGAATATTTTTGCTTATTAATAAGAAGTTTATGTAAATAAATACGCCAATAACAATTTATATCCTTGTTCTTCATAATATTGATTAATTTAATTATACAATGATTATTATAATAGTTTATTAATGAGAATAGTATTCCCCCTATTGGCAGTAGATTCGTTAATAATTACATTTGTATTGTTATTTAAATTTATTTGTCGATTTTTATCCCGTATTATATCTATAATATTGTGTCTTCTGCAAAGCGCTTTTTCTTGGTATTATTGTATATTATTTTGTTGCCGTCAAAATGTCAACACCTTTAGATAATAATCTAACAAGCTTTATTTTGTTTTTTTTTTCGTTTTTTTTTTGTAATCTGACGTTTCTTACAATTTTACGGTGACAAGATAACAATACGCAAGATAAAGGTAACAAGATAATACATACCAAAGAAAAGCGATTTCCCTAAGAAGATTAAGAATTATCCGCTTTGATTTCTACAATTTAGCTTCCATGATTTTTTAGGAATAAAGAAAAAAGGCTGTTAGTTCAGATTGCAGCTCATGGAATAGGTATGTTTATTTAATGTGTTAATTTTGTAGTATCTGTAAAATACTCGTAGTCGTGAATTCATCGTTCAATTGCTATCGTGGAATCTGGTGGAGTGTTGTGAACAATCTGTTCATTACCACGATGATGAGAGTGGCTGGCCGTGTCACTCGGTAATGTAATGCAGTGCAAATGAGTCAATCTCTACGGACTGCCGGGTGGTCACAACGCTATTAGGTAATCGATTCGTTCTCAGCCGGCGACCTCATCTCTACGCTCTACTCGCAATCGAATGGTGGTCGTGCGTTATCGAGAACTCAGATTAATTTACTTCATCTAACTGTTATCACTTAGTCTAATAGTATCGATTACTATTATATTTACATTGGAAATCTAGATCTAAATGACGGCATGGAAACCTTGATGTCGTACCTATTTCAATTCCTGAGTTTATTAGAAAACATACTTTATAGATTTCATAGCTCATCAAAACTAGCAGTCGAAATTTAGGTAATTAGTTCAATAATAAATAATTTTAGCAACTTACAGGTTGATAGTAAACACTAGAGTTGTTTTTATGAATAAAAATATGAAAGATCGTAATTGAAATCATTTTTTTAATAGTACAAATACAAATACAATAGTACAGACCTTTGAACATGAAGAGTATAATTCTAAGTTCTAAGAGTGTAGAATAAACTATTTTCGTACAAAAAATTAAACCGACTTCAAAACCACAAATAGGCACTCAAAAGCGAAAAATAAACTAAAATCATAATTATAAGCGCTACTCACCCATCTATTTGAAGTCGGTGCCAGCCAAATTTAGCAGGTAGTGGATAGATACTACTAACCTGTGCCAACTTACCATGTACCTACATAGCATCAATTTACTAAATTTTTGACCTGACTGGCACCCACTTCAAATAGAGTGAGTAGCTCTTATAATAATGATTGTAGTTTATTTTTCGCTTTTAAGTGCCTATTTGTGGTTTTGAAGTCGGTTAAATTTTTTGTACGAAAATAGATTATTTTACCCTTTTTAGTGTACGAGAACAAAATAAAAAATTTTGATTAACCCCCGACTACCTTGGATTTGTTATCTGTACAACATTCTACTAGCACTTATTATTACATACTTCAAGCCCTTTCATTTGATACCTATATTTAAGGGAGTTGTGAAAAAAGAAATGTATTTCGGTATTTTGTGGTAGCGGCCATCTTGGATTTGAAATTTGTCATAGTGCAAAGTATTTTACTAGTCAAGCCTTTTCGTTTGATACCCATATTGAGGTAGTAATGAAAAATATAATGTAATTCGCAATTTTGTAGCCATTTCGGATTTGAAATTTGTTATAGTTATATTCTACTAGTCAATCCCTTTCATTTGATACCCATATTGAGGTAGGCTGTGAAGAAATATTTTGTCTGCCATTTTGTGGAGGCGGCCATCTTGAATCGATATTAACCAGACATAGCTAAGAACATTTGCTAGGGTATTCACTTTGAAATAAAAAAAAACGCATCGAAATCGGCCCATCCGTTTGAGCTCTACTACGGTGCCACAGCAGACAGACAGACACACAAACAGACAGACATCGACGTCACTTATAACACCCCTTTTTTGTCGGGGGTTAAATTTTTTTTTTATTAAAGCATTTACACAATTTTGTATTGACAGGGTCGAGCTTCATAACTTTTGTGAAATCTATAACTACGTCATCCAGAAAAATGTACGCAAATTTTAGTTCATATTTCAAAAACCACTTGACCGATTTCGATAAGATTTATATGAGACCATTCGGGAAGCATACCCATCCGAAAACAAAAAGAAATTTTAAAATCGGTGCAGAGGTACTCGAGAAATCAGGTAACATACATAAAAAAAACATAGGGGTCGAACTGATAACCTCCTCCTTTTTTTGGAAGTTGTTAATAAGAGTACAATCAAGCATGAAGAGTATTTTGTGGACACAATAATTATTATTATACCTACTTTTTGAAAGACAATTTTAATTCGGATTAAGATAATACCATTAACACGTGATACACCTGCAATCTAATAATGGCGTGAGAGGAAAGTCGACCAGCGGCACACTTAGTTTTCCAATCTAAACAATAGAAATTCAACGGGTGCGCGACCCAGGGGACCGTGATCTATCTCTATGTAAATTATGCTGCAAATAACACCGACTTGTGCTCATCAGGTACTCATGCTGTGTATGCTCAGTCGGTTATAGACATTTTTGAAACAATCCGATTTGTTTAGATGTTTAGTAAATATTTTGAGGTTTTTTACTTTTTGTTTGTAGGTACATACACTTAGGTAAAGTAGTGGCAAGAATCTTTGTACCTCAATTTTGTCAATTATTCTACTGCCAGGTAGTAAATGTGCAAACTTTACTTTGTTCCAGTTTGAATAAATCAATGATTGATTCAATTTGAATCAATGTTGCCTTGTGGAATTATAGGGCAGAGAGAGATTTTGTCTTATATCTCCGAATGATAATACCTACAGGTCTATTCATGTTCAAATAACTGTGATGCACTGTGATGTGTTAGTAAACGTCATCAGAAGCACGCCTTACTCGTGTGGGCACTATCTAATTTAAAAAAACTTTCTAGTTTTCATTCCACATAAGCAGAGCTATAGTGAAATATCTACCTATGTTCAACCTTGAAGTTAAAGAACACTGCATAATATAATACTCTAAAATAACCAGTGTTAATAAACCTTTTTAATAAGATGACAAAATTATTCGAAGGTCATTTCGTGAACTGTTTAAGTGTCTAACATTGAACTGGTAAAACTAGTCTAGTTTCGTTAAGCCTTTTATTTGAGGCTTGTAAACGTGTGCCCTCGAATTTTACTGCCAACAAATTAGACAACAATATTTTTACCAAACTCTTGCTTTTCAAACTAAAAATGCTAATTTCATGTTTTGTAGTCATTATAGTAAATAAATAAATATTGGTGGACATTTCACACACAACACTATCTGACCCCAAACTAAGCAAAGCTTGTACTATGGAAGCCAGATAGCTGATATAATACTTATATATTTTTAAATACATACTTATTATACATAGAATACACCCAGAATACAGTAGTAGTATCCACAGTATAAACTTAAGTCCAAAAAAATAAATAGAAAATATTCTTATTCCCAATCTATAAATAAAAAAATAAACAATAGAATTTTTCTTTTATAATCAAAAAACAATAATTTTACTTGAAAATAATAAGTAATTTATTTTCTATTTTTGATCCATTAAAAAATATTTTGTAAGCGAACTAAATATTTCATACCTAGATAATAATATTTGTTCCTTATTACTGTATGTTGTATTTATAATTCTGTGATGAAATAAACAAATTGTGAAGTCAACACCTTTACTTAGTTCACATACAAAATCTTTAAAAGCTCAATACTTAAATATTCTCCCCAAGTAATGCACGTACTTACCGAATTGTTGACGTAGAAAAAAATGCTATAAATTCGCAAAGGCATGATTCGCACAGCACAGGGATTTTGATATCCTTGAAGGAAGCTCGGCGAACCTTCGCCATTTTCAGGTCTTCGTTGTTCAGCTCGATGAAGTATTCGAAGTAACTGGATTCGCTGTGCGGTTTCTGTAATCAGGGTGTTTGTGAACTGTTTCCTTATTGAACTAGCGTCCTAGTACAAGGTAGACATGCCAATATAGGCCTCTCATTTATTTGTTCCTTATTTGAGGTTTGATTGTATGTGTTTTAATTTAATATATGCAGATATATGTTTCTGTTTTGTTATTTTAAGATGATTGTTATTTTTCGTATAAATGATCATTCGAAAACCTTCTCTGTATCGTATTGATCTGATGTAAAAGAGTACTAACCAAATAATTTCAGAGAAAATTCAGTAATTGGTTGGTGATGTTCGTGATAATATTTTATAGAACATACCACTACTTCGCTACATACATTTTTCAGCCATCTGTCCTTCTACAAACCAATTTTTTGAAAATTGTAACTGATTGATTGACCGCAAAAAATACTAAGGCTAAAGTTTGCTATGATGTTCGGTCAGGGTAATTGATCAGCACTCAGCACAGGATAATTAGTAGGTAATCATGCCCTGCTTGGGCCCTGCCTCGCTACTGGCGGCACTCTAGTTTGTAAGTTTTTTATAATGTTTACATCTTTATATGTACTGTACAAAACTTAGAAACTATGAACGGAAACAAATGAGTGAATTATAAAATAATAATTAGTTAATATGGTAGATTAATCCAGACTTCCTGTGTTAAGTCGAAAGAGTCATCATTAATATTTTATCACAATCTTTAGCACCAATCATAAAACCAGATATTGAACCTACGATTTGACTGCGCCACAATTTCAATAAAATTTGTGAATATTTGTAGCGTAACGATGCATCGTGTAATAACGAAAGCGATATTCGATAAATCGGCGAGGAAACGGATAAAGTTGCTAGCATCCCTTTTCCATTGCGAAAAGAAAAAGCTAAACATGACGCCTGTTATCATTAATGGATAAAGACAAACACATTTGGGGACGGATGGGGCGAACGAACGGACCTTGTTACTGACTAAGGAAAATATAGGTAAGATATGAGACAAAGTGAGAAGAGGTGAGATCTTTTTGAAATAATTTGTATTTAACATTGCCACTGTGTGTGACACTAAAACCGGTACACCTGGGAAGCATAACATTTATATCATGAAAAATCAACTAAAATTAAGCGAGTATTAAATGCATACCTATAAATATAATTACGGGAAGGGTAACCCATGACAAGTTATTAAAAAAATAAACAGAGTAGGCAATAATTCCATTCTCTGTTTTTTATTCAGTTCAGTTTTTATTTTGAGCTCCCATAATTCCTTTGAATTGAGAAACCATTTAAATTAAATGAAATCATAATGTATTGAAAATAGTTAAACATAATACATATAATTTGCTGAAATGTAGAAAGTAGATAATATGGTAGCGTAAAAGGAAACAAAGCGGAATTTAAAACCCAAATTGTTAAATATATTGACGCATTGTGAATTATTTTATCAGTGTACGTAACTACGCTACGCTGTACTTTTATTTATTTAGAATATAACTTGTACATAGATCTAGATGAGTAAGTAAGGCGAGTATTATACCAGTTACATATAGGTACATCTCCTGAAATAGATATTATATACAAATATATTTATATAACTTGTCACGGAATAGAAAGACGAATGCGTTTTAAAATATTCGACGATTAAAGTTCAGGAACGGATTAGGTACGTGGCAGGCATGTAAAAGATAATGAAAATAAATGTAAAAATAAGTAAAATATTAATAAACAATCAATAAATGTACCTACAACAAACATAATTATAACAAGGATAAGAAAATGTTAATGTCTTTATTACGAGTAGAGTACAAACTCCTGATTTTTAATGTTAGGGACATAGGAGTAGGTACCTACCTCACGCGCTCGATCCCACGAAAAAATAGATAGAGAGAAGAATAATCTCAAAAACCCGTCTTACATTAAAAGTTGCCTTGTTTAATCTAAAAAATGTTGAGTTCTTAAGGCATTTATCAGTGAGGTAAAACCGCGGGCCTTACTTATTACGATTAAAAAAAAACAAGTTATCGAAAGATATTTTAACTCGAAATACATAAATGTTTTCTTAAATATTTAAACGTAGGCAAGCTTAGAAGTGAGGTTATTGATGCTGATTTCACGATTTTTAAAACTATACAACAGTCTAGTCTAAATTATTTGCATAACAGGTAAATTGAAGTAGGTCCGGTTTGACCCTAAATACTAGGTAATAATATGGATTGAAGAATTATATCTCGTATATAGGCAACCAGTATTTAGATTACCTATTTCAAAATATAATATTTTGATCGGAGATTGTCAAAATGCAGGAAAAAGCAGTAGTACTTAGGTGAAAAGTGACATCTCAGATGTATAATTAAAAACAGTTTCTACTATGTGATCAAATAGTGAAAAATCTACATAAACTTCTTTGTTACGTAAACGTCTTTCTTTCTTTGTCACTTATTTCGGTTTTTCACTTGTATTAAATTTTCTTTTATATACTACATATTAAGTTTTTAATAATAACAATATAACGTGAAAATATGAAGAGTGGGCCGGTTGAGGTCAGGAGTGTCATTTCTGTACATGAAAAAGTGTCCGCCCATATGCATTAAATTATGGTAGCGCCACATTAGCTTCAGGGTAAATTTTGAAAGAAGTAAATAAACGCACTATTTAGAATTCCTGAAAAAAAATATTCTAGCTTGTTAAGGCCAGGTATTTCTGTCAAAGTAGGCATTTAACGCTGTCTTGTTCTCGCGACCGTTCTGATGCGACGTTCTCTGCAGAATTGGTGCCACAATGCAGAAATTACATTAAAATATTGGACTATGTAATTTAAACTCAGTTTTTGTTCAAGATTTGTTTAAACTAGTGATAAGAGATTTGTTGCTATATAAACCAAGAAATATTTATCTATAAGTACTCGTAGGTATACAAAAATTAACTTTTTAATTTTTGGTCACGCTAAAAGTTGAGAACGGCTTTACCAATTTTACGCATCTTTTTACAATGTTTCCTAATACTTCACAAGTTCGTCCAAAATTAAAAAAGAATTGCGCTGAAACGTAAAGTCCAGTAAAAATAGATGGCTTTTTAGTCAACTTTGCACTGAATTTCTAATCCAATTTATTTATACGAGATAAAGATGCTCACAGATCTAGGTGGAGCTTCAAACGCCAATTGAAAATAAACTGTTTAGCAGATATTTTGGAAACTATGCACTTTATGGCAACAATTGTAGTATTTCGCATCTTTTTTTTTTAACTTTTATAGATTTACACTTGACCGCCATCTCGCCTGATGTTAAACGATGATGCGGTCTACGATGGAGCGTGTTTACCTAGAAGAAACCGATTCACTCTCGATTTGAAGACACAAAGATTGTAACTATCGGGAAAAACCCTCTCAGGCAACGTATTCCACAGCCTTGACGTTCTTATCACAAAAGTAGAGTCAAATCTCTTCGTTCGTGTCTTTGGAACATCAACCATGAAACGAT
Source organism: Ectropis grisescens (assembly GCA_017562165.1). NCBI lineage: Eukaryota > Metazoa > Arthropoda > Insecta > Lepidoptera > Geometridae > Ectropis > Ectropis grisescens. The sequence goes on from CM029772.1 coordinate 17,410,963, forward strand.
GTCGCTTCTTCGAGCTACGAGCATTCCGGTAGAAAAAAGGGGCAAGGTGGTATTAGATCGTGTAAATCAGTCACACACTCTCCGAAGTGTATCCGATAAAAAACTGATGAGCTAGCAATTTTCCGGCGATGTTCGAGACTTTGCAGTCTTTTTCGCACGAGGATGTCATTGCTTATGAGCCTTTTGGCACGTCTCTCGATCGATTCCAGAGCCTCCAGCTGATACTTAGCCGATCCATCTCAAAGATGCGAACAGGATTCCATACAGGAGCAAATCTGCGCTTGATATAACGTGAGCAACTGTTCAGACTTGAAGTACCTTCGCACCTTTGAGAGGACACCTAGTTTTTTGGCTGCTAATATAGCCTTAGATTCGATAAATGAGCCAAAATTGAGAGTAGATGACAAAGTAACGCCCAACAGCTCGAGATGGTCGGATACCGGCACGGATACACCGCGAAAAGTAGGAGTCTGTTGGAAAGGACTCCCTTTTGTGGAGAACAGACATGCCGGCGTTTTCCCCTCGTTAAACCTGACCAGAATGGCATCGCCCCATTTAGAAACTGCCTCCAGGGTCAAGTTTAAACGCTCGATCAAACTCTCTCTCAGTACCTGCGCTCGATATGTAGCTCTCTACAACGGTGCTATCATCTGCGTACCCAAAGATACCGGGCTTCAACAGATCGTTGATATGCAGCAGGAAGAGTGTCGCAGAGAGCACCGATCCTTGAGGTCCCTCAAGTCCGGTATTGATAGCCGCAGGCAGACCTACTACCAACTAAGCCACTCGGCCAGCCAATATATGATAAGCAGGTACCTATAGTTTGGAAAGAAAAATAAGACATGTAAAAGTTTGCAGTAGTAGTATCCACAGTATAAACTTAAGTCCAAAAAAATAAATAGAAAATATTGTTACTTCCAATCTATAAATAAAAAAATAAACAATAGAATTTTTCTTTTATAATCAAAAAACAATAATTTTACTTGAAAATAACAAGTAATTTATTTTCTATTTTTAATCCATTAAAAATATTTTGTAAGCGAACTAAATATTTCATACCTAGATAATAATATTTGTTCCTTATTACTGTATGTTGTATTTATACTCGTAACTCTGTGATGAAATAAACAAATTGTGAAGTCAACACCTTTACTTAGTTCATATACAAAATCTTTAAAAGCTCAATACTTAAATATTCTCCCCAAGCAATGCACGTACTTACCGAATTGTTGACGTAGAAAAAAATGCTATAAATTCGCAAAGGCATGATTCGCACAGCACAGGGATTTTGATATCCTTGATGGAAGCTCGGCGAACCTTCGCCATTTTCAGGTCTTCGTTGTTCAGCTCGATGAAGTATCCGAAGTAACTGGATTCGCTGTGCGGTTTCTGTAATCAGGGTGTTTGTGAACTGTTTCCTTATTGAACTAGCGTCCTAGTACAAGGTAGACATGCCAATATAGGTATCTCGTTTATTTGTTCCTTATTTGAGGTTTGATTGTATGTGTTTTAATTTAATATATGCAGATACATGTTTCTGTTTTGTTATTTTAAGATGATTGTTATTTTTCGTATAAATGATCATTCGAAAACCTTCTCTGTATCGTATTGATCTGATGTAAAAGAGTACTAACCAAATCATTTCCGAGAAAATTCAGTAATTGGTTGGTGATGTTCGTGATAATATTTTATAGAACATACCACTACTTCGCTACATACATTTTTCAGCCATCTGTCCTTCTACAAACCAATTTTTTGAAAATTGTAATTGATTGATTGACCGCAAAAAACACTAAGGCTAAAGTTTGCTATGATGTTCGGTCAGGGTAATTGATCAGCACTCAGCACAGGATAATTAGTAGGTAATCATGCCCTGCTTGGGCCCTGCCTCGCTACTGGCGGCACTCAAGATTGTAAGTTTTTTTTATAATGTTTACATCTTTATATGTACTGTACAAAACTTAGAAACTATGAACGGAAATAAATGAGTGAATTATAAAATAATAATTAGTTAATATTGTAGATTAATCCAGACTTCCTGTGTTAAGTCGAAAGAGTCGTCATTAATATTTTATCACAATCTTTAGCACCAATCATAAAACCAGATATTGAACCTACGATTTGACTGCGCCACAATTTCAATAAAATTTGTGAATATTTGTAGCGTAACGATGCATCGTGTAATAACGAAACCGATATTCGATAAATCGGCGAGGAAACGGATAAAGTTGCTAGCATCCCTTTTCCATTGCGAAAAGAAAAAGCTAAACATGACGCCTGTTATCATTAATGGATAAAGACAAACACATTTGGGGACGGATGGGGCGAACGAACGGACCTTGTTACTGACTAAGGAAAATATAGGTAAGATATGAGATAAAGTGAGAAGAGGTGAGATCTTTTTGAAATAATTTGTATTTAACATTGCCACTGTGTGTGACACTAAAACCGGTACACCTGGGAAGCATAACATTTATATCATGAAAAAATCAACTAAAATTAAGCGAGTATTAAATGCATACCTATAAATATAATTACGGGAAGGGTAACCCATAACAAGTTATTAAAAAAATAAACAGAGTAGGCAATAATTCCATTCTCTGTTTTTTTATTCAGTTCAGTTTTTATTTTGAGCTCCCATAATTCCTTCGAATTGAGAAACCATTTAAATTAAATGAAATCATAATGTATTGAAAATAGTTAAACATAATACATATAATTTGCTGAAATGTAGAAAGCAGATAATATGGTAGCGTAAAAGGAAACAAAGCGGAATTTAAAACCCAAATTGTTACATATATTGACGCATTGTGAATTATTTTATCAGTGTACGTAACTACGCTACGCTGTACTTTTATTTATTTAGAATATAACTTGTACATAGATCTAGATGAGTAAGTAAGGCGAGTATTATACCAGTTACATATAGGTACATCTCCTGAAATAGATATTATATATATCGGCGCAAATGCAACATGCTACGTCATCTCTCGAACAACGCTCCGAACGGGGCGTAAACAAGTGACTCACAACACTCGCCCCTCTACGATCGCCCCACCACAGTGCTATAAAAAGGCGCGCGCTGTAGCGGAGCACACAGTTGCTTCTCTGCGCTCGGACAGTAAACACCTAATCTATTGTAAATTCTTGTAATCTATGTTGATTATATGTGAATTTTGATTGAAGTAAAGTTGGGTGTTTTAATTATCCCTGAAATGGAATACTTCAATAATAAGGACATTGGCACAGCCGACGTCATGGTGTCTAAAACAATACTGGGCCATCCTGCGTCGTCATCAGAAGAGGGATCGAATAAACTTGAATTTCTGCCCAGGTGAAATTGACAATTCGTCGACCAAGAATTTTATTGATCCAGATATTTTGAAGAAGCCGAATTTTTTTTTTTAAGTTCGTGAGTACCTGAGGAGGTTAAAAAAGATAATTGCAAAAAATACTACTACGAATAAAACCTGCTTGAGAAGAAGCTGCCGTTGGATGACATAATTATGAGTTCGTAGAAAAGGATAAATCCACCAACGTGCAATACCTTACTACTGAAATACCTTTCTGCGAGCATCATAGAAAAGGATTCATCCGCCAACGTGCAATACCTTGCTACTGAAATACCTTTCTGCGAGCATTTACTTTGTGAAGTTGATGCAGTGTCTCAAGCTACTGATAACACCGCATCTGAGATTCACCGCACACTTTGATGTGTCAATGAAGATAGTGCGACAGTCCCCAGTCTTACGGTACGGTTTCTTCTCAACCGAAGAAAAACAACCGAAAGCGAAAGCCAACAATAGGTGTTCCTGCCTGCGGGTTGGTCTATCCACGTACACAGTCTACGTGCTAACCTGCCCGCCAGTGCCGCCCCACCAAGCCACCCATGTACTTGCTTATTGGCCGGCAGGCCACCACCAGTCAACATATCTGCCCTACTGCCTACGCGGAGATCAAGTCCTGAGGCGACCGGTTGATGATGGGGCAGCCAGGCAATCAAGTTGATAAGTTGAAGTCTACGCTCCGCGAAAAGTCTAGGCTATAAAGCAGCAATTTCAGAATGACCGATGGTAGCGGAAGCATCATCAACCCAGTATGATCGTGTGTGATAGCACGACGGACGCACATCCGCATACCAGATGATCAGATGGAACAAATTGGCGTGTCTACTACATCTCATCGACGGGCACTGCGATGTGTGTTCCAAAACAACATCCTTTGAAAACCTTCGAGAAACCTCAGCGATCATAAAGAATAAGACGGAAGCAAGAGATAGTAAAATCAAAGATGTATGTTGATAACAGGATCAATCACGCCAAAAACATGAAAAAAAGAAATTTGGAAAGTAATCAATGCAGAAACAAACGAAAATGCGAAGGAATGGAAATGAGATCTAATGTTTACTTCATGGCTATGGGAAACAGTCTCGGAATAAGTAATTTGCCCGTCTGTCAAGAAGCTGTCAATCACGTTGAGAATCAAAAAATGAAGTTTTTAAATCTCATTCTATTTCACTAATGATTTTAATGGAAATAGCAAAACATAAAATACGTAACTCTGAAACTAGCGAGCATGTGTTATTTCTCGTAAATAGCATACTTCAATCAGAAGAATACTCAGCGTCACTAAATAACACAAGAGTTACTCCTTTATATAAAGGAAAAGAGTTTTATCATTGGTGGTTAGTTACAGACCAATCACTATACTGCCAACTATTTCAAAAATCGTAGTCTATCATGTCAGATGGTACAAAGTCTGATATAATGGAACATCTGAACAAATATAAAATTATGGATGATGCGCAATACACATATTGAGAGGAAAGTCAACAACATCTACAGCACATAAACCTGTAGAAATAATAGTGAAGGAATTAGACAAAAAAAAAAATATGGCAGCGGTGTTTTAGACTTATCAAAGACTTTTGATTCGGTTAATCATGATTTATTGACACAGAAACTTATAGTTTATGGAATAAAAGGTAAAGCGCTAAAATTAATAAAATCATTCTTGGAAAAAAAAGTAGGCAGACAGTAGAAATGAAAATAGAAAATGATACCCTAAGATCTTGTCATCAGAGAGTAGAAATTGGTGTACCTCAAGGATCTTCTTTAGGTAACACTATGTTTTTAATATTTGTGAATGATTTGCCCAGAATTGACTTAGAAGGTGGAAAGAGTAAAGTGCAGAAAATGGTTTGACGTTAATGGGCTGAAATTTAACACCGAGAAAACAAATGTTATGTTCTTCAATGCAATATCCTCCAAAATAATAACCAACCTTAAAACACTACACGATGGAACTATTTGCAAAGTATCGAACTATATCAAAGTATTGGGTTTTGAACTGGATCCTGCCTTAACTTGAAAAACACAGATACTACTTTCCATAAAATCTGGAAAGGAGTATATGCCTTGAAGCAGCTTAAAGAAATATCTTCACCAGAACACCTAAAAACAATATCAGTTGCCCGTATCGGCGTGAGAAGACGACACTCCAGTATTGGTGAATGAGACTACACCATCCACTTCACAAGACAATGCAACCAAACAAGAAACCCATGAACCAACGCATCACTCAGGTCATGTTTGATTATCATTATCTAAATTAATAATCACTCGCACAACACAGTACCACAGTGTACACACAACACACTACTACAGTGTACACACAACACACTACTACAGTGTACACACAACACAGTACCATAGTGTACACACAACACACACAACACAGTACCACAGTGTACGCACAACAAGTACCACAGTGTATGCAACGACAAAGTACCACAGTGTACTGTTATGCCCCGGCTTTTGAGGCTGTGATGCTTACCCAGCAACCCTGGATCAGCATCACGGACTTAGGACCGGAGAGTTGGGTTACGACACCGGTAGAATCGTCAGTCCGTCTTGAACCTCCGACCTGTGCGGTTGCTTTTACGAGGGTGTTCTGTGCAACCCCTAAGTTATTTTATAAAGTTTAAATAAGTAAACGTAATAAACCCTTTCCCTTATAATTCTGTCTTTTTTTTAAAAAGACTCCAAACTACCACCGCATAACAAATTGGTGGCAGCGGTGGGATCGGAAATCCCCAGTGCCGCAACCGCACCGACGGACTCATCTTCATCGAAACCGTTCCAGTCATCCAGTGCACAGTGCAGTGCTATAGTGCAGTGCAATCATAACCAAGTGCATCGAATCACATCCAGTTAGCCTGTGACCAGGCTACCATCCAGCATCGCCGTAATCGCCGCTACCAGCCGGAGGCCATCCCGTGTCCAAGGCCTCCCTTGCAGCAGCTCCCTTGCAGCTCCCTGCAGCTTATCCACTTCATCACCAAGAAAAGCTAAATCGAGCATCACATCGCGCACCGCGCCGGAATGCAGCCGGCCGCTATAATCCTTATCGCCGCCTTCCTGTACCAGTGAGTCTTTGGTCATTGTTCTTAATTCTCATTAGGGTTGTCACTACAGTAAGACATTAACTACCACCTAACTTTACCTCATAAGTATACTCTAGTATGTCAAAACAGAAAAAGGTAGACGAAAAGTTGTTATTAGATATACCATCCCCTAACGTCGAATTCGAGAAATCACCCTTAAGCGCAACCCCTGTTGAGATGGACCTCAACACTCTGTTCAAATTTATAAAGCCATTTGATGGGACCCGTGAAAAATTAAACTCATTTATCGTCAACTGTTCCAATGCTTATGAGCTCGCCACGGAACCCCAAAAACCAGTCCTATTTAAGTATTTAATCAGCCAGTTAAGTGGCAAAGCAGAGACCGCCTGCTCCATAAAAGAATTTAACTCATGGGAACAATTAAAGGACTTCCTTAAAACGCAATTTAGCGAAAGAAAACATTACGCACATCTATTGACAGAGCTCCAGGAAAGTAGTCAGGGTCCCAGTGACAATGTTAGTCAATTCGCTCTCAGGGTAGAAACGCTCCTGTCACAATTATTAATTGAAATTTCGTCATTCAATACAAAAATTAAGGAATTGCCCGGGCGCAGTGCTGCCATGGAGGACATTGCCCTCCACAGATTTCTGATGGGGTTGCACCCCCGTATTTCCAACATCGTCCGATGCCGTTCCCCGAAGACATTAAACGAAGCTATAAATTTAGCGGTCTCGGAGGAACGGATACAACAAACGTTGTATAAAAAACCAGAACCGAAGCCCAATAATAACCCAAATAGGTTCAATAATACAAACGGATCCAATTTTTCAAAACCCAACACCAACGCCACGAATTTTCAACCTAGACCGACTTACTCACAAGGCTCAAATGACACAAGGGCATTTTGCCGCTACTGTAAACTTCCCGGCCACGATATCTCAAATTGTCGCAAGAGAGAGTTTAACAATAATAGATTTAGAGTGCCTCAGGGCCCATCTACCAGCCAGAATTATAGACCACCGGCGCGCGTAAACATGATCAATCCCAATGAACCTGATGAAAACGACGATGTCGGCCAAGATGAAGTCGACCTCCCTGGGGAAAACCAGGATTTAAACGAATAAGCGTCTCGCCTCGGTGTCGCCCGAGACATAGCCATAAAGTCGACACCCACATACAAGCCAACCGACAGGGTAACCAGCCCCAAACTGACGGCTCTTACAAAATCCAAGCCAACCAACAGGGTAACCAGCCCCAAACTGACGGCTTTCACAAAATCCAGGCCAACCGACAGGGTAACCAGCCCCAAACTGACGGCTCTTACAAAATCCGAGCTAACCGACAGGGTAACCAGCCCCAAACTGACGGCTCTCACAAAATCCAAGCCAACCGACAGGGTAACCAGCCCCAAACTGACGGCTTCCACAAAATCCAAGCCAACCGACAGGGTAACCAGCCCCAAACTGACGGCTTCCACAAAATCCAAGCCAACCGACAGGGTAACCAGCCCCAAACTGACGGCTTCCACAAAACCCAAGCCAACCGACAGGGTAACCAGCCCCAAACTGACGGCTTCCACAAAATCCAAGCTAACCAACAGGGTAACCAGCCCCAAACTGACGGCTTCCACAAAACCCAAGCCAACCGACAGGGTAGCCAGCCCCAAACCGACGGCTTTTCCAATACCCAAATATTCGAAGTCAATCTAGACACAACCAAACGGCTCCTACCTCATGTAGTAGTAGACTCACAAGTATCTAACGTTCCCTTAAATCTCCTAGTTGACTCAGGGTCAGCTGTATGCTTACTAAAGCAAACCTGTATCCACAATGTCCAAAAACTAGCCAAGGAACCTATCAAACTCAAGGGTATAGACCCTGGCGACGAGCCAACCCTCACTGAAGGCCACATCCAACTCAAACTAAAGTTCCATGAAACAAAGCCTATTTCCTACAAATTCCACGTTATAAAACTATAAACCTCCCTATGACGGTATCATAGGTACGGACTTCCTAACAACATTCGGATGCAAAATTGACTATACCCGGGACACCCTAAAGATAGGGAAACTAAATATAGAACTCCACTTCGTCAACCCTTCGTACATCATTCCACCTCGTACTGAGACGGTAATAGAATGTTCAGTGCAAAACACTAACCTGACAGAAGGCGCTGTATTAGACCAACACTTATCCGACTCCTATTAGTATCCAATTGTCTAGTAAAAGTAAAACCAAACCATAGAGTTAACATAACTGTAGCCAATACATCCGAACAGCCAGTGAGGTTGAAATCGGACCTCAAGCTGAAACTCACTTCAATCGACTCCTTACATGTTAATGGTTATCCCAATGACTTTACAAACAATCAACGTAACATACCAAACTGTGTCTCTCGAGCAGAAGAAGTCCTCCGCCAATTACGTGTGTCTCATCTCAACAATGAAGAAAAAGAAGCTCTTTTCCAGTTATGTTACGAATTCTCTGACATCTTCCACCTCCCTGAGAAGCCTTAACTCACACGAATGCCCTTAAACACGACATTAAAACGACAAGCGACATCCCTATACACGCGAAAACTTATCGATTCCCAGAAATTCATAAAACCGAAGTACGAAACCAAATTGATAAAATGTTACAACAGCATATTATAGAGCCCTCAGAATCCCTTGGTCATCCCCTATATGGGTCGTCCCTAAGAAACTAGACGCTTCCAACACCCAGAAGTGGCGAGTAGTCATTGACTATAGAAAACTAAATGATATCACAATTGGAGACACTTATCCTCTTCCACAGATCACAGAGATCCTTGACCAGCTCGGATCTAGCAAATACTTCTCCACTCTAGATCTCGCATCTGGGTTCCATCAGATATTATTGAATGAATCCGACAAGGCCAAAACCGCATTCAATGTTCCTGAAGGACATTTCCAATTTCTGAGAATGCCATTCGGATTAAAAATGCTCCATCCACTTTCCAGCGATTGATGAACTCTGCCCTCTCAGGCCTCCAGGGCACCCGTTGCTTTGTGTATCTCGACGATATCGTCTGCTATGCTTACGATCTCCCAACTCACATTTTGAATCTTAAATCTATTTTCGAGAGAATCCGTAAGTTTAACTTGAAACTACAACCTGACAAGTGTGAATTCCTCCGACGAGAAGTCGGCTATCTAGGTCATATCATAACTGAGCAAGGCGTCAAACCAAACCCAGACAAAATCAAAGCCGTTACTGATTTCCCAATTCCAAAGTCCCCTAAGGACATCAAATCGTTTCTTGGGCTAATATCGTATTACCGCCGTTTCATACCAGACTTTTCAAAATCGGCTAAAGCCCTCACCAACTTACTCAAAAAAGACGTCCCATTTGAATGGAAAAACGAGCAACAGCTCGCCTTCGAAACCTTGAAATCCAAACTCGTCACAGCTCCTATACTCGCGTATCCGATTTTACACAACCTTTCCTATTGACCTGTGACGCTTCTAACTTCGGCATATCTGCCATTTTGTCTCAGGGACCTGTGGGACAAGACCGTCCTATAGCGTTCGCCTCTCGCACCCTGAACAAAGCCGAGTGTAATTATAGCACTACAGAGAAAGAATGCCTAGCCATAGTCTTTGGCACCAAAGTTTTAGACCATACCTCTTCGGACACCGTTTTAAAATACTAACTGACCATAAGCCCTTACAATGGTTATTTAATTGCAAAGACCCAGGATCACGACTAGTCCGATGGCGACTCAAACTAGAAGAGTTCGAGTACGATATCCAATACAAAAAGGGCAAAATAAACGCCAACGCTGACGCGCTTTCTCGATTCCTGTGAACCCTATCCAACGAAATACATCCCCAAGACCGGAAGCTCTGGCCGAAAGTGGACCTCAACCTTTAGACGAAGATTTATTAGACTTACTAGTCTCACCTCCATCATTCAATCCCGAAGAAGTCACCCCAACTTCCCCAGACTTGCTAGGCCCAATTGAAGATCTCGTGCCTCTACCAGACATACAACCTGAAATACTCAACGAAGCCAAGACAAGTAACGAGGAGGAGACGGAAACAGCAGATGCTGTCCCCAAACACTCTGCACCTCCCGAAGTTGCGGGCGGTGACTCTCAGTCCCATCTACAAGCTCAGGCTTGGACATCCCCGTCGACGACTACCCTACATTTCTTAAAGCCATGGCTACCAAAGATGCCACATATAACACTGAAATAGAGGAAAAATTTAAAATGCCCTTCCAGCATAATTTTAATCCCTACGTCCCTTGACCTGGATGAGTCAAACCCATATGTCCAAGAAGTACTAGCCGACCCCGAAATAAATGAGAGAGTAACCAACTCAGAAAGGGAACTTTTCTCTTACCAAAAATAGAGATTGGCCATAAAATCTATTACCTAATATTCACAAAGGTTCACCATTTCGACGAGGCATCTTACCCTGAAATCTTCCAGACACTTAAGTCAATAAGAGATGAGTTAGTTATTTTTCAGAAAACAAAAGAGATCGGTATTTCAGACCTTAAAAATCCTTTTGAAAACATTCATTTATTAAAATTTACAACATACTATCCTACTTGTTCCACAGAACACAAATTAAAATTAGAATATACCACAACAACATTATATACCCAGTCCCAACTGAAATAAAGAAGATCCTACACGACAACCACGACATCCCCCGTAGCAGGGCATCTAGGCTCCCTACGAATGTATAACAGAATTAAGCAGACCTATTACTGGAAAGGAATGCGCAGTGACATTGAATCCTATGTGAAGGACTGCAAGTCTTGTCAAGCGAACAAGGCCCTCAGGAGGGTCAACCGAGCACCAATGCAGATCACTAGTACGTCCACGGCACCAGGCCAACGTATAGCCTTAGATATTGTCGGGCCACTACCCGAGTCTGGCCCTGCCAAACTTAAATACATCTTAACCATACAAGATGACCTTACTAAGTTCTCCTCCGCGTATCCAATCCGTAGCACTACAGCGGAAGAAACGAGTGAATGCTTAATCCATTACGTATCTATCTTTGGTATTCCTAAAATGATCCTGACGGACCAAGGCTCTAATTTCACAGCAGACCCTTTAAGAAAACTTGCGAGTTTCTAAAGATAAAAATCTTTGGTGTTCCCTTACCATCCACAGACACAAGGAGCTCTAGAGCGTAGCCACTCTACCCTTAAGGAATACTTAAAATCATATATAAACAAAGACCAAACAAACTGGCCTCGCTATGTATATACCGCTATGTTAGCGTATAACACGTCTGTCCACTGTACAACTCACTACACACCCTACGAACTGATGTTTGGAACTAAACCACAAATACCCAATTCTGTATATGATGAGTCATCCGAGCCACATACCCTGACTATGTCAGAATGCTCCAGAACCGATTAAAATATTCTAGAGAAAAAGCCCTGGATTTTATTAGGAAATCTAAGGAGTCTTCAAAGGAATACTACGACGGGCATACTCGTCCGGCTAAATATAAGGTCGGTGACCTAGTATACCTCAAAAACCATTTGCGGTTACGCAAGGCTCTCTCCCCACTCTGGAAGGGGCCCTACAAAGTAGTAAGAGTTGGCGGAAACAACACGCTGACCTTACTGATCAATCGGCGGCATGTCACACACCATTTCGATCAGGTGAAACCGGCAAGCCCCGAAATTAGTTTGTAGACTTATGATTTAGTGTAGGAATAGGATACGTATTCATATAACATAGCATGTAAGTAGGTATAGTATAAGTGCAACAAAGGCGTCATACCATAGTTAACTATAACTATTATTTGCAGTCAAGTACGAGGTCAGCCTCAACAAGATTACGTCCAGCCGATAGTTACAAGCTCGGGCATCTACTTCGACCACCTGGGCACACTTAGGATAAATAACGTACAGTTAAGAGTTGTAATACCAGTCGATGTCTCTCGATTTGGCCCACATTTACAAAACATTCGGTCCACCCTAGCAACAATAGAACAACTATGTAATCAGACTAGAGTTATTGAAATTAATATGGATTGCCGCAGTAGACTCCAACCTTTAACAGCACGGTACCAGGATGTTGCATCAGAGTTCTCTTCTATCTCCCACTTACTCGACAACAAGGTTAGACGCAGTGCCTGGATAGGAGGCTTAGGCACACTAGTAAAACACATTTTTGGAAATCTTGACGAAGAAGATGGACTAAAGTATGACACGGCAATAGAGATGATACAACAAGACCAGACCGAACTGGTCAATTTAATTCGGGAAAACATCTTAGTTACTTCTACCGCTATGTCGTCATACAACCATACTATCAGTACAATAAAAAATAACGAAATAAAATTAAATATGGCCGTTGACGAGCTCACACGCATTATATCCAATATAACAGAAAACCAACGGGTTCCTAATACTTAACAGCGTAAACGGGATGTTAAACTCCCTTGAGACAGCCCTACTTACTTTATCGTTTCAGCTAGAAGACGTGATCAATGGTATATTGTTCGGTAAGCAAAACATCCTGCATCCAGCAATAATGTCGCCTTATGAGTTATACCGAGAACTCGCCGTTAACTATAGGCATTTGCCTAGCGACCTTGAGCTGCCGGCCGAGTTAAGTCTAAACAACATACACACAATACTTAGCACGTCTACCTTAGTCTGTTACTATGTTAATTATAAAATAATTTTTGTATTACAAGTACCGCTAATTAGCTCTAAAACATTTATTTTGTCACATAGTATAAGTTTACCGACTCCTTACGACAGTAAGGAAAGCAACGCCTTCAGCGTCATACTGCCGGACTTTAAATATATAGCAATGACCAAAGACCAGTCTCAATATTGTACTATGGATAGTCTACGCGACTGTGTATCTGTAAACCCGGGAACATATATGTGTAAAATAGAGAATATTTATGTAACTGACGCAAAACCGATTTGTGAAAGTGAATTGCTGTCGAAAGCAATCACTTCGAAACCACCACAATGTAAAACAAAGGTAATTACTGGGAAATTAGATGTTGTACATCCCATATCAAAAAACAGGTGGATTTATGTATTTTCCGATCCAAGTAAAATCAGAATCGATTGTCAAAATTCAAAATTGTACGAAACCACCCTGTCCGGAACGGGAACCATAGCTGTCCCCGACAACTGTGTCGGGTATTGTAAAACTACATCCCTCGTACCGAGATATGACATTTTAAATATAACTACACCTACAAACTTTGTACCAGGATTTAATATCACGGATGACGCCTGTTGTGACGTCACTCAATTGGTTGCTCTGATTAAAGATAATGTGTTTCCTACACGGTTAGTCAACATATCAGACCTGGACAATCTCAACCCAAACGGGGTTGAAGTCGAGTCTCTTCTAGACCGACTGCACATACTCGAAACTCATCAGACCAGGTCAAACCAGTATGGGACATGTAGGTGTTGCTGGTATTGGAGATGGAAATGAAACCACGTCACTGTATAAACTGCTGGTTATATTGTTCTTACTGTACAAGTGACGCGGGGCGAGAGACTAGCTCGCTCTCCGCTGTCCTCCACTTATGTACTACATCAGTCACGTACACGTACGTGCTCCTACATACACCCCCCTTCTTAAAAAAAAAAAGGAGAAAACCATATAACAATCCAAAAAAAACATTATTAACTCACAACTTGTTTACAATATCGAATTACGATAAACTTGCCTCATGAACATATGTTTCCTTGCTAACCTTGGCACAATGACTTCGAACCGTTTTGCTCACTCAGCGTTCTAGCTTGACCTATTGTTTAAAGCGAGTTGTTTGCTCTTTTTGCAATTTCCGTATCTTGGAACGCGGATGTAAATGTGGTCGATTCTACGCGTGCCAATGCATCAGCGATGTATCAGCATATGTGCTCCCATTACGTGACGTATATCACTTGCAAATTCACTAATAAACAATAACTGTGGGGCACGTCTCGGTACTTCCTTATTCGACTTCAATTTCTAAAACATATATATGAGTGGTTTGTGGTCTGTATAAACCGCAAAATCTCTACCTTCAATCAAATCTCTAAAATAAATTATACCCGAATAAATCGCCAAAAGTTCCTTGTCGTATGTACAGTACTTTTCTGGGATTCCGTGGGTTGCACTACCGCGCCTATACTAAGGTCTGACGCGTCTGTCCTAAGAGTTAACTCTGCCCCTAGACTCGGGTGCGATAACGTGGCAGCATTTTGTAAGTTTTCCTTACTCCTTTCAAATGCTCTAATTGCCTCTTCAGTCCATATTATTCTACTCTTATCCTTTTTTGCACCGTGTAAATACTTATCTAAGATTTCTTGCACTTGTGCAGCGTTTGCTATGGGCGCTCTACAAAACTTTAACGTACCCAAAAAACCTGCGTAACCGCTCTACCGTCTTCGGTTTTGGATAGTCCTGAATAACCTTGACTTTATCAGGTTAAGGACTTAATCCATTTTCCGAGACCTCGTAACCTAAAAAATCTATTTAACTTTTCTCAAAAATACATTTTCCTATATTTATTGCCATTTTATATTTCTGCAACCGCTCCTAGTTTTCCGCTTGCTTCTTATTTCACGCACATGGCTGCTCCCAACGCGTAGCATTTTCCTTGAACCGGAAATGGAACCTGCACAGCCAATCTGGATCACCTGGAGCTCTTCTCTTCCGCGAACCAGACCTATTCTCGTTCCATCTCTGCCGGCTCCTGCTTCTCCCGCGCTCTCAGCCTTGAACCTCGGTGCGTAATGAGGCCACTTCTAAAGCTAATTTCTTCACCTGGTCTTCATTCTCGACGCTCCCGAATACAGCAGCAATGTCGTAGGCGGAGGTGTTCTCTACGATCATGTCCACCATACTTGCCAAACTGTCCAGCGCCTGGTCTTGACATCCCGCAATAACTGTTCTGACGGAGGCTGGCATCCTGGATAGCCACAAGCTTTTTATCGTCTGCTCCGAAACCTGCGCTGTTCGTTCCAACTCTCTCATACGCCGGAGCAGATGCGTAGGCTTCTGCGAACCCAGTTCTAGCTCTGACATGAGCTTCTGGAACTGTCGCTCAGCACTCTCCTCGTAAACTTGCAGCAACCGGTCCTTCAGCGCCGTATACTTGTTGTTTTCCGGCGGCGCTGTCAACAGGTCACTCACCTGTCGAATTGAGTCTCTCCCCATTTTTGAGATGTTAAATCTTGTCTCATCTCCTTGTTTCCGCGGTGTCATTATTGCTTCAAACTGGGCAAACCATAACCGCGGCATGTCAACCCAAAAATCAGGAAGTCTCGTTGACACACCTATAGCGGCCAGGATCAAATCATCGGAATGTGTCCGCTCATCATTCTTGCCTTGCTGACCCGCTTGCCCACTTACTGACGTCGTTTGCGGAAACATTGTTGGAAGTATACAAAAATTACGCAGCAACACCAAAAAATTTGTTCTGAATCTTCACTGTTCAATTTTCTGTTCAATTTCTGTTTGGGGTCACCACTGTAGACCCTCTGTAGATCACGTTGGGAACAGGAGATCACGAGTTCGAATCACGTCGGGAACAGATCACGTCGGGAACAGGAGATCACGAGTTCGAATCACGTCGGGAACAGGAGATCACGAGTTCGAATCACGTCGGGAGCAGGAGATCACGAGTTCGAATCACGTCGGGTTCACCACTGTAAGTGTTGCTGGTACTGGAGATGAAATGAAACCACGTCACTGTATAAACTGCTGATTATATTGATCTTCTGTACAAGTGACGCGGGGCGAGAGACTAGCTCGCTCTCCGCTGTCCTCCACTTATGTACTACATCAGTCACGTACACGTACGTGCTCCTACAGACACATCAATCTGTAGTCATAACCATAATTATAGTCTTAATTAGTATCTACTTAGTGTATAATAGCTATAAGCGTTTTTGTTCACGTAACAGCAACCCGCAGTTCCATTCTATTTTTACTCGTAGACCTCCAATACCAGCAGCGACATCATCAGGCTCAGCCGATGATTCTTCAGAAGCTCATGTCGAATTAACGACTTCGCGAGACCCAGTAGCACCCCTCAGACGTCAGATCTAATGGAGACCTGGAAGTACCCCATGTCTCCTCTAAAAGGGGGAGGTGTTATGCCCCGGCTTTTGAGGCTGTGATGCTTACCCAGCAACCCTGGATCAGCATCACGGACTTAGGACCGGAGAGTTGGGTTACGACACCGGTAGAATCGTCAGTCCGTCTTGAACCTTCGACCTGTGCGGTTGCTTTTACGAGGGTGTTCTGTGCAACCCCTAAGTTATTTTATAAAGTTTAAATAAGTAAACGTAATAAACCCTTTCCCTTATAATTCTGTCTTTTTTTTAAAAAGACTCTAAACTACCACCGCATAACAGTACGCAACGACAAAGTACCACAGTGTACGCAACGACAAAGTACCACAGTGTACGCAACGACACAGTACCACAGTGTACGCAACAACACAGTACCACAGTGTACGCAACAACACAGTACCACAGTGTACGCAACAACACAGTACCACAGTGTACGCAACAACACAGTACCACAGTGTGTCGCAACAACACAGTATCAGTGTACGCAACAACACAGTACCACAGTGTACGCAACAACACAGTACAGTACCACAGTATACGCAACAACACAGTACCACAGTGTACGCAACAACACAGTACCACAGTGTACGCAACAACACAGTACCACAGTGTACGCAACAACACAGTACCACAGTGTACGCAACAACACAGTACCACAGTAATCATCTAGGTACTAAGATACCAAAGTCAAAGAAAAACATTCACTTGTTACAGATATACTCGACAGCTTAAAACATCAGCAACACGGCTAGTGCAGAGCGCGCACTGCCGGTCAGAATGGTCGTATCGGCGCAAATGCAACATGCTACGTCATCTCTCGAACAACGCTCCGAACGGGGCGTAAACAAGTGACTCACAACACTCGCCCCTCTACGATCGCCCCACCACAGTGCTATAAAAAGGCGCGCGCTGTAGCGGAGCACACAGTTGCTTCTCTGCGCTCGGACAGTAAACACCTAATCTATTGTAAATTCTTGTAATCTATGTTGATTATATGTGAATTTTGATTGAAGTAAAGTTGGGTGTTTTAATTATCCCTGAAATGGAATAATTCAATAATAAGGACATTGGCACAGCCGACGTCATGGTGTCTAAAACAATACTGGGCCATCCTGCGTCGTCATATACAAATATATTTATATAACTTGTCACGGAATAGAAAGACGAATGCGTTTTAAAATATTCGACGATTAAAGTTCAGGAACGGATTAGGTACGTGGCAGGCATGTAAAAGATAATGAAATAAATGTAAAAATAAGTAAAATATTAATAAACGATCAATAAATGTACCTACAACAAACATAATTATAACAAGGATAAGAAAAATGTTAATGTCTTTATTACGAGTAGAGTACAAACTCCTGATTTTTTAATGTTAGGGACATAGGAGTAGGTACCTACCTCACGCGCTCGATCCCACGAAAAAATAGATAGAGAGAAGAATAATCTCAAAAACCCGTCTTACATTAAAAGTTGCCTTGTTTAATCTAAAAAATGTTGAGTTCTTAAGGCATTTATCAGTGAGGTAAAACCGCGGGCCTTACTTATTACGATTAAAAAAAACAAGTTATCGAAAGATATTTTAACTCGAAATACATAAATGTTTTCTTAAATATTTAAACGTAGGCAAGCTGAGAAGTGAGGTTATTGATACTGATTTCACGATTTTTAAAACTATACAACAGTCTAGTCTAAATTATTTGCATAACAGGTGAATTGAAGTAGGTCCGGTTTGACCCTAAATACTAGGTAATAATATGGATTGAAGAATTATATCTCGTATATAGGCAACCAGTATTTAGATTACCTATTTCAAAATATAATATTTTGATCGGAGATTGTCAAAATGCAGGAAAAAGCAGTAGTACTTAGGTGAAAAGTGACATCTCAGATGTATAATTAAAAACAGTTTCTACTATGTGATCAAATAGTGAAAAATCGGCTGTGCGTACTACGAGTAATTGTTGTATTCTTCTTTTGTTCAATATTTTGTTGATTTTTGCCACGATTTAAGGACTGATCTTATAATAAAATGAAATGACTTCATATTTTCGTCTCTGCCCTATACCTAGCGCCATCTATCTAATTTTACAATATAGGCAAACATCCTATTTTCTAAAAACTACTTGGATACTTTTGACGCTACTTGTAGTTTTTTATACCTATACAAGTACCTACCATTATTTTGGCCAACACCTATGAAGTTTTTTTTTATTCTCAATGTTTGGTCTAGCGCAAGAAGTTTGTCTGGCAAGATTCTTGTTACTGTATCGATTTTTCGATACAGTAATTTGCTTATTTCAGATACTTCATTAACAAGAATTTGTCCCGAATAATTTCACTGTAAAAAATATTTAACCAACGTAAAACACAGAATATTTTAAAAAGGGTGCATTTTAGCACCTCATCATGTGAGAAAAGTACCGAAATGCAGATAGTAATTAGGAGTGGTTCCCATTTACGATCAAGTTGGCTAGTCCGCTTGTTTAAAAATAGTTATTTGTTGTACAAGAGCGCAAAGTTGCTTTTTAACCGAGCGCTCATTTTTGATGACCGTGCAAGCGAAGGACTTTAAAATTGAATCACAAGCGCAGCGAGTGATTAAAAAAATTAGACACCTGAGCGTAGCAAGGGCATCAAAAGGGCACAATCACAAAAGGTGAAAAGTCTTTGCACTCGAGTGTAACACGTAATTTGTCATCCCACCTTAGCGAGGAAGTGACTAAATGCTTTGCGCATTATTTACAGTTTCAGTTAATTCTGTTGACGTCAAATAAACTTCTTTGTTACGTAAACGTCTTTCTTTCTTTGTCACTTATTTCGGTTTTTCACTTGTATTAAATTTTCTTGCATATACTACATATTAAGTTTTTAATAATAACAATATAACGTGAAAATATGAAGAAAATATGGGCCGGTTGAGGTCAGGAGTGTCATTTCTGTACATGAAAAAGTGTCCGCCCATATGCTTTAAATTATGGTAGCGCCACATTAGCTTCAGGGTAAATTTTGAAAGAAGTAAATAAACGCACTATTTAGAATTCATGAAAAAAATTATTCTAGCTTGTTAAGGCCAGGTATTTCTGTCAAAGTAGGCATTTAACGCTGTCTTGTTCTCGCGACCGTTCTGATGCGACGTTCTCTGCAGAATTGGTGCCACAATGCAGAAATTACATTAAAATATTGGACTATGTAATTTAAACTCAGTTTTTGTTCAAGATTTGTTTAAACTAGTGATAAGAGTTTTGTTGCTATATAAACCAAGAAATATTTATCTATAAGTACTCGTAGGTATACAAAAATGAACTTTTTCTTTTTTGGTCACGCTATAAGTTGAGAACGGCTTTACCAATTTTATGCATCTTTTTACAATGTTTCCTAATACTTCACAAGTTCGTCCAAAATTAAAAAAGAATTGCGCTGAAACGTAAAGTCCAGTAAAAATAGATGGCTTTTTAGTCAACTTTGCACTAAATTTCTAATGCAATTTATTTATACGAGATAAAGATGCTCACAGATCTAGGTGGAGCTTCAAACGCCAATTGAAAATAAACTGTTTAGCAGATATTTTGGAAACTATGCACTTTATGGCAACGATTGTAGTATTTCGCATCTTTTTTTTTTTAACTTTTATAGATTTACACTTGACCGCCATCTCGCCTGATGTTAAACGATGATGCGGTCTACGATGGAGCGTGTTTACCTAGAAGAAACCGATTCACTCTCGATTTGAAGACACAAAGATTGTAACTATCGGGAAAAACCCTCTCAGGCAACGTATTCCACAGCCTTGACGTTCTTATCACAAAAGTAGAGTCAAATCTCTTCGTTCGTGTCTTTGGAACATCAACCATGAAACGATGTCGCTTCTTCGAGCTACGAGCATTCCGGTAGAAAAAAGGGCAAGGTGGTATTAGATCGTGTAAATCAGTCGCACACTCTCCGAAGTGTATCCGATAAAAAACTGATGAGCTAGCAATTTTTCGGCGATGTTCGAGACTTTGCAGTTTTTTTCGCACGAGGATGTCATTGCTTATGAGAGCCTTTGGCACGTCTCTCGATCGATTCCAGAGCCTCCAGCTGATACTTAGCCGATCCATCTCAAAGATGCGAACAGGATTCCATACAGGAGCGAATCTGTGCTTGATATAACGTGAGCAACTGTTCAGACTTGAAGTACCTTCGCACCTTTGAGAGGACACCTAGTTTTTTGGCTGCTAATATAGCCTTAGATTCGATAAACAAGCCAAAGTTGAGAGTAGATGACAAAGTAACGCCCAACAGCTCGAGATGGTCGGATACCGGCACGGATACACCGCGAAAAGTAGGAGTCTGTTGGAAAGGACTCCCTTTTGTGGAGAACAGACATGCCGGCGTCTTCCCCTCGTTAAACCTGACCAGAATGGCATCGCCCCATTTAGAGACTGCCTCCAGGGTCAAGTTTAAACGCTCGATCAAACTCTCTCTCAGTACCTGAGTTTGCTGCCTATTGGCTCTCGCGCTCGATATGTAGCTCTCTACAACGGTGCTATCATCTGTGTACCCAAAGATACCGGGCTTCAACAGATCGTTGATATGTAGCAGGAAGAGTGTCGCAGAGAGCACCGATCCTTGAGGGACTCCGGTATTGATAGCCGCAGGCAGACCTACTACCAACTAAGCCACTCGGCCAGCCAATATATAATAAGCAGGTACCTATAGTTTGGAAAGAAAAATAAGACATGTAAAAGTTTGCAGTAGTAGTATCCACAGTATAAACTTAAGTCCAAAAAAATAAATAGAAAATATTGTTATTTCCAATCTATAAATAAAAAAATAAACAATAGAATTTTTCTTTTAAAATCAAAAAACAATAATTTTACTTGAAAATAACAAGTAATTTATTTTCTATTTTTGATCCATTAAAAATATTTTGTAAGCGAACTAAATATTTCATACCTAGATAATAATATTTGTTCCTTATTACTGTAAGTTGTATTTATAATTCTGTTATGAAATAAACAAATTGTGAAGTCAACACCTTTACTTAGTTCATATCCAAAATCTTTAAAAGCTCAATACTTAAATATTCTCCCCAAGTAATGCACGTACTTACCGAATTGTTGACGTAGAAAAAAATGCTATAAATTCGCAAAGGCATGATTCGCACAGCACAGGGATTTTGATATCCTTGAAGGAAGCTCGGCGAACCTTCGCCATTTTCAGGTCTTCGTTGTTCAGCTCGATGAAGTATCCGAAGTAACTGGATTCGCTGTGCGGTTTCTGTAATCAGGGTGTTTGTGAACTGTTTCCTTATTGAACTAGCGTCCTAGTACAAGGTAGACATGCCAATATAGGTATCTCGTTTATTTGTTCCTTATTTGAGGTTTGATTGTATGTGTTTTAATTTAATATATGCAGATACATGTTTCTGTTTTGTTATTTTAAGATGATTGTTATTTTTCGTATAAATGATCATTCGAAAACCTTCTCTGTATCGTATTGATCTGATGTAAAAGAGTACTAACCAAATAATTTCAGAGAAAATTCAGTAATTGGTTGGTGATGTTCGTGATAATATTTTATAGAACATACCACTACTTCGCTACATATATTTTTCAGCCATCTGTCCTTCTACAAACCAATTTTTTGAAAATTGAAATTGATTGATTGACCGCAAAAAACACTAAGGCTAAAGTTTGCTATGATGTTCGATCAGGGTAATTGATCAGCACTCAGCACAGGATAATTAGTAGGTAATCATGCCCTGCTTGGGCCCTGCCTCGCTACTGGCGGCACTCTAGTTTGTAAGTTTTTTATAATGTTTACATCTTTATATGTACTGTACAAAACTTAGAAACTATGAACGGAAATAAATGAGTGAATTATAAAATAATAATTAGTTAATATTGTAGATTAATCCGGACTTCCTGTGTTAAGTCGAAAGAGTCATCATTAATATTTTATCACAATCTTTAGCACCAATCATAAAACCAGATATTGAACCTACGATTTGACTGCGCCACAATTTCAATAAAATTTGTGAATATTTGTAGCGTAACGATGCATCGTGTAATAACGAAAGCGATATTCGATAAATCGGCGAGGAAACGGATAAAGTTGCTAGCATCCCTTTTCCATTGCAAAAAGAAAAAGCTAAACATGACGCCTGTTATCATTAATGGATAAAGACAAACACATTTGGGTACGGATGGGGCGAACGAACGGACCTTGTTACTGACTAAGGAAAATATAGGTAAGATCTGACAAAGTGAGAAGAGGTGAGATCTTTTTGAAATAATTTGTATTTAACATTGCCACTGTGTGTGACACTAAAACCGGTACACCTGGGAAGCATAACATTTATATCATGAAAAATCAACTAAAATTAAGCGAGTATTAAATGCATACCTATAAAAATAATAACGGGAAGGGTAACCCATGACAAGTTATTAAAAAAATAAACAGAGTAGGCAATAATTCCATTCTCTGTTTTTTATTCAGTTCAGTTTTTATTTTGAGCTCCCATAATTCCTTCGAATTGAGAAACCATTTAAATTAAATGAAATCATAATGTATTGAAAATAGTTAAACATAATACATATAATTTGCTGAAATGTAGAAAGTAGATAATATGGTAGCGTAAAAGGAAACAAAGCGGAATTTAAAACCCAAATTGTTAAATATATTGACGCATTGTGAATTATTTTATCAGTGTACGTAACTACGCTACGCTGTACTTTTATTTATTTAGAATATAACTTGTACATAGATCTAGATGAGTAAGTAAGGCGAGTATTATACCAGTTACATATAGGTACATCTCCTGAAATAGATATTATATACAAATATATTTATATAACTTGTCACGGAATAGAAAGACGAATGCGTTTTAAAATATTCGACGATTAAAGTTCAGGAACGGATTAGGTACGTGGCAGGCATGTAAAAGATAATGAAAATAAATGTAAAAATAAGTAAAATATTAATAAACAATCAATAAATGTACCTACAACAAACATAATTATAACAAGGATAAGAAAAATGTTAATGTCTTTATTACGAGTAGAGTACAAACTCCTGATTTTTTAATGTTAGGGACATAGGAGTAGGTACCTACCTCACGCGCTCGATCCCACGAAAAAATAGATAGAGAGAAGAATAATCTCAAAAACCCGTCTTACATTAAAAGTTGCCTTGTTTAATCTAAAAAATGTTGAGTTCTTAAGGCATTTATCAGTGAGGTAAAACCGCGGGCCTTACTTATTACGATTAAAATAAACAAGTTATCGAAAGATATTTTAACTCGAAATACATAAATGTTTTCTTAAATATTTAAACGTAGGCAAGCTTAGAAGTGAGGTTATTGATGCTGATTTCACGATTTTTAAAACTATACAACAGTCTAGTCTAAATTATTTGCATAACAGGTAAATTGAAGTAGGTCCGGTTTGACCCTAAATACTAGGTAATAATATGGATTGAAGAATTATATCTCGTATATAGGCAACCAGTATTTAGATTACCTATTTCAAAATATAATATTTTGATCGGAGATTGTCAAAATGCAGGAAAAAGCAGTAGTACTTAGGTGAAAAGTGACATCTCAGATGTATAATTAAAAACAGTTTCTACTATGTGATCAAATAGTGAAAAATCGGCTGTGCGTACTACGAGTAATTGTTATATTCTTCTTTTGTTCAATATTATTCTTTGTTGATTTTTGCCACGATTTAAGGACTGATCTTATAATAAAATGAAATGACTTCATATTTTCGTCTCTGCCCTATACCTAGCGCCATCTATCTAATTTTATAATATAGGCAAACAGCCTATTTTCTAAAAACTACTTGGATACTTTTGACGCTACTTGTAGTTTTTATACCTATACAAGTACCTACCATTATTTTGGCCAACACCTATGAAGTTTTTTTTTATTCTCAATGTTTGGTCTAGCGCAAGAAGTTTGTCTGGCAAGATTCTTGTTACTGTATCGATTTTTCGATACAGTAATTTGCTTATTTCAGATACTTCATTAACAAGAATTTGTCCCGAATAATTTCACTGTAAAAAATATATAACCAACGTAAAACACAGAATATTTTAAAAAGGGTGCATTTTAGCACCTCATCATGTGAGAAAAGTACCGAAATGCAGATAGTAATTAGGAGTGGTTCCCATTTACGATCAAGTTGGCTAGTCCGCTTGTTTAAAAATAGTTATTTGTTGTACAAGAGCGCAAAGTTGCTTTTTAACCGAGCGCTCATTTTTGATGACCGTGCAAGCGAAGGACTTTAAAATTGAATCACAAGCGCAGCGAGTGATTAAAAAATTAGACACCTGAGCGTAGCAAGGGCATCAAAAGGGCACAATCACAAAAGGTGAAAAGTCTTTGCACTCGAGTGTAACACGTAATTTGTCATCCCACCTTAGCGAGGAAGTGACTAAATGCTTTGCGCATTATTTACAGTTTCAGTTAATTCTGTTGACGTCAAATAAACTTCTTTGTTACGTAAACGTCTTTCTTTCTTTGTCACTTATTTCGGTTTTTCACTTGTATTAAATTTTCTTGTATATACTACATATTAAGTTTTTAATAATAACAATATAATGTGAAAATATGAAGAGTGGGCCGGTTGAGGTCAGGAGTGTCATTTCTGTACATGAAAAAGTGTCCGCCCATATGCATTAAATTATGGTAGCACCACATTAGCTTCAGGGTAAATTTTGAAAGAAGTAAATAAACGCACTATTTAGAATTCATGAAAAAAAATTATTCTAGCTTGTTAAGGCCAGGTATTTCTGTCAAAGTAGGCATTTAACGCTGTCTTGTTCTCGCGACCGTTCTGATGCGACGTTCTCTGCAGAATTGGTGCCACAATGCAGAAATTACATTAAAATATTGGACTATGTAATTTAAACTCAGTTTTTGTTCAAGATTTGTTTAAACTAGTTATAAGAGATTTGTTGCTATATAAACCAAGAAATATTTATCTATAAGTACTCGTAGGTATACAAAAAATAAACTTTTTATTTTTTGGTCACGCTATAAGTTAGAACGGCTTTACCAATTTTATGCATCTTTTTACAATGTTTCCTAATACTTCACAAGTTCGTCCAAAATTAAAAAAGAATTGCGCTGAAACGTAAAGTCCAGTAAAAATAGATGGCTTTTTAGTCAACTTTGCACTAAATTTCTAATCCAATTTATTTATACGAGATAAAGATGCTCACAGATCTAGGTGGAGCTTCAAACACCAATTGAAAATAAACTGTTTAGCAGATATTTTGGAAACTATGCACTTTATGGCAACAATTGTAGTATTTCGCATCTTTTTTTTTTTAACTTTTATAGATTTACACTTGACCGCCATCTCGCCTGATGTTAAACGATGATGCGGTCTACGATGGAGCGTGTTTACCTAGAAGAAACCGATTCACTCTCGATTTGAAGACACAAAGATTGTAACTATCGGGAAAAACCCTCTCAGGCAACGTATTCCACAGCCTTGACGTTCTTATCACAAAAGTAGAGTCAAATCTCTTCGTTCGTGTCTTTGGAACATCAACCATGAAACGATGTCGCTTCTTCGAGCTACGAGCATTCCGGTAGAAAAAAGGGCAAGGTGGTATTAGATCGTGTAAATCAGTCGCACACTCTCCGAAGTGTATCCGATAAAAAAACTGATGAGCTAGCAATTTTCCGGCGATGTTCGAGACTTTGCAGTCTTTTTCGCACGAGGATGTCATTGCTTATGAGCCTTTTGGCACGTCTCTCGATCGATTCCAGAGCCTCCAGCTGATACTTAGCCGATCCATCTCAAAGATGCGAACAGGATTCCATACAGGAGCGAATCTGTGCTTGATATAACGTGAGCAACTGTTCAGACTTGAAGTACCTTCGCACCTTTGAGAGGACACCTAGTTTTTTGGCTGCTAATATAGCCTTAGATTCGATAAACGAGCCAAAGTTGAGAGTAGATGACAAAGTAACGCCCAACAGCTCGAGATGGTCGGATACCGGCACGGATACACCGCGAAAAGTAGGAGTCTGTTGGAAAGGACTCCCTTTTGTGGAGAACAGACATGCCGGCGTCTTCCCCTCGTTAAACCTGACCAGAATGGCATCGCCCCATTTAGAGACTGCCTCCAGGGTCAAGTTTAAACGCTCGATCAAACTCTCTCTCAGTACCTGAGTTTGCTGCCTACTGGCTCTCGCGCTCGATATGTAGCTCTCTACAACGGTGCTATCATCTGCGTACCCAAAGATACCGGGCTTCAACAGATCGTTGATATGTAGCAGGAAGAGTGTCGCAGAGAGCGCCGATCCTTGAGGGACTCCGGTATTGATAGCCATTTGATCCGACGAGCAGCCATCAACCACTCGTATGGATCGACCCCTCAAAAAGTCCGATATCCACGTTATTAAACCTGGAGACAAACCATAAGCTGCAAGCTTGCTTAAAAGACCATCGTGCCAAACCCTGTCGAAAGTCTTCGAGATATCCAGGGAGACTGCAAGTGCTTCCCCGTGCTTCTCGATAGCTTCACTCCAGATGTGAGTGACGTACGCTAGAATATCCCCGGTGGACCGGTTTCGGCGAAACCCGTATTGCCGGTCACTGAGGAGGTCGTTCGATTCTAGGTACGTCAGGAGCCTGTGGTTTAAGACACGTTCCATAGTCTTGCAGAGTATGGACGTGACCGAGATTGGCCTGTAGTTGGCAGGGTCAGCACGACTACCCTTTTAGGGTACTGGTTGCACGTTGGCAAGTTTCCAAGACTTCGGTACAATCCCGGTTTCGAGAGAGAGTCTATACAAGTGCGTCAGTATTGGAGACAACTCAGGCGCACAAGCCTTCAACACTACGGCAGGAATACCATCTGGGCCACTAGCTTTATTCACGTCCAGACTGATAAAGTAAATAACTGTTACTTTTTATCAAGTCAAACTCTGCGAATGCATCTATAACTTTTTAGTAGATTTCGTTGAGTACAAAAATTTTGTGTAAAAATTGAATAGTTTAGTCATAATCTTGAAAAACCTTTTGAAAAGGGGTAACTTTGGGATTTTTTTCTATCAAGAAAAATCATTAACTCGTGTTACTGACTGCGAATTGCACTAGATTAGATCCTTAACTTATACATATATTTTTTTCAGAGTTAAATACACTATTTTATAGGTCTCAAAATTGTTTTAAAAATTCAAAATTACGGCTTACCCGCCCTTAACATGTTGTCTGAAAATATATATAGTTAATACTTTAGTAACGTCAATTATATTAAATTATTTATCTCGGGATACTTCAATTCTTTTATAATTGATTCATTCATAGCATTTTTAAATTTTCTACCATTTGAGATAACATTCCTTACCTTTATCCTCCACACGTGAAAATAAAATTGCGCGCAAAGGATTTTAAAGGAAAAAGTACACCAAGGAGGTTCCGAGTCTAGGTTATTAACAAAAAAAATGTATGATGAATTCTGCACCAAGAAGGTAAAAATAAAAATAGGTTTAATTATGTTTTGAATTCAAAACCATAGTGCACGCGATATTTTAAATTCAAATTCACTTTAGTCTCTAGAAGGTACAAACGAATTTTGCACCCTGATATCGAGGAGCAAAAGTACTCTTTCCGAGGTGGTGGCATGAAAAATATTTTCTTAGAAAAATCAAACAACCGCCTTCAATATATCATTAAACTGACACACAAAACTAATTCGTGAAACCAAATAATACAAAATCACTTCTCCTATGACACAGCGATGTTTCAGAGCAAATAAAAAATGATTGCAATGTTGGTTACATTTTTGTTGTAATTGAACATTTTTGTTACCCGGAAAACAGTGATATTTGCAGATTACTACTTGGCGATAGAATAACTGGCAAAGGTACTTAGTACTTCCCCAAGCGCGGCGGGCTCTGCAAAGGGTCCTACAAATATAAAAAGATTTTGTAGTAGATTAAAAAGTAATGTTTGTTTTCGAAATGATTACCAAACCTTTCATTTTTGTGAACCTACTAGCATAGAGTAGGGACGAGTTGGTTATTCTAGAAAATTCCTTTTTATAGCTAATAACGCACTCTCCCCAGCTCTTCGTGGTGCTACTAATACCAAAAATAAACGATCTTTGAATTTGCGGATACATTCAGCTGCTCTGCAAAAATTACCTTTTGCGCTTCCACATTTATTGGTTATTGTACCGGTGAAGTTAGTTATACAAGAAAGAAAACCCTTTGTAGCAGAAATATGGGTAATTTGTAAACTTATTTTGAGTTTGGAAGAGGTTATTAAATTGAATATGATAAAGGGATTAGTTATTTATACTGTGTACATGTGACTGAATATGTTAAACATTAGATTTGGAATGACTGAATGTAGTAACTATAAAAATACGGTTATTTTACTTTTTAATCAATCAACAATGTGGTATGGTTGGTCACGGGTGACGGTTTTCTTCCACAAGAACAAAATTAAAAATTTTGATTAACCCCCGACTACCTCAGATTTGTTATCTGTACAACATTCTACTAGTTAAGCCCTTTCATTTGATACTCATATTGAGGGAGCTGTGAAAATAGACATGTATTTCGCCATTTTGTAGAAGCGGCTATCTTGAATTTGAAATTTGTCATAGTGCAATGTATTCTACTAATCAAGCCCTTTCGTTTGATACCCATATTGTGGTAGTAGTGAAAAAAATAATATAATACACCATTTTGTGGTGGCGGCCATCTTGGATTTGATTTTTTTATAGTGTAAAGAATTCTACTAGTAAAGCCCTTTCATTTGATACCCATATTGAGGCAGGTTGTGAAGAAATATTTTGTCCGCCATTTTGTGGCGGCGGCCATCTTGAATCGATATTAACCAAACATAGCTAAGAACATCCGCACGGATATTACCTTTCAAATAAGGTATGTTGGGGTAAGATCGGATATGGGGTAAGACCATATGAATTGTTTTTTGATCTAATTTCGAATAATTTTCAAACACTCGTAAGATTAAATAAGACGCCATTTTATCGTCCCGCGACCCATAGTTTCTGTTTATCGCTCCGGCAAATCAGAAATGTGCTGTGTCTGAATTAGTAAATTATGGAAAATGTTTAGTTTAGCAAGTGAAAGATCGGATGTATTCTTCTAATGGAATCTGTCTTCTAAGCAATAGAGGCTACTATTACTTGCAGTCCGAACTTGCCCTTCGGTGGTAAATATGTTATCGTGATCATAAAAGATAAAGTTTGTTTTGGCAAACGTCTACAACAAAAACTATTAAGCCTGTAAGACAGACAAAATTCACACTTATACTCTGTCTATCCGTTAAGCATTGTAGATTTATTTTAAAGATCTGGCATACATTGATCTCCAGAAATTAAATAAATCGCAAGACTATGCTAACTAGTCAAAAATCTGTCCGGAGTTACCCCAACGCACCTTAAAAGAAACCGCATCGAAATCGGCCCATCCGTTTGAGCTCTACGGTGCCACAGACAGACACACAGACAGATAGACAGACAGACAGACAGACATCGACGTCAAACTTATAACACACCTTTTTTTGGTCGGGGGTTAAAAAAGAGTGACGACGTCCCGTCATAAGATTTTCGTTT
This sequence comes from Ectropis grisescens, assembly GCA_017562165.1. Taxonomy (NCBI): domain Eukaryota; kingdom Metazoa; phylum Arthropoda; class Insecta; order Lepidoptera; family Geometridae; genus Ectropis; species Ectropis grisescens. Next base: position 17,441,063 of record CM029772.1, read on the forward strand.
ACATCAAACCTTCACTGTGTCATTGAAGCAGTGCGTTTAGTCGGCTTATGCCATGGACGTATAAAAAGCCGGACGTAGTCCTAAGGTGGAAAAATAAGTATTCATGGATCCACTGGTGGACCCTAAGAGGAAACAGAAGTATCTATTGATCCACCGGATCCACCGGATCCACCGGATTCAAGAGAAAATAAAAGTATCCTCGGATCCACATGTGGAACCTAGCTGTGGATCTATGTGTAGGAAGCCGTTTCGCTGAAACATACACTGTATCTATAGAATCGGCCGCTGCTCTGTCATATACAGGCTGACACGCACACATATACACATCAAACGGTCATTACATGCGCAAACTTGTATGTAATGCGCACTGGTCGACTATATAGACATAGTTTTTGTTTTAGCGAGACTAAGTCCGACTATTTTTACACGTCAATGGCTTCTTATCCTTTTAATGTTGAAAGGTTGAGACAAAATAAATCTAAAGTTCATTAAAAAAAACAGTTTTAAAGAATCTTACAAAAGAGGCAATGTCTCCCAGTGGTTTTCGTTAGAAATCAGATTTGACAGTTATTTTTGCTGATGCTTGATCGTCGTGTGGTTAAACCGTTTACAGGTTTCTTATTTAGTTTTAACTGCTTCTTCTAAACTTTACACCTATAACCACGGCCGAATATCCGTGCCTATAACTAATAAGATAACGTTTATATTTGTTATATTATCATTAAATTATGTAAAATAATGAATTCATTAACTTATCAGTCATTACTTGTTTCTGTACGACGCGGTAGGCTCTAAGACCTATAATGAACCTTTGACTAGGTGCCCAAAATACAGTAGCAACCTAGATTGGAACCCATAGGAAAAACTGCGGACATTATTTTAGTATTGTCTAATTTGTCATTTACTGCTATATTTCTGGAAATAAAAATAATTATTATTTGAAATACTTAGAATATTTGAGAATTCTACGATGTTTGGGTTTTCAGAAATGTTAATGCTGTCTGATAGACGACAGATACATCGCCGTCTTTAAACAATTTATCAACTTTTAAAAAACCCTGTATCTAAAAATTTGCAAACGTGAAAATATATTTAAGGCCTCTGCATGAAAATAATGTAAAAGATTTTGTAAATACTGCTACTTATTTCATAAAAATTACAATTCTTTGAGTAACGAGATATAGTTTGTAACAATTTTATTATGCTCAGACATTATATGTAGAATTAAATTTACATTAAGTGTGATTAGCTCTACAATTTCCGATCATTCTAAACTTTCCAAATATCACCCCAATATTGGGCACCGTCCCAAATTCAAAGAATGCATTAATACATACATATCTGCGAAAAGTTTGTAAAAGTGAACAGAAAATCGAATGTCAGGCCAAATTGATGGCTTAATGAAACTGAGTACCAACGAGATATGTGGTAGGAAAATGGAGGGCACTCAGTCGTGGCAGTCCTTGTAAAGTATCCTTAGAAGCTTGTGGCTTACCCTGCTTTGCTGTGAGCCCACAGAGACTACTACTACGATACTGCCCTGCGCTAAAAATCATATTATTATTCAACTAGTATATGCCCACGACTTGGTCTACGTAGAATTTAGAAAATAGCTATTTTGAACTTTTTTTCGCTATTTTGAACTTTTTTTTAATTTTATTTACCTATTTAGAACGTATTTTCGTCAAGAACAGTGATCAAAAAGACTATGTATATGTTATTCTAAATATAGGGTTTTATAATCTATCACAAATTGTTGGTTAAAAATATAATTATGTATTTGACTAAACAAAATATTTCACCAATCGGTTTCCATTCTGGTACCAATGTTTATTTTATTATTCAATAATCTAATTGTTAAGTTTATCTGAAGTTTAATAGAAATACAACAAAATCGTCATCTTTATTTTACTAAGAGATAAGTATTTTAAACACTCTTCACGTTTTAATTTCACTTCATACCATATTTCGACTGGACGAAAAGTAGGTAGTTGATTCTTTGAGTTATTTTGGGAATGTTTACATTGTTAATTATTATAGTTCCACAACATAATTAGTTCACAATAATAATCTAGAACAAAAAAAATTAGTTAATAACATCTATTTCTGTTTTGCAAAACTATGCACATGTTATAAATCGCTAATGGCTTAATTCGTCAATAACCCCTCTACAACACGTCTATTAATATTCAATTGAATAATGTAATGGATGATGCAATTAGGTCGTTCTGTACACGCCATATTACGTACTTGATACTAGAACCAGTTATTACCAATATACGCGCCCATTTTACAAGTTTTCCTCGTTTATAAAGAAAATAGATGGTACAGCCAGCAACGTGCAAGCTAATTGCATACTTTACAGTAATTTTTTCCTTCCACTGAACGAACAGCTTGGATTTTTTTATTCCACGTGGCAAGAGACCGCTGCGATTGGTTGCGTTGTAACCTTACGAAGCGATGAATTTTACATTGATATTGATCGAAAATGCACCGACAACCTAATTGCCTACTAGTAAGTAGACCGTTTATCGGAATAGGTTGGCATAGAATAAATCGCGGTTTTAAGTAAGTAAACAGATGCTGACTTACTTAACTTAACTTACTTAAATAGTGCCCAAAAACAAGTTATGCATATATTTTACAGCTTACGAGTATGTATGGTATGTGTGTGTTACTACGAAGTTAAATATGATGTGTCTGACTATAGTTTTCCAATAATATAACATTCGTAATTCTATTTGAATCTCATTTTTGAATGAAACTTTCAAATGAAGTATTGTAACCATCGGAAAAAACACTCAGACAACGCATTCCACAGCTCAGACATTCTTATCACAAAACTAGAGTTAAACCTCTTAGTTTGTGTCTTTGGAACATCAACCATGAAACGATGTCGCTTTTTCGAGTTACGAGCAGGCCGATAGAAAAACGGGCAAGGTGGTATTAGATCATGCAGATCAAATCACACTCTCTCCGAAGTGTATCCGATAAAAACCGATAAGTTTACAATTTTGTGGCGATGTTCAAGACTTTGAAGTCTTTTTCGCACTAGGGCGTCGTTGGCTATGAGCCTTTTGGCACGTCTCTACCGATTTTAAAATCGTTACCAATATTGTATTTGTGTGCTAGTAATTAATAGTTCTAGTGAAGTTAATTTCTGTAAACAATAAATAATAATAAAAAATACATTACCCATCCAAAAGCTGCTAGTTGCTTTTTTCTGAAACTGTAAGAAAAGTTAAAGTTCGTTCAATTCGCATTGCAGTTTTGAATTCTAGATTTGCCAACTTACCCTTTGTAGTTAAATTCATCCGTTCCTCTTCAGCGTTTCTACCAATCAGTACCGATTTACCCGGACTGCAGGCTTATTAATTTCGGTATGCGGCTAATTACCCTGCGAATTTGGAAGTACTCATTCAAGGGTCATGAATTAGGTTGTGGGTGTGTTTGCGTGCGGTTTGCGTTTACGTAACGGAGACAAGTGGTGCTTGTCTCAATCGCGCCACCTCTTCGTTACATCGAATACTAGGCTAGCATATCGAGTGAAGAGCTCTTGCTCACCCACACTAGCGTAATCAGTGTACGAATAATACGTTGTGTGAACGGTACGCTTGTGTGGTGGCAATGTAATACCAATGTGTGCGAATACGGCTATTTCTCCCTTCAGTGACGTAATGTCCGCGCTTAACTTCAAGTCGGCGTTTGTTTGCCGTGTTTCCGTATAGTTTGAATGAAAAGTAGTTTTGTGTGCTCTATATGTATGGTTTTGCTAACAAAATCTGGTTGATAGTGTTTCACAAGTGTATGAATGTGTAGGTATTATTCGCTCCGTACGTTTGCAACGAAGTTTTCCACGCTGGTTATCTGAAACGAAGAAAAGTTTGGTTAGAAAGTGTCCTCATTCAACAACTTTTATAACTATGTTAACTGGTGCAGTCTTGTTACTAATTTAATTTATACAACGTTAGCTACTGTATGGAAATTTAAGTATTAATCATTAATTACTTTAAATAGTGGCGAAGTTTATTTGACGCCAACAGAATTGACTGAAACTGTTAATAATGCGCAAAGCATTTAGTCATTTCCTCGCTAAGGTGGGATGAAAAACTACGTGTTGCACTCGAGTGCAAAGATGTTTCACCTTGTGCCCTTTTGATTCCCTTACAATAAATAACTATTTCCTTGCTTTTTACAATTTTACAAAGATGGTAAAAAATTGGATGATTGAATATTGGAACCGTCACGTTGGAATTCCTGAATGGGATGAAAATTGCAATTAAGCAGATTGTAGTCAAGATTTTTTTTTTAAACAATTTGAGTTCCTAAAGCAAATACTCCTTTTTAAAATAAATAAAATTTTGATCGTCCACAACCTGAGCAATTAATTACTTGTTTGTTTATGATCATGTTTTATTTAACCGCCAAAAATAGTTATGTAACCAATGTCGAAGATTATTTCTACATAATCTGGGGGCACGGCAGTGCCCCGCCATATATTATACTTAATCGGCTTTATTTAAAATACAGCTGGTTTTTGGAGGCGTTTGGTAAATGTTAGTAATTAGTTATAACAATAATTAACGATATATTTAAGTCCAGAAACAAAACGAAGGAGTTCTAAGTTTGAACAGATTTATTTGGGTGTTTTTTTTTGTTTGAGTGTTGGACTATCCGGGAGTGTTCTTAGTTATGTTTTATCAAATTCGGTTCAATCATTTCAACATTATCAGCTTTGTTTAGAGTAGGTATTTGTATAATTTGTAATAGTTTTAATTGTTCAAGTACTTGGATACATATTTCATAAGAACGTATTTTTTTTCTTTCATGTTATATAAAATAATGCCTTCTTAAATTTAACCTCAAATTTAATCTACTACAAAACTCTATTAATAACTATGACAACAACCTTTCTGATATTTTTTCAGTGTCGTACACCTACGCACTAAAACCAATGAAAGCTCTTAGATGAAAGATCACAGTGTGAAAGCAGACAAAAGAAATGGACAAAAGACGTCTAGGTATAGAAACGAACTACACAGTACATTATGTTACAAAAGGTATCAATGGCATGACACTAGAGACAATACGGTAGGTGAATAGCGTGATGGACAATCCTTTTATCTTTTTCTTATAATCTCAGGGTTAATGCTTGGTATAAGGCCGGAAAATGTGTCGGTTTTAGTCGAGGCAAAAATTGTTTAAGAATATTATAGCAGATAGCCTCTTTGTAATAATAATTTATAAATATTTTTGCTTAAATCTAAGGATCGGTCGATGTAAATTGGGGTGATTGATTTTTTATTATTTTGAGCTATCATGTTTTTACTACACTGGTATTTATTGTTTTATCTAGCGATCCGACTGGCTTCGCCCGTGCACATAGCCTATATCACTCAGGGGTCGCTTAATAATCAACGGTGAAATAATTTTTGAAACCGGCCCAGTAGTTCCTAAGGTTAGTGCGTTCAAACAAAAAACCTCTTTAGCTTTATAATATTAATACGGTTAGAAGATTACAGAATATTTACATATATATATACATATATAATATAGATTTTTCCTGTGAACGTGGTGCAAGAGAAATATCGTGCACTTGCTCTATTATTGAAACACGATAAATATCCTGTAGTTAAAAATACTAACAATTTACTCATATTCGTAATATCACATTTGCGGTCCGTCCCAGGTTCACCCGTGGTATATATTTATGTATAATAATGTATAGTACTCAGGGATCACATAGGTACATACCCAATGGTGAAAGATTTTTGATATCGGTCCAGTAGTTCCTGAGATTAGCGCGTTTCATTAATTAGCCTGACTCCGAATTCGACACAAATGGAATGCGTGGCCCATTCCCGTTCAAATTCAAAATGATAGCAACCAGTGGGTCTACCGCCTAACTAAAACTGTATTAGCTTTGATATTGCTTTCTCTTTTCTTTTCGCTTGAAATGATAGAAACAACAATAGCAAAGCAAAGCCATAGCCGATTTAGTTAGGCGGTAGAGGGGCTGGCCCGCAACCCTATGCTCTAACGCAAAGAAAGCCCGCACAGCAACATCCCGCACACATCGTAACCCAGACCTCCGTACGGCATCGGGAAAGTTGCCTGTCTCCACTGCGCCTTACCAGAACGTAAGAGGCCGACTTCACAACATATTATAGGGAGCTATCAAAGGAAAAGGGACCCACTTGGCACATACAGGTAGTAAAAGAGTAGGTCGCAGCAATTAGGTCATCTTCGGCAGCGCAAAATACATACGTATTAACATCAAAGCAGCACGCCCTGAAGGGTCATTTAGTCGTTCCTGAATGCCGAGGAGAAGGTGTTTATTAGAAATTTCGTCGAGTACTGTGGACGAAAACTGTATGTCCTGTTTATAGTTCGAAAAGGCGATACCGTCTCATTGACGTTGAAAAAAAGAATCGATCCACTTTCGTTTATTCGAACAGCTAGACTGGGGAATGTGGGATTTTTTGTGTGTTGGCATCTTGGTGTCATAAAATCAAGTGAATCGGTTGTCTTTTAGTGAAATGCGCTTCATCGTAGACCATAATATATGATCGTTGATCGCTTAACATTACGAGAGATAGCGGCATACAAGTGTAAACTTAATAATGGTAAAAAAAAATTGTGAAAATTTGAATTTTAAATTTTACTAGTATATAGTATGTAAGTATAAATATATTTTTTACTTAGTTAAACACTCTTTATTCTTCTTCTTCGTGCTAATGAAGTTTTCTAACTACAAGTTCACTTAGGTACTTTAAAAAAAAAATCATAATAACAGTTTTTTGTTAATTATTTTTTGAAAGGAAATGATTAAACTAATTAGTTTAATTTAATCCAGATTTAAAATCCATGTCTGGTACGTAATTATATGTAATATAATACTAAAAATGTAGGCCTTAAATAAAAATTAGATAAAACAGACACCAAAAAAAATTTAAGAAGAAAAAAAGGATTAAGGTCTTTTGGGTAATAAGTCATGATTCACCTTCCAGGTTTTATAAAATCGACTATTGTGGCAGCCCCGCGACCCTTGCCGGAAAAACCTGTGGGCACTACTTTTAGCAGTGTCGACACGGATAAGAAAATAGTTACTTCGTAACTGTCGAACCTGTCACACCGTGTCCCTACACGCCGGACGGTACGTAAATACACCCCCCCCCCCGTAAAAAGAGCCCGGTATTGTTTTTTTTTCATGTTGTTTCTACACATTTTCAAATATTTTTAACAATAAATTTGAGTTTTTCATCTTTAATTTGCGTCGCTCAGTATTCCGCGACCGCGACTATCTGCTGCGGTACTAACTATCCTAGTGAATCCGAGGACCTATGTTAAAATAGGCGGAGCCTTTATTAACAAGACTAACTTATAATGAGAGCTACGATGCACTAGATACCTAACTAATTATTTACGTAAGTCAGTGCCGGATTAAGCCAGCGCGGGGCCTGTAGCAATTTCTGTCAAGGGGCCCTTGGTTTGCTTAGGTTTAGGAAGGGAAGGGTCAATGCCAGATATTTTCGCTACATATTTACAGTCAGACAGACGTCGGAGCGCGGGGCCCCTAGCTTGCGCGGGGCCCGTAGCATTTGCTACTCTTGCTATATGGCTAATCCGCCACTGACGTAAGTACATCTGAATAGTACATAGATCGGTGAAGGTCCAGACATAATAGATGTTCAACTCCAGTAGTACAAGTTGAAAGCAAAGGTAGCATGCTGGCCTAACCACACTAAAAACCTATGCTTATACGTTGAACCAAATAAACATCAGCATTTAGGGTTACGCTTTGCATCGACTAATAAAATTGGCCTACGTTTCTATCATGGTCACGTTCTCCAAGAAATATTAAGCGTTATTTTGAATGCAATTCATAGGGTCACACACAATATGAACAAACTATGAATAGCGAATCACGGTGTAGCGTATGTATCTAAGTTGTCTTTGATTTCGGTTAATATAATTGATTTCAGGTGTGGCGCGGCTGACAAACTAGATTCATGATTGTGACCATTGTTTCCCGCACGAGCGTCGGTCAATTTGTCCCATTGTTACAAAATATAACCCATTGTAATTTGACAGTGAATACACAGCTCAATTTTATGAATCGTAAAGTACGCTTTCATGTTGTTGACAAAAGGAATTGTTTATTCAAAAATGTATCATAGTAATAGCGGATCTCCGTCGTAAATTGGCACGAGTGGTGAAATATTAATTTCTTTGTATAATCGGATTAAAATTGAACCGTACATTTTAACAGACTAATTCTGATATGGCAAGGTAACCGATTGGAGTGCATCAATCAAATTTCAACAATTTAGCAATGTATTAAGGTTTGTATCCGTTATTTTCACATATTTTTTTTCACTAATTAACATGTGATAACCAATTTTATAGACAAACTGTTAGGTTATAAAATGATAATTACACAGAGAAACATTTAACAAATTGGTAATTTCACAAAGTACTTAATTACATATTTGACAAACTTTAATTTTAAAACATATATTTGACAAATTATTCTTTCAATATTTTTGTTAACTTATAAGTAAAAAATGTTTGAAACTAAAGCAACACTTGTCACAATGTTATTTTAAAATTGGTTTATATCGATGTTTAATATGTGTGTGTTGTTTGGCAAGAAACTTGATTTATAATTAAACTAGCTGTACCCTGTACCCTGCCATGCTGTGCTGTGGTACATTGTGATGCAAAAAATAGATAAAAACAATCCTTGATGCCGATTATATATCATTCTAAAATTTCAGCTCGATCGGTGCAGTACTTTTTGAGTTTTTGAAGCGTACACAAACCAACATAACATTTTTATATAGGTATAGAGATTACATGAACTAACGATTGCAATTTTAGAGTTTCTAAGTAACCAGATTAGACCGGTTAGGTTACTTAGGACCCAGATCCAACTCGGAGCACCTCGACTCCACCTAGTCTAGTCAGAGTCAAATCTCAGTGATAGGACCGTAATCGGACCGGTTGTCTAAAGTCAGTGACATTACCTAATCAGAATTTTTAGTTTACATAGACAATTTATCGGGCACTTTCAAAATATTTATTGCAAAAATTATTTTTGGTAAATGTAAAATTTAGAAAATGATTTATTTATGAAAATATACAAAAATTAAATTCCATTCAATGTATTGTCAAAAACGTTTGCCATATAATTGGTTATTAAATGATGGTTCGTATAATACAACATTTGTCTTTGTAAGATATTTTTTAAATAATCTTATTATGACGTATTTTATATTAAACGTATGTAAAATGAAAATTTTAGATTGTACATTTTTGCAATGAATATTTTTATACGATTTGATATTTCATAAAAAAAAATTTAAACATTATTGAACCATAACGATTACTTTATGTATTGATGGAATAACCTAACAAGGATGAGCAATAAGTGAAAAACAAATAAACGCATAATTGCACAGTATTTAAGTTATTGGATCGAAATATGTTGGGGGGCAAATACTAGAAGTAGGTACTAATTTTAATCGCCCGAATACAAATGTTAATATTTTGACAACAAACGCAATATACACAACGATTGTAATGTATCCTTTCTTTATTGTATTATTTAATGTATTATTTCTTGTAAATGTCGAAAATTTCTACGAAACCTGTTTGTTATCTTGTTGATTCCAGTCTCTGAAATCCCAGTACTCTGAGCGGAATGTTCCGAAAGCAAGGCTGCATGTGGCCACTTTATGATTACCACACGTGATGAAAATAACAATTTTACATTACCGAGTCAGTTCGGGGTTATAATTGACAATACACACGCGGACTTTCATCAGCCCAATTGCAGATAAAAGTGTTTTATTCAGCGCAATTAAACATCTTTTTTGAAATATTCTTATTTATTTACAAATGAATGCAGTGTGTGTGTGTGGTTTTTAATTATTGTTTACGATGTTGATATTTGTTGTCATTTTAATTGACATCTAACCGTTATTTTTTTGTCCTCAACATTTTTTATATTTTAAGACTTTATTATTTCTAGAGGGCTTTATATTGAGTTAGTGTTGTGTGAGGAATGTCCACCAATACTAATTTATTTAAATTAAATGTTATGAGACGTCACAAAACTTATAACCAGCGGACGATGAAGATATTTGCAAACAAAGATAGTAATCAGAATAATATTAGCTGGCAATCATACCCCACTGATTTAATTATAGCAGTTGAGAATTTATCAGGCTATTCCCTATATATACCTACATACATAGTTACTCGTAATAGGCAGGAAGAAACACATAGAATTTTTTTCTAGAGATAATAATGGTATCGGAAACAACTTCAGTAAAACCGTGGGATGTTACTAGTTCATAAATAATAGTGAAAATAAATTGCTAAAACGCACTTCGCCGCTTCCTTGTAAGAGCATTGCAAGAAAAACAAAAACAAATTTTCTCAACGCTAGAAAACAATTTATATTTATGAATGACTGTTACGACAAAACAAGTTGTAGGTTGTGTTTTGATAAAAATGAACGAACTAAAATTGAATAGTACTTTTAAAAATTTCCTTGCACAGTAGGTAGGATTAATTATCTATGTGCCTACAAATAATATGATTGAAGATATAATTAATACACGCTCTATCGTAGACCGCATCATCGTTTAACATCAGGCGAGATGGCGGTCAAGTGAAAACCTATAAAATTAAAAAAAAAAAAAAAAAAAGAAAACTGCCGTCCTCCTTACATTTGGAACAATTATACATATATATTTATATTAAGACATAAAAAGCCTAACTTACGCTGTCTGTAAGGAACAAGAGTCATCATCAGACAATATTTTCATTTTTTATTTACCAACAGGTGCTGTTTCTATCGAATCAAATCAACAATGAAAATAAACATGTCCAAGAAACTATGGTCAGCGTTGTATTTGCGAAAGGTATCGAAACCTCCGAACTGGGAGTAGTACAGAGATGTCTATTAAGATAAGACAATACCAGGAAACCGAGAAAGGTTCGCGTTTGCAGTGGAAGCACGTTGGGTCTATCTAGGGTTGCCAACGTATGAAACAGATATCGATTCGGGAGCTAGATTCTCAAAATTCAGGACATTGGATGTTTGACAAAACTCTATATTTCTTCCCTAGACACTGTTAATAAAATTATACAACACGTTTTTGTCGTTATTTGGTAAATTTGTTTCGCAACGCAATTGAATCACCCTAGATACTACCAAAACTAGGACAAATCTGGGGAAATCTGGACGAATGGCAGCCCTAAGTCTATTGGGAGCGTTACAACGAGTGCTGACAGTGCCGGCGGCTGGCAATACTGGCGATACTGGCAACCCGCCGCGATAACGCTCCCGCTTTTACGACCCGCAACTTTTATTTACAAGCTAATTTGCAGAACGTGCCGCCGCTGATAGATGTGCTGTAAAGTGTTTGCTTACTAATTGGGACTTGTGGGTTTTATTTCGCAACGGAAATATTATACTTGTGAAACTATGCTACAGGAAGTAAGTCTAAATAATAGTCCATTTTTTTCATGGGCCTAGAGCTATTGGGAAAAAGATATTCAAAATTGTACACCAATATCATTCAACAGATAAAATGTGTGGCAAATGAATTGTCGCAGTCATGGACGTATATTTTTTATATGTCCATAATCCCAGTGTTACTTATAATCTAATCTCATATTCTATTTTCTAATGAAAATGAAGGCGAGGGAAGGGCAAACCCTTAATTTGAATTTTCTACGAATTCATTTTTTGCGTAGAAACTAATCATTCGTGTAGTGGAGGAAACCCAATACAGAGTCAGCCTAGGTAAGTTTCCTTTTATAGAGTGACGAGATGAGCAGGACACGCCTGCCCGTACCAGCGCAGTGACAGTCAGTCAAATGAGAGTCATTGGAACATAAAAAGTCCCAATCATTACTTAGCACTGTACTACGCTCGTCACCTAGAAAAATAAGATGTTTTATCTGTATACTCTGTAAGAACCACATCTACGAGTGTATTACTAACTTTACAGCTAAACAGCAATGTGTAAAGATTACTGCGTTTTGTATGCCGAGTACGACAAAATCAATAGGTACCAACGCTTTCTACCGTGAGCACGTAAACATAACATTTGTATGAAGGACTCCAAGGCTTTATATATTTTGTAATTACATGCATCTTAAACATCCGGGTGTTAGGCTGTTAGGCATAGTGAAGTGTGAAGCAGAGATTTCATCTTTATTCTGGGTCCATGCCTTTTTTAACGTAAACATCGGGTTTAATTGGTCTGGCCTCGTAGGCTTAGTAGGTAGTAACTCTGCCTGTGAATCTAAGGGTCGTGGGTTCGACTCCCACCCAAATATCTGTGTGATGAATTCAAACATTTGCACTGTGTCTGGGTCTCTGGGACTTTGTGTGTATACCTCTAATAAGTATGTATTTACAACAATATAACTACCAATTATCTGGCCACCATAGTACAAGATTTGCTTAGTTTGGGGTCAGATGATGATGTTGTGTGTGAATTGTCCACCAATATATTTATTAGAAAAAATTTTTTTAGGGTTCCGTAGCCAAATGGCAAAATACGGGACCCTTATAGATTCGTCATGTCTGTCTGTCTGTCCGTCCGTATGTCTCAGCCACTTTTCTCCGAAACTATAAAAACTATACTATTGAAACTTGGTAAGTACCTAGATGTAGGTACTCTGTAAACCGCATTAAGATTTTCATAAAAAAATAATAAATTTTAGGGGTGTCCCATACTTAGAACTGAAACTCAATAAAATGTTTTTCCTTCAAGACCATACGAGTGGGTGGGTGGTTATCTATGGATAGGTCTTCAAAATTAATATTGAGGGTTCTAACATACTTTTTTTCTAAACTAGTTTGCGCGATGGACTCCTCCAAAGTGAAACTTCTGTAACTTCTAAAATAAGAGAATGACAAAACTAAAAAAAATGTAGAATGTACATTACCATGCAAACTGTCAACGAAAATTAGTTTGAATGATAGAGTAAGTAGTTTTATTTCAATATGTCATAAATTCACTAGTGTTAAAACACTGATTATAGTAACAACGAACTACAAGAACTTTAATATTATGTTACTTGCTACTACGGAATCCTTCATGGGCGAGACTCGCACTTGACCACTTTTATTTTTCATTTGAAATGCAGGAAGTCTTAAATATTTAATCTGTTCGTGAATATACAATGTACCTACATACATATGTATGTATATATAGTTATATATTACATAGTTTAGAGATATATGTGTATCTCTAAACTATTTAGCTTTTTTTTAAAAGCTTCTTGCCTGAGAGCCTCCATCATAGCCGCATTTCGATCTTTTGTTTTTTTCATGTCTTTTCATATTATTTGCTGTTATGTTGTTTACCATCACAGGCACGTATCGCTCAGTCCGTCATTATAACTTGAATATAAAAGTTTAAAGTTATCAAAACCTTAACTCAAAACTTACATTTATTTGTTTAAAACATACTTTCTTGCATGTTGGAATATCGTAACAATATTTGAATTTGTAAGACGCGGTCTAAGAGTTACGGGGTGCTTAGTTTATTATACAACATTTATTTGATGTCGTGCGGTACTACTACCTAGCAGCGCCTTTTATACCATAACAAGCTCGTTTTTACTGATAAACATTTTGCTTATTATGCCAGAGTAAAACTAAATGAAATAGATCTTACGCATTCATCGGTAATAGAGTAAGATCCCAGGGCCGCCAAACCTCATGTATTTTCTGATGAACGAAATGTGGACGATTGAGTAGAGTTAGTACCTACGTACTAAGAACACATGCACTCTCGCTAACTTGTTCAGACGGCCAATTTTGAGATATGGGGTAGTGAAGGTACATAAAAACATTACTTACTTCACGTATTTTCTAATAATTGATTTTCACGTACGTTATAAGCAATTTTCTTAAAAATAAGGCCCCAATACTCCCAGACACTTTCCGTCGGCCGTTTCGCTTAACAGATGCTTTAAAACTCCCAAAATAATGACTTAACTTCTTTTAAATTATCATACTCCATTTGTATTTATGTTCGTCAGACAACTATTTTAAAGCTTTTTCCAAAAAGACAGACCAATCTAAGAGTTCAGTCATCCCCTAAACTCAATTTGAATGCTTCTAACATAAAAACACCAATTGGGATTAATTAAATAGGTAATACGGGCGCAATGAATAAATACTACATACACCTTTAGAATAACATAACTCAAATCCCAAAATCAGCTGTTACATTCATTTCATTTTTCCACAGAGCTGTCGAGTTAGTGTTAGTCATCATATCAAAATTGTTCATAATTATGAAAAGAATGTGACATTTTTGGTTTAGAACAGTAGCTACTCGTAACTGCTATGTTTACTACTTTAATTTGTTTAGAATTAAAAAAAAATATCTCTATAATTTCTGACTTGTCACGCGGCCATAAGCACATATTTTTTAAGACCGATTTTTATTCAAACTAAAAAAACTGCGTGAGAAGAAAATGATATATTAGTGTTTTTTTAACTGTCAAAGGTGTCGGCAGACAAACATTTACTTAAAACAGGCAAAAACTGCAATTTTTTATGGTAAAATTAAAAATTAGAATGGCAATAGTCGTCTTTTATTACATCAAATAATTGACAAGGATTAAGAAAATACGTCCTATTTGTATGTTTTTGAAGGAGATAAAATTGTGCTTAAGGTATTCTTTGGAATACGAAGGTATTGGATACCACATGAGACATAAAATAGCCTTTCTGTATCACATTAGAATTAAACTGTCATCAATTTCTGGATTAGCTACGTTGTTAAATTAGATATAGAAATGAAAGATTAATACGCAGCCTACAGTAATTAGGTTTATGAGTTATTATCACAATTCCTTTGTTAGTAATTTCATCTACCTATTAATGTGGCCGCTTATACTAAGAAATTGATAGTGTAGAGTTATTGCGGTAGGTAATTTATAAGAACTGTACATGCCATAACAAGACTGGCATTTTCAAATAGGAAAGCTAAAGCGTAGGTAACATTATGATATGGTAGATTGGTAACAAGGACAATAATGGATCTAGAAAAGAATAGTACACGTTTAAAGTTAGACTGGAAGTTTTTATTGGCCAATTTAAATATTACACGTCATAATTTAAATTCATTTAAATGCAATGTGCACAAAAGTAATATATATAGGTACTAGGTGTGTAAAATAAAGTTCAATGTGATACATAAAGGCTTTCTACAATTCAAACTAAAATTTGTTTTTGATTAATTTGATTTGAATACAAATCGGCAGGTACTAGATTCCACCCCCTGGGCCCATAGGGGCCATTTAGGCCGATCCTTGATTTTCCTTAGCCAGTCTAAGCGGAAATTGTACAGTTTGAGGTGACCCCGGGTGACGGGTAGATACTAAATGGTTGATACTATACAAGTTTGATTAATATGTTGAATGCTTTCTGATACAAAATGTATGATTTCAGGTATGTTCTATATGCGTAAGTAGGTATAGTTTACAAATTTAAGATAGTAGATCCTTACTTACGCCTTCTGCGCTAGTCAAAAGGTGGCCGTCTCAGATAAATTACATACTTGATGTAAACACTTTACAGGACTTACGATCAAAATGTCATTTAATTACCTCGACATTACGGCCGCGTTACAATAGCCGTGGTCACAAGAAGACTGAAAAAATTGCGGGTCGTCTCATTAGGAAACGAGGATATAACCATCTACCCTCATTTGGGCTTCAAAAATAGCAGGATAGCCATCAGGTAATTAAATGATAGTTTTGTTCGTGATTAAGTCCTGTAAAGTGTTTATATTATATTATGTGTTCATATGTAAATTACAATTGTTACATTTATTTTTTGTCGAAATGCCATTTTCTTTGCTAGCATTCGAGCACAACTTACCACATGGAAAGCAAAGTTGCTCTTGGTCTAAGAAGCAGGAAAGGAAAATTTGCCTATGTAGGTTTTCCAATTTCTATCTGTGTTTGTGTTACAGTGAGTCCCTGGCCAAAATATGTTTCGTTTATAGATGTTATTGAGATATACATAATTAGTAGATAGATAAAGTGATCAAACTGACATTACACAGGGCAAAATCGATCAAGGGCTATATTAGACGTAAACATTTAAAAAACACACCTACGTACAGATTTATAATGATGCCAATGTAGGTAAGTTTAAGTCTGGTTTTAAATTTATCATCATAGTAGCAAATTTATCATCATAGGCAAGCTGGCGACTATAAATAGTCGTAATGTGGTTGTAATTGTATATACCATGGGAAGAACCGAAGTTCTGGTGCATAATTAGGTAAGTAGTAGATTACTCGCAATCAAGAGAAACGCACGAATCGGATTCATGAAAACAAATCCAATGTTACACAAACACACGCTGCACCACAGATAGATGTTTCTTTGTTATGCAAACGACTGGATGTGGCCGTATGTCCCTGCCTGATGCCGGGCCCTGTACCGCTGAAGGCTACGGCTCCGTTACGTGTAACCAGCTACAAGCTAAATGGTCAATTATGTGACTAACCCTCACCGCAGCACAAAGCCTAGCACAAATTCGCCCTCGAGTCGAATGCATTGTTCGATTCGCTAGCCTATCTATGAACACCGTTCCATATTTATAAGCCACCGTTAAAATTTCAGCACAAACAAAATTCTCATACACAAGGTGTCCGATGAGCTTCAAATACGTGTTCCTGTAAACGAAAAACTTTAAAGGAAGTCAGTTATCTGGAAACTGGAAGTCGTCCAAACCCCTTTGTTACGATTTTGGGCCCCACCACGCGATAGAATGAAAATTACGATCCCCTTTAAATTAAATTAATAGTGCAGAAACCCAAAGGTTCCATTAGGAAAACGATTTTAATTGCTGGAACATTTCATTAAATTACTCGTAGTTACGCCTTAAAAGTTTTATTGAAAACTTGTGTGTTGTTGAAAAAACAGTGGAATCATAAACAACTCTTTATGTCACAATTTTTGTTATTAGTATATTAATTTTATATTGAAAGTTTCTGCAATGGTACCAATATGTGGTGAATTAATAGATTTTCGGAATCAGTTTTTAATTGTGGGTTTCAAGGCGATTAGTAAATGGCTATTAACATTAACAATGATCTCGTATCTGTACGCAAATTAATTTATCCAGGTATATTGCGACAGAATACAATCTGCGTTACGTAATACAGCATTTGCCCGGGGTACCACCGAGCCTGTGACATGCAAATCTTGGTGATAGCATTAAATCCTATATAGACTGAAGTGCAGGCGATTCGATGCCGACAAATTGATGTAACTATTATACGTGTCCGGGATACAACACCTTCGCAGGTACCGGTCGTCACGGACTCTGTTTAATTCTATTGCGAATTCCTTTGTCGCACGAGTTGGGTACAAACGAAATGGACGCAGGAAGTGGGCGCTTGAAACTTCATCAGCTGCGCCAATTTCATCGGAACATAAACGCGAATGCAAATTGCTTTACAATATCGTTCGTGAAATCTCTCCCTCGTTTTGATTGATAGTTGAACAATGTTCCAGATTTTTAATAAACACTTTTTGAAATGGGAACTCTAAACTGAGTTACAAAAATGGAAACAATGAATGCGTGTTCATAAAACAGCTGGTAATGTTTGGTGCGGTGTTGTGCTTGTAATGGTACGGGCGGTAGCTGGCCATCAAGCTGGCCCCGCGCCAATCACAACTCACGTAAAAAGCTCTGTGGTCGGTTTAGATAAGTAACTCTAGTTAGACCTTTTTATATTATTCCAAGTTCTTTGTTTTCGTTCTAGAACACAATTTCAGCTACTCGTATGTTTCTGTACTGGAGGACATGAGGCGCTATGTCTGCAACTTGGTGCCCACAGAACTTAGAAAAGTATTATTTCTTGAGGAACTGTTTTATTTGTGGTTAAAATAAAAATATCATATGTGTATTCAGACTCTATTTGAGTTTCAAGTTCCTGTGAAATCCTTTTACGACGTGGTTAAACAAAATTATCCTACAGATTTTTTTATATTAGTGTGGTTAAGTAATGAAGTATTGAACTTGCTTTAACAGCGGACTAGTAAAATTATGGAAGGTAGTAATGTGTGTGAGGCACAGAAATCTAATTACTTTATTATTTAAATTTCTGTTGTGTGAGACAACAGGTAATGTTTTTCTATGGAATTATTGTGCAAGTTATGTAAATATTCACTTTGCACCATGTGATTTTATCGGCCACTTTCGAATTACTACTTAGGATACGAAATTTTTAAAGGATTATTGTATCGATCGAGGTCTTTTTTACCATTTCAATTATTCGTAATCTAATCCTTTTTTTTCACTCAACTCACTATAACTATTTACTTCAAAGACTTTCTAAATTTGCCAGGGGAATAGGCATGACGACTCATTTTTGATTTAATACCCCATCAAAAGGCTACTCAAAAACTGAAACATAGGTAGAAAGAATTACTTTATTATCAAAAAAACTTCCCGTGATATCACAATTTTAGACGCTTAAATATATATTATAATAAATGTATACTCTTTAAATACTGTCATTACATCAAACAATTTGCAGGACCTGTCGTCTGTCGTCACGCCTATTGTAGGTTTTACATTTCAAGTATTTCTTTTTCTTCACTCACAATGGAAATAACCGTCGTACAATAAATAGCGTTTAAGCAACATAAGAGATAGCGATAACTTCTCAAACTGCTATCTAGGGTGAGCGTAGTTAATGCCAGAAATCCTGGTCAACTAGATCGCCGGCATTTGGCAAGCGCCGCGTCCCTACTAGCCCTGCAGTAAAGGTTACGTAACTCGCAGCCCCTGTGCATCAACTGCCGTTCATTTGCATCAATGGTTTTAGTTTTGTCAATGAAATTTAGTACAGACTCAAATTAGAATCAGATTTATTTCATACTTGGATTTTGTTAATTAGAACACAATTCAAGATAAACAGTCAAGATTTAATATATAATAATATATTGTAAGTTTAGTACTCCTAGTACACTACCAGATACGAGCGCTAATAAACTTCACGTATTTGTTAATACTAGTGATTTCACTCGCGTGGTTCCCGTTACTGTTATATTTCCAGAGTAAAAAGTAGCTCATATTCAAAGCTATTATCTAACAGTATTCCAAAATTCAACCCAATCCGTTAACCCGTTGCGACGTGACGTGAGGAAGAAACATCTAAATTTCGGATTTATAATATGAGTAGAATCAGAGAAAGATCATCTCTTGGCATTTTCTCGCTGTAATTCACACTCCAAAGTTTTAAAACATTTGAGTGATATTAGATGATGCAGGAGCCTGACGCCAGGATTCATTCATGCGCCAATTCTGACGCTGAAACTCAACCGCGACCAGTAGACCGTCAAAGTATCTTGTCTGAACTCTGTATTATAAAGGAAGGTGAAACGCACTTTAAAGACTCTAATCATACTCGTTGCTAATGGTGTTTAAGGACGACAAAAGCATTACTTTTTATAAAGCTGACAGGAACTAGTAAAGTCGCATGAAAGGACATCTCCCAATAAAAGACCTCGTTCTGTGTTTTACACTGGTTTTAGCAGCAGTTTTAGTAGATAAGCACTCGGCTAATGTAAGCCTCTGCAGTGGACATTATGCGGAGAGCACGTTTAGAACGTCATTCGCTTTGCGGGCTGGTCTGTCGGCTTACATGTTACCGAGCCGACAAGGTCTTATTCTAGCCTGCATAAATGCACGCTATTACAAAATTTTGATACCCGTTAGTCATAAATACGAAGAATATTTCAATATTTGATGTATCCGCTCACCTAAAATAAATAATAGCCTAAGCAATAAAATACTAAACCAATAGCTGTACACTCCGCGAGGCATAAGCTGAGCTTTGCATTTGTGTGAGTGTACATGGATAGTGTAGTTGTGACAACCGGCCTTAGGAGCGGCGCCATTCTGTCTCGCCGCGCTCCTGCCTGATTGGTGATCACTCACACTAATGCAAAGCTCAGCCTATACCTCGCGGACAAAATTTCAAGCTCCTGCCTGATTGGTGATCACTCACACTAATGCAAAGCTCAGCTTATACCTCGCGGAGTGTACCTACCCGCGGTATCATTCGCCGATGTAGGGGAGGTGAGCTCAAAGCGGACACCTTAACTTTGGCTTTAATTTTAGATGACAAAACGAACGATGTTCTCAAAGTTTTTTTGGTGAATAGATAGAAAGTTATATATAGTGTTATATAATTATACTTTCATAACATGTAAGCCGAATCTGCTAATGTGCGTGTTAATATAATTTATTTAAAATTTTGAAAAAGTTGTCCTAAATCCGCTTTGCCCAAGGGGTCGCCTAAAGCGGCCACAAGGAATGGGCAAAGCGGCCAGCACTATTTTTGACTTAATTAACAGAATATTATTTGACTTTTTGATAATAAAACATTTACTTTACTTAACATTCAACACATTCTGCGTTTTGTCTAAATCAATGGTCGCATTTACGAGTACTGCTTCAGAGTAAGCGAGACCAGATGACGAAGGTCTGTTGTCGATTAAAATAACAATTTGTGAGTTTTTTGTATACGTAATCAATAGTCTTGCTCGTCCATAATCTACAGTTTGGGGTTTTAGTTTGTGATAACGTAATCTCATTACTTATGATATCAATTGATCAAATCAAATGCTCAGATATTGGAGTTATGGCAACGCGGACAGTGGCCACTTTGCCCGGACCGCTTTGCCTTTTCAGGCATTTTGTCTTCAACGTAAATTGCACGAAAACGAATTCACGTTAAATGAAACAAAAGTTTCATTTAACGTGAAAGTATTGACCAAAAAAGCAAAACATGTGGCATCGTGAGCAATGCGAACCTACGTTACGCCGAGCTTTGTCCAACTTCACGCATGGCTTGCTGACGCTTTACATGAATCTAACGATGACCTGTATTGACGTCAGTGTAGCTATATAGCACGACCAACTTATCTGTAGAATGTAGCGATGGCGCTACTATCGAAAAGTGTTGGCACCTATTACAAAATTAGACAACTTTCTGTATTCTTTAATACTTGTAACACAGTAGTTTCGGTTTTGACCGTTCTACAGATAAGTTGGTGGCACTATACATCAGCTGCTGCTGTCATGTAAGTCTTGACTATCGGCTGATACTCGATCAAAGTTGATTTATTTTATTACAATGCCATGTAATAAAATTGGCTCATAGATTTATGTTTCATAGGATTCAGTTTGAAAAAGTTAGAGCTTTGAAATTTTATAGATCACAAAATATTTGCAGGTTGTAAGTTTTGACATAGTGTAGATATAATTTGAATGACTTACTTATTGAATGGTGCTGGTCTTACTACACATTTGATTATATAATTAAACAAATCGTGGAATTTGTATTATTATACAAATTAATCAACCACTTTGGTATTGTGTAGAACACAAAAAATATTTTATAAATTACAAGCAGTGGCCCGCGGTTTTAAAAGCGTGGATTACGTTTCTGTTATTTTCTCACAATTAAAAGTAGCCCATGGGCTATTCCAGACTATGATCTAACAGCGGTAGCTTCGAATTAAATTATAATTTTGATTGTGATTAATTCCTGCATAATGTTTGCAATCTGTTCAAATCTAAAAGTACAAATTTAAACTCGATCAGTCAAGTCGTTACGACGTGACAGAGTATGCCTCTTCTTAGTCTGTGGACATGACTGAGCAAATATCCAAACGTTCAAATATCAATATTTATGTACATTTGTAATATTAGCTAGATATTTCCCGTGGATATTTCCTTTACGGGTGATAACTTGATCCGTCATTTATTTATTTATGATTCGTCCGTGTAAGCAACTAGTTAAGGTAATAATTAATTAGTTTGCGTAATTTGATCTTCATTAGTGGAATTTATTTCATTGAATAGGTCATTCACATAGGTCGTGGGTTTTATTCCTACCTATGACAAATATTTGTGAGATGTATACAAATATCTATTCTGTTTCCCTTTCGGTGAATCATACCCACGTATGTATTTATAAATAAACAAGCGGTCTGCCCCGTCTTCGCTCTAGGTCCATAATATATAACCCAAAACACTCAGGAATCACGTACATATCCAACACTGAAATAATTTTTGAAATCGGTCCCGTAGTTCCTGAGATTAGCGTGTTCAAACAAAAAAACCTCTTCAGATTTATAATATCAGTAGAAATAGAATATAAATATCAGTATTATATTACAACAGCTATCAAACTCGCATAGTAGGTCCCTACATTCTTTACTAAGCATGTGGTTAGTGTTACGTAAAAAAAGTCACCAATATGTATTACCTAATTTATGTAGTTAGTAAAGGTTTAATAGCTAGCTCGTTCAAAATGTAAAAAAACAAAAACATGCAGCTTGTTAGCCAATACTTTTTCGAGACGCGTATCTTACACAAACGTAAGTTGAGTTTGTAAAACTGTGAGGCCTGTATGTTTTATTCAGGGCGCGTATTGTAAATGTAAAGACCCGGACGGCTACTTTGGCGGCGATTCAAGAAATCAGCTCGCGTTGTTCTGCAGAAATTAAATTTAGAGCAACCCTACTGTGAAACATGTCTCCCTCCCTACTGATATATCTTTTTTTAACGCTTTTATTTTTTTATAGAGTTCAAGATACGCGCGCACTCCCCATTTTGTTTTCTTTAGTGATGTGCGTATTTCGCGTAGATCGTTTTTGCTTTGCTACAACGAACGTTATGAATGAGTGATAACGTTGTTTCTATTCAATTAAGAGTGGTGTCGGCTGAGCAATACGAAATAGAAAAAATGGTACACCTGATTTTACTAAAAAAACGTTTTTAACTGCTGTGCCACTTTTTTTCAGTAATCTAATTTAATTGATAATTATTAATATACTAGCTTCACTAAAAAATTAAAGCTTAAGGCAATTAAAGTAAAGATAAGAAACATAAATAAATAAAAAACTACCTCTGCGTTAAGTTAGGTTAGGTTATGTTAGAGATTTTCAGAGTTTTTTTTTTTTGAGGGAATAGGGTGCATTTAGAATCCTTGTTACATCCAGTAAGTGTAACATATTTCATATTATGTGACATTTAGTGGAGAGCAACGAAAAGTTACCTATTTAAAAATGGTAAATATACAGGTCAATTCATCCTTTAGTAAAACGACTAATCATTATCGATTGTTAAAAAAATTGATCATTAAATAGGTCATCGTAAATCCAAACGTTAAAAAAAGCCAAAAAATAATCGGATCGTGGTCGTCATGTCAACTAAAAAACTCGCAACGAACAATGCAACTTAAAAAAACCTTAAGATTTCGATTATAAAATAAAAAATATATCTTTTAAAACAGAGGACAGTCATAAAAAAAATCCTGAAAAAAATAAACATAAATAGTTTGTGTGGCCTACATTATTTTTGTCAATAAATATTGATAAGTAAGTGCCCATAAAAAAATATAAAAGTGCATTAAGGTCAAAACATACGGGAACTGAAATTTACAATACATATCGTGACTTTTGTGAACTTAATCGTTAACATAAATATGATGACATTCATAATTAGTTTATATTCTAGATTTAAATTTTCTACTAGTCTAAGATCGCGCTATAGAACGACCTTCACCGAGCTGTTTATTGAATGAAAAGTATTTTATATGTAATTTAATATGTCAACAAATATATTGCAAATGGGTTGCCTAAAAAAATTCAGTCCAGAATATGACTAATTAACAATTTTTTTTTTTTTTATATTTCACTTAAATTGATTGAATTTTAGAAAAAACTATCTAACATAACTTATTATTTTGGCTTTACTCAGTGCTTACGAAATCTGATTACGAAATTCAACCCCTGTGTAAACGGGATGGAAGTTTGTATGATATTTTTTATACGTATTCGCATAAAATTTCCTACTATACTGCTATTATCGGTATTATGGTTAGCTGATAATGATTCATAAAACTACAAAATGAGACTACTTTGATACAATTTTATATTCCTAAAATGTGCAAGAAATTATAAATTCAGAAGCAGTCTGCACTAGCTATGGGCATTAGTAAGTAGGTATTTTTATACTCAATTAAAGATCGTCTGCATTTTTGAAATTAAAGAGCCGGTGAATATTTAATAACTTAATAGGGGACTATTATGACTATGACTCTGTGGGTAACGTGTCTGTAGTTAAGAATAGCTCAGTCATTTATTTTATAGAAAAGTGACTCGGCCAAGCTAATATTTTATTAACATGTTCCTAATTAAGTTTCAGAATTTTCAAATTAAATATTACTCGTAGTTGGATGATTACTTAACTCTATGACGTTACTTACCCCATTATTCATTTATTTGTGACTCTATATCTGGCTTTCTATAATGTAGAGTAAAGGGACACACAAAGACACGTTTTATTATAACTAATATGGCTGTCTGAATTAGCTCAATGCCACGGAGCTATTTGAGCATGAAGAGTCCACATAACTGCCCAGCGGTGCATTGCACTCATCATCCATAAATACAACATGTTTTTTTACTTTTATAGGTTTGCACTTGACCGCCATCTCGCCTGATGTTAAACGACGATGCTGTCTACGATGGAGCGTGATTACCTAGAAAAAACCGCTTCACTCTCGATTTGAGGACACAAAGATTGTAAACGTCGGGGAAAACCCACTCAGGCAACGTATCCCACAGCCTAGACGTTTTTAATACAAAAGTAGAGTCAAATATCTTTATTCATGTCTTTGGAACATCAACTATGAAACGATGTCACTTTTTCGAGCTACGAGCATTCCGATAGAAAAAGGGGCAAGGTGGTATTAGAACATGCAAATCAGTCGCACACTCTCCAGAGTGTATCCGATAAAAAACCGATAGGCTAGCAATTTTTGCGGAGATGTTCAAGAATGTGTAGTCGTTGTAATCGTTGCCTATGAGCCTTTTGACACGTCTCTTGATCGATTCCAGGGTCTCCAGCTGATACTTAGCCGATCCATCCCAAAGTTCCGAACAGTACTCCATCTCTCTTTGATTTATTTTTTCACCCTGTAATTTCTCTCTCCACTTTCTGTCTTCTGGATCAAAAAAGTTTTCCGTTAATTGCCGAAAGGAAAGTCTGACAGACATGGTCATGCATGTCAGTCAAAAGTTGCGGAAAAATCTATGTTAATATTTCAAAGCTGACGAGGGGTTTTCTTTGAACGCGCTATTCTCAGGAACTACTGAACCGAATAAATTTTTTTTCACTGTTGAATATTTACATGATCTTTGATTGCTATAGGCTATGTTTATGTACCACGGGTGAAGCCGGGGCGGACCGCTAGTTATTAAATAATTTAAATTGAAAATTAATTGATATTCGAAAGCACCATAATTTTTTTATTCATTTTAGTATTATTATTTTTTGTAACTCAACATACAAATTCAGTTTATCAGAAAAGTTTCTCAAATTTCAAAGAAGCAATAGACGATAAAACTACATGATCTGAACGAGACAATTCCTGGTTGACTACTTAAGTGCGCCTTGGGGCTTAAGGCGATGTATGCACTCTGCGTGAACCGCCATCGGTCATATTTTTCTAGTTGTTAGCATGTTCGAGAAATAATAGGCTAAGTTAAATAAAATTTCGCTTTCTTAATGTTTGCAGCAATTTTGTGTCAAGAACTTGCATTCTTGAATTAAATTTTGTTGCAAAATTTTATATTTTTAGAATGCTGAAATATTTTGTTAGGTTTTAAGATGAACTAAACTAATATTTTTACCACTTAAGTTGGTCTTAAAATTAATAAGCAGTTAATGAAGTAAAATTCAATGCCAAAAAACTATACCCATTTTTTGGCCAAATTGAAATCGCGACTCGAGTTCATGTAATTGAGATGCGTCTATATTATAATGAAACCCCGTTGTTGATATTTAGAATCCACCAATTATTAAACTGCAATACGTTATGTGCCAGTCCACAAAAAACTACGAGCTATTTACACATTTTCAGGTAGCACATAATAATTCAGACCAACATCATCATTTCATCATTTGCCCTTCATCCTTCATCATCCACTTTATGTGGGGTCGGTACAACATGAACGTTTCCTCCATTCGCCTCAAAATATTTTCAAATTAATTACAATCTCCGTTCATTTAAAATTAATGCATGTTTATCCATACACATACAATATTTTTGCTACAATAAGCACAGTGTCAATCCAGTATAGGCGAAATCTGTCTCCCCAGTCACGACACCCTGTCTCCCCACGGCCCACCCCGCTGGCAATCAGGCCTCTTTACTGATGACCCTGAACCGCGGTTACAACCGCCTATATAGCAAGCCAAACTAGCGGGACCGCTACGCCTCACTGCGACGTAGCCACTTCGTAGGCAATTCGTAGCCTCGTAGTCTATAAGTTGTTAGTGTAACAAGACTAACAAGGTTCAATGCAATTTACAACCCTAACGTCACATCAAAACGGGAGATTGAACACACTTGATGTAGTACTGAATTAGCAGACTTGATTGACATTACGATTGAGCGTATATGGAACCCGTTACACTTAGCATGCACGTCACAGTTTCCCAGCATATTATGTTATTATCAATCACTAACAAATTATTCATACTTAGAAGTATCGAATTAAAAGAATTTGGATAAATCCCAGTGCAATATTTCGACTACGATTTCTTAGTTCAGTAACTAGAAACATGTTTTCGCTATAATTGCTTCGATCTATTCGATTAAAAATCTCTAGAGCATTAGTGAGCTGCAAACACCTCATTATAGTTACTGGAGCATTTTATACAGTCTCGTAGATATTTACTTCGTTTAACTGTCAGATAAATTTTCCGCTTCAAACTTCTCGCAAACTAGATCGCTTACAGCAGCGAGTGCAGTGTACCAGGAGTGCAGAATATCGAGAGAGCTACGTTACACGTGTCGCACTCACACTGAGAGCGAGGACGTCAACACAAGGATACGCAGCGTTCAATCTACATACACAATTTACAGAGTGGCAGACTGGAAAACGCGTTTAGCCGGAAAAGATGGGACAGATCGATAGATTAAAATTCACGATTGCCTACTTTTGCAGCTTTTTGGTTTCGAATACAACTTTAAGTTGCCAAGTGATCATTTGTACGATAGTAGCTGAATAGTATTATTAACTATAAACCGATATGGTTTAAAATGGAGCGCACTAACCTGGAAGAAACCTTCCAGGTTACACATTAGACTTGAAAGCAGTGAGATTAAATCCATCACGAAATACCTACTCAGGCAACGCATTCTAAAGTTTAGAAATCCTTATTACGAAAGTGGAGTTACACCGTTTATAGATTTAAGAACAATAATTAGCTTACACTATTTGTGTGCAAAACACTACGGATGTTTTAGCATTAAAAAAAAGGTTTATTATTGAGACAAAAGAAATGTGTTCTTTGCAGTAATAGTGGGCCACCTTTACACCACCGAGCAAACGGCAATGTAGTCACAAAAGCACCCAGACTTGAGCTGAAATGAAAACCTCCGAGTGGAGGTCTTGACTTTCTTTTTAAAGCTTAACTACTTTCTAGCTGCGTTCCAGGATTTATTAAGTAAATGTAAGCGAATGAACGTGACACTCAATTAGAAATTTGTTTTCAAAATTTTCAACAGGTTTCTAAGCTTCTCAATTTTTATGAATTGCTAGGAATTCTAGCTGGAAACGAAGTGGTTACGCCAGATTATGATTGGTAGTAATTTTAATAATTACACGGTGCTTTCCCATTCTCCTTTCCTCTACCCTCATGCAACACTATGTGACTATGGCTGTGTCAAATCTACCCACAATGATCGATGAAACTTGGGTAACGTCGTGACGCAGTCAGTATGAATGTGACCGCCATCGGCTATACGAGCGAAGCTGAGGTGTGTTCCCGTCGTGCTCAAATAACTGATTGAATATTGAGTTCTAATCAAAGTGTACATATATGTGAAACGTCTTTAATTTGTGTTGATGAAATTGTGTGTGTTGTGAAACATTTAATATAGTGACAAACATTTTTAGTGAGCGTGCGAGACACTAAGTCCGCACGCCTCTCTTCGACATCCCAGGCCTGGAGAAGAGGGAGCAGAACAAGTCACGGCGGTGAGTGTTGCTCCCAGTTTCCTGCCTCGTCATAACTTATGTTTTTCTTTGTTTTTTTTTACAGCACCGTTATTTAATAACATTACAAATCCAATTTTTTACAGTCCGCTAATATCCTTTGGGGCTCTTATTACCCCACCATAATTTGGCGTTTCCATAAGTGGTTCTTCGAACCGGATTTATAATTACCATGAGTGGTTTTTTCGATTTGTATTAATAATTTACACGAGTGATCCGCAAAATAAATTAATTATATTTCCGATGCTGTCATTGTGGCTTACATCCATAAAATTATTCCTTTGAGATCGGATATTGCATCCTTGCTCAGTTACTCCCTTATTAGGATATATTGGACGCCCTAATAAGTAATTTAATTGAGTATATTCATTGCGAATATATTTTCAATAACCTGACATTGCGTCAGCTATTTCATTTCTACCCCCGGTATAACTTATTGCATTTAAATTTAGAGCGGTTTGCCGTTTCGATCTTCGTATTTCACCGGCTAATATTATACGGCCGAATTACGAACATCGATAGTTGTAGTCATAGCGTAATAAATATATGCGCCTACGCATTCAACTTAAATTGTCTGTATTATATTAACTTATTTCTTGTCATTGCTATCGTATATTTCCGTTGCATTTTGTGGTACTTATTTGCGTAACGTTCAGAACAATAGCATCGTACCTTCCTTATCAATTTGTTTCAATATCGAAAAATGTCGCGAAGGAAAGACGCAGATACTGACATTGAGTCAGATGCGAAGTTAAGAATGTTGTTGTCTAAGCGTGAAACTATATTCGAAATAGTACAAGAGTGTTATGATTTGTCGAGTTCGTCGGAGATTAGCACGAACGTAACGTTGAGGAAGCTTTCTTAGACAAGTCTTCACAAATAGATTCACTTCGCGTTAAGTTCGAACAATTAGTCGACGACTATAATTCTCGAAAATTAGAGCTGGACCCGACTGCAAAGCCAGACTATAAATGCCTCTTGGCCTTTGAATCACTGTTTAGCAAAGTAAAGAGGGTTAGCACGCAGTATACTTCTCAAAGTTTAACATCTAGTAGTAATTATTCTGCGTGTCCTAAAGCATCGGGACCGAGGCTTGCGCCTATCGAATTATTATCTTTCGACGGTGATATTAAGACATGGCCTATGTTTTATGCGACATTTAAATCTGCCGTTCACGACAATGAGTCATTAACGCATAGTGAGAAGCTGTACTACCTTTTACCAAAATTAATTGGACGTGCGAAAGTTGCGATTTCGGGTATTACACCGTGCGCTGATAATTATGAATTAATTTTACAAACACTTATTAAAAAATTCGATGATAAGCGAATGCTTATATCCGCTTATCTTACGCAAATGTTTGAGTTCAAACCTTTCCAAATCGCTAGTGCACCTAACTTTGATTCGTTTACAGATAATTTTGTAAGCGCAGTAAGCGCTTTGAAAAATCTAAAAATAGAAAATAAGTTAGCAGATCTAATGATATTGCATATCGCGTTAAAGAAATTAGATTCCGAGACAGTACGGGCGTTTGAGACTACATACGGTAATAAAATACCGACTTTTGACGAATTTGTCCAATTTATTACAACGCGTGCAAAGGTTTTAGAGAGAACTAGTGGCGCTACGAATATTCGCTCAAGTAATAATAATATTAAAAAACAGAATGTTGGTTCTGTCTCTAAATTACCGAAGTATCAGGCTTATGTAAGTACAATTGATAAGTCAGCTGAACTTTCTTTGCAACAAAAATGTTTATGCGCTAATGTGACGCATACACATTTATACAAGTGCACTGCTTTTGATAAATTGAAGCCTGAAGAGCGATTTAAACGAGTTAAAGATTGTAATGCGTGCGTTAATTGTTTGGCATTCAATCACAAGGTTTCTAGCTGCACCGTAAAACCTAATTGCAGGGTTTGCGGTAAGATGCATCATGGTAAATTACATTTTATGCGGAAGGATGTAAACAACCGCGCGCCGTTATCAGTGCCTACTGATAAGGCGGCCAGTTCTAGCGTATCGACGCCGGCGCATCTCGAGTCATGCAGTTTACCTGTTCATCCTCAGCCTATTGTTGACGCGTCGCGGCCTGATATAGCTTTATGCGTGCATACACATAATAAGCATTCGGATTTGCCTGTGCAAAGGAAACCTGTGAATAATACGGTCTTGTTGTCGACAGCTCAGGTAGCCGTTTACGATTCTAAAGGCAAAAGACATATTATTCGCGCGCTTTTAGATTCTGCCTCACAGAGTCATTACGTCACTCAACAATGTTGCGAAAGATTAGGTATAAAGTTATCGACTACGGAACGTACTATTATTAGGGGTTTCGGTGGTTCGGAGAAAGTCTTAGAGACAAGTAAAATTAACCTTAAATTTTATTCTCGATTTGATGAAAATATAAATTATGAAATTTCACCTCTCGTAGTAGATAAAGTAACAGATATGTTGCCTACGGCTGTGGTAGATACGTCTGTCCTATCACATCTTCGGGGTTTACCTCTAGCGGACGAGAACTTCGGCGTACCGTCTAGTATTGACGCTTTAATCGGAGCTTCTCTATTTCCGCACTTATTATTACCGGACGTCCACGCTTCGCGCGGGACGTCGGAGGCACCAGCTGCATTGCGCACAGTGCTGGGCTATGTACTATTGGGGTCAGCGCCCACCATACCGTTAACAAATATTAATACGGCCTTGACATGTTGCCTCGCTCAAGAGCCTACCGCTATTGACTCGTTAGTCAGGCGTTTCTGGGAATTGGAAGAACTTCCTTCCGTTTCCGTTAAACATCCATCGCACATTGAGTGTGAGGATTTTTATGTGTCCACTACGACACGCGATCCTGTGAGTGGCAGATACGTGGTCGGCCTGCCATTTAAGGACGATTCTTATTCCTTGGGGAATTCGATAGACGTGGCTCGTAGACGTTTCATGTGCCTCGAAAGAAAGCTCGAAGCTTCACCTAATTTGAGGTCGGCATATGATGACGTCATCAGAGATTATCTTGCGAATGATTACGTATCTCGGGCGCCGTCGTACGCTTGCGAGGACCCCGCGCCGATTTACGTTATTCCACATCACGGTGTAATTCGTGAAGATAAGTCGTCTACTAAACTTCGCATTGTATTAGACGCCAGTAGCCAATCCACTTCCGGTCGGTCACTAAACGACGTCCTACACAGCGGTCCAAATATGCAGGGTGATTTATTTAAAATTATTTTAAATTTCCGCCTGCACGCAGTAGCTATGACCGCAGATTGTCGTCAGCAATTTCTGCAAATAATTATGCGCGAAGCTGACCGTCGTTATCAGTGTTTTCTATATAGGTTTAGCCCGCAAGACCCCCTGGTGCTGTACCAGTTTAATCGCGTTTGCTTCGGCCTGTCGTCGAGCCCGTACCATGCACTGCGCACGGTCGCTCAGCTCGTCCAGGACGATGGTGCGAAATACCCGCTGGCGAGTAGTATTGTACTACCCTCGTTATACATGGACGATGTAGCCTTTTCGCTTCCTAATGAAAGTCGAGCTATCACTGCGTCACGTGAAATGATAGATCTGTTTAAAGGTGCGCAGTGGGACCTCGTTAAGTGGAACTCTAATTCCAGTGCGGTATTAGAGTCGATTCCCGACACACACAAACTTCCTACCGAGGTTGAGTTTGACAGGTCATCAAATAAAATTCTAGGCTTACATTGGTCCACAGACGAAGATACTTTTTTCTTCAAAATTTCGACACCAAGCGATGAAACTTGTACTAAGCGTAAAATATTATCAACAATTGCACGATTGTGGGACATTATGGGTTTTGCAGCTCCGACGATTGTATATGCCAAGATTTTACTGAAAAATCTTTAGGAAATGCAGTTAGGTTGGGATGATACTCCCCCTGCACATATGGTTAAGATGTGGAAACGTTTCTGCACCGAGTTACCGGCACTTAACAAATTACGCATACCACGTCATGTGGGCGTGACCAAACACTGCGAAGTCACCCTTCTAGGCTTTTCCGATGCTAGCCTTAATGCGTACGGCGCAGTGGCATACTTGCATGTCAGCTCTGCTGCGGGTATCACTGTCCGCCTCGTATGCGCAAAGAGTAAGGTTGCACCGACGAAGCCATTGTCTATCGCGCGTCTCGAATTATGCGCAGCACTTTTACTGTCTAAGTTGTTGCGCACTGTTCATGACAATTATACAGTCCAAGTACCTATAAAGACTTACGCCTTTGTTGACTCTAAAGTCGCACTATACTGGATTACGAGCTCGCCGCACAGGTGGCAAACGTTTGTAGCCAACCGCGTTGTACAGATAGCGGAAAACGTTTCACCTGACCGATTCTTTCACTGCGCCGGCACTGAAAATAGTGCGGACATCCTGTCCAGAGGAGTGACGCCTGAGAAATTAATCTTAGATCCACTGTGGCTCCAGGGTCCTCCGTGGGCTTCACTACATCCATCTCAGTGGCCTCTTAAGACTCTGGAAGGTGAGCCTTTGTCCGATATACCCGAACAAAAGGTTTTAACGCACACTGTGTGCACGCCTGTAAAGCAATGCGCTTTATATGAGCTCGCTCTTCGCATTTCGTCGTGGAGCAAATTACTACGTATAATTGTGTACGTATACAAATTCGCAAAGCTGTTACCTCGTCGTAGCACTACTGCAGTGTCTGCCGAGGACTTAGATTTTGCTGAAAACAAAATGCTTCGTGCTCTACAAGCTCAATATTTTGCTGAAGAGTATAATAACATACGGAATAATAAAAATTGTTCACCAGCTTTCAATCGTTTGAGGCCTTTTATTGACAATGGCCTAATCCGCGTCGGTGGCCGCCTTGTCAATTCGGCAATGGAGTATGCAAAAATGCATCCAGTTATAATGCCACGCAATGATCACGTAGTAAACTTGATCATTGATTATTATCATGTAAAACATTTACATGCTGGACCCGAAACTCTAATGTCGTTGCTTCGACAGAAGTTTTGGATCTTGTCAGCTCGTCGCCTTGTGAGACAGAGAGTTCACAAGTGCAATACGTGCTTCCGTCTCAAGCCGCGCCCGACTTATCCTCTCATGGCAGATCTGCCTGAAGTAAGGACTCGACCGGCTCTTAAAGCTTTCACGGAAACAGGCTGCGATTATGCAGGCCCTATCGCTTATACACCAGTACGTCGTCGTGGTGTGCGTAGCGAAAAGGCATATTTAGTCTGTTTTACCTGTTTGACTACACGGAGTTGTCATTTTGAAGTTGCGACGTCACTGAGCACGCCCAGCTTCTTAGCCGCTTTCAAAAGGTTTCTCTCAAGAAGAGGTCCTGTGAAGGTTCTTCATAGCGATAACGCTACTAACTTTCAGGGTGCTGCTACGTATCTCAGAGCTCTCTATAAGTTTCTTAGGGATGAATATAACCCGAAGCTCGAGCTTGAGTGCGCTGAAAGCCGCATAACGTTAAAAAGAATTTGTTCAAATAGTCCTCATTTCGGTGGGTGCTGGGAGAGTATGATTAAGGTCGCTAAATCGATACTATTTCGAGTTATTGGCCAACAACTTCTCTCATACGAGGAACTGTGCACTGTCGTAACGCAGGTCGAATGTTTACTAAATTCACGGCCGCTGACTGTGCTCAGTCCTGACCCAGCGGAGCCTACGGCTCTTACACCGAGCCACTTTTTGCATACTGTGCCTCTACTCTCTTTACCTGCACCTGATGTAAGTTCCGAAAAGGTCAGCCTACTAGAAAGACATTCGTTATTGGACAACTTGGTTCAATCTTTCTGGAATCGCTGGAGGTTAGAGTATCTGCACAGTCTTCAGGTGAGGCAAAAGTGGAATACTCTTTCTACGCCGATCACTCCAGGCACTATCGTCGTTGTGATCAACGATAATGTACCGCCATTGGCTTGGCCTTTGGCAGTTATAGACAAGGTACATCCTTCCAAGGATGGCATTATACGTGTGGCGACTGTGAGATTTGGTGGGAGAACTTACCTCCGTCCAGTCGTTCGTTTGTGCCCTCTCCCGACGCAGTAAAATTGCTTTATTTTAAATAAATATGTTTTGTTTTCCATTAAGTTAGAAATATTAATTTTAGTACTATTTTTTTGTTTATTTTACCATAGAATGTTATGGTTTGTTATACGATGGCAATATAAGTTTTTCTTTTTCCACTCATGCGCATTGTGCGTTCCTTATCTAGTAAGCATTGAGCGTCAAATAAATATACCTCTACTTACGCATTGAGCGTCAAATAAATATACCTCTACTGACGCATTGAGCGTTTCGTTTGAATTACGCATTGAGCGTTGGTGTAACTCTCATTAAAAGAGTTGCTCTTCTTACTCAACATAGCTGCTTCTTAAAAGGGTACCCCTTTTGGGCGGGTGGATGGTTACGCCAGATTATGATTGGTAGTAATTTTAATAATTACACGGTGCTTTCCCATTCTCCTTTCCTCTACCCTCATGCAACACTATGTGACTATGGCTGTGTCAAATCTACCCACAATGATCGATGAAACTTGGGTAACGTCGTGACGCAGTCAGTATGAATGTGACCGCCATCGGCTATACGAGCGAAGCTGAGGTGTGTTCCCGTCGTGCTCAAATAACTGATTGAATATTGAGTTCTAATCAAAGTGT
Organism: Ectropis grisescens; assembly: GCA_017562165.1. Taxonomy (NCBI): domain Eukaryota; kingdom Metazoa; phylum Arthropoda; class Insecta; order Lepidoptera; family Geometridae; genus Ectropis; species Ectropis grisescens. Next base: position 17,475,862 of record CM029772.1, read on the forward strand.
ACATATATGTGAAACGTCTTTAATTTGTGTTGATGAAATTGTGTGTGTTGTGAAACATTTAATATAGTGACAAACATTTTTAGTGAGCGTGCGAGACACTAAGTCCGCACGCCTCTCTTCGACATCCCAGGCCTGGAGAAGAGGGAGCAGAACAAGTCACGGCGGTGAGTGTTGCTCCCAGTTTCCTGCCTCGTCATAACTTATGTTTTTCTTTGTTTTTTTTTACAGCACCGTTATTTAATAACATTACAAATCCAATTTTTTACAGTCCGCTAATATCCTTTGGGGCTCTTATTACCCCACCATAATTTGGCGTTTCCATAAGGTTTTCATTAAAACTCTATTTACTGAGAGAGAAAGTTAATTTCAAATACGTCTTAATGTATCTTAATAATTTTTCTGGAAATAAATAATTCTTTTTCATTGCATCTAAGGATAAAATCTGATTTTAATAATTATTTGCAAACGAAACAGCTTTTATCTTTATTGTTAATAATTATAAATAATATTATAACTATTGTTAATAATGAAATTAAAAGTTAAACTCACAATTTACAATGTTTAATACATTTAACCATATTTGGAATAATAAACTAGTATAACATTGGTGTACATCAAAACACATAAAAATACATAAAAATTGGTGTTCTTTGGTAATATCAAGACATATCACAAAAACCGCTACAACGATTTCGATGAAATTTATAAAAAAAAATCTTTCAATTCGGACCAGTACTTCCCGAGATCCTAGCGTTCAAACAAACAAACAAACAAACTTTTCAGCTTTATAATATTAGTATAGATTAGCAGCGACCCGTGGTTTTATCCGCGTAATGGGAACTAGTGGTTTTCCCGTTATTTTTTTGGGATGAAAAGTAGCCTATGTGTTAATCCAAGGTGTCAGCTAACTCCATACCGAATTTTACAAAAATAGTTTCAACCGTTTAGACGTGAAGAAGTAAAAACGTGCACACTCACAAACGCCTTTACTATATTAGTAAGATAAGAGTTGCTGATTGTCGCATCCAGTTACAGTTATTTTACAAGCTGGGGCATCGTGAATAGAGCTTCCTCTATCTAATTGCGTCCGTGCCCTAGAACTTTCAATGTTAACCCCCCAGCTACCGCCTGCCACCCTGTTAAAAAATCTCGGCCACCCCCGCCGCGCTTTTGAATTTGACACGTAACGTGTCTATCGAAATAAATGTAGGTATTTTGTAAATCACCGATTTATTTGCTAGTGTGTTTGGATAAACAGTAGGCTTATGCATATACGCAATTTTGTTTACACATCCTAAAAATATTTTCTATTACAACCGTATATATGAAATCTCCCTATTTCAGAGTTCGATGAACTTCGCTTTTGAGTGGTTCCATGTAGATTTGTGACTACCACGTCTTTAGTTACAGCCTACTTATGTTATAAATGTCAAAGTTTGGATGTTTGTTGCTCAATTACGTCGGAACTTTGAACAGATCGGGTTGAAATTAGGAATACAGTTAGATTATAGTGTGGAAAAAACAGGTATGCTTTGACAGATAATTTAGATATATATAGGTATTAATGGGAATGAAAACTAAGCGGGTAAAACCGTGGAGCAACGCTAGTAATTTTATATTAGTGAAAAATTGCTTACACAATCGAAATGATACATGGAAAGGTGACAAAAATGTGGATAATTTTTTTTTTAAGTGAATACTTCTTTTGCCTCACCACATGCAGATTTTCCGTGGGCTGTGAATTGAACTAAAGCGTCACGTTCATAAATAAAAGAAATGTTCGGATAAACTCGGATATCTAGATGGCCAATGGCTATGATGGCATGGTCATGGCGACGCCCTCCGGTTTCACCCGCATAGATTCCGATGTGGGCTATCAAATTCTGAGTTATTAGTTTTCACTTCTATCTGCAGTCCCTATTTTTAAGGTTCCGTAGCCAAATGGAAAAATACGGGACCCGTATAGATTCGTCATGTCTGTCTGTCTGTCCGTCCGTATGTCACAGCCACTTTTCTCCAAAACTATAAGAGCTATACTATTGAAACTTGGTAAGTAGATGTAATCTGTGAATCGCATTAAGATTTTGATATAAAAAATAGAAAAAATCTAAAAAAAATTGGGGTGTCCCATACTTAGAATTGAAACTCAAAAAAAATTATGATTAAACCATACGTGTGATTAAACCATAGGTCATCAAAAATGATATTGAGGTTTCTTACCTTTTTTTTTCTAAACTGAATAGTTTGCGCGAGGTACCCTGTAACTTCTAAAATAAGAGAATGACAAAAATAAAAAAAATGTATGATGTACTTTACCATGTAAACTATCAACGTTCATTCAAAAATTGGTTTGAATGAGATCTAGTGAGCAGTTTTATTTTAATACGTCATACATTGACTATTGTTAAAACACTGATTAAAGTAACAACGAACTACAAGAACTTTTATATTATGTTACTTGCTGCTACGGAAGCCTTCATGGGCGAGTCCGACTCGCACTTGACCACTTTTATTTTGTTATTATGTTCTCCCGAGTAGCCCTAGTGTTGCCCTGGTGCGGTAGAAGCCGTGGTGGTCCAGTAGCTAGAAATAACCACCTGCATCTCTGTCTGTTTTGCTAGGTGCACAGTGTACAAGTGTACAGGTTTGTCATAATCACTAGCTTTAAGACTGAAAAAACCATTATGATTCAAGAATCTATTCAGGTCGTGCGTCATCCGAAACCTGTACTAGGCCAGCGTGTGAGATTATGGCCTTGGCTGTCTCCTTGCGAGAGAAGGCCCTGAGTCCCATCTGTAGGAACATTTAGTTGGCTCATTATAATTTTCTCCACACATAAGTGTATTTCATCAAATAATTTGGGTAGCGTGGTTCACTAATATTTAAGTTACTTTGAGAGTAAAGAGAGACATATTAACAGGGTTGTCGCGTTAAAGATATTTTCATAAAGTCATTTATTACGAAAAGATCTTAAATAGTTTTTCAAAATGCTGATATTTTTCTATGTTCAGTATAGTTTATATTTCAGTCAGTTTCCTTACAATTTCATAAATTTTCTTTGGAAATACTAAGCCCTTCTCCAGGAATTCCTTCTTTGCGCTACAATAATTATATTTGAATAAATATACCATGTAATCTTATTTAGCAATTCCAAAATATTTATTCCTACTTACCTAAAACTGGCACATAATGGCTAATATTATAAATGCCAAAAGTTTGGAGGTTTAGATGTTTGTTGCTCAATTACGTCGAAATGGCTTGAACGGGTCGGATTGAAATTTGGAACACAGATTATAGTCTGGACAACACATAGACTACTTCTTATCGCTGCAAACTACTTAAAGTCAAAATAAGCTAACTCATAATCAAAATCGGTTATTATGATATAATCTATAGGTAATTTCAACACGTCATCTATGTTATTTTTATTTTGTTATGAACTTATTGCAAGTTCATGCAGAAAATTTAATATCTGATTTTTGCATAGACGTTTACTAAACTCATTCCATCAAAATTGTACGTTCTGAGCATATTTACTAGCCTGTACTCAGATAAAGCAAACAATCTTGGATTAAAAACAAATGCGGAAATTTCTCCCTGCGCCAATTCTCTAAGAATGTTCAGATATTTATGAAAGCTAGTGTACCAAACGCTCTGCAGCGTAAGTACATCAGAGAGCTGGCACGCACTGTAAATATCATTGTAACTGGACGCCTGCCAGAGCCCAACTTTTGTCTCTGTAACTTTTCCCTGATTTAAAATAGGGATAAAATGTAACTTTGGTCGAGGTCCAATTTGATGACAGGAAAGTATGCAAATATAATAGCATAATATGGTCGCATCTCTACCGGATAATGCGATCGTTGCAGGGAATATTCACATTCCACTGAGTTACATGCGAGCACATATCTGGGAAATCGGAAAACTAGTCCTAGAGTCTCCCGGTACAAAGTTTAGTGCCTAGTTATGTAACTGCTATCCGTCCAGAAGGAAACGGGCACAATAATAACCGTTCAGAAGCATGAATTTACATTTTTCACTGGCCGTTTCAAATGTAAATTGAAAAATACACGTGACAACTTAAATAAATATTGATGGACAATAGGCATGACGACTCTTTTTTGATTTAATGTGCCATCAACAGGCTTCTCAACAACTGAAACATAGGTGAAAGAATTAGTTTATTATTTTAAAAACTTTCCGTGATATCACAATTTTAATATCACAATTTCGGACTCTCGCAAAATCGCTTCATACAAAAACCCTACTAAAGCGTGACGTCACAGTCTCGTATTTTTAATGCGTCGCGCGTAAAATTTGTATGTTAGCTATACTATTACATAGTTGCTATGTTAGTATATATATACATTTTTTTATAATTTCGTACTTTTATTTGACTGATCATAAAACAAGTTAAACAAAAAACTATCAAAATTAAAAGTTGGTACATATTTTATTATATTTAAATACTGTCATTGTATCTAATAATTTAATATAATTCCAGGATCAGTCGTCATGCCTGACACAACGCGATCTGACCCAAAACTAAGCAAAACTACTATGGCAGCCAGATAGCTGATATTATACTAACTATTATTTTTGTCTATAATTTAGATTATGAAGATAATTATCCTCTAACTCAAATTTATCAAACTGTAAAAAAATACCCATCAAAAATCGACTCGAGTATTACATGAGCGTATTTAAAAAAAAAGTTATTTAATTTATTGTACTCAAAACCAATAGTTGTTTCGTCTGATAATTTTATTACATTGATATATCAATCACTTAAAACCCAGAACCTTCAAAAATAGTCCTCAGGAACTTGGCAAATGAGCAAAAAAACATCTATCTAGATAAAATAGGTACCAATCAAAATCATTTCACAATAACGCCAAAATGTAGCAAAGAACTTCATATCACGCATGAGTTGAAACAACGTAGCGTCGCATCACAGTACCCCGAGAGTTTCAATTGTGACAAACGCTAACTGCACCCGCAACAAAATTAACAAGTTGAGTTACAGTTAACAACCCCGTGTTTGTGTAAACTCGGCTAACTAGCTGGTTTTTACGTCAGACAGACGCAATGAGCCACTGCGCCACAGTCTGTAACCAGTGCCCTATCTTAGAATACGTGAATATGTCGCACGATTTGCTTCCCAAGTAGTAGGAATAGTCTTCAAAATATAAAAAGCTCGTTTTGACATTTGAGAAATAAGACTTTATTATGTAAAGAAAAATGTAAAGTTATGGCAGGTCTAGTAAGTTATAGCAGGTCTAGTCGGAAGAACGGGAACTGCCGACCCGGATCTCCTATTTCGAATACCACGTCGTAAGACGTACCTATCCCCGCTAACTTAAAAACAGCTTAGGAAAACATCGTAAGGACACCACGGCTTGTTCCAAGAACCTTTCAAGGTCATGCGTCATTCACCAATCCACACTAGGCCAGTGTGGTGGGTAAAGAAGAAGTATTTGTAGTGATAGAACTCTTTGCAGAGTCTGCCTGGGAAAGTACCACACTTATTTATTATTAATCTACCGGCGAACAGTAATTTGCAGACATCACTGTCTTCGGGTTTGAAGGGCAATGTTTCCAGAGAAATCACAGGGCATAGAGATAAATCATCATAATTGTATGTCTGGGTGACGACCGCAGTGCAGTGTTAGGTAAAGATTTGGACTCTTCGTGTTCCACTGCTTTAGGTACACTGTGATTATAGGTAGGCGTGTTGCATACCATCAGGCAAATGTCCTTCTCGTCCCCTTACTCAATAAAAAAAAAAAATTAAATAAAATCGTTTGAAAAATAAACTATGTTGCATAAACAACTACTTCACCATTCACACGAATAATATTCTGGTTTACAAAATGACTCTTCCAAAGTTATTTTAAAACTCGTTCAAGCTAAAATACTGGCTCGTGTTCGTTGTTTATAGTAACTTTTACAGAGCCTCGCATCCGTTAACTTTACAATTGTATTTCCATTTGACCTGAATACTGATAGCTATGTACTGTCTACCATAGAAATATCTTACACAGAAGAGCCATAATATGTTTAGCAAATGCGAAAAAATAGTGAAGTTATATAATATATATAATAAGTAGTGCCAAGTCACACGGATATTCGGCTTATAACAGCGTGGCTTTTACCTCGTCCTGCACATCCGTTGGTGACTTGTGACTTTAACCAAAGTTCGTTTCATTGCCGATCAACAGGCTATTTAATATGTGCTGTGGACCCATGAGGTGTAAAGAAAACTCAAAAACCTTTCAAAGGGCTTGTTCCTCGCTTCGTGGTACTTGGAGCTGACACCTACTCACTTTGCCCAAAAGTTAATTCTAGCTATTCAGAGGGGAAATGTTGCCAGCGTTTTGGGATCCCACCCTGTCGCACTATAGTGATGTTGATAGCAAATTTGTTTTATAAGTTTATAATAGAATACATGTGAAAGTTTAGGCTATATTTGTTGCCTAATCTCGCCGAAACCTTTCAATAGATCGGATTTTACCATAAAACACATATAATTTAAATACCAACGCATTTTGAGTTGTTTTTATATGGGTCGGGTCACCTACGTACCAAAACTATACAATTTGACTAAGCTTTTCTCGAAGTGCATTAGAGGTATTGTTATTTTTTTCTCAATGTGTGCCTGTAAACATTATGCTAAGTTATCTTTATACTATACATGGTTATGCTAGTAAAAATGATTCAAAAACAGTTATGCGTTTAGTTGTTATGGTAAATTATCATTAGTCCTAAAAACTTTATGTCTATTTAATTTAGTAAAAAAAATATATTGTTACTAAATATGGACCCTAGTTAACCACACTGGTCAAGTAGATGACCTTCCGCAGTAATTCAGTATCTATCAGTAGATTTATTAACTTTTCATCAAAAGCAAGTTAGCTGACACACCACCAGATCCTTCCGCTAGCACCATATTTAGCCCTTTAGGGGATTCCATGCTGATCTTTCCCTATCGGCGGCAGTCCAAGTGGTCGTATCGTCTGAGATACCCTTGCGTAAGTCATCGTACGAGACATACACGTTGAGTACATGATATATGACATGCTGTCAAGTGTTAAATATGTTTCGAGAATGCATATGTATACTTTTAGGTACGTGCTACGTAAATGAGTAAGTAAAGTTATTAGGTTAGTAAGACCTTGCAGGCTTTTGCTCTACCCCAAGTTTCTGTAGACATTAGAGGAAATCTGAGACCAATTATTATAGGAGGAAAAATGCTATACATCCTTTTTTAAGAAAAATATCATTTTGTACCATAATAACAGTACATCAACATGCGTCTACAAATTCTAACTTGATCTTAATCTCGGTACCTAGAACTAACTGCGTTGTTAAAATTGTTTGTCTTTTACCAGCGCACACAGATTACCAGTGTTCGTCCGAAACATGTTTGTCAGTCGTACTGAAGTGTAGGTTTTTATGAAAATAACGAAATAATGAGTTTCTAATAAAATATGTGAAGATACCACTGGTCTACTGGGGAGAACGGCTACTGATGATCCGGAACCCCTGGTCCGGATCCTACACGTACCTACCATAATTTCGCTAACTTAAAAATGACGAAGGAAATATATCACGAGGAAATCTGTTTCTTGGCGAAAACTTAAACCTTTAAAGACAAGTGAAGTCTGCCAACCAGCAACCTGGACATTAGACAGCGTGGTGAACTATGACCTAAGCCTCTCAACCTTGGTAACCTAGTGTCCGAGCAGTGGGGTCTTCATGGCTTGATTTGGTAAGTACACTCCTGTCAACAACTAACAAATGTTGTAATTTTGTTAGATTTAGATTTGTTCATATTGGCCATTCGTAGGTTTTAGGTGTGACGAACCGTTCAAAAAACTTAAACTACTGCAACTTACACAGCGCCGACATGGTCGCCGAGGTTAACCTGTAGGTACCTATTTGACGTGGACAGAGGTAGATAACATATGTAGTAAGTAATTGCGATAGGATGCTAATTAAACAAGCTTCTTTTTAATCGCATTATTCACCTTACCTTCTAAATTACTAAGTCGACCACAACCAATGCGTCTGAATAATAATATCTCAGCCATTAGTTTTCTTCTATGTAAGCCACTTTAAATATAACTCAGCATTATGGTTATTTTTAGCGTCTTAATTTGTGGCATACATTCAAATAAAATAAAAATACCCTAAGTTCCGTGGCCGAGTTAGTAAATTAGTTGGCAATGTATAAATCAGAAGGACAAGTAAACATAATTGTTGTACTTGACGCTTTCTACTAGTTGGCATTGTAAAGAAGATGAATTAGATTATTAGGGTTATCTCATTTTCCCGATGCTTAGTTATTAAATGAGAAGTTAAATGATCAATTATTAAATAACCACGTTGCTAGCAAAAAATCTGTGGCCGGATTTATTAATTCTCGTAGAGAGACCTACATATATCCGTGAGCATTATATTATATTAATCACTAGCAACGCCCTACGGTTTTGCCAGCATATCTCCCTCCTTGCCGGTTATTTTCCCGCGAAATATTATCCCGTTATCCAGTGGCGGCACTTTAAACAAGCCCAAGAAACCCAATACTTCTAGCAAAGAGAAAAGATGAGAGGAAGAAGCAACTCCCTTACAAGCCAACCCTCAAACGAACGAAAACAATAGCAACTAAATGTGATCCCCCGGAAAAACACGAACAAAATATGCAAAAGTCAACTAAACACAAACAACAACACATTTCCCAAGCCGATTGGTCATCGTGGGAAATTAGACCACAACCCTCCAACTCCGAATAATAACAATAATAACAAGAAAGAAATATGTAAATAGTACGGAGATTATCAAGTCCACAGACAGCAAGTAATAACAAGAAACCTAAACAAATACAGGAGTTCAAAGAGAGCATTTAAGGATCTAAGCCTTCACAAAACATGGATACAAAAACTTCAACAACAATCAAAAGAAACATAATCAAGGCAAGATATAATCGAACGTGCAACAGACTTCTACAAGGAATTATGTGAAAGAGAAGTCGAGATAATACAGGCTAAGGAGAGAAAGGCATGGAAAAAGTTGGAGGAGGCCTTTACCCAAAATGGGGTCCATATCCAAAACTCAACTGCAAGCTAACACACTTACTAACAACTAAGATTAAGATAAATACTAACAACAGTTAACAACATTGTAAATGAAATATGATTAAAGTTATGGAATAAATGGCTTAATAATAATAAAAAAAAAAATCCAGTGGCGGATTAGCCATAAAGAAAGAGGGGCAAATGCTACGGGCCCCGCGCAAATTGGGGGCCCGCGCTCTGACGTCTGTCTGACTGTTAATATGTAGCGAAAATATCTTGCATGACTTGACCCTACCCTTCCTAAACCTAAGCAAACCAAGGGCCCTTGACAGAAATTGCTAAAGGCCCCGCGCTGGCTTAACCCGGCACTGCCGTTATCTATGTTTCATATTTCAGACCCATCCATTCAGACGTTACAAAGCATAATAACAATAATAAAAGCATAATAACAATTTCCGTAAACCCTTCCGATTTTCAACGGACTTACTTTATAAAGAGTTTAAAGTGCTCCGTGTTCGACAACTCTTTCTGTATTATGCTGCCTTGAATACTCACAGAAGTTTGAGGTCTCGTCCGGACTACAGCGTAATAAAGGACAAGCGTGCTCTCTCTTGTAGGATCCCAGTGCCTCGGGTTGGCTCTCTTATTGCAAAACGTTGCCCACTGTACTCTTTCCCATGTGTTTACAGTAGTATCTGTAGAAAACTAAAGAATGACCAACACGACCTTCCTCTGTACTCATTTAAAACTAACGTTAGGGACTTGCTCTTAAAATTGTCTTACCATGAAACTGAAGGTTTGTTCCACGGTATTTACAGCGACAAGTGGACACGGTACTGAGTGAAGCGGTAATAACTTTTTTTACGTTTTGGTCCTTCAGACAAAAACGATAATTCTTAGCTTTTTTGTTAGATTTTTAAATTATTTTATTACAAGTACCTAGTAATATAACTATTTATGTTAGTGTTACGGTTTTATATGTTGTATGTAATAAGTTAATGGTATTTAATAGTTTTATAACCTTTCCAATCGTACACAGAAAAATATTTGTTTTTATGCACTCGGGTCTCAAGATACAAGCTATGTGCTTAGTTTGCGGCCCACTGATTCATACTTGTACCCACACATACGGACCGTATAAGCATTGTAATGTTGGACTTGAAAAAACTACTTATGTATGTGTTTTGTTAGTCTGTGTGTTAATAAAAATTTTCTTTCTTTCTTTCTTTCTATATATTACATCACAAACAGTATAGCACCAAACAAACCCGCTTATACGTCTAGAAAAAATTTCAAGTTGATTTTCAACTGGTGTGTTTCGTCTACATTTTATATACTCACTTAATTTTAATGCACTAGGATACCCTTTAAAATTAAGGCTAATTTGTCACTTTCAGTTTTCGTATTTTCAACCATCAATTAGATATTTTCTTGGAATCTTTACTATATTGCTATAATGAATTAACTGAATTACAATTTTGCAAACCTTTCCCAGTATAATAAAGAAATCTTTATAATAAAGCACTTAGACAAATCGAATATACTCGACGAACACAGAAACAAAATATTTTTGATATGTGATATATTAATTACGACGAAAGACAAAATAATCATATTAATTAGTATTTTTACGTATCAACAACCGACGTATATCAGTATCCTTAACTAATTATTTCTTTTTCTGTTCTTTCTGTTACCATCACCAGGGATCAAATTATATAGTCAACATTACAGCGTAGCTGAGCTTCCCAATTATTGTTTGGGGCTTAGAATTAATTTCATGATACTCGGTAGAATTAGGATTGAGAATGATTGAAATTTACTTTTTTCAGAATAAAATTACAAATGTCACAATTTGGATAAAGTGGGCAATCGTGGAAAATACCTTAAAACAAAGTAACAATGGGCGATCTTATCACTAAAAGCGATTTCTTCCAGGCAACCGTAGGATGGTGAAAAGATACGAGTAATGGATGACGAGGGTACAATTAGGAGTACATAGAAGCTTTCAGTTCTGTATAGTAACATACTAATAACTTGATAATGAACAGCTTGATATGTTCAGTGAGATGCCTTATAAGACTACGTAGTACCCATGGTCAAAAATAAGTTTTAAAATAAGACAGTGACATCTGACAGACACCAGCAGCAGCTGACTGTTTTTCTCGGTCTGCTCTCTCTTGCTCGGTAGTCCCGAGTTCACACGAACGTTTCTTTCATTTACGAGCGTGACGGTGAGCTTCATTCACAGTCCACGAAGAGTATGTCTGTGATGCGCCAAAAAACTTCTCCCTTCAAAAAAATCATTACCTAACACACTCCTGTAATTTTACTGAAAGCATTATCCTTCAAACAGGAAGCCAGATATGTTTTCAAATTACTGTAGAATAACTAGCAAATGTGTAGAACTTCCCCAGGGGGACTGTATACCCAGCTGTGGGATAAAGATGACTATGGAAAATGTTGAAGAATAAAACGGTAGTTAAAGGTAAAATTGTTGGGTTTTACAAGTTAACAACTTTACCTTTGCTTTTTTCAATTGAATCTTAATTGTATTGCGCGGTCGTCGTCTAAGATCCGATCCCCGATTAAGGACAGGCTTAAGTTTATTTTCCGGTAGCTCCCTTTAAGTATTGGATGGCTCGGTTGACTTGACTTGAATTCTCGTTCCTATAATTTGTTACACTGACTTTATTTATCCGATAAATATTAGAAATGTAAAAGTTTGAATATTTGTTGGTCAATTACGTTACGACGTACTACTAAACTAATAGAAAAAAAGTAGTAGAGTAAATTAGTAGAACTGAATGGTTAAAGCTAAAATTTGGAATTTAGCCGGATAGTCTGAAATCAAAGTGGTCAATGGCGTATCGAACTCGCCCATGAAGGCTTCCGTAGCAGCAAGTAAAATAATATAAAAGTTCTTGTAGTTCGTTGTTACTTTAATCAGTGTTTTAACAATAGTGAATTTATGACGTATTAAAATTAAAAATAAAACTACTTTTCATTCAAACCAATTTTCTTTGAAAAGTTAGATGGTAATGTACATCATTTTTTTTTTAGTTTTGTCATTCTCTTATTTTAGAAGTTAAAGGGGGGCGGGGTCGTATATTTTACCTCTTTGGAAGAGTCTCCCGCGGAAATTATTCAGTTTAGAAAAAAAGTATGTCAGAAACCTCAATATCAAGAAGACCTATTCATAGATAAACGACACGTATGCTTTTGATGGAAAAGAAATTTTTGAATTTCACTTCTAAGTATATACACTTAGAAGACACTTCTATTTTTTGTACGAAAATCTTAATCCGGTTTACAGAATACATCTACTTTCAGTTTCAATAGAGTGTTTATAGTTTCAGAGAAAAGTGGCTGTGACATACGGACGGACAGCCACACATGACGAATCTATAAGGGTCCCGTATTTTGTCATTTGGCTACGGAACCCTAAAAACCCATTGACTTTTAAAAATGATGCACAAAGTAGCTACCTACTTACTACAATAAATATTTATACACCTTGTTTTGCCGAAACGTCCAAGCACACGTAATATTTCAGATATGACGAAGTCCTTATTTATGTATATACTAGCTTTTACCCGCCTTCGCCGACTTCGTCCGCGCCACATATTTATTAAAGTAATTGAGGCAGTACCTACTCGTACTACCATACAAATTCACGTTTCCTAATCAAAATCAGTCTAAGTCAACGATTTATATTTATTAATAAATGTACAATTTACACGACAAATTACAAAAAAAACTATGTTCTCAAAAAATTATTCAAAAACAGACTTTAATTTAAAATCATATTGGGACGGTCCACCAAATTTTATTAGAGTCTATTAGTAGATATATCGTCTGATTACATGAACGCAAATTTTAGTTTGTTGTTCATATTTCAAAAACAGCCGCACTGATTTCGATAAAATTTATATGACCACCTCTGAACTATAATCTACCAACCAAAAAAATAACCATCTAAATTGATTCACAATTGGAAATACAACTGGATTGATAACCTCCTCCTTTTTGAAGTCGGTTAAAAATAGCATACAAAGAGTGCAAAGATCCTTCCATGCACACTTTTACTCCTCATTTCCACTCTTTTCAACTCTTTTTCTGTGATAAAAAGTCGCCGTTGTCCTTTCCTAAGTCTAGTCTATCTGTGCACCAAATTGTAACAAACTCTTTAAGTGGCTTAGGCGTTAGACGGCAACGGACAGAGAGAGCTACTTTCATATATATAATTTCGTATTAGAATTGAAAACAGGTGTTCCTGATCATTTTATAGGAGGCAGTTGTAAAAGATTACCGAAAAGTAATACGTTTACTCCTCCAAAAAACTCATTTTCGCAGTTATTAATTTGCCTTAATCGAGCGTCCATCATGCATAACATTTGATAAGACACCATGGAAATCTCGTCGACTATCAAAAATTCTGTCTGATACGCCATTTAGTGGCTGCGTCCATCTTAAATATTGAGGTTGTATAGTGCACTGTATTCTTCTTGTCAAGCCCTTTTATTTGATACCCATGTTGATGGGATTGATAAAACCTAAGTTATCCGCCATTGTGTAGAGGCCGCCATCTTGGATTTTAATTTTTATATAGTACGTTGTATTCTACTGGTTGAGCACTTTCATTTGATACCCATATTGATGGGATTTTTAGCGCCATTTTGTAGCGGCGGCCATCTTGAATTTATTTAAGTACATTAATTATAAATAAATGATACCGAGATAGTTTCAAGACCTAGAAGCGTCTTGAAATTATATATAATTTCAAGACGCTTCTAGGTCTTGAAACGCTCTTGAGAGTAAATGGCTCAAACGGGTAAAAGTAAGGTGGCACTTCATATGCCGAAACATAAACACCGCACTTATGTAACCTGACACCCGTTTTCCCGCCAAATTTGTAAAACGCGAAAAGCGGCCAGTGTATCAAGCGGTTATATAAGTATCCCTGTATAGTTAGAAATTATAAAATTGCTGGAACAAACGTTTATCGACTTCATTTCAAGTGTCTAGATACAAAGTTTCATGGTTTTATCTTCAATAATATTGAACTTCCAGACTTTCACCCCCAATTCCACCCCCGTAGGTACAGTTCGAAACTACAAAACTGCTTAAATATACATTTTATGGTTTCGTGTTAAATATCTAGACGTAAAGTTTCATAGTTCTTCAACAATGACGAAGTTTTCCATATAAACTTTCATCCCTTATTTTAACCCTTTTTACCCTTTTTTCGGAACAAAAAGTAGCCTATAGCGCTCTACAGACGATGCCCTGAAAACGGAGGAAATGACGAAAAAGGGGCGGAGGGGGCGTGATAAATCACTTATCAAAAAATCGGGTCCGATTTCAGCCAGTGTTGTCAACCATACGATTTAAATAGTATTTATACGACTTTTTGGCTATAGTACGATATACGATCGAGTAATCGAAATCGTACACAAAATATTTTCTTAACTTATCTTGAAATAAATAACCAGTTATTCTACCCCGAAGCAGTGATGTGGAAACATTACTACGTGCCGGTTCAAATGGCAATGCTTCCAGTGAAATTACCGGGCATAGAGATAAAACATCTCTGGGTGACGAGTGCAGTGCAGTGCTAGGTAATAATTTAGACTCTTGATGTTCCAATACCTGCGTATCACTGTGTTTTTTTTTTTGTAAATAGTGACGAGACGAGCTGGCCATATGCCTGATGGTAAGCAACATACCTGCCACATAACGGCACAGTGACACGCAGCTCTTGGAACATGAAGAGTCCAAATCATTACCTAGCACTGCACTGCGCTCGTCACCCAGATATCTGAGATGCTATATCTCTAAGCCCTGTAATTTCTCTGGAAACATTGCCCTTCAATATGTCTGCACATTACTGCTTGGCGGTAGAATAACTGGCAAAGGTGTGGTACTTCCCCAGCCGAACTCTGCTAAGAGTCCTACCACTACCAAAATGTGATGTTATGTGGCAGACATGTTGGTTACTATCAAGCACATGTCCTGCTCTTTATACAGAAAACAGTGACAAGCACTCTTTTCTATAAAAAGTGTAGGTATGTTTTATTTTTAGTTGATATATGTTACGACTATTTTATTGTAGAAATTAAATGAAACCAGCGTAGCAATTCTAAGCCCAGTCGGATTGATCCGACACGGAATCTCACATCTCGGTCTTTGTTTTATCTGTTTAGAATTACAGAAGCAAGGATTGTCATTTTGAATTTGAGCCGTTCGGATTGCGCCTAGTACCACTACGCAGTACTACTTTTATCTGCAAAATTAAATTGATATCACCATCATTTCATTCACAGCCCACGAAAAATCTGTGTGTGCGCTACAACAAGTTTTCAAAAAACATCCCTAATGTTTTTGTCTATAATTCATGATGTTTTTACAACCAGTTTTTAACCTAAGTCTCTCTTTTCTCAGTAGTAAGTGCCATGGCAACACCTATGTTTTTTGTTTTAAGTAGGGAATGTAATATCGGAAAGTTTTCAATTCCTGCACTGAATCATGATAGTAAATACCCAATATCGGAATTCCGGAACATCTTCAAAACTGGAAAATGTATTTGGATTTTACCTACAAAATGTATTAATATTTATGCTTACTCTTTATTGACACATTAAAAAAAGGCACAGCAAAACTCAACAAAACATTGTAAAGTACTGCGACAGTGGGCGGCCTTTCCGCTGAAAGCGATCTATTCCAGCCAACTTTAGGACGGAAAAGAATTTGTAAAATAGTCAGAATATGGGGTGCGCAAACAAGAACAAAAAAAACGGAATGAAAGACACAATAATAATAAAAACACAATATAATGATATTGTAGTTAGTTAATCTTATACAACAATACTAGTAGGTACTTAATTATTGATGTATAATACCAATACTAATTAATACGATTATAAATAAATGTAATGCGATTACAACATAAATAAAAACGCCTGTAATTGCATAAGTAGTAAATTTTCCAACAACAAGTCTACAATTTTAACAAATATAATTGTTAAACATATTTTTTCAAATTGTTCAGTGAAGGAGAATGCCTGATGTGCACGGGCAATTTATTCCATAACTGAGTCGCCCGCCCTGCAAGTAAACGATATGCCATCGAACATTTTAGTTAAAGCAGAAGGGCCTTTAGGGAAAGACTGATTTTGACCTAAAAGGAAGCTTATGGTAATTATGTAAAGATTTAAAAGTTCTTTGAAGTAGGAGAATGGTGGGGTTAAACAAATCCAGTTCAATAATTTTGGAGCCGCTCAGGTTTATTTTAATAACTTATCGCGTGTGTGTATCGTTAGAAAAGAAGTTGGTAGTCAAAATACCGATATTGTAGTAACGATATTAAAGTGTTTCAATTTCGGAATTTAAGTATCAAAAAAAATCTCCAAGATTTCGGAATTGCGGAATACACGCCCTAGTTTTGTAAGTTGTAAGTGTATCATAACTTGGAACAATTATAAATGTATGAAATTTACACGGTCCATGTCAAGATGTATAGCTTCTCTTTCTTTCACTGTTATATCAAAGTATCTACTTAAGTCTGTGGTCATGTCCGTCACATTGCTTGTATTGTGTTTCGTGTATTTTAATCGAGGAGCTTAATAGAAAAAAGAAGAAGAAATAGAAGTTGAATAGAAGATATTGCATAATAATATTATGTTAGCATTAAGCAGTGAATACGTTTTACTACAATGCCGCCGAAAAGATGGTCTATAATAAATTTGAAATTTGCGGAAACCAGATAAAATGTAAGTCAATAGATAGAATAGATAGGAGTTTTCGGCACGGTTCTTTTGTGCCAATCGTAAGCGGATAAGGTTTATGTCAACTACGACAACATAGGGATGTGCCGCGACAAAAGTATGACACTTCCACAACTAGTATTTTTAGTTAGTACAGAATAAATAAGTGTGTAAAGAAGTAGGTTACTCTTTAAAATAGTATTTATATCCATGTTGACTCACTATTTAAAGAAATTTTTGGAATTTAAAATTGTTTCAGTTCCTGTTCCTATATACCTACAGTCGATTTTTGGTCACATTGACTTCAAGCAAGACATCAAGCTGTTGGCCAAACCGCGAATCAGTTAACGTAGTATAGGATTTCGAGATACTAGATGGAATGACTATACATGAAAAGCAATTGATGGCGGTAGCAGACGTAAGACCAAAGATTGGGTTGAGAAGCATATTATTGGAGACGCCTATGTCCAGAAGTGGACGAATACAGACTGATGATGATGACATTTTACATTGTACATAGTAAAATGATAAATTTTAATAGCCCCAACAGTATTATCCATTAGAAACACACAAATTTGTTGCCCATCATAATCCTAGAAATATTATTCATAAACTAACTAAACTAAAAGGTAAGATAAGGTGATACAAAACATTTTCAAAACATTTTAAAAGTTGACCTGTACAAACTGGCTTCTTCTTCTAGAAGCATGCAATATGTCTGGCAACACAGTTTTACTGGTCTGAATTTATACAATGATAATAATAGTCAGCTGATAAAGTCTAAGTTATTCCAGACTATAATCCAACTGTTTTCGCAATTTCAACCGATCCGATTTCAAATTTTATAATAGGCAATAGCATTTTACGATATATAATATAATATCATATCATCGGGCATCTCTTTACCAATTTAGGCGATTTGTCAATTTGGCATTGTTTAGTCATTGTGGCATTTGCGTGTTGATCATAATTGTTCTTTGATTTATTTCCGCGTTTTTGTTCTTTATTAGCTGTAAATTTATTTTCTATTGTATTGTAAATATAAAACGTAGTTTACCAAAAAGTTTTTCATTTCCACTAGAAACTTTATTTAAATCTAATATTACATATATTATGAAAACTAAATAATTTGTTAGGTTGGTATTGAACAGACATGTTAACTGCTGTTATTGGTTTGTACTGAGTGCCGACTCCTACGTAGTAATTACATACTCTTTGCTCTGATCGACGACCAGTCCGTTGTACAGCCAGTATCGTACTGACTGATTTGTACGTGTGTAGAGAATACCCTATTTTAGTGCTCCACTACATCTACGTCATTTCCTCCGATTTCAGGGCATCGTCTGTAGAGCGCTTATGTCCTTTCTCGGGATCTATTCTATCTATGTATCAAACTTCATCAAAATCTGTTGGTTGGTTTAGGCGGTAAAGACGGACAGACAGACAGACAGACAGACAGAGTTACTTTCGCATTTATAATATTAGTATGGATTATATTTGACTGTATCTATGAGATGCCTTCATTTAATTCGAATTCATCAAACAGTAGGTAAATAAAAAAACACACTAAGACATAAGAAACAAACAGATTAGATACGCAGATCGAAGGGTCTACCGCCAAAGTAAAGCTTCTTAGCTTTAAGACTTCTTTCTATTCTTTCCGCTTGAAATTATAGAGACAGCAATAGCAAACCCAAAGCCGATTTAGTTAAGCTATAGAAGAGTAGGTATCTAATGAACCCCTTCATGACTTGCCATAACAGCGAATGCAACTTACGAGGGGTGATCCAAAAGTAATGATAATCAGTTATTTCTAGTGCACACAAAAATACAAAAAAATTACAGTCACTTGCTCAATTACCCACTAGTTCAGGAAAAAAAAAATCATATAAATAGGCCACGATTCCCGGGAGCTACATTCATTTGAATACGGACTGTCAAGGAGTGAACATCAAAATGGAAAACACGAAATCAGAGCTGTCATTAAATACCTCTGCTTGAAAAAAATGTCTACCAAAGACATACACAGCGACTTGGTGGAAACATTAGGGGACTGTTCTCCTCCATATTCCACAGTTGCACGCTGGGCTAAGGAGTTTAAGCTGGGAAGAACATCGACGGAAGACGAACACCGCGAAGGGCGCCCATCGACGTCCCTCACTGGAGAAAATGTGAAAAAGTTGAAGAAGTTGTATTGAAGATCGAAGAGTGACTATCAGGCATGTAGCTGAGGTCACAGGGATCTCATATGGCAGCATTCAAAGAATCCTTGTGAACGAATTGCATATGAGAAAGGTCTCCGCGCGTTGGGTACCGAAAATGTTAAACGACGAGCAAAAGAAGAAACGAGTCGACATGTCAAGAGCAAATCTCGAAAAGTTCCAGGCAGACAAGGATAATTTTTGTCACGTTTTGTGACCATGGACGAAACCTGGATCCACCATTTTGATCCTGAAACAAAACAACAATCGATGACATGGAAACGATCCGATGAACCGACGCCGAAGAAATTCAAAGTGTCAAGCTCAGCAGGGAAGGTTATGGCGTCTGTTTTTGGGACGCTGAAGGAATAATCATGGTGGACTACTTGGAAAAGGGGCCACTATTACAGGCTCCTACTATGCAGAACAAATAAGAAGATTGCGGGAGGCTATTAAGGAGAAAAGGCGAGGCAAACTGCGGGCTGGAGTGCTGTTCCATCAAGACAACGCACCGGTTCACAAAGCTGCAATTGCCATGGCTGCCATTCAGGAAGCGGGCTTTGAGCTGGTGGAACACCCCCCCTATTCACCAGATCTAGCCCCCAGTGACTTCTATCTCTTTCCACGACTCAAGGAACACCTCCGGGGCAAGAAATTTGACGATGATAGCGACGTGATGGCCGCGGTTGAGGACTTTTTTGAGAGTCAAGATAAAGATTTTTTTTCTAAGGGAATTTTAGGTTTAGAAAAGAGATGGACTAAATGTATAGACTTGCTAGGAGACTATGTTGAGAAATAAATTTAGTTTTTGATTTTATTCATTGTGTTTATTATTGATTATCATTACTTTTGGATCACCCCTCGTAACTTCGTACCATAGAATATTAAGAAAATAATCTAAATGATCAAATCGATGCTTAAAACGCCAACGTCTACTCATCAGTCAAACTATACCCAATAAAACATAAGATGAGATAAGAATTTAACTACTTAAAAAACTTTACTTTGAAACATTGGCCTTCAAACTGGAACAAACTAACATTCAATTGTTTCGTTATTTCCTATTTCTGTGCACTTGCATAAAAGCACTAAGTAACTATTTATTTTGCTTCATAATCCTGGTTTCATTTTTCAAGCATAAAAGTAAAAGTGGCACATTTCAATTGACATTTGTTTAGCTGAACTTCCCCGCGAATTCGCATGAAGGAATAAAAATAAAACCGTTCCAGCTAATACTCTATGTAAAAGTAAACCAGCTCGCGATTCACTCACATTTCTTGTTTGCCGTGGGCTTTACCTATAGCAGCCTCCTTATCCGGATTTTCTCGGAATCGGTAAACATAGCTGGTGCTTGCTTATTGTTACCTGACACCGTATGGATGTTGATATCTTGTATGCTTTGGTATTCTGGATATTAATAGCCGCAAGCATAAGAGCAAACATAGGTATAAGAATAGGTGTAAATTTAAAAAATTCAGCGTATGTCCGTAAATTCACGTGGCTCACAAAGAGCAGTAATTTGATGAGAAAGTTGTAAATTTAGTTGAAAGCAGAAAATGAAAAGGTATCACGGAAGACGATCGTAGGTATAGGTTCTAACCGAGCTACTAATTAAATATATTTAGAATTTACTAGCAGTAATATGAAAATGTCATGTGATACAATACAATACAAAACACTTTATTGGCACCACAAACAAAGTTGGCATTAAGTAACATGTAAAATACCAAAAACATAATGGACAAAAAAGGCGATCTTATCGCTAAAAGCGATATCTTCCAGATAACCTTTGTTTATAAGAAAACAAGATTTGTAAGATTTTGGGCAGTGGTGCGACTAACAATATAAATAAACAAGTGTATTAATTATTTATAAATTATATCATTAAAAATAAAATCCGGATCGTAAGACAATGGTTGCAGGCAGTGAACATGACAAAGATAAAACATTATATGTGTTAATAAAATTAACTTATCTTTCGTATCTCTGGGTGACGAGCGCTGTGCAGTGGTAGATAATGATTTGCACTCTTCAAGTTCCAATAGCTGCGTGACGCTGTGCTGTTATAGGCATGCATGCTGCTTACTACCAGTATAATGTCATACTTGCCTCATCATTATATAATCTATTAAAAAAATCATGAGATACCGCACTAACTGAAAGGGTTATTAGAGTAAAACACGAAGTTCTGCTATCTGTAACTGCATTACGGATGGGAAAACTGCCAATCGTTTAGTTTAACGAGACGTTGCGATGGTCTTGCTGTCACGCAGTCTTTCTTACAATGCATACAAAGAACATACTTGTACAAATAATTATTCGAATAAGCAGTAGCACTACAATCGAACGATATAAAAATATACCTATAGGTGTTTTAGACTTAATAATACAATAATGGCAAAAAAGACCGGTAAATAAAGATAAGATAAAGATACTAAAACAAACACTATTTCTATCTTCATCAAACGTCATTTATAACTTTTAACTTCTTCTTCAACATCTTTGGATGCATGATCTATTTATTTATCATATCTGATAGTAATAGTTATAGTAGTAATATTTTTTAAATTTAGGTTAAATGGGAAAACATTTAGGGGGTAATGTAAAAAGAGATATTATCTGTTTCAAGTAGAAAAAAAACAACCTTGGAGCCTACGTCACCCAAATAGTACTGCCGATCCATATTGTATAAAATAAATAAATACATGTTGGTGGAGACTTCACACAACACCATCTGACCCCAAACTAAGCAAAACTTGTACTATGGAAGCCAGATAGCTGATAGAATACTTATGTTTATAATTTTAAATACATACGTATTAAACATAGACACACCCAGACACAGAACAAATACTTAAATTCATCACACAAATAATTGAACTGGGTGGGAATCGAAGCCGCGAACGTCGGCTTCGTAGGCAGACTTACTACCAACGAAGCCACGAGGCCAGCCTGATTTACTTTCTTTTTATACCTGATTCACTTTATTTTTTTCGATTATCTTTTCAGACACTTTATCAGAAAATGGCTGCGTCGATACAATAAGTGAGTTGTTTCGTTTGCCGCGTACGTGTTCGTTAGCAGTTCTAATTGCGGCAGTGCAACATTAGCACGTGCGGGCAACAAGCTTACTGCGCCGCGCAGCACAAAGCGGCGTCTTAATATTGTTTGCTGCGTAGGGATTTTTCAATTTGTTTTCATAGACGGAGCTAGGGAAAACCAAATCATTTGTACTGGCAAAAGGAACAAGCAAAGTAGATAATTACGTTGAATATATTACTTGTATGTAAATCACAATACAAAAGTATCGTCCATGTTCGGGTTAATTATGAAATTGGACTAAAATACATATATGTAATGATAATTCATCGTTTCATGGTTGATGTTCCCAAGGCACCAACGAAGAGATTTGACTCTAGTTTTCTGATAAGAACATCTAGTCTGTGGAGTGTGTTGCCTGACTGGGTTTTTCGTGATGATTAAAATCTTGGTGTCAAATCGAGAGTGAATCGGTTTTTTCTAGGTAGTCACGCACCATCGTAGACCACGTCATCGCTTAACATCAGGCGAGATGGGGGTCAAGTGTAAACGGTTAAAAAAAAAGCAAATCAGCCGTAACTGGATTGCTATCATAAGTGGTTATAGAAGCTTCAAAATGTTGTGCATCATGAACACGAGTCGCGCGCGCTACCCACTCATCCAATTGACGTCGGTGCCAGCTTGGTCTAACAGGTAGTGTAGACAGATACTATAGTTAGTAGGTAAACAATAATTATATTTTGATATGAAAATTATGATTACTAGTTTGACATTTATCGCACTTATAATGTTAATGTTCGTGCTGCTAAAAATGTTAATTAACTAATGGACAACGTATTGAAATATCGCGAAAAAAGTTTTGAACCACGGATTATTTTATTGTTCATTGATTTATCTTGTAGGCGCCTGAATATTTTTTTTTTTTTTCATATTTAATACGTTTAAATAATAATTAGTCAATCAAGCTCCGAAGGGTGTAAGCCGGGGCAACCCTTCTCGGGCGTATTTTCAACCCTCTAGAAAAGTTATAAATATTGGTTCAACAATTTTTTAAGTAAATATTCTCTTCTTTTTGAATCTTTTTCAAATTGGAAGTATCTTAAATAGTTATTGACATATTCACAATTAATAAAACATATTTTTTTAAATTCACAACTTTTTTTAAACTTGCGAATTTTTGCGAACGGGCTTAGTCTCAAAAAATATCTAGATTCCATTCCGAACCGAATGACAACAAACATAATGATAGGAGAATTAGAAAAAAAAAGATATGTAAAAACACTTGTTGACTAGACTATTAGTCCTATTGACAAAACTTTTCCCTTTATCTTTAACTTTAAAGTCGACAGTTAAGTTTTTATCGCAAACGCATCTATAAATCTTTATCAAATTCGTACTCTGAAGAATAGATTCGAGTAATGTTTGGATAAACAAATCGGCGCACTGTATTAAATGCGTTCTTTGACTACAAAATAGAAGCATCAAGTTCAACAAGTTGAAATGTAAACCTGACTACAACAAGAATAGTTCCTGTACGAGACGAATAGGTTGAAAGGAAAGTTAAATATCTTATTTATGTTGTACTATGTTTTTACAAGTTTTCTCACATTTTTTGAGGACAAACGTGTGCTTCGGTTCGGGTGCTATGATGATATTTTGGAAATTACATTTTATCCTAGTATAGTGATACCTAGAAATGTAGGTTTGATTTTTTGTTGCCATTTTTAACTTCTATATATTTATATATTTTATAATATTTTTTAATTCAAATTATTTATGCGTCAGTTACCGGTGATTTACGAGGCAAATTTATTTAATTTTGATGGCTAATATTGCGCGTTATATTACAAAAGGTTACAAAAGTTTAGAAGATCAAGTCCAGCTTCAGCTTTTATACAGCAAAAATTACCCGAGTTTTACTAAATTTCAATTAAATAGGTTACTTATTCTAAAATACATTTAAAGGATAAAAGTTTTCATTCCTAAAAAGATTTCCTAACTTTTAAAAGGTATTGAAGTCAGCTCAAATAAACAAAATGCACCGTGAGACTGTAAGTGGCAGGCTTTAGAGAGAGAGAGCTGTAAAACTAAGCGTCTAACTTATGTACTTTAAAGTTTTTTGTAACATCATCTGCTGTATTTATTGATTTTTGAAACGTCGATTCTAAAAGTGATTTGTGCCCTATATTACAGTTAGCTGTTAAACAATTAACGATTTACAGCAAAAATCAAAACGACTTTTAAAAAGAAAAGAAGTAATCGCCCTTTCTAAACTTCATCTATGATCTAGAAAGATAGATTTACAGACATTTTAATTAATTTATAAATACATTAAAAATTCTTAATGATAAATGTATTCAACAGAAAAAACACAGTCTTAATAAGCTGAAATGGAAAAGAATTGAAACGATGGAAATGCCGGTAACAAGTAATGTTAAGTTACGAGTATAAGTATTTTGTTATCTAAGAACGCATACAATACAGTGCTCAATTTGTTTATCCACAAATCACTCAAATTCACTATACAATCAATATTACCGTATCATTAGATTGGATGAAGTAAAATAAAGACACAGTAAATTATGACACAAGATATTATTGTGCTTAAGTGTACGCGCAAACTTTTCTTGTAAAGACTTCTAACGACTTTTCACTAACCCATACCATTTGCAACCACTAGCAATATGCATTTTCATTCAAAAGTCGTGGTCTATCGACGAACGTCGGTAATTAACCATACCCTAGTAGAGCAGCTCCTTTGGAAAAACCTTTAGAAGAGTTGGCAGAGTTTGTAAAGCGTGTGTGGGCTTACCAATATTCTCGAACCAAAAGTTGAGCGTTTGAAGTCGGTGGCGTATTAGGTAAGTCGAGTGGCTTCCTTGCTCTATGCCTGTTACACGGAACCGGTACGTCACGAGTTTGCGTTGGGCTTAGATCGCATTGGGCTTCAGACTTCATTTACTTCACTACATATGCTAACTTACTAATTATATTGTCTGCCTAAAGGCATTAAGTTAGCAAATGCAAGTAGTATTTGATTCACGATGCTATAAACTACTTAATTATGAAGAAATGCATGGCTTCCCTTACACTTAATTCAAAATAGAGAGATTTCAGTAATCATGTATCCAAATGTATTTAATTGCTCTGCTCATTAATATGTAAAAACACAAACAGATCGTTTTGGATTCCGATTTTGGCATAAACATGTTTGTAAAAACTAGTATTATGAAATGCTATGCATGTAATCTATACTTATCTACAAAACAATATTTATATATCGTAGTTCCCCAATCAGCTGAGATTGCGGTCAAATGTAAAGATAAACAACTTAATAGTTCCACGTGAGTCAGTATTCCAGTTGCAGTAACATTAACCATTCAAATACGAGTACATTTTCGTTATCAAACGATTTCATACTACTCTACCTTCTACGTTAGTTTCTACATACATCGTGTCATATTTATTTCAAAATCTAGATTAGTTTGTAAAGCATAAGACTTATCCCAGAGTGTATCTGAATGATAACACAAAAGCTTACATTTTGTCTCTACATTGCAAGCGGGCCGGGCTTAATTCCATTACCATGGGCAATGTCAAAATTGTATTACGAACCTGCTTTAGTGGAGGTCAATTATTTACCTGTTTACGTCGACGTAATTGTTGGTCGAGCCTGTTGATAGGGATCTAAGCCATAGTTCACATAAAGAGTTGGTAAGGAATACAGATGAGTTATTTTGCATCTTTACTATTTGCTGGGTTGCGTGTTTCATGGTTGTTGTGTCTTGGTAACAGAGTAATTAGTTTTATACAGTTTCATTTAATCGATTAAACATTTGATCGTAAAATTGACGTTGTAGAACGTGTTACTGTGTAAAAAATATTTTACTAAACAGTGTTTCCTAAACCAAGTTTCTATTAATTTATTAAAACTGAAATCTACTCAAACTATGTATCGCTGTTACAGGTAAAATTAATGTGGCATTAATTTTGTATCGGATAAAATGTTATGGGTATATTTTCAATTGTCTTTTAAAATATAAAATAGAAAGTTTCAATGAAATATTTTGACTAAATTTACCTTTTATAGAAGATTTTATTTGGCATTACATTACTGGCGCGGAAAACGCGAGTTTCTTTTTTATGCTTCTCTCGTAACAGTAAAAGCATTGTTTAGTTTGTACAGTTTAACAAAAAACGAGAAAAACTAAATAATATTATTCGGACTAGAATATAAGTAAATAGACTTTTGTTTTAGGGAACTATCCTAGTTTCTAGTTTCCTAAAAGCAAAAGTCTATTCGGTTAGGTAATTTGTAATGTAACATGTGGAATGCTACAATTAAAATAGATTTTCCCTTTAGTTCAATCTGATTCAACAATACAGTGTACATTTATGTCATAAAAGAAGTGACATACACATTATTGTAAAGATAATGTAGTCCCAAAAAGTAAATGTAAAAAGAAGAATAAACTTAAGTATGTACTTGTAAATGGTTCCAGTTGTATTTAGTACAGCTTGTGGTTAAGGTATAATGGTAAAAACACGAGTTTTGCTTAATTATACACATTGCCACTGACAAAAAATGGTGAAGAAAATATCGCGAGGAAACCGCCATGTATCTAGAATCTTTCGAGATCATGCATCAGCCACCCAATCCTAGACTAGCGTGGTGGATTATGGCTTTGACTCTCTCCTTGCGAGAGAAAGCCCTAAGTCCCTAAGCAGTGGGAATATTTAGTACGTTTATGTTATCCTGCGTTTATATATATATTTATCACTGTAATATTATAAAAAACCCCTCATAGTACGAACTAACCTAACGGACCGTGAGATTGCAATCTCACGCATTAAATTATAATCTGACGATGTCTACAATTTCACGCTGACGGATTAGTAATATACATATGTAAGTATATATATTGATATAGAATAATTCAAGGTTCATTCATTTCCCGTTTTAAAAATCATTTTCACAATTCACAATAGCGGAGTACCACGAAACTGGAGCAAAGAGCCACGCTATTCATAATATCTCGACAACTAATTAACGAACTTTCAACTATCTCTAATTAACGGTTGACAGAAGAAGTACCAAGTTACAGGAATGTTACAAAAGAACTTGCGAAGTTCCGGCTAAGTGGTAATAACGTTTCTGCTGGATTCAATACTCAACCTGTAAATGATTTGCGGTTTATTGGCTAGCGACCTGATCTAGGTTTCAGAATTTCACGCCAAAAGTACTAACACGTGAGAGAAGCGACGACACTAATGTTTTTCGAATATTATCAATATTGTTAAATGTTCAATCTCAAATGGAATTCAATTCAATTCAGTCTCCTACTATTTCTACTAATATTATAAATGTTTGTCAGATTGTCTGAAAGTATCGGGTTGAAATTTAGAATTTAGTTAAATTATAGTCTAAACTATGAAAACTTAAATTGTTTTCTATTTAACACATTTTTCCCCGTTTTAGTCCATTGTGTTTTGATCATTTATTTAGTAGTACCAACAAAATTGTTTAGTTCGGGTGGAATCAAACAATTGTACTTTAACTAATAAATTTTAACCGATCAAGAATAGTAAGGAAACTTACATAAGAAGTTACCACATTATAGCAATATTATTAATTACGATGTATTTACGCCACGCTATTTTAGTACGGGCAGACATAACACCTTACTTTGGATTTGTGGCTTTTATTGTAATTTAACCTCATAATTTTGCCAAGACTTAACACGTAAAACAGACAAACTTCCACATATATATGTTTGTCTGCTTTAGTTACTAAATATCACACAATTTACAACAAGTTTATATTGTTCATTGTTGAAATGTTGGGATAATTTACCCACAATTATTCTATGATTGATGGAGTTTGCAGTATTTATGGGAAGAAAAACTAGTAATAGTAGTAATGTAATTCTATTTGCGTAATTGCGTAAAACATTGAACTAAAATTACTAATAGTAACTGATCAATGCTTATAAAACCAAAAAAAACACAAAATAGTTCAATTCTACCCTCTTTACAAAAATATCTCAGCACAACATAGCCCACATCCCTACATATTCATTCCTTGATAAGAGTGTAATAAAATTCAGCTTGTTCTACCGTGCCGTAGCCCTCACTACGCCGTAGCGCCCGCTACGCGCCTGTCGCATAGATAATCAAATAACTCTGCATGTTAAACACGTTCTGTACCTTTACACGTATGTAAATACATTACAATGTGCCTACATTTTAGTTTCAAATAGTATTCTGATTTACTTGCGGCTATACAGTTACAAATCAAGATATGTAGTCAAAAGATTTGAATTAAATTTGCTGGTCAGCTTATTTTGTAGCGTCACGCGGTTTTATCCATGCAGTTTTTGTTCCTGTTATTTTTCGGATTAAAAAGTAACCTATCTGTTCATTCAGACTATAATGTAGTTAAAAAGTAACCTATGTGTTCTTCCATACTACAGTGTAGTTAAAAAGTAACATATGTTTTCTTCCAGACTATAGTGTAGCAAAAAGTAACCTATGTGTTTTTCCAGACTATAGTGTAGTTAAAAAGTAACCTATGTGTTCTTCCAGACTATAGTGTAGTTAAAAAGTAACCTATGTGTTCTTCCAGACTATAGTGTAGTTAAAAAGTAACCTATGTGTTTTTCCAGACTATAGTGTAGTTAAAAAGTAACCTATGTGTTCTTCCAGACTATAGTGTAGTTAAAAAGTAACCTATGTGTTCTTCCAGACTATAGTGTAGTTAAAAAGTAACCTATGTGTTCTTCCAGACTAAAGTGCAGTTACATTATACTCGTAGTCTAGTTCTAAATTTCAACCAAATCCGTTCAGACGTTACGACGTGATTGAACAACATCCAAATATCCCGGGAAAATAACGGTACCGGGAACTACGCGGGTGAAACTGCGGGCACTGCTGATTTATAACAATAGTAGGATAGGATAATAATAGTAGAATAGAAGGGCTTACTACCTCAACGAGTACTATATTTCATACTACGATTAGCGCAAGGGCGCCTCAGTTTGTACATACATACATACGATACGATAAGTTTTAGTAGTGAACCTTAAACTGTAAGTTTTGTAGTGGTAAGACTCCTAGCAGAGTCCGCCTAGGGAAGTACTCCTTTGCCAGTTATTCAACCGCCAAGCAGTAATTACTGTGTAAACATTACTGTGTTCCAGTTTGAAGGGCAATGTTTCCAGAGAAATTACAGGGCATAGAGAAATAACATTTTAAATCTCTGGGCGACGAGCGCAGTGCAGTGCTAGGTAATGATTTGGTCTTTTCATGTTCCAATAGCTGCGTGTCACTGTGCTTTTATGTGGCAGGCATGTTGCTTATCAACAGGCACATGTTCTCCTCAGATCGTCACTCTTTATTTAAAAAAAAAACTAAGGTCAACATGTTTTTCTCAGGGTTAGAGTGAAAGACCGTAGTAAACACGAGACATAGCTTCAACATATTACAAATATATGAAGCATCGGTAAGTTGGTAAGAATGTGTCGATGTTATTCACCAAGTTACTGCTATGTGCGGACCGCGGACCAGAAACACTTCCAACAGTTCTGCCTACTTCATAGTTTACGCAAGTTTTCAACCCCCCAAGCTTGCTGGTGAGGGCAGAGGTGACCCGCACATTATCCAACTTGAAACTAGTAAGTATATTTCACTTAATGAGATGAAAAATATTAGGTCACTGTTTCACATCATGAATTTAAGTAGCAGAAGCTTAAAAGATAAAGAAAATGTTTTTTTTTGTACCTTTATTGATGTGTGAGGAATGCATAAGTGTAATTAAATGCTTCTTATTTTTTGGTATTACGAGTAACTTTATTGTTTTAGTACCACTACTAACCTACCTTTTAAGAAAAAACGAAAAGTGACTTTGAAAAAAAAAAATAGCATTAACCTTTAGTCAACTTTCGCAGGCATTGCTGCACGGTATGACTGATTCTTGTGACAGCCCTGAGAAACTGACAATTTGTTGGAAATACAACTATCTATGCTCCATATTTCAACACAATCCGTTAAGCGACGTTAGTATCAAATAAAATTACGACGCAACTTTCGTCGATACTCTGGCAACATCACATCTTCCAGAGACACATAGTAGGGCCGGTGCAGCGGCTAATTCAGCTGAGCGACTGAAACGACGGAAATATGCAACCCTCGGAAGTGGTTTACATATTTGAGCCCTTTGGGGTTGAGACATTGGCCCCGTGGGGGGCCAGGAGCTCACCTCATCTTCAAAAGCCTTTCCGAGCGCTTGGTCGACGCGACGCGTGACCAAAATGCTGGCGTTTATTTGGCCCAACGCATGAATAAGCATTGCCATTCAGCGTTGTAATGCTGCCAGCATGCTGCAGAACGCTTTTGTTTGGTAGTGAGCTTGAACATCTTGATTATCTGTAGACCTTCATTGGTCTATGGATAATTCAGGTGTGCTTAGTGTAAGTAGTTAGTATGGTATGTAGCGTTGAGTATTTTAGAATTGTTAATAAAGACTCTGCTCCTCTTAAAATATAAAATTATAGTTAGTAGTCGGACTAATAAAAAATATGACTATATTGCTCACATTTATTGCACAAAAAGTTACTTGTAACTTTTAACGTTACAAAAATATGAACAATTGACATTATCACTACTCATTCGATTTGAAAGAAAAAAATCGATGATAGCTGAAGATACTTTCCGAGTCCGCAACCGTGACTACAAACACACTTTTATTCTTTATGAAAATGCAGTTATTTCACGGTTAGCTTGAAACTGTAAAACATCACACGGAGGCTAATTGATTAGGTGATGCTCTCGGGCGCTGTAATGTAATGGCCGTAGAACGTTACATCCGCTCCAGTGACCAGTAGCCGAAGCCTTATATATCTTTGACGAGATATACCTCTATACATGCTGGTACTTTTTATTTTAATCCTAGAATATACTTTATGAACTAAAATTACTTTTAACAACCCTTTTATGTAGTTTCTGAAAAATAAGAGAGAAAAAATATTCGAAAATCATACTCGATATGTACCAACATATGAAATCTTATATCTATTCATAATCAAAGCATGGAGGTGTCTTTTAGTACGTCGGCGCTCGCTAAGACGGGGTTTTGCGAAGTATTGTTGTTTTGCCTTAAGAGGGCGAAACAAGGGATGGACGGTTGAAGGAAAATTCCGTAATTTTCTATTTAAAATCACGAAATTCACAAATTTTAATGAAATTTGGTACACAGATAAACTAGAACCCAAAGAAAGGACATAGGCCACTTTTTATTACGAAAAAAGGGTTGAACGGATTGAAATGGGGGACGAAAGTTGTATATGGAAGTTCGTCATCGTTGAAGATAAAACCATAACACTTCGTACCTAAACATTTAAGATGAAGTACATACACATTTTTTCTAGCAGTTTTACAATTTTGAACTGTGCGAGGATGAAATAAGGGTTGAAATGGGGAGTGGGTAGGGAAAAATTTTTAATGGAAATTCGTCATTGTTGAAGATAAAACCACGAAATTATGCGACGAACTAGACTTTTGATATACTAATTTCATAAATATGAAAGTAATATGTACTCGTTTGTCTGCTACGCTTTAACACCTAAACCACTGAAACGATTTTGATTAAATTTTATAAAATGTTTTAGTATTAGCTGGTTTTTGTGAACCTAAATTTGAATGGGAGTAAAAATACTGCCTCGATTGCCTTAATATTTATTTTGCGCGGACGAAGTCGCGAGTAAAAGCTAGCTAGTGTGAATAAACTAATAAAATGGCAAGAAAGCATGTTAAAGCTAATACGTAATTCATAAAAATTTAACTGGCAAGCAAAAATTGTTTGACCTTAGAATATAATGGTGTTTTTGAAATTAAGATATTTCGCAAAAAATATAGACAACAAGCAGCGCCCCGCGGTCTTACCCGCGTTTATCACGTTCCCGTCGTAGCCATTTTCGGCATAAAAGTTACCTATATGTTCTTCCAGACTATAATCTATCTATGTTCCATATTAGCTGGTTTTTGTGAACCTAAATTTGAATGGGAGTAAAAATACTGCCTCGATTACCTTAATATTTATTTTGCGCGGACGAAGTCGCGAGTAAAAGCTAGCTAGTGTGAATAAACTAATAAAATGGCAAGAAAGCATGTTAAAGCTAATACGTAATTCATAAAAATTTAACTGGCAAGCAAAAATTGTTTGACCTTAGAATATAATGGTGTTTTTGAAATTAAGATATTTCGCAAAAAATATAGACAACAAGCAGCGCCCCGCGGTCTTACCCGCGTTTATCACGTTCCCGTCGTAGCCATTTTCGGCATAAAAGTTACCTATATGTTCTTCCAGACTATAATCTATCTATCTATACTTATAATAAAACTGTAACGGGTCGAATTCTGTACATTGAAGATATTTTGAAAAAAAATTTTTTGGGGCACTCCATATCGATACTGATGGCGAAACTGCATTTTTTTTCTTTCATGTCTGTCTGTCTGTCTTTCTGTATAGGGATCACGCATCACGCCGAAACTACTGATTCAATTCAGCTGAAACTTGGCATGATTTTAGTTTATACTAAGAACATTGCTGTAGGCTACTTTTGATCCCCAAATTCTGAGCCGTTTTCTTGCGGGAAGGGGTGAAAGTCAGAATGTGTATTTGGTTATAACTCATGTTTGCGTTGTTTAATTTCATTAATTCTTTTTTTGTTAGAAAGAACACATTTTTTTTATTGCCCCGTGAAAATTTGAACAATATCGGTCTGTTGGTTCGGAAATTACACAAACATTAAATAATAACGACACGCGCGGCGCGTTCGGTACATACTAACTTCTAAGTATTCTGTGTATCACAGACCATCCACAGAATATCTAGATTCTAGAAAGTGCCCACGTGATCTCGTCGCGTCGTCTTGGATGACAAAATAATTGTCAAAAATATATTTTTGTGTGGAAAAACAAACATCATTCGGTTATAATCGACTTCAAACAAGGAGGATGTTCTCAATCGGGTTGCATGTTTTTTTATTTGGTTTTATTTTACGCGATAACTCCGCTAATTGTAAGTTGATTTTGATAATTCCTTTTTTGTTTGGTAGAAAATACTTCAGAGGTGATCTTAGATATCGAAAACAGGGAGATAGTTTTTCAAATATCAACAAAAAACTAAAATGAGCTTAGATTTATCTGTACGACATACCTTCTTATAAAATTTAGTCGAATGACAGAATTAAATTACCTGTCATTGAAGTAGATTTTTGTATTTTGGAGAAAACTTATCAGCATAATAAGTAGCAGCATAAACAACCCATTAAATGTTCCCACTGCTGGGCGTCGGTGCCTTCTCTCGCAAGGAGAGAGACAAGGATATAATCCACCACGCTGGCCCAGTGTCGGTTGGTGGATGACATATGACTTAGAACTTAGATTATAGCTAGATTTCGGTTTCTTCACGGTGTTTTCCTTCACCGTTTTAATTACCGGCATTACGAACATGACTCTGAAAAGATAGTGGTGCGCGTGGTTTTGAACCCTGGGTCTCCGGATCGACAGTCGCCGTTCTCCCGACTAGGTCAGCTGTAACTTACTAGACCAGCCGTAACTTATTAGAAAACGTATTATTTCAATCCAAATACTGCTTCAAATTTAAAGGTAGTGTTCAACAAGCTTCGGTGACCGAAGCAGACCGTTGTTAGGGTTCCGTACACAAAGGGTAAAAACGAGACCCTATTACTGAGACTTCGCTATCCGTCCGTCCGTCCGTCTGTCACCAGGCTGTATCTCAAGAACGGTGATAGCTAGACAGTTGAAATTTTCGCAGATGATGTATTTCTATTGCCGCTTTAATCATGGCGGAACGTATCAAGTGATCGGGTTGAAATTTGAAATAGAATTAGATTACAGTCTGGAAGAACACATAGGCTAAACATTGCCTATGTATAAGTACGCTATGTATTACGTAACAAACATCCAAACAGTGACATTCATAATATTTACAGGACAACGTTGGAACGGCTGAACATATTTGGATGGAATTCAAAACACACGTAGTTTGAACTCAGAAATAGCAAATCGGTTACTTATAGGTTACTGTGACGTAGGAAAGACTAAGCAAATTTGGTAGAAAATTGAAACAAATAACTCATAGTCAGAAATACCACATTTATGTATATATTACCTATCAACCTGAAAAGAAGCATGGGCCCTAAGGAAACAAATATTAACTATCACGTCAAAACGGCACAACGATAAGGGTTGACATACGAAACACATATAGTTTAGAGTCTAAAATTTCACATGGGCTAATAAGTCTACATTTTCATTTAACTCCATATTAATACCTATAAACATATATTTTCGTTAGGAACTTGATGTGATGGTAAGGTAAAAGCCAAAAATGAAAAATATATGCACCCGTTTTGGCGTAGATAATATAGGTGATTTGCGTTCACAATCAAAATAACAAGCAACATAATATTCTCATTAGAGGGCGCTAATGCCAGTTTAAATCTAAAAGCACTAAAGGCCATTTAAATCGATATTTTGCTATTGTGGTATGTATTTTTTCTTTCATCACTAGGTGGCGTTACTGGTATTCTAAATTGTACTAATAATTTTTGCTGCTAAAAGGATTATGATGCCAAATTTGGATTCTTTCGTTCTTGATTTCTTTCTGTGCTACCTACAATTAAATTCATACATTAACATTTCACTAGGACCTGTCTTAGATTTACGGGTTCAACTTGCTTGAATATCATTAAAACTCAAAATTTTAAATATTTTGATTCCACACAGGCTTCGTTCAAAATTTTACGCCGGCGAAGTCGCGGGTAACAGCTAGAAAACAGCTTGCGGATAAAAAGTAATAGGTAAGTAGGTATCAAATCATGCACATTAGCTTCAGACTTTTCATAATGTATCCTATAAAAATCCTACAAACTTAACACTTGCGGCTATGTTCGATACTGAAACCTTACCAAGTATTTTTGATTTTGTTTAAAAAAAGAAAAATAAAGATGATAAAATTAAATAATTTTTTATGTGGAAAAACAAATTCACTCAAACTCAAAGGTTTTCAATGACTACTTATCCAAATATTTGACGTACGATACTTCCAATTAATGTATATGTCAGTAACATCTGCTTACGCGAACGAAGTAGCGGGTTCAGCTAGTGTTCCATATTTCAGACCGATCGGTTTAGTAGTTTTTTACGTGAAAGAGTAACAAACATCCATCCATACTTGCAAACTTTCGCGTTTATAATATTAGTAGGATATTTTTATTTCTAAATTAAGAGTGACGAGACGAGCAGGACATGTGCCTGATGGTAAGCAATATGCCTGTTACATACGGAGATCTAAGACGTTATATCTCTAAGCCCTGTAATTTCTCTGGAATCATTGCCCTTCAAACCGGAACACAGTAATGTTTTCACATTACTGCTTGGCGGTGGAATAACTGGCAAAGGTGTAGTACTTCCCCAGGCGAGTCCTACCACTACGCTTAAATAGATTAAATGAACTGTATTCGAATAATCCTAAAAATATATTCATAACTGTTAAAATTATATGAACATGTTGAATTTAAAATCTTAGTTAAATAACTCTTCCTTCTTTCAGTATAATTACAGTTATTTCGCTTCCTATGCGAAAGCTTTGCTTAATTTGGAGTTAGAGAGTTTAGTGTAAAACATATCTGAGAAAGATCATCAGTTCCATTTAAATAACATTACAAAAAACTGCAACTATGAAATTAAATTGAAATAACAGAGGAAAAACTACAGTTTCTTTAAAACAAATTTCAAAATTTGTACCTATTGTAACTTCATAAACACAAAGTTCGCTCTCTTCCTTCGTGAAACGTTTATATCAATTTGCTTCGGAAATATTGGATAAATGTTTCGTGAAACTTACAAAATAAATTGAAACACTAAGGTAAAGAAAGTATCCGATATCTGGATCATATTTAGTATAAGTCTTAAATTCCGACATCTCTCCCAACTTTGATCGATGTGTTAACAATAGTGTATTTATGATGTATTAAAAAAGCTGCTTTCTGTGTGAAAATCTTTATGCAGTTCACAGAATACATCTACTTATCAAGTTTCAACTGTATAATTCTTATAGTTTCGGAAAAAAGTGGCTGTGACATGTGGGATGGACAGAAATGACGAATCTATTAGGATTACTTTTTTGCCATTTGGCTACGGAACCTTAAAAAGTACAATAGAGACAGAGAAAGAAAAGTGTACGTACACCCAGAAGTGGTCGAAAACTGAATTGAGTTTCTGCTACTCATTGATAGCATCGTCTTGATACTGTCGTTGATAATGTTGATAATGTCGTTTTAAGATACATTTTTACTGTATTGTTTTATAAAAAAAAATGTCAATGATGTCTAAACATTGCATAGTGACTTTGATGATCAGAGGACTATTAATGAAAAGTCTTCCGCAATATAGTAGTAGGTTCTAAGGCTATGCATCCACTCGAATTGGGCGAGGCAATCAAGCGGTGTTTGATGGAAATAAATACCATTAGAACTGCTTTATTTGCCCAGCTTTTCTTTGTGCAACTCTAATGAAGGAGAATTGATAAAACGAGATGTTTTGACAATTAACTATAAGACTCATGAGAGCCTTTATAAACAGAGTAGGTGCTTAGGTTGTACGTCCACTTGAGTTCAGCCAAGCAGCTAACCAGAGCTCTATAGAAATAAATTAAATTTTAAAATAATTTTAATTTCCTAGATTCGTTCACAGCAATTCCGATGGAAGAGCGTAAGTAACATTAAAAAAATATACACACAAAAACAAGTAAACGCAAGGGAGAAACATATGCGAGGTATATATATATTTAATGTCCGCAAAATATGGGCTAAGAGGGTAAGAAAACATTGAAAACTGTCCACTATGCGTCCTTGCACTGCTTAGGTACACTCTTGTCAGCAGACTCGTTTATTGCTTAATTGTTTACAGTGGGTAGTAATTAACTTAATAATTTTGAAGAACAGTTTGCCCATTTGGAGCGCAGAGTATTCAGTTTTAATATAAAAAAATACACAACATAAATTTTAAATTAAGCAAGTTTCAACACAATTTGCGTTCATGAAGACTTATTAACTATTTTAAAGCCTTTCTACACAACCCCACATTCCTCCGCTGTCTCGCGCTTCTATGTTTGAATGACTCATACCGTTTTACAGCTCCAGTGCTCAACCTGGCATGGCACCACAATTTCAACGCATGACTCGAGATACTCAGCCTAATTTTAAGTTTAGTACAGTTAGAATGCCAACTTCATTAATTATTACCATTTTTATGACACAATTCTCTCCCTATTATGACTGAGATTAAAATAAAGCAATTTTAGGTTCGATGAATTTCATACGGACGGATTTGAAAATATTATGAGATAACAATTTTGTAGACTCAACGTCATTTCTAATTAATTTCTAATATTAAGACGGAGCCTGATTTAAATTATCAAAAATATCATTAGGTAAAGGATAAGTAGTGTATTTGGGGTTGTTGATAAAACACCATTTATTGTGTTTAAATAATATGCGATGAGAAAACTAATAGATCAAGTAAAATTCTACAGCTTGGAACGTAATGTGCTAGGTCTGCAATGTTTTTGTAATAGCTCACATAATTCCTATTAAAATACAGAATATTTTACTTTCTTTGATGAAATGTCATTTTCTCATTGTGCCCACAATGAGAAAATGACATGGGACATGAGTGGGCGTAGAGCCCACTTACAAACACAGATTTCCTTAAAATAAATTATTATCACAGCACCGTTAACATTCAACTAGAATCTTCGGCTCCCCTCATTTAAAATATGTAAAGGTGTTAAACTGGGTGACCAGCTATCTCCTAAATTATATTTATCTTAATAGGTGATCAAAAATGTTGCTTCCCTTTTTCCGAAAATTTCTTAGATGGAGGAGTGTGAAATTTCACACATTCGCCATGTTTTTAAAACACATGCAAAAACACTCTTTTGTTTATTGTTAAAGTAAACTGATAAAATATTAATATTGCATTATGGTCGAATATCAAGGACCACAAGTACCAAGAGGTCGGACTGTAGTCAGTCTAGAGCGGCACTGGGGGGGCCGTAACTCACGGTACACCCGGCAGCTGCTAAGCCTGAATCGTCAACAGTTGCGACTGGTCACGGGCGCACTGACAGGTCACGGTTTGTACAATAAACACCTATTCAGACTAGGTATTACCGACAGTCCTCTTTGCAGAGCTTGCCTTGAGGCTGAAGAAACGGCCGCTCATGTGCTCATGGAGTGCACAGGAGTGGCGGCGCATCGAGCGAAGTTCCTGGGCACACCGGGGACGCTCCGTGAAGCATGCGGCAACGTTAAGAAGCTGCTGGGCTTTCTGTTGGAGTTGGGTTGGCGGGAGTGAAGCCCACTTCCCCCCACGCAAAACAGGCGCACCAAGACGTCGAGTTGCGGAAACAGCCCGCCCACAAAGCCTGAGCGGAGCGCTACTATGACTACTATGACTATGTACCTAATATGCTGGCGTTTATTTGGCCCAACGCATAAGCTTTGCCATTCAGCGTGGTAATGCCGCCAGCATGCTGGGTACGCTTCCGATTGGTAGTGGGCTTGAACATCTTGATTATCTGTAGACCTACAGTGGTCTATGGATAATTCAGGTGTGCTTAGTGTAAGTAGTTAGTTAGGTTTGTAGTGTAGTGTATGTAGTTCTCATTGTATTTTAGTTTCGTTAATAAAGGCTCTGCCCAGATAGATAAAAAAAAAAGTACCTAAATGTTAACATTGTAACAGTATTCGATCCAATTGGGTTTTACAGAGATGATCATCCATTTTGCAATGACGGATCTAGAGCAACACATACAAACGAAAGTTCTATCTTTATAACTCAATAATTAATAGTTCAATTCAATACGGCGCTAGTTACACGCCACAGCTTGAAACGTAGCCCACAGGAACCGGACTGTTTCCGGAATAGCCCACGTCACTCCAACCCTTGTACAATACGCATGTGAAAAACCGAACGTCGATTCATTATTCTGTTCGGGGAAACGAGACAAACAAACCAATAATTCTTCAACTAAGTGAATAAGTCAGTAAGTAATTTTTAAATAGAATAGGCTTACGTTGAAGCTTTGCCTTACCAAGTAACACATGGTATAGACAAGCTCTAAGAAACAATTTACAGATTACTCGCTAGGTCTATTGTTGGGTTTCCTATTAATTGCTAACTCTCCTGTGATATTCGTAGTTCTTGCCATTGGAACAAACAAAAACGATTCATAATGATCATGTTACCCGGGCAACAATCAGTTGAAAATAGCACTCAGATCATTCATCCAAAGCTCATAATAGTTGCTAATCTTTGGTAATTTCTATTACATTATACATGTTGTCAATCGTTTGCTAATGAGGACGTATCAAAACCGCAAACCTTTTTTCTATGTTGTCAAAAAATTAGGCAACAATTTTATCAAAAAAGTTCATTAGCAGTTTCAAATTACTTGCTGTCCTAGGAGCGTAACGTTTAAAAAGTATGAAAATCTGAACTAAATTCATTTTGTAAGCCGCGATCTGAGGTTTAAAGCGAGCTTCAATCCAATTCACCCACAAATTACGTAAAGCCTCAAAGCTTCTGACTCCTAGCCAGTACGCATATAGATGTGCGGCTTGGTGTAAACGAGTGCAGCCTTCACCGGTGCAGTGTAACTACATATCTGCACTAGGTCTGTGCCGCGCGGCACGTGTAAGGCAGGGTCGACCCTCCTGCCTCCCCGCTACCATCTCCCACCTCATGCGACCCTGGTACCCTACCGAGCTACTCTGTAAACGCCTGTAAGCTCTCTCAAATAAAAATATCATGAAAACAACGCGCAAAGCTTATGAAATTCAATAGAAAGCTCGTAGCAACTTTATTGCTTGTGAGTTGAGTTGGAAATTTTGCTAAACATTTATTTACTTGTTTAGAAAAGAGTTAATATGCCGCTTAAAGAGACTTTAGCGCTAACATAGTGTAAAAATAACTTCAAAGTTCGAGATATGTTTCAAACTTAGAACTTTTAAAAATTGGTTGTTTATGAAGTATGGGGAACAAACAAGACTAAATGCACTTTGTTTAGATTTTCAGTTTACTTCACTGTATTTCTAGGCAAGTTAACGTAAGAAGTTTTACTTTGAACCACAAATATTTTACTAATCGTAGTACGTAGTTGCTAAAGCAAGGTGTAATAAATTAGAACTTAATTATTTATGACAATTACAGCTGTATAACAAAATTTTATTTTAAGCAATTTTTATGTCTTTCATTTCGTTTGAAAACGTTGAAATTTCTTTGTTCAAGTACGTACTTGAATTATGTAGCTCAAATTTTTTCAAACCTGGAAGAATGTTAGGAATGCGGTAATTAATACTTTTGCTTAAAGAAATATTAAAACCTTCAGTATTCAATATAATATTTAGGAGGTTTCAATTTTCAAACGTAAATACGTAGATACGTTTTACGTTGTACCTTTTTACAACATATAAAATATAACATTGCAGAGGTTTGTTTCTTGGAAACATTTGCTGTATATTTACGTGAGCAAACACTAAGTTCGATACAGTGTGAATGAGACAAATAGTTGCGTTTTGAGGTGACCACGTGCGACAAGCTTCAAAGCCGATTACCCACGGGAATTTCTCTCGAAGGACAACTTCTCTCCATTGTGCCATTAAACTTTACGTGGCTGCTAGAATATATCACCTAGTGATAATTGTTATAGTCAATCAAAAGAAATCCATTTCAAGATTTGTTTAAGTTTTAGAACAGGTCTGAATACACAAATCTGAGGAATCTGAATCTGAGGAAACTCTTCTCGATTGAATTCTATTTCCTGAGAAATAATCAGAAACTTTTTAAGGTCAGGTTGAATAGGTATGTATATTTTCAATTCTTATAAGTCGACGTGCATAATCTTAGATCTTGCACGCGCTTCTAAGGTGAATTAGTGGTCAAACTCGGACCTGTGTGCGTTTTAAAAAAAACGGAATGAAGAAACCGAAATATTATTTCAACATAGAAACTATTGATTAATAAATTATTGATTTATTTTTAATTGCGTGATGACTTTTCTACACCTAACAAAAGTATGTTTGGTGAATTTCTAAATTAATAATTTCTATAGTCTGTCAGTCTTCGCGACTTAAAACTCACGACTTGATAACATTTATAGCTTGAATTAATTTCATTATTTAAATGAAAATATATAGGAGTCATATAATTCAAACTAATGTTAAATTTAATGATAATCGCACAGTTTCCGTTAACTTTGTTTGTATTAATATAAAAGTCAACCAAAATACAATAACGAGAAATGTACAATTGTCCCTATCTATTGTTAGAACCAATGTGCGAACAGTTTAATGCTTATGATTTGAAATCGATACAGTGGTATCCATGAATTCAAAGCTCAATTATACCTGTATACTTATTACCTATTAATTTTTATGGGTTCATTTACATTGAATTATGTATTTTAATTACATTTTCGAGCTCTTTGTGTTAGTTGTTTTAGTACACAGTCGTGTAATCAGAATATGCAGTAGTATTAGCAGGCAGTAGGTATTCGTCGATTTTCTGAATGCAGTGTTTGAAACAGATCAAATAGGGTTAGATGGCACGCCTGTAATTAGTTGAAAGGGAAACGTCGTACATCTTAATGGTACAGCTACTTTCACTTTAGGACGGATTCAGCAACCGAAAAAAAAACATCATGCGTTTTATTTGCCGACTTTCTAATTCTAATTCTGGAAACTTATTTTTTTATGTAAAGTGACGGCACGAAGAAGACGTGCTGATAGGGATGGAATTCGTCGTGGTGGAGGCTCTTAGCCGGGAGAAGGCAACTTAGAAAATAGCAAAAACAAACCAAAGAGCAATATAATTAGGTAGAAAATGTTCCCCGCTCTACTTTCTTCTTTTTTTTTTTGTTTCTTCTCCTAATTTAAGATATTTTGTGTAAAAAAAAGAACCCAAATGCCAAAGTTAACGCACTTCGGAGTCTATGGAGTTGCTAAATTAAAAAAAATGTATTTGAACATGATAAATCTAAATTATCGCCTAGTACTACACTGTGCTGATCACCCAGCGACTTAAGATTATTTATTTTTAACCGACTTCCAAAAAAAGGAGGAGGGTATAAATTCGACCCTTATGTTTTTTTATGTATGTTACCTGAATTCTCGAGAAACCCTGCACCGATTTTAAAATTTCTTTTTGTATTCGGATAGGTATGCTTCCCGAATGGTTTCCATATAAACCTTATCGAAATCGGTAAGGTGGTTTTTGAAATATGAACCATAAACTAAAATTTGCGTACAATTTTCTGGATGACGTAGTTGTAGATTTCACAAAAGTTATGAAACTCGATCCTGTCAATACGAAATTGTGTAAATGGAATAATAAAAACTCTTTTTAACTAAAAAGGGTAAAATAAACTATTTTCGCTTATAATAATGATTTGAGTTTATTTTTCGCTTTTGAGTGCCTATTTGTAGTTTTGAAGTCAGTTAAATTTTTTGTACGAAAATAGCTTATTTGGCTTGTACTTTTTTGGAAACATGGCCCTCAAACTGACACACAGTAAAGCTCTTTACTACTTGGCGGTAAAGTAAGTGACGAAAGAGTTCTATTACAACGGACTACAGATTTCCCTAGTTTTAGGATTGGTATCGTAGTAAAAGTTGTTTATCAAAATTATAATGAGTAGGTACAAATCATTCCTTTCGGCTTGGTGGGGGCATTCTGTATAATCCTGTTTACGATATTTGACTGTTGTAAGTTTTAAGTGTTGTACTTTTTTACAACATACTGAATTTTAACTGTTTGCTAATTTTTAATTTGAAAAAAGTTCCTTGTTATCATTAACCAATATTTCAACACCACGTTTCATATCTAGTTCATACTCGTAAATACTCGCATTTGTTAGTTTTATACTACTCTGGTTTACTGGCATGTAAAACAACTTAATTAAGGAAAAGCCACAGAGCCTACGCCAACATTTTTTCAGTATATAGCGGATTAGCATATGGATCATTGTAGTGGGGAACCTCACACTCTGGTTTCT
Organism: Ectropis grisescens; assembly: GCA_017562165.1. Taxonomy (NCBI): domain Eukaryota; kingdom Metazoa; phylum Arthropoda; class Insecta; order Lepidoptera; family Geometridae; genus Ectropis; species Ectropis grisescens. The sequence continues at coordinate 17,519,087 of CM029772.1, forward strand.
TTATTACTAGGTGAAATATTGTAATGATAAAAAATATTCCACTGTTCCAGTTTGCTCTTTATAATATTATTATTTATTTATTTTGGATTCTACAATTTTCTTAAATAATTATGCTTAATTGTTTCATGGTGGATGCCCCAAAAACACGAACGAAGAGATTAGACTCCACGTTTGTGATAAAAACATCTAGGTTGTGGAATGCGTTGCCTGAGTGGGTTTTCCCCGATAGTTACAATCTTGGTGTCTTCAAATCGAGAGTGAAACGGTTTCTCCTAAGTAAGCACGCTCCATCGTAGATCGCATCATCGCTTAACATAAGGCGAGATGGCGGTCAAGTGTAAACCTAAAACTTAGAGTGAAATGTTCAGGATGTTCCAGGGGATACCTCAAAAAGGCAAACGAGGATATTCTTATTTAGATTCTATTGCGTCTGTTAATTGACGATGCGGTCTATGATGGAGCGTGCTTATCAAAAAGAAATCAATTAACCATCGACTTGAAGATTGTAACCAACCGGAAAACCCCACTCTGGCAACTCATTTTACAAACTAGACGCTCTTATCAGAAAAGTGGAGTCAAACCTCCGTTTACGTCTTTAGAACTTCAACTATGAAACAATGTCACTTTTTCGAGCTTCGAGGAGTCCGATAGAAAAAACAAGGTGTTGTGGGATTGTAAATAGGTTTATTCTTTGGTTTTAATCTATTATGGTGTTTCACTAGACTAGTATTATTACTGTAGATTTACCGTGGGTATGTGGCAAAGTGAGCCCCTCTCCCATTTCGACGCAGTTGCATGCATCATGTTTATGAGTAAACCATGTGACCACCATTCAAGTCAGATCTCAGGCTTCAATTAATTATCCTAAGTTCTAAAAAGAATTTGTATTTTAGGTTATTGTAAAAATATATTACAGAATCGACCTGAACTGGGCACCCATTTAGATCATGATTAGATAAATCATAATATTGAACAGGCTCTCATTCCAAATTAATGTTTTTGATGGGATACTGATATAAATAGTCCATTCAAATGGTTTCCTTTCTGTACTTTTATTATTTTCCGTATATACTCGTATACCTACACACTATTACTTGAAACGAGCACTTAATGACCCTATTCAATCATATTCTATTGATGAGCACGTAAACGTGTGTCTTGTTGTAAAGGGCTTCATCTTAAGAAATTGACGCATGACGGAAGGACAACGCGATACTGAAATTTCTTTGGATTAATATAAAACGCATTTATTGTGACACAAACATACATATTACAATAAAACATTTATAAATTGGGGCCACAACCACACTCTTTTCCCTCGAGGTTTTGATTTTATTTTGCTGTGGCTTCAAAGCATGGTTGAATATATTTGGAAATTTCCGCGTAGTTCTCTTTTACTTTTCATAAAATGAAATTAAAAAATTTTTACTGGTATTGTCCAATTATAATAATAAGCTACTGTCCGCGCTCCATGAGACTGGGAAAAGTACTCCATTTTTAGGTGTTTGTTACTAACCACCGAACTATAACGTAGCACCTTATATTCAAGTTTGAAGGACAATCTTTACTCTAAGCTCAGTGGAGATAGAAAGAAACCATATCGACTACTAAAGAATTGTAGTACAAATTTTAAGTAGGGATTTGAGCTCGTCTTGTTTGAACTGCTCCGTACTAAATTGACTATTTAAGTAACAAAATAATTAGTATTACAATTCCTGTAATTTGTTAATTTAGATGCAGGCATTGAAATGAACTGAATGAACCCGTTACCTAAACTGCTGTTTTAAACTGTGCTAGTTATCCAGGGCTAGATTTAGGGATGCTCATGGCATTTATTAATACAATACTACCTTATATTCGGATCTCGTGTAAAATAAAGAGGAACCGAAGGAAAGAAACATTACTTAATGAGTATGTTCCACAATATATTTTCATGCGAATCTTATAATTATACATTAATTAATTTTCAGCAGCTTCCAGAAAAGTATGGTGCTGATTCGGTATAAACTTAAATCTCTACAAAATATTACATCATTCGACGTTGGCGTGAAAGTTGATTTTCCGCAAAATTTAACAATGAGGTTTTTCAGGCTTTTTGACACTTCTATCAACTTTCGCGAATTAGCGTGCCCTAAAAAGCACGCTAATTCGCGAAAGTTGATTCATATTTATTTTATAAACGTTATTAAAATTGATTTTTATTTTCTGTTTTTACAACACAAGGGGCCGCTGAGCCTTTTGCAAACAAGACAAAAAAATGATTTAAGAATATTATAGTAAATGCCGCCTACCTGTCAGCCATATAATACTCGTAATGTATCTGAATTTTCAAATGATTTTGACATACTTTGTCCAAATCTAAGTTATCATCAATCTCAACTGAATTACTTGACGTGTAAATTTTGAGATATTGTATTCTTTTTATAGCCATTGATCTATTTGCGTCTTTGTTTCTGATTAACATAACGTAGCACAATAGCCCCGTGATTTTAGGGGGTAACTTCGGAATTTCGAGATACCCAGTACAAAATTAAAAGTTTTACATGGGAATCAGACCCCCATTACACGCTACTTAGCTTTCTATTATTTATAGTCAGTGGGGACAGATGTTCATTAATATCGTATAGTTACTACGAATATCCTTTTCCAAGGGACCACTTTTGCCTTTTCTTGAGTTTCTTGGAATATATCGGTTTTCTCGCGATGTTTTCCTTTACAGTTAAAATTAGTAGTAAATTCGTAAATGTACTTTAGAAAAAAATACATTGCGGAGCAGGTGAGATTTGAACCTGTAGCCACACGATTGCGTAACAATACATTGCTATACAAAAATAAGTCTTGAAACTTGTGCAGTTTAGTCCCAAATATTTTGGCCTGACGAATTCCGGCCCTGTTAACAACGTATTTTGTATGCAAACAGCCTGACAGGTTTACGACGAGCCGTGATAGTTACATATAAACTTTCGCAGAACACTAAGAGGATTCTTCGAAGTAAGGCGAGTAGTAGAGTGGGCCACGACGGCCCATCAGGACGATCGATGTAATTGGGGCAAACTTCCGCGTCCAAAAGTAAACTACTGGACCTCTAATAGATTCACGGAGCACAGGTCAAATAGAAATATTTTAACTGTGATTCAGTGTGACTTTAAATGTATTGTTAAATGATATTCGATGTATACGTTTGTCTTTTATTAGGTACGTTTTGACTATGTTCAAAAAGTGGAAACTTTTTTGCTAACATAAGCCTAGAATAAAAGTTTGGAATACAACTAGCGTATTGTGGTCCCACAATACGACAAATGAAAGCACGAATAAAAAAATGAGACAAGATTGAGCTTGAGTCGTATTTTGTACCATGGCAGGAATATCACAGTTGACTTGAACAGCAGTCAAAGTAGTACGTACGTCTTATACGTGTACAGTGTACTTATACGTCTTATGTGTGTATTATAAAATAAATAAAAATTGATCAACACTTCTCCACACTCCACGAAACACCATCTGGTTTCGAATTAAATGTCAAGACAGTTGTAATTAAAGTTAGTCTATATGATGTTTTCTAATACGTTGATCTACTGTCTTATACCAAAAAAATATCTATGTTATCGCAAGACTAAAATTGGTCAAACTGTGTAAACAAATTCTAATTGGTACAGAAATTTTTAAAGTGAAACGGTGAAATCGGTTCCGACATTTTTAAAGTAAAACATATAACCCAACCAGAAATTACAAAATTCCTAAAAATTATTAAAATTCAGCTGTAAGCACATACTAGGAAAACATTAATTAAAAAAAACTCGAAATATTTTAGTCGGTTTTATAACTAGCTAGCAGCGACCTGCGGTTTCACCCGCGTGGTTTCCGATCCAGTTATTTAATGTATGTATTTCCAGATTGTAATCTAACTTCGTTCCAAATTTCAACCCGATCCGTTCACATGTTATGACGTCATTGAGTAACAAACATATCCAAATAACCAAATATCCAAATATTGACATTTATAATATTAATTAGATTATAAAGCAAAATATACTACGATATTTTAAAATTTCTACTTTACGGGCCTTATCAAATCTGCGTATCTTTTTATACGAAAGTGTGCCGACGGAACGGTAGGCTGTGCACGATTCATGTAATGTGAATGAAGAGTGATTCGACGATCGATTTAATCAGCGTCGGTGACTTTGCCCTGTGTGGTTTGTAAAATTTTGATCTGCTATCTTTAAGTCCAATTTTTGTTTCATTATACCTTATTGACAAAACTAATTACAACATCATCATCATCATCATCAGCCGCAAGACGTCCACTGCTGAACATAGGCCTCCCCCCTAGATTTCCACAACGATCGGTCCTGCGCAACCTGCAACCAGCGGTTTCCAGCGACCTTTGTGAGGTCATCTGTCCATCTAGTGGGAGGCCGTCCAACACGGCGTCTTCCGGTTCGTGGTCGCCACTCGAGAACCTTTCTTCCCCATCGGTTGTCAGTTCTGCGAGCGATGTGGCCTGCCCATTGCCACTTCAGCTTGCTTACTCTTTGAGCTATGTCGGCCACTTTCGTTCTTTTGCGAATATCCTCATTACGGATTCTGTCGCGCAAAGAGACTCCGAGCATAGCTCTCTCCATAGCTCGCTGTGTGACTTTGAGCTTCGTTATGAGGCCCACAGTTAAGGACCACGTCTCAGTTCCATAAGCCATCACTGGCAACACGCACTGGTTAAAGACTTTCGTCTTTAGGCATTGGGGTATTCTGGACTCAAAGATGTGCCGAAGTTTCCCGAACGCTGCCCATCCGAGTTGGATCCTTCGCTGGACCTCTTTGTCGAAGTTGGATCTACCTAATTGGATCTTTTGACCCAGGTAGACGTATTCGTCAACAACCTCGAGTGTGGTATTCCCAACAATAACCGGTACAGGTGAGACATGAACATTTGACATGACTTTCGTCTTGTCCATATTCATCCTCAAACCTACCTGTTGGGATACTCTACTGAGGTCCCTGAGCATAGCACCGAGGTCCTCCAGCGACTCCGCCACAATGACTATGTCGTCGGCAAACCGAAGGTGAGTGATGTATTCGCCGTTGATATTGATGCCATATCCGTTCCAGTCCAGTAGCTTAAAACATCTTCCAGCGCGGCAGTGAACAGTTTCGGAGATATAACATCTCCCTGTCTCACGCCTTTCTGTAGCTGGATATGTTTTGTGCACTGGTCCTGTAATCGGACAGACATTGTGGCTTTACTGTAGATACACTTCAACACTTCGATATAGCGATAGTCAATGCGGCATTGCTGGAGAGACTGAAGCACTGCCCAGGTCTCGATGGAATCGAAGGCTTTCTCATAGTCCACATACGCTATACATAGTGGCCGATTATACTCCTCGGTTTTCTGTATAATCTGCCGAAGCGTATGGATGTGGTCTATGGTACTATAGCCTTTTCGGAAACCGGCTTGTTCGGGTGGCTGGAAGTCGTCAAACCTGCGTGCGAGACGATTCGTGATGACCCTCGAAAACAACTTATAAACGTGGCTCAGAAGTAAGATGGGTCTGTAGTTCTTCAACAAGGTGTTGTCACCTTTTTTTTGAAGAAGAGCACCACCACACTTCTGCTTCACGCTAAGCACTAATCATAGTATTCCAAACAGTTGTTCAAAATTTACCTCTACATAAAGGTGTCAAATTGTTTCAGAAATTATGACGTTTGTAACGCCCTAGAATTCAAAAAGACGAAATTGGGTTAAGTAAAGTTTTGTTATTATGTAATTAGTGTTATTTTAACGGACACTGGCACAGTCAAACAAAGTACCTGTCGACGTCCTCCTCAAATAATTTCCCAGTGTCAGTACAACATCAGTTTAAGTTATAATAATCAGTCAGCCAACAAAAGGTAATCCTGTCAATAGTAATAATCAGTCAGTTGCCACAAGAATTGTCTTAATAGTAAGTTAGCCGCCATTTGCGTAGTAAAACTAACAATCAGTCAGCCTACTCAACCAATATATAATAATAAGTCAATCGACGTCAGATAACAACCAGAAATAGTGTATTAGCTCTACATACAAGGCTACAAGTCGGTGGATTTTAGACCTTTCGTACCTTGATCAAAATATATGATCATCCCTACCTACATACTAGTGCTAGTCATCGTTGCGTGATCTAATACTCTTTGACTACGGTAAGAATATATTAGTAGGGCCTTGTGCCTTCTGCGCAAGCCCAAAAATCTAGACAGTAGAGGCCACTAGAGACTGTATAAGCCTATTATATGCCTTAAAATACTTATTACTATTATAGGCTTTTAAAAAATGTTATATTTCTTTGATGTTCGCTTCTTCCATCGAATTATCGTATAAGTTATTTTTTATATAACGTGGAGTGATGTGTCGAGCATAGCATACATACGATGGAACGCAGCACGATATACCATGACAACGAAACATCATCAGCCGTAGTATTATTTTGAATTTCAAGAGTTCTTCTAATATGAACAAGAATCCCCTCAAAAATACACCGTGAATTTTAGAAAGATCCGTATACATTTGCGTCGCGTCGATGGGCGACAGCGCTGACGGCTACGTTTACAAAATTCACGAAACAATCTAATATGCAAATCCGGATAAACTCTGTAATAGCGTAAAGCTACCCAAACGGGTGCAAAGATTCATTGTTACGATCGGCACCACCATCGGAAATAGACCGCGGGATTTTGATTTCGATCCTAATATTCATATCAAATGTTATATTTTGTTTTGTCACAAAACCGTAGATTATTGAAATGTTCGTTTTGTTTTCGGATATAAGCTATAAAATAATAACTACTGTATTCCACCACCAATAACTTCACTAATAATAACTACTGTACTCCACCATCCGCGAGCTAAAAAACTGCGAATTTTGTACCAATGTCAAATCAAGTTCGGGAAGAAGGAAGGAACTGGTACACAACGAAAGATTATTATAAAGGAACGAAACTAATACGCTAAAAAGAGAGATGAATCATATCTGTTTCCTGCTCTGATTTCAAAAGAAAATAAAGGGAGAGCAGTTGCAAGAACAAAACCAATTTTAATGGACTGTAGAATAATAGGTGCTCTAACGATTTCTAAAATAGTAAATTGGAAAACTTTAATTCCAATTTCTACAACACTACTTGTTGTAAAGTTAACATTGAACTACATTTTTATTTTTTCCTTTAATTGTTTGATGTGGATGGACTGTGGATGGATGGACTCTCTTAGATAACTTAATAAATAATTTCTTTGCCTACTCTGATTAGAACGGACGGAACGACGGATCGAAGTAGAACCGGAGTACGAAAGTCTCGAGTTTATTTGGAAATTACGTTTTTCGTAGACGTCTTGTTCCGCTTTTCAAATGTTCATCCCGATACGTGGCGCAACCAACTATAGTTTTTTGATGTATTATTTAAGGTTATAATAAATTTTAAAAACCATCCAATTCTAGAGAAACGTACCTGAAAATTAGCCTATTATTTACTATTACTCGTATTATAAATGTCAATGTTTGGATGTTTGTTGCTCAATCGCGTCGTATACGTTACGACGGACGGTTTGAACGAATCGGGCTGAAATTCAGAATAGAGTTACTCGTAGGTTTATAGTCTGGAAGAACATATAGGCAAATGTTTATCCCAGGTTACATGTTTCGGGACCTACTGGCTATAAATTTTACTTTATACTTCAAACAAAGCACTGATATTATACTACAAAGAGCACACTACAAAGAGGAACGATGAAGTCCCTGTTAATCGTTCCTCAGACCGTGGCAAGTACTTGAGAAATACTCAACGGAAAGGGTGTCCGGACGACGCGAAGATATATTTGATTTTCCATGAAAATATGACCATGGGATGTGGCGTATAATGTTCGCGTTTTTTCATATTGATTTGTTTTTTTTTATTGTACTATAATATAAATTTACTCCCTGACGTGTCAAACGACGGTGAATGTGAATAATTTTGTACAATGCGTTATTTTTGCAGTGGGTTTTTAATTGTAAAAACCCCATGTCTAGTATTTTATACGTGTTATATAACAAAGTATTTCGTGTTTAATTGTCATTTAGTTTTAATGATAATACAAACTTTATTAAATTCATGTAAGGGTCTGAAGCATCATTTACACAAACAAGATACGAGTATTTAGTTATAGTTAAAACTATACCACCTACTAAGTTTTCCAATACTAAAGTACGCTGAGGTTTGAACGAGACGTAGACAAATCCAATATCATTTAGTATCTAGTTATACCTTGACGTCTACGTATTTCTTTTACGCAATACCTAATTGATCTAGTGAGAAAATTGTTTACTAGAAAAATGTATTATAAGATAAATCGTTTCTTCAAAGTTTGTCTCAAGACACACGGAGTGTTTTACAAATAGATACTTCGTCCTTGTATTAAATATATCTATTTCTACGAGTATGTATCTGATCGTCAATTTTATTTTAAATATGGGTGGACACTTCACACATATTTATTTTTACTTCTATAAAATTGTGTCAAAATTTGTTTTGTAGTTAGGTAGGACTCTTTGCAGAGTCCGTTTGGGGAAGAACCACACTTTTGCCAGTTATTCTACCGCCAAGCAGTAACGTGCAAATATTACTGCACTTACTTATTATTACTATTTGAAGGCAATATTTGTAGTAAAATTACAGGACATACCTATAGATAAAATATCTTATATATCTGGCTGACGAGCACAGAGCAGTGCTAGGTAATGATTTGGATTCTTTATGTTCTAATAGCTGTGTGTCACTGTGTTGTAATGTGTCAGGCATGTTGCTTACCATCAGGAACATGCCAGCTCGTCTCATCACTCTATAATCTAAAAAACTGGATCTATAGCCAAATTAGTTCAATTAGAGTATTTGTTTTGAGAACTTTTACATCAGGACCTTTATTTATCTATCTCAGATGAGATTCCTTACCGAAAAGATATGACGCCATACCGCACTTAAGGGAATTAAACGGGCTACACAGTAGCATTGTAAAAATGTAAAATTGTATTGAAAAATGATAATACGGAAAGACAAGAAGAAAAGTAATTGAATAATAACAAACGTATCTTTACAACAAAATAGCGGAATATTTATATCTTACTAATACGTATTATAAATGCTCTATTTATTAATTATAAAAAATTGACAACCGTTAGAATATAGTCCGTAACAGCATGTAGGCTACTTTTCATTGCGGAAAAAATATAGGGAACGGGAACTACGCAGGTAAAACAGCGGAACGTTGCTAGTATAATATATATTTATTGGGCTGGAAGGAATCGAGTTGAATGGTCCATGTACCATACATGTTAGAAGTGTTTTAAATAAATTCGAGGGTAACTCACGTTTGATAAAGTTCACCCAGTCCGACTCAAGTTTCAAATCAAATCAAAATAATTTTTATTTCAGATAACATAATCCATTAAGTTAGTAGAAAAATACTAAATAAACTACTGTTTGCACAAAAAAGAGAAAAAAATATTACAATATAATGACCAAAAACTGTCATTGTCATTGATTTGTCAAACTGGATGCGGTTGAACCTTAAGTTTGTTGGCGAGTCATCTCGTAACACACACACACACACACACACACAAAAATACAACTGAATTGAGAACCTCTTCCTTTTTTGAAGTCGGTTAAAAATGAGTAACAACCACGTTAGGTTTGTTCTAGGAAAAATAACAAGAATAAGTTTTAAAAGTTCTTAAAAATTATAGATTAGGAATTGATATTTCAATGGCTGTAATCTCATAAGAGCTTGAAACTTTATCTGCGTTTCAAATTTAAGTAGATGTCATTTCCAAAACGTTCTACGAATCATTTCCTTTATGCCATGGCAAAGTTTTACCTAAATTCTGATAATGGCATATTCTCAAAGTACTGCCTTGAATCTGTGCCAAATTATCCAACGTATAGGAAATAAAACCCTTTTTTAAAGTACATTACTAAAGTTGATTGTCATTTCGACTGTAATTTTACAACCACGGCCTTATTTTAACAATTTTCAATTTTAGAGTAATTAGACTTCCTCTTACAGGCCGATTAATTTCAACAAATGATTTCGAAATTTATTCGAGTTATACTCAAATTATCGAAACACGAATTAAATCCGTCAAACCAAAAGTGTCTTTCATTTCTCGCGAATATTATTGGATATTAATTTCATTAAGAGCCGCGATTATTATCACAACAATCGCATCAGGAATATAATAAATTGAATTGCAAAGTAATAACATTATGCGTTGCACAAATTAAGTGTTAACCGCAGCCAGAATGACGTTTAATTTTAAACTATCGACGGGTGCGAGAAAAACTGATTTTCATTGGGGTTTCGTGTTCGCGGTCAGCCCCCTAGCGTCGGGAGGTGCGTGAGGGGCCGCCCTGCGCCCACATCCGAGATGGTTACAGAACCTTCTACTGGTTTCTGCTCTCCTAGTACCTTTTGGCATTGACTTAGACAGAGACGTTCAGCAATTTGTTGCACAGGTTTTCAACACTGAATTATTTGCAAATGCAATCACGTTCTAAATTATTTATGTGCCCGTCTGCTTTCATCTCGATCAGTTGATGCAAAGAGCAGAAAAAAACTACTAGGAAAAGCTAACCTAATTTTCTGTCGCTTGTACATTTGCCACCCCTGTTTACATTCAGACTAATTACGTTTTTTTGCTTTAGCTTCAAAAAGTCGTAATTACTTTAAAAAACGAAATGCTGATTGATTTATCAAGTAAATTATATACGAGTATAAGTAAAAAAGCTTAAAGATAAACATACGTAAGCCTTAATAAGTGATATTAAATAACTGTAATTTGAGGAATTTTTGAAGAATTTTAATTTCATAAACATTTTTGACTACCTATCTACACTAGATAACGGTGATCATGTATATCTGATTTTATTTGTTAACAAATGTTTTGTTTCTGTCCATTCGTTGCTGCGCTGTTTCCATTTCTTTTATGTAACATATTGTAACGTTACATAACACCAGAAGTAGGTAGAGAAATATTTCCTTCTTGGTTTAAATTGGAGCCGGTTGCGGCGTCTAGTCTATTTATGCCTTTAGGGTGTTGTAGCTTACAATTTATAGAAATTGCTATGCGCATACTGGATATTTCACCTCCTACTGTGATCGTAATTTACGTCCGGTTTTTAAAAAGATAAATTTAAAATTAAGGTAAGCATTTTTGAGACATTTTAATTACTATCTCGAAATAAATTAAAAATTAATCACAATCACACTCTCAATACCTACTCTCTCAGTACTCACAATAATTTATTATTCAAGTTTTGTTTCTGTATGCCCGACGACAAATTAGAAGAAAAAAAGTGGACTATCCACTAATTAAGAACTGGTAATAAATTTCTTTGCGTCCAACATGAAGCTCATAGGTGAGTTTTGTTTTTAAATGTACCTAATTATCGCACTTCCGCTTTGATGCGCTGTTGCTGTTTGTATCACAACTAGATATTTACATGTTTTACTTCCCGTTACTAATAATTCTAAAAGAATTCGAAAACAGTAAATATCACCCAAAGCAATAAATAATAGTAACAATATGCGTATTTATGAGAATAAATCCGAACATTAAAAAGGGTAGCGGACCCTTTGCCATTCTTAATTGTTTCACTGTTGAGGTTTACGCATCACGATTTCACGTTACAATAATAATCAAGAAGCACTTACAAGTTGAAAGAGAGAGTCGAGGCACCAAAACCCGCTTTCCCACATTCCGGCGATAAAAGGGAAAACCGTTTATAACTTCGGACTCGATGTCGAGAGGGACAGAAATAAGAAGGCCGTGGTCGTGCGAGGGGGCGAAGGATAGAAGTGTAAGGGCTCACCTCTCGGGCGTTGCTGGGCGCCTGGTAGCTGATTACAACGCGCGTAATGTCGCCGAAAGCCGGAGCGGTCCGTGCGAGCGGGCTGTACTCTCGGGCCGACGTCGCGGACTGCATTCGCATCGGCCGCCGACGGGGGTGGTGCATTCTGTGCAAGCGAGACTGCTGCACCCGCCCATTCGCCTCGTGCCTCACTTTCCCGCCCTAATTGTTCCCGTTAACTTCCAAACTTACAGCGTACTGCAATTCCCAATTACACACCTGATTAAACAGTTTTTAAACTCCGCGATCGCTTAATCAGGGCGGGCGGAATTTTTCCAGCGCGGCAAAAGTTCCCAAGTGTGCCTTTTTGCGAGTGAGGAATTAATGAGCGTTAGTCAGTCGAGCGAGGAGACGACTGAAGAAAAAGTATAAAGTAATGTTATTTTTGTATTGATAGTAGTTAGAATAATCGGCTGAGCGCTGGGCGGGCCCGCCCACGCCGGTCGCCACGGTGACCGCCGCGCCTGCCGCCGCGCGCGCTCCACGTGGATTGTATCGCTCTCTCACCGTTTCACCGTTTCACCGCTTCACCGCCGATCAAGTAATTTTATTCGCAATACACGTACTATTACTTAGATTTGGAATGTTAGCGATTGCGGGATAAGGTTATTTGTAAAACCTCGCAAAAAGTTTTTGCTAAAAGGTTTTTGGAAATTTAGATGAAGAGTATTGAAGAGCTATATTTCACACGAAAATAAATCAAGCTAATTACTGTTAATAAACTAGTTTCTCGCTATTAATTTAACAATTTTTTTATTGTTTTATTGTAATCATAAACATGAAATTTAATTGAAAAATAACTAATTAACTGCCGAATTAAAATTGACAAGTTTCAAAACTTCTAACTTACTTATTTTAATGATTATCTACTAGATAATGTACATTTTGAGCGATAAAAAGTCTTAGAAAATGTATCTCTTTCTACCGTATTCACGATTGCCTCTTTGATTTCGATTGACGTCACGAACGTTGTATATTTTTGATTTATTCGACGGACAATTTGGATTTCCTAGGAAAATTATGCAGGTTTTCAGCTGGCCTTGAGTTAATATTTGGTAAACAACATTTAAATTTTTTATTTCGTGTAGAGTTTAGTATACTTGGAGGTGAGTTAGCATGTCTGATTTTACAATAGGGAAATTGTAGATTCGAACTCCCTGTGCTTTCCAAGTGCAAATGTACGAGTTTTTCATATCCTTTGATTTTTTTTAACTTATGTAGGTTTACACCTGACCGCTATCTCGCCTGGTGTTAGGCGAGGATGTGGTCTACGATGGACCGTGTTTATCCAAAAAGAATCCGATTCACTCTCAATTTGAAGACACAAACATTGTAAACATCGGGGAAAATCCAGTCAGACAACGTATTCCACAGCCTCGATGTTCTTATCACAAAAGTATAGTCAAATCTTTTCGTTTGTGTCTTTGGAACATCGACCATGAAACGATGTCGGTTTTAAAGGAAAAAAATTAAACTTTTTATTCCGTGAAAATAACAAGAATGGGAACTACGCGGGTACCACAAGGCGCTGCTATTAGTACTTATAAAACTGGAAAGACGTACATATTATAACATACCTACATTGAAACACCATAAATAGAAACAGATTTGCAAAACAGAAGGGTAATTTCAGCATACAGTTCCGAATTACTTACATCGTCGACACAAAGCTAGTACGCATTCCTTATTACAGCTCACGCTGTGCTTGATTGTAACATCATTTCGGAATCCGTTTGTCGCGACGTCACCGCAGAGGCCGGCCCTCGCTGTCATTCCAATTTCCACTGTTCCAGTGTGGTTGCTACGGACTCGTCACAGTGGGTGTCTTTGCATGTAATACATGGTATCAGACAGAACAATTAAATATCAGAATGTTAGGTAGGACATAGTGTAGCCAGAGCCACATACTATATGTTGAAATGAAAACTTTGGCTTACCGCACACAGATTTTTTCGTAGGTCGTAAGTGAGCCAGTGTTTACCTCGGAGTGTGAGGGACACCCCGAGGTACACACTGCTTTCCTAAAAATGTTTTATTTCACGGGTTAAGCCATTAGTGATGATCTCGTACTCTTTGAAAATGTTCTCTTGGAATAAAACTCATACACGTAGACGGGATTTAAACCTACGACTTTTAGCCACTTGCCCACCATGGTTTTTAATATGTACCTACTATGTAAGTAGTTTATCATAATGTTTAACTTAATTTACCTTCAGCTGATTTTTTTGAGTTCGTTCGGGGTAGAATTTCTATACCATTTCGATATCACTAAAAGTTTCACAGTTACCTACTTGAATCACAAAAAGCTAGCTCGGAATATGGCGATTAGGCAAAATAAATGTTTCTTTGACTAAACAAAACTTATAGAGATACACGAAGACAGAGTCGTTTTCGCACTTGAAATAGACCACAATTTGAATGAAAACTTTTGAAATCATCTCAAACATCAAAGAAAAGTTAGCACAGGTAGTTATTATTTTCTTTGGAAGTGCGAGATCCAATAACCTGTAAGTTAGGAAGTTTGCGGTGGCACTGTACCGATCACAACTACGAAGTAACTGTTATTTATACTGTGCTTTCGATACTTTTACTGGTTCCAGTAGTTTGGTTTTGCGTGAAATGAAAAATGATTGTTTTCCAATGTGTTTGCCTCTTACGCGCTGGAATTGTCTACGTTTCTTTCTTCCTGTATTTAACATAAATTTAGATTTTTACCAAATACTGCGAGCGCAATTGCAAAATTTGCTCTTTGAGCTCGTTTTCCGTCAGAAGCGTTGAAAATTTTACCGATAGGTCATTGATCAAAGATCTTTACTTGACTCGGGTTTCCCTAATAAGACAATGTTAAATTTTCGATTAAATATTTTGTATCTTTTAACCGAGTTCATACAGGACGAGGTTATCAATTCAGCCGGTATTTTAGCTAATTATGTTGGAAAATTATCATTTGACATTCATGAATTTTTTTTTATAGCACGTATTGTGTAAATGATAGTAAGAATGAATGTATTGCCAAATATATTAACATTTGCCCATCAATACGTCTGGTGGAAAACGATGCTGCGGCCGAAGGTAGATGGGATGATATATT
Organism: Ectropis grisescens; assembly: GCA_017562165.1. NCBI lineage: Eukaryota > Metazoa > Arthropoda > Insecta > Lepidoptera > Geometridae > Ectropis > Ectropis grisescens. Next base: position 17,534,091 of record CM029772.1, read on the forward strand.
CCTAGGTGCTTATTCACGCATTGAATATACCCAGGAAACGAGTACAAAAATAAAAATTTTCGATAGTGGCCACACTATCATTTTCAATTCTTCTTTGCCAGCTTGTAACACATTAATTACATCGTTATACCTTCACCTCCATGAGTAATATGTTCTGTGATCTTCACATTTTGAGTAAAACGTAACATAATAATATCATCATCCAAGCTACTTAACTATCTAAGAATAAAATACCTATCTAAATACTTAATTTGAAGCACTAAAACCTATTTAGGTAAAGACATTGTTGTCAGGTTTCTGACATGAAAATCAATACGCCTACACGCATGTCGTCTCGAGATAATTCAGCATCAGTTAGTTCACCTTGGCTGGTATGAAAGCTAGCACTTACGTCGTAAGCTCATAATTTTCATAAAGAAAACCGACGGGGCGTAAACCAACCGCTCTTCATAGTCTAGGACATAGCGATCAATTTTAAAACTGTTTGATCTTTGAGGTTTAGTTGGCCTGCGTGTTTGATAGACAAACATGTTAAATGTAGAAACCTAGAAAATTTATATTGCAGAACAATAAAAATCAATTTTAAATAAAAAAATAAAACAAATTTAAATCAATAAAGACGCAAGTTTTATACTCAAAATGGTTTTTCGAAAGTTGAGGAAAATATACTCCGGTATGTACTCCTCAGCGTCCCGTATAACGTCCCTAGAGCAGAGAAGATATAAGGGAGCGCAAATACCCAACACCCAACCAAACACCCTCTTTTTAGTTCACACTCAAGAGGAGAAGGAGACCCTGACAAACCAGGGTTATGGGTCAGGCACCGGGTCACGCAACCTTACTATCCATGAAGCTCAGGGACAGACATACGAGTCGGTAATCGCAATCAAAACCAAGGCAAACATGAAGCTGTACGAGAGCGTACCCCATGCGGTTGTTGCAATCTCACGGCACACGGGGACCTTCATATACTACGCTGATGACACCGACGACGCCATCGGTCAGTTCGTGCGGCGAGCGTAGGCTGCATCACCGAAGACCATCCGAGATTTCAACCTACAGATGGCCATCAGGGACAGAAATGCAGCCGTTGTGGAGGCTCTGGGCCGGGAGGAGGCAGCTTAGGCAAATGGCAAAAGGCAATTAGGCAAACACTCGATGTCGAGTCGATTACTAGCGGAATCCCAACCGGTAGTGATCGGCTCTACAGACGAGCACTAGATTTAGATTTTAAATGTACCCAACTCCCTCCTATTTTCCTCTTCTTCTCCTTTTCCAAGAAATGTGTAAAAAATATATATATAATTGTAATGACAAAGATCACGGACCCCGGAGTCTGTGGAGTGGCTAATTTAAATAAAAAAATATAAAAAATAATGTTTTTTCTGGATAAGTTATTAAATCATTAAAAGTATGGGCAGTTACTTTGGTGTCCATTGGGAACCTAATTAAACCCAGTGGAATTAAACTTGGAAGAATTGAAAATGAAGTGGCATTTTGTAGTGTTATCCGTCTTTTTAAGTAATTCGCATTGGTTAGTACTTTATCATTTTTCATCATTTATTCTAATTATTGTACCGTTAAAATACTTTGACGTATGTTCTTTGAAGGACAAATCTTTTATTGTACTTTTAAATTACAATGAATACTACCTCTAAGCAAATCTGAATTATTCATAGACTAAATTTCAAGGTGACATTTTTTGAATCCTACTAATGTACAATCGGATATTCGGATGTTTGTTGCTCAATCCTGTCGTAACGTCTGCACGGATTTGGTTGAAATTTAAAACATATTTAGAACATAGTCTGGAAGAAGACGTAGGCTACTTTTAATCACGGGGCAATAACGAGAACAGAAACTACGCGGGTAATAACCACGGAGCGCTGTTATCCATTTATATTCATAAAATTATACTCTTGCTCCTGGTCTATAAATGTTAAACGACTTCAAAGAAATATGAGACTTAACTTGGTGAAGGGTGAGCGATTTTGCCGCGAGAGCTAGCGCCGTGATTTTGTCGCCGAGAACAGTTGCGTATGCCATTTATTTAATTTGATACAAGAGACTAGTTACGTCACTTTGGTTTACGTATGATTTAAATACTATTCATGAAGTTCATCTCTGACGCATGAACTCAGATTATGCCTATTGTCTGAGATTATGAAGAGAATTTTGGTCATTAGTACTGCTTTATACTTTTTTTCCTTTGGAGAGCGCAAGTAAGGAGTAACTTATCTATGATAAAAACAAGTTTTTTTAAACAAATGAAGTAGTTATTTTCCTGTTTTAAGCTTCGCAATCTGATTTTCCAATCAGTTCCCTGTGTATTTAGTTATCCGCGTTATTTCCTTTCAGAAAGTGTATTAAAATTGTTAAGGATGTGAGTTTTATTTTTAAATCGCTTTTTGGTTCTTTATTTAATAATGACATATCATAAACGTGAAAATTTATGAATATGTTTGGATGGATAGATGTTTGTTACACGTACAAACTACTGAAGTGAATTGGATGAAATTTGGTTCATAGATAGATAATGGTTTGGAATAGGCTATAACATACATAACATATAGGCTACTTTTTTACCAGGGAAAATAACGGGATTGGGAACTGGTGGGTGAAACTGCGGGGCGTTGCTAATCGTAGTTGTTTTTAGTTTGACGTTTCTCGCTCTCTCTGTGCGTGCGTGTGTGTCTGTGTGTGTGTGAGGGTGTGTGTGTGTGTGAGGGTGGTTGTGTGTATGTTTGTGTGTGCGTGTGTGTGTGTTTGTGCGTGCGCGTTGATGAATCAACCACATCAACCGATTTCGATGAATAATAAGTTGACACTTATTATTCATCGAAATCGGTTCGGCCTTTCGAAAGTTATCAGCTCTTTTGTTAGTTTGGTAGGAGTCTTAGACGCATAATGGGTATTTGATTTATTGCAAATTGTTTTGGGGATTTAAATTTTTTTTTTTAATAGTTTATGTTATTTATTTATCTAAGTAGAAATTAGTGGATGATATGTTGCATATTTTATACAATTTAAACTAGAAAAACTCTTTCTCATAGGTATCCTAGCCTAACTTAACAAAAGACAGTTTTAAATTCATTAGATCCCGTTTCTCAATAAACGGACTCGTTCCCGTGACCCTTCGATATAGGTTAGAAGGGTAGTGGGTCGCCATGGCAACACCGAACAGAAATAGGGTACGGAACGGTTGACGACAGAGAAAAATCATTTTTCACGTTACTTTATAAACGTGCAGGTGCTTGGATAGCTAGATATCACATATAGGATCCTAGGACACATTCCGTTTTTGTGGAACTAAATATCCAAACTTGGATGTTGTTTCGTAATTTTCATTCCCCAAGTACTTTATGTATGTTCTTGCTTGCTGAGACTCGAAGCCTTCCCATCACAAGAAAATAGTCAAAATATGAGGCGGCAGAAGTAGATATCCCCATTTCTTGGAAGAAGTCGGTTTCGTTTCGATGTTTTTCTTCACTGTTAGAGGCAGTGGTTACGATGAAATCTCACTTGGATAAATGCACAATAGTGTAGTCTGGATTGGAATCTTCGCTTTGTCCATTGTATAATCAGAAGGTGTTACTAATATCCCACGACTTTTTCAGAGGGATTTACGCTTATTTGAATATTCTTACAGATTCCTTATTTGATTCCGACTTAGTTAAATTTGACGGGTTCTAAAGCAGAACTTTGTAGGAACGGTATTAATATTATACGTAAAGCAAAAATGTTGTACCCGTTTTTACGAAAATTGCGTAGACGGAAGAGTATGAAATTACTCAGACTTTTGTACAGTTTAAATCATAGATAAGGAGTACAGAATGTATTTTTATGGATTGGATGTTTGTTTCTAAATCATGTCGAAACTTCTGAACGGATCAAGCTGAAATTTGGAACATATATATAATATGGTCTGGAAGAACATATAGGCTACTTTTTGTCCCGGAAAATTGAGGGAAACGACGGGAACGCGAACTATGTGGGCAAAACCGCGAAACACAGCTAGTTATGCAGAAAAATAAATTCAGTCAAGAAAATTACAAACACTTGTGATTTGAAAGAAATGTGTTCAAAATTAGTTACGATAGTTTCTTTTTTAATTTTACGCCCAATAATGATTTGTCTGGAAAGAAATTCAACATCAAATCGGTTAACAAATTTCTTACTCCTTATAGCTTCACGGATGTTAAACGAGGCGTTAGTTGGCACTTATCGCTGAGTAAAATATTTAAAATTGTTGATATAAACTAAATTGAAGCGATAAATACCGTGTTTTAATTATTTGATCTCAAAACCAGTGACATATAGCCCAGGATACCTGGTATAGTTTTTGCAATTTATTACTTTCAAGCTAATTTTGCGTAAATAAGCTTAATTTTGATGAGAGACTCAAAGATATTTAATTTTTGTTTAAGCCATGTGGTAAGCAATCCGCCTATCCATAACAGCTCATTGTTACGCAGCTATTGCAATATAAATAGTCCAAGTCATTACATAGTACTGCACTGCGATCGTCATCTAGATATTTACGATTATATAACTCCATATCTTGTTATTTCTCTGGTAACATTGCCCTTCAAACCGGAACAAAGTGATGGTTTTACATTACAGCTTGACAGTAGAATAACAAACAAACATCCAAACTTTCACATTTGAAATATTAATAGGAAAATAAAGCTTAAAAAAGCACACACAGTCAAACACGACTGATTGCTCTGCGGTATTAGGATGCGTACTTATCCATCGCAAAGCTCCAAATTGAACTTTAACTAGCAATTTCTCGTCAACGTCGACGCAGCGTCATTGATTTCAGTTCCACACTACAATAACAAACATCCTTCTATTCATAAGCCTTCAGGGCTGCGACTAGGTCGTCACGCAAATGTTTTACACTATCTGAAAAAAAGTTAATTTTCTACGATAAAATATAGACCGACTTTAATTTAGTTACAATTATACTCGAACACTCGGCAAAATATTATAATCTACGACACACAAAAAGTTAAATCTAAGATGACGTCGGTCAGATGAAGAAAGGCATTTTTTTCTAATTTACATATGGATTTAAATAGTTAAAATATATATTTCTTCAGGAGTCTATTGTTTTTCAGGATAACCGGGACACAGGCTATCCTGAAATATTTTAGATTAAAATCTGCCTAGGTTTCCATTTTAAAAATTTGTCGACACTTTCTCTCTCGACACCATCTAGCCCCAAAAGAAGTGAAGTTGGTACTGTGGAAGCCAGATAGCTGATACAATCTAATGTATAAAATTCTCGTGTCACAGTTTTCGTTGCCATACTCCTCCGAAACGGCTTGACCGATTTTGATGAAATATTCTGTGCTTATCCGGTATCTATGAGAATCGGCCAACATATATTTTTCATTCCCCTAAATGTTAGGGGTAGTCCACCCCTAAATTTTATTTTTTAGACAAAATTTTTAATTTCTATTTTTTTATGATACAACATACAAAAATACATGCAATCCTCAATTTTCACCCTTCTACGATCAACCCTTATTTTATTAGGAATTTTTTTATATGGCAAAACAACGTTTGCCGGGTCAGCTAGTACATATTATATAATAATAAATACAGAACACATATTTAGCTGTATTTATTAATCACTCAAATATTTGTTCAGGGGAGGGATCTGAATCGAATTCACGACCTACGATTGATTTGGATTAACACATAGGCTTCTTTTATCCCACTAAAGATAGTGACTCCCGTGGGATGCCTTTTTTAACCCCAGACCAAAAAAAGGGGTGTTAAAAGTTTGACGTTGATGTCTGTCTGTCTGTCTGTCTGCTGTCTGTCTGTCAGTCTGTCTGTCTGTCTGTGTGTGTGTCAGTCTGTGGCACCGTAGAGCTCAAACGGATGGGCTGATTTCAATGCGGTTTTTTTATTTGAAGGTTAATATCCGTGCGGATGTTCTAGCTATGTTTGGTTAATATCGATTAAAGATGGTCGCCTCCACAAAATGACGGACAAAATATTTCTTCACAACCTACCTCAATATGGGTATCAAATGAAAGGGCTTGACTAGTAAAATACTATACACTATAACAAATTTCAAATCCAAGATGGCCGCCACCACAAAATGACGAATTACATTTTTTTTACTACTACCTCAATATGGGTATCAAACTAAAGGGCTTGACTTGTAGAATACTTTGCACTATGACAAGTTTCAAATCCAAGATGGCCACTACCACAAAATGGCGAAATTTTTGTTGTGTTTCTTCTAGTGTGTTGTTTTGTGTGTGTTTAGAGCACATCGTATATCTATCGTTGTAGCAGCGTCAACCCTGCCTCAAGTCTGATGGGCGCCGCAGCGCATAGTTCCCACAAAGATTCTGGCCGATGTCCGGCCGAGGTCGGTTATTACCGCTTGAAATTAGCGAGCGATCGACGCCCGGGGCCGCTCCATGCGACGAACTGGGAGTACTGTCACCAGTTACCTTTGTTCCCGAAATGGACCGCAAATGTGACGCACACAGCTTCCACAGCTATTGGGCCGTTGACCTATTTTTTGGGATTTAGAATGCTTTATTAATTAGTAAATGTTATTACAAATCACATTATTATTCTAAAAACCAAACGTTTGTGGGTTCGTGTGAGTCTGTGTTAGTTCCCACGTATAATGCCTGAACAGGTTTGAATGATATTAAACATTAATATCAAGTTCATCACTTTTATTATAAACTATTTTTTACAAAAAATTAAACCGACTTCAACACCACAAATAGACACTCAAAAGTGAAAAATAATTTAATATAGGTAATTATTATAACCTCTACTCACTCATCCATATGAAGTCGGTGCCAGCCGACTTTTTATTTTTTTATTTTATTTTACCCTTTTTAGTGCTAAACAAGTTTTCACTAATGCATTTTCTACCTATGTAATGTAAAAAGTTCTCATCCATACAAATTCATCGAGCCCAAACACAAGGTAACTACTATGTACCGTCGAGGAGTTCCCTCGACCGTCTTCCCGTTCCCTCATCAGATCGACTCCAGACCATCTTTAAACTATACTGCTTTAAAATGCTCAAGCAAAAACTTAACTAACGCACTAGTCATCTTTACAATTTTCGAAAGTTATCCTCGATTTCTCTAGGATACCATCATCAGATCCTGGTTTCCTTATCATGGTACCACCCTTGGAATATCTCCTTTACAACAAAAAAAGAATCATCAAAATCGGTTCATAAACGACGAAGTTATCCGCGAACACACATAAAAAATTTTTTAGCTAAATCAGTACACATTTTTTACGTTTAGGATATCACAACTTTGGCATTAATTAAAGCTGTGTCCTCAGTGGGCAAACTGTCAGCGGTCGACTGATTTAGTCTAGTACTCCCTATTCCATTATTCCATGTCAAATAAATGGAATGTCCACAATTTGATAGTTTTGTGCTCACAATACGCAGTTTGCGCAAAACTAGCAAACTGCGGACACTCCATCTGAAATATACGGAAGGGCGCACTAGACAGTTTGCCTACTGGGGACACAGCCTAAGTCTTAAATCGCTATCAAATAACATAGGTATATCAAACAATATTTTTCACCACAGTTCTTTAGCTAATTCGGCGCCCAATCTCTTGGGACTTAGCTTCGACCTCCAACTGCCCGTGGCTTCTTTTGGGATGGATAGAAAATTGCGGCTTCACTGACGCACACTTTTCGTACTTTCTGCAAGCAACGTCTTATGCATTTGCTACCGACAGGGGATGGTTCGGACTCTTCGGACACAACTTGGCACCCATTAACATTATTTAATATATAATGTATAATTTATATTAGCACTTATAAACATAATTTATAAATCGTAATATAATCCAAGATTTCATAATTACATTAAGATTTTAGTCATTATCATTATATTGACAAAAAGAGTCTATTAAAAATTCTTTCCAAAAAACTTTCTCATAAAGTGGCTCTAATTTTGCCGCAATCAGGCATATTATGACACCTATAATCAAATGGTGACTTTTTCATTACTATTTGTGAGTTACAGTTTTTTTGAAGTGAACATTTCTTTGAGCGTGTCTAGGACAGAATTTTCGTGGGCTGTGAATTGAAATAAGCTCGGGTATGATAATATAATAGCTTTTCGGGTAAACTCGGTATGCTAGAGCGAGAAACAAAATACAGTGAACAAGCGCGTCAGAGCGAGAAAGATAATATAGTCCCTGTGTACAGTACCTGTGTTTATTATATTTATGTCTTTTTATCGCGACATTAACTTCTAGGTACTTACCGCATTAACTGAACTTGTCACGAAATATTAAATTTGCATTTCACATCCATTGCAAAAAAAGTTTTTGTTGTACATACTCGTTTTACTGTTTTATCACAGCACTTACACTACGTAAACACACAAAATGATACCTATTTTCATCACAGCACTTACACATACACTTTAACACAACATATATATGCATTTTTAGCAAAATACCGATAAAATAAATAAATAGCAAATACTAAAAAATTTGCTAGTCAAACCCTATTTCCCATTGATTCTAACCCATAAAAATAAGGAAAGGTTTTTAAGAGTTCTATGCTATTTACGATTTTTCCGAACCGCGTAATTTTTTTTTAAATTTATTCCTGGCCATAGATATCATTTCGCCACATGTTATTCTCGTATTGCTGTGCTTACTAGGTATATATACTAATTTTCAATTTCTAAATAATTTTTATTTTTAATTATTAAAATTATTTATTCTTTACATATAAGTATTTCTTATTTTAGTTTTCACTTCTGCCGTGCGGTCTTAAGCGCACACATTTTTTTTATTGGTTGAGTTGCTTTGTTCTTACTTAAAAAGGTTTGGATACAAAGAAGATCGTGTTCAAACAAATGAATTAATGTACCTAGCGAATTATTAATTACTTAAATAATGTTTGGTGACTTCATGCAATTTCGTATTTATGTAAATAGATAAATTCAACTTGCACATGTTTAAAACTTTTCTTTTCTTTTTAACTTCACTTTTTGAACGTGGCTAAAACGCTATCCGCAGATAGAAAAAAAAGAAACCTATTTTTTTTATATTGTTAGTCGCGCGCGCATTTTTAACAACTTGTTTTCATTGTTGACTTTTTTTATTATTATTATATTCACAAGTGTGTTGAAAACGTCGTATGATACACATGTGTATTGATGATTACCGTCTTCGGCTCTCTTAAGACCCTTGCCAAGGCTCGGGTCTTAACAGCGCCTCAGCGGTAATCAACAACTTTACACACTTACGCCTGAATCTACTATTTTCATGCAAAATTTCTTTGGTTTAATGAAATTAATCGAATATGGTAGCTGAGTGAAATAATTATGCATTAATCTATGGGATTACGAGTGTGACAAAGCAGCTTAAGGATAACTCATTATGAAATTGCCAGTTCCCAGTTCAGTTTACCATTCAATTGTTAGAAATAATTATTTCAATTGCACATTCGATTGTGTGTTTATTGCTGTCAATTTTCGTATTGGGCTTGAAAGTAGAGACAATAAGACGCGTAATATGTTTTGAATTTAATTATATACAGCTTTAATCTTAGTTTCGTTAACGATGCTTCTTAATCTGTCTTACCTTATTATTATAAGAACAACCTTTACAAAAGAAACAAAAATACGTTATGATAAAAATGAAATAAAATTTACTAGGTAGTTTTTACGAACATTTGAAATTCAAAAATTAATATCGATCCTTGACTGGTTTTCTTTCATTTATAATTTTTAATGCATGCTAAAAAGTTGCAATGTTCTAGTAGCCACGTTCCGATTTTAGGTGCTATTGTAAAGTTGTTGTGACTTTTAAGATTTGTTCCAAGCGCAGATAGGTATATGAATTTGTCGTCACTAACTGACCTTAACTTTTATCCCAAGATTTATGACGGAAAATAAACTAAAACTTTAAATGTTCTTATCTGTGGGTATTGTTTGGTTAGATTTCATTAATTATATCAAGTTTACTGATGTCGATGATTTGTAAACCATTTCTTTCGCAAATCCATCCCAACGAGAGCCGTCGACGAGAGAGGTTCGCTCGACACCGCGCTAATTGGAAAGCGACAATCCTATTTCGATGATTACTCACCTCGATTCGATTGCGTTACGTCTAGAGTTGCACAAGATATCCGGCTAGTGCGGCCAACAGACGAAGATTTGACTTTGCCCACAAATTTTACAACTTATTAGCCGGCCGGCGCGGGCGTAAGCTATGAGTAAATAAATAATTAAGTAGATTTATATTTATCAAGACTAGTGGTCCACCCGGGCTTCGCCCCATAGCCTATAGCAATCAGGGATCACATACATATCCAGGTTCTTGAGATTACAGAGCGTTCAAACAAAACACCTCTTCAGCTTAATAATATTAGTATAGATTTTACATTAGCACTTGCCAAAATCGTTGAGCTGCAAGCTAAGTTCGAACTGGGTTTGAAGAATGTGCGTGTTGGCTACGCTGCGCTGTTAGCACATATCGGCAACTATTATTTTAAATAAATAAATAATTTTCATGTTCTACTCGTCCCATCACCCTATACCTACCGTAAAAAAAATATCGTTAAAAATGGTAAAAAATAATGACATCCGGTAAAACGATCCAACCCAAAAAGCTGGAGAGCAGCATCTCTAATGGAATGATGTAATACTGGTATACATTGGTGTTTGCGTACCAAGCTGATGAGATGTATTGTTTTTGATGTACAAAGCTGACGGTACACGCCAGTATAGGGAGTTGCAGGAAACCTTTGAACAGACGCTTCTGTAACTTTGTTTACGTAGTAATGCAATACGTTTAAACAAATAAGCTTTTATTTGTATTTACACTTCTCAATTTCAAACTAAAGATACGAAAACCAGTTTTAGAACAAAAATTTTGTTTTAAGTTTTTCGTGTTTTGTTTTAGGAATCCAATCCACAACCCACGGCTTCGCAGGCATACTTACTACCAACTAAGCCACCAACCAGGCCAGCCAGTTTTTTTTATTTTAATCCCAAAATAAATGTTAACTTCTATTTTAATGGGATTAAAATAAAAAAATATTAGTAAAAAATCTTATCGTTCATGCGAAAGTGTACTAACTACACTTACTAACTACATAATTTGTTTCCGAAATGGCTAAAAATACTCAAAGGGAAAGGTTTCCTTTCTGGTATGTTGCTCTCTAAAAATATGAATACCTAATGTTGACACCAATTCGTTACGTTCTAAGTCCAAGTGCAAGCATACCAAGCCAAGATAATACAATACAACAAGCAAAGACACCCAAGTTTATGTTCCCACAGCTGGGACTCGGGTTTTCTTTAACATGGAGAGAGTCGAATCTATTACAAAATGCAGTTTGGTTTAGAACTATAACCAAAAAGGGTTTTGTAGGAAATTTAGTAGGAAATTTTGTAGGGACATATTACTTACTAAACAACACAGTGTTTCGGTTTGAAGGGCAATGTTTCATTGAAGTTATAGGGCATAAATTTAAAACATGTCATATCTTTGAATGATGAGCACAGAGCAGTGCTTCATGTTCCAATGTGTGTAACTGTGCTGTTATGGGCAGACATGTTGTTTACCATCAGGCACATGACCTTCTCATCTCGTTACTCTATAAGTACTATATTATAAAAAACACATGCACTTGCCAATATACATAGTTGGGTTGCAAGTTGGATTCGAACCGACGACCTTCGCTTTTGGATGGCTGACATTTTCGTCCCTGGGCAACCATAGCTTGTATGTTGACAGTGAAAAATTATTGTCAAAGTAATCTACATTGGAAATTCCGAATATTATCCAAAATTATTGTCAATTTTGTAAAATGCTGTAATAAAAGTTGGCCAATTACGGAATACAATGGAACTGATAATGGATGAAGGCAGTTATCAGCGAGATAATGCCATTGGAAAACCATTCGCGGGAACCCACATAGGTATGGTATAGCTTGACTGTGCTCAACATACTCGTAATGCTAGCTAGGGTCAAGCAATTTGAAAACCCACACTAAAATCATAACATTTCTCAATATTCATTTTCGGAACTATTCGATCCGTAATTTTGGTAAAATAAGCAAACTTTAGTAATTTTTCAAATTAAGTAAACTTTGAAAAATTACTTTCCAAAAAAATACTACATAAAATACAAATGAATAAATACAGTAATATGAAAAATAAATAAATATTGATTTCTGACACAACATCTACTGGCTAGATGATTGACCATAATAGCCTGGAATTAAATTTAACGACTTACGCAACTTAACGCTATTTTAAACGAAACTTAAGTAGGTACTTAAAAATAAAAATAGGTAAACCATGTTTACCTATTTTTGAAGGGCAATATATTTCCAGAGAAATTACAGGGCAAGAATTAATCATTAAAAAAATGTTAAAGCGACATCGTTCTATGGTTTACGTTCCAAATACTCGAAGTTGGACTCTCTTTTGTGATAAGAACGTCTAGTCTGTGGAATGGGTTTTACTGATGGTTACAATATTGGTGTTTTCAAATCGAGAATGAATTGATTCTTTCCACGTACTCATGCTCCATCGTAGACCGCATTGTAGCTTAACATCAGGCGAGATGGCGGTCAAGTGTAAACCTATAAATTTAATGTTGTAAAAACATAGGTACCAACGTTACATTGTGTTGTTATGGTTAAGCATGCTGCAACAATTGCACGTTTTAACGTACAAATGTCATTTTGTTTAAAAAAAAATTATAGATCTATGCAGATCTTGTAACTGCTCACGATGGTCGCACTGTTACTGAACGACATTCTCTAGGGTCGCATACAACTATTACGGATGCGTTGCATATTTATGTCGTCGACTGTACCTGCAAACTGGCTGTGCATATTATGCATGCATATGCGTGACGTACACAGATGGTTCTGAGGGGGTTTGATTGAATGCCAGATTCAATTTTCATTAGATCCACATTCAGAATTACTGGGAGAGCGGCATGATCCATGTTTATTCTTGGTATTCCATGTTTATTTGTAAAATAATTAGCTTTGTTAGTGATAACGAAGCCGTCAAATGGATTTTAATACAAATTTTCAAAATTATAACTGAATCGTTTCAAGGTATAATTACTCGTACGAATCTCGTTAACCACCGGTCCTGCACGACCTAAGTTCAAACTCCAAGTAAGTAACTAAGATATAATGCTTGAAATATTTAAGGTTTTGTCAGAAGTCTCTAGCTCATGAAACATGGATGCTACATCTAGGTACTTATTATAAGTAACAATAAGAACCAAAAAACAATTACACGTATTTCATAGTAAAACTAAGTTAAATTAAACAATAGTGACAAATATAAGTATCAAGTCAAAATTACAAACAAAATTATATTCTAAGAAGTCAAATTAAATAAATAATATTAAATATAATAACTTATTTTCTCGGAAAATATTAAAACCGACTTCAATTTAAAATTAAATGCAGAAACTCGACCAAATTTTATAAGAATCTATCCATTATCCATCTATAAGTCGTCCAGATAAATGAAAGTAATAATATTATTTACCTACTTAACTGCGTAATTTGCTTCTGCATTATTTACTTCCGTATACACGGACCTTCTCACTAAAAATAAATTACATCCACAATGTGGATAATATCTGCCCCCATTATTATCAATCACCCATTTTTAACACAACCCCACGAATCTTTAAACGTTACGTTACGAATAGGTAATAGTCTAAATGCTTAACAAACTTATTGATTAAATGTGAAAAATTAATTGTGAATAACATTCCTATTTACTTTGCTGCAGTTAATTAATACTCTTTGTGATATTCGCGAAAGAATGCGAGAACCAAAGAGTTTACATACACTACATATGGAGTTAGATTTTTCGCACGGTTCCTTTGTGTCAATCGGAAGCAGATGATGTGCATACTTTCTATGGCAACAGAGTGATGTGCCGCGACAAAATGTTGACACTTTCACAAATGTTGACTGATTTGCATCATCTGATACCACCTTACCCTTTTTTATATCGGAATGCTCGAAAAAGCGACATCGTTTCATGGTTGATGTTCCAAAGACACGAACGAAGAGATTTGACTCTACTTTTGTGATAAAAACATCTAGACTGTGGAATACGTTGCCTGAGTGGGTTTTAGGTTACAATCTTGGTGTCTTCAAATCGAGAGTGAATCGGTTTCTTCTAGATAAACGCACTCCATCGTAGACCGCATCGTCACTTAACATCAGGCGAGATAGCGGTCAAGTGTAAACCTATAAAAGTTTAAAAAAAAGAGCAAGAGCTTTGTAGTTTTGTTTTGATTATACTTATCAGTAATAAATACCAAATGAATAAGTAACATTTCAAATAGTATCCAACATTTTCGCAACAAATTTTCATCTCGCCAGCGTACCCGCGACATCGTTAATTGGAAAACGAAATCCTGTACAGAAGCTCCAGAGAGATGTTTTAAAGGAAACCATTATTTAGGGCTTACGAAAAGTTTCCTATTCCGAAAAACTTGTGTCATTACTAAAAAGTAGGAAATAAGCATAGCTTACTGTAGGTTTCGGAGTGCCAGACCCAGACCCATTTCGCAACGCTCGTTAAAGATTTGGCCGTGGAAGAGTCCAAAGTACGTTTGCAATAAAATGAAGTTATGATTTGGACTCCCGCGATATCCCCTGTTTTGTAACTTCGTGTACAATGGTTCGTAAAATTGGCTTATTTAAAATACTACTCTATTTGACGTCGACATCTCATTCTGTCTAATTTTCCTCAGAAGTTTAACAAAAAAATGTTGGAACAAAAATATGAGCGCTAGTGAGATTAAATCACAAACGTGTCAATAATTTTAGAGTTTTTATTTGATACAAAAAGAAGTTGCCGTTGTAATTTGTCCCTTGGGAGCTATTTAACCCAAGCTTCTTCAGCTTAAACAGGTTTCCTCTCTCTCTTTTGCTTTTATATTTTTTCAACAATTAGTGCTATAAGAGACAGACGCGACAAATATGTCGGATGTCTGATAGGCCTAAAATGAAAACTATTTGTACTCATCGATAGAAACCTATGGATGTGCCATCCCAAACTTCAGGCGCACGGAATTATGTTATCGTTGGGAAGAGTGAGCTCACTGTTTCCGTTTTAGTCGGTTGTTTGAACGCCGGGCATTTACCTATCACTTTTCGTTTTCTAAAACCAAAATAAGTAGAACCGCAACATACTCGTACCTCGTCGCTAACGATTCTAGGGGTCAAGTAGATTGGTAGTTGTAAACCACTCACGCTACACACTGAGACGCACTTTGTTAACAATTTCAAGGTGCTCAGGGCACATCTTTTGGTTTATATCGATGCATGCAAATGCGAAACAGTTTCTTTTGGTCTCAATTTATGCAATGATTAAAATAATAGTTAGCTGGTAAAAGTCTCCATCTTCTTCTTTTCATTTCTAGCTTTTAATCGGTTGTGTTGGATTATACCTCTATATATCCTCTGATTCTTCATCTTTTATTAATTTCTGGCTTCTATTCGGTTGTATTATATAAGTGAGAAATGTTCGGTGAGCACAATTACGCGAATGTCTTGTAATAGCATCAGCAGTATCTCTTCCTCCTATTGTTCTTTACGTCTTTATCGTCCCGAATTTTGGTATCCATGGCTCTCTGCGCTACTCTAATTGAATATCATTATTATATTTGTACTTATCTTATACCTTTAAACGAGCAATTCTTGTAGATATATATGTATGTAGGTATATATATATAGAATCTGAATCTCGGAAACGGCTCGAACGATTTTCATGAAATTATGTATGCGGAAGGTTTCGGGGACGATAAATAGATCTATAATATATATCGATAATCGGTCTAAAAACGCGCATTAAACATCATTTTATGCGCATTTTTAGACAATGACAAACTCCTACAATGTCATTAGAATACGATAAGTTATTTCGCCAATGTTCTTTAAATCTAAATGGCTCAGACGGAATATGCTCGCCGTCGGAGTCAACAGGCCCCGGTTCAAATCCAGATGGTTAAACTTCGAATTTTTCTTTTTGCTCTTTTTTTTCTGAGAAAATGTATACTTAGAGCCTTTTATATATATCTTATACTTAGAGCAATTAATTCGTATCTAAGTAGGTCTAAGTAAGTCATCACTACGTAATTCGTACCAGCCAAAAAATCATTAAAAAAACTGAGCAAAGCTCAGTCAACCCGGTACTAAAAATAAATTGACAAAGTCATGCCAATACTTGATGTGGACGAATTCAGGACGAGCCACTAGTAACTAATAATACAGTAAATTAGTTCTCAAAATAGTTAGTCTAGACTCCTGTCAAAAAGGTCCAGTCAGTCTTTATTACACTTTGTCAATGATGAGTGGCTAAACGTATATTTATTAAACCCTGTCAATTGGAATAAGTGGCTTCACAAATCTAGTCGGATATATCGGTAACTCGATTTGCGATTTATCAATTATACACGTGCTGCCTAATTCGGGTAAACCCTCTGTCAGAGCGGTATTAGGTAGACTAAATGGGGTTACCTATTCAAAATGTTTAATTTAGAGGTATTATTACAATTTTGAACACGTAATAAATCTAAAACAATCAGAGTAAGTCGGCGTTACTTTACCTAAACGCATAATTTTATGGGACTCTTCGCAGAGTTGTACTACTGTCAAGCATTAATGTGCAGACCTTACTATGTTCCGGTTAAAACTGAGATGTTTTCGGTGAAATTACAAGGCAAAAAAGATAAATCTTCTATGTATCCGGCTGTCCGGGTGACGAGCGCAGTGCTCCAAATATCCTTTTTTATACGTTTAATAAAGTTATATGTTTTTTAATAGATATAATAACTCCCCAAGCAGTAGAATATTTGTAAACATAATGGTGTTTTTAGGGTTAAAAATAAGAGAATGACAAAAAAAAAAAGTGTAATGTAAACTATCAACGAAAATGCGTTTGAATGATATCTAGTAAGTAGTTTTATTTTAATACGTCATAAATTGACTATTGTTAAAACACTGATTAAAGTAACAACGAAGTACAAGAACTTTTGTATTATGCTACTTGTTGCTACGGAAACCTTCATGGGCGAGCCGGACTCGCACTTGACCACTTTTATTTTTAGTTTACGTTAAGGGCTCAAGTGCAGTTATTTAGTTCTGTGACAACGCATTGGAGTTTGTAGATGCAAAAATAAGTTTTATCTGAGTTTGTGTGCTTAATTTTTTTTTTAAACTGCTGGTAATTGAAACTGTTAGTAATGCGCAAATCATTACCTAAGTAATTTTCTCGTTGAGGTGGGACGGAAAGTTACATGTTGCACTCGAGTGCAAAAATATTTCACCTCGTGCTCTCTTGATTCTCTCGCTATCGATCAGAATACTTTTTTTTTAAATAATTTTAGAATCATTCTCTGCACTCGTGAATCAATTTTGTTTGCTCGGCCATCACGATTGAACACGCACGACGGCATACTAGGAAAATAAAGGACAAACATTATAACGATTAGCTTGTGAGATTTGCTGTCAAATTTGATATAAAAGTGTTAAAGTTAGATCGTTTATGACTGATTTGTTTATTTATTATACTATTTTATTTTAATAAAGCTAGTGATATTGTAGGGTATATAATCTAAGGATACACTGAACCAATGAAAAATATTTTACCAATACAACGCCACATTACCAGTCTGAGTTTCATTGGCTATGTCATCCTACAAATATTGTCAAGGCGAAAGTTTGGACATTATAGTTTTAGTTCTCAGTCACGTCGTAACTCCTGAACGTATAGGGTTGAAATTTTAAACAAATTTAGATTATAGTCTGGACTATGTTTAAAATTATCTCAAATCAAGGTCTCAAATGCCCCAAATTACAAGAAAATAAATGGGAAAAAATAGGTACCAATGTAACCTATACTTATTATACTTATAAGTAGAGTAGGATCAGTAGTTACTTTGTTCTACTTCTGTATCTGGCTTTTAACGTGTTTATTTATTTTTACCTATTTACGTATTTGACGAATAAGTGTGATGTGTTGGAGGTATATTTGACAAATATTCGCAGTATTTGATAAATAAGTGTACAACAAACACGATATGGCGTATCGCGTCGTTCAGTTCCATGTGTAGATCATATTATCATTGACAGATTTTAGCGAACATTACAAACATAAATGCGCTAACACGAATATGGATGAAGGTATATATTATGTATATGTACAATCTACATATACTACCATAATACTAAACCTGACTTAACAAATGGTTTTTCGTTTGTCAAATTTGTTTGCTAATTTGACTTTCGCGTTGGTAACTCTCGAACCCTTGAACAAAATGTTTGGAATAAGACGGACACACAATATTCAGCTGCAAAAAGTGCTCATACATTAAGCAATTGATATCAATAAATTATTTTAATTCCGGTAGTGCCTCAAATGAAACAGCGTTGGCCCGCAGCGCCACATTACCTTCTAATCCTATTTTATTAGAAGGACATTTAAAATTCTAGTCCATATGAGAGCACACAATTGGATTATTTACCAACCAACGAGAAGAGTTCGTAATGAGTTCCGCCTCTGTATCTGTATTCCTGGGCAACTTTGCATTATTCTACAGAATTTGTTGTAGTAATAACGCTGTATTCTATGGTTTTCGTGATATAACTAGATTTATTCTGTGGCTGGCCGCCTGGTGTGTATCACATTATGCTGAAACTGAGCCAGTTACACGTCAATTTACTTCATTATCTGGTTCATGTGTACTTTTGGCAGATTCGGATCTGAGCAAGGAACCTGAAAAGCTTTCAGATTATGACGTCGTACCACCTTCCCGGTATGTTGTTAGTGTTCCTGATTAGTTCTTAATAAAGAGTGTGCAGACGAGATAAAAAAATTATATGAAAATTAGAATATTGAAGCCTCAATTATACTTGAAATTTTGTTTTACAAATCTAATGCTCTGTCAACGTCAATTGAGCAAATTGATATATTTTTAAACAAATGACATTGACCAAACTAACATTTAGGTATATTAAACGGGCAAAACTTTCATTTACAAAACTAAATCCTGTATTCCAAAATATCATAGATACTAACTAAATGGACAAAGTTTAAATAAAGATATAAGCTACTAAACCACACATTTAAAAATAACATCAACAATAAATTCATCAGTCACATAACGGTACCTGGCACAAAGATGCCCATTATACTGGCAGCATTACCCCGCTGAGTAGCGATGGACAATCTTTGTGCCAAGTACAAGCCAAAACGGCAGTCACCGCCATTTTGCCTTATGCGATGACCTAACTCTCTAACGAGCTCTCGCGCCTCAGTGCCCCAACTGCCCAGCGTCTCCACTGCAAAGTTTCCCACACCAAGCGCTTTCCTGTTTTCCAAGGCGTCATTTACCATCCGATCTACAAAGACCCGGAGGCTCCAACATACAGGGGACATTAGCCGAAACAAAAAAATGCTCTTGACACTGTATCATTGAGAGCGCGGTGGCGCGGAAACCTTCCCAAGCAACTTCAAGCTGTTTCAAGCGACGACAACTCAATGCGTGATAGCCATTTATCTACCTCTACCATAGGACCGCACGTGCATCTAAGTCTACCACAGAACCATCTATAACGAGAATTCTGCTATATTACACACACAAATAGTTACCTACTCTACTAAACACATCAAAATTTTCCACAATATGGATTAAAAATGATCAAGGCAACAACCAGTCGGAAACATTTTTGTTTTGGCATCTTAATGGTATGTCAATAAAGTGTATCTATCACTACACATGTAAAAAATATGACATTATTTTAGTATTGTTGAAATGCGTTCTCTCTCTTATACAAAATACACAACAGTGTGCTCGGAAACGAGACCCCCCCAGATACTTTATATAAGCTGCTTAAAAGCCTTGTAAGGTTATTAATGTTCAAACAGTTGATACCCGTTTAAGGGATTAAAATTTCAATGAAATCGGGGCAATATAATTTATTTTCATCGGAAAAACAAAAATCGCCTTCAATTTTAAATTAAATTCAGGCACTTGACTAAATTTCATAATCCCAACTCGCACTTGACTAGTTTTCCAAAACTTCATACTTTTTAATTTTTATTTCGATTGAGATAAATGTAGGTATACGGAAAGGGTAGGTAACGGAATAAGGTTTATATCTACAGTGATGGAACGGCACCATCACATTCTACTTCTACTGCTGCAGTATGTAAAAACTATTAGCAAAATAATGTGTTCAAATATGTTTTATTTAACCTACGTATTGTTAATAAAACTCAGGAAGTAATATTTATTTAATGTTTATATTTATAGTACCTACGGGGCTTAATCACGAATAATTCATTGTTTAAAACGAACCGAAACATCGAGATGTTTAAACAATGAATTATACGTGATTAAGCCCCGTATGTATACGATGTGTTTAAATCGTGAAAGCTTAAAAACAATAATATTTATTTAAACCTCAAAAAATTGGTGGTCGCTTAACTTCGTTGAAATGATTTTAGACTTGGGTTCGGTAGCTATCTGTATTTAATACTAGTAGCACTCTGCAGTTTCACCTGCGTTCCAGTTCTCGTTATTTTGCTATTTTCCCGTGATAAAGACCTAGAAAACGGTTAATATAATCTATCAGTGTTGCAAATTTCAATCCCATCCGTCCAGGCGTTTGGACGTGATTGAGCAACAAACATCTAAACATCCAAACTTTTTCATTTATTATATTAGCAAGATTAAAAAAAGGATACTAGTCCTTATGAATATTTACTTGAACCACCTGTGTTTGAAGTTACCGAAACCATTACTTACTTGTTTTTCATAGTCAGAGCTACGAACATGCTACATCGTAACGAGAATTGCTACGCAACGTTGACGTCACAGTACAGACTTGTGAAAGTCGTGCAATTAAAACCTTGATACGACGATCGCTACAGCGAACTTGTAAATGACAGCAATGTAAAGAACGCGTCTAATTGGAGGAGTCTATATCGTTTGTAAGAACGCGTGAGTCTCAGATAAGATACCGAAGAGACTATTGCTCATAGGGATATGTATAAATCTCTAGCTATATAGTAAATGGTCATATTTGGACAGAGTAATAAGATTTTTAATAATTTGAAAACCTAACCTTGAAAACCTGATATATTGTAAAATTTTAGTTGCTTCTATTACTTGCATTTATTTGAGAAATCTTAGAAAAGATTAATTTTATGTAAACGTTATTTCTAGACGCTATCATGAAGCTAAGTCATCTGCCATCGTTCTTTCAAACTGATCCGTTCAGACGATCCTACGTGATTGAGCAACAAACGTCTAGTAACAACTGACAGTGGAGTAACTTCCAAACTTCTGCATTTTTAATATAAGTAGGATTAAAGTAAAAACAGGCTTTTTTTCAGCGAATACAAAACTGGAAATACTAATGATAATTTAATTATCATTAGTAATAGCAATAGTAGGTAATAATGCTTGAATATATATGTAAGTTTAGTCAGTAAATAACAGATTCAGTACATAATTAATCATTAAATGTCAATTCCTAGTAAAATATTTTTCATTTTTATATATTTTTGAAGTGTAAACTTTATTTGGCGCGCTAAAGACAGATCTTTGCTGGCGGGTATGTGAATTGAATTCGTCGTCGTAGTCGTAGCGTCACGCTCGGGAATGATACGAAATCTAGAAATACCTTAGCATCTCCCATTGGCCATGTTCACGGCCACGTCATCCGGTTTCACCCGCGTATTTTTCAAAGTAAGCTATCAAATTCTGAGTTTTAAGTTTTCACTTCTATCGGCAGTTCCTATGACTGCCAATTTTTTCGTATGATTTCCGTACTAAGTTACAACATCAATATTAATAACTAAACCTACACATTTATAATATTTAATCTAAAGATGTAACACAATGATCGTCAATCAAGACATACCTTTCTTATACATTTTAAATAAATACACGGATTACTCACGTTTGATATAGTCAGTCCAGTCCGACTCAAGTTTCGATCGCGTCCGGCGATCTTTTTCAAGGAGAGTGCGCGCGGACTAGACTGGACTGACTATATCAAACGTGAGATACCCGTGTATTTATTAAACATGTGTAATAACCACGTCTGTTTTCATACTTTCTTATTATTATTAATTTAAGTCTGTGATTTACACATCGAGTGTTCATTTGTCAAATGAAAACCGTCTTAATTAACGCATTAAGTGTAGCATGTAAAACCTAACGCTGTAATTTCACAGCTCTTTTAGGCTTTCATCTTACTTTAGATCTCATAAATTACATTTAATTACGAGTAAATTAATTAACTTTTATGAGTAGCTAACGTCAGAGTCTCATAATATGTAAAAGAGCGAATAATAATAATTTTGAAAGTAATCACTCGCTTAAATAAGTTTACTATTACAATGGCATAAGCAGCCCACTAAATTTTCCCACTGCTGGGACTCGAAGCCTTCTCTCGCAAGAGAGTCAAGGCCACATAACCCACCGCGCTGGCCCGGTGCGGGTTGGTGAATTACATATGACATGTGAAGATTATCTATACATGTCGGTCGATATCTAGATATATGTCGGTTTCCTCACGACGTTCTGTTTTCCCGTTTTAAGTTAGCGGCATTACGCACATGACTTCAAAAAGACAGTGGTGCGCGTGGTATTTGAACCCCAGGGCTCTGGATCGGCAGGCGTCGTTCTCCCGACTAGACCAGTATACAGCTTAACTATTGCAATTCTAACTACTTATATTACAAGTACACGTAAATTTTATTAAAACTGTTAAACCCCACAACACGATTATTTCAAATTGTATTGATTCATGGTACTCGTATAATAAGCAATGTTAAAATAAATAAATTTCAACTACTTCAAAGAAGAAATCAATAACTAAAAACCCAATTAAACTTAACTCTATTTCCATAGATAACGTAACACAATTCAAATATTTAGGCAGTGTGATAACCAATGATTCCAGGTGTATACCAGACATTATAGCTAGAATAGCAATGGCAAAATGAGACAATAAAAAGCATCTGTTTAAAGCCCGAATATCAAAGAATATTTGCAAGAGGCTGATTAAGATTTACATCTAGATTCTAGAGTATTGCATTGTATGGCAGCGATACCTGGACCATGACTCAAAGGGTTAAGTGTTTTTTTTTATTTACCTTCATTACCCGATATCTCAAAATTGCCCGTCTAAGCAAGATAGCGGATAGGCATGCGTTCTTAGTACATACTAACACTACTCATTCGTCCACATTTCGTTCGTCATAAAATACGTGACGTCTGGCGCCTCTGAGATCTTGGGCTATAACGGAAAAAATAACTACACAGATAAAACTAAGGCTTTGCTATTGCTATCTCTATAATTTTAAGCAAAAAGATAAAAGAGAGCAATAACAAAGCTAAGACAGTTTTATTTAGGCGATAGACTCTACAGTGCCGCTAGTAATGGACATGGCAAAACACCGTTTACCGCGTCAGCTGGTTTTATATAAAAATAACTTTATATAATTATTATTATAGAAAATAGTTCTGAGGTGGCACATAAAAATAAAGTCAAGCTGAGAACGCCTTTGCTCTATAGTCGATGTAAAAGTAGAATGCACCATCCCTGTCAAACCAATCTAGTGTCTATCCTGTTTATACTGCTTATTTCATTGATAAACCATTTACTGTAAACCTTAAAACAGACGTTAAGCTGAAGTGCTCTCTTAAACCAGTATGTGCAAAGAATGCATAAGGTTCAAACGTTCCGGGTCAAATTTCGCCTTGTCAGATATAATTAAAAGACTTTACGATGGGCGAAAACGACGTTGTAAAGTGGAACGGAAAATTATATGGAAAAGCACAGAGCACTGAGCACGTCACTAATGTCGTAAACTATGGGCATCCGAGCCGGCACCAGCACGGGCAGGTCATCGTTAGCGGATATGGCTTTCGTACACGACTTGGGGCCTTATTTTAAAAAACTATACCCGTGGAATCTCTTCAATTCAATAAAATTATTCGAACCATTAATTCAGAAGAATACTTGGTAGTATTATTTACAATTAAAGACATCTGTACATCTATACTAATATTATTAAGCTGAAGAGATTATTTGATGGAACGTGCTACTCTCAGGAGCTACTGGTACCGATTTCAAAAAATCTTTCTCTATTTGATATGTACGTGATGCCTGAGTTCTAAAGTGCTATAGGCTATAAAATTAAATGAACCACGGTCGAAGTGGGGGTGGACCGCTAGTAATAACATAAAACCAAAAAAAATGGCAATCCTAATAACGCTATTATGTATTATTGCAAAAATTTGAATTTTCGTATGTTGTTCAATCACATAGAAACGTCTAAACAGTTCAGGTTGAAATTTGGAACTCAGTTTGGAATAGCACATTTGCTACTTTTTATCACGGAGAAATAACGGGAACGGGAACTGCACGGGTAAACCCGCGGGACGCTGCTAGAATATTTTCTTATAAGTTATTAATGTATAAATAGGTACGTAGTTATGAATTTGTTGTCAGTTGTCTCCAATATCCGCTTGCGTAGTGACATATGCGTGAAATTGACAAATACATTTTTCACGTTGAATGTCCGATTTCGGTTGTTTTGAGAATCTGCTATTTCGAGAATCTTATTTTTTGAATTTCATTCAATTTCGAATGAGTTCTTTAAAGTGCTAGAATTAATAAAATCAAACCGTAGGTATTTAGTAGCTGAAATTAGAAACTCAAAAAGATTATAGTCTAGTCGCAAAATTAACGGATGGTATGCGGTCGTTTCCGACTCAGTCTAGTGTTTTATAGTAAATAAGAAATTTCTATAGAACCACATGTGATCACAGTCGTGTGAGTTCAAAAATGAGGTTCCAGGTCATCGTTTAACTGAATATGGCTTTCCTACAAGTCAGGTATTGCGTGGGGACAACACGTTTTTACTGCAACTGAGAGTACGTATCCACATATACATAACACACATATACACAAGCATGAGGTTTGCACTTGACGTCCGTCCCGCCGGATGTTAAGTGACGATGCGATCAATGGAGCACGCTTAACTGGAAGAACATATTTATTATTAACTCTAGGTTTGAAAACACTAAGATTGGATTCATCGGGAATATCCATTCAAGCAACGCATTGCACAGCCTAGATGCTCTTATCACAACAATCAAACCTCGAATTCCGAGTTTCTGAAATGTCAACTATGAAACGATGTAGCTCTCACATTTTATAATATGATTAGTTTCTTGCCCTATAATTTCTTTTGAAAACACCAAGATTGGAATCATCTGGAATAACCAATCAAGCAACGCATTCCACAGTCTAGATGCTCTTATCACAAGAGTCAAACCTCCAATTCAGTGGCTCTGGAACGTCAACCATGAAACGATGTAGCTCTTACATTTTGTAATACTCGTATGATTATTAGTTTCTTGCCCAATAATATCTTTTGAAAACACCAAGATTGGAATCATCTGGAATATCCATTCAAGCAACGCATTTCACAGTCTAGATGCCCTTATCACAAGAGTCAAACTTCCAATTCAGTGGCTCTGGAACGTCAACCATGAAACGATGTAGCTTTTACATTTTGTAATATGATTAGTTTCTTGCCCTGTAAATTCTCTGCAAATATTGCCCTTCCAAATGGAACACATGTCATGTTAACCTATTCTTATTTATAAGTACCTACTTAAGGTTAATTATATAGGGTGTTTGGTGGAGGGTTAGAAAAACTTGGAGGGCGGATGGATGGCGAGTGGATCTATTTGTAAATTACAAATTGAGGTGGAAGGCCCTAAAATTGTCCACACTTTTTGTATATATTTTTTTAATTTTCTAATATCTTTTAAAACTTTAACTTTTACCTGTAATACAAATTTTGGTACATGTTTTCGATTGAATTCTTTATTTGATTTCGGTCCCAGATGTATCCTTTATCTGTCAAAGGCATTGTTACTCCGGAATAAAGAGTAAATAATTAGCTATGGGCTCTCAAAGTTAAGAAAAATAAAAAAGGAGGCATTTAGGATGGGTCTGATATCGTCAGTCCAAGCGAGATCCTCCTACTTTTTTGAAGGCGATTAATAACCTGTCAAATCTTTAGTAAACTGAAATTGGTATAGACATTTTCTACGTTTGTGACATCAAACGTACTCTTTAAACGTACTCTATAGGTAGTTTCATACACAAAATAGCTCATCAAGGATGTATAATCCTACCACAGTATATGCTAGTACATTTTGTAGCTGCTTTTAACCTTGTTTGGATCGTTCTTTTGAAAAAACCAACGTCAAAATTGATATAAACTCATGTTCAAACGTAAATTGGTCCTCTATGCATATTTACGCGGGCTATTAAAAATTGATCGATTCACATTTGCATCGCACCGCACTTTATGTTACTTTAAAAAGTTTGCGATTGTGACTTTGGAGCTTTCAATACAGTTGTATATTTTACGAGGATGTATTTATTTATATACAATAGTAATAATAAGAATATAATAAGAATAATTTATTTCATCAACAAACATTGGCAGATCAAAAGAATACATTTAAATCGTTCAATTATATCTGTAAACTAATAGGTAATATAACAGGTAGGGGTAGACATGTTCTACAGTAGAGACCGCGAATGGGCCAACGTAGCGTAGGTCGCATTGAATCTCTACGATATACGTAAGGCTACAGGCAGAGGCTGGTGAAGAAACCCCAAAGATAGGGCTGAGTGGCGTATCATGGAAGAGGCCTGTGTCCAGCAGTGGACTAGGGTATACTGATGACGATGAATAATAGGCAAAGAAGAATAAGCTCAGCAAGTACCTTGACTTGGCTCATGGGGTTATCGCCAAGTGTGATATTGTTTCCACTGTCGAAGTCTCGATAGTTGTGTCGGCGTACGGCTATACAGGGTTACTGTTAATCAACCTGCATCCGTTTAAGGCTTTAAGGGTATATTCTGTATAGTTCAACAAATAACTTTTTGTCCTATAACTTTTGTTAAAACTGGCTACAAATTCTAAAAAAAAGTCTTTGCTGTCATCTCTAGCATTGTTTAGAGTTTATTCACTTTAATTCACACTGCACATAATTTATCGAGCGTTAAAAAGTACGCGCACTCTTGTTACGAAGAGTCCGATGCTTTTAAACCGGGCAAACACACACTTTTGTTTTATTTTGTGTAGGGAAAAAATATACCATTTTTTTTTACCTGTAGAACAAAACGTTGACGTAAGTATTTAATGTACTCATCCCCTTAAAAGGATGCAGGCTGATTATCAATATCCCTGTAGAGCGAAAAGTATCGACCATTTTAAAATACTTTGGCTAGACGGTTGAATCATTGGATCAAGGGCCGGATGCAGAAAGCTATTGAGAAACATGGAGAAGCACTTGCAGTCTCCCTGATATCTCGAAGGCTTTCGACAGGGTTTGGCATGATGGCCTTATTAGCAAGCTTTCTAGTTATGGTTTGTCTCCTGGGTTTATTACGTGGATATCGGACTTCTTGAGGGATCGATCCATACGAATCGTCATTGATGGCTGCTCGTCGGATCAAAAGGCTATCAATGCCGGAGTCCCTCATGGGTCGGTACTCTCTGCGACGCTCTTCCTGCTACATATCAACGATCTGTTGAAGCCCGGCAATCTTTGGGTACGCAGATGATAGCACCGTTGTAGAGAGTTACACATCTAGCGCGAGATCCAGTGGGCAGCAAACCCAGGTACTGAGAGAGAGTTTGATTGAGCGTTTGAACTTGACCCTTGAGGCAGTGTCTGAATGGGGCAATGCCAATCTGAAGCGGGAGATGCGCCGCATTCCGGCGAGGTGCACTCTGCACCTGTGCACCGTGCACAGATATTCTGACCGGGTTGTACCTACTATTAATCGGTACCGCGAACGGCACGAACTCATAAAATTTTCCCCGATCAAAAAATTTTGTACGCGAAAAAGAAGTTTTCACTTCAAAATTATTTCGACCTTCAGGTTTGACCATAATAACTTGAGCTACCCAAAAGCAGCCTTAACTTCACTCACAGTCAGGCGTCGTCAGCTCTCGCGCTGTTCTCTAGAGAGCATCATAAAAACTTTTAATTATTTCGGGCGAAAATAGTCCGAGAGACCACAAACATAAACTCGTATGCATTCTTTCCTTCCGCATCCCGCTACAAGACGTTAGTGCCTGTTTTAAAGTGTTGTAAAACAAGCGTAACTCCCGCTCCTTCTGACGCTCTGTACCTAGGAATATGCCCTCTTTAAAATAAAAGTGTCTAACATCCATTCTTTTCTCTAGTTTTATCAGAAACTCAACGTTGGATAAAAAAATTAACTTTTTGATGTGAAAAATGTAATGTATATTTGCAAGGTAATATTAACATGCCTATAAAATATACTAAGTATACATAACAAAAATTAGTTTTTCCACAATCTTGTCCGTTGAAGTTTTACTTCTACTTTTTATGTTTCCCAGCTCACATTTCTATTTTTTTTTGTGTTAGTTCCATTAATCTGCCAATTATGATGGTTGAGTTAGTTACATTTTATTGAATACATATGTTATTCTATAAAAAAAATATCAATTCTTTTCTCTAGTTTTATCAAAAACTCAAAGTTATACAAAATTTTGAATTTTTTGATGTGATAAATTTAATATATGTATATTTTCAAGTTAGTATTACATGTCTATAAAATATACTAGGTAAATTTATTTTAAAATGGGCTGGGGCAGCCTCGTAATAGAAATATAATTTAAACAGAGAAGTGGAAACAAATGGCAAGAGACCAGTGAAAAAAATGAATCAACCCAATTTGTCCGTTGCCGTCCGTTTTTAACCAACTTCCAAAAAGGCGGAGGTTATCAATTCGTGTTTTATCTATGTTTTTTTAAGCTATTGCATAGCTTTTATCGCGAGCCTGGGGACCGAATTTTAGTAATCCTGCATCTCTTTCATATGTTCACAAGAAAGAGGGATGGAAGACCGTAACGCCGTCCTCCCCACTCGGTCATTCGACTTTGAATCTTATTTGAATATGCTTTACAGACTAAATGCTCTTAGCAGTGTTGCCAACTTAACGGATTTCCCGTGATATTTTTTATGGTAAACAAAAGTCACTCTTCAAAATAAAAGCAATTCCGAAAAATTGTTAACATCCCTATTGCTTATGTTGATAAAAATGCATGCAACATGCAATAGCTTTACCGCGGCAGTCCCCGAGTGCCACACTTCTTCTTTTTTTTATGACAGAATCGAGTTTCATAACTTTTGTGAAATCTATGTACAACTACGTCATCCAGAAAATTGTACACAAATTTTAATTTATGATTCATATTTTAAACACCCACCAAACCGATTTCGATAAGATTTATATGGAACCATTTGGGAAGCTTTCCGAACTTACCTGTGCCTACTTACCCCGTGCCTACATAGTATCAATCTACAAACTTTTTGACCTGACTGGCACCGACTTCAAATATGTAGATGAGTGAATAGCGCTTATAATAATAATTTAAATTTATTTTTCGATTTGGAGTGCCAAATAGGCACTTGTAGTGGTTTTGAAGTCGGTTTAATTTTTTGTACGAAAATAGTTTATTCCATTTATTGTCCGTTGCTTTTTTATTTTCTTCTAGCCCGTTGCTGTTCGTTTTTCCACTTGTCCGTTGCAATTAGTTTTTCCACTTGTCCGTTGAAATTTTACTTCTATTATGTTTCCCAGCACATATTTCGATTTTATTTTGTGCAGGTTAACTGTAAATTATGATTTGGTTGAGTTAGTTAGGTACATAGGTACTATTGCATACATTTTTACTTAAACAAATTTTATTTTTAAAAAACTGAATTGAACCACAAAAACATCCATGGTCCACTCTAAAATTATACACATTCAAAGGAACATTCATTGCCTCTGCCACCTTATCATACCAAGCGATATATTCGTATTATCCACGTGGATGAAACGCTTTTTCGTGACACCAAAATCCCTTCAATAAGTATCAAAGACAAAATGACTTGTAAATAGTCTCGTCGAGAAAAAGGGTCCCGACTCCCAACATCGAGGACCATAAAGTGAGCTGTTGATGCTGAATAAAAAGTACAAAGTAATACAATTTCATATAGCTATAAACAGATTTCAACAGAAACATGAATCTCCAAAGCAATTCTCACATGCAAATTTGAAACTTCTTAATAATACGTGAAGCAGTGCAGAAATCGTCAGCAACGTACAAAACTACAGAAAACTTCGCGATAGCTTTCAGATAAGTAACTATTTCGCGTTAATGTTTTGCTCTTTGTGATTCAGCTCACAGCGAAGCCGGTAAGTGTGTGTGTATGCACGTCGAACTACTTTTCCGAGTTAATTTGTGTCTCGCACAATTCAAACTTTCGAGTGCTACGAGACGATGTTATGAATGAAAAATGCACAAGCCATCTTATTAACACCGTAGGTTTTTTGCATTGACTCGCGCTACCTATTTTCTACATGCCAAATATTTTGTTTATTTTGTAAGTATCCTATAAATTACTTAATATTAAGTAGATACAAGTATATTAGGATATTCAAATGAAAAAAAATGTTACAAAATCATTAAAAAAATAACAAATAGGCTAAATAGGCTGTAATTAACTCTTTCCGCGAAGAGAAGTTATACCCATTAATTATCTAAGTCAGTTTTTGTGTAGGACTCATGCGGATTCAGCATAGAAAGGTACCACAACTTGCCAGTTATTCTACGTCAAGATATTTTGTGTTCCAGGTTGAAGTGCGATGTTTCCAGATAAATTTGGGGACAAGATATATTTATTATCTTGTATCTCCAGGTGATAGGTGTAGTATTTGAAAGTTTCTGGGCTCTATACTTTAAAATAGACGCGAAGCATTGTGATTTTATCAGCATATAAGTTGGTTGAGGTTTCATATCATCCGAAGCATTTTGGGCTATGTCTTGCTTGTCGCATCACTATATTTTATAAAAAAAAATGGATGTGAAACAAATGCTTGATAGTCGAATAGTTACGAATACTAGGTACATTCTTTAACACCAAACTAGCAAACACAAGAGTGACACAGAGTTGCACAAAATTCGTCCGGCACCCTACCTAGGGATAGTCCCTACCCGAGTAGGCGACGCGACGCGACGCACCGCTGGTTTACGGTGCGTCACTAGAACCAAACGCAGGGTCTGTTCCCTCACGAGGCAGAGGTCGATTGCGAAAGTGGTGTCGGATTCTGCCGCCAAGCCATGGCCGGAAAAACCAGTAGTGGTTTCAATCGGTGGGTAACCACTCTAAAGGGTATCAAGCTCGACATACCTCGTCTTGTCCCTTTACTGAGAAAATAGGTAAATTGTACCTACTAAGCCTGAAAAGTAAAAAAAAAATAGCAAAATTTTCTATCTGAGTTGGTGAGTTTTATTTAACCTTAACTTATTCATGATTAAAATAAATAAATTTTGATTGAGTACCCATGAAAAATATATATCAAAATATCATCAATGTACATGATTCGACCCGTTACATTATAAGTATAGACGACGTCAAAATCACATGCAACTTTTAATCGCTCGAGCTTCTCAATTATTATAAAACATATTTACAAAGCTTTGTTACTCGACCCCATAAGAAAGAAAATCAAGAAAGTCTAGAAACTTTTCATAATCGAAAAGGGGCAAGATAAGACAAAAGAGGCAACGTAGCTGAATCGGCTAAACAGTTTACGTACCTGCATTATACAAGAATATGGTTTTTGTTTAAACAGATTCGATAGTGGGTAATGAAATGATGTCTCCCAGATTCTCCTCCGATCCGGTCTTATCCGGATTAAGTCAGCTTGTAACCTGTGCCATCGTTTGAATTCTTATTAACTTCGTACGGAACTCCCTGTTTCCTTTTTAGATAAGCATAGTATTTGTTTCGCTTGAATATTCTCTTTTGTTTTGAAATGAGACAGCGAATAGGATGATTGAGTGTTTAGAAAAGTTGGCTAGATCGAATGGCTTGTCTAGTAAATTCATGTATTAAAAATGTTATTTTTATTTTTTGTAACAAAAAATACAGACCTACATTAAAATGTTGCCTTATAGGCTTATTATTAATCACCAGAACCTGCTACATGATTAATTATTTTTGTATGGATTTCAAGTAATTATGAATATATTTTAATAGATTTTTTTGTGTTTGATAGATCTTAGTTTAGAGGTGGTCTCATATAAATTATTTTGAAATCCTATCCTATCCCTGTTTTTGAAATAAAAACTAAAATTTGCTTCCATTTATCTGGACGTCGTGATTGCTTCTTATGAAATTTGCTCGGGAGTGTGAATTTAATTTTAAATTAAAGTTGGTTTCTGTCTTTTCGGAGAAAATAAATTATTTATTTGTAGATATCTAAATACCCACTAAATATCTCAACTGCTAGTTAAGGCAAGTTAAGGCCATAATGCACCACACTGGCCGGTGCGGGTTGGTGGATGGTGCATGGCCTCGAATGATTCTAGAAACTTATCGGTTTTCTCACGATGTTTACCTTCACCGTTTTTAAGTTAGCGCCATGACGCCCATAACCTTGAAAATACAACGATGGAGTTGTTGTGGAGTTCGAAACCGGGGCCATTTTAATATCTTATTTTTTTAGTTTGGTAGCCTCAATCCATATGACCATGGCCAGAAACGTCACTAAACTTGATCAC
This sequence comes from Ectropis grisescens, assembly GCA_017562165.1. Classification (NCBI taxonomy): domain Eukaryota; kingdom Metazoa; phylum Arthropoda; class Insecta; order Lepidoptera; family Geometridae; genus Ectropis; species Ectropis grisescens. Next base: position 17,566,828 of record CM029772.1, read on the forward strand.
GTGACCACACTGTGGCCTGTGCCTGGTCATCGCTTCGCATTATTACCTACGAATTATAATTGTACAAAAATTCAAAAATGAAATCATCATCAATCAATGTCATACATAAATTGACCAGGTAAAATAAGTCTGATAAAGTAACCATTGATTTAAATATTTTTATTATCCAGGTAATCCAATTACCATTTAAATATGTTATTATGTAGTACTTATTCATGTAAACCTAACAACTTATTCCTTGACTTATTTAATAACAAAGGTACATTGTGACAGAGTAAATGTTATATTTTTATCTCGCTATAAACAAAATATAACCGTTTTTGAATTATGTTTTTTAACCTTCATACATTGGAAATAAGGTGTGCTATCAAAATTTGATTCGGATTTGCATAAAGATAAGCGCGATCAAAGGATTGCTTTCAAAGTGGTTTACCTCGCAAGCATATTTAAGTTTCATGAACTCGGGAAATGGAAAATAAATTGGATTGTATAAGTTTCTTAAAAGCGTCATGGGCCTAGACAAGATAAGAAGACAGAAAAAAAATTAAGTACATATCATTATTTACTTTTTAACAAAATATGAAATTAACAAACTTAAAGCCGTTCGTAACCTTGTTTGTTCGTGTCACTACCAGTTTTATAACTATTAGTAGTAAAACCAGAAATGAAAGCCTTCTCTGTTACTATCCACAGGTGCAATATACAATAGTACGATGGGTACTTAGTTGATTTATACCCGTTATACTACTGCTGTCATTTTTAGACGGGTATATTTTTCGTTTAGACAAAATGTTTCTTGTTGTTTTTCTTGTTAACTTTTTATGAGATTTGTCACTGATTTAAAGAGCTCAAACGGCTCAGTAGATACCGTTTTTGGTAACTACCTATAGGCAATTTTCAATAGGTAGAATAAATATAGTACATTGCCAAGCAGCAGCAAAAGTTGAAAATTAATGTTTACCCCGACCTAAGTCCTAAATACGCGCCTATTATTAGTATTACTATGTTTTTGGAGCTTATAGTTATGATGTTGACATTCAGACAGTAGAGTAGTCTAGCTGGAAACCCAGTGAATCTATGAACTTAACAAACACCGATAATTTCTTGACCGTTTTGAACACATGCATAGATACTCATGCACAGTTCCCAATTATATTTTATTATCACGATGCTAACCCTAAGATATAAAATGTTTTAGCTTTGTAATTTCACTGAAAACATTGCTCGTCAAACCGGAACTCAATGATCATTTCAAATCACTTCTTGGCGGTAGAATAACTGACGAAGGTGTGGTACTTCCGTCTTTGGAAAGTCTTTAGTAGTGAGAGGAAAGACTATTTAGTTCTACCACTAAAAGAGAGACAGAGAAGGAGCTTAGAATATTTTTTTTCGATCTGCAAATGATGCAAACTACATATGGACAAAAAAGTTACACACTACCATGCACATCACACACGCAAAAGAGTATTCTTTTGTTTATAGTAAACAAAAGTCTTTGTTTAAATTGAAAACAGATTAATATTGCATTATGGCCGAACTTCCAGTACATATAAGTAGAATTGTGTTACAAAATGTCTGTATCTTGAGAGGTTAGTGCGATTTATTTTTGTTCAAAAGGCGATTTGTTTATTTAACGGACTAAAAGTTGATCACAACGACTAGAAGAACGCGATACACGTAAAAGTGCCCTATGTGACCTTGTATTGGGTAACTCACAACTGATTTTAACAGAAATTACTGTCACACAAGAGTCTATCAAACATATTCTTATAATAACTCTAGCTATTAGCATATTTTATTGTTC